>CM042685.1:86572683-87822683 GCA_023614405.1 Avena insularis | reverse complement strand
TACGTTGGCAGAAGATCACATCTATATGCTACCTCCCCTTGACCAACTCTTTGCATGGTTATGATCTTATAAACATGGTCTATCACCACCTAATTTACTTGCTTCCATTGGAAAATTGTGCCTCTTAAACCCACATGGTTTAGGAGGCATCATGACCTATCTGCTATGGCAACCTTGTTTTCAACAAACTTTGCCATCACTACTAGATCACATCAAATACAACCAAGCCTAACTCCTGGTACCATGCTCATCTTTATAACTTTGTCTACCCATACATCTATCCCTTGTATCAAGGTGAGCTCTGAGCTCCCTAATCCAGCCATGTTTATAGGGCATAAAAATATTAATGCCCTAGATCCTCTAGTCCTTATCTTCTTCCAAAAATTCATCTTGTTTGTCAATACCCAAGGTGATATTTTCTAGATACTTTAAGTGCACATCATCTAACTTGGATATGTACATCCCCGAATAATTCTCATAATTATTTGGATTATTAAACTATTTAAATTCCTTTATTTATAAAATCCTCAAAAACCTTCTCTATAAAGGAAAATTGGATTTTCTCCAAATCACTTTGACAAATCAATGAAAATTTGAGTGTTATACATCATACCCTTCCTTCCCATGTCAAAATTAATTATTTTTGAGATCATTTATTATTTATTTTTGCCATTTTTCTTAAATGGCAGAAACAAAAAATAATTCTTGATAAATACTTTTCCATCTACATAAATCCCAATAAAATTCCCCAATGTGTATTAGGGTAATCAGGACTTTTTGAATAAAATTCCACACCATAAACTCATCTTGTCCAAGGTAAAATTATCACTTTAGCTTCAATAAACAATTTCTGGACTTTTTGAATAAATGAGATTAAGTGGACTTTCAATCTTTAGAAAAACTTCAATAAATTCCTAGAGGTGTCTATTGACCATACCTATCTACCAGAATCATTCATCATCTTGCCAATATCAAAGTTTGAGGCTTTTCTTTGTAATCATCATCATAATAAATCTTAGCATCTTTCAAAATCATGAGTTAAACCACTCCCAAATCTCCACTAACCTTGTCAAACAAGCTTGCACAGCAACTCCCCTTCTCCCCGGTCGTATGCACTATAGCACCACAACACCAAACCCTCATTTGATCCTCTCCCCCTTGAATGAGTAGGAGACAAAGCTTGATGTTTTGGTCCCACACCTTGTACACTTGTGCAACACCAACCCTAGACCCTCTCTATCTCTCCACTGACTAGGGCACCTCTTTCCTCCCCTCTCCTCCACTTGGCCACCCCCCAGATGCCCCTACCTTACCTTTATGTCCAATTTGCACATTTCCCCTTGCCACCATGATCTTGCAATAAAAAGGACAGAGGCCCTTCTGCCCTCCCTCTTGGCCACCATTTTCTCCATCTCCCCTCTCCATGTTGCCCCCGAGGAACCCTATCCTTCCCATGCTCTGTATTGGCCTAGAGGAGAAGAAGAAGCCCTCTCGGCCACTTAAAATAAATGGTCATGGAACCCTCTCCTCTGCCTCTCCCTCGCTATATTTTACCATGCAAAGACCCTCTCTTCACCCTCCATCTAATCATGCCCTCGTTTTGGTCCAGGAACCCCTCTGCAGGCCTCCCCCACCGAGCACCGACGAGCTCTTCTCCAGCGAACTCATGCGAGCATGGTGCAAACGACGAACACGGTCATGCCGTGCGTCACCAAACTCGCCAGCGTGGACTACCTCCTCTCCGCCCCTCTCCATCTACATGTAGACGCCACGGGAGCATCTCTGACGAACTCTGGCGAGGCTCTCTCGGCACTATCGCGCGAGGCAACTTCCGACGTCAAGATCCACCGTTCCTCCACGCCATCGGCTCCCCATCGTGTCGTGGTATTGCCGACGAGTACGCCATGGAGGGGTCCTCACAGTGCGTGTTTAGAGACGTGGGGAAGGCGAACGGTTGACGGGTACGAGGTAACACAGCTTACCCAGGTTCAAATCCACGATGGTGGCGGAGTCCTACTCCTGCTATAAATCACTATAAGGGCAATACGCCGAGTTACAGGGATTGGTTCGCTATGCGAGGTGACTAGAAATTCTAAGTTATCGTGCCCTAAAGGCTCCCATAGGCCCGACTTATATAGTCGCCAGGTCCTAGGGTTACAGGGAAAAGTCCTAGCCGGACAGGTTACAGAGTCCTACACCGTCTATTACTAGTCTTGCATGTCTTGTACTCCAAGGCTCCGGGTACGTCGGTGACTCCAACCATAGCCATCCTTTATCCGGCATGGGCCTCCCTTCTGGATCCATCTAACTGGGCCGCCCAGCAGGCCATAGGCCATGATACCAACTGTGGGCCACCCGGGTTATCCGGATAGGAGACATGCTATGAGGATAAACATATAGCATATCCCCAACATTAGCCCCCGGAGAACTTCGAGATCTTGCGACGTCTTGCCTCTTCATGTGGAATGCTACGTCTAGATGGATGTTGGCAAATCGTCAAGCAATATCTTGTAGTCCTCCCAAAGAACCCTGCAAGGTTTTCTACGTCTTCAACTTGTAAGTCAGAGAATTACTGAATCTTCCCTCGTACTCTTCCATAGGCGGAATGGATGCATCCATGCCGGAACGTTCTTATGTGATGGCTCATCTGCCTATGTCAGCTAGGGCAACGTAGACGTAGGCCAACGACACCTCGTAACTCACACATGCAGAGAACCGTAATCATGTCCACTTTTCCCGTGCGAGCGATATGAACCATTGGCGGCGACGGTTGGGACATGGTGAAATTTCCGTGCACATTCACACACATGTCGTCGACGCGGCAACCGTCCGATCAAACTGCACGAATCTTGATCCCAGAGATCATAAATAGTAACTGCGGTGGAATTTTTACTTTTCACCTCATTCTCTCCTCCCATTGTCCTCTTCCTCCAGCGAGCGCCTCCTCGAGATCTCCGCACAACCTCGGGAAAAACCCTAGCTCCCAATCTCACCAGTCACCTCCAAAGTTGCACAATGGCCAGCAGCAGCTCTACTCCCTCGATGGCAGCGTCGGGCGAAGCCGCGACGAAGCCAGTGAGCTCTGTCGTCGTGCCCCCATAGGGCCTGGTCATCCCTATCTCCACGGTGGTCGAGACCACTGGCGGCGACCATAATCCAGCGGCGCTAGAGCTGCTGGAGGAGGACAACGACTCCCACAAGGGCGATTGGCGCGGTTAGGACATCACGGATCGCGACATCAAGGAGCTGATCGTCGAGGGATATCTCCCTGCGACAGAGGGGCTCGCCTGGCGGTCGGCGCTGGCGAGGTCACACCTTCTCCCCAAGCCGGATAAATGGTGTACCTCAAAGCACAATTGGTACGCGGCGTCTCCCTGCCCATCTCTAACTTCTTCCTTTCTGTCTTGAACCACTACCGAGTCCAGCCCCAAAACCTTTCTCCCAATAGTATCCTAGCGCTCAGCAATTACGCGGCGCTCTGCAAGGGTTACTTAGGGATTAAGCCTAGGCTAGATTTCTTTGTGTATTTCTTCACCGTCAAGCGTGAAGCTGGAGCTAGCAAGGACGAACTTAGAAATTGTGGCACCATAAGCTTCAAGATCCGTCATGGCCGGTGGTTCCTCGACATCGTCGGCAACGAGTCCTGCAAGAACTAGCAGCGTACTTACTTCTACAGCCCAGATATCCCTCTGGCCGGCCGACAAGTAACGTACCCGGACTTCGTCGATGGAGCCGCCGCCGAAACTTCGACATGGAGATCCCAAGCCTCCCTTCCCTCCAACATCGACGCTTCCCACGCCATAAGGCGGATAGAATGGTTCATACAGACGGGTTTGACCGGCTTGGACCTGGCCATGTGCTGGTTCATCAGGCGAATCCAACCTCTACAACACCGCACGAAGCTGATGCACAAGTATACCAGCGATAGAAGGGATAACCTTCGCATCTCCGTGGACAATTTCTCGAGCGACTCCGTCAAGCTCCGCCTCAAGGACATCGTCAAGGTGAAGGACAAGAATCGTGGCTTCACCATCACCTACGACATGTTCGTTGATAGCAAGTGCCCAAAGGTAACTGTTTATTTTTCGTGTATGACATATACTCCAGTTCTTCCGTCTAGCAATTGTCATCTCATCTAACACGGTGGTTCTTCACCTTACAGTTTAGCGACATAGATGAGGACATCATGGCTCCTCAAATCTATGATACAATGATGAAGGAAGTCATCGTCGTGTCTGACGACGATGCTCCGTTGGCGCGAAAGCGGAAGAGCTCCACCTCTGACGCTGCCGATGGAGGCAAGAAGAAGAAGACGGAGGGTGGAGCCTCCAAGAAGACTACCGCCGCCCTGGAGGCGGAGAAAAGAAAAACTATCGGGATCCCCTTTGCCAAAGCACCCCCTCTTGTGTAAGCTTCTTTCTCTCTGACATTGTCTATTTATCTGTCTTGTTCCTATACTTATGCATTTTGCACGTTTCAGGAAGAAAGCCACGACTAGCTTGAAGAAGACCTCCAAAACATTGGGGGCTTCTAGAACCGTCAAGGACATGCTGCATCATGACGCATCTCCTGCCATTGCCCCTGTCACTCCCAGCGTCAAGCCCTCCTCCACTACGACAAGCTCACAAGCTAAGGAGGCATCTGGCCCTTCCGCCATGGAAGTGGACTCAGGTGCTTCTACTGAGATTGCTGTCGTCCGCGAGTGGGCGACGTAGGAGAGTGCCGCACACCCAATGGATGAAGCTCCGGCTAAGGATGCCATCGGTTGCAGTAAGGCAGTGGTGGAAGCTGGTACTTCTGCTGTAGGCAGCGCCCCTGCACCCAAGAAAGCCATAGAGTATCCAAAGATAGTCTATCCGGTACTTACGCCGGATAGAACTGCTCTGGTTCCTGGTGCGGCTCCGACATCTCCGACGTGCGGTCTAGAGGAGCTCCTTCGACAAGCAGAGATCTTGCGAGGAAACAACGTATCCTTTGGCAAGCTGCTGGCCGAGAGTGCTACCAACCTCAAGATCATTGCACTTGTAAGTTTTATTTGCCTTTTGCATTTCATATGAGTATCCCACTGTACCCCCCGAGGATTTAGACGGAAAACCATAGGTCTTTGCGTCTAGATGCTCAAAGAGTGACTAAGCTAGAAAACTTCTCACTGTAGCCCCCAAGCATATAGGTGGAATAAATTATTCCGACTAGATGCTTTAAGAGTAGCATACGCAGTGTTTATAAATTTCAATATTGTAGCCCACAAGCCTCTAGTTGTAACTGAATTAGTTCCAACTAGATGCTTAAAGAAAAGCTAAGCATACATCTGAGTTAAAAACTTTATACTATAGCCCCCAAGCTTCTAATCGAGAACTGAATTGGTTCCGACTAGATGCTTAAAGAAAGACTAAGCATATTGCTAAGTTAAAAACTCTCGCTGTAGCCCGCGAGCGTCTAGGTGGAAAATTTCCGGCTAGATGCTCCAAGCAGACCGAACAGCGTTTAATTTTTTCTTTTTTCCACAGAACGAGAATGCTCGGAGGGGCATGGCCAACGACAAGTACCAGAAGATGCGCGCGGACCTGGAAGCCGAAAAGGGTAAACCTGCCTTCTTGAAGGAACAGATCATCAAGAGAAAGCGTCTGTTTTTCCTTTCTTTTTTGTAATCTGACTTGAACTTGTTTATTCTCCGAGTACTCACTATGTACTTTGCTTTCTCCGACTTGCAGAAACCATTGCCAAGGCTAAGGACATTGTCGAGCAATCCAAGCACATTCAGGAGCTGGATAGCGAGAACAAGATCCTTAAGCAGGAGAGGAAGGACATGCTGAATATGCATGAAGAATCCATGAAAGCCCTGCAGGACTCCGCCACCAAGGAGATGAACCGCTTGAAGGAGGAGATCTCGATCTTAAGAGATCAGAAGAAAGTTGCCGATGAGCAGAATCAACGCCATCATGAGGTGTACAAGCTCCTCCAACAAGAATGGGACTCCTTGGCAGATACCCTTTGGCAGGCTGAGGCTAGCATCTTCATTAAGTGATTCTCCGTCTTGGATTTCTGTAGTCTAGATACTCTGATTTTTTGAACTCATGTGCTCCTTGTCGGAATTTTCATCTCCTATGGGTTTAACCCGGTCGCCTCCTCCAGCAAAGGAATGCATGGTTCTTACCGGCAACTTCATCAACACCGCCATCGCGCAAGACAAAGAGATTGCCAAGCTCCTCCAAATCAACATCAAGGCATCGGTGCTGGCTTATCCATTACTTTGGTTCTTATGCTTGACTTTTCGTGAGTCAGAAGACTCATTGTCGGAACCATGCGCTCAGGTGATGATGCCAAATGGCACCATCAATAACCTAAGCAAAAAATCGCCGACAATAAGTGCCAAAAGTCACTACTCCAGAATCCACATAAAAACGACAAAGAACGTATAAACCAGAAAACTTAAGCTAACGCCCGTAGGCGGAATTTTCACAAGTGCAATCGCAAAACTTGTGCATAAAAGTTTTATATGATCCAAAAATGAACACTAAAGGAGGTAAACGACTTCGAAATATGAGTGAACCAGAGAGCTTTATTTCATTGATCGTATAAGAGGTACACAATTAGATAAAAAATGCTAAGTGTAAAAAGGACATAGCTGTGCTACGTTCCATGGCCGATCAAGCTCCGGGTAGTCATCATCCGGGTCACTTCTCTTACGCTTATGATCCTCGTTGGGTCTATCCTTCAGTTCACGATTGTCAACGAGGTAGTAAGACCCATTGAGTAGCGCCTTGCTTATGATGAACGGTCCTTCCCATGGCGGGGATAATTTGTGTGACTTCTTCTGCTTAAGTCGGAGCACCAAATACCCCTCTTTAAATGAGCGATGCCGAATGCGGCGACTATGGTAGCTGCGTAGCTTCTACTGGTAGATGGCAGATCTTTGGCATGCCAAAACGTGCTCCTCCTCGAGAAGGTCCACATCTAGGCGTCTGGATTCTTCAGCGTCATCTTCGTCGTAGGCGGCAACTCTTGGTGCATCGTGAAGTATGTCGGAAGGTAGGATGGCTTCTGCTCCATATACCATGAAGTAAGGGGTGTAGCCGGTGGTTCTGTTGGGTGTAGTTCGTAAACTCCATAGCACAGATGGCAATTCTTCCGCTCAGGCTCCAGCTGCTCTATGTAGCGGTGCCTCAAGACGTGGCTTGATTCCCTGCAGAATTAATCCATTGGCTCGCTCAACCTGACCATTGGACTGTGGGTGTGCCACATATGCAAGGTCAAGTCGGATGCCCTTCTCCCAACAATAAGCATCCACTTCTCCGGGTGACAAGTTGCTGCCATTGTCGGTGATAATGCTATGTGGGAGACCAAATCTCACCACCAGATCCCGGACAAACCTGACGGCAGTTGCCCCATCAAGCTTTGTAATGGGTTTATCTTCTATCCATTTAGTGAGTTTATCAAATGCTACTAGCAGATGTGTAAACCCACATGGTGCCGTCTGTAACGGTCCCACCATGTCTAGCCCCCAGACTGCAAACGGCCAAGTTATTGGTATTGTTCGCAATTCTTCAGCAGGAACATGTGGTTGTCGGGCATAATACTGGCATCCCATGCATGTCTCAACCAACAGCCGGTGTCCGTACCACTTCAAGAGAATCCTTGCCAGAAGGCTTTCGCGACCAACGATCGAGGAGCGGCGTGATGCCCGCAATCTCCAAGATGGATTTCGCGTAGGATTTCCATACCTTCTAGCTGGGAAACACACTTTAGGTATACACCAGTAGTACTCCTTTTGTAGAGTTGTTCATTGATTATGGTATAACCCTTTGCTCGTCATACTATTTGCCGTCTTTCGACCTTGTCGTCGGGCAAAGTTCCATGTTCGAGATACTCCATGAACGGTTTTGTCCAAGCCGGAGGGACCTTTGTCACCATATGGACGAAATAGTCAGCTCTATCCGGGTTATCGATGTCGGCTCCCTTCATGGATGGTGTGCGCAGATGCTCTAGGAAAACTCCTGGTGGAATCCGTTTGCACCCTGATCCAAGCTTAGATAGCATATCAGCCGCCTCGTTTTGCTCCCTAGGCACATACTTGACTTCGTAGCCCAAGAAGCTCTTGATTATCTCATCCACTTCGTCTCGATATGCCGCCATCATAGGGTTTCGCGCATTCCAGGTGCCAGCCACCTGCTGGGCAACGAAGTCGGAATCCCACAACAAACTATGCGCTTGATGCCAATATCCTTGGCTACACGTAGTCTGTGAATGAGTGCTTCATACTCCTCCATGTTGTTTGTTGCCTCGAAGTGGATCTGCAGAACGTAGTGTAGGTTGTCTCCTGTTGGTGACTGTAGCAATACACCAGCCCCCGAGCCGTTGAGCAGCTTTGATCCGTCAAAGTGCATCACCTAGTACTTTGGTTCCGGCAACGGAGTAGCATCTAGCATATCCGTCCAATCTACGATAAAATCCGCCAAGTCTTGTGACTTGATAGCGTCGCGTCTCTTGTAGGTGATCTCGAAGGAGGCAAGTTCAATGCCCCACTTCGCGACCCTTCCCGTAGCGTCGCTGTTGTTGATAATGTCGGACAGTGGAGTCTTTCTCACCACTGTGATTGGGTGCTCCTAAAAGTAATGCCTCAGCTTCCGAGAAGCAAGGAATACTCCATAAGATATCTTCTGGTAGTGCAGGTAACGATGCTTGGACTCCGTCAAGACCACGCTCACATAGTAAACTGGTCGTTGAACTCCATGCTCATACCCTGGTTCCTTTCTCTCTACCACGACGATAATGCTGATTACCCGGTTGGTTGCCGCCATGTAGATTAACAGGGGCTCTCCAGGCTCGGGCGTTGCAAGTATGGGCGCTAAGGAAAGAATCTCCTTGAGCTGCTTCTGTCAACACCCGGATTTTTAATCCTGGATGCCTATTATGCCATACATCGCAATCCCAGGATTACTATTTTTGCGAGACATAACAGAATTAGATACCACAGTACATCATCTATTACAAACCATACATAAGGTCTTACACAAATAAGGATCTCATGATCTAGTTCTTAATACAACTCAAGCAGCGGAATACGTAATAATAAAGGTAGCGTAGGCGAAGCTCCATCTTCGGGGTCACAGGCAATACTGACGATGGGATATGATCCTAGTTATCGTAACCTTCCTGGGGTCCATCTTCCTAGTACTCCTCTTCATAGTCTGGCCACGGGAATAGCCAGGGACAAAGCCATGAGTACTCTTTAAGTACTCGCAAAATAATACTAACAAGTGAAGGGAGTTTTCGTAATAGGAAATTAAGCTCTATGGTTGTTTTGCAAAAAGCCAGATTTACCTCTACTAAGTTCAGAAGCAAGAAAAGCTAGTTGAAATTTTAAACACCTAAGTGGGAACTTGTATTTCATATCACAACTCTGTTGTGGTCAAGTCAAAATCTCAATCCATCTCACAAGTCATTTTGAAAACATCTGACAGGGGAACAGTATGGCCACTCCAACTGTCCATAACCGCGGACGCGGCTATTCGAATAGTTTAACACTCTGCAGAGATTGTACACTTTCACCACAACATTCGATACATCCGTCAGGAAAAATTCCTGAATCCTAACCTTTCAATTACACGCCCTAGTATAAGCACCTCTCCTGTGAGTTTGGCCTCCCAACCATGACCAACTGTCATCTTGGGTACTGCACAGGTGGACAATCTTCACAAGGTAGCCTTGGCTCAAACCTTGGCCATGAGGGAACCAATACTAAGGTATATAAGTTTCCAGTCAAGCCCTAACCAATTCTCGGGTATTGTGGTTGTACGATAAAATTGGAATGGTATCGCATTGAGACAACCATCAGTTTTATAAAGGGCTAAGGCTCATGCCTTAACATTTTCATCATCCAAATCATCTGGTGTTCGGAAACACATGTCAAAACATCTCAATAGAATGAACCATCATTCCAAGGTTTTCATAACCATTTTCCACCAAGTATTCCCATCTAAAGTAGATCAAGTTTTATGCTTAGCACTAGCATCTACAACTGGGAGTGAGTACTAATGAGGGGTGGTAAACTAGTGGAGTTTTAGCTAAGTTCAATCTCATGTCTTAGGATGACATCGAGATTATCTAGCTTAGGCCAAATTTAATGCTCTTTATGCAACCTTCAATTATCTTTCTAGTATCTACAATTTAAAGTAAAATCTAAGTAAGAGCTTTGATAAAGAAATAAAGTAGAAGATTGCAAGTAAAACTAGGATTGGGTTATCAAGTGGGTATGATCACATATGCTTAAGGCATATAGTTGGCATGGTAACAAGCAATATTAGCTTGCATAAGTAGAGTATCTTGCAAAGTGTTAGCGTGCATAGGTCAACTTGATTAATAAGGCTTGCCTTGTGCAGAGTAGTGGTTGAAGTTCTCCTCAACTTCTTCTTCATAGTATCCTCCTTACTCCTCGTATCCTTGGTCGGTACTAGCATCGGGGCTCAGGCGAAGGTCGGCGATGCGGGCAAACGACGAAGTCGACGATGACGAACTCAGGGGAAGTCGCGGCAGCTCCTGGGGTGGACGAAATCGACGGCGCCCTTCTTCTCCAGAGGCGGCCTGCTCCGGCGCAATTCCGACGACGCGCTGCTCGCCTTGCTCCTGCTAAGGGTTGGAACGATCAGTGAGGTGAGGGGAGTGAGATGGTGTGCTTCAATTGGCTAGGGGTGGCCTCCTTTTATAGGCTCGACAGCGAGAGTGAGAGGGATGGGCATGCGACGGTGGCGACATGGCTACGGGATGCTAGAGGCATGGCCGAGGGTGGAGATCGATCGGTGGTCTCCTGGAGATGCTCTAAGGTTTGAATGAGCTTGTAGGGGCGGTGGCAAATGGTCGGGAACGCTCGATGCTCTGCGAGGCAGAGGCGGCGAACTCTGCAGCGAGTGGTGGCTACGGGGTACGGGCGGTGAAATGGGCATGTCTGGCGGTCTCCTAGGACGGTGGGGTGCATGCTGGCGGGCGGAGAGGGCTCGAGGTGGTCAGGTTGCATGGGAACGGAGCGTGCTCTGCAGTGCTCGTCGGCATGGTCGACAGCGGCGCGGGCGCGGTGTTCCTGGCAGTTTTGGTTGCTATCTACGAGGAAGGGCTGGTCGAGAGGGGGCGGTGAAGCATGGGCTACCTCCCAGAGAAGGTTGGCACGGCTGGTTCTTCCCCTAGCTTGTTGTCCACACTAGGGTGACATGGGTGCTCTGAGGCTGTTCACCATTGATGACATTGGCGAGTTTACAGCGGGGCTAGGGCTTAGTTAAGTTTGCTAGATGATCTACTGAGGTTGCTGCAAGCTAGAGAGGGAACCAGTTAGGCCCAAAACACTGCTCAACATAGTGTTTTGATTTTGTTTGATTTGTATCTGCAACCTGTTTGATGAAATGGCCGCATGAACTCAAGTTTTGAATTTTGAAAAGATTTTTGGTGGGTGTGCTAGGCATGTGTTGAGGATTCTGTGGATGCTTGGGTTTTGAAAATTGAGCTTGTTTGAGTGGTTTTTGAAAAAGTGGGATCTTCCCATATGAAATAGATTCAATTTTAAACTGTCATTTAAACTATGCATTTGAATGTTTCTGGATGATCACAAAGTGGGCCTTAGTACCTTGTTATGAGTACTATCAAGGGGTGCAAAGATCCATACATGTTTCTGTTAAGTTCTGAAAGTTAGAGATAGCCAAAGTAGGCATGGGAGTTAATATGGCCAAAGTGACCATTCACTTAATTTGATTGTTTTGATTTGTTTATCTTTGGGAAAAGCTTGGGGATTGTTTAGATGATGTTTATTTCACCTAAGAATCATTTTACAAGCAAAGAAACACATAAACATGGCAATTAAAAAGAATCCAAATTTTAATACACACTCATATGAATGCTTTCATATTTTAATTGGAAAAGTTTTTGTTAACCCTAAATTTGGTGATTAGAGTTTGATGATTCTAGTTTAATATTTTTGGGATGTTACAAACCTTCCCCCCTTAAACAAAATCGCGTCCCGAGATTTGAAAAAGGACGAAAAGATTACCTAGGATTTGAAGAGATCGGGAAACTCCGTCCTGATGTGATCTTCATGCTCCTAGGTAGCTTCCTCTTCTGTGTGGTTGCTCCACTGAATCTTGAGAAACTTGATGCGTCGGGTTCTGGTAGTTCTGAAAGCTTCTTCCAAAATACGGATGGGTACTTCGGGATAGGCCAGGTCATCGTTTATCTCTATGGTCCGGTGATCGATATTCTTGAATACTTCCGTCTTCTCCGGGACTTCGAGACACTTGCGAAGTAATGAGATATGGAACACATTGTGCACAGCTGACATCTCCTAGGGCAGTTCCAATTGATACGACACTTCTCCTCGACGGTTCAGAATTTTGAAGGGTCCGATATATCTGGGGGATAACTTTCCTTTCAGCTGGAAACGCCGCATTCCCTTCAATGGCAACACTTTCAGATACACAAAATCTCCTATGTTGAAGGCGAGGTCTCTACGTATCTTGTAGGTGTAGCTCTTCTGTCTTGACTGGGTTGTCTTGAGGTGCTCACGAATCTTGTGAACCTTCTCTTCTGCTTCTCGTAGGATATCGGGTCCGAAAATTTGACTCTCTCCTACTTCCGACCAGTTCAAATGGGTGCGACACTTTCGGGTTCCGTACATGAATTAAAATGGGGCCATTTGCAAACTAGCTTGATAACTATTGTTGTATGAAAATTCTATAAACGACAGACAGTCTTCCCACTTAGATCCATATTCTAACACACAGGCTCTCAACATATCTTTGAGTATTTGATTTACTCGCTCCGTTTGTCCATCGGTCTAAGGGTGATAAGTGGTGCTGAAATCTAGTTGGGTTCCTAAACCTTCTTGGACTTTCTTCCAGAATCTCGAGGTAAACTGAGTTCTTCGATCCGATACGATGTTCTTGGGGACTCCGTGCAAACTGACGAGTCTAGCGATGTATAACTCCGCTAGCTTCAAACTCTGATATGTGGTCTTGACGGGTAAGAAATGGGCGACTTTGGACAATCTGTCCACTATGACCCAGATAGAGTAATTTCCTCTACTAGAAGTAGGTAATCCGGTGATAAATTCCATCCCGGAATCTGCAATGGTTGCAATAATCCAGCGGGTCTTTGATGTCCCGCCTTGACTCTCTGACATATATCACACTTGGCGATATAGCTTCCGATTTTCTCTTCATCTTATGCCACCAAAATTGCTCTTTCAAATCTTGATAGATCTTAGTTCCTCCGGGGTGGATAGAATAAATAGTATCATGAGATTTGTTCAGAATAACTTCTTTCAATTCCAAATCTGCTGGTACACAAAGGTGTCCTTTGTACCATAGAACTCCTTCTTCGTCTTCGGTGAATCCGGGTACTTTGTCGGTACCGATATGACACTTGATTCCGTCGATAGTAGCATTTCCTTTCTGCGCCTCTTTGACCTGGCTGATCAAAGTGGGTTGAAGTTCTATGCTAGACAAAAATTCTTTACTCACTAATTCTATTCGAAAATCTTCCATCTCTTTGTGCAAGCTTGGTTGCTCCTTCAAAATCATGGAGTTCAAGCGGCACGACAATGTACTAAGGGCATATGCTACCACGTTGGCTTTACCAGGGTGATAGTGAATGTCCAGGTCGTAATCCTTGATTAGCTCAATCCATCTTCTCTGTCTCATATCCAGCTCCTTCTGAGTGAATATATACTTTAGGCTCTTATGATCCAAATAAATCTCACAACGATTTCCCACCAGGTAATGCCTCCATGTCTTCAGGGCTAGAACTACGACTGCGAGTTTGAGGTCATGGGTGGGGTAATTTTGCTCATGTTGTTTCAGTTGTCGAGATAGATAAGATATAACTTTGCCTTCTTGCATTAGCACACATCCGAGACCGATCTTGGATGCATCACAATACACGTCGAAGGGCTTCATGATATCTGGCATGATTAAGATTGGGGCTGAGATCAATCTTCTCTTGAGTTCTTGAAAACTCGCTTCACACTTGTCCGTCCATTCAAACTTCTTGTCCTTCTTTAGCAATTGGGTCATGGGTCTGGCGATACTCGAGAATCCTTCTATGAACTTGCGGTAGTATCCCGCCAATCCGAGAAATGCACGAACTTGGGTTTGAGTGGTTGGGGCTTGCCAATCTTCGACATCTTTCACCTTTGCAGGGTCAACGGCAATTCCTTCGGCTGATACAATGTGACCGAGGAATCCTACTTCCTGCAACCAGAATTCACATTTGCTAAACTTGGCATACATTTGATGCTCTCTAAGGGTTCCAAGAATGGTCCTTAGGTGTAGCTCATGTTCTTCTTCTGATTTGGAATAAATTAGAATGTCATCGATGAAAACAACGACAAACTTATCCAGGAAGTCCATAAAAATCTTATTCATGAGATTCATGAAATAAGAGGGGGCATTGGTTAATCCAAAAGACATGATGGTATACTCGTATAATCCATATTTGGTGGTAAAGGCAGTCCTTGGAATATCCTCTGCGCGAATCTTGAGTTGATGATAGCCTGTTCTAAGATCAATCTTAGAAAACACTTTGGCACCGGTCAACTGATCAAACAAATCTTCTATCTTGGGCAATGTGTACTTGTTCTTGATAGTGACATCATTCAACTTCTGATAATCCGTACACAAACGGTTACCTCCATCCTTCTTATCCACAAATAAGACAGGTGATCTCCATGGTGACGCACTTGGTTGAATCAATCCAATTTCCAACATGGAATCCAGTTGCTTCTTTAGTTCTGCTAGCTCAGACGGGTTCATACTATATGGTCTCTGGGCTATGGGTCCGGTTCCAGGGATTAGTTCAATGATAAACTCGATATCCCGATCTAGGGGCATACCGGGCAAAACATCTAGAAATACATCGGGGTATTCACAGACTATCCGGACTTGGTCAATGGTAGGTTGGGCTATACTCTTGTTGCACTTGAATTGACGAGGTAAGGTTTCAGATATATGCTCGACTAATATTCTGGCTATACTGGTCATGGTTATGGCTTTCTTGGCACAGTCAATTAGTCCTTTATGTTTGGACATCCAATCCATTCCTAGTACTACTTCCAAACCTTTAGTTCCGAGTACTATCAGATTAGCATAAAAATCTATTACATGGATTCAGATAGGGACGGCTTTGCAAATTTGCCTAGCTTTGGTGGTTGAACCGGGGATTTGAACAATCATAACATGCTTCAGTTTGGTTGGTTGAATCTTACTAGTAAATGCAAATTCTTCGATGACAAATGAGTGCGATGCACCAGAATCAAAAACACTCGAGCAAGTACTGAATTAACAGAAAACATGCCCAGCACGACGTCTGGCACTTCCTGGGCTTCTTCAGCATGCATGAGAAAAAGACGGCCATTGCGGTTGAGCGAATTCCCTGGGGCAAACCTTCTTCTAGACTGAACACGACACTGCTGCTGAGATGGGGCATTTGCATTGGGGGCTGCGGTATTCTTCTTGTTGGGGCACTCATTGGAGTACTGGCCCTTATTTCCACAGTCATAACAAGTCACTTGCGACTTGTCCTTTGCTGCAACAGGAACAACATTGCTTCCAGTCCTAGGGGCAGTGTTGGTGTTGGCGGCAACATTGTTGTTGTTGAACTTGGGTGGTGCACGGTTGAAATTGTTAGAGTTGTCGGGGTTGTTGTGATTTCCTACGGGCCTCTGGTTTCCACGGTTGGGATAGGTCGAACGGTTCATCGGGGGTCTGTTGGTTCTCGGGGCAAATCCTGGAGATGGGTTAGGGCGATACTTTGGGGTCTGATGGGTTCCTGGCTGATGCATCATGCGACACTCGCGGTTTTCTTTGGCTTGGTTGATCTTTCCTTCCATCTAGATGGCAGAGTCAACAAGGGCTTCAATATGAGCAAAAGGGATATTGACTAACACCGTCTGCATCTCATCATGCAAACCATTCAAGAATCTTTCCTTCTTCTTGGCTTCTGTGTCGATCTCATCCGGGGTATACCTAGCTAATGACAAGAATTTGTCACGGTATTCCACTACGGTCATCCTTCCTTGCTTCAGTTCTCTGAACTCATCTCTCATTCTCTTGATCAAACCCGGTGGCACATGGGTTCTGCTGAACTTGACCTTGAATTCCTCCCAGGTCATCATCTGTCCTCCGGTCATTGCACGAACGCTGTTCCACCATGCTCTGGAATCTCCGGCTAGATAGTGGGTGGCGAACAGAACTTTCTCGTTGGCTTCCACTCTGGCGACTTCTATGTTATTTTCCATGGTTTGCAGCCAATCATCGGCGTCTAGGTGCTCTTTCGAGTTAGTGAAAACAGGTGGGTTGGTATTCTGGAAATTTTTGAGCTTAGATCCATGGTTGTCCTGGTTTCGTTGGCCTTGGTTGTTGTGGGCTAGCTGAGCTATCTGTTGAAGGGTGGCTAGGTTGGCTTGACATTCGGCTCTTTCGACTTCGCGGTCAGAAACCAACAATTGCAGGATCTGCAACATCGGGTCCGGGGATGAACCACTTCCTCCGCGTGGCATCTGAAGATTGAGATAGATCAAGAGAAAGGAGAGAAATTTCTATGGTTCAGGGACTTTGAAAAGTTTTTAAAGTTTGACTCAATTTCCTAGCAACTTTCTTTTCATTCATTCATTCATAGCACAAGATACAAACACACACCACAACAAAGGTAAATAGATGGTTTTAAGAACCATTCTAGAAACTACGATACAGTGGGACCGAATACAAATCACTACGCTAGTGCTCACGTGCTACTACTCCTCGGAGTTGGTGTAGTCGTCATCCTCATCATCCTCGTCGTCATTGATGAAGGCGAAATCATCCTCATCGGTGAAGAAATCCATAGCCTGATCCTCTAGAAAATCATCATCATCACTGAGATAGGAGTAGGGGTCTCCACGAAGATCTTCTCCGGCATTCTCCCTTTCCTCCAACTGCATGTCTCTCTCGTGGATGGTCTCCTCCAAGTTCGAGATACGGTGGCGAAGACGGGCAATGATGCGCTCCTTCTTGTCTAGCTGACGGTGGCGAGACTTGCGATCCTTCGCTAGCATGGCGATGGTCTGATCCTTCGTCTTGATGATGGCGTACTTGTGGTTGGAGTAGTCACGACAATTGTCCAATTCCTGCTGACGATCGTACATCATGAAGCTAAGGTTGTCCAACTGAGTCTTCAGCTCGTGGTGGTATGGGGCTTCCAGTGGCTGTCCCATAGCATCACGCCTCGGACAAAACTCAAAGCGGGTTCCCTTGATCTGGTTGATACTCTGCCCACACAGACGGGAAAGAGCTTCCTGCATGGCCCTGGCAAGTCCATCGAGCCAGTTGTTTTCTTGCAAGGTGAACTGAATTCCCTCGGCAGTGGGAGGTTCAACCTTTCCTCGGAGACTTGAAACAATTAGCCACTACAGATCTTCTCCTCCTTCATCATTGAGCTGAGCTCCGAAGAACTCGGGGTGCGGATGCTCCAGAAGTTACGAAAGCTAGTCCAAGTCCCGCTCAAAGATAAGGTCTCCTCCATTCCCCAACTGATAAAACTTGTTGTACTTCACGTCCATCTATAAGAATATAGGATGAGTAAGTTAGTAGAGTGATCAAGTGTGTCAAATTTTATGTATTTTGAAAGAGTTTTTGAGGAACATGAATTTTTATGAAAGAATCAAGGTGATAAGAATGGGAATAAGTTTTTGTAAATATTTGCTTCCTTTGATTTTGAAACCAAGTTTTTGATTCAAACATCCAGTCTAACTAGGGTCTCCTATGGTCAGGATGGCTCTGATACCAACTTGTCAACACCCAGATTTTTAATCCTGGATGCCTGTTATGCCATACATCACAATCCCAGGATTACCATTTTTGCGAGACATAACAGAATTGGATACCACAATACATCATCCATTACAAACCATACATAAGGTCTTACACAAATAAGGATCTCATGATCCAGTTCTTAATACAACTCAAGCAGCGGAATACGTAATAATAAAGGTAGCGTAGGCGAAGCTCCATCTTCGGGGTCACAGGAAATGCTGACGATGGGAGATGATCCTAGTTGTCGTAACCTTCCTGGGGTCCATCTTCCTGGTACTCCTCTTCATAGTCTGGCCACGGGAATAGCCAGGGACAAAGCCATGAGTACTCTTTAAGTACTCGCAAACTAATACTAACAAGTCAAGGGGGTTTTTGTAACAGGACACTAAGCTCTATGGTTGTTTTGCAAAAAGCCAGATTTACCTCTACTAAGTTCAGAAGCAAAAAAAAGCTAGTTGAAATTTTATAACACCTATGTGGGAACTTGTATTTCATATCACAACTCTGTTGTGGTCAAGTCAAAATCTCAATCCATTTCACAAGTCATTTTGAAAACATCTGACGGGGGAACAGTATGGCCACTCCAACTGTCCATAACCGCGGATGCGGCTATTCGAATAGTTTGACACTCTGCAGAGATTGTACACTTTCACCACAACATTCGATACATCCGTCAGGAACAAATCCTGAATTCCCCATACTCAGTATGCGGATAATCAATCCTAACCTTTCAATTACAAGCCCTAGTATAAGCTCCTCTCTTGTGAGTTTGGCCTCCCAACCATGACCAACTATCATCTTGGGTACTGCACAGGTGGACAATCTTCACAAGGTAGCCTCAGCTCAAACCTTGGCCGTGAGGGAACCAATACTAAGGTATATAAGTTTCCAGTCAAGCCCTACCCAATTCTCGGGTATTGTGGTTGTACGATAAAATTGGAATGGTATCGCATCCAGACAACCATCAGTTTTATAAAGGGCTAAGGCTCATGCCTTAACATTTTCATCATCCAAATCATCTGGTGTTCGGAAACACATGTCAAAACATCTCAATAGAATGATCCATCATTCCAATGTTTTCATAACCATTTTCCACCAAGTATTCCCATCTAAAGTTGATCAAGTTTTATGCTTAGCACTAGCATCTACAAATGGGAGTGAGTACTAATGAGGGGTGGTAAACTAGTGGAGTTTTAGCTAAGTTCAATCTCATGCCTTAGGATGACATCAAGATTATCTAGCTTAGGCCAAATTTAATGCTCTTTATGCAACCTTCAATTATCTTTCTAGTATCTACAATTTACTCAAGTAAACTCTAAGTAAGAGCTTTGATAAAGAAATAAAGTAGAAGCTTGCAAGTAAAACTAGGATTGGGTTACCAAGTGGGTATGATCACATATGCTTAAGGCATATAGTTGGCATGGTAACAAGCAATATTAGCTTGCATAAGTAGAGTATCTTGCAAGTGTTAGCTTGCATAGGTCAACTTGATTAATAAGTCTTTCCTTGTGCAGAGCAGTGGTTGAAGTTCTCCTCGGCTTTTCTTTGTAGTATCCTCCTTCCTCCTTGTATCCTTGGTCGGTACTAGCGTCGGGGCTAAGACGAAGGTCGGCGATGCGGGCGAACGACAAAGTCGACGACGGCAAACTTGGGGGTGGTCGCGGCAGCTCCTAGGGTGGACAAAATCGACGACGCCCTTCTTCTCTAGAGGCGGCCTGCTCCAGCCCAATTCGGGCGATGCGCTGCTCGCCTTGCTCCGGCTAAGGGTTGGAACGATCAGTGAGGTGAGGGGAGTGAGATGGTGTGCTTCAATCGGCTGGGGGTGGCCTCCTTTTATAGGCTCGACGGTGAGACCGAGAGGGATGGGCAGGCGACGATGGCGACATGGCTACGGGCTGCTAGAGGCATGGCCAAGGGTGGCGATCGATCGGTGGTCTCCTGGCGATGCTCTAAGGTTTGAATGCGCTTGTAGGGGCGGTGGCAAATGGTCGGGAACGCTTGATGCTCTGTGAGGCAGAGGCGGCGAACTCTGCGGCGAGCGGTGGCTACGGGGTACGGGCAGTGAAATGGGCATGTCTGGCGGTCTCCTGGGACGGTAGTCGGGTTGTGTGGGAATGGAGCGTGCTCTACGTGCGCGGCGTTCCTGGCAATTCTGGTTGCTGTCTGCGAGGCAGGGCTGGTCGAGAGGGGGCGGTGAAGCATGGGCTACCTCCCAGACAAGGTTGGCACGGCTAGTTCTTCCCCTAGCTTGCTGTCCACACTAGGGTGACATGGGTGCTCTCGGGCTGTTCACCATTGATGACATTGGCGAGTTTACAGTGGGGCTAGGGCTTAGTTAAGTTTGCTAGATGATCTACTGAGGTTGTTGTGAGCTAGAGAGGGACCAGTTAGGCCCAAAACACTGCTCAACATAGTGTTTTGATTTTGTTTGATTTGTATCTACAACCTGTTTGATGAAATAGCCGCATGAACTCAAGTTTTGAATTTTGAAAAGATTTTTGGTGGGTGTTCTAGGAATGTGTTGAGGATTCTGTGAATGCTTGGGTTTTGAAAATTGAGCTTGTTTGAGTGGTTTTTGAAAAAGTGGGATCTTCCCATATGAAATAGATTCAATTTTAAACTGTCATTTAAACTATGCATTTGAATGTTTCTGGATGATCACAAAGTGGGCCCTGGTACCTTGTTATGAGTACTATCAAGGGGTGCAAAGATCCATACATGTTTCTGTTAAGTTCTGAAAGTTAGAGATAGGCAAAGTGACCATTCACTTAATTTGGCCAAAGTGACCATTCACTTAATTTAATTGTTTTGATTTGTTTGTCTTTGGAAAAAGCTTGGGGATTGTTTAGATGATGTTTATTTCACCTAAGAATCATTTTACAAGCAAATAAACACATAAACATGGCAATTCAAAAGAATCCAAATTTTAATGGACACTCATATGAATGCTTTCATATTTTAATTGGAAAAGTTTTTGTTAACCCTAAATTTGGTGATTAGAGTTTGATGATTATAGTTTAATATTTTTGGGATGTTACAGCTTCAATGCTGCATCTGCTTCGTCCGTCCACGCGAATTTGTCCGCCTTCTTCAGCAACTTGTACAGCGGCAGAGCCTTCTCTCCAAGTCGGCTGACGAACCGACTAACGGCTGCAACACAACCAGTTAGTCGTTGAATGTCCTTTAGGCATGTCGGACGGTTTATGTTTAAGATGGCCTTCATTTTCTCCGGGTTGACCTCGATTCCATGCTGGGAAATGATGAATCCCAACAATTTGCTGGCTGGAACCCCGAAGATGCACTTCTTATGGTAAAGCATCATGTTGTATTTCCGGAGATTATCGAAGGTTTCTTTTAAGTCGGAGATTAAATCATTTGACTTTTTAGACATCACCGCGATATCGTCCACATAGGCGTGAACGTTCCGACCAATTTGGTCGTGAAGGCAATATTGCATTGTCCGCTGGTACGTAGCACCTGCGTTTTTTAGCCCAAAGGGCATCATAACATAGCAAAACGTGCCGTATGGGATAGTGAATGAAGTGACCAATTGGTCTGACTTTCTCATCTTGATCTGGTGGTATCCTGAGTATGCATCGACAAAACACAAAAGTTCCGAGCCAGCCGTCGAGTCAATGACTTGGTCAATGTGAGGCAAAGCAAACGGATCTTTGGGACATGCTTTGTTCAAGCCAGTGTAATCAACACACATTCTTAATTATTTGGTTCCCTTTTTGGGGACAAGTACAGGATTGGCCACCCATCGGGTGTGAAGGACTTCTCGGATAAATCTAACCTTAAATAACCTAGCTATCTCTTTGCCAATGGCGCGTCTCTTCTCGTCTCCGAAGCATCGTAGAGGTTGTTTTGTTGGTTTGCATTTTGGATCAATGTTTAAGCTATTCTCGGCAAGTTCCCTAGGTACACCTTTCATGTCGGCAGGTTGCCAGGCAAAGATGTCCCTATTCTCACGGAGGAACTCAACGAGCACGCTTTCCTATTTGGGATCCAGGTTCGTCCCAATGGCGGTGACCTTGGAGGCATCGCCCACCACCAGTTCCACCGGCTTGGTCTCGATGGCGGCCTTGAATGCAGGAGCGGAGTCGAAGATCTGCTTCTTCGACGCGGGCATCTCTGAGTCATCGACCTTGCTCTGGTTCACTTTGAATTCTTCGCTGTAGAGGACAGCTTCCGCGAAGGCTGCTTTATTAATCTCGCAGTCCCTTGCCTTGGTAAAGCTCCTGGATACGTGATGACACCGTTTGGTCCGGGTATCTTGAGTTTGTTGTAGACGAAGCATGTCTTGGCCATGAACATGTGGAATATGTCGCGGCCGAATATGACGTGGTACACGCTCTTGAAGGGGACCACCTCAAAGGTCATGCACTCTTGGCGGTAATTATTAACATCGCCAAAGGCAACCTGAAGTGTAATGCACCCAAGGGACCGAGACTCCTGACCAGGAACTACTCCATGGAAGATGGTATTGGTCCGCCTTAGGTTTGCCTCCGTCAAGTTCATCTTCTGTAGTGTATCTAGGTACATGATGTTGATGCTGCTTCCACTATCCACCATACACTTGGTGAACTCCACACCATCAATCAAGGGGTTGATGACCATGGCGTATTGGTTCTCTGTAGGGATATGGTCTGGGTGGTCCGTCCTGTCCCAAGTAATTGGAACCTCCGACCAGCGCAGGTACTGGGGGACTGGGGGTAGAGTAGCCATTAGGATCCTCATAGAGTTCTTATGTTGTCGAATGGTGGGGGTGCCTGTAACGTCCCAAAAATACTTAACTTGGATCATCAAACTCTAATTATCAAAATTAGGGTTAACAAAAACTTTTCCAATTAAAAATATGAAAGCATTCATATGTGTATGTATTAAAATTTGGATTCTTTTGAATTGCCAGGGTTCTGTGTTTCATTTCTTGTAAAATGATTCTTAGGTGAAATAAACATCATCTAAACAATCCCCAAACTTTTCCCAAAGACAAACAAGTCAAAACAAACAAATTAAGTGAATGGTCAATTTGGCCAAATTAACTCCCATGCCTACTTTGTCTATCCCTAACTTTCAGAACTTAACAGAAACATGTATGGATCTTTGCACCCCTTGATAGTACTCATAACAAGGTACCAAGGTCCACTTTGTGATCATACAAAAACATTTAAATGCTTAGTTTAAATGACAATTTAAAATTGAATCTATTTCATATGGGAAGATCCCACTATTTCAAAAACCACTCAAACAAGCTCAACTTTTAAAACCCAAGCATCCACAGAATCCTCAGCATATGCCTAGCACACCCACCAAAAATATTTTCAAAATTCAAAACTCAAGATCATGCGGCCATTTCATCAAACAGTTTGCAGATTCAAATCAACCAAATCAAAAACACTATGATGAGCAGTGTTTTGGGCCAACCTTGTTCCCTCTCTAGTTACAACTAGCCTTAGTAGATCAACTAGCAACCTTAACTAATCTCTAGCACCACTGTAAGCTGGCCATTGCCATCAATGGTGAGCAGGCCGAGAGCACACTTGCCACCCCGTTGTCGCCGACGAGCTAGAGGCCACACTAGCCTCGCCAACCTTATCTGGGAGCTAGACAACACCCCACCGCCACTCACTGTCCCAGTCTCGAGCAATGCCAGCTACTGGACCACACGCCCAAGCCATGCCAAGCCTCTCTATGAGCATGCCGAGAGCGCGCCCATGCGCCACCCTCGACACACGCCCACAGACCGCGCGCCGCCCTCACCGTGTGCACGCGTGACCACCATCACCCCAGCAACCCCACAGACACGCCCGTTCGCCACCGCGCGGACCACGCGTGCTGTGCGCCATCAAAACCTCCGTCGGACCCGCTCAGAGCTCCGAAGCATTCCGACCGATCAGCACCGCCCCACGCCTCGCCACCACGCCGTTGAGCTTCGCCATGGAGCACAAGACTGCCCCCTACCGTCGCCCACACCGATATCCCTCTATGCCGTCCACCACAACGAGCTTAGCCCGCGCCCGTCGGTCCCCTCTCGCCATTATAAATAGAGGCCTCCCCCGCTCGATTTCTTCACACCATTCCACTGCACTCTCACCCAGAACCACCCACCTCACTCCCGGAGCAAGGCGAGTAGCGCATCACCAGAATGTCACCGGAGCCCGCCGCTGCTGGAGAAGAAGGAAGCCAACGATTGGAGCCGCCCCAGGAGGACCTGACGGTGCCAGGAGAATCGCCGTCGTCGACTTCGTTGTTTGCCCCCATCGCCGACCCTCGCCTGAGCCCCGGTGAGCCTCCCATGACCCCCAGCTGCCGCGTTAGGGTTCTGTCTCGGCGACGCTGCCCGACGTGGATGATGAGCCGTAGCCGTTCGATTAGACTTAGATCGTGCGGCCGAGATCGCCCCGTACCGCTTCGCGTGTTATGATCCACTGACTGGTAGAACCCCCTGTCAGCTGAGCCCCGCGCTGCGGAGTGACACTGGGCCGGCCCATTAACCTTTCCCGCGCAGCCCACTCGTTTGAATTTAGCTTTTTCTATTTATATTCAAACTTAGTTCTGTACCTAGTTTCAAAAATCAACCCAGCTCAATTCAGTGAACCAAATTGAATGAAACCAATTTTGTTAGAAAGGTATTAAAATGCTTAATCCAATCCCGTTGGATTCAAATCATTTGGATCTATAGATGAACTTTGGTAAAAATAACAAAGCAGAAGCTTTTCTGCATTCAAACATTTTTCAAATTTCAACCATAATAGCTTTTGAATTGATTCCAACTCTCAAAAATCATATTTGACCATACATTCAGAATATATAAAAACATATGGGTTTACTTACAAAAATAATGTTCAAGTAATAAAAGAATGCCATATAGGCATTTCTAGTCACTTATTTTATTTAAAATAAAATGTTAAACCTTATTAAATTGTGACACCACTTTAAATCACATTCTCATGTACTGAAATATGTGGTGATGACATGTGTCAACATGATCCCATGTTTGGTTTGGAGAATAGTAAATCTTAAGTAGTTTTTCAATGAGTAGAAATTACTTTTCTAAAATAAATAAATAATACCAAAGCTTTAATATTGTAATGTTAGTGATGATACTAGATCATCTATAGTGCACCTTTGTGTGATGATTGAAAATAGTTAAGTATTGCTTGGTGATTGTGTACCTCGTACTTATTCATAGACACTAGTACCGACCAAGGATACGAGGAGGAAGGAGGATACTACGAAGAAGAAGCCAAGGAGAACTTTAACCACTGCTCTGCACAAGGCAAGCTAACACTTGCAAGCTACTCTACTTTAGCAAGCCTATACTGATACTGATGCAAGCTAATACTTGCTTGTTACCATGACCACTAGATGCCTTAAGCATATGTGATCATACCCACTTGATAACCCAATCCTAGTTTTATTTGCAAGCTTTACACTTTATTTCTTTATCAAAGCTATTACTTAGAGTTTACTTAAGTGACTTGTAGATTCTAGGAAGATAATTGAAGGTTGCATAAAGAGCATTAAATTTGGCCTAAGCTAGATAATCTTGATGTCACCCTAAGGCATGAGATTGAACTTAGTTAAACTCC
This sequence comes from Avena insularis, assembly GCA_023614405.1. Classification (NCBI taxonomy): domain Eukaryota; kingdom Viridiplantae; phylum Streptophyta; class Magnoliopsida; order Poales; family Poaceae; genus Avena; species Avena insularis. Next base: position 87,797,263 of record CM042685.1, on the reverse strand, counting down.
ACTTGTTTACCACCCCTCATTAGTACTCAACCCCACTGGTAGATGCTAGTGCTAAGCATAAAACTTGATCAACTTTAGATGGGAATACTTGGTGGAAAATGGTTATGAAAACCTTAGAATGATGAGTCATTCTACTGAGATGTTTTGACATGTGTTTCCAAACACCAGATGATTTGGATGATGAAAATGTTAAGGCATGAGCCTTATCCCTTTATAAAACTGATGGTTGTCTGGATGCGATACCATTCCAATTTTATCGTACAACCACAATACCCGAAAATTGGGTAGGGCTTGACTGGAAACTTATATACCTTAGTATGGGTTCCCTCACAGCCACGGTCTGAGCTGAGGCTACCTTGTGAAGATTGTCCAACTGTGCAGTGCCCAAGATGACAGTTGGTAATGGTTGGGAGGCCAAACTCATAGGAGAGGTGCCTATACTAGGGCTTGTAATTGAAAGGTTAGGATTGATTATCCGCATACTGAGTATGGTGAATTCAGGATTTGTTCCTGACGAATGTACCGAATGTTGTGGTGAAAGTGTACAATCTCTGCAGAGTGTCAAACTATTCAAATAGCCGCGTCCGCGGTTATGGACAGTTCGAGTGGCCATACTGTTCCCCCGTCAGTTGTTTTCAAAATGACTTGTGAAATGAATTGAGAATTTGACTTGACCACAACAGAGTTATGATAGGAAATTCAAGTTCCCACTTAGGTGTTATAAAATTTCAACTAGCTTTTCTTGCTTCTGAACTTAGTAGAGGTAAATCTGGCTTTTTGCAAAACAACCCTAGAGCTTAGTGTCCTACTACAAACACCCCCTTCACTTGTTAGTATTAGTTTGCGAGTACTTAAAGAGTACTCATGGCTTTGTCCCTGGCTATTCCCATGGCCAGACTATGAAGAGGAGTACCAGGATGATGGACCCCAGGAAGGTTACGACAACTAGGATCATCTCCCATCGTCAGCATTGCCTATGACCCCGAAGATGGAGCCTCGCCTACGCTACCTTTATTATTACGTATTTCCGCAGCTTGAGTTGCATTAAGAACTGGATCATGAGATCCTTATTTGTGTAAGTCATGATGTATGGTTTGTAATGGATGATGTACTATGGTATCCAATTTTGTTATATCTCGAAAAAATGGTAATCCTGGGATTGCGATGTCTGGCATAACAGGCATCTGGGATTAAAAATCCGGGTGTTGACAAGTTGGTATCAGATCCATCCTGATCATAGGAGACCCTAGTTAGACCGGACGTTTGAATCAAAAACTTAGTTTCAAAAACCAAAGGAAGCAAATATTTACAAAAACTTATTCCCATTCTTATCACCTTGTTTCTTTCATAAAAATTCATGATCCTCAAACACTCTTGCAAAATACCTAAAATTCGACACACTTTATCACTCTACTAACTTACTCATCCTATATTCTTATAGATGGACATTAAGTACAACAAGTTTTATCAGTTGGGGAATGGAGGAGACCTTATCTTTGAGCGGGATTTGGACCAACTTTCGGAACTTTTGGAGCGTCCGCACCCCGAGTTCTTCGGAGCTCAGCTCAATGATCAAGGAGGAGAAGATCTGTAGTGGATAATTGTTGCTAGTCTCCGAGGAAAGATTGAACCTCCCACTGCTGAGGGAATTCAGTTCACCTTAAGAGAAATCATCTGGCTCGATGGACTTTCCAGGGCCATGTAGGAAGCTCTTGCCCGTCTATGTGGGCAGAGTATGAACCAGATCAAGGGTACCCGCTTTGAGTTTTGTCCAAGGCATGATGCTATGGGACAGCCACTGGAAGCCCCATACCACCACGACCTGAAGACTCAGTTGGACCACCTTAGCTTCATGATGTACGATCGTTAGCATGAATTGGACAATTGCCGTGACTACTCCAACAATAAGTCCGCCATCATCAAGACGAAGGATCAGACCATCGCAATGCTAGTGAAGGATCGCAAGTCTCACCGCTGTCAGCTAGACAAGAAGGAGCGCATCATTGCCCGTCTTCACCACCGTATCTCGGATTTGGAGGAGACCATCCACAAGAGAGACATGTAGTTGGAGGAAAGAGAGAATGCCGGAGAGGATCTTCGTGGAGACCCCTACTCCTATCTCAGCGATGATGATGATTTTCTGGAGGATCAGGCTATGGACTTCTTCACCGATGAGGATGATTTCGCCTTCATCGATGACGACGAGGATGATGAGGATGACGACTACACCGACTCCAAGGAGTAGTAGCACTTGAGCACTAGCGTAGTGAGTTGTATTCCGTCCCACTGTATCATAGTTTCCAGAATGGTTCTTAAAACCATCTGTTTTTCTTGGTTTGTGGTGTGTGTTTGTACCGTGTGCTATGAATGAATGAATGAAAAGAAAGTTGCTAGAAAATCTGAGTCAAACTTTAAAAACTTTTCAAAGTCCCTGAACCTTAGAAATTTCCCTCTTTTCTCATGATCTATCTCAATCTTTAGATGCCACGCAGAGGAAGTGGTTCATCCCCGGACCGATGTTGCAGATCCTGCAAATTTTGTTTTCTGACCACGAAGCTGAAAGAGCTGAACATCAAGCCAATCTAGCCACCCTTCGGCAGAGAGCCCAGCTGGCCTACAACAATCAAGGCTAAGGAAACCAGGACAAACATGGATCTAAGCTCAAGAATTTCCAGAATACCAACCCACCTGTTTTCACTAAGTCGGAAGATCCCCTAGACGCCGATGATTGGCTGCAGACCATGGAGAACAACCTGGAAGTCGCCGGAGTGTAAGCTAACGAGAAAGTTCTATTCACCACCCACTATCTAGTCGGAGATGCAAGAGCATGGTGGAACAGCGTTGTGCAATGACCGAAGGACAGATGATGACCTGGGAGGAATTCAAGGTCAAGTTCAGCAGAACCCATGTGCCACCGGGTTTGATCAAGAGGATGAGAGATGAGTTCAGAGAACTGAAGCAAGGAAGGATGACCGTAGTGGAATACCGTGACAGATTCTTGTCATTAGCTAGGTATGCCCCGGATGAGATCGACACCGAAGCCAAGAAGAAAGAGAGATTCTTGAATGGTCTGCACGATGAGATGCAGACTATGTTGGTCAATTTCCCCTTTGCTGATATTAAAGCCCTTGTTGACTCTGCCATCCAGATGGAAGGAAAGATCAACCAAGCCAATGAGAACCGCAAGCGTCGCATGAAGCATCAGCCAGGAACCCATCAGACCCCAATGTATCGCCCTAATCCATCTCTAGGATTTGCCCCGAGAACCAACAGACCCCCGATGAACCGTCCGACCTATCCCAACCGTGGAAACCCGAGGCCGGGAGGAAATCACAACAACCCCGGAAACTCTAGCAATTTCAACCGTGCACCACCCAAGTTCAACAATAGCAATGCTACCGCCAACACCAACACTGCCCTGAGGACAGGAAGCAATGTTGTGCCTATTGCAGCAAAGGACAAGTCGCAAGTAACTTGTTATGACTGTGGAAATAAGGGTCACTACTCCAATGAGTGCCCCAAGAAGAATGCCGCAGCCCCCAATGCAAATGCCCCAGCTCAGCAGCAGCGTCGTGTTCAGCCCGGAAGAAGGTTTGCCCCAGGGAATTCACTCAACTGCAACGGCCGTCTTTTTCTCATACATGCTGAAGATGCCCAGGAAGCGCCAGACGTCATGTTGGGTATGTTTTCTGTTAATTTAGTACTCGCTAGAGTGTTGTTTGATTCTGGTGCATCGCACTCATTTTTCACTGAAGAATTTGCATGCACTAGTCAGATTCAACAAAACAAACTGAAGCATGTTATGATTGTTCAAATCCCCGGTTCAACCACCAAAGCTAGGCAAATTTGCAAAGCCGTCCCTATCCGAATCCATGACATAGATTTTTATGCTAATCTGATAGTACTTGGAACAAAAGGTTTGGAAGTAGTACTAGGAATGGATTGGATGTCCAAACATAAAGGATTGATTAACTGGGCCAAGAAATCCATAACCATGACCAGTATAGCTGGAATATCAGTCGAGCATGTATCTGAAACCTTACCTCATCAATTCAAGTGCAACAAGAGTATAGCCCAACCTACCATTGACCAAGGCCAGATAGTCTGTGAATACCCGATGTATTTCCAGATGTTTTGCCCGGTATGACCCCAGATCGAGATATCGAGTTTATCATTGAACTAATTCCCAGAACCGGACCCATAGCTCAGATACCCTATAGTATGAACCCGTCTGAACTAGCAGAACTGAAGAAGCAACTTGATGCCATGTTGGAAATTGGATTGATTCAACCAAGTGTGTCACCATGGAGATCACCTGTCTTATTTGTGGACAAGAAGGATGGAGGTAACCGTTTGTGTACGGATTATAGGAAGTTGAATGATGTCACTATCAAGAACAAATACCCATTGCCCAAGATAGAAGATTTATTTGATCAGTTGACCGGTGCCAAAGTGTTTTCTAAGATTGATCTTAGAACAGGCTATCATCAACTCAAGATTCGTGCAGAGGATATTCCAAAGAATGCCTTTACCACTAGATATGGATTATACGAGTATACTGTCATGTCTTTTGGATTAACCAAAGCCCCCGCTTATTTCATGAATCTCATGAATAAGATTTTTATGGACTTCCTGGATAAGTTTGTCATTGTTTTCATTGATGACATTCTAATTTATTCCAAATCAGAATAAGAACATGAGCTACACCTAAGGACCATTCTTGGAACCCTTAGAGAGCATCGGTTGTATGACAAGTTTAGCAAATGTGAATTCTGGTTACAGGAGGTAGGATTCCTCGGCCACATTGTATCAACCGGAGGAATTGCCGTTGACCCTGCAAAGGTGAAAGATGTCGAATATTGGCAAGCCCCAACCACTCAAACCCAAGTTCGTGTATTTCTTGGATTGGCGGGATATTACCGCAAGTTCGTAGAAGGATTATCGAGTATCGCCAGACCCATGACCCAATTGCTGAAGAAGGACAAGAAGTTTGAATGGACGGAAAATGTGAAGCAAGTTTTCAAGAACTCAAGAGGAGATTGATTTCAGCCCCAATCTTAATCATGCCGGATATCACGAAGCTCTTTAACGTGTATTGTGATGCATCCAAGATCGGTCTCGGATGTGTGCTAATGCAAGAAGGCAAAGTCATATCTTATCTATCTCGACAACTAAAACAACATGAGCAAAATTATCCAACCCATGACCTCGAACTCGCAGCCGTAGTTCTAGCCCTGAAGAGATGGAGGCATTACCTGATGGGAAACCGTTGTGAGATTTATTCAGATCACAAGAGCCTGAAATATATATTCACTCAGAAGGAGCTTAATATGAGACAGAGAATATGGATTGAGCTAATCAAGGATTACGATCTTTACATTCACTATCACCCTGCTAAAGCCAACGTGGTAGCAGATGCCCTTAGCAGATTGCCGTGCCGCTTGAACTCCATGATTTTGAAGGAGCAACCAAGCTTGCACAAATAGATGGAAAATTTCCGAATGAAATTAGTAAGTGAAGGATTTTTGGCTAGCATAGAACTTCAACCCACTTTGATCAGCCAGATCAAAGAGGCGCAGAAAGGAAATGCTAGTATCGACGGAATCAAGCATCGTATCGGTACAGGCAAAGTACCCGGATTCACCGAAGACGAAGGAGTTTTGTGGTACAAAGGATGCCTTTGTGTACCAGCAGATTCTGATTTGAAAGAAGTTATTCTGAAGGAAGCTCATGATACCCTTTATTCTATCCAGCCCGGAGGAACAAAGATGTATCAAGATTTGAAAGAGCAATTTTGGTGGCATAAGATGAAGAGAGAAATCGGAAGCTATATCTCCAAGTGTGATATATGTCAGTGAGTCAAGGCGGGACATCAAAGACCCACAGGATTGTTGGAACCATTGCAGATTCCGGAATGGAAATGGGATGCTGTTGGAATGGACTTTATCACCGGATTGCCTACTTCTAGTAGGGGAAATGACTCTATCTGGGTCATAGTGGACAGATTGTCCAAAGTCGCCCATTTCTTACCCGTCAAGACCACATATCAGAGTTCAAATCTAGTGGAGTTATACATCGCTAGAATCGTCAGTTTGCACGGAGTCCCTAAGAACATCGTATCAGATCGAGGAACTCAGTTTACCTCGAGATTCTGGAAGAAAGTCCAAGAAGGTTTAGGAACCCGACTAGATTTCAGCACAGCTTATCACCCTCAGACCGATGGACAAACGGAGAGAGTAAATCAAATACTCGAAGATATGCTGAGAGCATGTGTGTTAGAGTATGGATCTAAGTGGGAAGACTGTCTGCCATTTGCAGAATTTCCGTACAAAAATAGTTATCAAGCCAGTTTGCAAATGGCCCCATTTGAATTCATGTATGGAAGGAAGTGTCACACCCCTTTGAATTGGTCGGAAGTAGGAGAGAGTTAGATTTTCGGACCTGATATCCTACGAGAAGCAGAAGAGAAGGTTCATAAGATCCGTGAGCACCCCAAGATAGCCCAGTCAAGGCAGAAGAGTTACGCCGACAAGAGACGTTGTCGTGGTATTGCCGATGAGTACGCCATGGAGGGGTCTTCACAGTGCGTGTTTAGAGACGTGGGGTAAGGCGGACGGTTGATGGGTACGAGGTAACACAGCTTACCCAGGTTTAGATCCCACAACAGTGGCGGAATCCTACTCCTGCTATAAATCACTATAAGGGCAATACGGCGAGTTACAAAGATATGTTCGCTGTGCGAGGTTGTCTGAATCGATGCCCTAAAGGCTCCCATAGGCCCAACTTATATATTCGCCAGGACCTAGGGTTATAGGGAAAAGTCCTAGCCGGACAGGTTATAGAGTCCTACACATTCTATCACTAGTCTTGTGTATCTTGCACTCCAAGGCTCCGGGTACGCTGGTGACTCCACCGTAGCCTTCCTTTATCCGGCATGGGCCTCCCTTCTGGATCCACCTAACTGGGCTGCCCAGCAGGCCATAGGCCATGCTACCGACTATGTGCCACCCGGGTTAGTCGGATAAGAGACATGCTATTAGGATACCCATATAGCATATCCCCAATAGTAGCCCCCGGAGAACTCCGAGATCTTGCGTCGTCTTGCCTCTTCACGTGGAATGCTCCGTCTAGATGGACGTCGGCAAATCGTCAAACAATATCTTGTAGTCCCCCCAAAGAACCCTGCAAGGCTTTCTCCGTCTTTGATTTGCAAGCCGGAGAAACGCTGAGTCTTCCATCTTACTCTTCCGTAGTCGGATTAAATCCGTCCATGCCGGAATCTTCGACGTGACGGCTCATCTACCCGTGTCAGCTATGACGTCGTAGGCTTAGGTCAGCGACGCCTCGTAACTCACACATGCGGAGAACGCAATCATATCCAATTTTCCCACGCGCGAGTGATACGAACCGTTGGCGGTGGCGGTTTGCGATGTGGCGAAATTACCGCGCACGTTCACGAACACGTCGTCTACGCAGCAACCGTCCGATTAGCTGCACGAATCTTGACGTAGAGTATGATAAATAGTAACCGTGGGACACTTCCCACTTTTTACCTTATTCCTCTCGCGTCATCGTCTTCTTCCTCCAGCCGCACGCCTCCTCGAGCTCTCCGCAAGAAACCTCGAAAACCCTAACCTCCCTCTGCGTTCAGTCGCATCCTTCCAACAATCCATGGCCAGCAGAAGCTCCTCCCCATCGATGGCGGCGTTGAGCGAAGCCGCGGCGAAGCCGACGAGCTCAATCGTCGTGCCCCCAGAGGGCCTGGTCATCCCCGCATCGGCGGTGATCGAAACCACCGGCGGCGACCATAATCTGGCGGCGCTAGAACCACTGGAGGAAGAGCCAGACTCACACAAGGGTTACTGGCGCGGCTCGGACATCACCGACCGCGACATCCAGGAAATGGTCGCCGAAGGCTACCTCCCCTTGATGGAGGGGCTCGCCTGGCGGGCGGCGCCGGCCGGCAAGGTGACACCTTCTCCCCAAGCCGGAGAAAAGGTGTACCTCAAGGATCAGCTGGTACGCGGTGTTTCCTTGCCCATCTCCCACTTCTTTCTCTCCGTCTTGAACCATTACAAGGTCCAACCCCACAACCTATCCCCCAATAGCATCTTAGTGCTTAGCAAATTCGCGGCACTTTGCGAGGGTTACCTAGGGATAAGGCCTAGGTTAGACTTGTTCGTGTACTTCTTCACCGTCAAACGTGAAGCCGGACATAGTAAGGAGGCGCTTAGGAACTGCGGCACCATAAGCTTCAAGATTCGACCTGGTCGGCGGTTCCCCGACATCGTCGGCCACGAGTCCTGCAAGAACTGGCAGCGGACGTACTTCTACGGCCCCGACATTCCTTTGGCGGGTCGAGAAGTGACGTACCCGGACTTTGCAGATGGAGCCGCCGCTGAAGTTTCTACATGGAGATCCCATGCCTCCCTTCCCTCCAACCTCGACGCTTCTCACGCAATAAGGCGGATCGAATGGTTCGTAGAGACGGGTTTGAACGGCTTGGACCTAGCCATGTTCTGGTTCATTAGGCGAATCCAACCCCTGCAGCACCGCGCGAAGTTCATGCACGAGTATACCAGTGATCGAAGGGATAGCCTCCGGATCTCCGTGGATAACTTCTTGAGTGACTTCGTCAAGGTGAAGGATAAGAAGCGTGGCTTCACCATCACATACGACATGTTCGTAGACGGCAAGTGCCCAAGGGTAGGTATTTATTTTCCGTGTATGACATTGCTCTAGTTTTTCCGTCTTGCCAATACCATCTTATCCAACACGGTGATTTCTCACTTAACAGCTTAGCGATCTAGATGAGGGCAACCTGGCTGCCCAAATCTACGATCCAAAGATGAAGGAAGTCACGGTCGTGTCCGACGATGATGTACCATTGGCACGAAAGCGGAAGAGCTCCACCTCTGACGCTGCCGACGGAGGCAAGAAGAAGAAGACGGAGGGTGGAGCCTCCAAGAAGAGTACCGCCGCCCTGGAGGCGGAAAAGAGAAAAGCCACCGGGATTTTTGCCAAAGCGCCCCCTAGTGTAAGCTTCTCATTCTCTGACATTGTCTATTTATCTGTCTTGTTCCTGTACTTATGCTTTTTGCACGTCTCAGGAAGAAAGCCACGACCAGCCTCAAGAAGTCCTCCAAAACATTGGGGGCTTCTATAAATATCAAGGACATGCTGCATCGCGACTCCTCCCCCGCCATCGCCCCTGCTACTCCTGCCGTCAAGCCCTCCTCTGCCCCGACAAGCTCTCAAGCCCAGGAGGCACTAGGCCCTTCCGACATGGAAGTGGATTCTGGCGCCTCTACCGAACTCGCTGTTTCGGCGAGCAGGCGATGCAGGAGAGCACTACTCTACAAATGGCTGAAGCTCCGGCTAAGGATGCCATCGGTAGCGGCAAGGCGGTGGTGGGAGCTGGTACCTCTGCCGAAGGCGGTGCCCCTACTCCCCAGAAACCCTTTGAGTTTCCAAAGATAGTTTACCCGGTGCTCACGCCGACTGACACAACTCTGGTTCCTGGACGAGTACCGTCATCTCCGACGTGCGGTCTTGAGGAGCTACTCCGACAAGCGGATATCTTGCAGGGAAATAGCATTTCCTTTGGCAAGCTGCTAGCCGAGAGTGCTACAAACCTCAAGATTATAGCATTTGTAAGTTTTTACTTTGCCTTTTGCATTTCATATGAGTATCCCACTGTAGCCCCCGAGGATGTAGACGAAAAACCATAGGTTTTGCATCTATATGCTCTAAGAGTGACTAAGTTAGAAAAAACTCTCACTGTAGCCCCCAAGCATTTAGATGGAATGAATTATTCCGACTAGATGCTTTAAGAGTAGCATAAGCAGTGTTTATAAATTTCAATACTGTAGCCCCCAAGCCTCTAGTTGTAACTGAATTAGTTCCGACTAGATGCTTAAAGAAAAGCTAAGCAGAAAAACATTGTACTGTATCCCCCAAGCTTCTAATCGAGAACTGAATTAGCTCCGACTAGAATCTTAAGAAAAGCTAAGCATATTGCTAAGTTAAAAAACTCTCGCTGTAGCCTTCGAGCGCCTAGGTGGAGAGTTTCTTACTAGGTGCTCCAAGCAGACTAAACAACAGTTTAAATTTTTCCTTTTTTCCACAGAACAAGAATGCTCGGAGGGGCATGGCCAACGACAAGTACCAGAAGATGCGTGCCGATCTTGAAGCCGAAAAAGGTAAAACTGCCATCTTGAATGAACAGATCATCAAAAACAAGAGTCTGTTTTCTTTTTGCGCATTTCTGTCTTGTTTTTGTGCCCATAATCTTCGAGTACTCACTGTGTACTTTGTTTTCTCCGACTTGCAGAGCATGTAGCCAAGGCCAAGGATATTGTCGAGCAGTCCAAGCACATACATCAGCTGGACATCGAGAACAGAATCCTTAAGAAGGAGAGAGAAGAGATGCTGAAGATGCACGAGGATTCCATGAAAGCCCTGTAGGATTCCGCCTCCGCGGAAATAAATCGCTTGAAGGAGGAGCTTGTGATCTTAAAAGATCAGAAGCAAGCTGCTGATGAGCAAAACCTACGCCACAGCGAGGCGTTTAAGCTCCTCCAACAAGAGAAGGAATCCTTGGCGGACACCCTCTGGCAGGCCAAGGCCAGCATCTTCAATAAGTTTCCTCCGCCTTGTATTTCTATAGTCTGGATACTTAGAGTTTATTGAACTCATGCGCTCCTTGTCGGAATTTTCAGCTCCTATGGGTTTAACCCGCTCGCCATCTTCGGACAAGGAATGCATGGTTCTTGTCGGCAACTTCATCAACACCGCCATCACCCAAGCCAAGGAGATTTCCAAGCCCCTCTAGATATACATCAAGGCCTCGGACTCAGTGACGAAGTACTCGGAGATTCTGCGCCGAGGCCCCAAGCGTGTCACTAGCTGGAAAGCTTCATGTGCACGGGCAGGCGCAAGGGTGGCGCTGTCAATGGTGAAGGCACACTACGAAGGTGCCGACATCGACACGGTAACCTCTGGTATCCCCGACGTTGACGATGACGGCAAAGAGATTGATCACGAAGCCATATTGTCATAACTTGCGGGTTATGACACCAGAGTTGCCGAGTTGGTGGACATCGACGTATTCGTGCCCATGAACACCATCGACAGCGTCAACCAAGATTCCTCCGAGTCTCATCATAGCGCTGATGTTGAGGGTGATTCTCCGGCTGGGGACGATGCTGCTTCCAAGTCTCCTGCGCCCAAAGAATGAAAAACACTATGTAATATTTGTTTCACCTTTGGTGTATGCGCGGTAAAAACTTGGTGATGTAACTTAAGGCGGAAAACAATGGTTGTTATGTACTGCTACTTAAAAACTAATTTCCAGCATGTATATATTTTTTAAGCAAGTGCTGGCTTATCCATTACTTTGGTTCTTATGCTTGACTTTTCGTGAGTCGGAAGACTCGTTGTCGGAACCATGTGCTTAGGTGATGATGCCCAATGGCACCGTCAATAACCTGTGCACAAAATCGCTGACAACAAGTGCCGAAAGTCACTAATCCAGAATCCACATAAAAACGACAAAGAACGTGTAGACCAGAAAACTTAAGCTAACGCCCGTAGGCGGAATTTTCACAAGTGCAAATGCAAAGCTTGTGCATAAAGGTTTTACATGATCCAAAAAATGAACACTAAAGGAGGTAGAAGACTCAGAAATATGAGTGAACCAAAGAGCTTTATTTCATTGACCATATAAGAGGTACACAATTAGATAAAAAATGCTAAGTGTAAAAAGGACGTAGCTGTGCTATGTTCCATGGCCGATTAAGCTCTGGGTAGTCATCATCCGGGTCACGTCGCTTACGCTTATGATCCTCGTTGGGTCTATCCTTTAGTTCACGATTGTCAACAAGGTAGTAAGACCCATTGAGCAGCGCCTTGCTTATGATGAACGGTCCTTCCCATGGCGGGGATAATTTGTGTGACTTCTTCTGCTTAAGTCGGAGCACCAAATCCCCCTCTTTAAACGAGCGATGCCGAACGCGGCGACTATGGTAGCTGCGTAGCTTCTGCTGGTAGATGGAGGATCTTTGGCATGCCAAAATGCGCTCTTCCTCGAGAAGGTCCACATCTAGCCGTATGGATTCTTCAGTGTAATTCTCGTTGTAGGCGGCAACTCTTGGTCCATCGTGGAGGATGTCCGAAGGTAAGATGGCTTATGCTCCATATACCATGAAGTAAGGGGTGTAGCCGGTGGATCTGTTGGGTGTAGTTCGTAAACTCCACAGCAGAGATGGCAATTCTTCCGCCCAGGCTCCAACTACTCTATGTAGCGGTGCCTCAAGACGTGGCTTGATTCCCTGCAAAATTAATCCATTGTCTCGCTCAACCTGACCATTGGATTGTGGTGTGCCACAGATGCAAGGTCAAGTCGGATGCCTTTGTCCCAGCAATAAGCCTCCACTTCTCTGAGTGACAAGTTGCTTCCGTTGTCGGTGATGATGCTATGTGGGAGACCAAATCTCACCACTAGATCCCGGAAAAACCCGAGGGCAGTTGCCCCATCAAGCTTTCTAATGGGTTTAGCTTCTATCCATTTAGTGAGTTTGTCAACTGCTACAAGCAGATGCGTAAATCCACATGGTGCCGTTTGTAATGGTCCCACCATGTCTAGCCCCCATACTGCAAACAGCCAAGTTATTGGTATTGTTCGCAATTCTTCAGCGGGAACATGTGGTTGTCGGGCATAGTACTGGCATCCCGTGCATGTCTCAACCAACTTGTTGGCGTCCGCCTTCGCGGTCAGCCAGTAGAATCCTTGCCGGAAGGCTTTCGTGACCAACGATCGAGGAGCGGCGTGATGCCCGCAATCTCCGAGATGGATTTCGCATAGGATTTCCATACCTTCTAGCTGGGGAACACACTTTAGGTATACACTAGTAGTGCTCCTTTTATAGAGTTGCCCATTGATTATGGTATAACCCTTTGCTCGTCGTACTATTTGCTGTCTTCCGACTTCGTCGTCGGGCAAAGTTCCGTGTTCGAGGTATTCCATGAACAGTTTTGTCCAAGCCGGAGGGACCTTAGTCACCATGTTGACGAAAGAGTCATCTCTATGCGGGTTGTCGATGTCGACGCCCTTCACGGATGTTGTGCGTAGATGCTCTAGGAAAACTCTTGGCGGAGTTCGCTTGCGCCCTGATCCAAGTTTAGACAGCAGATCAGCCGCCTCGTTTTGCTCCCTAGGAACATACTTGACTTCGTAGCCCAAGAAGCTCTTGGCTATCTCGTCCACTTCGTCTCGATATGCCACCATCATAGGGTTCCGCGCATTCCAGGTGCCAGCCACCTGTTGGGCAACCAAGTCGGAATCTCCACAGCAAACTATGCTCTTGATGCCAATATCCTTGGCTACATGTAGTCCGTGGATGAGTGCTTCATACTCCGCCATGTTGTTTGTAGCCTCGAAGTGGATCTGCAGAACGTAGTGTAGCTTGTCTCCTGTTGGTGACTGTAGCAATACACCAGCCCCCGAGCCGTTGAGCAGCTTTGATCCATCAAAGTGCATCACCCAGTACTCTGGTTCTGGCAACGGAGTAGCGTCTGGCATCTCCGTCCAATCTGCAAAAAAATCCGCCAAGGCTTGTGACTTGATAGCGTCGCGTCTCTTGTAGGTGATCTCGAAGGCGGAAAGTTCAATGCCCCACTTCACGACCCTTCCTGTAGCGTCGCTGTTATTGATAATTTCGGACAGTGGAGTCTTGCTCACCACTATGATTGGGTGCTCCTGGAAGTAATGCCTCAGCTTCAGAGAAGCAAGGAATACTCCATAAGCTATCTTTTGGTAGTGCGGGTAACGCTGCTTGGACTCTGTCAAGACCTCGCTTACATAGTAAACTGGTCGTTGAACTCCGTGCTCATAGCCTGGTTCCTTCCGCTCTACGACGATGACGATGCTGATAACCCGGCTGGTTGCCGCCATGTAAATTAACAGGGGCTCGCCAGGCTCAGGTGCTGCAAGGATGGGCGCTGAGGAAAGAATCTCCTTGAGCTGCTTCAATGCTGCATCTTCTTCATCCGTCCACGTGAATTTGTCCGCCTTCTTCAGCAACTTGTACGCAGCAGAGCCTTCTCTCCAAGTCGGCTGAGGAACCGACTAACTGCTGCAACACAACCTGTTAGTCGTTGAATGTCCTTTAGGCATGTCGGGCGGTTTATGTTTAAGATGGCCTTGATTTTCTTCGGGTTGACCTCGATTCCATGTTGGGAAACGATGAAACCCAACAATTTGCCGCTGGAACCCCGAAGACGCACTTCTTGGGGTTGAGCATCATGTTGTATTTCCGGAGGTTATCAAAGGTTTCTTTTAAGTCGGAGATTAAGTCGTTTGACTTTTTAGACATCACCGCAATATCGTCCACATAGGCTTGAACGTTCCGACCAATTTGGTCATGGAGGCAACGTTGCATTGTCCGCTGGTAAGTAGCACCTGCGTTTTTCAGCCCAAAGGGCATCGTGACATAGCAAAACGTGCCGTACGGGGTAGTGAACGAAGTGGCCAATTGGTCCGACTTCCTCATCTTGATCTGGTGGTATCCTGAATATGCATCGAGAAAACACAAAAGTTCCAAGCTAGCCGTCGAGTCAATGACTTGGTCAATGCGAGGCAAAGCAAACGGATCTTTGGGACATGCTTTGTTCAAGCCGGTGTAATCAACGGACATTCTTAATTCATTGGTTCCCTTTTTGGGGACGAGTACAGGATTAGCCACCTATTGGGTGTGAAGGACTTCTTGGATAAATCTAGCCTTAAGTAACCTAGCTATCTCTTTGCCAATGGCGCGTCTCTTCTCATCTCCAAAGCATCGTAGAGGTTGTTTCACTGGTTTGCATTTTGGATCAATGTTTAAGCTATGCTCGGCAAGTTCCCTAGGTACACCTTTCATGTCGGCAGGTTGCCAGGCAAAGATGTCCCTGTTCTCATGGAGGAACTCGACAAGCACACTTTCCTATTTTGGATCCAGGTTTGTCCCAATGGCGGTGACCTTGGAGGCATCGCCTACCACAAGTTCCACCGGCTTGGTATCGATGGCAGCCTTGAACGCAGGAGCGGCGTCAGAGATTTGCTTCTTCGACGCGGGCATCTCTGAGTCATCGACCTTACTCTGGATCTCTTTGAATTCTTCGTTGTAGAGGATAGCTTCTGCAACGGCTGCTTCGTTGATCTCGTAGTCTCTTTCCTTGGTAAAGCTTCCGGATACGGTGATGATGTCGTTTGGTCCGGGTATCTTGAGTTTGTTGTATACGAAGCATGGCTTGGCCATGAACGTGTGGAATATGTCGCGGCCGAATATGACGTGGTACACGCTCTTGAAGGGGACTACCTCGAAGGTCATGCGCTCCTGGCGGTAATTATTAACATCGCCAAAGGCTACCTGAAGTGTAATGCACCCAAGGGACCGAGCCTCCCGACCAGGAACTACGCCATGGAAAACGGTGTTGGTCCGACTTAGGTTTTCCTCCATCAAGTTCATCTTCTGCAGTGTATCCAGGTACATGATGTTGATGTTGCTTCCACTTTCCACCATGCACTTGGTGAACTCCACGCCGTCAATCGATGTGTTGATGACCATGGCGTACTGGTTCTCCATGGGCACAAGGTCTGGGTGGTCCGTCCTGTCCCAAGTTATTGGAACCTTCGACCAGCGTAGGTACTGGGGAACTAGGGGGAGAGTGGCCATCAGGATCCTCAGAGAGGTCTTCTGTTGTCGGACGGTGGGGGTGCCAAGGAAAGTGTGGTAGACTGGGGCCTTCTTTGCGAAGGGGTTCTTGCCCTTGTCGTCGCTCTTGGAGGCGTGCTTGGGGTCAACGTCCTCGTCCATGTCACTTGAATCCTTGGACTCCTCCTCCTTCTTATTCCCTTTTCCCTTGCCTCGCGGTCTGTTCTTCCGACTTTGCTTGTAGCCGGACTCTAGGTGTTCCTTGAGGTCGTTGACGAACTTGCAGTGTCGATTGGTATGGGTGGCCTTGCCGTTGGCATCGAGGTGCACGAGGCACGGCATATCGCGATACTCTTCGTAGGTTTGGGGAACGCGGAGCGACGCCGAGGTGGTTTCACTTCCTCGTTGCTACCCACGACCAGCTCCCCTTCCTCGGCCATGTTGTCCGCCTTCTCCTCGTCCTACAAAAGTCATAGCGACCATGTCGGTAGATTGCTTTTCTTCTGGAGCGGTCTTCCGCTTTGTACTGCTGTTCCTCCGAGCTTGAGTTCGAACGGCCGTTGCCAGCAATGAGCCACAAGCATCATCGTCGGTAGCTGCGAACTCACTAGCCAACTGAATCATCTAGTTCAAGTCAAGCTGGTGATTGTCCTGCAAGTGTTTCAGCTTATGTCGGAGCAACGTGCCCCTTTCCAACCCATCGATGAAGGCGTCCATGGCGGTCTGAGCGTGCACTCCTACGCAGGAATTTTTCATATCCAGCCAGCGGGAGAGGTAGGCGCGAGATGTCTCGTCTTTCTCTTGCACGCACTGCTGTAGATCACCCACAGTGTAGGGACGCTTGTATGTACCCTCAAAGTTCTTGGTGAATGCTTCTTGCATGTCCAGCCAGTTGTAGATAGATTTCTCCGGCAAGTCGTCAATCCATTGATGGGCCGTACCCGCCAACATTAATGGGAGGTACTTGACGGCGACGTTGGGGTTGCCTCCGGCAATCTCCACCGCGTTGCCGTAGTCCTGCAACCATGTGGCTGGCTTGGCGGTGCCGTCATAGGGCTTGATGGTCTTGTCAATCCGGAAACCTTTGGGGTAAGTTGCGGACCGTATTGCAGGTCCAAAGCAGTGTTGTCCCAGGTATGATCCTTCCCGGGCCTCGTGGATCTTATCGATCCGCGAACGTGCATCGTACAGCTCCGGTTTTTTCTTCTTTTTGTCAACAAGGGATGGGCTGCATGAACGACGCAGGCCTCCTTCGCCATGGTGACTTCTTGGTGGTGATGGAGGCGGAGGTGGCGGTGGGTTAGCCTTCTTGCTGTTACCCTCATGCGATGCCACACGCCTGTCACGATTGCTTGTCGGACATGGAGGGTCATGGTGTGACCTGCTCTTGTGTCCTTGGTGGCGCTCTTCATCGTGGCGGGTCTGCACCGCGTTGTCGCGGATGACGATGCCGCACTGCTTTGGTGGAGGCATATCCGTACGATGGTGAGCCTTGTAATCTTCGCGATGTCGGGGAGATCGGGGCGGTGGCGATGGGTGACGAGGTCGGGCTTTTTCTCCATGGTTGGAGGATATGGGGATGGCATCCTTCCTGTTGCGTGCATCCCTCCGTCTTCATTTTGATGAGCCCGTCTTGTACCTGACATCAAGAGGAGATCTGTCCCTTGGCGGTTTGTACTGGCTAGATTGGTAGAGCGATGGGTTAGATTCAAGCCTCTGAGAGGTGGCCTTTTCCTGCTGCTTCACCGCCTTGGCCACTAGGTCGTAGACCTGTTCCACTGCCTCAGGCGATCTATCCTGCTCCAGAAGGGTCTTGGTGACGGCGAGGTTAAGGAGTGGGGTGGCCATCACCTGCTTGCCTTCACTGTCAATGTATGGCTTGGCTTGTGCCGGTTTTGAGGGAGCCCATCCTAGGTTGCGCCGTACACCAGGATTGTTGATAATGCGAGCCGGAGCTTTCTTAGCCTTCTGCTGCTGTAGCAGAGTCTTGTACTCGGCCTCCATTGCTCTAACTTTCTCTATGGACTTCTGCGCGTTGACCAAATCTAGATCTAGTTTAGCACCTTGCTCCGCAATAGCTTGCGCCTCCTCCAGCAGCTGCTGGCGCTTCTCGTCAAGCTGGGTCACGCTCCGGATATGAGCGACGGTCAGTGGCTCGACGAGGAGATTTCCGTACATCACTCTATCAGCGGGAGTAACTTGGGCTGCTGCCAATGTAGATGCTGGAGGCGGCACGTTTTCGGTGTTGTTGTTGCTCGGGCCAGTGCCGGGTTCCTGCGGCTGCTGCACTGGGTTAGGCGGAGGAGGCATGACCTTTGCGCGATCATCGTCAGCAGCAATAAGTGGCCCCTTCCCCTTTTCCAGCGCCATAGGTGGAGCTCGTCCAGTTTGATCTTCATCCATCGTCTTCCCAATGGTGACGAACACCCCTCGGGATGCGACGACGTTGTTAGCTTGCTCGTCGTGTGAGTACTCCTCCTCCATCTCCTGCATAGCGGAGTCTAGCTCTTCTGGACTGAAGTCTATCTCCTCTGAATCTGCACTGAAATCGGCATAAAGCGCGTCAATGACAGAGTCGGAGGGTGCCAGGGCTTCCTCGATGACGGATGGTGGAGGTGCGACGGGTTCGACAATGACTGGAGGTGGTGGTGCTGCTACGACGATGGCGGTCGGAGGCGGTGGTGGCGGTGGCTGAATCGGAGGGGCTCCGTCAATGAGCGCAAGCGCTGACTGAGCTGCCGCTTCGGCCTCCGCGTAGTTGTTGACGGTGTTCACCATGCCTTCGAAGGTAAGGCGTCCTGACGCCTGCTGCCGTCTTAGAGAATGTCGGAGAAGCGTTCCATGGTCCAATCCTTCCACAAAGTGATAGATGGCATCATCATTGGGGTAGTGGTCCAGATCGGCTCGTATACGGAGCCATCTGGCCACGTAGTCACGGGGGTCTTCGCCTTCTCTCTGAATGCAGCGCGCCAGATCGTAGATGGTAACCACGCCGACGAACTTGGATCTCTGCTTTCCAGACGCACGGACGAAGCCAGCGGACTTCCAGTGATCTTCCACCTTTATATCCTACACAGGGGCGGTTTGGGTGGGCCTTGAATTTTTCCGATCTTTGCCGGCAAACTCCAAAGAGAGATCCGACATCGATCCTTCCGCGAACGTGTCCTGCCCGTAGGCGGTCCGTGCGGGTCTTGATGCTTTCTGACCTTTGTCGGCGAGCTCCGAAGAGAGATCCGACATCGATCCTTCCGCGAACATATCCAGCCCGTAGGCGGTCCGTGCGGGTCTTGATGCTCCTCCGACTCCCAGGGAACTAGTGCCCGAGTCGGTTTCACCGATGAAGAGGTGGATGTCTCTGATAGGAACGATCGAACACCGCGTCGGGTTCGTCATCGCCGGGATCCAGAACTCGTTAGGAGGGAAGATTGGAACGTTGCCGGAGAAGAGAACACGGCCGATGGCTATGGTTTCACCGATTCCCTCGAAGATCTTGGTCCTCGCCCGCTGAAGAGCCTAAAGCGCCTCTTGCCCCACGGTGGGCGCCAACTGTCGTGGTTTTGCCGACGAGTACGCCATGGAGGGGTCCTCACAGTGCGTGTTTAGAGACGTGGGGTAAGGCGGACGGTTGACGGGTACGAGGTAACACAGCTTACCCAGGTTCAGATCCCACAACGGTGGCAGAATCCTACTCCTGCTATAAATCACTATAAGGGCAATACGCCGAGTTATAGAGATATGTTCATTGTGCGAGGTTGTCTGAATCGATGCCCTAAAGGCTCCCATAGGCCCGACTTATATAGTCGCCAGGACCTAGGGTTACAGGGAAAAGTCCTAGCCGGACAGGTTACAGAGTCCTACACCGTCTATCAGTAGTCTTGTGTATGTTGCACTCCAAGGCTCCGGGTACGCTGGTGACTCCACCGTAGCCCTCCTTTATCCGGCATGGGCCTCCCTTCTGGATCCACCTAACTGGGCCGCCCAGCAGGCCTAGGCCATGCTACCGACTATGGGCCACCTGGGTTAGTCGGATAAGAGACATGCTATTAGGATACCCATATAGCATATCCCCAACAGACGTCGAGACCTCGCCTTCAACATAGGAGATTTTGTGTATCTGAAAGTGTCGCCATTGAAGGGAATGCAGCGTTTCCATCTCAAAGGAAAGTTAGCCCCCAGATATATCAGCCCCTTCAAGATTCCGAACCGTAGAGGAGAAGTGTCATATCAATTGGAACTACACGAAGAGATGTCAGCCGTGCATAATGTGTTCCATATCTCATTACTTCGCAAGTGCCTCGAAGTTCCAGAGAAGACTAAAGTGTTCAAGAATATCAATCACCAGACCATAGAAATCAACGATGACCTGACCTATCCCGAAGAACCCATCCGTATTTTGGAAGAATCTTTCAGAACTACCAGAACCCGGAGCATCAAGTTTCTCAAGATTCAGTGGAGCAACCACATAGAAGAGGAAGCTACCTGGACAGCATAGATCACATCAGGATGGAGTTTCCCGATCTCTTTAAATCCTAGGTAATTTTTTTCGTCCTTTTTCAAATCTCGGGACGAGATTTTTTTAAGGGGGGAAGGTTTGTAACATCCCAAAAATACTAAACTTGGATCATCAAACTCTAATCATCAAAATTAGGGTTAACAAAAACTTTTCCAATTAAAAATATGAAAGCATTCATATGTGTATGTATTAAAATTTGGATTCTTTTGAATTGTCGTGGTTCTATGTTTCTTTGCTTCTAAAATGATTCTGAGGTGAAATAAACATCATCTAAACAATCCCCAAATTTTTCCCAAAGACAAACAAGTCAAAACAAACAAATTAAGTGAATGGTCACTTTGGCCAAATTAACTCCCATGCCTACTTTGGCTATCCCTAACTTTCAGAACTTAAGAGAAACATGTATGGATATTTGCACCCTTTGATAGTACTCATAACAAGGTACCAATGCCCACTTTGTGATCATCCAAAAACATTTAAATGCTTAGTTTAAATGACAATTTAAAATTGAATCTATTTCATATGGGAAGATCCCACTATTTCAAAAACCACTCAAACAAGCTCAATTTTCAAAACCGAAGCATCCACAGAATCCTCAGCACATGCCTAGCACACCCACCAAAAATCTTTTCAAAATTCAAAACTCAAGTTCATGCGGCCATATTATCAAACAGTTTGCAGATTCAAATCAACCAAATAAAAAACACTATGTTGAGTAGTGTTTTGGGCCAACCTTGTTCCTTCTCTGGTTACAACTAGCCTTAGTAGATCAACTATAAACCTTAACTAACCTCTAGCACCACTGTAAGCTGGCCATTGCCATCAATGTTGAGCAGGCCGAGAGCACACTTGCCACCCCGATGTCGCTGGCGGGCTAGAGGCCACACTAGCCTCGCCAACCTTGTCTGGGAGCTAGCCAGCACCCCACTGCCACTCCCTGTCCCAGCCTCGAGCAATGGCAGCTACTGGACCACACGCCCAAGCCATGCCAAGCCTCTTCATGAAAGCCGAGAGCGCCGAGGCGCCACCCTCGAGACACGCCCATGGCTGCGCCCTCACTGCGTGCATGCATGATCACCATCACCCTAGCAACCCCGCAGACACGCCCGTTCGCCGCCGCGTGGACCACGCGCGTTGTGCGCCATCAAAATCTCCGTCGGACCCGCTCAGAGTGCCGAAGCATTCCGACCTATCAGCACCGCACCACGCCTCGCCACCACGTCGTTGAGCTTCGCCAGGGAGCACAGCTCCACCCCCTACCATCGCACATGCCAATAGCCCTCTGTGCCGTCAACCACGACGAGCTCAGCCCGCGCCCGTCGGTCCCCTCTCACCACTATAAATAGAGGCCTCCCCCGCTTGATTTCTTCACACCATTCCACTGCCCTCTCACCCAGAACCACCCCACCTCACTCCCGGAGCAAGGCGAGTAGCGCATTGCCAGAATTTCACCGGAGCCCGCCGCTGCTGGAGAAGAAGGAAGCCAGTGATTGGAGCCGCCACAGGAGGAGCTACCGGTGCCAGGAGAATCGCCGTCATCGACTTCGTCGTTTGCCCCCATTGCCGACCCTCGCCTGAGCCCCGGTGAGCCTCCCACGACCCCCACCTGCCGCGTTAGGGTTCTGTCTTGCCGGCGCTGCCTGAAGTGGACGATGATCCATAGCCGTTTGATTAGACTTAGATCGTGCGGCTGAGATCGCCCCGTACCGCTTCGCGTGTTATGAGCCACTGACTGGTGGAACCCCCCTGTCAGCTGAGCCCCACGCTACAGAGTGACACTGGGACGGCCCATTAACCTTTCCCGCGCAGCCCACTTGTTTGAATTTAGCTTTTTCTATTTATATTCAAACTCAGTTCTGTACCTAATTTCAAAAATCAACCCAGCTCGATTCAGTGAACCAAATTGAATGAAACCAATTTTTTTAGAAAGGTATTGAAATGCTTAATCCAAGCCCGTTGGATTCAAATCATTTGGATCGATAGATCAACCTTGGTAAAAATAACAAGGCAGAAGCTTTTCTGCATTCAAACATTTTTCAAATATCAACCATAATAGCTTTTGAATTGATTCCAAATCTCAAAAATCAAATTTGACCATACCTTTCAGAATCTATAAAAACATATGGGTTTACTGACAAAAATAATGTTCAAGTAATAAAAGAATGCCACATAGGCATTTCTAGTCACTTATTTTATTTAAAATAAAAGGTTAAACTTTATTAAATTGTGACACCACTTTAAATAACATTCTCATGTACTGAAATATGTGGTGATGACATGTGTCAACATGATCCCATGTTTGGTTTGGAGAATATTAAATCTTAAGTAGTTTTTCAATGAGTAGAAATTACTTTTCTAAAATAAATAAATAAGACCAAAACTTTAATCTTGTAATGTTAGTGATGATACTAGATCATCTATAGTGCACCTTTGTGTGATGATTGAAAATAGTTAAGTATTTCTTGGTGATTGTGTACCTCGTATTTATTCATAGACGCTAGTACCGACCAAGGATACGAGGAGGAAGGAGGATACTACGAAGAAGAAGACGAGGAGAACTTCAACCACTGCTCTACACTAGGCAAGATAACACTTGCAAGCTACTCTACTTTAGCAAGCCTATACTAATACTGATGCAAGCTAATACTTGCTTGCTACCATGACCACTAGATGCCTTAAGCATATGTGATCATACCCACTTGATAACCCAATCCTAGTTTTATTTGCAAGCTTTACACTTTATTTCTTTATCAAAGCTATTACTTAGAGTTTACTTCAGTGACTTGTAGATTCTAGGAAGATAATTGAAAGTTGCATAAAGATCATTAAATTTGGCCTAAGATAGATAATCTTGATGTCACCCTAAGGCATGAGATTGAACTTAGTTAAACTCCACTTGTTTATCACCCCTCATTAGTACTCACCCCCACTGGTAGATGCTAGTGCTAAGCATAAAACTTGATCAACTTTAGATGGGAATACTTGGTCGAAAATGGTTATGAAAACCTTAGAATGATGAGTCATTCTACTGAGATGTTTTGACATGTGTTTCCGAACACCAGATGATTTGGATGATGAAAATGTTAAGGCATGAGCCTTAGCCCTTTATAAAACTGATGGTTGTCTGGATGCGATACCATTCCAATTTTACCGTATAACCACAATACCCGAAATTTGGGTAGGGCTTGACTAGAAACTTATATACCTTAGTATGGGTTCCCTCACGGCCAAGGTCTGAGCTGAGGCTACCTTGTGAAGATTGTCCACCTGTGCAGTGCCCAAGATGACAGTTGGTCATTGTTGGGAGGCCAAACTCATAGGAGAGGTGCCTATACTAGGGCTTGTAATTGAAAGGTTAGGATTGATTATTCGCATACTGAGTATGGTTAATTCAGGATTTGTTCCTGACGGATGTATCGAATGTTGTGGTGAAAGTGTGCAATCTCTGCAGAGTGTCAAACTATTCGAATAGCCGCGTCCGCGGTTATGGACAGTTGGAGTGGCCATACTTTTCTCCCGTCAGATGGTTTCAAAATGACTTGTGAAATGAATTGAGAATTTGACTTGACCACAACAGAGTTGTGATATGAAATTCAAGTTCCCACTTAGGTGTTGTAAAATTTCAACTAGCTTTTCTTGCTTCTGAACATAGTAGAGGTAAATCTGGCTTTTTGCAAAACAACCCTAGAGCTTAGTGTCCTACTACAAACACCCCCTTCACTTGTTAGTATTAGTTTGCGAGTACTTAAAGAGTACTCATGGCTTTGTCCCTGGCTATTCCCATGGCCAGACTACGAAGAGGAGTACCAGGATGATGGACCCCAGGAAAGTTACGACAACTAGGATCATCTCCCATCGCCAGCATTGCCTGTGACCCTGAAGATGGAGCCTCGCCTACGCTACCTTTATTATTACGTATTTCCGCTACCTGAGTTGTATTAAGAACTGGATCATGAGATCCTTATTTGTGTAAGACCTTATGTATGGTTTGTAATGGATGATGTACTATGGTATCCAATTCTGTTATGTCTCGCAAAAATGGTAATCCTGGGATTGCGATGTATGGCATAACAGGCATCTGGGATTAAAAATCCGTGTGTTGACAATGCCGAGGAAAGTGTGGTAGACTGGCGCCTTCTTCACGAAGGGGTTCTTTCCCTTGTCGTCGCCCTTGGCGGCGTGCTTGGGGTCAACATCCTCGTCCATGTCACTTGAATCCTTGGACTCCTCCATCTTCTTCCCCTTGCCCTTGCCTCGCAGTTTGTTCTTTCGACTTCGCTTGTAGCTGGACTCCGGGTCTTCCTTGAGGTCGTTGACGAACTTTCAATGTCCATTGGTATGGGTGGCCTTGCCGTTGACATTGAGGTGTACGAGGCACGGCATATCGCGGTACTCCTCGTAGGTTTGGGGAATGCGGAGCGGCGACGAGGTAGTTTCACTTCCTCGTTGCTTCCCACGACCAGCTCCCCGTCCTCGGCCACGTTGTCCGCCATCACCTCGTCCTGCAAAAGTCATGGCGACCTTGTCGGGAGATTTCTTTTCTTCTAGAGCGGTTTTATGCTTTGTACTGCTGTTCCTCCGAGCCTGAATTGGAACGGCCGTTGCCGGCAAGGAGCCGCAAGCATCGTCGTCAGTAGCTGCGTACTCACTAGCTAACTGAATCATCTGGTTCAAGTCAAGCTGGTGATTGTCCTGCAAGCGCTTCACCTTATGTCGGAGCAACGTGCCCCTTTCCAACCCATCAATGAAGGTGGCCATGGCGGTCTGAGCGTGCACTCCTGCGCATGAATTCTTCATGTCTAGCCAGCGGGAGAGGTAGGCGCGAGATGTCTCGTCTTTCTCTTGCACGAACCGTTGTAGATCGCCAACAGTGCAGGGATGCTTGTATGTACCCTCAAAGTTCTTGGTGAATGCTTCTTGCATGTCAAACCAATTGCAGATGGATTTCTCCGGCAAGTCATCAATCCATTGACGGGACGTGCCCGCCAACATCAAAGGGAGGTACTTGACGGCAACGTTGGGGTTACCTCCGACAATCTCCACCGCGTTGTCGTAGTCCTGCAACTATGTGGCTGGCTTGACAGTGCCATCATAGGGCTTGATGGTCTTGTCAATCCGGAAACCTTTGGGGTAAGTTGCAGACCGTATTGCAGGTCCAAAACAATGTGGTCCTAGGTATGGTCCTTCCCGGGCCTCGTGGATCTTATAGATCCGCGAACGTGCATTGTACGACTCGGGGTTCTTCTTCTTCTTGTCAACATGGGATGGGCTGTGTGAACGACGCGGGCCTCTTCCACCATGGTGACTGCTAGGTGGCGACGGAGGCGGAGGTGGCGGTGGGTTAGCCTTGTTGCTGTTTACCCTCCTGCGACACCTCACGCCTGTCTCGGTTGTTTGTCGGACATGGAGGGTCATGGCTGGACCTACTCTTATGTCCTTGGTTGCGCTCTCCGTCATGACGGGTATGCTCCGTGTTGTTGCGGATGACGATGCCGCACTGCCTTGGCGGGGGCATCTCCGTACGATGGTGAGGCTTGGGATCTTCGCGATGTCGGGCTGATCAGGGCGGTGGCGATGGGCGACGAGGTCGGGCCTTTTCTCCATGGTCGGAGGATATGAGGATAGCATCCTTCCTGTTGCGTGCATCCCTCAGTCTTCGTTCTGATGAACTCGTCTAGGACCCGACATCAAGAGGAGATCTGTCCCTTGGCGGCTTATACTGGCTAGACTGGCAAAGCGTTGGGTCAGACTCAAGCCTCTGAGAGGTGGCCTTTTCCTGCTACTTAACCGCCTTGGCCACTAGGTCATAGACCTGTTCCACTGCCTCGGGCGATCTATCCTGCTCCAGAAGGGTCTTGGCAATGGTGAGGTTAAGGAGTGGGGTGGGCATCACCTTTTTGCCTTCACTGTCAATGTATGGCTTGGCCTGTGCCGGCTTCGAGGGAGCCCATCCTAGGTTTCGCCGTACACCAGGATCATTGATGACACGAGAAGGAGCTTTCTTGGCCTTCTGCTATTGCAGCAGAGTCTTGTACTTGGCCTCCATATCTCTAGCTTTCTCTATGGACTTCTGCGAGTGGACCAGATCTCGATCCAGATTAGAGCCTTGCTCCACGATGACCTGCGCTTCCTCCAGCAGCTGCTGGTGCTTCTCGTCAAGCTGAGTCACGTTCCGGATATGAGCTACGGTCAGTGGCTCAACGAGGAGATTGTCGTACATCACTCTATCAGCTGGATTAACCTGGGAAGCAACAGATGTGGATGCCGGAGGCGGCAAGTTTGCGGTGTTGTTGTTGCTCGGGCCGGTGCCGAATTCTTGCGGCTGCTGCACTGGGTTAGGCGGAGGAGGCATGACCTTTGCGCGATCATCGTCAGCAGCAATAAGTGGCCCCTTCCCCTTTTCCAGCACTATAGGTGGAGCTCGTCCGAGTTGATCTTCATCCATCGCTGTCCCAATGGTGACGAACACCTCTCGAGACGTGACGGTGTTGTTGGCTTGCTCGTCGCGTGTGTACTCTTCCTCCATCTCCTCCATGGCGGAGTCTATCTCTTCTAGACTGAAATCTATCACCTCTGAATCTGCACTGAAGTCGGCGTAGAGCGTGTCAATCCTAGAGTCAGAGGGTGCCAGGACTTCCTCGATGACGGGGGGTGGAGGTGCAACAGCAGCGACGATGACTGGAGATGGCGGCGCAGCAGCGACAATGGCGGCCGGAGGCGATGTTGGCGGTGGCTGAATCGGAGGGGCTCCATCAATGAGCGCAAGCGTTGTCTGAGCTGCCTCTTTAGCCTCCGCGTAGTAGTTGACAGTGTTCACCATGCCTTTGAAGGTAAGGCGTCCTAACGCCTGCTGCCGTCTTAGAGAATGTCGGAGAAGCGTGCCATGGTCCAGTCCTTCCACATAGTGATACATAGCATCATCATTGGGATAGTGGGCCAGATCGGCTCGTATGCGGAGCCACCTGGCCAGGTAATCGTGGGGTTTTCGCCCTCTCTCTGAATGCAACATGCCAGATCGAAGATGGTAACCATGCCGACGAACTTGGATCTCTGCTGTCCAGACGGACTTGCAGCGATCTTCCACCTTTATATCCTGCACAGGGGCGGTTTGGGTGGGCCTTGAATTTTTCCGATCATTGTCGGCAAACTCCGAACAGAGATCCGACATTGATCCTTGCGCGAACGTATCCTGCCCGTAGGCGGTCCGTGCGTGCCTTGATGCTCCTCCGACTCCCTGGGAACTAGTGCCCGTGTCGGTTTCGCCAATGAAGAGGTGGATGTCTCCGATAGAAACGATCGAACACGCATAGGGTTCTCCTTCGCCGGGATCCAGAACTAGTCGGGGGGACGATCGGAACGTTGCCGGAGAAGAGAACGTGACCAATGGCCACAGTTTCACTGATTCCCGCGAAGATCTTGGTCCTCTCCCGCTGAAGAACCTGGAGCGCCTCTTGCCCCACGGTGGGCGCCAACTGCCGTGGTATTGCCGACGAGTACGCCATGGAGGGGTCCTCACAGTGCGTGTTTAGTGACATGGGGGAAGGAGGACGGTTGAAGGGTACGAGTTAACACAGCTTACCCAGGTTCAGATCCCCCGACGGTGGCGGAATCCTACTCCTGCTATAAATCACTATAAGGGCAATATGCCGAGTTACAGGGATTGGTTCGCTGTGCGAGGTGACTAGAAAGTCTAAGTTATCATGCCCTAAAGGCTCCCATAGGCCCGAATTATATAGTCGCTAGGTCCTAGGGTTACAGGGAGAAGTCATAGCCGGACAGGTTACAGAGTTCTACACCGTCTATTACTAGTCTTGCGTGTCTTGTACTCCAAGGCTCCGTGTACGTCGGTGACTGCAACCATAGCCTTCCTTTCTCCGGCATGGGCCTCCCTTCTGAATCCATCTAACTGGGCCGCCCAGTAGGCCATGGGCCATGCTACCAACTGTGGGACACCCGGGTTATCCCCAACACGTCGTGCACCGCCTCGACCTGCACTGTCTCCATTGCCCCTACTCTGCTGGTGAGCCCTACCCCGAACTTATCTGCCCGCGTCAGGGTTTCCCCTTGCTGTCGCTCGTCGTGGGGAGGACGACGACCGCTAGCCGTCGATGTGGATCTAATCCAACCGCCGATGGTGGCGGATACCGCTTTGCTCTCCCCCTCTCTCCGGCAGCCGGTCCCCACGGGACCACGCCCTCCCGCGTACAGCACCGCCGCCTGGGGAGGATCCACGTCCCCCGCCCCATTTCCCTATAGATCTCGGCCCATTGCCCTTTTTCCCTTTAACATTTTCTCCAGATCGAGAAAGCCAGTAGACTAGTTTAATGGCCTAATAAATTGTAAAATGGCATAATATTCCCAGATCTATAACTATACAAGCTCCTTAGGGTTTTCCCTAACATTAAGTAACCTTGGATCTTCAAAACAATGTATAAATTAATTATGGAAAATCACTCACTGAAAGGTATCCTTTTACAAGATAAATCCTTTAGAGATTTATACAACTCCATCTGGACCAAACCCTTGTTGTAATGCAAGGTATCCCCAGTACTTTGAATGTCACCCTGGAACCAACCTATTTGGCCTCCTAGTTTCCCTGTACCAAAAATAACAAAATCAACCCATATTAAAATTTAGGAATTTCTATAGGTCAAGCCAATAATGGTTTTGCCCTAATTCCAACTCTTAGGAGACATACATACCCATATCCATGAAATACCAGAAGACCATAATTTATGTACCCTTTATTGAATTTTGGTGAATTTTTTTGAGGGTGAAACAGTAGGGAAAGCCCCCACTGCAATTTTTATAAAATCATATAGGGATACACATGTACATATTTACAAGTTGAAGACCACCTCACTGAGGGATTACACAACAACTCTAGATATCTCCAATCTAAATGGAGGTTGATCTAGGCTTTCAAGTCCTGGTAGTATTTTTCTTAATTCTAAATAGCACCCATCTCAATTCCTGAGAAACTAAGGCCTTCCATTCTTCCAGAGAAGAATGCTTGTTATTGAATATCTCATTATTTCTGCAAATCCAGATGCCCTAGGCTCACAAAATAATAATCTCCATTGCAAAAGGACAATCCCAGAATAGATGATCCAGTGATTCCTCAGCAGGGCAACCAGAAGTCACACAATTATACGAAGGTAGTGAGAACTTTTTTCTCTTCAACAAGTTTCTAGTATTTAGCCTATCTAGAAGGAGCAGCCAGAAAAAGAACTTGTGTTTTTGCTGACAATAAGACTTCCATAACCAAGAGATGTGAGGTGGAACAGTAATATGCCTAGAGAGAATAGAATATGCCGTTTTGACTAAGAAGGATTCACTTCCCCAAATGTAGCTCCACTTACCTGGTTCTCCGTGCTGCCCAGAACTGTAGATGTCTTGGCAAATCTGCTCTAGGCATAGAAAATCAAAGTATGCCTACTGAGAAAGAGGTAGAAAGAAATGGTCCTGAATATTGGGGATCTGGATGAACTCCTTGACAAAAATACTTGATTTTTTTGCAAAGGACAGCAGGTGAGGAAATTTATGCTGTAGACATTCTTCCCTCCACATATCAAACCAGAAAAGAGTGGTTTTACCATCCCCCACCGAGCATTTTGCAATTCCTTTAAAGATGTCAATTGACTTCAGGTGTGCAATTCCTTTAAAGATGTCAATATTGATGAATTTATTTTTTTGTGTATAAGAACATCACCAATAAATTCATCACAATAGTTCTTCATACCCAAAAAGGGTGAATCCAATTTCTACGAAAGGTATTTCAAATACCTAACCTTTGGCTTTGGAACCACCTCAAAATCCCTTATAATTAAATATGGTTAAAAAGACAAAAACCATCCAGTACTGGCTTTAGGATTTTCCTGAGGGAATTATGGTAAATATTTTGGGATGATTCCAACTCCCCTGGATTTTGTCCACAAAACACTACCTAATCACTTGAGGAAATAATATTTGGAACTCCAGAACAATTCTGGTAAATTATTTTCTAAAACTAGGGTTTCTGCCACTAGAAAAATCATAATTAAATATAGGATATTAATAAATTTATGAAAACAATTTTTTTGGTTTCAGTTTATCAATACCAATCTGATGATATCATTTTTGTATAATGATATCATACTTAATTTTACCTTGGCCTAAAATCCCTATTCTACCTAATCCCTAGACTATTAAACCTATATGGATTCTCTTCAATTGTTCCAAAGCATCCCTCCATCTTTATACTTCCATTCTTCTCAAACCCTAATAATTTTTTACATATAACACTTGTTTGTTTGCTGTATGCAATTATGCTTGTATGCCTGGTGTTAATTGTTCTCTTGATCGTGTGCTTGTGTAATGATTGACGATGATAGTTGCGACTGTCTGACGACAATAAGAAGGGAATCTTATTCTTATTGGTATTCTGGTTATCTAAGAAGAGGTCCAGGGACATATATGCCACTCTGTTAATCACAGGCAAGCCACCTTCTTGCTCATACACCTTTTGACATACTATTTTATCTATGCATGTTTTATCTACTATTTATGTAAATTGCATGGTTTTACCTTATTATGTTTTATATGTGGGGATGTTTGGATCCT
The DNA here is from genome assembly GCA_023614405.1 of Avena insularis. NCBI lineage: Eukaryota > Viridiplantae > Streptophyta > Magnoliopsida > Poales > Poaceae > Avena > Avena insularis. The sequence continues at coordinate 87,766,456 of CM042685.1, read as the reverse complement.
CCAAACTATTACCCTTTTGGTACCATTATGTACCACCCCTATTATGACACCCATTTGACTTTAGTATGATAGATGGTGTTTAACACCATAACCCCTTGGAGACCCCTTTTTAGCCTAAGTAAAAGTATAGGATGGGTTAACCCCTGGACAATGTTTATAAAATGTTTATGAGAAAACCTTGGTGAGGTTCAACCTACCAAGATATTTGATAAACTAAAAAGGTTTTGTTTTATAAAAAGTATGTGACAAAGGAAGAAGGAAAAAGGTTTACAAAAAGGCACCTGGTTCTTTGCAGTTTTTCTAGAACAATTAACCCGTGCAACGACAATACCCTGAAGTGGGAACGGGGCTTTACCCAACGTTAGTTCACTTCAATATGGGTATCCGCATGAATACTTATAAGGGATCATCTCCCTATAATTCCGGGCTTCCTTTATAAAAAAGGGTCAACTGCACGGCAGTCACATGGAGGAAGCAGGATCACCCATGTGAGTGACCGAGAGATACTATAAGCCTCTAATTGAAAGTTCCAGCTCTGAAGGGGCTGGGTTACACTCCGATTGGTCCGTGGATCGCGACATCCCAACATTGAGAGGAACAACTCTTAGGGTAGGGCCTGTGTTAGAGTGGACTCTCCGAAGGTTTTGTTTGATTATCCGAACCCCCGTATACCGTGTGTATCGGGCCGTGGTTGTATCCTGGAGGATGTATCAAGTCATGTGGGTAAAGTGTACAACCTCTGCATACTATTAATATATTTGATTAGCCGAGTCCTCGGTCATGGATGGTTGGGAAGGTTGCTGTAGAGCGGTGTCGGTCTTGTTTTCAAAACTATATTCACTAAAACAAGTGTTTCAAAAACCTGGTGGTCCGAGGGACACCATATAAGGAGGAGGATAACCCTGTCAGTTGACGACCGTGGCAATGGTATAGGGTGACACGGTCCTATTATTTTAAAAAGGTTTTCCAAAGGTTTTATAAAAGCTTTTCAATAAAACTTAACCTCTTATGGAGCCATCCTAATACCAAAGCCATACTGCATATCTCCTAGTTATCATTATTTTCCTGAGGTGGTTTGCGAGTACATTCAAAGTTCTCACCGGCATTGTCCATGGCTATTAACTCGGCCAGGTTTCCAGAAGAGCGAGGAGCGAGGAAGAAGTTGACGTCTATGCGAGCTAGGGCATATCTCAGAGTTGGGCACCCTATTGGGTTATGGATTGACTCGGGTCCTCCGCAATTAGAGGATCTGCTGCTTTTATGTATTTGAGACCCTAGCGGCATTTTGTAAGTCTACTTATGTAAACATTGTTGTAGTCAATGTTGTAATGGATGTACACTTTGATATCTATCGATTATGCGCCACGATGCACTGATCATGGGATCGTCGTGGTGTGCCTAAAAGGTATTCCCAGACCGTAAATCTGGGGGTGCCACACACATCAGCCTCTCCGAGATCTTTCATATCAAAACTCTTTGACAAGAAAGACATGACTTCATTTATCACTTTCATGTTTGTACCAAAGATCAGAATGTCATCCATGTATAAACATAATATAACACTATCTCCCCCACCATGGCGATACGAAACACACCTATCAGCCTCATTAATGACAAAGACAGAAGAAATTAGATTTCTTTCAAACCTCTCATGACATTGCTTAGGTGCTTGTTTCAGGCCAAATAAAGATTTTAATAACCTGCACACCTTTGTCTCTTCACCTTATACCACAAAACCATCTGGCTGATCCATATAGATCTCCTCTTACACTATAGTACCATCAGTCCTTAGCTTCTCCTTGAAGACCCACTTACATCCCATAGGTTTACAACCATAGGGTCGTTCTGATAATTCCCAAGTTCCATTAGAAAGAATCGAGTCCATGTCATTTTGGACAGTTTCTTTCCAATCATCTACATCAGGGGATGCATATGCCTCAGCAATGGATCTGGGAGTATCATCCACAAGGTACATGATGAAGTCATTACCAAAGGATTTTCCAACCCTCTGTCTCTTACTCCTCGTGAGAGGTTCATCATCATCCTTCTCAAGGACTTGTTCATGTGGTTGTTCGGAATTCTCAATAGAAGCACTAGATTCAGGAATAATTTTAGAAGAAATTCTACCAATGCTATGCATATCTTTCATAGGAAACATATTCTCAAAGAATGTTGCATCACGATATTCCATTATAGTATCAACATGCATATCAGTTACCTCAAATTTAACCACTACAAATCTACAGCCTACACTCCGTGGAGCATATCCTAGAAAGATATAATCCACTACCTTAGGTCCGAGCTTGCGTTTCATGGGAATCAGTATGTTGACCTTTGCCAAACACCCCCAAGTGCGCAGATACGAAAGTGATGGTTTCTCCTAGACCACTCCTCCTAAGGGGTCTTTTCTTTATTCTTGTTTGGAACTCTATTCAGGACATTACATAAAGTCAACAAAGCCTCCCCCCACCATGCCTTTGATAAACCAACAGTGGATAACATGGAATTCACCAAGTCAGTCAGCGTGTGGGTTTTCCTTTCCGCAACCCTGTTTGATTGTGGCGAGTAGGGAGGCGTCCTCTTATGAATAATTATGTGATCCGCACATAATTCGTCAAATATTTTGGGAAAATACTCACCACCGACCTAAGACGCTTGATCTTTCTCTCTAGTTGATTTTCAACTTCGGCCTTATAAATTTTAAAGTCAACTAAAGCCTCATATTTAGTGTGCAACAAGTAAACATAGCAGAATTTAGTAGCATCATCTATCAACGTAATGAAATATCTCGTTCCACCTTTTGTCAACACACCATTCATCTCGCATAGATCAGAATGTATGAGTTCTAGAGGTGCCAAGTTTCCCTCCTCGGCAGCCTTATGAGGCTTTCGAGGTTGATTTGATTGCACACAACCATGGCACTTAGAACCTTTGGCAATAGTGAAATTCGGAAACTCATACTGGATATCCGAGACATAAAACCAAAATTAATGTGACATAAACAAGAATGCCAAACACTGGTATCATCATTAACACCACCACAAATATGATTCACAGATTTATTAGAAAACTCTAAAAGTGAAAAATGGAGCAAGCCTCCGAACTCATAACCTTTACCAATAAATTGTCCATGTTTCGAAACAATGACTTTATTAGACTCTAAAACAACCTTAAACCCATCTCTGCCCTAGAAGGGAGCCATTAACGAGATTCTTATTCATAGTAGGGATATGTTGCATGTTCCTCAGTTGCACGATCTTTCTAGAAGTAAACTTCAGATCCACCGTGCCAACACCACGAATAGAAGCATTGATCCATTCCCCATTAGGAAGGATGAATCGAGTGACCTAATAAGAAGTGAACATAGAGATGTCAGCACACACATGAACATTAGCACCTATATCAAGCCACCAACATGGTGATTGAAATATTGAAAGAACAGTAAATAAATTACCTTACCCATCAGTATTGCTAGAGGTCACGATGTTGACAGTCTTGGCCTTTTTCCCTCTACGGTCTGCGCGATCTGGTCAATCCTTGGAAAAATGGCCGGGCTCTCCACAAGTGAAACAAGTCAGATCAGTCTTATCCCTGTTCGGCTTCTTCTTCTTGAAGGTTGTAGTCTTTACAGGCTAGTTAAAGGAGGACTTGAAGTTCCCTTTGTTCTTGCCTCCGTATTTGCCTTTCTACACATAGTTAGTAGTAGCATGACCCTCTCCTTTCTCGGTAGTGTCCTTAGCCCGATCCTTCTTCTCAAGATCACGGGACGCTATCATATTTTCAACTGATATCTCCTGTCTCTTGTGTTTGAGAGTTGTGGCAAAGTTCCTCAATGAAGGGGCAACTTAGCAATAATGCAACCCGCCGGGTAAGGAACACTTAAGGAGTTCGAGCTCTTTGGCAATGCACTCTATCTTATGAGCTTGTTGAACCACAGGAAGGTCCTTTGTCATCTTAAAATCATGAAATATCTACATGATGTACAGTTCACTACCAGCATCTGCAGCATCAAACTTTGTGTCCAGTGCATCCTAGAGCTCCTTCTTGTCTTTTATGTGCATAAACACATAAAAACGAGTGCATGTGAGCGACAACGTCATTGGAGGATGAGCGTGCGTGTGTATCTCTCTTATTGCCACTCACTTACAAAGTGGTGCAACACTCCACCTTACAAGGTGGTGCAACTCTCTTTCAACTTCCCATGTAGGACTAAACTTTAGATCCCACTCCACTCCCATGTTAGCTGCCACAAACTTGGGTTTTGAGATTTAGGGAACATCTGAAATATACATGGTCCTATTTGGATTAGCCCATTATTTCTAGCCGATTGGACTAATAGCTTCAGGATGCTATACAACTTCAAGGCTGAGGTACAGGCTAGGTGTCCAGGGAGTGTTGTGTAGATTGACACTAAATCAGAAGTTGGTAAAATTTATTTCAAGGATTCAAGGACGGCTATAGGCCATATCTAGAAAATGGAAAGGCTACCTGGAATCTATAACAGCATTGTATGGTCACAACTGGATGTTCCCAGTGGCATTCAGGCTGTTCCATATAGAGACATAGGAAAACTGGGTCTGGTTTATGAGGCATTTCATGAGATCAATAGGAAAAATGGATGCATGGGCTATATCCACAGATGCATGCAAAGGGATGATGAATGCAGTGAAAGAGGTGTTTCCGTGAGATGACGGTAGAGAATGCCATGCCCACCTGATGCTCAACCTGTACATGCACTATGCAGGCAGCGTATTTGGTTATATGTTTCTCCTTCTATATCTTATAGAGATGGGCACTAGGAATATTTCATGAGAAATATTTTTTCAGAAGCCCTAGATCTTCCCAGTGCATGGCCGCACATCATTCATAGATATGGAAGAGGAGTTAGTTTAACCCTGACATCAATGTTGATTACATAAACAACAACCTAGCTGAATTCCTGAATAACTGGGTAAGGGACATAAAAGTCTGTCCTGTTCATATGTTGATGGACGACATACGGGGTATGATCTATAGGGGTTCGTAGCATGGAAAACAAAAAAATTCTACCGCATGCACACAAACAAGCCAAGATCTATCTACTAGATTGTAGCAACGAGTCGATAGAAGAAATCACCCTCGAAGATTCCAAAGCGGTTAACGAGAGAAGATTCTCGTGGGTGATGTAGTTGTACACTTGCGGATCTCAAGATCGCGTAGACGATCCTTCCGGCAATGTGTTCCGGCAGCGCTTCCGCAGTCGGTCACACGTTCGGTACTCGATGAAGACCTTCCTCTCCCTTGTTCCAGCAGGCAGCGGAGGTTGTAGTTCTCCCCTCGTGATTCCAGCAGCACGACGACGTGGTGTCGGAAGTAGAGGGAAGATCCCGCAGGGCTTCGCCTAAGCCAGATGCAAGTTATGGTGGATTAGGGTTTCCCGGAGATCTAGGGTTTAGATGACTGGGAGGAGGAGGAGGAGGTGTCGGCGGTGACGCGAGGCGGCGGCGGCGCGGCGGCACGGGGAGCCGGCACACGGGCATCGGCGGCGAGCTGCGGCGGCGGGGCTGCGGTGGCGGCGTCGGCTCAGGTGTGGGGAGGGCTTGGCTCTTGTTGTGTTGGGGTAGCCCCCCTCTATTTATGAGAGGGAGGGGCAACCTTGGGAGGGTTGGGTTTGAATCCAAACCCAAACCCAAGTTGGATTGAGAGAAGGACTTGTTTCTTCTCCCACTAGGAAACCATTGTTCCAGTTTGACTTTTCAAACTTCCCGTTTGACTTTCAATTTAGAGCTTTATTTCTATCTTGCAAATGCCAACACCAAGTGACCTAGGATATGATCCAATCGTTCCTCATATCCATGACACATTCATGGACCATTCCCCTTTCGGTCCGGTGAACCTTCTAGACCCTTCTAGAACCTCTCCGATGAAACCATCGGAACTTTCCTGAACTCCGAAATCAGACTTTCCTTATATGAATCTTATTCTCCGGACCATTCCGTATCTCCTCATGATATCCCAGATCCAATACGAGACTCCGAACAACATTCGCATCCCTACTAATATTCCATATCTACTAAACAACATCGAATCCTTAAGTGTGTCTCCCTACGGTTCGTGAATTATGTGGACATGACCGAGACACTTCTCCAATCAATAACCAATAGAGGAATCTGGAAATTCATATGGCTCCCACATATTTCTACGATTACTTTGCGATCGAATGAACCACTTACATACGATACCAATTTCCCTTTACTTATCCGAGGTTTTGTCGTCGGTATCTCTGCATACCTAGTTCAACCTCGTTACTGATAAGTACTCTTTTCTCGTTCCCATGATATGTGATCCCTTGTGAGCCAGTCACATGCTTGCAAGCCAATTGGATGACATTCCACTGAGAGGGCCCAGAGTATATCTATCTGTCATATGGATGGACAAATCCCACTCTTGATCCATGTGCCTCAACACATACTTTCCGAACACTCAATGCCACCTTTATAGCCACCCAGTTACGGTGTGGTGTTTGATGTCATCAAAGTATCCTTCTGGTGATGGTGATTAGCATGATCTCATGGTCGAAGGAATTAGGTTACTATGTATCAGAAAGCTTATAGCAAACGAACTATTGAAATGACTTGATCTTAATGCTACGCTTATCTATAGGAGTATGTCCATCATACCATTCTCCTAATCATATGATCTTGTTATTAATAACATCTCAATGTTCATGATCGAGAAACCACGATCATCTATTAATCAACAAGCTAGTATTTTAAAGAGGCTTTACCAGGGACTCTAATTTAGTTTACAAATCACACAAGTATTAATGTTTTTGGTTAATACTATTATAGCATGAATGTAAACATTTATCATAAACACAAAGATATAATGATAACCACTTTTATTATTGCCTCTAGGGCATATCTCCAACAGTCTCCCACTTGCACTAGAGTCAGCTAATCTGGATTACATGGTAATATACCAAACACCCATGGTGGTTTGGTGCTGGTCATGTTTTGCCCTCGGGAGAGGTTTAGTCAATGGATCTACCACATTCAGATCTGTGTGTACTTTGCAAATCTTTATGTCACCATCTTGGACATGCTCTCGAATAGCGTGAAAACGTAGCTTGATGTGCTTCAGCTTCTTGTGTGACCTTGGTTCTTGCGCATTGGCTATAGCACCCATGTTATCACAGTAGATAGACATTGAGTCCATCGCACTTGGAACCACACCGAGCTCTATAATGAACTCCTTCATCCATATCGCCTCTTGTGAAGCCTCCGAAGCATCTATGTATTCCGATTCAGTTGAAGATCTCGCCACAATGCTTTGCTTTGCACTCCTCCAGCTAACTGCTCCACCATTCAAAGTAAATACGTATCCGGATTGAGATTTACAATCATCCGGATCGGTGTTCCAACTAGCATCGGTGTAACCATTAACAACGAGTTGTTCATCACCTCCATAAGAAAGAACCATATCCTTAGTTCTTCTCAAGTACTTAAGGATGTTTTTGACCGTTGTCCAATGATCCACTCCTGGATCACTTTGATATCTGCTAGTCAAACTAACAACATATGCAATGTCGGGTCTAGTACATAGCATGTCATACATAAGAGATCCTATGGCTGAGGCATAGGGAGTCTTACTCATTCTTTCTCTATCTTCTGCCATTGTAGGACTTTGAGTTTTACTCAAGGTCGTATTGGGCAACATGGGCAAGAACCCTTTCTTGCTATCTTCCATTCGAAACCTCTTTAGAACTTTGTCCAAATATGTACTCTGTGACAATGATATTAGGCGTCTCGATCTATCTCTATAAATCTTTATGCCTAATATGTAAGCTGCTTCGCCAAGATCTTTCATTGAAAAACTATTATTCAAATAATCCTTGACACTATTAAGAAGGTCTACATCATTCTCAATGAACAATATGTCATCTACATATAGTATTAAGAATGCTACAGAGCTCCCACTCACTTTCTTGTAAATACAAGATTCTCCATAAGTTTGTATAAAACCAAAGATTTTGATTACCTTATCAAAACGTTGATTCCAACTTAGGTATGCTTGCTTCAATCCATATATGGACCGTTGAAGTTTGCATACCTTATTAGCATCTTTAGGATCGACAAAACCTTTGGGTTGCATCATATACAACTCTTCATCAACGTCTCCATTGAGGAACGCCGTTTTGACATCCATGTGCCATATCTCATAATCATAATATGCAGCGATTGCTAACATAATCCTCACAGACTTTAGCTTCGCTACTAGTGAGAAAGTCTCATCGTAGTCAACTCCTTGAATTTGTCGAAACCCTTTTGCGACAAGTCGAGCTTTATAGACAGTAACATTACCATCAGCATCTGTTTTCTTCTTGAAAATCCATTTGTTCTCGACAGCCTTTCGGCCATCCGGTAAGTCCACCAAAGTCCATACTTGGTTTTCGTACATGGATCCAATCTCGGATTTCATGGCCTCTTGCCATTTATTGGAATATGGGCTCATCATCGCTTCCTCATATGTCACAGGGTCATCGGTGTTGTCCACCAACATGACACTCATAACGGGATCATACCAATCAGGAGTGGTACGAGTTCTCGTTGACCTGCGAGGTTCAGTAGCAACTTCAACCGAAGTTTCATAATCAACATCATTAGCTTCCTCTCTTATTGGTGTAGGCGCCACAGGAACTACTTCCGGTGCTGCGCTACTCACAAGTTCGAGAGAAGGTTCAACAACCTCGTCGAGTTCTACTTTCATTCCAGTCACTTCTTTCGAGAGAAACTCCTTCTTTAGAAAGGATCCATTCTTGGCAACGAAGATTTTAACCTCGGATCTATGATAGAAGGTATACCCAATAGTTTCCTTTGGGTATCCTATGAAGACGCATTTTTTCGCTTTGAGTTCAAGCTTGTCCGGCTGTAACTTCTTTACATAAGCTTCGCAACCCCAAACTTTAAGGAACGACAATTTAGGTTTCTTTCCAAACTATAATTCATACGGTGTCGTTTCAACGGATTTAGATGGTTCCCTATTTAAAGTGAATGCGGCTGTTTCTAATGCATAACCCCAAAACGATAGCGGTAAATTTGTAAGTGACATCAAAGAACGAACCATATCTAAGAGAGTGCGATTACGAAGTTCGGACACACCATTACACTGTGGTGTTCCCGGCGGTGTCAATTGTGAAATTATTACTCATTTCTTCAAATTCTCGCCAAACTCGTAACTTAGATATTCACCTCCACGATCATATCGTAGAAATTTAATCTTCTTGTTACGTTGATTCTCTACCTCACTTTGAAATTCCTTAAACTTCTCGAAAGTTTCGGAATTATGTTTCATGAAATAGATATACCCATATCTACTCAAGTCATCCGTGAAGGTAAGAACATAACGATAACCACCGCGCGATGCTACACTCATTGGGCCACACACATCGGTATGTATGACTTCCAATAAGTCCGTAGCTCACTCCATCATACCAGAAAATGAAGTCTTAGTCATTTTTCCCATCAGACATGCTTCGCATCTTTCAAGTGATTCGAAATCAAGTGATTCAAGAAGTCCACCGGAATGGAGTTTCTTCATACACTTCACTCCAATGTGACCAAGACGGCAGTGCCACATATAGGTCGAGTCGCTCAATTTCAAATGTTTAGCTTCAATGTTATTAATGTGTGTATTTCCACAATCGAGATTCAATAAGAATAGACCATCTATAAAAGGTGCATGTGCATAAAACATATTACTCATATAAATCGAACAACCATTATTCTAGGACTTAAACAAGTAACTGTCTCGCAATAAACATGATCCAGATATAATGTTCATGCTGAACGCAGGCAACAAATAACAAATATTTAAGTATAAAACTAATCCCGATGGTAGATAAAGTGGTAGCGTGCCGACCGCGATCACATCAACCTTTGATACATTTACAACGCGCATCGTCACCTTGTTCTTCGCTACCTTCCGTTTTTTCTGTAGTACCTGTTTCGAGTTACAAATATGAGAAACAGAACCAGTATCAAATATCCAGGCACTACTACGAGTACTAGTGAGATACACATCAATAACATGTACTCCCTCCGGTTCATAATATAAGACGTTTTAGGATCGGTAGTTCATTTTCCGTCACGTTACAAAAGTTTTTGCATTTCCGTTTTTACCCTCGCTCGCGTCGCACGGAATCCGCTCCCTCTCTGGCTAACTCCCGCACACCCACCCTCACCCGCAACCGCACCCTCCCTCGTCAACTCCCTCTCTGTCGCTCGCGTCGCCGGCACCCTCCCCCTCGGGCGCGTCCCCGGCGCTCTCCCCTCGCGCGCATCGCGGGCACACTCCCCTCACGCGCGTCGCCGGCGCTCTCTCTACCGCTCGCGTCGCCGGCACTCTCCCCTCATGCGCATCGCGGGCACACTCCCCTCACGCGCGTCGCCGGCGCTCTCTCTACCGCTCGCGTCGCCGGCGCTATCCCCCTCGGGCACGTCGCCGGCACACTCCCCTCGCGTGCATCGCGGGCACACTTCCCTCGCGCGCGTCGCCTCCCTCTCCCCCGCGCTCCAAAATTGGATTTTTTCTACTCCGACGGTCGGATCTGCAGCGATGCTGATGTATCTTCTGCGGAGATGCTCGATCTGTCGATCCAATGTCATGGCGGAGCTCCATCGTGCTGGTGATGGTGCGGTGGTGGTGGTGCGGATCTCCAATCATGGTGGTGGTGCGGAGCTCCAGTCGTGCCCAGAGATGGTGGTGGTGGTCGCGCATTGAGGGACAGGAACCGGTGGAGGAGATCCCGCAGCTTTGGAGAGAACAGACGGTGCGCTCGAGTTTGCTGAGCTGGCAAGCGCGGCCATGCTGGGCGTGCTGCCGACACTGGTGTTGGCGTCACCTTCTTCGTCGTGCTCTCCTGCATCGTTGCCGGCAGCAGCGGCATCCGCCTTGGCATCTCAGTTACCACTACACTATGACCTCGGCATTCATCATCCGCCCAATAATCTTGCAAGGAGCAATCTTCTCTAATATTGTGATAGAAGTAGTTACAGAAAATTGCTGTACTGAAATTAGTTTGATCGTGTGCTCACTGAGATGAAGTCGAACATGGTCAGGTACTCACTGTATTAGGGGTGGTTTACTGTATTATTTTGGTCACTAATACTGAGTTGGTGCCTAATTACTAAGAATTTGAGTTGATCTTCCCATCTCCCTGAGTAGCATAATTACTCCAAATTTATTTAGGTTCAGTTGATCTTGTCATTGCCTATGTTCATCACTATGCTCAGTATTAATGTGCCTTAAAAACCAAGCAGTCTCCTATAGTGCTTGCTTGCTGAATATTAGGAGTACTCATAATATTCACTAAATGATTATTAGTAGGAGTACTTGGATTAGTGCTTGCTTGCTTTCATCATGGGTGTGTCTTGTTTTTTGAACATTGTTAGCCTTATGTATACTTGAGAATAGAGTTGTTGTTCTTCCTGAAAAGGTAATTGGATAGACATGCTAGCAGCTATCCTAATTTCAAAGTTTGTATTGCTGGGGTTAGTCCATTGCCACATTGGTGAAGTTAGTGACATGAATCTATTATTGCATGGTTGTTGACTTGCTACTGTGACTATTGTGACAATTCCAGTCTGAGAAATCAGTAGTACTCTAGGAGTAATACTGTTAGTGCTAGGAGCAGGAGTATAATTTAGGTTTGCTTTTTTTAGTAGCTTTGCTTGGTCAATGCTTTTGATTTTTCTCTCTTTTTCATATTTCAGTCATTGTAACACTGCATTAATTTGTTAAAGTACTAATTGTAACACCGCAGTACTGCACTAATTGTTACCCTTTGATTAATTCTGAAACTCTACAAGAATATTGAATATGTGAACAACAAGTGATGGTCACTATGTTGTCATAAAGTGGACTTGCTTGCATACAACATATACAATATGCAATAGCTTGCTTGCATGCATAACAAACATAATAACACACATGTGAAAAATACAGTACAGTAGCTTGCTTGCATAACAACATAACAACACATACTCCTTGCACACCTTGTTCAGTGCACATTTTCTTGCACACCTTGTTCAGTGCACATTTTCTTGCACACCTTGCATATCTTGTTGCACATTTCCTTCCACACCTTGCACATCTTGTTGCACATTTTCTTGCACACCTTGCATATCTTGTTGCACATTTTCTTCCACACCTTGCACATCTTGTTGCACATTTTCTTGGCCTACAATTTGTTTGGCATTTGCATATACTTGTGCTGGAATTTGAAGCCTTATAGGTAGAAGACCAAGCCTTTCCAGTCTTTCTTTGCTTGCATGAGGGGGACTGAATCCATTTCCTCCTGCACGGTTCATGACCTCGATCATGCAAGCCTGTAAACTTAGAAAAATCTTGTTTAGCTTAGAAACTTCGTATTCTTCAAATGCTTCCTCCACTCCTTTAATAAAATCTTGTAGATTTTTAGGACTTCTTGTATTTGTTAAAGACTCTAAGGAGCGGAAAAACCCAAGATCAAGCACGTTCAGATCTGGGCTATTTGCTGGTTGTTGCATCCGCTTGATGGTTAGTCTAGTGTTGCTGACAGCTTCTCTAAATGCTTGATCATACGGAAGAACGTGAGGCTTTGCATTATCTTGCTGAATAAGAATTGTCTGTCCCACATCTCCTGCAGGCCAAATATCTAAGATAGCGGGCAATACCTTGTCAATTAGAAACTCTCTCATCACATCTTTGTTGACCTTGATAGATTTTGTCTCCAATGTCCCTCTTGGTCTATTTTCACTTCTCCGTGCAGCTGGAATTTCCTTCACAAATGGCCAACAACCTATTTTTCTAGAAAATGTCACATTGCCTACACTATTGAACCGTGGTCCAGCAACAGCAGCTAGGAACATAACCTTTCCAATGCAACTTTTGCTATGCACAGTTCTTATAGGGACGTCTTCCTCTGGTAGTAGGTAATAATTCCTATTTTTCTTCGTCATGTAGAACCATTTTTCATCAATATGCACAATGTGGTGCATATTGGTGAATTTTGGGTTTGGATCTCCTCTAGTAGCTTCATCAACCATTGACAAGCAAAATTCTAGCTTATCCTTCTTATTCTTTTCTTTTAGAGTTGGCTTCAAGGAATTTGAGTTCCTCCTTATGTATTTCATTTTGAATCTTCTGTACAGTGTAGTAGGATTGACTCCCAACTGCCAAGTGAGAGATTTGATAGTTGATCTCTTGTTTAGTGCAATAGTGGGCATTAGAGATAGATCTATGTTTATTGGTTTTCGTCCACATCTTCCCTTCTTCTTGTTAGAGACATCCACCTCCAAACCCTCTGCTATCTGTCTCATTGCATTTTTCCATATCCTTTGTATGATTTGGATGTTAGCTCCAAAAAATGCTGCTACATCTTTCGTGTCGTTTTTTTTGAACTTTCCACCATTCTTCATACATTGGAAATGCATTGCTACATAAGCAGCAAATCTTTCCTGGTCGTTGAGAGATTTTCTTTGCCTCACTGTTTGCCCTCTCACATTCAGTTGTTGTTCATCCATTTCATGATCACCTGCAACAAAAATGTACAAACACAGTCAATACTTTTCCTATGATATCACTTATGATACTGCTAGTCTGGATATAGTGAATTTGACGAAGCACAGTCATTATAGTAGCTTGCAGTACATATAAGATCTCTTGTTATACAGTAGCTTGCTTGCTTTAACACTTGAAATGGAAAATGCAGAAATACGTGCGAAGATGGAAGTTGAGTGCATCTGAGACTGAACGGCAATGCCTGGTGCTGCTAAGGAAAGAGAAGAAAGATGACAAAAAGCTTGAGCAGTGGGGATAATAAGTCTATAAAAAATATGGAGGTAAATATTACTCCATCGTTGCTAGCATATGGTTTAAATGACTTTCCTATCTACTCTTTTTTTCTTGACACATCCATAAGTGCAACTTGCTTGTCGCATCCATAATATGACAACCTGCTTGTCGCATTCATCTGAGCCATTCCCGGTCGTACAATACATATAGGTGCCTTAGTTACTCTTTTTTTTCTTGACACATTTGCTAGAACCATGGGTTCACTATGTATACTGAGGTCCTATTTTGCTCTACCTGTTTCCTTGGTCCAGCATGTTTATAGTCTCTGTTGGGTGTTTTTTGGGTTGTAGGCGATGGTGTGGGTTTGGGCTCTGTTGAAATTTTAGTTGAGACCTTCGTCGCTTCTTCTCTTTCTTCCCGGTGGCTATGAGTGCTAGATTTTCTACTGCTATGCACTGCCGATTTTCCTTTTGGGTGCCCACAGGTTAGAAACAGGCAGGTGCTAAGTCAGTTTATTTTTTTTGCTTTTCATTTTACTGCCCTTCGTGATTAGCCTGTTGGGTTCAGTGGGTTTGTGTGTTTGTGAGGCACAGTGTTGGTTGTGGCGTTACGATTTTTCCAATTTTTGGTGCAGCCCGGTGGCTATGAGTGCTAGATTTTCTACTGCTATGCACTGCCGATTTTCCTTTTGGGTGCCCACGGGTTAGCAACATGCAGGTGCTAAGTCAGTTTTTTCGTTTGCTTTTCATTTTACTGCCCTTCGTGATTAGCCTGTTGGGTTCAGTGGGTTTGTGTGTTTGTGAGGCACAATGTTGGTTGTGGCGTTACGATTTTTCCATTTTTTGGTGCAGCCTGGGGTTCAGTTCTTGGTTTGTTTTCCTTTCGGGGTGCAGCCTAGGGTTCAGTTCATTTTTTCTTATTCTTGTTTTTGATCTGTTGACTTGTTATTTTGCAGGTGTACAGTCTGGTGCATGCTGGTAGCTGCTGGTGAGTTGTTTCCCTAGAACCCACCATCCAAGGAGCTCTGGTCGCGCGCGAAAATGACCTCTCCTTTTCTGGTAGGGTTTGCAGCTATCTTTTCTCCAGCAAGATGGCGGGGCGGCTGCAAGTATCTTCTCTTGTTATTTGGTCCAATCTTTCTGGTCATTCTCTTGTCCCCTATTTCTCCTGTTTGTTCTTTCTAGAGACTGATTTCTTGATTGTCTGTAATTAGGAGGAACTGCTATTGTCGAGGTATCCCACCTGAGTTTCTTCTTTCAGCCATTGGTACACAGGTAAAACTCTGTTATTCTTGCTCTTCTCATGTTCCTTATCTGTGCTTCCTTACTGATTCTTCAGTTTATTACCTTGCAGCCAGTGTTATATTAATAGTTTTTCATGTTTTACAGTTACTCAAAATTGTTTTGGTTCTTATAACAATCTGGGAGTACAAGAGTACTCAAGATTGTTTTGGTTCTTATAACAATCACACAATCTGGGAGTACAACAGACTCAGCACTTGCCATGTTTTTCAGCTGAACCTGTTTTTACTGTCATAATCTGAGATACTATGGACTATGGTATATATACCTTAAATACACACTGTTTTCATATCAAATAATTTCATCATCACAATTACCTGTAGAATCCTGCTCATAATGATCTTCCATTTCTTGTTCTTCCATTTCTTCATCTACACAAATATTGAAGAATAAACATGTGCATTTCTTCATCTATACAGCTCGTACACATAAACATTTATGATTGATAGTTGACTAATGCACAACTGTATTCATTACTCCATATTATACCTGCATGTTGATTCTGATTATCCTCTTGTTCTTCAGGTGGTGGACTGAAGTTGAGGTCAAAAAGTGGTCGCGCCATTATTGCAATTGGTTGACTACGAGTTGCAATTGGTGGATAGGCGAGGACCTTACCGGCGTCCTGGAGGGACCTTGCCGGTGTCCGAGAGCACCTTGCACTGGGAGCACCTGGGCGATTAGGAGCAGGAGCCCTGGGCGATTAGGAGCAGAGCAGGAGGGTTCCCCTCGCCTTCTCCCCTGGCCGGGTGGAACTGGAGGTTCGATCAGGAGAGGAGCAGAGAGTAGATGCTAAACGGTGGTGCGCGTGAAGGTGCTGGGCGACGCGCGGAGGCGCGCGTGGGTGGCCGGCCGACCGGAGCTTTGATCAGAAGCAGAGGAGGATAGGCGAGGGCGGAGCAGTACAAGAGATGGCAGGCGCGACGTGCGTGCACGGGCGAGCGGCCTGCCGGCCGGCGAGCTGGGTGAGGGATGGATCACGGCGATCTAGGTTTGGGATTGGTCCCGAGCTGGGTGGAGGATTGATCGAGATGGGTGACGATGCCGATCAAGTAGTTCAGAAATTCAAATTACCGATCGTACCTGTTCGGACAAAGAGTGGAGGGTATTTTTGTACAATTCACGTTTTGGGCCCTGTCGGCAGAGATTGTAAAACATCTTATATTTTGAACAGGAGGGAGTATATCGGATATACCTTTCTTCTTGATGTTGTCGTTCTTCAAATCCGCCAAGTACTTTGGGCAATTTCGCTTCCAGTGACCTTCTCCCTTGCAGTAAAAGCACTCAGTATTAGGCTTAGGCCCAACCTTGGTCTTCTTCGCCAGCGCGGTAACTTTCTTACCGCCCTTCTTGAAGTTTCCCTTTTCTTAAACCTGCCTTGCTTCTTGAATTTGGTGGTCTTATTGACCAACAACACTTGGTGCTCTTTCTTGATCTCTACTTTTGCAGACTTTAACATGTAGAAGAGTTCTGGCAACGACTTGTCCATGTTTTGCATATTGTAGTTCATCACAAAGTTCTTGTAACTTGGTGGTAGTGATTGGAGGACACGGTGAATCCCCAAAGCATTAGGAATCACTATACCCAAGCTTTGGAGTTTACTTGCGTGCCCAGACATCTTAAGCACGTGCTCACTGACGGAGCTGCCCTCTTCCATCTTGCAGTTAAAGAACTTTTCAGAAGCCTCATAACTCTCAACTGCCGCGTGAGCCTCAAATATCATTTTGAGTTCACGGACAATATCATGTGGGTCATGGTTCTCAAACCTTTTCTGAAGCTCCGATTCCAAACCATACAAGATAGCACACTGAACTGTGGAGTACTGATTCTTCCGAGCGAGGAAAACATTCTTTACCTCATCGGTAGCAGTAGCTGCAGGCGGGTCACCCAGCGGTGCATCCAGCACATAGGTCAAATTACCAGCATTGAGGACAATCCTCAAATTGCGGAACCAATCCGCGAAGTTGCTTCCATTGTTTTTCAACTTTTGTTTCTCTAGCAACGCATTCAAATTGATGGTAGGGGCCACCGTTGATCTACAACATATTTGCAATAGTTGAGACTAAGTTTATGACAAATTGAGTTCTAGTTAATAGTTAAATAAATCTAGGTGAACTCCCACTCAAAACAATATCCCTCACATTGCTTTAGTGATCACACGAACCAAATCCACCACATCAAAACCGATCATCACGAGAGTTGATGTAGCTTCAATGGCGAACAATCAACATGTTCATCATATCTACTATATGACTCGTGCTTTATCTTTCGGTGATCCTTGTTCCGACACCATGTCTGTACATGCTAGGCTCGTCAAGATCAAACCTTAGCTTCCACATGAGCAAATCTGGCTTGCTCACGTTGTATACACTCGCAGAATCTAACACACCCGATCATCACGTGGTGCTTTGAAACAACGAGCTTTAGCAACGATGCTTACTAAGGATGAACACTTTAATACCTAAAATTATGTGCTTGAGGGATCATCTTATAATGCTACCGTCGCAAACTAAGCAACACAAGATGCATAAAGTATTAACATCACATGCAATTCATAATATGTGATATGATATGGCATTTCTTCTTGTGCTTCCGATCTCCATCTTCAAGCACGAACATGATCTCCATCATCATCGGTATGGCGTCAAGGTCAATGGCGTCGTTTCATGGTTGTCTTCCACCAGCTTCAACTATTACAACTACTTTGAATAGACACGTAGCTCTTAAGGGAATTTAAAAGACAACCATATGGCTCCTGCCGGTTGCCAACTTACAATAAGGAACATTGCATACATCATATATAATCACAATCATGGCCATATCAAATCACAGCACACCCCTGCAAAACAAAGTTAGACGCCTCTAATTTTCTTTTGCATATTTTACGTGGTTTGGGGCGTTCAATAAGTGTCGTTCTAACTTACGAACAAGAACCACAACGTTGATGTTTGAACTATCAACTGCCCATTTTAAATTGAATCTATACTATGATGGGAGAGACAAACACCCGCAAAGCCACTTGTGCAATACAAGTTGCATGTCGAGCGTGGAGCATGTAAGGTTAGCCCGGGCTGCTTCATCCCATCATACCGCAAGATGCAAAGTACACAAAAAGCTATTGATAATAAAAGCACCACCTCTCACAATGACCATTGTGTTCTACACGTGCAACAGATCTACATATATACACGGCTCTGATACCACTGTAGGGGTTCGTAGCATGGAAAACAAAAAATTTCTACCGCATGCACACAAACAAGCCAAGATCTATCTATTAGATTGTAGCAACGAGTCGATAAAAGCACTCACCCTCGAAGATTCCAAAGCGGTTAACGAGAGCAGATTCTCGTGGGTGATGTAGTTGTGCACTTGCCAATCTCAAGATCGCGTAGACAATCCTTCCGGCACTGCGTTCCGGCAGCGCTTACGCAGTCGGTCACACGTTCGGTACTCGATGAAGATCTTCCTCTCCCTTGTTCCAGCAGGCAGCGGAGGTTGTAGTTCTCCCCTCGTGATTCCGGCAGCATGACGGCGTGGTGTCGGAAGTAGAGGGAAGATCCCGCAGGGCTTCGCCTAAGACGGATGCGAGTTATGGTGGATTAGGGTTTCCTGGAGATCTAGGGTTTAGATGACTGGGAGGAGGAGCAGGTGTCAGCGGCGGCTAGGAGGGTGCGGGGAGGCGGCGTGGCGGCGGCGAGCGGCAGCGGCATCGGCACGGCGGCGGGTCTGCGGCGGTGGCTCATGTGTGGGGAGGGCTTGGCTCTTGTTGTGTTGGCGCAGCCCTCCCCCTCTATTTATGAGAGGTAGGGGCAGCCTTGGGAGGGTTGGGTTTGAATCCAAACCCAAACCCAAGTTGGATTGAGAGAAGGACTTGTTTCTTCTCCCACTAGGAAACCATTGTTCTAGTTTGACTTTTCAAACTTCCCGTTTGACTTTCAATTTATTGCTTTATTTCTCTCTCGCAAATGCCAACACCAAGTGACCTAGGATATGATCCAATGATTCCTCATATCCATGACACATTCATGGACCATTACCTTTCTAGTCCGGTGAACCTTCTAGACCCTTCGAGAACCTCTCCGATGAAAACATCGGAAACTTTCCCGAACTCCGAAATAGGACTTTCCTTATATGAATCCTATTATCTGAACCATTCCGGATCTCCTCATGATATCCCGGATCCCATCCGAGACTCCGAACAACATTCGGTATCCCTACTAATATTCCATATCTACTAAACAACATCGAATCCTTAAGTGTGTCTCCCTACGGTTCGTGAATTATGCGGACATGACCAAGACACTTCTTCGATCAATAATCAATAGAGGAATCTGGAAATTCATATGGATCCCACATATTTCTACGATTACTTTGTGATCAAATGAACCACTTACATACGATACCAATTTCCCTTTGTCTCACGATAGTTTACTTATCCGAGGTTTTTATCATCGGTATCTCTGCATACCTAGTTCAACCTCGTTACTGATAAGTACTCTTTTCTTGTTCTCGTGATATGTGATCCCTTGTGAGCCAGTCACATGCTTGCAAGCCAATTGGATGACATTCCACCGAGAGGGCCCAGAGTATATCTATCCGTCATATGGATGGACAAATCCCACTCTTGATCCATGTGCCTCAACACATACTTTCCGAACACTCAATGCCACCTTTATAGCCACCCAATTATGGTGTGGTGTTTGATGTCATCAAAGCATCCTTCCGGTGATGGTGATTAGCATGATCTCATGGTCGAAGGAATTAGGTTACTATGTATCAGAAAGCTTATAGCAAACGAACTATTGAAATGACTTGATCTTAATGCTACGCTTATCTATAGGAGTATGTCCATCATACCATTCTCCTAATGATATGATCTTGTTATTAATAACATCTCAATGTTCATGATCGAGAAACCACGATCATCTATTAATCAACAAGCTAGTATTATAAAGAGGCTTTCCAGGGACTCTAATTTAGTTTACAAATCACACAAGTTTTAATGTTTCCGGTTAATATTATTATATCATGAATGTAAACATTTATCATAAACACAAAGATATAATAATAACCACTTTTATTATTGCCTCTAGGGCATATCTCCAACATGATCATGGGGAAATTAAATATAAGGAGAGAGATTGGTCGGAGACTTAGAGACGATATGCTACCGCCTGTTGTACATCAAATTCATAAGAGAAGCCGAGGGCTTGGTCATCTTAGGGTTCTCCTGTCAAAAAGCAGCAGTTGTGAGGTGGTCGATATGACCAAAAACGGCCATAGGGATGTTGTGAACATCGAGCGGTGGGAATGCACCTTCTCAGAGTGGCAGTATACCAGGAAACCATGCGACCACGCATTGGTCTTCTTGGTGATGAAAAGAACTCTACCACATTTGGATCAATATTTGTTTGACTACTTCTCTCTGGAAAAGTTCAGAGTTGTGTACGCTGGTTCCGTCGAGCCCTATATAGACCCATCTCAGTGGCCTCAAGTCCAATTGAGTTTTGAGTTGTGCCAGCCAGTAACAAAAAGGGGCAGAGGAAGACCACATTTCAAGATATTTAAGAATTTTCTACAGAGGGCGGGTTTGGATTTTAGTGGTAGCAAGAAGGGCAAAAGCTGATGCAACACCTGCCGTCTTATAGGCCATAGAGCAGCGGGGCGTCCTCTTAATGCTCCCAAACCTAGGTATGAGATGGTACCTGTACAAAGTTTTTTGGTTGTAGATATTAGGTTCTTAACCGTGTCCCGTTTTTTAACAGGAAGCGCAAGGTAATAAACATGACTTCAGACTTAGTGATTTTGTTGTAGGAAGAAAATAAAAACGAGTGGAGTGATGATGTTGAACATGATTATAATGCTGATTGGCCTGACTTCCCTCGACCCGGAGATGCAAAGTACGTGAAGTTAAGAAAGTTGGCACCTAGGAAGAGGAGGAAGGCGGGCAATGAAGAAGAGAGAGGAAACCGAGGCAAATAAGTTGGCACCCAGGAAGGGTAAGAAGGCTGACTAAGAAGAAGGATAATAATGTGTTGATCTCAAACCTTTCTATGTATTCAGTAAAATTCTGGAGTTGTGTTCGTGGGAATTGTCACGCGAAACAAGCGTGTAGTGGTGTCTAAGACAATATGAGTTATTTCACGTTCTCCTACTTCTCTGTTTGTTGACTATGTCGTCCCGCTGTCGTAGCGATAAGAGGTTTGGTTATGGATGAAGTCACTTGTTGAACCCGAAATTGTGAATGTGCCACTACTACCTATACAATCGCAACACCGGAGCCGAGGGTGGTTGCTTCTCCAGTTCGATGGGTGGTAGTGGCATAGACATAATTTATATTAGCGATTACAGGTTGCGCTAGTCGGGTTAAATCACTGGTTTTAGCATTACACTTATTAAAAGGGTCTGAGCTAAAAAAAGTTATAAGATGCTCAATCCCACAAAGGACAAATTTATTTCATCTCCTGGAAAATGCCATGGGAACATAAATAGCAGAGGAAATAGATAATGCCCATATAATGAGGAAATTGTTTCCACTTTTTGGCCTAATATTTTGTTTGTCTATCTCACCAGCTTGCTTCCGCAACATAACCTACACACCTCCTCCCTGCTCTTGCCTCCCCTTCATCTAGCGAAGCTCCCGGATCTCTCGCTCCAGCGCACAAATCTCCTCTTTCTTGTCCCACATAGCATCGCGAAGATCCTGAACAACTCTTTGTAAAAAACTGTAAGGTGCCTTTTGATCCACACAAACTTGTCACATCCCGGTCCCCTCCCTTCTTGCGAACAATCGAAGCAAACAAACACAAACTTACATAACGCTTCCCGGATCGGGGTTACCAATTGCGCATAGCATACGAGCTTACCGCTCTGATGCTACAGTTGCTGAATTTTCCTGCAGTATTTTTGTCGGTCCAAGAAATCCATATCGACATCTTCTCACCGCACAAACACAACATCTTGGGGTAGCAACCATAGGTTGTCTTCCGGTACCTGATGGGGGCACCCACCTAGCGGCGCTGAGCCGACCCTAATTCCGCCAGAGATGAACTGCATGAGCTACGAGCCATGGGCTAGGGGGAGCGAGGGTAGAGGAAAGAGGGGACGAAGGAGGAGCCTTGGATGCGAGAGAAGGGTAATGGTGAAGCGTGATTTATCCCACCGAGTAAGTTGAGGAGAATCCTACCGTCCACTTTGGGCTGATAGGTGGGGCTCCTCGAAACATTGCGCCTTCTTTGTTTAAAGGCCCTTTCACGCTCATTTACCGAAATTTTTTGGCCTCATGCCCGCCTACATATCGTTGGGTAGCCTTTCTGAGTAGGCAGATACGCCTGATCCCACAATTTTCCACCCTCCCCATACACCCTGGATGAGGAAAAATATGCCTAAGCTTTTAATGGCTCGCGGTGGCAGATCCATCCACTCTAGCGCTCGCGGTCAGGCTCGCCGTGACGGATCCAACCATATATCCTACCATCGCAGTAGATAATGGCCATGGTTTCTTGAGCTGAACGGCTGCGATGCATATCCGAGCTCGACCCCTCCTATCTACAAAAGCATTGTGCGGCGTCAAGCTTGATTAGGAGCTTCCAGACGCGACGGGGCTCAATTGTTGCCATCCCCGTCCCTTTCATCATTGTTGATTCCGAAAAGAAGGAGGAAGGCGACAAAGCAATGCAAAAATCCATTGAAGCCTCCATGGCAAAGGGCAAGCCACAGGCTGGAGTGGATGTCGCTGGGAAGGGCATGGAGGGGTCACAAATCGAGGTGCACTCCGATGATAGTGGCATGATCTAGGTCTTGATGTTGTTTAGGTTGGTTGCAATTTTGGTTCTTTTTAATGCGAGTACAATTATTGTAATGGGTTTGGCAAGATGGAATGGGAATTATGGATAGCTATGTTCAGTACAATAGGTTCTTTGGCTAGAGATTTTATTTCTATCTAATCAATAACTTCGTCTTCACTTGAGTTGAGTATATGTTGTCTTCTTTATCTTTATTGAAAAGCTTTAGCTCTTGACGATTCCTGGAGAATAACTTGATGTAGACATATTCTTACTGGCTTCAGAATCTTGCAAGGGTTAAGAATATACTTTGAGTACGAGCGTACTCGGCAAGTTCACTAGAAAAGGAGTGTATGATGCACTATAACTACAGCCACAGACCATAGGTCGTAGGCAATGCAAGTTTTCAAAATAATTTCTTCAAAGGTTGCTTTTATTCTGAAAAACTATGTCTGTCAGCCTTCACGGGTTTACCAGAACCATCATGGGGTTCCTTTCCCGCCACGTTCGCATCTCCTTCCCGGAACAGAGAGTAATAAGTTATAGTTCTTACACTCTGCAGAGGTGCGTTACTGTGCCCATGAGAGATCAACTCTTTGTTGCACAACCGGGCAGCTTATTCCCATCCACAATTCCATGATGTGGGGCCCAGAAGATGATCCAAGCCAATCACTGCCCCCTTCGCGACCTCGCATGCCTCCTTGGTGTACACCATGCCCACATAAAGAATTACGGCAATGGTTTGTACAAACTGTTAGATGCCAGAACTATCGTGGGACGATGAGGGTTCCCACCCATATGCTGCATATCCTCTACGACTTACCAATTAATATGCATGCTACAAGGATAACAGCCACGACCTGCACATCCGGCTTCATGCGAGAGGAAGAAGATACAACTGACTTCTCCGTCCCATTCCAAATCTCATGGTCAACGCGTAATATACGGCGCAAGAATCACTGGAGACATTGGTTGTTAAGTCCTAGGTGATATAGTTCTGAACAGTGGTATCCCAACTGTCAGATTTAATAGATGAGCTGATCACCCTGGACCAGTAATCAATAGTTATCATTGTTATTGAAAATAGTGTTTTCTTTCCTTTTTCAAATGTAGGTGATGACAAAACTGGATTTGTAAAATACTTTACAGAAAATAATAAAAGGACATGAGCAAGTGTGAACTTGCCTTTTGTGATTGCAAGATTATGCACTCACGGTCTTCGAGTCAGTATAAGATCTAAAATCTGAAATTAGCATCATTGGTTCGGTAAGGACTAATGTTTAAAGAAGCAATATGCTTTTATGCATAAGTAATGTGATGCACGTTCTTAGCGCAAATCTCGGGAATAACGTTGTCTTAGGGTTTGGATTCCAAAAATGGTTACTTTGGAATGTGTGGTCCTTTTAGATAAGTTTCATAGTTGTACTTTTATTAGAGTTTATGAGTGGTTGTAAACATCACATATGTAGGAGTAAAGTATACATACTTATGATATACTAGTTAGGATTACTTATACAAGGTTTCTTATTTGAAGTGGCAAAAAGGATAACATTCGAAGAAACAGTTTCTCTTCTAAGGTCTAAACAAACTTTGTGATTAGTTAGTGGTGCCTGATGTCATTTGTTTGCTCAAATGGTTTGGCTTGAGTTGCTTTATAGTTTAACTACTTCAGACCAAAGTTAACTATAAAACATATAATAATGCTTATAGTGTTATATTAAGATTTTGTAGACTAAAGTTAACTTTAAAGTATATATAGTTTTGAAAGTATCATACTTATACCTTGGTATCTTGTATATCTGAAATGTGTTCATTAAGTTACTTAAGAATGTTTATTATGTTCCTTGAGTAATGGTTTCTTGATGTGAGTATGGAGTAATATCATTTATCTTTAATCGGTAAGTGGGTATAGTTTATGAACCCAACATAATGTTACTTAACTACTTATGGATTTATATAGTGTTGTAGTGGTTTTTGTAATTTGGTGATTAATATGATTTAGAAAAGATTTGGTTGTTCACAAGTCGTTCTTTAAAGATTTTATTATTAGTGGAATTCTTTTTTTAGAGATAATCTTTATTTATGGTTGCGAATTTTTCTAAAATAAGAACATTTATAATGTTTTAAACCATTATGGCATTATATTATTAATATTTAAGATTAATGCTATTTATTAGACTTATTTAACTCATTTTAGGAGTATTAGTAAATTTTATTTATTTTTATATGAATTATTAATGAAGTAAATAAGTTTAAATTTGGGTTATTAAAATATTTAATCTTCTTGTTTACCTCAAAAGGAGATTATTAGATTTTTAGCATGTAAATAATATTTTTGTGATCATTTTGGTATATCATATTTATTTTTGTGATTTATAAAAAATAAGATATGATTTTTAAAATTCTTATTACTTTTATAAGTACTTAATAAATAATAAATAATTAGTTAAGTGAAATAATAATACATGATTATAGTTTTAAATTAGAATTCTTATTTTTCTAAGATTTTTGGTATTTTATTACTATTATTAATATCTATTATTATAAAAAATATGAATTATCAAAGTTTTATTACTTATAAAACTTTTATTAAATAATATTTATTTAAATAATCATCATAATAATATTTGATAATAAGTTTAAGTTGTAGATTTTATTTTTCTACAAATTTTCATATATTATACACATTTTTCTGAATTATAAATCAAAAGTTATTGATAAAACAAGATTTAATCATTTCTTAAATTTCTGGAATAATCTTAATTGGATTATAACATTCTATTTATTTCTAAACAGAATTTTTTTTTATACCACGACCAGAACTAGCCCCAGTCACTGACTAGTGGGCCATTGACCACCTCAGCTTTTAGATGAAAGAAATGCTTTTGCTAGTGCCCTCCTCTCTACTCACTATCGATGACATGCGGGCCCTAGGCCATGTCATCCTCCACGCGGCCAAAGACCAGTCAAACGAGCTGATGTCAGCATGAGGTAAGCATGGCGTCAGTATCACCACCGCCGTCGGTGAGTGGTCACCAGCGACGATCTACGGGCGCCCTAGCAAACGAAATGGATCTAGTTCGAATCAGCGCGGCCTACTGAACCTAATAGTGGCAGCGCCGCTCGGAAATGGTCATCGGAGCCTCAGCTCCGACAAGCTCCGACGGTGGCCGACGGTGGCTTACAATGAAGTGGTGATTTACAACGAGATCAAACGATTCAAGGATGCTGGAAGATTCAGGAACTCACCCTGATGATGATTTAGTGGATGGCGAGGACAGGCACGACCGGAATCGAGCTTCCCGAAGAGGATTCCGACAAACTGCTGCGAAGGAAAACGACCAAATTCACCCGCTCCCCTTGATCCAAGCTTCTACCTAGAGGATCTACGGAGGAAGGCGCTTCTCCATGACGGCTCAGAATGGTGTGGGGAGACGTGGTTCGATGGCGAGAGGTGGCTCCGGCGAGCTAGGGTTTTGGTCTCGTTCGTATCTGAGAGGATAAGGAGGAATTGGGGATAGGGATGGAAGCAATGCGTCGCGGTGGCCTTCTTATCCCCTCCTGGCAACAGCGACGAGTATCTTGGCGCAATGACGGCGATGACGGCATCGGGCGGCGGCGAGCTCTGCCAACGAGCTGTCTATGTGCGTGACGATGACGACAATGGTCATTTTGTGGATAACCCCCTGGCAAATATGTCAACTCAACCTGCGGTCCTCCCTTGATCCCACTTGTCAGTCGCAGATAGAAACAGAATTAGGCTGGTTACTAGGCTGTTGTGGGCTGCACAGGGCGTCAGATAGATGTAGGGTTGTTGGGCTGCGGCCAGGGTTGGTTTTTTGTTGTTTTACCCTTTTTTTCTATTTTCTGTTTTCTTAATCAGATTTGAATTTGATTTATATTTTGAACCTTTCTTTGTATGATTTATTTGATGGATATTTGCAGTAATATTAAAATATTTTTTGGTAACCTTTGTGAACTTTTATTATGCTTTCTTTTTATATTTATTTTATTGACTCAATAAGAACTCCTTCTTAATAATTGGAAGAAACTTCTTCTTATTAATTTTCTCTTCTATTTTTAATTAGGGATTTCTTGAATGATATATTCTTATCTGTTTATAACTCAACTTTTAGTGAGCTTATAGTTTGAATAGAAACTTTATATATATGTGTAATGATTATATACCATTCTTTGATGTATGAAATATAAAGACATTTATATGATGATTATTACTCCCATTAAGTTGGAAAATAGCAATGTATGTGATAAACAAAGAAGTTTAGCATTTTGAATTATAAGTACTACCCTTGGCTTTAGGGTTTTGTATAAGCTTAGATTCTTTTTAAGAGTTAGGATTAAATAACTAAGTATATTGCCTTATGTATATAGTATTGGATGAAATCTTCCTTTTAAATAGGAAATTATAATTAGAGTGTTTTATAGAAGTGAACTTAATAAAATATACTTGGGCACAAATAGTGATGATGGTTGAAATTAATAGAGATATGCTTGTTATAGGAAAATATTTCTATAAAGTGTTATAAGCATCAAGTGATGGATCAACATTATGAGATGGATATTATGTTTGATTTAAGATTTAGAGTTGATTGCTTACCAACTTTAAATAGAAAAATGATTTATAACCTATAATTATATTTCACATTCTGGAATCTCTAATTAAGGAATTTCTTTCCTAGATATAATACTTCTTCCTATCCATCATCATGATTAACATGATGAGCTTTACTCATTTAAATGTTCTTATTCATATATCATTCTTCTAACTCATGGATGAATCCAATGAAGTTGATACAAAGACACTTCATAGCTTTCTCATATCCTTGTTTGGTTGTATTTACTATTTTACTGTTGATAATCTTCCATCCAACCAGTAGTTCCTTGAAACTCTACTCCCAATCTTCCTTGATCCTCCATCACTAATCTTTCTCTAAATTAAACCATACTTAAAGATGAATAACACCACCTTATAATTACTTAACCCTCATGACTTACACTTCAATCCATGAATTATATTTATGTGACTTACAAAGACTTCTCTAGGATCACTTATCTTTTCTAGGGTTCCAATCATCTTCTACCTACCAGTATTACCTATACTAAATATAAGCATTCCATGTTGGTGGCCAAAACATTACCATTATAATACTTTAATCATTTATTACTGAAATTCTTAGTTGGCTAGGCAGGGCTTTATCAATCCTACCTTTTACTGTCTGGAAATTTTCTTCTTAGTATCTTAATTTGGATTAAGGATATTAATGGACTATGCCCTTATTAGAATATTTGAGTAGATGTTCTGATAAGATCAAATAATAGATCAAAGACTGGTAGTTAAAGAAGTTATGAATCAATGGGGAATTATCCAACATTGATGAACAATAGATATTGAGATAATTTCCATAAAGATTGTATAGAAAGAAAGATATATATATATAAATAATGGATGATCTTGACTTAATCTCTTTCCAACTCCAACTCATTAAAAGAGTTTTTAAGATTAGGTGTTTCTATGATTCTCAGAATGTATGCAGATGGAATTTAAGATATAGTGGTTACATTCTTATTATTTGTTTTATATCCTTAACCTGGTACTTATGAATGGTTATAATGAATACTATAATATGATCACCTAATGATCAAATATAATTTACATTATATTAAGGTTTAACTTATGGTACATTTTGATATACCCTTAAATCAAATCTCTCTTACCCAAAAAATGAGATTTTAACAAAGGTCTTATTGAAACTTATCGCAGTCAACCTGATGATCTACTTCAATTCCATCAAGCTAAGAGAATCTTCAATCACTTTGACAAGTTTTGTTTAAAAGCGCGAAAATTATTTGGATTTTCTATGCATGAATGCAATACACATCTTGTTCAACTTATTTCTTGGCTCTAATGCTGGGATGTTACAGTCTCTCACCTTTAAACTAAAATTTGCCCTCGAAGTTCGCAACTCTCATGTTTTGGAGTAAGAAATTGTTTTGTAGTGGTTGCTACACTCTCCACTCCATGATGATCTTTGATGGAATTAATTGGAGTATTCCATAACCTGATTAGATATCCTCATTCAATTCTTTTTCCTTGAATCATCAAACTTCATTACTATATTAAGTACAGTTTGGAGATTCTCACTACCATAAGTTTTTAAGTTTCTATATACGCATTTTAATAGTCAATAGACTATCTTACTATTCCTGTCATTATACCATTGATATGGGTATTCCTTCCAAGATTGGATTTGAACTCAATTTGTCCATACCCATTGGAATTTTTCATTATCGACACTTGTTTAATTAGGGTTCTATATTACTTCTTAAGGGTTACTTAAAAGTTGTTTCTTTTTAAATTTGATTGTTAAATGTATCTTTTATCACCCTCAAGTTTATACCTTCTTAAGATTTTTTTAAAATAACTTTCCTTTATTACCTATAGTATTTTTTTCAACTTTCATTCCTAATTTTTACTCTCCCCCTTAAGTTTTACTAATAGTTTTGAAACTCCATACATAGAAGCCATTGATTCTTGAACTAAAATGTTGATTCCTGTTCAATTTATATTTTTCTAGTTTAAAGTCCAATGAAAGATTATACGGTGCATCCACCAAGTTGTGGATCTCCGAAGCAAATCTTTCAGCACTAAATGTCGTACTTACTATTGGGGCATTCTTACTGAATAAACTGGACCTTGCAAAGCATCTTGCCAAGTGATCATCTTCAAATCTGTTAAACTTTCTTAGGTCTTACTTATCTTCGGCCAAATTTAATGCTCTTTATGCAACTTTTAATAAGATTTGGTTCACTATTTCAAACAAATACTAGCTGCGGACAAAACACCAACTGTGGATTAGTTACTAGCTATGGATCAAATACCAGTTGCGGATTATTACCAACTGCGAACCGTCCTAGGGTGTGGGTATTACCCTATGGTTTCTCACATACCTCTCACATTCTCTCGGAATTGTCAGAGTTTGAATACCATTTTGGTTCCAAAGCTAACTATTTGTACTTATTCATGATACTTCCATGAACTTGGTACAACTATTCCATTACTTCTTTGTAAAATTACCCACTTTAATTGAACTTTAAATTTATTATTTCTTGTGGCTCCCTACATCTTCTATACCCAACTCCTTTCTTGGGTCTGTCTAGGAATAATTTATTCTTTACCTATTCTCCAAGTGGTGTTAACACTCCTTATATCTTGCTTCTTCCTTCAAGTAAGTCTTCCTTTTTGCTCTTTGAATCGTCGCTCCCTTACACGAATTCCCATTCCTATCTAGGTCTATATCATCAAGTAATAACTGGGTGTTACATCATGCATTTGCACACCTACTTAAACTTCATGTATAGATCTAGTCAATCAAGAAGATCCAATAAGATCCAAAAGTCGATAAACAGCAAAGCATATACCCTGTATTGCACATAGGTTTTAACTAATTTACAAATGTACTGGATGTTCCAACGGTTTGCTCCATACCTATTTACACAACTATCTTACAAGAACTTCTTGTTCTTGTGGATATATACTCACTTATTTCAGCAAACCCTGCAAACTACAATACGCATTACCCTCTAAGTACATTATTCAAGCCCGCATCCCTTGGGATGTTGTTTCTCTCTCACTTTCATCTTCCTCTAGTGCTTCCTGGAGTTCCGTCCATGATGACGTGAAGTCCTACGACTACCTTCTGGATCATAGAAGCATCCAGGAGGTGCGTAATCTTGATTAGAAGTACCGAGACTGAGATTAGTCATTGAAAAATGACTAGAGTTGGCGTAATCTTCCACCGAATAGTTTGGGTTTTCTGGCAACGCTTCCTCATAGTAAGTTGGTTCCTTAGCTTTTTCTTAGATCTAGTCATATATGTTGGTATAGTAGCTATTGGAGTACTCTTCTAAGTTGATTGGATTCGTATTACCCCCATATGGTCCATAAGCCTCTCTATGGTTATAATTGGTCTCTTCTTCAATACCTGCATCACAAGGTATAGGATTCCCTATGGTTTTACCTTGATATTATATTTCCCATTCATACTTGTTAGGCTCAGGTTTATTTGGTATAACTTTATTCCATTCTTGTTGTTCGGAATTGTACTTGGTCCATAAGTCTTCAGGTGGCTTGAAATCATTCTGGTAATAGGCATAATTTTCTGAGTTTGGGTCATCGAACTCAGTTTCCTCAAACACCTCTCGTGAAGGTATGTATTTGGGATGTCTAGCTTCTTTATCTAACTTCTTCCTACGAGCCATTGCTTTATCAGGATTAGTAAAATCCTCAATGACCGTATCTAGCTCCTGAACTAAGACTTGGTGAGTATTATGATAAGTGTTTAGCAAAGACCGATAACGATCCATATACTCTACAGCTAGAGTAGGTTCAGCTTGGACTAAGGTAGAGTGATCTAACTCATGCTCTGAGTTTGAGGTTTCATGTGGTATAATGGTGTGAGTCCTACCTTCTAGAGCTTGGGATTTATGCTCGCGGATCATGGTTATGGCTGCTTCTACGGCAATCTGATATGTAGATGCCATGCACCTTGCCTCTCTTGCTGCATTTCTCCCTTCAGTCCTAACTTCTTGGGTAACATGATCATGACACGGTATTTAGCTAATACCTGCCCATCATAGTAACTGTAAATCTTGACCAGAAGTCTTGATTCACATTCCAAACTCCATAGAAGTTGTTGGAGATTGTCTGTCCAATCCCCTTCGTAGTCATCCAACGTCCAGTTCATCACTTGAACATTTCGGGGTGGATATCGAGGTGCCATGTGGAACTGTGGATATGAAATTATCATCAGTCACATAGAGTTAAACCTCATGGGTAATGATTGGAATTGCAATCATATAAAAGAGTTATCGCACTAGTAACATAATAGGATTATTCTCAAGTGAATATCCCTCATATCACTAGAGAACTCTTTATTATTGCTAAGATGTGTCCTACAGGTTCTACCCATTGACTAGGAACCTAAGGTCAAAGCATATTCTTTGATACCAACTGCGGTGACCCAGCATACCACTGCATGATGTAGTATACTATAGTCGTTGACATAACACCAATGAAACACCGTTCACTAGTATTACATCCTCGTAATGGCACTTGTAAACACAGCGGGTCCAATACATGGCTAAAGGTTACAACTCACTCTTTACATAAGATCCAAAGAACACTCTAGGTTTAAGAGAGAGAAAGAACTTCTTTACGAAGAAGAATCAAAGATAAATAATGCAAAACTATTATACTATAAAAACTAGTATTTAATTAAGGAATTGGCATTTCTGCTATTGCAACGCACTACAGAGATAGTTTCTTTGGCTAGAGATTTTATTTCTATCTAATCAATAACTTCGTCTTCACTTGAGTTGAGTATACGTTGTCTTCTTTGTCTTTATTGAAAAGCTTTAGCTACGATTCCTAGAGCGTAACTTGATGTAGACATCTTCTTATTGGCTTCAGAATATAGCAAGGGTTAAGAAGATACTTTGAGTACGAGCGTACTCAGCAAGTTCACTAGAAAAGGAGTGTTTGATGCACTATAACTACAGCCACAGACCATAGGTCGTAGGCAATGCAAGTTTTCAAAATCATTTCTTCAAAGTTTGCTTTTATTCTGAAAAACTATGTCCGTCAGCCTTCACGGGTTAACTAGAACCTTCATGGGGTTCCTTTTCCGCCGCGTTTGTAGCTCCTTCCCGGAACAGGGAGTAACAAGTTATAGTTCTTACACTCTGCAGAGGTGCGTTACTTTACCCATGAGAGATCAACTCTTTGTTGCACAACCGGGTAGCTTATTCCCGTCCACAATTCCATGATGTGGGGCCCAGAAAATGATCCAAGACAATCACTGCCCCCTTCGCGACCTCGCATGCCTCCTAGGTGTACACCATGCCCACATAAAGAATTATGGCAATGGTTTGTACAAACCGTTAGATGCCAGAACTATCATGGGTGATGAGGGTTCCACCCATATGCTGCATATCCTCTACGAATTACCAATTAATATGCACGCTACGAGGATAACAGCCATGACCTGCACATCTGGCTTCATGCGAGAGGAAGAAGATACAGCTAACTTCTCCATCCCATTCCAAATCTCATGGTCAATGCGTAATATACGGCGCAAGAATCACTAGCGACATTGGTTGTTAAGTCCTAGGTGATATAGTTCTGAACAGTGGTATCCCAACTGTCAGATTTAATAGATTAGCTGATCTCCCTGGACCAGTAATCAATAGTTCTCATTGTTATTGAAAATAGTGTTTTCTGTCCTTTTTCAAATGCAGGTGATGACAACACTAGATTTGTAAAATACTTTACAGAAAATAATCAAAGGACATGAGCAAGTGTGACCTTGCCTTTTGTGATTGCAAGATTATGCACTCACGGTCTTCGAGTCAGTATAAGATCCAAAATCTGAAATCAACATCATTGGTCCGGTAAGGACTAATGTTTAAAGAAGCAATATGCTTTTATTCATAAGTAATGTTATACACGTTCTCAGCACAAATCCCGAGAATAACGTTGTCTTAGGGTTTGGATTCCGAAAATGGTTACTTTGGAATGTGTGGTCCTTTTAGATAAGTTTCATAGTTGTACTTTTATTAGAGTTTATGAGTGGTTGTAAACATCACATATGTAGGAGTAAAGTATACATACTTATGATATACTAGTTAGGATTACTTATTCAAGGTTTGTTATTTGAAGTGGAAAAAAGGATAACCTTCGAAGAAACGGTTTCTATTGAGTTGATGTCATTTGTTTGCTCAAATGGTTTGGCTTGAGTTGCTTTATAGTTTAACTACTTCAGACCAAAGTTAACTATAAAACATATAATAATGCTTATAGTGTTATATTAAGATTTTGTAGACTAAAGTTAACTTTAAAGTATAGATAGTTTTGAAAGTATCGTACTTATACCTTGGTATCTTGTATATCTGAAATGTGTTCTTTAAGTTACTTAAGAATGTTTATTCTGTTCCTTGAGTAATGGTTTCTTGATGTGAGTATGGAGTAATATCATTTATCTTTAATCGGTAAGTGGGTATGGTTTATGAACCCAACATAATATTACTTAACTACTTATGGATTTATATAGTGTTGTAGTGGTTTTTGTAATTTGATGATTAATATGGTTTAGAAAAGATTTGATTGTTCACAAGTTGTTCTTTAAAGATTTTATTATTAGTGGAATTCTTTTTTAGAGATAATCTTTATTTATGGTTATGGATTTTTCTAAAATAAGAACATTTATAATGTTTTAAACCATTATGGCATTAGATTATTAATATTTAAGACTAATGCTATTTATTAGACTTATTTAACTCATTTTAGGAATTTATTTATTTTTATACGAATTATTAATGAAGTAAATAAGTTTAAATTTGGGTTATTAAAATATTTAATCTTCTTGTTTACCTCAAAAGGAGATTATTAGATTTTTAGCATGTAAATAATATTTTTGTGATCATTTTGGTATATCATATTTATTTTTGTGATTTATAAACAATAAGATATGATTTTTAAAATTCTTATTACTTTTATAAGTACTTAATAAATAATAAGTATTTAATTAAGTGAAATAATAATACATGATTATAGTTTTAAATTAGAATTATTATTTTTCTAATATTTTTAGTATTTTATTACTATTATTAATATTTATTATTATAAAAATATGAATTATCAAAGTTTTATTACTTATAAAACTTTTATTAAATAATATTTATTTAAATAATCATCATAATAATATTTGATAATAAGTTTAAGTTGTAGATTTTATTTTTCTACAAATTTTCATATATTATACACATTTTTCTGAATTATAAATCAAAAGTTATTGATAAAACAAGATTTAATCATTTCTTAAATTTCTGGAATAATCTTAATTAGATTATAACATTCTATTTATTTCTAAAAATAAAAATATTTTTTTATACCACGACCCGAACTAGCCCCAGTCACTGACTAGTGGGCCATTGACCACCTCAGCTTTCAGATGAAAGAAATGCTTTTGCTACTGCCCTCCTCTCTACTCACTATCGATGACATGCGGGCCCTGGGCCATGTCATCCTCCACGCGGGCAAAGACCAGTCAAACGAGCTGACGTGGCTCGATCATGAGGTAAGCATGGCGTCAGCATCACCACCGCCGTCGGTGAGTGGTCACGAGCGACGATCTACGGTGCCCTAGCAAACGAAATGGATCTAGTTTGAATCAGCGCGGCCTACTGAACCTAATAGTGGCCGCGCCGCTCAGATATGGTCATCGGAGCCTCAGCTCCGACGAGCTCCGACGGTGGATTACAGTGAAGCGGCGATTTACAAAGAGATCAAACGCTTCAAGGATGCTGGAAGATTCAGGAACGCACCCTGATGATGATTGAGTGGTTGGCGAGGACAGGCACGGCCGGAATCGAGCTTCGCAAAGAGGATTCCGACAAACTACTGCGAAGGAAAACGACCAAATTCACCCGCTCCAGTGCTCCCCTTGATCCAAGCTTCTACCCAGAGGATCTACGGAGGAAGGCGCTTCTTCATGACGGCCCAGAATGGTGTGGGGAGACGTGGTTCAATGGCGAGAGGTGGCTCCGGCGAGCTAGGGTTTTGGTCTCGTTCGTATCTGAGAGGATAAGGAGGAATTGGGGATAGGGATGGAAGCAATGCGTCACAGCGGCCTTCTTATCCCCTCCTGGCAACGGCGACGAGTATCTTGGCGCAATGACAGCGATGACGGCATCGGGCGGCGGCAAGCTCCGCCAGCGAGCTGTCTGTGTGCGTGACGATGACGACAATGGTCATTTTTTGGATAACCCCTGGCAAATATGTCAACTCAACCCACGGTCCTCCCTTGATCCCACTTGTCAGTCACAGATAGAAAAAGAATTAGGCTGGTTACTGGGCTGTTGTGGGCTGCACAGGGTGTCAGATAGGTGTAGGGTTGTTGGGCTGCGGCCAGGGTTGGTTTTTTGTTGTTTTATCCTTTTTTTCTATTTTCTGTTTTCTTAATCAGATTTGAATTTGATTTATATTTTGAACCTTTCTTTGTATGATTTATTTGCTGGATATTTGCAGTAATATTAAAATATATTTGGTAACCTTTGTGAACTTTTATTATGCTTTCTTTTTATATTTCTTTTATTTACTCAATAAGAACTCCTTTTTAATAATTGGAAGAAACTTCTTCTTATTATTTTTCTCTTCTATTTTTAATTAGGGATTTCTTGAATGATATATTCTTATCCGTTTATAACTCAACTTTTAGTGAGCTGATAGTTTGAATAGAAACTTTATATATATGTATAATGACTCTATACCATTTTTGATGCATGAAATATAAAGACATTGATATGATGATTATTACTCCCATTAAGTTGGAAAATAGCAATGTATGTGATAAACAAAGAAGTTTAGGGTTTTGAATTATAAGTACTACCCTTGGCTTTAGGGTTTTGTATAAGCTTAGATTATTTTTAAGAGTTAGGATTAAATAATTAAGTATATTGCCTTATGTATATAGTATTGGATGAAATCTTCCTTTTAAATAGGAAATTATAATTAGAGTGTTTTATAGAAGTGAACTTAATAAAATATACTTGGGCACAAATAGTGATGATGGTTGAAATTAACAGAGATATGCTTGTTATAGGAAAATATTTCTATAAAGTGTTATAAGCATCAAGTGATGGATCAACAGTATGAGATGGATATTATGTTTTATTTAAGATTTAGAGTTGAATGATTACCAAGATTAAATAGAAAAATGATTTATAACCTATAATTATATTTCACAATCTGGAATCTCTAATTAAGGAATTTCTTTCCTAGATATAATACTTCTTCATATCCATCATCATTATTAACATGATGAGCTTTACTCATTTAAATATTCTTATTCATAGATCATTCTTCTAACTCATGAATGAATCCAATGAAGTTGATACAAAGACACTTCATAGCTTTCTCATATCCTTGTTTGGTTGTATTTACTATTTTACTGTTGATAATCTTCCATCCAACCAGTAGTTCCTTCAAACTCTACTCCCAATCTTCCTTAATCCTCCATCACTAATCTTTCTCTAAATTAAACCATACTTAAAGATGAATAACACAACATTATAATTACTTAACCCTCATGACTTACACTTCAATCCCTGAATTATATTTATGTGACTTACAAAGACTTCTCTAGGATCACTTATCTTTTCTAGGGTTCCAATCATGTTCTACTTAACAGTATTACCTATACTACATATAAGCATTCCATGTTGGTGGCCAAAACATTACCATTATAATACTTTAATAATTTATTACTAAAATTCTTAGTTGGCTAGGCAGGGCTTTATCAATCCTACCTTTTATTGTCTGGAAATTTTCTTCTTAGTATCTTATATTGGATTAAGGTTATTAATGGACTATGCCCTTATTAGAAGATTTGAGTAGATGTTCTGATAAGATCAAATAATAGATCAAAGACTGATAGTTAAAGAAGTTGTGAATCAATGGGGAATTATCCAACATTGATGAACAACAAATATTGAGATATGTTCCATAAAGATTGTATAGAAAGAAATATATATATATATAGTGGATGATCATGACTTAATCTCTTTCCAACTCCAACTCATTAAAAGAGTTTTTAAGATTAGGTGTTTCTATGATTCTCAGAATGTATGCAGATGGAATTTAAGATATAGTGGTTACATTCTGATTATTTGTTTTATATCCTTAACCTGGTACTTATGAATGGTTATAATGAATACTATAATATGATCACCTAATGATCAAATATAATTGAAATTATATTAAGGTTTAACTTATGGTACATTTTGATATACCCTTAAATCAAATCTCTCTTACCCAAAAAATGAGATTTTAACAAAGGTCTTATTGAAACTTATCGCAGTCAACTTGATGATCAACTTCAATTCCATCAAGCTAAGAGAAGCTTCAATCACTTTGACAAGTTTTGTTTAAAAGCGCGAAAATTATTCGGATTTTCTTTGCATGAATTCAATGCACACATCTGGTTCAACTTATTTCTAGGCTCTAATGCTGGGATGTTACATTTAGCCTTCGGGGCCATATCCACGTCCCTCTCCTTCCTGACTTTGCTAACCTTATATTACAACATACGGATATCACGATGAAGGATTTGTGTGTCAACAAGGACCATTTACTTCATCTGAGCACGCTCAAGAAGTGAGCTGCCTAAGGCTTCTTTCAACTCAACATTCTTCTCCCATAGTTTTTCTAGCAATTTTTGCATAGCCAGTGGCCACTCCGGATCTACCCATTTGACAACTCCGCAACTTTTGGTTGTCCATGCTTCTCCCTCCCCTTGTAACCCTTAAAACCTCCTGCCTCTGTTGCATCCCTCAAATGCTACAAATTTAGCGGCCACAAGCTCATGTTTTTTACAACGGGGAGGACTCTCCCTCCGCTAAACCATGATAACCGGATTTGTCCAACATCATGACTTCCTAGAACACCATATGTACATGAGTAATCAGAGTAGATCTAGCTCAAAATAAAGAAATCCCCATAAAATGTAAGGTATGAGACAACTCACATTGCTTTCACCGTCTATGATCTTCACGTGTTTCCTCGCTGTCTTCCCGCGAAGCCATGACGAGAAGGAGATGGAGGAGCAAGGTGGCGGCAGAAGAGGTCGCTGGTGGGGGGAGCGCCACCCGCTAGCGGCTAAGGGAGTATAGTGGGGTGGAGTGAGGATAGTGGCTAAGAGGGGAAGGAAGCGAATTAAAGACCTTCAACCCTACCAACAAAATCCAATGGCTGTTATAACACGAACACATCTAACGGCTTCTATACGTGGCACATGGAAAGCATGACACTGGTAGGTGGGAGCACATACAATTATTAAAGAATATTACAGAACTGTGACTACCATACATTCGCCCGACAGGTATGCTCTCCACACCGGACTAGTGTTCATTACGGCTTACGTTTAAGCATAGCATAATTTCTACAACTCCCTGCCGGTCTTTTCGATGCAAATGCATAAATTGATCTGCTTGGCTGGTCCAGCATCGACAAGGTCCTTGGATGGCACACAAAGGGCCGACCTCAGGTCCGTAAACTCCACCTCGGCTGGCGTCGGGCAGCTCTGTGCCACGTCTCTCACTACACTAGATCAAACGACGACGACTGGGCATGCGACCACATACTCATAGTGTACATCGACCATGCAAACGAGACCGATCTAATGCATACCACAGACACGAAGGTGGGCTGATGGACGGTTCGTGGAACGCCAACGGTGATGGTGGGCCCAGCGATGGTTCCTGGAACGCCAGCGGTGATGGTCAAGACAAAAAAAGAGCCGTACCCCCCTTCCAAAATGATCAGGCGGCATGCCGACTTAGGAATGGCACCTGCTCTTGGATAAGAATGGCGTAGCCATAAGTGAGCGTAATCACTTCGATCGGGTCATCCATTGCAAGGTGGACCACGAGCTTTGTTGGCGGGCCGGTGTAGTTGCAGCCGGGCTTCGTGCAGCCGCACGAGCCGTGCCGACACATGAGCTCGTGCCCTAGGAGCACGTAGTAGGGGTAATGGCGAGAGCATCCATGATGGGAGCACACAATCGCGTATGTCGCTAGGATGTTGCGCATGAGGATCTCCTCCAGATCAAAGGGCTGGTGATCTTAGTACTCCTTGCCGCGCGGCTACCACATCTAAAGTTCGTCGAGAAATTAGAGAATAGATGTACAGTTAGTTAAGCCGACAATTTGTATGATAAATTCAAACTTTAGTAAAATGATTTCCTACCTGAAGGTTCGAGTCAGTTTTTGTCTTCCACTACAAGAAATGTGTTCATTTGTGACCTTCTCATAGTGATGGGAATGAAATCGTCATAGATATATGACAATTTCGTACAAGATGGTCATAAGATATTTGAGAGGGGCAAAACCTTATTGAATTACGATGATTGTGGTTAAAAACATCGTAATTTTAATAGACAAAATCGTCATAACATGCTTGATACAGCCTAGGACTTTTGTATATTGGATTATGACCAGATTAAATCGTCATAGTTTATAAAATACAATAGGTTTTGATGACTAGGTTGACCACCTCATCATTTACTCCTACGTGTCATTTTTATATGTCAATTTTTAACTATGTGACAAGTCCATGACTTGACATTGAGGCCCCACCGAACTCCAGAAGCGTTATCAATTAATAGGGAAAAAGGGGTGGCGTGGGTCTCGAACCCGCATCCTACGGCTAGGTCCGATGGTGGTCAACCACCAAGCCACACATCAGTTCGTGTCAAAGAACGGAGCTCGACCTATTTGAACAAAGTTTTCTTTGTTGGTCCTGGGCCATGGAGACACGAGGCCTCCTTTTTCCTCCACCTATTTTTTTGTCTTTTCCTTGTACGGCTGATGGGCTCGTGGTTTGTTGGGATCGTGGTTCCTTTTAGTTGGCGGTCTGGTCCTAGCCTGTAACATCCCAAAAATATTAAGCATGGATCATAAAATGCTAATCATCAAAATTACGGTTAACAAAAACTTTCCTATCTAAAAGTATGAGAGCATTCATATGTATGTGTATTTAAAATTAGAATTCTTTTGAATTGCCATGGTTCTGTGTTTCTTTGCTTGTAAAATGATTCTTAGGTGAAATAAACATCATCTAAATCATTCCCAAACTTTTCCCAAAGACAAACAACTCAAAATGAACAAATGAAGTGAATGGTCATTTTTGCCAAATTAACTCTCATGCCTACTTTGGCTATTCCAAGCACTCAAAACGTAACATAAACCTTTGTGGATCTTTGCACCCCATGTTAGTACTCATAATGAGGTACCAAGGCCCACTTTGTGATCTTCCAAACACATTCAAATTTTAAGTTTAAATGATAGTTTAAAATTGAATCTATCTCATATGGGAAGATCCCACTATTTCAAAAACCACTCAAACAAGCTCAATTTTCAAAACCCCAGCACCTACAGAACCTCCAGCACATGCCTAGCACACCCACCAAAAATATTTTCAAAATTCAAAAGAAAGTTTCTTGCGGCCATTTCATCAAACACTTGGCAGATAAATTTAAACCAAATCAAATTCACTATTTTTAATAGTGTTTTGGCCTAACATGTGCCCTCTCTAGCTCACAGCAACCATTTAGTAGATCATCTAGCCTAATTGGAAACCCCTAGCCTCACTGTAAGCTGGCCATTGTCATCAATGGTGAGCAAGCCGAGTATCACTCGTCGGCCAGCTTGGTCGCCGCCGCAGCAGACCACCTCCCCCTCTCTCGCCATGTCTGGGAGCTAGCCAACACTTCACCGCCACCCACTGTCCCCTCCCCGAGCCAAGTAAAGCCATGGACTACCGAGGACGCCCAGCGCCCAGTGCCACTGCAACATGCCGAGCACGCCCCAGAGCGCCGCACCCGGCATGCGTTCACACGCCGCCCCTCGACCGCAGCCCATGCCCAGCACTTCTCCATGACTCAAGGAACACGCTAGACATCCCCGTTCGCCGCCCAATGCCTCACAGCCACCGCTCGCCGTCAAAGATGCCGCCTCTGCCGCTCAGAGCGCCAGCCTCGCCCGACCGTTTACCACTGCCCCTAATCCCGCATTCAAGTTCTAGAGCATCGCTAGGAGACCGTGCGTTGATCGCCACCCTCAGCCATGCCGCTAGCAGCCCGTAGCCATCTTGCCATCGTCGCCTGCCCATCCCTCTCGGTCTCGCCGTAGAGCATATAAAAGGAGGCCACCCCTAGCCATTTGAAGCACACCATTCCCCTCCCCTCACCTCACTGATCGTTCTACCCTCTAGCCGGAGCACAAGGAGCAGCAGCTCGCCGGAATTGCACCGGAGCAGGCCGCCTCTGGAAGAGAAGGGGGCCGTTGATTTCGACCACCCCCGGAGCTGCCTCGACCGTCCCTGAGCTCGCCGTCGACCACTCATTCGTTTTCCCGCCTCGGCGTCGTTGCTGGAGCCCTGGTATGCCCCCTATGCACCCCCACTGATCCGCTAGGGTTTGAGCTCACCGGTGACATGTTCATCGTCGACGACGATCCCTAGCCGTCGATCTCCCTTCTAATCCAACAACCCACATAGCCCTGTACCGCTTCGCGTGTTATGAGCCGCTGACTGGTAGACCCTCCCTGTCAGCTAAGCCCCGCGCTGCGGAGTGATACTGGGCCGGCCCATTAACCTCTCCCGCGCGACCCAACCGTTTGAATTTAGATTTTTCTATTTTTATTCAAACACAGTTCTGTACATAGATTCAAAAATCAACCTAGCTCGATTCACTGAACCAAAATGCATGAAACTAATTTTGTTAGAAAGGTACTAAAATGCTTAATCCAAGCCCGTTGGATTCACATCATTTGGATCTGTAGATCAACCTTGGTAAAAATAACAAGGCAGAAGCTTTTCTTCATTCAAACATTTTTCAAAATTTAACCATAATAGCTTTTGAGTTGATTCCAACTCTCGAAATCACATTTGATCATACCTTTCAGAATATATAAAAATATTTGGGTTTACTTACAGAAATAATGTTCATGTAACAAAAGAATGCCACATAGGCATTTCTAGTCACTTTATTTATTAAAAAAAAGGGTAAACCTTATTAAATTGTGGCACCACTTTAAATCACATTCCCATGTACTGAAATATGTGGTGATAACATGTGTCAACATGATCCCATGTTTGAGTTGGAGAATATTAAATATTAAGTAGATTTTAAATGAGTAGAAATTACTTTTATCAAATTAAAATAAATAAGACAAATGCTTTAATCTTGTAATGTAGGTGATGATGCTAGATCATCTATAGTACACCTTTGTGTGATGATTGAAAATAGTTAAGTATTGTTTGGTGATTGTGTACCTCGTATTTATTTATAGACGCTAGTACCAACCAAGGATACGAGGAGGAAGGAGGATACTAGGAGGAAGAAGCCGAGGAGAACTTCAACCACTGCTCTGCACAAGGCAAGCTTATACTAATACCTATGCAAGCCTTACTACCCAAGTTGACCTATGCAAGCAAATACTTGCGTGTTACCATGCCAACTATATGCCTTAAGCATATGTGATCATACCTACTTGATAACCCAATCCTAGTTTTACTTGCAAGCTTTATACTTTACTTCTTTATCAAAGCTTTCTCTTAGAGTTTACATAGTGAATTGTAGAGACTAGAAAGATAATGGAAGGTTGCATAAAGAGCATTAAATTTGGCCTAAGTAGATAATCTTGATGTCATCCTAAGGCATGAGATTGAACTTAATTAATCTCCACTTGTTTACCACCCCTCATTAGTACTTACCCCACTTGTAGATGCTAGTGCTAAGCATAAAACTTGATCAACTTTAGATGGGAATACTTGGTGAAAATGGTTATGAAAACCTTGGAATGATGAGTCATTCTACTGAAATGTTTTGACATGTGTTTTCGAACACCGGATGATTTTGATGATGAAAATGTTGAGTCATGATCCTTATCCCTTTATAAAACTGATGGTTGTCTGGATGCGATACCATTCCAATTTTACCGTACAACCACAATACCCGAAAATTGGGTAGGGCTTGACTGGAAACTTATATACCTTAGTATGGGTTCCCTCATGGCCAAGGTCTGACCTGAGGCTACCTTGTGAAGATTGTCCACCTGTGCAGTACCCAAGATGACAGTTGGTCATGGTTGGGAGGCCAAACTCACAGGAGAGGTGCCTATACTAGGGCATGTAATTGAAAAGTTAGGATTGATTATCCGCATACTGAGTATGGTGAATTCAGGAT
Source organism: Avena insularis (assembly GCA_023614405.1). Classification (NCBI taxonomy): domain Eukaryota; kingdom Viridiplantae; phylum Streptophyta; class Magnoliopsida; order Poales; family Poaceae; genus Avena; species Avena insularis. The sequence goes on along the minus strand of CM042685.1, from coordinate 87,722,734 downwards.
TTGTTCCTGACGAATGTATCGAATGTTGTGGTGAAAGTGTACAATCTCTGCAGAGTGTCAAACTATTCGAATTTTAAAATGACTTATGAAATGAATTGACACTTTGAATTGACCACAACAGAGTTGTGATATTAAATTCAAGCTCCCACTTAGGTGTTATAAAACTTCAACTAGTTTTCTTTTCTTCTGGACTTAGTAGAGGTAAATCTGGCTTTTTGCAAAACAACCCTAGAGCCTAGTGACCTAATTACAAAACCCACTTAACTTGTTAGTATTAGCTTGCGAGTACTTAAAGAGTACTCATGGCTTTGTCCCTGGCTATTCCCGTGGCTAGACTATCAAGAGGAGTACCAGGATGATGGACCGCAGGAAGGTTACGACAACTAGGATCATCTCCCATCGTCAGCATTGCCTGTGACCCCGAAGATGGAGCTTCGCCTACGCTATTTTTACTATTACGTTATTCCGCTGCTTGAGTTGTATTAAGAACTGGATCATGAGATCCTTATTTGTGTAATACCTTATGTATGGTTTGTAATGGATGATGTACTGTGATATCCAAATCGGTTATGTCTCGCAAAAATGGTAATCCTGGGATTGCGATGTATGGCATAACAGGCATCTGGCATTAAAAATCCATGTGTTGACATAGCCCTAGGCCGATGTGTTGGTCCATTTAGAAAGTTTTTTTTTCTTTTTTCTATTTTGTTAATTCTTTTGTATCTATTTCATCAGAAATCCAAAATAATTGATTTTTGGCTCTAAATTTCTATAAAATTCAGTAGATCCTCTTAGCGTGTTAATTATGAATAATTTTTTATTTTAAACTAGTGAATTTAATTTGGTGGTTGCTTCACAATATGCCCTGTTTTGTGTACTCGGAAAATGGAAAATGATTTTTTTGTGCGACGAAGAGAAAAACTTCAGTGGATGAGACTCGCTAAAATTGCATTGGATATTTGAAGAAATAGCATGTTGTGAGTCTAAAAATCAATTTTTCAAAAAATCATGGGCATCATATCATGGACCTATAGTTCAAATCGGACCCAATTCCTACCGATTCGGCAGAAATTTGTCGTTTTCGCTAGGGGTGGAAGGAAAGATTTGAGATACCCCGGTTGGGACATTGTCCATTTAAGGTGGTATACTATTTTTGAAAAATAGGGTGGTAGTATTCTAAAACTGTCATTTGGTGGTTACTTCACAAAACGCCCCATTTTTTGCGCTCAGAAAATGGAAAATGGATTTTCCGTGCCTCGAAAAGGAAAACATCCTCCTACAACATTGTTCGCCATCCCAAGATGCACACGCGTGCGTAATACGGGCATATTATCACAAACTATGCCTCCATTCTAGCCATAACATTGGCCATTTGACCCGAAAGCCATGAAACCTCAGACATTATAGGTCATTCCTGAGAAGGTTTTTTCGAGACGCAATCAATATACCAAGTTTGATATTTTTACTTGAAACTATGTCACATAATAAGACACCGTACGAAGGATTTACATTGATCGGACTGTTTTTGAATTTTTTATGCCTGTTTCAAACTATGGTCAAAACATCAGGCATGAAGGTTCTTAGCTAGGGGATGAGTCTCGCTAAAATTGCATTGTATCTCTGAAGAAACATCATATTGTGAGTCTAAAAATGATTATTTCAAAAAATCATGGGCATCAGATCATGTACATGTAGTTCAAATCAGACCCACCTCCTACCAATTCAGCGGGAATTTGTCTTTTTTGCCATTGGTGGAAGAAAAGGTTTGGGATAACCCAATTGGGACATTGTCTATTTAAGGTGGTCTAGTATTTTGAAAAAATGGGTTGTAGAATTTTGAATTAACCATTTGGTGGTTGCCTCACAAAACGCCCCATTTTTCTGCGCTCAGAAAATAGAAAATAGATTTTCCGTGCAACGAAAAGAAAAACTTTCTCCTGCAACATTGTTCGCCATCCCAAGATGCACCTGCATGCACAATACGGGAATATTATCACAAACTATGCCATGATTATGACCATAACATTGGTCGTTTGACCTGAAAGCAATGAAACCTCGAACATGATAGGTCATTTATGGGAATGTTTTTTGAGACACTTGCAATATACCTGATTTGGTATTTTTCTCGAAACTATGTCACATAATAAGACAAAACACGAAGGATTTACATTGATAGAACCGTTTTTGAATTTTTTATGCCTGTTTCAAACTATGGTCAAAACGCCGGGCATGAAGGTTCTTAGCTAGGGGATGAGTCTCGCTAAACTTGCATTGGATCTCTGAAGAAACATCATGTTGTCAGTCTAAAAATAAGTTTTTCAAAAAATCATGGGCATCAAATCAAGTACGTGTAGTTCAAATCGGACCCACCTCCTGCCGATTCAGCGGGAATTTGTCTTTTTTGCCAGGGATGGAAGAAAAAGTTTGAGATACCCCAATTGTAACATTGTCCATTTAAGGTGGTCTTGTATTTTTGAAAAATGGGGTGGTAGCATTTTGAATTAACCATTTGGTGGTTTCTTCATAAAACACCCCGTTTTTTGTGCTCGAAAAATGGAAAATGGATTTTCCGTGCAACGAGAAGTAAAAATTCCTCTTGTTACATTGTTCGCCATCCCAGGATGCATATGCATGCACAATATGGGCACATTATCACAAACTATGTTGTGATTCTAGCCATAACATTGGTCGTTTGGCCTGAAAGCCATGAAACGTCAGACATGATAGGTCATTTGTGAGCAGGTTTTTTCGAGACGCAGTTAATATACCAACTTTGATATTTTTACTTGCAACTATGTCACATAATAAGACACCATGCGAAGGATTTACATTGATGGGACCGTTTTTTAATTTTTTATGCCCATTTAAAACTATTGTCAAAACAGCGGGCATGAAGGTTCTTAGCTAGGGGATGAGTTTCGCTAAAATTGCATTGAATCTCTAAAGAAATATCATATTGTGAACCTAAAAATTATTTTTGAAAAATATCATGAGCATTAAATCATGTACCTATGGTTCAAATCGGACCTACTTCTTATTGATTTGATAGGAATTTGTATTTTTCACAAGGGGTGGACAAAAAGGTTCGAGATACCCCGGTCGGGACATTATCCATGTAAGGTGGTCTAGTATTTTTGAAAATTTGGTTGGTACAATTTTGAAACTTTCATTTTATGGTTGCTTCACAAAACACCCAATTTTTTGCACTCGGAAAATGAAAAATAGCTTTTTGGTGCGACGAAAAGGAGCACTTCTCTGATTACATGTAAATATTGTGCACACATGTATATCTTGGAATTTCAAATAATGTTGTCAAAGGAACTTTTAATTTTTGTTGCACGAAAAGTGATTATTTTCTTTCCAAGTGCAAAAAGAGGTGTTTTGTGAACCGACCAATCAAAACACAACAAACCACCTTCCGCAAATCGTCCTCAGGGGCCTGATCTGGACCGTTCAGTTTCGATCTAACGCTTGTCAGCTCACCTGAAGAAGCACACCGTACTCCCTAGTCTCCATCACACCAACGACCACAACCCTAACCTCACCAACTCTGGATCACCTCCCCTCGCGCCACCGGTTCTCCCCTCTCATTGATCGACCCTATCCATCCCTCATCTCTCCGCTGCCAATCCCACCCCCACTCCTATCCCTCCCACTCGCCATCACCCCCATCGCTGATCTCCGCCACATCGACGCGTACACGCCTCTAGGAGGCCGCCCGCGACCTCACCTACATCCCACATGCCCGCGACCTCACCAACTCCCCACAAGCCCGTGACCTCATTCAGCGGCAACCCTACTATCCTATTCTCTCTCTTGTCGCCGCCACCGCGCCCAGGCCACCGCCACCCCCTCCTCTTCCTTCCTAGATCCCCTCTTCCCCATGATCCCCTAGCTCTCGGCCGAGGCGGCTCTTTGCGGGGCTCCACGCCATCACCCTCTCCTATTCTCTCTCCCTGTTGTCGCCACCTCTCCTATGTCAACGGTGAGGAGTAGTGGTGGTTCGTGGTGCCGCTGGGCCACCTCAATCACATGCTCTTCGGGGCGCTCCTTGAGGAGACCGCGACCTCGGCGACCACCACCACCTCGTTGACCTCGAACTGCAGTGCCGCCCTCACCAGCTCTAGGACTTCCTCTAAATCTCTCTCTTCCCTCCCCATCTCTATCTTCTGGATTCTCTTTGACTTCTATTTTGTTCTAGTGTCCCCGAGGAAGGGGTCCGCAGTGGCGGGGGTGGGAAGAAGGGTAGATGCGGAGGAGGAACATGGGAAGGACAGTGTGGGGGAGAAGCGATCATTCACATTAGTCGAGCAGAAGAGAAGGAAGGGGATCACCTTGACCTCAAATGAGAACAGGTTCTTTCGTGCCTCCTGCTTTCTTCGTTTCCTTTCTATTGTCCACAAATTGCGGTGTTGATCTAGAGTATAGGAACTTTATTGGTTGCTAGGAATGTTATTATTGATTGATCCGTGTAGCCTTTAGATAGTTACCTGCTCTAATGGTACCAGGTTGTGAGTACATAAGTTCTCAGTTGAGCTTCCTTTTATTATCCTGACAGATAAGGAAGAACAGTTGTACTTCCATATTTGATTCTTTGCAAAATTGCCTTTCCTAGGAGCTAAATTGTCACAAATTATTTGACTGCAGATTCTACTGTTCCACTCGTGTACTTGTGGTTCATGTAAAAAATCAAGGTAAAACTTATGTTGGGACATTGGGAATCTAGCTACTATCTGTGTTTGTGAAGATTAATTCATCTCCTCTAAAATTGACTTGTTATATAAGGTTCTGCTTTCTACAATATAAACCTATTGCACATATGGAGTGTACTAAGCATAATATGTAGCATCATCCTTGACTGTCTTTTATTTTACTTAGTTCTGCTTTCTACAATATAAACCTATTGCACATATACAATATACTGTCTTCACTTGGGTATACAGTGTCGTAGACTTGGATCTAAGCTGTTTTTTTGCCAGGACTTCTGTTAATATGCTTCTTGATTTACAATTGTACTGTAATTTCTCCTTAACTAATGTACTGTTAATATGCTTCTTGATTTACAATTGTATATTTGGTCAATCCCATTTTAACAATAATCACTTATATATGTACTGACAGGCCATGGTCACGCCGACCTGTTGGGGGCAAGTATATATGGTGAGTTGAACCTAGTAGGGAGCTGCTGGCCGGTGACGGCTGGAGAACAAGACAGAGAGCTGCTGCTCGGAGATGGCTGGAGACAGAGCTGTAGGAATTTCTGGACTCGCGCGACAGATGCTGGACGGAGACAGCTTGAAGATGGCCAGAGTGAAGCATCGGAGGAATATGACTAGAGGGTGGTGTTATAGAGTTGAAGGGCATGAGAAGCTACACATCTGTGACCTCCTCCATTCATTCTACATCAGCTAGACCCTCGTGGTAGGGTACCTACCATTTCATGCGTGTATCCTGGATTCACTATTTCTTTCAGTTGCATTAATGCATAAAAAATCTAAATAGTTCCAAAATGGTCCATGGTCCATGGCAAGCAATTTTTATTGTTTCAGTGTCAAGTGCTTATAGGTCCAGAATATTTCGGGGTCACATCCTTAGAGCAGATACTCCATTGTTAAATATTGTTATTTATAGATTAAATTGTAGCTAGGAAGTGCTTCTAGCTACATAATGTTTCAGTCTTTCTCTTACAATATCAAATAAAATACTGTCAGTGCATGAATTATGTGTGCATGTGTATTAGAATCACAACAGCTGATGTGCACATTTCTATTAGCTTAATATTTTTGTCGGTTTATAAGCAACTGAATTGACAAGCATATGCTACTTTATAATTTCCTAGCTTAGTAAACTCACCTTAAGTTCATTGTATACCCAGCATACTGTCAAAGTACCAATGCTGCCATGCATATTTGTTACTCACTTGCTACAGGTCTTTATTCTGTTTTTACATTTCTTGAAACATGAATTCTCATGGGGTAATTTCATTATTTATCCTCTGTTTAATTTTTTGAAAGTTAAAAAGTTCTATTTCAACACTTTACAACAATATATATATAGATTTATATTGGAAATAATTGTCTATACTTTACACTTTCATGTAAACACTGCCGTGTACAACTGTTCCTACATGGTGGAGTCATGCATGGATCCGGTGTCTTCAACCTCGGCATCCACACGGAGTAGAAGTGGTAGCTCCGGACACGTCCGCTGGTGTTGTTGTTCCAGCTTGGACTGGAGGGCGTCCAGGTACATGCATCTTCATCGGCTGTTGCGTCTGTGTTCTCCATCTTCCTCTTTCTCTAGTGCCCTTTGTGTTGCTTGCTGTAGATGATAACTAGTGACTTGTTTTCGTCTTGTTGGCAGGTGCGGTGGTCTCTAGTGAGTGTGTGAGAGTTGGGAGTCTAGGTCCTACACATCGAGATGGGCAGGTGAGTTGTTCAAACCTCTTGTTTTGAAGTCTACTATTAATTCATGCTTACTCACTTGCACATTAGTCTAGTAATTCATGCATGGATCATACTTAACTGCATTCACTGATCATACTTAGGTGCAGATATACTCTTTACAAGAGCTACATGTTGAAGAAGTGAAAGTGTTAAGAAGTTACAAAAGTGTATCAAAGAGTAGCTAGTTTTTAAACTTGTTGAGAGTTCTGTTTATAGATTCCATTGTAACAGTGGTTCAGCATGTTGTGATGTGAATTTGAGCCTGGAATTTCATGTGTCCTGTGTGTTCCCACTAGAATATTGTATGAATTTATTCAGTCCATTGTTTGAATATGTTAATGAATGTGTCTTCTCTGCTTGTTGATTTCTGTATTTCACTTTAATTTCCATTTTGTGAAAAGAATGAGCCCACCGTCTAGAATGATCGGAACCCACCATCAGAAGAATCTGACAATTGGGACCCACTGTCCGTATTTGTAAAATAAATTGATGTTATTAGGCCATAAATATAAAATAACTAAACCTAAAAAGGCTAAGACCAGTAAATAAAGGACAGAAATGTTGGGTTTGGCCCATGTAACCTATTAAAATTGATAGGGAAAAAACATAAATAGGCCAAACTACTGGGCTTGGCCCATATGGACCACTGAAATGGACTGTACTGATTTCATTCTACGATGATTTGATTTCATCATAGTTTTGCCACATCAAATCAGCCACGTAGGATTTGACCTAGCCTGGCTAGATGGCCGTGACGATATTGGATCGTCATATAACCGTTATGACGATCCAATATCGTCATAGATGGTTATGACGATTACTCCGAAGACGTCATTGTATGCAATTACTGACGCTCGATTTTTGACGATATGTTCTCGTCATAAGATCATCATATATTGTAGACAATGATGATTATGTGACGAAAATGGAGGGTCATGTATCAGCAGATTTCCTTGTAGTGTTCCGGGAAGGCCATGCTAAAGCCGGTGGCATCGTCCGGCAGGGCGAGTTGGGGTATGGCTGTGAAATATACGTGCTCAGTCACAAGCTCTATTGATATAGGGGAAAGAGAAGTGCAAATAGTAATATGTTTGAATATTATAAGAGCGGCGAATCATGCCGCAGAACAGCTTACTCGCGGATCGACCTTACAAAGAAACATCCTAGCGTCCACGCGGCCGACCGAAAGGTCTATAACCATCGTCACGCAGAACCAGCGCCCCGTAAGGGGAGAGGGGGCTGGTTCTTCTAGAAGATAGGATCTAACGGCTGCCTCTGTCCACTAGTGTTATGTTGGGGCAGCTTCTATTGGTTTGTTGGGTTAGGTTAGATTGTACCCTAGAAGTTCAAGCCAAACAACGGGGTTATCCTGTGTTTGGCCATATTTAAAATAACTATTACAAGTTTAAAAAATACCAACCTCCCGAGAATAGCAGTCCGCCACGACTTAGCATCCGTTTGAATTGCCTCGGGGCCTAGGGCGCTGTCAACACCCGGATTTTTAATCCCAGATGCCTGTTATGCCATACATCGCAATCCCAGGATTACAATTTTTGTGAGACATAATAGATTGGATATCACAGTATATCATCTATTACAAACCATACATAAGGTCTTATACAAATAAGGATATCATGATCCAGTCTTAATACAATTCAAGCAGCAGAATAACGTAATAATAACGATAGCATAGGTGAAGCTCCATCTTCATGGTCACAGGCAATGCTGACGATGGGAGACGATCCTAGTTGTCGTAACCCTCCTACTGTCCATCTTCCTGATACTCCTCTTCATAGTCTGGCCACAGGAATAGCCAAGGACAAAGCCATGAGTACTCTTTAAGTACTCGCAAACTACTACTAGTAAGTAAAGTGGTTTTTGAGTAGGATATACTAAGATCTATGGTTGTTTTACAAAAAGCCAGATTTATCTCTACTGAGTTCAGAAGAAAAGAAATCTAGTTGAAAGTTTTATAAAACCTAAGTGGGAACTTGAATTTCATGTCACAAATCTGTTGTGGTCAAGTCAAGGACACAAATCATTTCATAAGTCATTTTGACAACATCTGACGACATAACAGTATGGCCACTCCAACAGTCCATAACCGCGGACGCGGCTATTCGAATAGTTTGACACTCTGTAGAGATTGTACACTTTCACCACAACATTCGATACATTTGTCAGGAACAATCCTGAATTCACCATACTCAGTATGCGGATAATCAATCCTAATCTTTCAATTACACGTCCTAGTATAGGCACCTCTCCTATGAGTTTGCCCTCCCAACCATGACCAACTATCATCTTGGGTACTACATATGTGGACAATCTTCATAAGGTAGCCTAAGCTCAAACCTTGGCCGCAAGGGAACCCATACTAAGGTATATAAATTTTCAGTCAAGCCCTACCAAAATTTCGGGTATTGTGGTTGTACGGTAAAATTGGAATCGTATCGCATCCAGACAACCATCAACTTTACAAAGGGCTAAGGCGATATACAAATCTAAATGGTTTGAATCCAATGGGCTTGGGTTAAGCACTCCAGTACCTTTCTAACAAAATTGGTTTCATGCATTTTGGTTTAGTGAATCGAGCTGGGTTGATTTTTGAATCTAGGTACAAAACTGATTTTGAAACTAAATGAATAAACCTAATTTTGAATTGTTGGGTCGCGCGAGAGGTTTAATTGGGCCGGACCACTACGCACAGCGCGTGTGTGGGCTGGTTAAGTGGACGACCCCACTTGTCAGTGAGACAGTGAGTGGTGAAGGGGTACGGGGCGATCTAGGCCGTGCGAACAATGGGGGTCAGTGGGGGCTCCATGATGGTCGGCGATGGGGGTGAATGACGATGCAGCCTGGCACTGGCAACTCCTCCTGGGGCAGCTCCAATCGACGACACCTCTCCTCCTGTGCAGCGGCAAAATCCGGTGAAATTCCGGCCACCTAGTGCTCGCCTTGTTCCGGGTGTGAGTGGGTGTGATCAGTGAGAGGTGGGGAGTGATATGGTGTGCTCAAATTGAACTGGGGTAGCTTCCTTTTATAGTGCCTGAAGGGGACCGACAGGCGCGGGTGGAGCTCGTCGTGGCCATCGGCACAGCGTGCTAATGGCATGGGCGATGATAGGGGCGGTGCGTTGCCTCCTGGAGAGGCTCAACAGCTTGATGGCGAGGCGTGGGGCGGTGAGGAACGGTCGGAACGTCACGGTGCTCTGGGCGGGTCCGACGGTGATTTTAATGACGCATAGTGCCCATGGTCCGCGCAGCAGTGAACGGGGTTGCCTGGCAGGGTGTTGGGGTGCTGGCGATGCACGCGGTGAGGGTGGCGTGCGGTCTGTGTGCTGGTGTCGCGTGCGACGCTCTGGCATGCTCTCTGCTCGCTCGCAGAGAGACTGTGCGTGAGCTTGTCATGTGGTCCAGGGGCTGGCAAGGGTCGGGGCTTGGACAGGGGGTGGCGGTGGACGGTGTTGCGTGTCACAGAAAAGGTTGGCGAGGCTAGAGCTTCTCCTAGCTCACTGACGACATGGGGCTGACAATGGTGCTTTCAGCATGGTCACCATTAATGGCTATGCATGCTCATGGTGGTGCTAAGATTAGTTAGATTAGTTTGATCATCTACTGAGAGTGTAGAGTGAGCTAGAGAGGGGACAAGGTTGGCCAAAATTACTGCTACTAATAGTGTTTGATGTTTATTTGTTTGCTGATCACAAGGTGTTTGGTGAAATGGCCGAAAGAAGTTCAAATTTGAATTTTGGATTCAAACTTGGTGGGTTTGCTAGTTATATACTAGGGAGTATCTTGTTAGTTGGATTGGTCAAGGGGCACTGGTTTAGTTGGGTTTTGAAAATGTGGGATCTTCTCATATGATAAAGATTCAATTTTAAATTGTCATTTGAATGTGGTTGCCAAATGTTTCTACAAGTTTGAAAGGTGGTCTTTGATTCACTTTTACTTAGTCTAGGAAGGGGTGAAAAGAATTGGAAAAGTTTTTGTTTGAAATCTTGGACTAAAAACATCCAAAGTGGCCTAGTGAGCAAGATTGGCAAAAATGACCATTTGTCTTATTTGATTTGTTTTTGATTTTCTCTTGATTTGTTTCTGCTTGGAAATGTTTTAGATGATGTTGTATTCATATTTAAACCATTCCTTGCCATTTAGGTTAATCACACAAGTCCATTCATGCATTTACACAATCATCACATACACACATGAATTCATAATGATTTGAATTAATAAAAGTTTTTGTTAACCCTAATTTTGATGATTGGAATTTGATAATCATTGTTCAACATTTTTGGGATGTTACAGGCGCTCTCAATCTTGCCCTCCTTTGAAAAATAGATGGTATTTTTCAGTCGATAAATCGAAACTCTAGATTTCTTCATGGAACCCTAAAATCAATAGTTGGAGAAGTTTCTTTGAATGCCGATAGGGGGCTAGGTGCCAGGTTTGGGCTCAATCCGCATAGTGGATCCACGTTCTAGGCAGTGAGGGCGTGGTCTGGGGTTGAAAGCCGTGTTAACTCCTACTCGACAGCCATCTGGGGTTGAATTCCCATTTTGTCTTGTTTATGATTTTATGATGGTAGTGGGTACATACAAGGGCTACTAGAGCTAGTTTCAATTTTTTTTATTTTTGATTAATTTCCTTTTTCCAGGGTTCAGAGGATGGGCAAAATCGACAAACACGCCGACGCACGCAGGCACGCAAGGTCCAGTGCAACCTTGTACCTAGGCACATGCGTATCCTAGGTACACCATGGGGCACCCCAAAACATTTTTTCCCGAAAATTGAGGGCCCTTTCTAGGGCACCTACAGTTAGAAACCGCCATAACAGGGGCGTAACTTAGGAAAAATACATTATATGCTTGGACCAGGAGATAAATACCAACCTCCCAAGAATGGTGGCCCGCCATGATGTAGCATGCATGTAAATTTCCTCGGAGCCTAGGGCGCGCTCAATTCTTGCACCTACTTTGCAAAATCGCCGTTTTTCGGAGTCGTTAAATGGAAAATCTGGATTTCTTCATGGAACCCTGAAATCTGTAGTTGGAGAAGTGTCTTAGAATGCCGAGAGGGAGATAGGTGACGGGTTTTGGCTCAATCCGCTTAGTGGATCCATGTTCTGGGAAGTGAGGGGGAGGTCTAGGGTTGAAAGCCATGTTAACTCCTACTGCATAGCCATCCAGGGGTTTCACCATGTGCCAAAAGTCCCGGTTTATCTTGTTTATGATTTTATGATGGTAGTGGGTGACATACAAGGGCTACTCGAGCTTGTTTCATTTTTTTTATGTTTGATGAATTTCCTGTTGCCGGGTTTTGGGGGTGGGCAGAATTGGCAAACCAGCTGTAGCACGCAAGCACACGAGCTCCAGTGCAACCTTGAACCTAGGAATGTGCCTGGCCTAGGTACCCCATGGGGCACGCCAAAACATTTTTTTTTCCTAAAAATTGAGGGCCCTTTGTTGGGTACCTACAGTTATAAACCGCCATTACCAGGGCATACTCTTGAAAAATACAGTATAGGTACCCCAAAATATTTTTCCAGAAAATTGATAGCCCTTTCTAGGATACCTACAGTTAGAAACCACAATTACCGAGGCATAACTCAGGAAAAAAACAGTATATGTTTGAACAACGATATAAATAAGAACCTCGCGGGAATGGTTGTCCGCCATGACATAGCATGCGTGTAAATTGCTTCTGGGCCTAGGGCGCACTCAATTCTTGCACCTCCTTTGCAAAATCACCAGTTTTTGTGAGTCGGTAAATTGAAACTCTGGATTTCTGTAACAACCTAGTTTTACCAATGTTAATTAGGATTTGATTTGCGCATCATGAGAATTGCATGCATCTCTTTGAAATAAAGAAAATGTGCATCATTAAATAAGTAGGGGAAATAAAACCCTAAACTATATTTCCCTTCTCCCTATGAAAACCGTCAAATGGTTTTATAATATTTGAAAACTACCAAAACAAAGTGGAGCCCAAATGGTTATAAGGGCCCCAAAATATATTTATTTTATTTTAGAAAAAACCTCTAGTATTTTAAATATTCAAAACAGAAAAGAAATTGAAAATACAAAATAGAAAATCAGAAAAACAGCAAATGGAAAATGTTTTGAGAAATAAAAACTACAGCTAAGATATCTGGGCTACAGCCCATCCGCTCTTCCTCGCTCCCTACCGCTCGCGCACCGCAACCTTGGACCAGCAGCCAGCACATGTCGCCCGGCCCGATACCACTTTGTCGCTCGTCGTTTTCATACCCGACGCCAAGCTCCTCCGTGTCGTGTCCACCGCCGCCCGCCATCGCCACGATGCACGCTGGGAACTAGGATGCTCGTCGCCGCCCTGGAGAAGGAGAAGACCACCATGTCACCCTGTCGCTCATCCTATCCTCTCACTTTCCCCCGAGTGCTCTCTCCTCTCACCTCTGTGAGCAACCGAGCCCTAGCCGCCTAAAACATCCTGTCAGCATCGTTCTGTGCAGCCCCGAGCGTCGCCATCTGTCCTAGTAGCTCCACCTTGTCGAGCTGGTAATCCTCCTCAAGGGAATTGTCCTCGCTCGGCCGCAATCGGCTGCATCAAAGCCATCTTCCCCGCCATCGACGTGCTTCGCTATCAACATAGCCGACGCTATCGCCCTCCTTCGGTCCCTCCATCATGTCTACCGTGCTCCTATTGATATCACAGTTCTAAGTGTAGGGGTTCATAGCATGGAAAACAAAAAATTTCTACCGCATACAAACAAACAAGCCAAGATCTATCTACTAGATTGTAGCAACAAGTCGATAGAATAACTCACCCTCGAAGATTCCAAAGTGTTTAACGAGAGCGGATTCTCGTGGGTGATGTAGTCGTACTCTTCCCAATCTCAAGATCGTGTAGACGATCCTTCCGGCGCTGCGTTCCGGCAGCGCTTCCGCAGTCGGTCACACGTTCGGTACTCGACGAAGACCTTCCTCTCCCTTGTTCCAGTAGGCAGGGGAGGTTGTAGCACTCTCCTCGCAATTCCGGCAGCACGACGGCGTGGTACCTGAAGTAGTGGGGAGATCTCGCAGGGCTTCGCCTTAAGCCGGAGTGAGTATGGTGGACTATGAGAGAGGCCTCGGTGATCTAGGGTTTAGAAGCACCAAGGATAGGGAGCTAGGCCAGCGGCTAGGGCAAGGGAGAGCCCCAACTCGGCGACTTGGCAAACCCTAGGAGGCGGCGGCGACTTTGGTGGTGGCCGGCGGCTAGGCCTAGGGTTTAGAGGAGAGAGGTGTAGGTATTGGAGGGGCAGCCCTGCCCCTCCTGGGAGGGCGCGGCCAAGGGGAGGGGAGTCCATCCCCAACTCGGCCTCCTTGGCCGGCGGTGGAGGGAGAGGGACTTCCTCCCCAAGTAGGTTTCCTACTCTCCCTCCACCAAGCAAAATAGCCGTTTGACTTTTCAAACTAGGATTTGATTTATCCCTTTATTTCGCTCAGCGATGACACCTAGTACATGATGCAACCATTCCAACTTGTTATGACACATTCATGTACCCTTCCCCTCCGGAACCTTCTAGAACATTCCCGATGAAAACACCGAAACCATTCTCCAACCCCGAAACAGGACTTTCCTTATATGAATCTTATTCTCCGGACCATTCCGGATCTCCTCGTGATATCCCGGATCCCATCCGAGACTCCGAACAACATTCGGTCTCTTACTCATCATTCCATAACTACTCAACAACGTCGAATCCTTAAGTGTGTCTCCCTACGGTTCGTGAATTATGCGGACATGGTCGAGACACTTCTTCGACCAATAACCAATAGAGGAATCTAGAAATTCATATGGCTCCCACATATTTCTACGATTAATTTGTGATCGAATGAACCACTTACATACGATACCAATTTCCCTTTGTCTCATGATAGTTTACTTATCCGAGGTTTTGATCGCCGGTATCTCTGCATACCTAGTTCAACCTTGTTACTGATAAGTACTCTTTTCTCGTTCCCGTGATATGTGATCCCTTGTGATCCAGTCACATGCTTGCAAGCCAATTGGATGACATTCCACCGAGAGGGCCCATAGTATATCTATCCGTCATATGGATGGACAAATCCCATTCTTGATCCATGTGTTTCAACCAATACTTTCCAAACACTCAATGCCACCTTTATAGCCACCCAGTTACGGTGTGGTGTTTGATGTCATCAAAGCATCCTTCCGGTGATGGTTATAAGCTCATGGTCGAAGGAATTAGGTTACTATGTATCAGAAAGCATATAGCAATTGAACTATTAAAATGACTTGATCTTTATGCTACGCTTATCTATAGGAGTATGTCCATCATACCATTCTCCTAACGATATGATCTTGTTGTTAATAACATCTCAATGTTCATGATAGGGAAACCACAATCATTTATTAACCAACAAGCTAGTATTACAAAGAGGCTTTACTAGGGACTCTTATTTAGTTTACAAATCACACAAGTATTAATGTTTCCTTGTTAATACTGTTATAGCATGAATGTAAACATTTATCATAAACACAAAGATATAATAATAACTACATTTATTATTGCCTCTAGGGCATATCTCCAACAGTCTCCCACTTGCACTAGAGTCAACTAATCTAGATTACATGGTAATATACCGAACACCCATGGCAGTTTGGTGTTGGTCATGTTTTGCCCTCGGGAGAGGTTTAGTCAACGGATCCGCCACATTCAGATCTGTGTGTACTTTGAAAATCTTTATGTCACCATCTTGGACATGTTCTTGAATAGCGTGAAAACGTAGCTTGATATGCTTTAGCTTCTTGTGTGACCCTGGTTCTTGCGCATTGGCTATGGCGCCCATGTTATCACAGTAGATAGACATTGGGTCCAGTGCACTTGGAACCACACCGAGCTCTGTAATGAACTCTTTCATCCATATCGCTTCTTGTGAAGCCTCCGAAGTAGCCATGTATTCCGATTCAGTTGAAGATCTCGCCACAACGCTTTGCTTTGCACTCCTCCAGCTAACTGCTGCACCATTCAAAGTAAATACGTATCCAGATTGTGATTTAGAATCATCCGGATCGGTTTTCCAACTAGCATCGGTGTAACCATTAACAACGAGTTGTTCATCACCTCCATAAGAAAGAACCATATCCTTAGTTCTTCTCAAGTACTTAAGGATGTTTTTGACCGCTGTCCAATGATCCACTCCTGGATCACTTTGATATCTGCTAGTCAAACTAACAGCATATGCAATGTAGGGTCTAGTACATAGCATGGCATACATTAGAGATCCTATGGCTGAGGCATAGGGAGTCTTACTCATCCTTTCTCTATCTTCTGTCGTTGCTGGACTTTGAGTTTTACTCAAGGTCGTATTGGGCAACATGGGCAAGAACCCTTTCTTGCTATCTTCCATTCCAAACCTCTATAGAACTTTGTCCAAATATGTACTTTGTGACAATGATATTAGACGTCTCGATCTATCTCTATAAATCTTTATGCCCAATATGTAAGCTGCTTCGCCAAGATCTTTCATTGAAAAACTATTATTCAAATATTCCTTAACACTATTAAGAAGGTCTACATCATTCCCAATCAACAATATGTCATCTACATATAGTAGTAGGAATGCTAAAGAGCTCCCACTCACTTTCTTGTAAATACAAGCTTCTCCATAAGTTTGTACAAAACCAAAACTTTTGATCACCTTATCAAAACGTTGATTCCAACTTCGGGATGCTTGCTTCAATCCATAAATGGACCGTTGAAGTTTGCATACCTTGTTAGCATCTTTAGGATCGAAAAAACCTTTGTGCTGCATCATATACAACTCTTCATCAATGTCTCCATTGCGGAACGCTATTTTGACACCCATCTGCCATATCTCATAATCATAATATGCAGCGATTGCTAACATAATCCTCACAGACTTTAGCTTTGATACAGGTGAGAAAGTCTCATCGTAGTAAACTCCTTGAATTTTTCGAAACCCTTTTGCGACAAGTCGAGCTTTATAGACAGTAACATTACCATCAGCATCTGTTTTCTTCTTGAAAATCCATTTGTTCTCGACAGCCTTCCGGCCATCCGGTAAGTCCACCAAAGTCCATACTTGGTTTTCGTACATGGATCCAATCTCGGATTGCATGGCTTCTTGCCATTTATTGGAATCTAGGCTCATCATGGCTTCCTCATATGTCACAGGGTCATCGGTGTTGTCCACCAACATGACACTCATAACGGGATCATACCAATCAGGAGTGGTACGAGTTCTCATTGACCTGCGAGGCTCTATAGCAACTACAACCGAAGTTTCATGATCATCATTAGCTTCCTCTCTAATTGGTGCAGGCACCACAGGAACTTCTTCCGGTGCTGAACTACTCGCAAGTTCGAGAGAAGGTTCGACAACCTCGTTGAGTTCTACCTTCCTTCCAGTCACTTCTTTCGAGAGAAATTCCTTCTCTAGAAAGGATCCATTCTTGGCAACGAAGATTTTGCCTTCGGATCTATGATAGAAGGTATACCCAATAGTTTCCTTTGGGTATCCTATGAAGACGCTTTTTTTCCGCTTTGGGTTCAAGCTTGTCCGGCTGTAACTTCTTTACATAGGCTTCGCAACCCCAAACTTTAAGGAACGACAATTTAGGTTTCTTCCCAAACCACAATTCATATGGTGTCGTTTCAACGGATTTAGATGGTAACCTATTTAAAGTGAATGCGGCTGTTTCTAATTCATAGCCCCAAAATGATAGCGGTAAATCTGTAAGTGACATCATAGAAAGAACCATATCTAAGAGAGTTCAATTACGATGTTCGGACACACCATTACGCTGTGGTGTTCCCGGCGGTGTCAATTGTGAAAGTATTCCGCATTTCTTCAAATGCTCGCCAAACTCGTAACTTAGATATTCACCTCCACGATCAGAACACAGAAATTTAATCTTCTTGTTACGTTGATTCTCAACCTCACTTTCAAATTCCTTAAACTTCTCGAAATTTTCGGACTTATGTTTCATGAAATAGATATACCCATATCTACTCAAGTCATCCGTGAAGGTAATAACACAACGATAACCACCGCGCGATGCTATACTCATTGGACCACACACATCGGTATGTATGATTTCCAATAAGTCCGTAGCTCGCGCCATCATACCAGAAAATGGAGTCTTAGTCATTTTACCCATCCGACATGCTTCGCATCTTTCAAGTGATTCGAAATCAAGTGATTCAAGAAGTCCATCGGAATGGAGTTTCTTCATACGCTTCACTCCAATGTGACCAAGACGACAGTGCCACATATAGGTCGAGTTATCGCTCGATTTCAAATGTTTAGCTTCAATGTTATTAATATGTGTATTTCCACTATCGAGATTCAATAAGAATAGACCATCTATCAAAGGTGCATGTGCATAAAACATATTACTCATATAAATCGAACAACCATTATTCTCGGACTTAAACAAGTAACCGTCTCGCAATAAACAAGATCCCGATATAATGTTCATGCTTAACGCAGGCACCAAATAACAATTATTTAAGTATAAAACTAATGCCGATGGTAGATGAAGAGGTAGCGTGCCGACCATGATCACATCAACCTTTGATCCATTTCCCACGCGCATCGTCACCTCGTTCTTTGCTAGCTTCCATTTATTCTGCAGCACCTGTTTCGAGTTACAAATATGAGCAACCGAACCAGTATCAAATACCCAGGCACTACTACGAGTACTAGTGAGATACACATCAATAACATGTATATCGGATATACCTTTCTTCTTGATGTTGCCGTTCTTCAAATCCACCAAGTACTTTGGGCAATTCCGCTTCCAGTGACCTTCTCCCTTGCAGTAAAAGCACTCAGTATCAGGCTTAGGTCCAGCCTTGGTCTTCTTCGTCGGTGCGGTAACTTTCTTACCACCCTTCTTGAAGTGTCCCTTTTGCTTAGACTTGCCTTTCTTGAATTTTGTGGTCTTATTGACCATCAACACTTGGTGCTCTTTCTTGATCTCCACTTCTGCAGATTTTAACATGGAGAAGAGTTCTGGCAACTGCTTGTTCATGCTTTGCATATTGTAGTTCATCACAAAGTTCTTGTAACTTGGTGGTAGTGATTGGTGGACACGGTAAATCCCCAAAGCATTAGGAATCACTATACCCAAGATTTGAAGTTTGTTTGCATACCCAGACATCTTAAGCACATGCTCACTGACGGAACTGCCCTCTTCCATCTTGAAGTTAAAG
Organism: Avena insularis; assembly: GCA_023614405.1. Classification (NCBI taxonomy): domain Eukaryota; kingdom Viridiplantae; phylum Streptophyta; class Magnoliopsida; order Poales; family Poaceae; genus Avena; species Avena insularis. Next base: position 87,704,060 of record CM042685.1, on the reverse strand, counting down.
AACTTTTCAGAAGCCTTATAGCTCTCAACGGCCGCATGAGTCTCAAAAATCAATTTGAGTTCACGGACAATATCATGTGGGTCTGAATTCTCAAACCTTTTATGAAGCTCCGATTCCAAACCATACAAGATAGCACACTGAACTGTGGAGTACTGATTCTTCCGAGCGAGGTAAACGTTCTTTACTTCATTGGTAGCATTAGCTGCAGGCGGGTCACCCAGCGGTGCATCCAGCACATAGGTCAAATTACCAGCATTGAGGACAATCCTCAAATTGCGGAACTAATCCGCGAAGTTTCTACCATTGTTTTTCAACTTTTCTTTCTCTAGGAACGCATTAAAATTGATGGTAGGGGCCGCCATTGATCTACAACATATTTGCGATAGTTTAGACTAAGTTTATGACAAATTGAGTCCTAATTAATAGTTAAATTAATATAGGTGAACTCCCACTCAAAACAATATCCCTCACATTGTTCTAGTGATCACACGAACCAAATCCACCACATCAAAACCGATCATCACGAGAGTTGATGTAGCTTCAATGGCAAACAATCGACATGTTCATCATATCTACTATATGATTCATGCTTTACCTTTCGGTGATCCGTGTTCTGAGACCATGTCTGTACATGCTAGGCTCGTCAAGATCAAACCTTAGCTTCCGCATGAGCAAATCTGGCTTGCTCATGTTGTATACACTTGCAGAATCTAACACACCCGATCATCACGTGGTGCTTCAAAACAACAAGCTTTAGCAACGGTGCTTACTAAGGATGAACACTTTAGAACTTGAAATTTATGTGCATGAGGGATCATCTTATAATGCTACCGTCGTTAACTAAGCAATACAAGATGCATAAAGGATTAACATCACATGCAATTCATAATATGTGATATGATATGGCCTTTCTTCTTTGTGCTTCTGATCTCCATCTTCAAGCACGAACATGATCTCCATCATCACCGGCATTGCATCAAGGTCAATGACGCTGCTCCATGGTTGTCTTCCACTGGCTTCAACTATTACAACTACTTTGAATAGACACGCGGGTCTGAACATAAAAAAAGACAACCATATGGCTCCTGCCGGTTGCCAACTTACAATAAGGAACATTGCATACATCAAATATAATCACAATCATGGCCATATCACATCACAGCACACCCCTGCAAAACAAAGTTAGATGCATCTAATTTCTTTGCATATTTTACGTGGTTTGGGGCTTTCAATAAGTGTCAATCTAACTTACGAACAAGAACCACAACGTTGTTGTTTGAACTATCAAGTGCCCATTCTAAATTGGATCTATACTATAATGGGAGAGACAGACACCCGCAAAGCCACTTATGCAATAAAAGTTGCATGTTGAGCATGGAGCAAGTCTCATGAATGATGTCATGTAAGGTTAGCCCGGTCTGCTTCATCCCATCATACCGCAAGATGCAAAGTACACAAGAAGCAATTGATAATAAAAGCACCACCACCCACAATGACCATTGTGTTCTACTCGTGCAACAGATCTACATATAGACACGGCTCTGATACCACTGTAGGGGTTCGTAGCATGGAAAACAAAAAATTTCTACCGCATACAAACAAACAAGCCAAGATCTATCTACTAGATTGTAGCAACGAGTCGATAGAATAACTCACCCTCGAAGATTCCAAAGTGTTTAACGAGAGCGGATTCTCGTGGGTGATGTAGTCGATTTCTTCCGATGTCAAGATCGTAGACGATCCTTCCGCAATGCTCCTAGCAGCGCTTCCAATGGTCACATCGCTCAAGACTCGACGAAGACCTTCCTCTCCCTTGTTCCAGCAGGCAGCGGAGGTTGTAGCACTCTCCTCGCAATTCCGGCAGCATGATGGCGTGGTACCGGAAGTAGAGGGGAGATCTCGCAGGGCTTCGCCTTAAGCCGGAGCGAGTATGGTGGACTATGAGAGAGGCCTCGGTGATCTAGGGTTTAGACGCACCAAGGAGAGGGAGCTAGGCCGGCGGCTAGGGTAAGGGAGAGCCCCAACTCGGCGACTTGGCAAACCCTAGGAGGCGGCGGTGACTTTGGTGGTGGCCGGCGGCTAGGGCTAGGGTTGAGAGGAGAGAGGTGTAGGTATTGGAGGGGCAGCCCTGCCCCTCCTTATATAGGTGGGAGGGCGCGGCCAAGGGGAGGGGAGTCCCTCCCCAACTCGGCCTCCTTGGCCGGCGGTGGAGGGAGAGGGACTTCCTCCCCAAGTAGGTATCCTACTCTCCCTCCACCAAGCAAAATAGTTGTTTGACTTTTCAAATTGGCGTTTAACTTTTCAAACTAGGATTTCATTTATCGCTTTATTTCGCTCAGCGATGACACCTAGTACATGATGCAACCATTCCAACTTGTTATGACACATTCATGTACCCTTCCCCTCCAGAGTGCCGGACATTCCGGAACCTTCTAGAACATTCCCGATGAAAACACCGGAACCATTCTCCAACCCCGAAACAGGACTTTCCTTATATGAATCTTATTCTCCGGACCATTCCGGATCTCCTCGTGATATCCCGGATCCCATCTGGGACTCCGAACAACATTCGATCTCTTACTCATCATTCCATAACTACTCAACAACGTAGAATCCTTAAGTGTGTCTCCCTACGGTTCGTGAATTATGCGGACATGATCGAGACACTTCTCCGAACAATAACCATTAGAGGAATCTGGAAATTCATATGGCTCCCACATATTTCTACGATTACTTTGCGATCGAATGAACCACTTACATATGATACCAATTTCCCTTTGTCTCACGATAGTTTACTTATCCGAGGTTTTGATTCAGATCTCTCGCATACCTAGTTCAACCTCACATCGATAAGTACTCTTTTCTCGTTCCCGTGATATGTGATCCCTTGTGAGCCAGTCACATGCTTGCAAGCCAATTGGATGACATTCCACCGAGAGGGCCAGGAGTATATCTATCCGTCATATGGATGGACAAATCCCATTCTTGATCCATGTGTTTCAACCAATACTTTCCGAACACTCAATGCCACCTTTATAGCCACCCAGTTACGGTGTGGTGTTTGATGTCATCAAAGCATCCTTCCGGTGATGGTGATAAGCATGATCTCATGGTCGAAGGAATTAGATTACTATGTATCAGAAAGCATATAGAAATTGAACTATTAAAATGACTTGATCTTTATGCTATGCTTATCTATAGGAGTATGTCCATCATACCATTCTCCTAACGATATGATCTTGTTGTTAATAACATCTCAATGTTCATGATAGGGAAACCACAATCATTTATTAACCAACAAGCTAGTATTACAAAGAGGCTTTACTAGGGACTCTTATTTAGTCTACAAATCACACAAGTAATAATGTTTCCTTGTTAATACTGTTATAGCATGAATGTAAACATTTATCATAAACACAAAGATATAATAATAAATACATTTATTATTGCCTCTAGGGCATATCTCCAACACTAAGGAACCCCTCCTCACTCTCCCTCTTGCTCTCTATATCTCCCTTGAGATGCTCCACTGTCCTCCGCCATGCCGGATCGTCGCCGGCCTCTTCCGTTGACAATACCAAAGCGACGCCGCCACCCTATGGCTCAGTAAGACATCCCACGTCTAGCACGCCTGCTCCCGTCGCCCCGCATAAATTCTGGTAGAGGATCTCCATTGCTGACGTCAGCAATACGTCATGCATGTGCAATAAATTATTTTTGTTTTAATTAAATGTTTTAGTAAACCATTTCTGTAATTAAGAAATATATGACATGTGGGCCCCCTTTATAATTCAAATAAAACTTTTCATAAATGTTTTCTGTCTAATAAAAATGTTAAAGTAATTTCAAAATGTAAATTATTTTGTAATATTCTAAAAATTATTAAAAACGGAGAAATTCATAACTAATTCATTTTAAATTAGAAAAATAAAAATAATATACCAAAATATTCAGAAAAATAATATCTACCTATTTAAGCTATAATCATGGTTTGATAGGAAACCTCCATTTCAAGTATAATTAGAACAACAAAATAACCCCTCTCATATGCCTCCGGAGTTTCCTTGAATTAGGGTTTATACCCCCCATAACCCCGATTAAATGACCAAGCATGTTTAGGGTTTCAATTTCAATACAAATTGACTTGTCATATCATCATCCTTGCTTGAGCATTGCATCGATGCCATGTGTTGATTGTTTCCCTTTCTTTCCGGCATTTGGTTCTTCTCTAATAGAATACGATATCGAGATTGAGATCGAAGACCGAGATTAACACTATCGAAGCTCGAAGATCAATACGTGACCAACTGTAATCAACTAAAGTACCAAGTGTATATAGATCCATTCTTGGGTATCAACTAGCAAAGGCAAGTGAAGCACCAGACATGATATAATCCTATGCTTTCAAAGTATTTAAATTCTTGCCATGTGCATGCGATTCTAAAGTCTTTTATCAATGTAACAACGCTAGTTTATTAAATAGTAAATAGGATTTGTTTGTGCATTCATGAGCATCATTATTTAAAATGCATGGAATAAAAAGGTTCACAAAACCCCAAACCCTAGCTTCCGCTCTCTCTTTGAAATCAATTCAAATGGCTTTTGAATTTTGAAAACCTCAAAATGTTTGGAAACCCAAATGGTTATAAGGGTCTCCATAGTATTTTAAATGTTTGGGAACTTTTTGTATTTTGAAATTATTCAACACATAATTAAAATGGAATTTACAAAGAGGAAATACAAAACAGAATTAGAAAAAGTTTCAGAAAATAAAAACAGTCTCAAACCCTAACTGGGCTGAGCCCAACTCCTCTCTCCTTTCTCTCTGCCGCTCAGCGCAGCTGCCAGCAATCCTTCTGCACCTTTGCTGCGACCCAAGACCAGCCCATCTGGCCCGTCTGTAGCCCAGCTTGGCCCACGTACCTCTTCGATCCTTCTGTCACGTTCGTCGTCTTCGTCGCCGATGATGGAGCACCTGCGTGGCGCCGCCGCCGTCGTCGCTCGCGCCAGGATACTCGCCCACACCGCGATTCGTGCTACCGACGCTTTCGTCGTCTACAAGAACACCTACGCCGCTGAGACGAACCCTAGTTTTCCTTCCTCCTCATTCTCCCTCTCTGTCTGAACCATAGATCTCCGGACCTTGCCATCCCTGCCTCCTCCGGCCGCCCCGGGCCAAACCGAGGCCACCGTCGAGCTCCCCGTGACGTCCTCGGTCGCCTCACGGAAGAACTTGAAGCCGCGCGCCCTGAATCAAGCTCGATGTGCTCGTCTGCCCGAAGTCCGGCCACCGTCAATTCGCTGCCGTCCAGCTTCCCCTCGCTCCACCGACCTCACCACCGTTCTCCTGGTGAGCAGCTTGTCCTCATGGACCCTCTCCCTTTCTCCCTCCCGCTCTCTAGCTCCCTCCCCGTCGACCACCTGCCTCTGCCGCCACTTTCTGGTTGCCTGCGTCACCCTCTCTCGAACGTCCCCTGCCCCGCTCGCTCCCGTGCCCCCAATCGCCAGTACCACCATCGATATGAGGATCAATCTCCATGGCTAATGTCAGCATTTGCGTCATGCTGATGCAGTATTTCTTTTCTTTTAATGTTTTCTGTAATTGTTTTCAGTAAATAGTAAATACCTGACATGTAGGTCCACCCTGTAAGTGTAATAAGTATTTTCAGAAATGTTTCTGATTAATAAAAATGTTTAAGTAATTCTAAAATGTAAATTATTTATAATATTCCAAAAATGATTTAAAATGAATAAAAATTGGGAAAAATCATAACTAATTCATTTTAAATCAGAAAAATACAAATAATATATCAAAATGTTCAGAAAAATAAGATCTGTCCAATAGCATTATAATAATGCATTGTTCAACAACTTTAATTGCAAGTTTAATTAGAACAAAATGAACCCCACAGGTGATTCCGAGGATCCCCTGTTCATTACTAGGAAAATGGATATAGGTAATCAGCACATCCGTGGGTCACATGGTTGAAGTGCCCCATGGCTAAAACAGGCGTGGCTCACCTATGGGCAGTGCCCTACTAGTAACTAGAACAACCGTGGTGCACATGACCATAGTGCGCCACAAATATGTGTGGGCCAGGGCCCTGTTGGCCGCACGCCAAACATCCGTAGCGCACATAGGATAGGTGCCCTACGGTTGTTAGTTTCAACCGTGACACACATGGAGGGTGTGCGCTACGCCTAAGCGCATGCCCCTCTCTGTTGTGAAACGGCTAGACACAACCGTGGCGCACTATGGCATGTGTGCCATGGATGTATAAACTTAGTAGTAGGGCACCTTGCCCTAGTGCCCTACGCCTAACTATCCTGCACTAACTCCACCCCCCGTGGATCGCCTTTTTAGGCTTTGCAAAAAATAAAAGAAAATGATAAACACTTCAAAAAATTAAATCCTTTCATATTTAGGTAGGTAATGTGGTATAGCTTCTAGTAAAATTAACAAACATGAGTTTCGACTTTATCTGCAAAAAAAAGTCATGCCACGGTAAAAATGCCGTAACTTTTGCATACGATATCGAAAAAATCGTATAATATACCAAATGACGAGAACGAGATTTCGCATCCGCTCGCAACCACCTCCGTTCATTTAGTGATTTTTTAGATTTTCAAAATTCGAAAAGAGTAAAAAGTTACGGTCAAAAGACCATTTTTTCTTGCAGAAAAAAATAGAGGGCGACTTACCCGTAGCGCACCACCACCTAGTGCGCCACGGATAAGCTTGGGCGGGATTCAAATTTCGAATCCTCACCCCGCGCACCTACCCCTTTTCTTTTCCCTCCCCTTCTCTCCTTTTCCTTTTCCTCCCTTCTCATTTCCTTCTTCTTCTCCTCCTTCTCCTTCTCTTTCACTTTCTCCTTCTCCTTCTCCTCCTCTTCCTCCTCCTTGCAGTGAAGATGGTGACGGCGGCCTCCTCGTTGCAGTTCTGACGACGAGACGGCGGGCTCCTTCTTCTCCTCCTCTTCCTCCTCCTCCTTGTAGTTCCGACGACGACGAGGCCTCCTATTCTTCTTCTCCTCCTCCTCTTCTCCTCCTCTTCTTCTCCTCCTCTTCCTCCTCTTCTTCTTCTCCTCCTCCTCTTCTTCTCCTCCTCTTCCTCCTATTTTCCTCCTCCTCCTTGCAGTTCCGACGACGACGACGAGGTGACGACGAGGAGACGACGACGAGGCGACAACGGCGACCTGCACCAACGCGCGACAACACTGACGACGAGATCCAGATTTGCTGCTTTTTTGAATTTTGAAATTTATATCCGTGGTGCACAGCACCTAGTGTGCCACGGTTATCGTTTCATACGCGTGGCACACCTGGACTACTTTTCGTGGCGCACTGGCATGTGCACCACGCCTATCTCGACTGGCATGGCGCGCAGTAGCGCCACGGCTAGAGATAGTCAGAAGGCGAGCACCGTGGCGCCTCGCTAGTGCGCCACGTATGGCCTTTTCAGGTGCGCCACGAACAGACATTTTCCTAGTAGTGGTTCTAGGGTTTGCATCTCTCGGACCATGTTTAAAATGGTCGAGCATGCCTTAGGGGTTTATTTCAATGCAATTTAACTTTTCATATCATCATCCTTGCTTGAGCATTGCATCGATGCCATGTGTTGATTGTTGTATTTCTTTTCCGGTGTTTCCGCTTCTTCTCGGTAGTACTCGGAGATGAATGTGAGCAATCGAGTTCGAGATCGAAGATCGAGGTCAACACCATCGAAGGTCGAGATCAACACCGTTGAAGCTCGAAGACCAATACTTGACCAATTATAATCAAGTCAAGTACCATATGTCCGAAGCTCTGCTTTCTGGATATCAACTGGCAAAGGCAAGCGAAGCCCCATGCTTAGCTGTTATCATTGGTCCATCCGGTTGATGAATCAGAGCTGCGAATGAACCTAGTTTGACAGGATAACGAGGTGTGATCAGAGATGAAAATTAAACATGCTAAGGCTTGTATAGGAGGCCACGGTGGGCCTAAGTTCTTGCCTATGGACCAAGATGAGCGTACAGCCACACGGGGGCCTGGAAACCCCCTCGACCAACTAACTTTCCAAGTAGATTCCATGAGTCACATAGTTTGGGTTTTCCATTCAACATACGCCTCTTGGATGTTCTTGAATGGAGGTGAAGGAGGTTCATTCATACAGGTAGGTAAGCATGGCAGGGAATGGGAGATGCCCGGCATCCGTAATCTCAAACCATGTTCACATCATTAGGGACCTACTTCAGGACTCGACCTGTTACGGCGGCATCTCCCTAGTGCGTGCTTATGGTCTCGGCGAAAGAAAGGTAAAGGTCGTGGTCAACCACTCTCTGTCGGCCTTCCAAGGAAGAGGGCTTATAGATTGGCATTAAGAATCGGTTGGCGCGTGTGGCTAAAGTTGTACACCCCTACAGGGTTAAATCTTTTCGAAAATCCATGTCCACGGTTATGGACAACTTGGAAACCAGATTCAAAGATCATAGAGAACTTGAACCTAATCGTAAAACTTGGCAAGTTGATCAACCTGTGCTTAAGGATGCTTCCTAATGGGTACGAGGAGGTGATCCTAGGTAGGTTCAGCTGATGATGATTCGGTGGATATCAAGAGATGATCAAAGCTAGTGATATCGCCCTCTTATCCCCTTTTAAAATATCTGATTAGTCGAGATTCTTCTCCCTCTTTTTTTACAAAACAAAGATGGCTTTATGCAAAATAACTCCACCAGCCATAAGTCTTACGGAGTACACCCTGTACTCACCCTTGTTTCGTTGACTCTTTTGCAGTAGATTAAGTGTTCCCATAGAAGATGAGTTATTTACGGCATCGACATCGACGAGTAGTTCGAAGTTCCCAGTCGACAGTCTAGGATCTATGGATTGGACGCCATCATTATGCTTCTGGCCTCTTAGGCCATTTGTTAAGTTTGCTATACTTAATAGCATAATTTTCCTTCCGTTGTTTGATGTTTGTGGTCAGTGACCTCTGCTTGTAATATTTTGGTTCTTCGCTCAGTTATGAGCTTGCTGTAATAAATTTTCTGTCGTAGGGTCACTTTTGTGTTATCAATTCTTTCTGTTCAGACGAAGGTCTGGGATTTGTCTAGCCTTAATCCCGGGGGTTTCACAATCAATAGATAGAGTAATCCTATCTGATGCATGTTCCCTTTGTAGCCTATATTCCCCAATCCACTACTACTAGCATAAGTAGGTCTGGCTTATGAAGTGATGCTAGAGTTGTTACATCTAAAGTGCTTAGCCATGCTTAGTTGTTTCCACTGGTCCATTTGGTTGATGATTCAGATCTACGAATGAACCTAGTATGACAGGATGACGTGACATGATTAGAGATGAATGTAAACATGATAAGGCTTGTATGGGAGGCCACGGTGGGTTGTGGTTTTTGAAGTCCCATACTTGCCACTACTAGGATCTGAGTTCTTGCCTCTTGAACCAAGACGAGCGTACAACCACACGGGAGCCTGGGAACCCCCTCGACCAACTATCTTGCCTAGTAGATTCCATGAGTCACATAGTTCAGGCTTTCCATTCTACATACGCATTCTAGTTCTTCTCAAAGGAGGTGAAGGAGGTGCATTCATATAGGTAGGTAAGCGTGGTCGGGAACAAGAGAGGCACGGCCTCCGTAATCTTGAACCCTGCGCACATCGCTAGGGATCGGCTTCAGGACTCGACTCGTTACGGTGGCATCTCCTTAGTGTGTGACTCATGTTCTTAGCAAAATCTAGGTAAAGTTCATGGTCAACCACTCTCTACCGGCCTTCCAAGGAAGAGGGCTAAAACGTTGGCATTAAGAATCGGTTGGTATGTGTGGGTAAAGTTTTACACCCCTACAGGGTATTAATCTTTTTGAAAAGCCGTGTTCGCGGTTATGGACGACTTGGTAATGGATGTGATGATCATAGAGAACTTGAACCTAATCGTAAAAGTTGGCAAGTTAAGCAACGTGTGCTTAAGGATGCTTCAGGCCTCTTAGGCCATTTGTTAAGTTTGCTATACTTAATAGAATAATTTGCCCTCTGTTGTTTGATGTTTGTGGTAAGTGACCTCTGCTTGTAATATTTTGGTTCTTGCACAGCTATGAGCTTGTTGTATTAATTTTTGTATCGTAGGGTCACAGTTGTGTTACCGATTTTATTTTTGTACACTTTCTAGATTAGGTTAGGCTTATGTTGAGATGAAGGTCTGGGTTTGGTCTAGCCTTAATCCCGGGGGTGTCACAGGTTTTGGTATCAGAGCAGTACCGACTGTAGAAAACCTTTCTACTGGTCGATGTTGAGTCTAGTTCTTGTGAAAACTATTTTCAAAGATGAAAATTATGTACGAAAACTCTAGTATGCTTGTTTTTCTCCTTATCTAGATCCTCTCTAACTCTGTGTCACCTTATCTTGTGTTGATTTAGAAAATTTTTGCTATCTCGTCTCATCTTTCAAAACATAGGTGCCTTCTTGGCATGTCGTTTCTCAACCAGTTGACCTAGTGTTAATTTCTCTAGAGTCTGGTGTACCACGACGATTTCAGGAACACTAAAGTAAAGCAAAAGTGGCTCCTTTATTGGATTTGTACTTATTCTTTTGAAGTACATAAATCTTAAGGGGAGCCTTCGGCCTTAATTAACTAAAGGTACCTGACCTAAAGATACTTAGGAATCTAAAGATACTATACTGATGAGGGGGAAAAGGTTTCCCCTCATGAGGGGAAGGCCGCCCGAGATGTAGATGCATAAGTCAATATTTTTTCCGAAAACCAATGCAGAGAAGGAAAGGTGTGGCAGAGTCACGAATATAGAGGCGAGACTCACGAGGAGTAATCATGTCGTGATCTATTTGGTTCCATCAAAGAACATCTACCATAGCTTGTGGTAGGGGAATTCCTTTATCATCACTGTTCAATAGCGACAATATCCACAAGCTTGAAGGCTATACTAGAAAGTGCTAGCCATCCTAAGGTAATGTGTGAACATTAACCATAGGGGTTAATAAAATGGATCTTGGGTTAAAGTTCAGCTTCATGTACAAGATTCAGAGCACCAGAATCTAGCACAATGAAGGATCTTCAGTTCAAGTCCAAGGGTTAAAACCCAAAGAAAAGGGTAACTAGTACTTGAGTGACATAGCTAACTTTTTATGGGACCACAACATTATGTTATGGTTCCTCAATGTTTTGTTCTAGGTCGATAGGTTTTGTTTCGCCTCATGTGCCTCCTTTTTATTTGTTTGGTACTTCATAAGTTATTTCTTCTTTTCGAAGCTACCTCGTGATTACTACCATGTAGTGTATGCTGTGTCACTCAAGTAGTAGTTACTCTTTTCTTTGGGTTTTAACCCTTGGATTTGAACCGAAGATCCTTGATTGTGCTAGATTCTGGTGTTGTCAATCTTGTACATGAAGCTGACCTTTCACCCAAGATCCATTTTATTAACCCCTATGTTTAATGTTCACACATTACCTTAGGATGGCTAGTACTTTCTAGTATAGCCTTCAAGCATGTGGATATTGTTGCTATTGTATAGTGACGATAAAGAAATTCCCCTACCACAAGTTATGGCAAATGTTCTTTGATGGAACCAAATAGATCACGACATGAGTACTCCTCGTGAGTCTCGCTTCTATATTCATGACTCTTCCACACCTTTCCTTCTCTACATTGGTTTTAGGAAAAATGTTGACTTATGCATCTACATCTTGGGATTCTAACCTAAGCATGTTCCTTTTCCTTGTTGTTTTCCGACCTTTGTATACCAGTTGGTAGACAAGTAGTAAATGTTCATTGGTATCTTCCGATGTAAGATACTTTATGGTCCGTCATGACAAACCATTTCGGGATGTCAGGAGAAACAAACTCCAGTACCTCGTCACATCTTGGACCAGGTCAAAGTGTTGTAATCCGCAGATCAAGAGTCAATGATTAGCTTATGTTTTGTTCTACCTTAAAGTATCACACCCTTTCTATACTAAGAGTTCGTGTTGAGTCTCATGACCCTCTTAATGAACTGATGCTCCTAAACATATTACCCACCCTTCCTCTAAGATTTTGCGCTCAACAATGTTGCATGTGCGTAATGATGTGGTCATCTAAGATTCTTAGCAATTATTATTGCTTTGAACTTCAAGGACATTATTATCATTCTTAGCGTGATTGGTTAACCCTATCACAAAGCAAAGGATGATTGTTCTACCAAGTCCATTATTCTGTTGCACCCTCTTTGGTCAAAGAGTTAGGATCATGCCGTAGCTTTGAGATTATGCCATCTTGCCATACCAAGCAAGTTTCCTCTCGAACTAAGTAACATATCGGTAGTTCGTGATATTCTAGATGTCTTGCTAGAAGTATCGCCATGTTGCCACATGACCGTGTTGTCAGGTTCTTGAGTAAGTTTTTTATTTAAAACCGCTTCTTTATCCAAGGATCCGTAATGGATACCCCTGAGCTAGTTGGTTGAACTTAAAAAAAACTTGGAGAGTTGTAAGACAAAAGTTCTATCCAACTATTTCCTCATTAAAGTGATGTCTCGTTCTGTTTGTGTTGAAGTAGGACAATGTGTCCTTTGTGGATATGATATATTTCCCCCTCCTTTGATTTGATTTGGGCTATCGTCAAATCATACTCAGTTCCAAGGACTGTCTTGATGTGTATCCACTTGTGATGTTTCACTTCAGTACATCTTCATGTTCTTTGGTGTGACCAATAGTTTGCCTTGTTTATATAACATATGAGTCCATATTATTGGAGTATATTAATAAGTTTGTCATTGAGACCATCGATCACATCCTTATTCTCTCTTTGTTATAACAGATTCATATGGAATATTTGGCATTAATGTTGGAATATTTTGAGAACCATCTCCGTTCCATCTCGAAATATGTGTTCTGGATGTTAGGAGTGACTTTATCTGGTTCATGTGCAAATGTTGAAAGATGTCACCGTGGGATCAGTAGAGTTATCTCAGTTTCCTCGGGAATCGTTTCAAGTTTTTCAAGCATGTGCAAAGAATTCTTGATATGGTAGGTTAATACCTTCATATTGTGAGAAGTTTCTTGATGAATACCAAGCCACTGATTGATTTGTTCACTGAAGATATCCTCCTAAATGTTACCCAACAAGGATTCAATTGTGTTTCATTGCAAACAACTCATGTAGGTGTAATTGTCGTCTAACAACCTGCTATCAAATGGGTTCCACAATCTAGCTAATCTTTTGGAGCTTGAAAATGTAGTCCATGTCTTGAGAATTTAGTGACTTTACCTCTATGGTAAATTTTTCACACTTTCTATTCAGACATGCTAAGTTCGAAGTATCTTTCCACTTAACCAAATCTGAATATCAAGCAGATATGATGGTTAGTGTCCCTTAAGGTTTTGACGTAAGTCTCTCTGTACATTCGGAAAGATTGGTGTAATGGTTGGCACAATCAGTTAGAATAACTATTTCCATACTCTCTTGAAATAGCAATAACAACCACTCTTTATGAGGCATCTTCTATGGTATATCATAGGAGTTGATCTTATGGATTCCTTTGGATCCGAAGTCTGACCTTTACTTGATGACTGATTGAAGGCTTGTTAAAATTTTGAGATCAGTATCTCGAGCATCAAGGAGAACATTTAAAGAAGTGTTGTTAAATGTCTCTCGGTCGATCTTCCAGACCCTCTTATAATGGCAAGCTCTTGTTATACCAAGTATTTGGAGTCTAGGATTGAAGTTTCTTTCTTCTTGTGTCATCAGGAATCTTCTCAACTATTCATCTTGGTGGTGTGGAGTGATATCATGATCTTTGGCAAACATCTTGATAGTCCTGGATGAATAAAGAGTTCCTTCAACCTTCTGCATTCATGTTACAAAGGTGAATATGAGTCTGGTAAACAGAAGTTTCTTTTGTTACATGTTCCTTGTGGATCTTATGAGTCCTTTGCATAATACACCTTTCTGTCTTGGCCTTCTGTTGAATGAAATAGTGACCCTTCTGTGTCAAAATTAGTTCAACAACTTGGTTTTGTTGTTATCTATCTCTTTCACCTATAAAGCTCTACTTACAATGTTTAGTAGAGGTTTACCTCTCGAAGTCTGTGGTCATGATATTTATGTACGAACTCTATCTTTCTTGTCCGTTATGTTGGAAGTCTCCTTCCTTAGAAGTTTACCCTCTTCTGCAAGTTCCATGGTCTCAATCCTTATGAAGACCAGTTATTTGTCACCTTGAAAACCATATTCTTTAGTTTTCTCTGTTACCTTGACGTGTTTCATGTTTATTAGATCTAGAGATGTTTGTGAAACATCTATCTATGAGTTGACCATGAGATACTCAGTTTGTGGTTCCGTGTCATTCCCTCTCATCTTCAGTGTGAGCAGCCACCTCGAAGATTATGAAGCACTTCATCCATTCGTCATGGTGGCATGGATAAACCTCTTCGAGAAGATCGCCGAAGTTTAGTGTAACCCTATTCCTTCTATCTTCCTACCTAGTAATCTCGGGACAAGATTCTTTTAAGGGGGGTGGAATTGTAAGAACCCTATTTTTACCAATGTTAATTAGGATTTGATTTGTGCATCATGAGCATTGCATGCATCTCTTTGAACTGAAGAAAATGTGCATTGTTAAATAAGTAGGGGAAATAAAATCCTAAACCATATTTCCCTTCTCCCTTTGAAAACCTTCAAATGGTTTTAAAATATTTCAAAACTACCAAAACGAAGTGGAGCCCAAATGGTTAAAAGGGCCCCAGAATAAGTTAAGTTTACTTTAGAAAAAACCTCTGGTATTTTAAATATTCAAAACAGAAAAGAAATTGAAAATACAAAAGAGAAAAAACAGAATATGGAATTCTTTTTGAGAAATAAAAATTATAGCTAAGCTATCTGGGCCGCATCCCATCCCCTCTTCCGCTCTCCCTGCCGCTCGTGCGCAGCAACCTTGGCCCAGCAGCCAGCCCATGTCGCCCGGCCCGATACTGCTTCATCGCTCGTCGTTTTCGTCCCCGACGCCAAGCTCCTCCGTCTCGCGTCCACCGCAGCCCGCCATCGCCGTGATGCATGATGGGCACTGGGATGCTCGCCGCCACACTGGAGAAGGAGAAGACCACCACGTCGCCCTCTCGCTCATCATGTCCTCTCACTCCCCCACCCCGAGTGCTCTCTCCCCTCACCTCTGTGAGCAACCCAAACCCTTGCCTCCAGAAACCGCTAATCGCCGTCATTCCGTGCAACCCCGAGCCTCACCGTCTATCCTAGGAGCTCCGCCTTGTCGAACTGGCCATCCTCCTCAAGGTAATTGTCCCCACTCGGCCGCAATCGGCTGCATCAAAGCCATCTTCTGTCAACACCCGGATTTTTTATCCCAACTGCCTGTTATGTCGTACATCGCAATCCCAGGATTACCATTTTTGCGACACATAACAGATTGGTAGCACAGTACATCATCCATTACAAATCATAAAAGTCTAACAAATAGTTGATCTCATGATCAGGTCTTATTACAATCAAAGCAGCGGAAATAATAATAATAACATGGTCGGGGCTCCATCTTCAGGGTCATAGGCAATGCTGACGATGGGAGTTGATCCTAGTTATCATAAATGTCTTGCTGTCCATCCTTCTCATAGTCTCCTTCATAGTCTGGCCATGGGAATAGCCACGGACAAAGCCATGAGTACTTTTAAGTACTCGCAAACTATTTCTAAAGTAGTAAGACCATTCTAATAGGAAGCCTAAGCTCTAAGTTTGTTTGCCACAAGCCAATTTTATTTCACAAAGTATCTAGTAATAAAAGCCTAACTTTAGTGAGCTAAGTTACTTAGGTGGAACCTACTTTCATCTCCACAACTTGTGGGGTCAAGTCAAAATCACCATTCAAGTCACGAGTCCTTTTGGAAAACATCTGACAACAGAACAATATGTCCATCCAACTGTCCATAACTACGGACATGGCTATTCGAATAGTTTGACACTCTGCAGAGGTGGTACACTTTCACCACAACATTCGATACATCCGTCAGGAATAATCCCGAATCATCATACTTTGTATGGGGATAATCAATCCTAACCTTTCAATTACACACCCTAGTATAGGCACCTCCCCTATGAGTTTGGCCTCCCAACCATGACCATATGTCATCTTGGGAACTGCATAGGTGGAAAGTCACATTCGCAAGGTAGCCTCATCTCACCTTGTTCCGCGAGGGAACCTATACTAAGACATATAAACTTCCAGTCAAGTCCTACCCAAATTCGGGTATTGTGGTTGTACGGTAAAATTGGAATGGTATTGCATCCGAACCCAACCATCAGTTTTTATCAAAGTCAGGTCACATACTTCACTCATCAACATCTTCAACTCATTGTGCCCATAACACATGTCAAAACATGTTAATAGAATGACTCATCATTCCAAGGTTTTCATAATCATTTGTTCCAATCTAGAGTGATCACGATTAATTTAGTACTAGCATCTACCAATGATGGTGTCACTATTTGAGGGGTGCTAAACTAGTGTTTCTACCTACATCAAGCTCCATGCTTTTGATAGCACCTTTCCTAGTCTTCCACTAATCATTAATTAATTAACTACTGGAACAACTTTGAAAACAAAGGTAAAAGGTAAAGCTTGCAAGTAAAACTTGGGATAGGCAAAAAAATCAAAGTGGTATCACAAGGGCTTGCAAGTGAGGCTTGCATGGTTTAGCTTAGCTTGCCTTGGTTGGTAAGGTGGTCTAAGTTCTCTTCCTCGTCTTTGTAGAATTCTTCCTCCTCGTAGCCTGGATTGATACTAGCTTTTATAAATAAATACGAGGTACACAATCACTAAACGTTAATTAGCTACCTATAATTAACACACAAGGAATTACTCTAGATGATCTAGCATCATCTCTATCATTACAAGAAAAGGCTGATAAGATTTTGTTTATCTTTTTTCTAGAAAAGTAATTTCTACTCATTGAAAAGTTACATAAGATTTAAGATTCTCCAATTCAAATATGGGATCACGTTGACACATGTCATCACCACATATTCTAATACTTGAGAATGTAATTTAAAGTGGTTTGCCTAATTTACAAAGCTTAGCACTACTATTTAATAATATTTTAGGGACTAGAAATTACTATAAAGCCATTATTTAATTTTGGTCCAGGACTACTGTATGAAAGTATATATATTTTTACATATTTAGATAGGTCTTGTCCAATGTGATTTTTGAGAGTTGTAATCAACTCAAAATCACTTATGGTTGATTTTAGAAAAATGTTTGAAGGGCTAAAAGCTAGTGTGTTGTTATTTTTACCAAGGGTGATCTACAGTTTCAAATTGTTTGAATCCAATGTGAATGATTAGAGATTTTCATCTACTTTCAAACAAAATTGGATTCATTCAATTTGGTACTGTGAATCTTCCTGAATTGATTTTTAAAGTTACCTAAAGTAAAAGACATATCTAAATTTGAATCGATGGGCTATGCGCGGGAATGCTAATGGGCTGGCCCAACTACACAACGCGCGTGCAGCGGGCTGCTCCCGGATTGGTCCTACCTGTCGGTGGCTAAGCAAACGCGAAGCGTTATCAGCTAATCTAGGCCTTAGGATTAGAGCACGATCAACGGATGAGCGTCGTTGTCTCCACCGCAAGGCTCGCGCGAGACAGAACCCTAGCGCTACGGCGGGGGTCGTCGGGGGCTTACCAGGGCTCCAGCTAGGTTAGGCAATGGCGGCGAATAAACGAGTCGACGACGACGGTTCTACTGGTGGTCGTGGCAGCTCCTGGGGCGGCTCCTAGATTTGGCTCCTTCCTTCCTCTACAGCGGGACTCCAGCGAAATTTCGGCGAGGTGGTGCTCGCCTTGCTCCAGGGTTGGGTAAGAGAGGTTCCTTGGTGAGAGAGGAGTGAATGGTGTGCGTTTTAAGGTTGGGGGAGGGCTCTATTTATACTACAGCGAAGGGGGCATGGCGGCATGGCACGGGCTCGCCAGTGACGCAGTTACAGTGATCTATCGGCATGGCCAAGGGTATAGGTCAACGCAGTGCTTCAGGGCAATTTTCATGCACACAGTGGCACGACGAGGCGCGGTCTAAATCATTCTAGAACATTCGTTCTCTTGGGCGGTACCATCGTCAATCGTCACGTGCGTAGCCGGTCACGGCGATCGCGTGGTTAAACGAGCATGTCTAGGAGCTTGCTGGAGTCATGGAGAACGTAATGGCAGAAAGTGAGAGCGAGCCCCGGCGTGCGCACACGGGATTGCTCGATGCTCTGGCGCGGCGACCGACACGGTCTTGTGATAAATGGGCGAGGCTGTGCTAGCGTCTCCTCGAGCGGTCTTTGGTCGAGGCATGCACAGGCAGAGGAAGTGAGGTCAGGGCTCCCTCCTAGACATTGTTGGCGAGGGCGGCGTGGTCTGTGGCGGCGTGTCCGTGTCGGGGTGGCAACGTAAGCTCAGTTACAATTTTTGCACTGCTCTTTTGATTGAGTGAGAGAGCTCCTTCGCACGAGCTGGTACTGAGGGAGTGAAGGGCACGACATGTGATCGTGTTGAGGTCACAAAGATGATCAAAGGTTTGATAAAAACAATGTATAGTGGTTGAGTTTGTACTGTGATCACCAGGTGTTTGATCTGATGGCCGCAAGAACTAAACCATCATCATTTCCAGTGATTTTTGGTGGGTGTTCTGGTACTATTCTTGGTATTCTCTTGGTGCAATGGTTTGCTAAGTGGTGAAGGTTTGAGGGGTTTTCCAAAAAATGGCTATCTTGATACATAAGATAGATTCAATTTTGAATTGCCTCTCAAAAGAATTTGAAAATGTTTCTGCAAGGTTGGAAATCTCCATTAGGTTTAGTGTCACTAGGTCTAGAAGGGGGAGAAGAGAAATGGAAAAGTTTCTGTTTAAGATTAGTTTCTAGAGATGCTCAAAGTGAGCTAATGGTTAACTTGGGCAAAAATGACCATTAGGTCATAAGCTTCATATTTGGATTTTATTTTGTTTTGATCTGATATGGAAATGACCTAGATGATATGGTTTTGATCTTTAAACCATTTCTCATAATTTACAACAATCAAACATTGCATTGCAACCATTCATACAAACAAGCATTAATATTTGAATTTAATTAGTAAAAGATTTTGTTAACCCTAATCTTGGTTAATTAGAAATTGATCCTCATTAATATTTTTGGGGTGTTACATCTTCCCCGCCACCGACAACTTCGTCGTCGACATAGCCGATGCTATCGCCCTCCTCTTATCCCTCTGTCATGTCTACCGCGCTCCTGGTGAGCTCACGGTTCCAAGGAACCCCTCCGCACTCTCCCTCTCCCTCTCTAGCTCTCCCCCGACGTGATCAAACGTCCTCCACCATGCCGAATTGTTGCAGGCCTCTTCCAGTGACCATACCGAAGCGGCGCCGCCCCAATATGGCTCAGCAGGCCATGCCGCGTCTAGCACGCCTGCTCCGTTCGCCCCGCATCAGCCATAACATCGAACCCGAACGCAACCTGGGAGAGGATCTCCATTACTAACGTCCGCCATATGCCATGCCTATGCAATAAATCCTTTTTGTTTTGATTAAATGTTTTTGTAAATAATTTCTACAATTAAGAAATATATGACATGTGGGCCCCCTTTATAATTCAAATAAACCTTTTCATAAATGTTTTCTGTCTAATAAAAATGTTAAAGTAATTTCAAAATGTAAATTATTTTTTAATATTCTAACAATGATTTAAAGTGAATTAAAAATGGATAAATTCGTAACTAATTCATTTTAAATCATAAAAATACAAATAATATATCAAAATGTTCAGAAAAAATAAGATCTACCTCTTTAAGCTATAATCATGCTTTGATAAGCAACCTCCATTTAAAGTATAATTAGAACAACAATATAACCCCTCTCATATGCCTCCAGAGTTTCCTCGACTTGTCATATCATCATCCTTGCTTGAGCATTGCATTGATGCCATGTGTTGATTGTTTCCCATTCTTTCCGGTGTTTGGTTCTTCTCCTATAGAATATGATATTGAGATCAAGATCAAAGACCGAGATCAACACCGTCGAAGCTCGAAGATCAATACAAGACCAAATGTAATCAAGTCAAGTACCAGGTGTATGAAGATATATTCTTGGGTATCAACTGGCAAAGGAAAGTTAATCCCCACACATGATATAATCCTATGCTTTCAAAGTAATTCAATTCTTGGCATTTGCATGCGATTCTAAAGTCACTGATCGGTAGATATAGTAATCATATCTGATGCATGCTCCCTTTGTAGCCTATATTCCCTGATCCACTACTCCTAGCATAACTAGGTATGGCTTGTGAAGCGATGCTAGAGTTGTTACATCTGTTGTGCTTAGCCATGCTTAGCTGTTGCCACTGGTCCACATGGTTGATGAATCAGAGCTATGAATGAACCTAGTATGACAGGATAACGTGACATGATCAGAGATGAAAGTAAACATGCTAAGGCTTTTATGGGAGGCCACGGTGAGTTGTGGTTTTTGCAGTCCCATACTTTCCACTACTAGGATCTCAGTTCTTGCCTCCTGAACCAAGACGAGCGTACAGCCACACGGGCGCCTGGAAACCACGTCGACCAACTAACTTGCCTAGTAGATTCCATGAGTCACATAGTTCGGGCTTTCCATTTGACATATGCATTCTGGTTCTTCTCAAAGGAGGTGAATGAGGTGCATTCATACAGGTAGGTAAGCATGGCCAGGAACAAGAGAGGCACGACCTTCGTAAAGGTCATGGTCAAACACTCTCTGTCGGCCTTCCAAGGAAGGGGGATAAAATGTTGGCATTAAGAATCGGTTGGTAAGTGTGGGTAAAGTTTTACACCCCTGTAGGGTATTAATGTTTTCGAAAATTCGTGTCCATGGTTATGGACGACTTGGGAACAGACGTGATGATCATAGAGAACTTGAACCTAATCTTAAAACTTGGCAAGTTAAGAAATGTGTGCTTAAGGTTGCTTCCTCGTGGGTGCGAGGGGGTGATCCTAGTTGATAGGTTCAGCTGATAAAGATTCGGTGGATATCAAAAGATAATCAAAGCTAGAGATACCGCTCTCTTATCCCCTTTCAAAATATTCTGATTAGGCGAGATTCTTCTCCCTCTTATTTTACAAAGAAATATGGCTTTATGCAAAATAACTACACCAGCCATAAGTATTGCGGAGTACACCCTATACTCACCCTTGCTTCGTTGATAATTTTGCAGCAGTGTAAGTGTTATCATAGAAGAAGAGTTCTTTACGGCATCGACATCGATGAGTAGCTTAGGGTTCCCAGTCGGCAGTCTGGGATCTATGGATTGGACATCATCGTTATGCTTCGGGCCTCTTAGGATATTTGTTAAGTTTTCTATACTTAATTGCATAATTTGCCCTCCATTGTTTGATGTTTGTGGTCAGTGACCTCTGCTTGTAATATTTTGGTTCTTGCTCAGTTATGAGCTTGATGTACTAATTTTTGTATCATAGGGTCACTGTTGTGTTACCGGATTTTATTTCTGTTTGATTTTGAGATTAGGTTAGGCTTATGTTCAGACGAAATTCTAAGATTTGTCTAGCCTTAATCTCGGGGGTGTCACAATTTCCTCATGGAACCTTGAAATCTCTAGTTGGAGAAGTTCCTTTGAATGCCGAGAGGGAGCTAGGTGCCGGGTTTGGGCTCAATACGCGTAGTGGATCCATGTTCTGGGAAGTGAGGGGGAGGTCTAGGGTTGAAAGCCATGTAAACTCCTACTCGATACTATCTAAGGGGTGCACTGTGTGCCCAAAGTCCCGGTTTTTCTTGTCTATGATTTTATGATGGTAGTGGGTGACATACAAGGGCTACTCAAGCTGCAAAATCACTGGTTTTCTGAGTCGATAATTCGAAACTCTAGATTTCTTCATGGAACCCTGAAACTCTAGTTGGAGAAGTTGCTTAGAATATCGAGAGGGAGCTAGGTGTCGGGTTTGGGATCAATCCGCATAGTGGATTCACGTTCTGGGCAGTGAGGGCGAGGTCTAGGGTTGAAAGCCAAGTTAACTCCTACTCGATAGCCATCTAGGGGTGCACCATGTGCCAAAAGTACTGGTTTGTATTTTTGATTATTTTATGATGGTAGTGGGTGACATACAAGGGCTACTCGATTTGGTTTGTATTTTTTTGATTTTTGATGAATATCCTATTGCCGGGGTTCGGGGGGGTGTGGGAAAATCGGCAAACCCGCCGGCGCGCGCAGGAACGCGAGGTCTAGTGCAACCTTGAACCTAGGAATGTGCCATCCTAGGTACCCCATGGGGCACCCCAAAACATTTTTTTTCTTAAAATTGAGGTCCCTTTCTAGGGTACCTACAGTTAGAAGCCGCCGTTACCGGGGCGTAACTCAGAAAAAATACAATATATGCTTGCACCACGAGATAACTACCAACCTCCCGAGAATGGCGGTCCGCCACAACATAGCATGCATGTAAATTTCCTCGGAGCCTAGGGCGTGCTCAATTCTTGGATTTCCTTTGCAAAATCTCTGGTTTCTCGGAGTCGCTAAATGGAGACACTCGATTTCTTCATGGAATCCTGAAATCTCTAGCTGGATAAGTTGCTCAGAATTCCGACAGGGAGCTAGGTGTCTGGTTTGGGCTCAATCCACGTAGTGGATCCATGTTCTGGGCAGTGAGGGGGTGGTCAAGGGTCGAAAGCCATGTTAACTCCTACTCGATAGCAATCCAGGGGCTGCACCATGTGCCAAAAGTACTGATTTGTCTTGTTTATGATTCTGTGATGGTACTAGGTGACATACAAGGGCTACTCGAGATGGTTTCATATTTTTTGATTTTTGATGAATTTCCTATTGCCGGGATTCGGGGCGTTGGTAGAATCGGCAAACCCGCCGGCGCGCGCAGGCACGTGAGGTCCAGTGAAACCTTGAACATAGGAATGTGCTCCGCCTAGATATGCCATGGGGCACCCCAAAACTTTTTTTCCTGAAAATTGAGGGCCCTTTCTACGGTACCTGCAGTTAGAAACCGCCATTATCTGGGTGTAACTTAGGAAAAATACAGTATATATATTTGCACCACGAGATAAATACCAACCTCCCGGGAATGGCTGTCTGCCTCGATGTAGCATGCCTATAAATTTCCTCGGGTCCTAGGGCGTGCTCAATTCTTACACCTCCTTTGCAAAATCACTGGTTTTTCGGAGTCGGTAAATGGAAAATCTGGATTTATTCATGGAACCCTGAAATCTCTAGTTGGAGAAGTTTCTTAGAATGCCGAGAGGCAGCTAGGTGCCGGGATTGGGCTCAATCCGCTTAGTGTATCCATGTTATGGGAAGTGAGGGGGAGGTCTAGGGTTCAAAGCCATGTTAACTCCTACTGGATAGCCATCCAGGGGGTGCACCACATGGAAAAATTCCCGGTTTGTCTTGTTTATTATTTTATGATGGTAGTGGGTGACATATAAGGGCTACTCGAGCTGGTTTCATATTTTTTTGATTTTTGATGAATTTCCTATTGGTGGGGTTTGGGGGGTGGGCAAAATCAGCAAACCCGCAGGAGCGCGTAGGAACGCGAGGTCTAGTGCAACCTTCAACCTAGGCATGAGCCCTGCCCTGGTACACCATGGGGCACCGCAAAACATTTTTTCCGGAAATATGAGGGCCCTTTCTAGGGTATCTACAGCTAGAAACCGCCATTAACGAGGCATAACTCAGGATAAATATATTATATGCTTGCACCACGAGATACTGGGAATGGCAGTCCGCCATGATGTAGCATGCGTGTAAATTACCTCGAGGCCTAGGGAGCGATCAATTCTTGCACGTCCTTTGCAAAATCGCCGGTTTTTTGGAGTCGGTAAATTTAAACTTTGGATTTCTTCATGGAACCCTAAAATCTCAAGTTGGAGAAGTTCCTTAGAATACCGAGAGGGATCTAGGTGCCAAGTTTGGGCTCAATCTGCATAGTGGATCCACCCTTTGGCCAGTGAGGGGGAGGTCTAGGGTTGAAAGCCTTGTTAACTCCTATCGATAGCCATTCGGGGGTGCATCATGTGCAAAATTCCCGGTTTGCATTCTTAATGATTTTATGATGGCAGTTGGTGACATACAAGGGCTACACGTGCTGGTTTCATATTTTTTATTTTTTATGAATTTCCAATTGCCGGAGTTAAGGGGTGGGCAAAATCGGCAAACCCGCCGCCGCGCGCAGGCACGTGAGGTCCAGTGCAACCTTGAACCTAGGCACATGCCCATCCTAGGTACCTTTCTAGGGTACCTATAGTTACAAACGACCATCCTAGGCACGTGCCCATCCTAGGCACCCAAAAATATCTTTTCTGGAAAATTGAGGGCCCTTTCTAGGGTACCTATAGTTACAAACGACCATTACTAGTGCGTAACTCAGAAAAAATATAGTATATGCTTGCAGCACGAGATAAATACCAACTTCCCGGGAATGGCGTTCCTCCACTATGTAGCATGCCTGTAAATTGCCTCGGGCCCTAGGGCGCGCTCAATTCTTGCACCTCCTTTGCAAAATCGTTGGTTTTTCACAGTCGGTAAATGGAAACTCTGTATTTCTTCATGGAACCCTGAAATCTCTAGTTGGAGAAGTTTCTTAAAATGCCGAGAGGCAGCTAGGTGCCAGGTTTGGGCTCAATCTGCGTAGTGGATCCACGTACTAGGCAGTGAGGGGGAGGTCTCGGGTTGAAAGCCATGTTAACTCCTACTCGATAGCCATCCAGGGGGTGCACCGTGTGGAAAAAGTCCCGGTTTGTCTTGTTTATGATTTAATAATGGTAGTGAGTGACATACAAGGGCTACTCGAGATGGTTTCATATTTTTTTGATTTTTGATGAATTTCCTATTACCACGGTTCAGGGGGGTGGGAAAAATCGGCAAACCCGCCAGCGTGTGCAGGCACGCGAGGTCTAGTGCAACCTTCAATCTAGGCATGTGAGGGCCCTTTCTAGGGTACCTACAGTTAGAAACCGCCATTACTGGGGCATAACTCAGAAAAAATATAGTATTTGCTTGCACCATGAGATAAATACGAACCTCCCGGGAATGGCGGTCCGCCACGACGTAGGATGCGTGTAATTTGCCTTAGGGCCTAGGACGCGCTCAATTCTTGCTCCTTCTTTGCAAAATCGCCGGTTTTTCCGAGTCTGTAAATATAAATTCTGGATTTTTTTATGGATTTCAGAAATCTCTAGTTGGAGAAGTTGCTTAGAATGCCAAGAGGAAGCTAGGTGTCGGGTTTAGGGTGAATTCATGTAGTGGATCCATGTTCTGGGCAGTGAGGGGGAGGTCTAGGGTTGAAAGCCATGTTAACTCCTACTCTATAGCCATCCAGGGGGTGCACCGTGTGGAAAAAGCCATGTTAACTCGGAAAAATACAGTATATGCTTGAACCACGAGATAAATACCAACCTCCCGGGAATGGAGGTCTTCCACGATGTAGCATGCGTGTAAATTGCCTCGGAGCCTTAGGCAGGCTCAATTATTGTTGTTTTTTCAGAGTCGGTAAATTAAAACTCTGGATTTCTTCATGGAACCCTGGAATCTCTAATTGGATATGTTCCTTATAATGCCGATAGGGAGATAGGTGCCAGGTTTGGGCTCCATCCGCATAGTGGATCCACTTTCTGGCCAGTGAGGGGGAGGTCTAGGGTTGAAAGCCTTCTTAACTCCTACTCGATAGCCATCCGGGGGGTGCACCGTGTGCCAAATGTCTGGTTTGTGTTTTTATAATTTTATGATGGTAGTGGGAAACATACAAGGGCTAATCGATCTAGTTTCATATTTTTTTGATTTTTGATGAATTTCCTATTGCCGGGGTTTGGGGGATTGGCAAAATCGGCAAACCCGCCGGCGCGCTCAGGCATGTGAGGTCTAGTGCAACCTTGAACCTAGGCACGTGCCCACCTATGTACCCTATGTGGCACCCAAAATATTATTTCCCAAAAATTGAGGGGCCTTTCTAGGGTATCTACAGTTAGAAACCGCCATTACCGGGGCAGAATTCAGGAAAAATAGAGTATACGCTTGTACCATGAGATAAATACCAATCCCAAGAATGATGGTCCGCCATGACGAAGCATGCATGTAGATTTCCTCGGGGCCTAGGGCACGCTCAATTCTTATACCTCCTTTGCAAAATCATTGGTTTTCTAGAGTCGGCAAATGGAAACTCTGGATTTCTTCATGGGACCGTAAAATATCTAGTTGGAGAAGTTGCTTAGAATGCCGAGAGGGAGCTAGGTGCCGGGTTTGGGCTCAATCCGCATAGTGGATCCATGTTATGAGCAGTGAGGGGGAGGTATAGCGTTGAAAGCCATGTTAACTCCTACTCGATAGACATCGGGGGGTGCACGATGTGCAAAAAGTACTATTTTATCTTGTTTATGATTTAATGATGGTAGTGGGTGACATACAAGGGCTACTCGAGATGGTTTCATATTTTTTGATTTTTGATGAATTTCCTACTGCCAGAGTTCGGGGGGATGAGCAAAATCGGCAAAACTACCGGGATGCGAGGTCCTGTGAAACCTTGAACCTAGGCATGTGCCCATCCTAGGTACCGCATGGGGCACCCCAAAACATTTTTCTCGAAAATTGAGGGCCCTATCTAGGATACCTACAATTAGAAACCGACATTACCGGGGCATAACATAGAAAAAATACAGTATATGTTTGCACCACAAGATAAATACCAACCTCCCGGGAATGGCGGCCCGCCACGCCATAGCATGCGCGTAAATTTCCTCGGGGCCTAAGGCACGCCCAATTCTTGCTCCTCCTTTGCAAAATCTCTGGTTTTTTGAAGTCAGTAAATGGAAACTCTGTATTTCTTCATGGAACCCTGGAATATCTAGTTGGAGAAGTTGCTTAGAATGCCGAGAGGGAGTTAGGTGCTAGGTTTGGGCTCAATCCGCATAGTGGATCCACATTCGGGGCAGTGAGGGGGAGGTCTAGGTTTGAGAGCCATGTTAACTCCTACTCGATAGCCATCAAGGGGGTGCACCGATTGGCAAAAGTCCCGGTTTGTATTTTTTATGATTTTATGATGGTAGTGGGTGACATATAAGGGATACTTGTGATGGTTTCATATTTTTTTGATTTTTGATAAATTTCCTATTGCCGAGGTCGAGTTTTGGGCAAAATTGGCAAACCCGCTGGCGTGCGCAGGAATGCGAGGTTCAGTGCAACCTTGAACATAGGAACATGCCCAGCCTAGATACCCATCGGGCACCCCAAGACATTTTTTACCAAAAATTGAGGGCCCTTTCTAGGTTGCCTACAGTTACAAACCGCCATTATCAGGGTATAACTCGGGGAAAATAAAGTATATGCTTGCACCATGATATAAATACCAACCT
Organism: Avena insularis; assembly: GCA_023614405.1. NCBI lineage: Eukaryota > Viridiplantae > Streptophyta > Magnoliopsida > Poales > Poaceae > Avena > Avena insularis. The sequence goes on along the minus strand of CM042685.1, from coordinate 87,676,686 downwards.
CCCAGGAATGGCGGTCCGCAACGACGTAGCATGTGTGTAAATTTTCTCGGGGCCTAGGGCGCGCTCAATTCTTTGCAAAATCGCTAGTTTTTTGGAGTCGGTAAATGGAAACTCTGGATGTCTTTATGGAACCCTGAAATATCTAGTTGGAGAAGTTACTTAGAATGTCGAGAGGTAGCTAGATGCCGAGTTTGGGCTCAATCTACATAGTGGATCCATGTTCTAGGCAGTGAGAGGGGTCTATGGTTGAGAGCCATGTTAAATCCTACTCGATAGCCATCTAGGGGTGCACCATGTGGCAAAAGTCATGTTTTTTCTTGTTTATGATTTTATGATGGTAGTGGGTGACATACAAGGATACTCGAGCTGGTTTCATATTTTTTGATTTTTGATGAATTTCCTATTCCCGAGGTTCGAGGGTGGGCAAAATCGGCAAACACGGTGGCGCGCTCAGGCACGTGAGGTCCAGCGCAACCTTGAACCTAGGCACGTGCCCACCTAGGTACCCCATGGGGCACCCCAAGATATTTTTTTCTCGAAAATTGAGGACCCTTTCTAGGGTACCTACAGTTAGAAACCGCCATTACCTGGGAGTAACTCAGGAAAAATACAGTATATGCTTGTATCATGAGATAAATACCAAACTCCCGGGAATGGTGGTCCGCCACGAAGAAGCATGAGTGTAAATTGCCTCGGGGCCTTGGGCACGCTCGATTCTTATACCTCCTTTGCAAAATCGCTGGTTTTTCGGAGTCGGTAAATGGACACTCTGGATTTCTTCATGAAAACCTGAAACTTCTAGTTGGAGAAGTTGATTAGAATGCCGAGAGGAAGCTAGGTGTCGGTTTTGGGCTCAACCCGCGCAGTGGATCCACGTTCTGGGTAGTGAGGGGGAGGTCTAGGGTTGAAAGTCATGTTAACTCCTACTCGATAGACATCGGGGGCTGAACCATGTACCAAAAGTACTATTTTATCTTGTCTATGATTAAATGATGGTAGTGGGCGAATATATGGGGCATTCGAGCTGGTTTCATATTTTTTTTGATTTTTGATGAATTTCCTATTGCCGGGGCTTGAGGGTGGGCAAAATCGGCAAACTCGCCGGCACGCGAGGTCTAGTGAAACCTTGAACCTAGGCACGTGCCTAGCGTAGGTACCCCATGGGGCACCCGAAAATGGAGGGCCCTTTCTAGGGTACCTATAATTAGAAACCGCCATTATAGGGGTGTAAATTAGGAAAAATACAATATAAGCTTACACCACGAGATAAATACCAACCTCCCAGGAATAGCATTGTTCCTTGACCTAGCATGCGTGTAAACTGCCTTGGGGCCTAGGGCATGCTCAATTCTTGCACCTCCTTTGCAAAATTGCTGGTTTTTCGGAGTCGGTAAATGGAAACTCTGGATTTCTTCATGGATCCCTAAAATATATAGTTGGAGAAGTTGCTTAGAATGCCGAGGGCGATCTAGTGTCGGGTTTGGGCTCAATCCGTGCTGTACATCCACGTTCTGGGCAGTGACGGGGAGGTCTAGGGTTGAAGGCCACCTTAACTCCTACTGGATATCCATCCAACGGTGCACCATGTGTCAAAAGTTTCGGTTTGTGTTTTTCATGATTTTAGGATGGTAGTGGGTTACATACAAGGGCTATTCGAGATGGTTTCATATTTTTCTGATTTTTGATGAATTTCCTATTGCTGGGGTTCGGGTGGTGGGCAAAATCGGCAAACCCGCCGGCACATGCAGGCACGTGAGGTCCAGTGAAACCTTGAACCTAGGCACGTGCCCATCCTAGGTACCACAAAACACCTTTTCCCGAAAATTGAGTCCCCTTTCTAGGGTACCTACAATTAGAAACCACCATTACCGGGGCGTAACTCAGGAAAAATATTGTATATGCTTGCACCACGAGATAAATACCAACCTCCTGGAAATAGCAGTCTTCCATGACCTAGCATGCGTGTAAATTGCCTCGGTGCCTAGGGCACGCTCAATTCTTGCACCTCCTTTGCAAAATCGCCGGTTTTTCAGAGTCGGTAAATGGAAACTCTGGATTTCTTCATGGAACCCTGAAATCTCTAGTTGGAGAAGTTGCTTAGAATGCCGAGAGGGAGCTAGGTGCCGGGTTTGGGATCAATCCGTGCAATAGATCCATGTTCTGGGCAGTGAGGGGGAGGTCTAGGGTTGAATTCCACGTTAACTCCTACTCGATAGCCATCCGGCGGTGTACCATGTGCCAAAAGTCCCGGTTTGTCTTGTTCATGATTTTATGATGGTAGTGGGTTACATAAAAGGGCTATTCGAGTTGGTTTCATATTTTTCTGATTTTTGATGAATTTCCTATTGCTGGGGTTCGGGGGGTGGGCAAAGTCGGCAAACCCGCCGGTGCGAGCAGGCACGCGAGGTCTAGTGCAACCTTGAACCTAGGCCCGTGCCCATCCTAGGTACCCCAAAACACCTTTACCAGAAAATTGAAGGCCCTTACTAGGGTACCTAGAGTTAGAAACCGCCATTACCGAGGCGTAAATCAGAAAAAATACATTATATGCTTGCACCACGAGATAAATACCAACCTCCCGGGAATACCGGTCTTCCATGACCTAGCATGCGTGTAAATTGCCTCAGGGCCTAGGGCGCGCTCAATACTTGCACCTCCTTAGCAAAATCTCCGTTTTTTCGGAGTCTGTAAATGGAACCTCTGGATTTCTTCATGGAACCCTGAAATCTCTAGTTGGAGAAGTTGCTTAGAATACCGAGAGGGATCTAGGTACCGGGTTTAGGCTCAATACGTGTAGTAGATCCACATTCTGGGCAGTGAGGGGGAGGTCTATGGTTGAAGGACAAGTTAACTCCTACTTGATAGCCATCCAGGGTGTGCACCGTGTGCCAAAAGTTCCGGTTTGTATTGTTCATGATTTTATGATGGTAGTGGGTGAAATACAAGGTCTATTCGAGATGGTTTCATATATTTCTGATTTTTGATAAATTTCCTATTGCTGGGGTTCAGGGGGTGGGAAAAATCGGCAAACCCGCCGGTGCGTGCAGGCACGCGTGGTCCAGTGCAACCTTGAACCTAGGAACGTGCCCATCCTAGGTACACCAAAACACTTTTTCCCGAAAATTGAGGGCCCTTTCTAGGGTACTTAAAGTTAGAAATCGCCATTACCGGGGCGTAACGCAGGAAAAATACGGTATATGCTTCCACCATGAGATAAATACCAACCTCATGGGAATAGCGGTCTTCCATGACCTAGCACGCGTGTAAATTGCCTTGGGGCCTAGGGCGTGCTCAATTCTTGCGCTCTATATTTCTTCATGGAACCGTGAAATTCTAGTTGGAGATGTTGCTTAGAATGTGGAGAGGGAGCTAGGTGCCGGGTTTGGGCTCAATCTGTGTAGTGGAACCATGTTCTGGCAGTGATGGGGAAGTCTAGAGTTGAAAGCCATGTTAGCTCCTACTCGATATCCATCCGAGGGGTGGGCCTTGTGCTAAAAGTCCAGGTTTTTCTTGTTTATTATTTCATGATGGTAGTGGGTGACATATAAGTGCTAGTCAAGCTGGTTTCATATTTTTTTGGATTGTTTATGAATTTCCTATTGTCGGGGTTCGGGGGGTGGGCAAAATCAGAAAACCCGCCGACGTGTGCAGGAACGCGAGGTCCAGTGAAATCTTGAACCTAGGAACGTGCCCAGCCTAGGTACCCCATGAGGCACCCCAAAACATTTTTTCCTGGAAATTGACGGCCCATTCTAGGGTACCTAAAGTTAGAAACCTCCATTACCGGGGCATAACTCAGGAAAAATACAATATATGCTTCCACCACGAGATAAATACCAACCTCCGTGGAATGGTTTCCTGCCACGACGTAGCATGCGTGTAAGTTTCCTTAGGGCCTAGGGCACGCTCAATTCTTGCAGCTCCTTTGCAAAATCGCAGGTTTTGAGAGTCGTAAATGGAAACTCTATATTTCTTCATGGAACCCTGAAATTTCTAGTTGGAGAAGTTGCTTAGAATGCAGAGAGGGAGGTAGGTGCCAGGTTTGGGCTCAATCCGCGTAGTGGAACCATGTTCTGGCAGTGATGGGGAGGTCTAGAGTTGAAAGCAATGTGAACTCCTACTCGATAGCCATCCGGGGGGTGCCCCTTCTGCTAAAAGTCCCGGTTTGTCTTGTTTATGATTTCATGATGGTATTGGGTGACATACTAGGGCTACTCGAGCTGGTTCATTTTTTTTGATTTTTGATGAATTTCCTATTGTTGGGGTTCGGGGGGTGGGCAAAATAAGAAAACCCACCGACGTGCATAGGCACGCAAGGTCCAGTGAAACCTTGAACCTAGGCACCTGCCTAGCCTAGGTACTCCATGGGGCACCCCAAAACATTTTTTCATGAAAAGTGAGGGCCCTTTTTAGGGTACCAACAGTTAGAAACCGCCATTACCGGGGTGCTAACTCAGGAAAAATATAGTATATGCTTGCACCACGAGATAATACCAACCTTCTGGGAATGGTGGTCCGCCACGACATAGTATGCGTGTAAATTGCCTCGGTGCCTAGGGCACACTCACTTCTTGCTCCTCCTTTGCAAAATCGCCGGTTGTTCGGAGTTGGTAAATGGAAGTTTTGGATTTCATCATGGAACCCTAAAATCTCTAGTTGGAGAAGTTTCTTAGAATCCCAAGAGGGGGCTAGGTGCCGCATTTGGGCTCAATCCGCATAGTGGAACCATGTTCTGGCAGTGATGGGGAGGTCTAGAATTGAAGGCCATGTTAAATCCTACTCGATAGCCATCCGGGGGGTGCCCCTTGTGCTAAAAGTAGAGGTTTGTCTTGTTTATGATTTCATCATGGTAGTAGGTGACATACAAGGGCTACTCGATTTGTGTTTTTTTTGATTTTTGATGAATTTCCTATTGCCGGGGTTCGGGGGGAGGGCAAAATTGGCAAACCCGCCGGCGCGTGCAGGCACGCGAGGTCCAGCACAACCTTGAACCTAGGCACGTGCCCATCCTAGGTACGCCATGGGGCACCTACCAACATTTTTTCATGAAAATTGAGGGCCCTTTCTAGGATACTTACAATTAGAAACCACAATTATCGAGTCGTAACTCAGGAAAAATACAGTATATGCTTGCACCACGAGATAAATACCAACCTCCCAGGAATGGCGGCCTACCACGACATAGCATGCGTGTAAATTTCCTTCGGTCCTAGGGCGCACTCAATTCATGCACCACCTTTGCAAAATTGCCGGTTTTTCATAGTTTGTAATTGGAAACTCCGGATGTATTCATGGAACCCTAAACTATCTAGTTGGAGAAGTTACTTAGAATGCGGAGAGGGAGCTAGGTGTCGGGTTTGGGCTCAATTCGCGTAGTGGATCCATGTTCTGGACAGTGAGGGGGAGGTCTAGTGTTGAAAGCCATGTTAACTCCTACTCGATAGCCATCTGGGGGGTGCACCATGTGCCAAAAGTCGCGGTTTGTATTGTTTATGCTTTATTATTGTAGTGGGTGACATAAAAGGGCTACTATAGCTGGTTTCATATTTTTTTTATTTTTGATGAATTTCCTATTGTCGGGGTTCGGGGGGTGGGCAAAATTTTCAAACCCGACGGCGCGGAAGGAACGCGAGCTCCAATGCAAACTTGAACCTAGGCATGTGCCCAGCCTAGGTACCACATGGGGCACCCCAAAATATTTTTCCCGAAAAATGAGGGGCCTTTCTAGGGTACATATAGTTAGAAAACGCCATTACCGGGCATAACTCAGGAAAAAAATATAGTATATGCTTACACCATGAGATAAATACAAACATCCCAGGAATGGTGGTCCGCCACGATATAGAATGCGTGTAATTTGCCTTGGGGCCTAGGGTGCGCTCAATTCATGTACCTCCTTTACAAAATCGTCGGTTTTTTAGAGTTTGTAATTGGAAACTCTGGATGTATTCATCGAACCCTAAAATATCTACTTGGTGATGTTGCTTAGTATGCGGAGAGGGAGCTAGGTGTCGGGTTTGGGCTCAATTCGCGTAGTGGATCCATGTTCTGGGCAGTGAGGGGAGGTGTAGTGTTGAAAGCCATGTTAACTCCTACTCGATAGCCATCTGGGGGTGCACCGTGTGCCAAAAGTCCTGGTTCGTTTTGTTCATGATTTTATGATGGTAGTGGGTGACATACAAGGGCTACTCGAGCTGGTTTCATATTTTTTTCATTTTTGATGAATTAACTATTGCCGGGGTTTGGTGGTGGGCAATATCGGCAAACCCGATGGCGCGTGCAGGCATGCGAGGTCCAATGCAAACTTGAACCTAGGTACCACATGGGGCACCCCAAAACTTTTTTCCTGAAAATTGAGGGCCCTTTCTAGGATACCTATACTTAGAAAACGACATTACCGGGGCATAACTCAGGAAAAATTCAGTATATGCTTGCACCACGAGATAAATACCAATCTCCCAGGAATGGTGGTCCTCCACGACATAACATGCATGTAAATTTCCTTGGGGAATAGGGCACACTCAATTCATGCACCTCCTTTGCAAAATCGCCGGTTGTTCATAATAGGTAAATGGAAAGTAAGGATTTCTTCATGGTACCCTGAAATCTCTAGTTGGAGAAGTTGCTTAGAATAACGAGAGGGAGTTAGGTGCCGTGTTTGGGATCAATCCGCATAGTGGATCAATGTTCTGGGCAGTGAGGGGGAGGTTTAGGGTTGAAAGCTATGTTAACTCCTATTCCATAGACATCCGGGGGTGCACCGTGTGCCAAACGTCCTAGTTTCTACTGTTAATGATTTTATGATGGTAGTGGGTGACAAACAAGGGCTACACGAGCTAGTTTCATATTTTTTTGATTTTTGATGAATTTCCTATTGCCGAGGTTCGGGGGTGGGAAAAATCGGCAAACCCGCAGGCGTGCGCAGGTACGCGAGGTCCAGAGAAACCTTGAACCTAAGCACGTGCCCAACCTAGGTTCCCCATGGGGCACCACAAAAAAAAATTCCCTAAAATTGAGGGACTTTCTTGGGTACCTACAATTATAAACCGCCATTACCGAGGCGTAACTCGGGAAAAATAAAGTACATGCTTGCACCACAAGATAAATACCAACCTCCTGGAAATGACGCTCATCGACGACGTAGCATGTGTGTAAATTTCCTCGAGGCCTAGGGCGTGCTCAATTCTTGCACCTCATTTGCAAAATCATTGGTATTTCAGAGTTTGTAATTGGAAACTCTGGATTTCTTCATCGAACCCTGAAATCTCTAGTTGGAGAAGTTGCTTAGAATGCCGAGATGGAGCTAGATGCCAGGTTTGGGCTCTATCCGTGCAGTGGACCAATGTTCTGGGCAGTGAGGGGGAGGTATAGGGTTGAAAGTCATGTTAACTCCTACTCGATAGCCATCCGGGGGTGCACCGTGCACCAAAAGTCCCAGTTTGTCTTGTTGATGATTTTATGATGGTTGTGGGTGACATACATGTCTACTCTAGCTGGTTTCATATTTTTTTGATTTTTGATGAATTTCCTATTAGCGGGGTTTGGGGGTGGGAAAAATTGGCAAACCCTCCGGCGCGTGCAGGCACGCGAGGTCCATCACAACCTTGGACCTAGGCACGTGCCCATCCTAGGTGCCACATAGTGGGGCACCCGAAAACATTTTTCCTAAAAATTGAGGGCCCTTTATAGGGTATATATAGTTAGAAACCGCCATTATCGGGGTGTAACACAGGAATAATACAGTATATGCTTGCACCACGAGATAAATACCAACCCCCCAGGACTGGCATTCTGCCACTATGTAGCATGCGTGTAAATTGCCTCGGGGCCTAGGGCGCTCTCAATTCTTTTACCTTCTTTGAAAAATTGTCGGTTGTTCAGAGTCGTTGAATGGGAATTAAGGATTTCTTCATGAAACCCTGAAACCTCTAGTTAGAGAAGTTACATCGAATGCCGAGAGGGAGATAGGTGCCCGGTTTGGGCAAAATCCACATAGCCATCTGGAGGTGCACCGTGTGCCAAAAATTCCGGTTTGTCTTGTTTATGATTTTATGATGGTAGTGGGTGACATAAAAGGGCTACTCGATCTGGTTTCATATTTTTTTAATTTTTGATCAATTTCCTATTGTCGGGGTTCGGGGGTGGGAAAAATTGGCAAACCCGCCAGCGCATGCAAGCACGCGAGGTCTAGTGCAACCTTGAACCTAGGAACGTTCCCAGCCTAGGTACCCCAAGCTCACCCCAAAATGTTTTTTCTTGAAAATTGAGGGCCCTTTCTAGGGTACCTATAGTTAGAAAATTGAGGGCCCTTTCTAGGGCCATTATCGAGGCATAACTCAGGAAAAACATAGTATATGCTTGCACCACGAGATAAATACCAACCTCACGGGAATTGCGGTCCACCATGATGTAGCTTGCGTGTAAATTGGGTCGGGGCTATGGAGCGCTCAATTCTTGCAACTTCTTTGCAAAATCGCTGGTTGTTCGTAGTTGGTAAATGGAAATTAATGATTTCTTAATGCAACCCTAAAATATCTAGTTGGACAAGTTTCTTTGAATGCCGAGAGGGGGCTAGGTGCCGGGTTTGGGATCTATTCGCATAGTGGATCAACGTTCTGGGCAGTGAGGGCCATGTTAACTCCTAATCAATAGCCATCCGGGGGTGCACCATGTTCCAAAATCTCTGATTTTATTGTTTATGATTTTATGATGGTATAAGGTGACATACAAGGGCTACTCGAGCTGGTTTCATTTTTTTTTGATTTTTGATAAATTTCCTATTGCTGGGGTTTGGGGGGTTGGAAAAATGTGCAAACCCGCCGGCACGCGCAGGCACACGAGGTCTAGCATAACCTTGAACCTAGGCACGTGCCCATCCTAGGTACCCCATGGGGCACACAAAAACATTTTTTCCCAAAAATTGAGGGCCCTTTCTAGGGTTCCTATAGTTAGAACCAGCCATTACCGGGGTATAACTCAGAAAAAATACAATATATGCTTGCACCACGAGATAAATAAAAACCTCCCGGGAAAGTTGGTATGCTACGGCGTAGCATGCGTGTAAATTGACTTTGGGCCTAGGACGCTCTCAATTCTTGCACATCCTTTGCAAAATCGCCAATTTTCGGAGTCGGTAAATGGAAACTCTATATTTTTTCATGGAACCCTGAAAAATCTAGTTGGAGATATTGCTTAGAATGCCACGAGGGAGCTATGTGTCGGGTTTGGGCTCAATCCGCATAGTGGATCCATGTTCTGGATAGTGAGGGGGAGGTCTTGGGTCGAAAGCCATGTTAACTCTTACTCGATAGCCATTCGGGGGGTGCACCATGTTCCAAAAGTCCCGTATTGTCTTGTTTATGATTTTATGATGGTAGTGGGTGACATATAAGGGCTAGTCGAGATGGTTTCATATTTTTTTGATTTTTGATAAATTTCTGATTTTCGACGTACGGGGGGTGGGTAAAATCAGCAAACCCGCCAACGCGCGCAGGTACGCGAGGTCTAGTGAAACCTTGAACGTAAGAACGTGCCCAGCCTAGGTACCCCATGGGGAACCCCAAAATATATTTCCCAAAAACTGAGGGTCGTTTCTAGCGTACCTATAGTTAGAAACCGCCATTACCGGGGCGTAACTCAGGAAAAATACAGTATCTTCTTGCACCACGAGATAAATACCAACCTCCCGGGAATGGCGGTCCGCCATGATGTTTCATGCTTTTCTGAGCCTAGGGTGCACTCAATTCTTGCACCTCCTTTGCAAAATCGCTAGTTTTTTGGAGTTTGTAATTGGAAACTCTGGATTTCTTCATGGAACCCTGAAATCTCAAGTTGGATAAGTTGCTTAGAATGTTTAGAGGGAGTTAGGTGCCGGGTTTGGGCTCAATCCGCATAGTGGATCCACATTCTGGACAGTGAGGGGGAGGTCTAGTGTTGAAAGCCATATTAACTCATACTCGATAGCCATCCCGGGGGGTGCACTGATACGTCCATTTTGCATCACTATTCTATATCATAATTTACTGTTATTCATTGATATATTTCATATTAAGAGCTGATACTTATGTTATTTAATCTATTTTTGCATGCTGGATGAATTTTGGAGGATGAACTGCCGGAGTCAGGATTCTAATGGAAAAAGCGGTGTCCATATGCAATATTCGCGAAGATTAGAAAACTCCAGAAAATATATGGAAAATCCTATTTTTCCAAAAGAAGAATAAAGCCAGAAGGGGAGGCAGAGATGGGCCATAGGGGGGCCACACCACCCCCTGGCACGGCCCGCCTCGGCGGCGCCACCAGGTGGTGTGGCCACCCTAGCACACCTTGTTCTTCGCCCTTTCGCCTATATCTTCTCCTTGAAACCCTAAGACAAGGGAGAGTGACCACAAAAATATTCCGCCGCCTCTACGGGGCAGGAAACTACAGAGAGAGAAAGAGCTCTCCGGCAAGCAGATTTCTGCCGGGGAAATTCCTTCCCGGAGAGGGGAGATCGTCGCCATCAACACCGTCATCAAGCTATACTTCATATGGATCATCATCCTCGCCACCATCTCCACCAGCACCATCATCACCACTCCGTCCCACTGTAACAATTGGGTTGAATCTTGCATAGTTCTTATGGAAAACTTTCTCGGTGTTGATTACTTTTGTAGTTGATACTATTGAGTGGAACCATTGAATTATATCTTGCATAGTTCTTATGGGAAACTTTCCCACTTGCACTAGAGTCAATCTAGATTATATCTAATACCTATTGCTCTTGCGTGCACCTCATGCGCAGGCTGCTGGAGTGGCTTTGTAAAGGGATCAGCAACATTTGAGTGCGTATGTATTTTGCATATCATGAATCTACCATCCTCAATGAATCCATGAATCTAATGGTAACGCATGCGAATATTTTGTTTTTCTGGTGCTGTCTAGGTTCCTTGGCTTGTGCAATAGCACCATTGTTGTCACAATAAACTTCCAAAGTATTGGACGCGTCCTGAACCACACTGAGAACAATCAGGAAATTCTTAATCCAAACAACTTCCTTTATAGCCTCTGAGGCAGCAATATATTCAGCTTCTGTTGAAGAGGAGGCCACCGTATCTCGCTTGGAACTTTTCCAACTCACAACACCACCATTCATGAGAAACACATAACCAGATTGTGATCTAGAGTCATATGAGTTATTAAGGTAACTCACATATGTGTAACCCTTTACACTAAGTTCATCCTCACCTCCATAAACTAGGAACACATCCTTAGTCCTTTTCAAGTACTTAAGGATATTCTTTACCGTTGTCCAGTGACTTTCACCTGGATCAACCTGGTATCTGCTCGTAACACTTAGAGCATAGGAAACATCTAGGCGAGTACATATCATTGCATACATAATGGATCCAATAGCCAAAGCATATGGAACCCTACTCATGCGCTCACGCTCATAAGTAGTCAAAGGACCATGAGTCTTGCTGAGTTTAATGTATCTCCCATAAATAGACTTTAGAAGTTTGCATACATTTCTAGCATTGTTTGGATCGACAAAACCTTTGGGCTGCATCATATACATGTCCTCAGTAAGGATTCCATTTAAGAAAGCCGTCTTGACATTCATCTGCCATATCTCATAGTCGAAATGTGCAGCAATTGCTAGAATTATCCATATAGATTTAAGCATCGCTACGAGAGAGAGAGTCTCGTCGTAGTCAACTCCTTGAGCTTGTCAAAAACCTTTTGAAACAAGTCGAGCTTTATGGATGTGAAAATTTCCATCCATATCAATCTTCTTCTTATAGATCCATTTGCACTCAATGGATTTAAAACCATCAGGCAGGTCAATCAAGTTCCAAACTTGATTGTCTCCCATGGACTCTATTCTGGATCGCATGGCGATCAACCATTTCTTAGAGTCTATGTCCACCATCGCTTCCTCATAGGTTGCAGGCTCATCATTGTCTAACAATAATTATTCCCGCGTTTCGTGAAGCCTCGCCAACCTTCATGGTTGTGGTGCTTATATTGCCATGGGTTCCTTAACTTGTTATGCTAAAATAGCATCACTCGTAGAAGCATCCCCGACTATATCATATTGAACTTCTTCAAGTCGCACCGACCTCCAATCTTTCCTTTTGTGAGAAAATCTTTGTCTAGGAAAACACCTCTATGAGCGACACAAACTTTGCCCTCTTCTCGGTTGTAGAAGTAATACCCTAAGGTTTCCCTCGGATATCCCACAAAAATGCACTTATCCAATTTGGGTGTTAGCTTTTCTGGCTGAAGTCGCTTGACTAATGCATCACATACCCAAATCTTTAGAAAAGACAAACTGGGATTCTTTCCAGTCCATATCTCATATGGTGTCTTAAGTACGGATTTAGATGGAACCCTATTTAGTGTGAAGCTTCCGTTTCTAGAGTGTAACCCGAAAATGATAATGGTAAATCCGACTGGCTCATAATCAAATGAACCATGTACAACAATGTTTGATTGCACCATTCGGAGACCCCGTTTCTTTGAGGCGTTCTGGGTGGAGTGAGCTGTGGAACAATTCCGCAACTCTTAAGATGATTGCTAAATTAGTGACTCAAATATTCACCTCCACAATAAGATCGCAAGGCCTTTATTTTCTTGCCATGTTGATTCTCTACCTCACTCTAAAACTCCTTGAACTTTTCAAAAGTTTCAGACTTATGCTTCACCAAGTAGACATAACCATATCTACCGAAATCATCAATGAAACTAATGAAGTAGTGATATCCTCCTTTGGTTGTCGTGCTCATTGGTCCACATACATCAGTATGTATGAGTTCCAACAAGTATATCGCTCTCTCAGGTAAACCCGAAAAATGTGACTTGGTCATCTTTCCAAGTAAACAAGCTTGACATGTCTCTTATGATTCAAAATCAAATGAAGTTAGAAGACCATCACCATGGATCTTCTTCATGCGCTTTTCACTTATATGCCCGAAACGACAATGCCATAAATAGGTAGGACTCAAATCATTAGGCCAAAGCCTTTTAGCACTAACATTGTATACAAATGCATCATCAAGATTTAAAATAAGTAACCCATTCACAATGGGAGCATCAGCCATAAACATAGCATTCTTAGAGATTACACAACCATTGTTCATACTCGCGGATGAATATCCATCCCTCATCAAATATGAAGGTGATAAAATGTTTCGACCAATACTTGGAATGTAATAACAACTATTCAACTCCATAATCAATCATGACGGAAGGTGAAATTTCATGACACCGACGAACAATGCAGCAACCCTTGCTTTATTTCCGACGTGAAAATCCATTTCTCCTTTCTGCACTTATCTAGTCCTTATTAGTCCCTGCATCGAATTGCAAATATGAGCAACCGATCTGGTATCAAATACCCAGGATTTAACATAAGAATCAGCCGGAAGAATGTCCACAACATTTACAACAAGCATACCTAAGGGGGAAGTACTCTTACTTCCACTCTTCTTCAAAAGAAGCCTGGTACTTGCTGCAATTTCTCTTCCAGTGGCCATGTTCATGACAAAAGAAACACTTTGTGTCTTCTGCAGGTTCAACCTTTTGCTTGGGTGCAGGCTTAGGGATCGTATCCTTAGACTTTCCATTCTGCTTCTGCCAAGAAGTGCCCCTTTTGTTGAAGCTAGGCTTGTTTTGCACAGCCATCACATGGATATGCCCTGCACACTTCTTAATATCACATTCTGCTATTTTTAGCATCCCACATAACTCATTAAGGCCTTTCTCCATCCCTTGCATATGGTAGTTCGAAATGAAATGGCCATGGCTAGATGGAAGAGATGCCAAAACGAAATCAGTAGCTAACTCTTGGACTAATGGAAAACCAAGTTTTTTCCAAAGTCTGACCAACCATTTTGATCACATGGGGACTTACATCTGCTCCCCTTGCCATCTTGCATTCCACAAAGGACTTGGCGACATTGTACCTCTCAGTCCTTGCCTGAGTCTAGAACATGTCCCTAAGCGCGACGATCATATCGTACACTTCCTAATCCTCAAACTGCTTTTGGACTTCAGGTTCCATGCATGCAAACATAAGACAGCTAACATCAAGAGAATCATTGCATGCTCTTTTGTAGGCATTCTTAAGGGCAGCAGTTGCATTATCAGCAGGTTCATCGGGGATTGGGGTATCTAGAATAGTTTCCTTTTTATCAGCCCTGAGAACAATTCTCAGGTTAAGAACCCAGTCCGAATAGTTTGTTCCATTTTATTTATCTTTGTCAAGAATCGAATGCAAAGAAAAAGGTGATGTAGTGTATGGTGCCATTAATCTACAACAGAAAATATGCAAAATACTAAGCCATGTATCCATGAAAGAGTAAAACATATTAAACAATTTAATAGCATATAATCCCACTTAAATCAACATCCCTCTATTTATACTAAGTGATTCAAGATCCACAATTAACAATTCGACCAGTAAGCTTTACAATCACTGCTAGAAGACAAGGTAAATCGGTAAGCAACTCTTTGCTAATCATATCATATATGACTCTTGTTGTTGGGTGACATCTCTATGTCTAAACTAGGCTCCCAACCTTTATGCCCCAAGGTCCTTAACTGTTAAGTTGACCTTTTCAAGCTCACCAACCCTTATGCCTGTATGTATCCGATACAAACCCATCCAGCCAACGAAAACCGAGACACCCTAATTTCATAGGCCCACCAACGATTGTACATGGCATAGGATGGTGAAGGGGTTTGGTTGGGAGGGCATGGTTTAACTTAAAATTTGTGAGGGATCGTTCTACTTCTATCATCTAAGCATTCATAGTAGTAAAACAGATAAGAATAGCATTCATATAGATGTGACATAGTATGGCCTATTTTCTCATGGTGATCTCCATCGCCATAGAACCTGTCCACCATGATGATCTCCATCTTCATGTTCCATGTGAGCCATCCTCCAAGTGATGAGTCCTCCAAGAACTAATACAAGCTATTACTCCTAACAGCTAGTAATAAAAATTACATTGTATTGAGATCATCACAAGATGGCATGCAGGCCATTACAATAAATGACAACACATATGGCTCCAGCCGTGTTGTCGTACTCACAAAACGCAGGTCATGATAAAATATATACATGCATCACATACATATATGGGCCATACTGATGACATACATCCTGCAATAACAAGTTATGCATAGAATCACATTCTACCGGATCATGTGAAATCACATCACCTAGTTACCTTACTGAGATACAATAGGGGATACGACTAAGGGGTGTCTTGGGGGTCTCCCCTATGGGGTTCGAAGAGGCAGCGCCTCTCGCGGCATCTACACAATTTTCTTTAAGGATTTTGATCGACAAATCAATTTACCATAAACCGACTATTGTTCCGATTCTACCAAACTCCTTTGATCATGGTACATCGATTTTAGATCTAGGTTCCGATTCGATCAATCATATTTATCTTCGCGTGATTCAATAGGATTTATGTATCACTGTCTACCCCGATGGCGGAAACCGACCGGTAGGGGTAAGTCATTTGACGACCTCAGAATCGCGATCACGGAAAGCAAGATCATAAATCAATCCTGAACCACCACAATACAAACGATCACATCATTCATATCAATCTGAATATCACCATATGCAAACATCCCAAATCTATAACTGAATAACACCAGCTCTGATACCACTGAAGGGATATGGGTAGGCTACACTAGCGCAAATCAAAAAATTCTACCGTGTACACTAGGAATCCTGTTGTCATAGATCTCGGGATTACCACTAGACGCGCAGTTGCGGAACTTGATGAAGCACGTCGAGGCAGTGTAGATGTTCTATGTCTCCTCCTTGTCCTCGTCCCACGAGAAGCTCCCCTTTGTGCGGCTCATCCAAGTGCTACAGCTGCAGTACCTCCAAGGCATCCACACGCCCGGGGTGGAAGGGTCAAACGCCGGACTGCTAGGTCCTCACGTGCAACACATGCGTGAGAAGAGTGGCGGCTGAGTGGAATGCTCAACCCTATTCAGCACGCTCCACCCTATCTTATATAGGCGTCCCTAGTGGTCTTCTACATAAGCAGCCCATTAGTATCCTAAGTATGGTTTAATTCGGATCCAATCCTCATTAGTCTTGCAACCCCTTAAGTGTTCGACCCTATAGGTTCATACATGTGTAGACATGGCACGAGTATACTTACTCTGTCAATAGTTGGTAGCGGCCTCTATCAAGATGTGCCAACTCCGAAACACATATAAAGATCATTCGGGCGAACCATCACAAGGTTAAGTACATGTCTTTCCCTTTGCCTCACGATATTTGGTCTAGCTCCAAGCTGACCTCCCTTTCTCGATATTGTGACTCAGAATCCCTTTACTTGGTTAACTCTTAACCATATGTAGCATGGCCATGTATTTTTGGATCTGATCACTCGAGGGATCCAGATATATCTCTCTCAAATAGAGAGGGGAAAATCCCATCTTGATTGACCAATTCCTTGCAGCATACTTTAGGACAAACCCGAAAGCTACTTTATAACTACCCAGATACGGAGTAGTGGTTGATGTCCCCAAAGTAGGTCGATCCACATCTCAAGTACACGCAATAATCTTATGTCTAAGGACAAAACGTACATGATGTGTAGAGAGAGCTGCAAGTATAATTGCCAGTCTCATGTTGGGTTAGTCCAACCCCATGTTCATAACATGTCTCCACATCATTGGTTTGACATATCCATGTCTATGACTTGCAAAACATAGTCATCAACTAATCGATGTGCTAGTCTAATATTCACGTGTGTCCTCACATGAACTCCAACTAGGGACAACTATTAGATAACCATATAAAGAGTTCCACAAACAATTCACATAATTGTCAATCAATACAAGTTGCCTGATATATGGATATGCAAGGAACATTACAATAACTCATGGATACATAAGAAATATAATCATCTCTATGATTGCCTCCAGGGCATATTTCCTTCACTGAGTAATATTCAGTGAATCGTAGCTTTTCTTTCCCTGACCATCATATCAGAATTGCACCATAGAACAGACAAGGGTCATGTGTAAATCAGACATTTTGCTCGGGATAACAACCACTTCAAGTTAATTGCAGTTTCAAGTTTACTATTCAGGAAAGTAAGGTGCCATGATCATATAAAATGAATAGATCATACAAATAGCTAGCAACACTACCGACAGTGTTATTGTTATGAATGATACATGGTGTGAACACCCGGATTTTTCAATCCTAGATGCCTGTTATGCCATACATCGCAATCCCAGGATTACCATTTTTGCGAGACATAACAGAATTGGATACCATAGTACTTCATCCATTACAAACAATACATAAGTTCTTACACAAATGGGGATCTCATGATCCAGTTCTTAATACAACATCAAGCAGCGGAATACGTAATAATAACGGTAGCGTAGGCGAAGCTCCATCTTCGGGTCACAGCAATCTTGCGATGGGAGATGATCCTAGTTGTCGTACCCTTCTTGGGGTCCATCCTCCAGGTACTCCTCTTCATAGTCTGGCCATGGGAATAGCCAGGGACAAAGCCATGAGTACTCTTTAAGTACTCGCAAACTAATACTAACAGGTAAGGGGTTTTTGGATAATAGGACACTAGGCTCTAGGGTTGTTTTGCAAAAAGCCAGGTTTATCTTTACTAAGTTCCAAAGTTAGTCACAACTTTATAACTCCTAAGTGGGATCTTGTAATTCAGGCCACAACTCTGTTGTGTTCACGTTAAAGTCTCAATTAATTTCACAAGTCATTTTAAAAGTCTGACGGAGGAACAGTATGGCCACTCCAACTGTCCATAACCGCGGACGCAGCTATTCGAATAGTTTGACACTCTGCAGAGATTGTACACTTTCACCACAACATTCGATACATCCGTCAGGAACAAATCCTGAATTCACCATACTCAGTATGCGGATAATCAATCCTAACCTTTCAATTACACGCCCTAGTATAAGCACCTCTCCTGTGAGTTTGGCCTCCCAACCATGACCACTGTCATCTTGGGTACTGCACAGGTGGACAATCTTCACAAGGTAGCCTCAGCTCAGACCTTGGCCGTGAGGGAACTAATACTAAGGAATATAAGTTTCCAGTCAAGCCCTACCCAATATTCGGGTATTGTGGTTGTACGATAAAATTGGAATGGTATCGCATCCAGACAACCATCAGTTTTATAAAGGGCTAAGGCTCATGCCTCAACATTTTCATCACCAAAATCATCAAGTGTTTGGAAACACATGTCCAAAACATTTCAATAGAATGATCCATCATTCCAAGGTTTTCATAACCATTTTTCCACCAAGTATTCCCATCTAAAAGTTGATCAAGTTTTATGCTTAGCACTAGCATCTACAGGTGGGGGTAGTAATAGTGAGGGGTGGTAACTGGTGGAGTATTACTAAGTCCAACCTTATATCTTAGGCTGATATCAAGGTTTCTAGATTAGGCCAAATTTTATACTCTTTAAGCAACCTTCAGCACAACTGTCTAGTATCTACCAAACTCTTAGGTAGACTCTAAGTAAGATTTGATAAAGAAATAAAGTAAGAAGCTTGCCATAAAACTAGGATTGGTTTAGCAAGTAGGTATGATCACATATGATTAAGGCATATAGTATTCATATCACAAGTATGGGTTTGTGGCATCAGTAAGGTATCTTGCAAGCGTTAGCTTGCACATTCGCTGGTAGTATTGGGCTTGCATAGTAATTAGCTTGCATAGGTATAATATCTTGCAAGTGTTAGCTTGCCTTGTGCAGAGCAGTGGTTGAAGTTCTCCTCGGCTTCCTCTTCGTAGTATCCTCCTTCCTCCTCGTAGTATCCTTGGTCGGTACTAGCGTCTATGAATAAATACGAGGTACACAATCACCAAACAATACTTAACTACTTGCAATCATCACACACAAGGGTCCTATAGATGATCTAGCATCATCTCTAACATTACAAGGTTAAATCTTGGTTTAAAACTTCTTATTTTTAGAAAAGTAATTTCTACTCATTGAAAAACTACTTAAGATTTAATATTCTCCAAACTAAACATGGGATCATTTTGAAACATGTCATCACCACATATTGTAGTCCATGGGAATGTGATTTAAAGTGGTGTCACAATTTAATAAGGTTTTACCTTTTTATTTTAATTAACTAAAGTGACTAGAAATGCTTATGAAGCATTCTTTTATTACTTGAACATTATTTCTGCAAGTAAACCTATATATTTTTATATATTCTGAAAGGTATGGTTAAATGTGATTTTTGAGAGTTGGAATCAACTCAAAATATTTTATGGTTTAAATTTGAAAAAAGTTTGAATGCAGAAAAGATTCTGCCTTGTTATTTTTGCTATGGGTGATCTACACATCCAAATGACTTGAATCCAACGGGCTTGGATTAAGCATTCACAGACCTTTCCAACAAAATTGGTTTCACCCAATTTGGTGCACTGAATCGATCTGGGTTAATTTTTGAAGTTGGGTACAGAAGTGTGTTTGAAATTAAAAAAAGGTTTAATTTGAATTGCTGGGCTGTGCGGGAAATTCTAACGGGCTGGCCTGCTAAGCGCAGTGCTCCCGCGGGCTGCTTAAGTGGGTGTCCCCACTCGTCAGTGACACGGGGCTGGGCGAAGCGGTATGGGGCAACGTGGATCGTTCGATCTAGTTCTAATCTAACGGCTGAGGGTCATCGTCGACGCGAGACAGCTCCGGCAAGAACGAAACCTAGCGCGGCCAGTGAGGGGTGCTGGGGGCTCACCGGGGTACGGGCGAGGGTCGGCGAGGCGGGCGAACGACGAAGTCGACGACGGCGAACCTCCTGGTACCGGTGGCTTCTCCTGGGGCGGCTCCAATCACTGGCTCCCTTCTTCTCCGGCAGCGGCAGGCTCCAGTGAAATTCCGGCGAGGTGGTGCTCGGCATGCTCTGAGGATGGTGTGGCACGGTCAGTCGGGATAGGGGAGTGAGATGGTGTGAAGAAATCGTGCGGGGGTGGCCTCTATTTATAGTCAAGCGAGGGGACTGTCGGGGCGCAAGGTGAGCTCGTCGGGGGTGACGTTACAGGCGGCTATAGGCATGGGCAAGGGTAGGGGACGGTGCTGTGTCTCCTGGCGATGCTCAACGACATGATCGCGAGGCATGGGGCGGTGCGGTTTGGTCTGGAACAGGCGGCGCTCTGCTGGCAGGCGGCGGCGTCTTCGACGGTGGGCGGTGGCTGTATGGCACGGGGCGGCAAACGGGGGTGTCTGGCGGTCTCCTGGGTCGGTGGTGATCGTGTATGCACGCGGTGAGGGCGGCGCGCGGTCTGTGGGTGATGGTCGAGGGTGGCGCTCTGGCGCACGCTCGGCATGGTCTGGGCGTGTCTCGTGCGCGTGGTCCAGGGCTTGGCAACGCTCGCGGCTGGGACAGGCAGTGGCGGTGGATGGTGGGCTTCCTTCCAGACAAGGTTGGCACGGCTAGTTCTTCCTCTAGGCTGATGTCCACAATGGGGTGACATGGGGGTGCTCGGTTGTTCACCATTAATGACAATGGCAAGCTCACAGGGGTGCTAGTGTTGGGCTAATCTTTCTAGATGATCTACTGGGTTGTGTGTGAGCTAACTAGGGAACAAGTTAGGCTCAAAACACTGCACACTATAGTGTTTGATGTTTTGTTTGATTTGTGTCTGCAACCTGTTTGATGAAATGGCCGCATGAAATCAAGTTTTGAATTTTGAAATGAATTTTGGTGGGTTTTCTAGATTGGTTCTGGTGAGTCTGCAGATGCTTGGGTTTTGAAAGTTGAGCTTGTTTGAGTGGGTTTTGAAAAGGTGGGATCTTCCCATATGAAGAAGATTCAATTTTGAATTGTCATTTAAACTATGCATTTGAAAGTTTCTGTATGATCACAAAGTGGGCCTTGATACTCTGTTATGAGTACATTCAAGGGGTGCAAAGATCCAGAAAAGTTTCTGTTAGGTTTTGAAAGTTTGAGACAGCCAAAGTAGGCATGGGAGTTAAATTGGTCAAAATGACCATTCACTTAATATATTTGTTTTGATTTACTTGTCTTTAGGAAAAGTGTGTGAAATGTTTTAGATGATGTTCTTTTCACCTAAGAAACATTTTACATGTAATGGATCACACAAACAAGGTGGTTTTTAAAGAAATTCAAAATCCATGCATAGACATATACATGCATTCATGAATTCATTTAGAAAAGTTTATGTTAACCCTAAACTTGATGATTAGTGTTTTGATGATCTAGGTTTGATATTTTTGGGATCTTACAAACCTTCCCCCCTTAAACAAAATCTCCTCCCGAGATTTGAAAAAGGACGAAAAGATTACCTAGGATTTGAAGAGATCTGGAAACTCCGTCCTGATGTGATCTTCGCGTTCCCAGGTAGCCTCCTCTGAATCTTGAGAAACTTGATGCTTCGGGTTCTGGTAGTTCGAAAGGATTCTTCCAATATACGGATTTGTACTTCGGGATAGGTCAGATCATCGTTGATCTCTATGGTCCGGTGATCGATATTCTTGAACACTTCGGTCTTCTCGGGGACTTCGAGACATTTGCGAAGTAACAAGATATGGAACACATTATGCACCGTTGACATCTCTTCTGGTAGTTCTAGTTGATACGATACTTCTCCTCGACGGTTCAGAATTTTGAAAGGTCCGATATATCTGGGGGCTAAGTTTCCTTTGAGTTGGAAACGTTGCATTCCCTTCAATGGCGACACTTTCAGATAAACAAAATCTCCGATGTTGAAGGCGAGGTCTCGACGTCTCTTGTCGGCGTAACTCTTTTGTCGGGATTGGGCTGTCTTGAGGTGTTCACGAATCTTGTGAACCTTCTCTTCTGCTTCTCGTAGGATGTCGGGTCCGAAAATCTGACTCTCTCCTACTTCCGACCAGTTCAAAGGGGTGCGGCACTTTCTTCCGTACATAAATTCAAATGGGTCCATTTTCAAACTGGCTTGGTAACTATTGTTGTATGAAAATTCTGCAAACGGCAGACAGGCTTCCCACTTGGATCCATATTCTAGCACACATGCTCTAAGCATATCTTCGAGTATTTGGTTTACTCGCTCCGTTTGTCCATCGGTCTGAGGGTGATACGCGGTACTGAAATCTAGGCGGGTTCCTAAACCTTCTTGGACTTTCTTCCAGAATCTCGAGGTAAACTGAGTTCCTCGATCCGATACTATATTCTTGGGGACTCCATGCAAACTAACGATCCTAGCGATGTACAACTCCGCTAGCTTCGAACTCTGATAGGTAGTTTTGACGGGCAAGAAATGGGCGACTTTGGACAATCTGTCCACTATGACCCAAATAGAGTCATTTCCCCTACTAGAAGTAGGTAGTCCAGTGATAAAGTCCATTCCTACAGAATCCCATTTCCATTCCGGAATTTGCAAAGGTTGCAACAATCCAGCGGGTCTTTGATGTCCTGCCTTGACTCGTTGACATATATCACACTTGGCGATATAGCTTCCGATTTCTCTCTTCATCTTATGCCACCAAAATTGCTCTTTCAAATCTTGATACATCTTAGTTCCTCCGGGATGGATAGAATAAAGAGTATCGTGAGCCTCCTTCAAGATAACTTCTTTCAACTCCGAATCTGCTGGTACACAAAGGCGTCCTTTGTACCACAGAACTCCTTCGTCCTTGGTGAATCTGGGTACTTTGCCGGTACCGATACGACGCTTGATTCCGTCAATACTAGCATTTTCCTTCTGCACCTCTTTAATCTGACCGATCAAAGTGGGTTGGAGTTCTATGGTAGCCAAAAATCCTTCAGTTACTAATTCCATTCGAAAATCTTCCATCTCTTTGTGCAAACTTGGTTGCTCCTTCAAGATCATGGAGTTCAAGCGGCACGGCAATCTGCTATGGGCATCGGCTACCACATTGGCTTTTCCAGGGTGATAGTGAATGTCCAGGTCGTAATCCTTGATTAGCTCAATCCATCTTCTCTGCCTCATATTCAGCTCCTTCTGAGTGAATATATACTTTAGGCTCTTCTGATCCGAATAAATCTCACAACGGTTTCCCATCAGGTAATGTCTCCATGTCTTTAGGGCTAGAACTACGGCTGCGAGTTCAAGGTCATGGGTTGGGTAATTTTGTTCATGTTGCTTCAATTGTCGCGATAGATAAGATATAACTTTGCCTTCTTGCATTAGCACACATCCGAGACCAATCTTGGATGCGTCACAATACACATCGAAGGGCTTCGTGATATCCGGCATGATCAAGATTGGGGCTAAGATCAATCTCCTCTTGAGTTCTTGAAAACTCGCTTCACATTTGTCGGTCCATTCAAACTTCTTGTCCTTCTTCAGCAATTGGGTCATGGGTCGGGCGATACTCGAGAATCCTTCTACGAATTTGCGGTAATATCCCGCCAATCCGAGAAAATCACGAACTTGGGTTTGAGTGGTTGGGGCTTGCTAATCTTCTACATCTTTCACTTTGGCAGGGTCAACGACAATTCCTCCGGCTGATACAATGTGACCGAGGAATCCTACTTCCTGTAACCAGAATTCACATTTGCTAAATTTTGCATACAACTGATGCTCTCTAAGGGTTCCAAGAATGGTCCTTAGGTGTAGCTCATGTTCTTCTTCTGATTTGGAATAAATCAGAATGTCATTGATGAAAACAACAACAAACTTATCCAGGAAGTCCATAAAAATCTTATTCATGAGGTTCATGAAATAAGCGGGGGCATTGGTTAATCCAAAAGACATGACTATATACTCGTACAATCCATATCTGGTGGTAAAGGCAGTCTTTGGAATATCCTCTGCACGAATTTTGAGTTGATGATAGCCAGTCCTAAGATCAATCTTAGAAAACACCTGGGCACCGGTCAACTGATCAAACAAATCTTCTATCTTAGGCAAGGGGTACTTGTTCTTGATGGTGACATCATTCAACTTCCGATAATCCGTACACAGACGGTTACCTCCATCTTTTTTGTCCACAAACAAGACAGGTGATCTCCATGGGGACGCACTTGGTTGAATCAATCCGATTTCTAGCATGGAATCTAGTTGCTTCTTTAGTTCTTCTAGTTATGACGGGTTCATACTATAGGGTATCTGGGCTATGGGTCCTGTTCCGGGGATTAATTCGATGATAAACTCGATATACCGATCTGGGGGCATACCGGGCAAAACATCTGGAAATACATCGGGGTATTCGTAGACTATCCGAACTTGGTCAATGGTAGGTTGGGCTATACCCTTGTTACACTTGAATTGGCGAGGTAAGGTTTCAGATATATGCTCGACTGATATTCCGGCGGTACTGGTCATGGTGATGGCTTTCTTGGCACAGTCAATCAATCCTTTATGTTTGGACATCCAATCCATTCCTAGTATTACTTACAAACCTTTAGTTCCGAGTACTATTAGATTAGCATAAAAATCTATGCCATGGATTCGGATAGGGACGGCTTTGCAAATTTGCCTAGCCTTGGTGGTTGATCCGGGAATTTGTACAATCATCACATGCTTCAATTTGGTTGGTTGAATTTTACTACTGCAGTCAAATTCTTTGGTGACAAATGAATGCGATGCACCAGAATCAAACAACACTCTTGCAAGTACTGAATTAACAGAAAACATACCCAGCACGACGTCTGGCGCTTCCTGAGCTTCTTTAGCATGCATGAGAAAAAGATGGCCATTGCGGTTGAGTGAATTCCCTGGGGCAAATCTTCTCCCTGGCTGGACACGAGGCTGCTGCTGAGCTGGGACATTGGTGTTGGGGGCTGTAGCATTCTTCTTGTTAGGGCACTCATTGGAATAGTGGCCTTTATTTCCACAGTCATAACAGGTCACTTGTGACTTGTCCTTGGCTGCGACAGGCACAGCATTGCTTCCAGTCCTCGGGGCAGTGTTGGGGTTGGTGGTAGTATTGTTGGTGTTCAATTTGGGTGGGGCACGGGTGAAATTGCTAGAGTTGCCGGGGTTGTTGTGATTTCCTCCGGGTCTAGGGTTTCCACGGTTGGGATAGGTCGGACGGGTCATAGGGGGTCTATTGGTTCTTGGGGCAAATCCTGGAGATGGGTTGGGGCGATACTTTGGGGTCTGATGGGTTCCTGGTTGATGCATCATGCGACGCTTGCGGTTTTCATTGGCCTGGTTGATCTTTCCTTCCATCTGGATAGCAGAGTCTACAAGGGCTTCAATATCAACAAAGGGGATATTGACTAACACTGTCTGCATCTCGTCATGCAGACCATTCAGAATCTTTCTTTCTTCTTGGCCGGTGTCTATTTCGTCCGGGCATACATAGATAATGACAAAAATTTGTCACGGTATTCCACTGATCATCCTTCCTTGCTTCAACTCTCTGAACTCGTCTCTCATTCTCTTGATCAAACCTGGTGGCACATGGGTTCTGCTAAACTTGACCTTGAATTCCTCCCAGGTCATCATCTGGCCTCCGGTCATTGCACGAACACTGTTCGACCATGCCCTGGCATCTCCGGCTAGATAATGGGTGGCGAACAAGACTTTCTCATTGGCTTCCACTCCGTCTATTTCTAAGTTATTTTCCATGGTTTGCAGCCAATCATCGGCATCTAGGGGTTCTTCCGACTTGGTGAAAACGGGTGGGTTGGTATTCTGGAAATTCTTGAGCTTAGATCCGTGGTTGTCCTGGTTTCCATGGCCTTGGTTGTTGTGGGCTAGCTGGGCTATCTGTTGCAGAGTGGCTAGGTTGGCTTGACGTTCGGCTCTTTCAGCTTCGTGGTCAGAAGTCAACATTTGCAGGATCTGCAACATCGGGTCCGGGGCTGAACCACTTCCTCCACGTGGCATCTGAAGATTGATATAGATCATGAGAAAAGAGGGAAATTGCTAAGGTTTTTGGGTTTTTGAAAAGTTTTTGGAGTTTGACTCAAGTTTTCTAGCAACTTGCTTTTTCATTCATTCACTCATAGCACACAATACAACACACACCACAACAAGGAAAAACAGATGGTTTTAAGAACCATTCTGGAATCTACGATACAGTGGGACCGACTACTACTCACTATGCTAGTGCTCAGTGCTACTACTGCTCGGAGTCTGTGGCTTCATCATCTTCCGCATCATGGATGAAGGCGAAATCATCCTCATCGGTGAAGAAGTCCATGGCCTGATCCTCCAGAAAATCATCGTCATCGCTGAGATAGGAGTAAGGGTCTCCACGAAGATCCTCTCTGGCATTCTCCCTTTCCTCTAGCTGCATGTCTCTCTCATGGATGGTCTCTTCCAGAGATGAGATGCGATGGCGAAGACGGGCAATAATGCGCTCCTTCTTGTCGAGCTGACGGCGGCTAGACTTGCGATCCTTTGCTAGCATGGCGATGGTCTGATCCTTCGTCTTGATGATGGCAGACTTGTGGTTGCAATAGTCATGGCAGTTGTCCAACTCTTGTTGACGATCATACATCACGAAGCTAAGGTGATCCAATTGAGTCTTCAGCTCGGGGTGGTATGGGGCTTCCAGTGGTTGTCCATTTGCATCACGCCTTGGGCAAAACTCAAAGCGAGTACCCTTGATCTGATTGATGCTCTGCCCACAAAGACGGGAAAGAGCTTCCTGCATTGCTCTGGCCAGTCCATCGAGCCAGTTGTTTTCCCTCAAGGTAAACTGAATTCCCTTTGCAGTGGGAGGTTCAATCTTTCCTCGGAGACTTGCAACAATTAGCCACTACAGATCTTCTCCTCCTTGATCATTGAGCTAAGCTCCGAAGAACTCGGGATGCAGACGCTCCAGAAGTTCCGAAAGCTGATCCAGATCCCTCTCAAAGATAAGGTCTCCCCCATTCCCAAGTTGATAAAACTTGCTATACTTCACGTCCATCTATAAAAATAGAGGATGAGTAGATTAGCAGAGTGATCAAGTGTGTCAAAATTTTATCTATTTTGCAAGAGTTTTTGGGGAACATGAAGTTTTATTAAAGAATTAAAGAGGTAAGAATGAGAATAGGTTTTCGTAAATATTTTTGTTCTGTGGTTTCGAAACTAAGTTTTTGGTTCAACGTCCAACCTAACTAGGGTCTCCTAGGGTAAACCTGGCTCTGATACCAACTTGTCAACACCCGGATTTTTCAATCCTAGATGCCTGTTATGCCATACATCGCAATCCCAGGATTACCATTTTTGCGAGACATAACAGAATTGGATACCATAGTACTTCATCCATTACAAACGATACATAAGTTCTTACACAAATGGGGATCTCATGATCCAGTTCTTAATACAACATCAAGCAGCGGAATACGTAATAATAGCGATGGCGTAAGCTCCATCTTCGGGGTCACGAGGCAATGCGATGGATGGGAGATGATCCTAGTTGTCGTAACCTTCTTGGGGTCCATCCTCCAGGTACTCCTCTTCATAGTCTGGCCATGGGAATAGCCAGGGACAAAGCCATGAGTACTCTTTAAGTACTCGCAAACTAATACTAACAGGTAAGGGGTTTTTAGATAATAGGACACTAGGCTCTAGGGTTGTTTTGCAAAAAGCCAGGTTTATCTTTACTAAGTTCCAAAGTTAGTCACAACTTTATAACTCCTAAGTGGGATCTTGTAATTCAGGCCACAACTCTGTTGTGTTCACGTCAAAGTCTCAATTCATTTCACAAGTCATTTTAAAAGTCTGACGGGGAACAGTATGGCCACTCCAACTGTCCATAACCGCGGACGTGGCTATTTGAATAGTTTGACACTCTGCAGAGATTGTACACTTTCACCACAACATTCGATACATCCGTCAAGAACAACTCCTGAATTCACCATACTCAGTATGCGGATAATCAATCCTAACCTTTCAATTACACGCCCTAGTATAAGCACCTCTCCTGTGAGTTTGGCCTCCCAACCATGACCACTGTCATCTTGGGTACTGCACAGGTGGACAATATTCACAAGGTAGCCTCAGCTCAGACCTTGGCCGTGAGGGAACTAATACTAAGGAATATAAGTTTCTAGTCAAGACCTACCCAATATTCGGGTATTGTGGTTGTACGATAAAATTGGAATGGTATCGCATCCAGACAACCCTCAGTTTTATAAAGGGCTAAGGCTCCTGCCTCAACATTTTCATCACCAAAATCATCAAGTGTTTGGAAACACATGTCCAAAACATTTCAATAGAATGATCCATCATTCCAAGGTTTTCATAACCATTTTTCCACCAAGTATTCCCATCTAAAAGTTGATCAAGTTTTATGCTTAGCACTAGCATCTACAGGTGGGGGTAGTAATAGTGAGGGGTGGTAACTGGTGGAGTTTCACTAAGTCCAACCTTATATCTTAGGCTGATATCAAGGTTTCTAGATTAGGCCAAATTTTATGCTCTTTAAGCAACCTTCAGCACAACTGTCTAGTATCTACCAAACTCTTAGGTAGACTCTAAGTAAGCTTTGATAAAGAAATAAAGTAAGAAGCTTGCCATAAAACTAGGATTGGTTTAGCAAGTAGGTATGATCACATATGCTTAAGGCATATAGTATTCATATCACAAGTATGGGTTTGTGGCATCAGTAAGGTATCTTGCAAGTGTTAGCTTGCACATTCGCTGGTAGTATTAGGCTTGCATAGTAATTAGCTTGCATAGGTATAGTATCTTGCAAGTGTTAGCTTGCCTTGTGTGAGCGATGGTTGAAGTTCTCCTCGGCTTCCTCTTCGTAGTATCCTCCTTCCTCCTTGTAGTATCCTTGGTCGGTACTAGTGTCTATGAATAAATACGAGGTACACAATCACCAAACAATACTTAACTACTTGCAATCATCACACACAAGGGTCCTATAGATGATCTAGCATCATCTCTAACATTACAAGGTTAAAGCTTGGTTTAAAACTTCTTATTTTTAGAAAAGTAATTTCTACTCATTGAAAAACTACTTAAGATTTAATATTCTCCAAACTAAACATGGGATCATTTTTACACATGTCATCACCACATATTGTAGTCCATGGGAATGTGATTTAAAGTGGTGTCACAATTTAATAAGGTTTTACCTTTTTATTTTAATTAACTAAAGTGACTAGAAATGCTTATGAAGCATTCTTTTATTACTTGAACATTATTTCTGCAAGTAAACCTATATATTTTTATATATTCTGAAAGGTATGGTTAAATGTGATTTTTGAGAGTTGGAATCAACTCAAAAGCTTTTATGGTTTAAATTTGAAAAAAGTTTAAATGCAGAAAAGCTTCTGCCTAGTTATTTTTGCTATGGGTGATCTACAGATCCAAATGACTTGAATCCAACGGGCTTAGATTAAGCATTCACAGACCTTTCCAACAAAATTGGTTTCACCCAATTTGGTGCACTGAATCGATCTGGGTTGATTTTTGAAGTTGGGTACAGAAGTGTGTTTGAAATTAAAAAGAAAAAGGTTTAATTTGAATTGCTGGGCTGCGCGGGAAATTCTAACAGGCCGGCCTGCTAAGCGTGATGCTCCCATGGCTGCTTAAGTGGGTGTCCCCACTCGTCAGTGACACGGGGCTAGGCGAAGCGGTATGGGGCAACGTGGATCGTTCGATCTAGTTCTAATCTAACGGCTAAGGGTCATCGTCGACGCGAGACAGCTCCGGCGAGAACGAAACCTAGCGCGGCCAGTGAGGGGTGCTGGGGGCTCACCGGAGTGCAGGCGAGGGCGGCGACGAAGTCGACGACGGCGAACCTCCTGGTACCGGTGGCTTCTCCTGGGGCGGCTCCAATCGCTGGCTCCCTTCTTCTCTGGCAGCGGCAGGCTCCAGTGAAATTCCGGCGAGGTGGTGCTCGGCTTGCTCTGAGGATGGCGTGGCACGGTCAGTGGGGAGAGGGGAGTGAGATGGTGTGAAGAAATCATACGGGGGTGGCCTCTATTTATAGTCGAGCGAGGGGACCGTCGGGGCGCAAGGTGAGCTCGTCGGCTATAGGCATGGGCAAGGGTAGGGGACGGTGTTGTGTCTCCTGGCGATGCTCAACGACATGATCGCGAGGCATGGGGCGGTGCGGTTTGGTCCGGAACGGGCGGCGCTCTGCGCGGCAGAGGCGGCGTCTTCGACGGCGGGCGGTGGCTGTATGGCACGGGGCGGCAAACGGGGGTGTCTGGCGGTCTCCTGGGTCGGTGATGATCGTGTATGCACGCGGTGAGGGCGGCACGCGGTCTGTGGGTGATGGTCGAGGGTGGCGCTCTGGCGCATGCTCGGCATGGTCTGGGCGTGTCTCGTGCGCGTGGTCCAGGGCTTGGCAACGCTCGCGTCTGGGACAGGCAGTGGCGGTGGACGGTGGGCTGCCTCCCAGACAAGGTTGGCACGACTAGTTCTTCCTCTAGGCTGCTGTCCACAATGGGGTGACATGGGGATGCTCGGCTGTTCACCATTAATGACAATGGCAAGCTCACAGGGGTGCTAGTGTTGGGCTAATCTTTCAAGATGATCTACTGGGTTGTGTGTGAGCTAACTAGGGAACAAGTTAGGCTCAAATCACTGCACACTATAGTGTTTGATGTTTTGTTTGATTTGTGTCTACAACCTGTTTGGTGAAATGGCCGCATGAAATCAAGTTTTGAATTTTGAAATGAAATTTGGTGGGTTTGCTAGATTGGTTCTGGTGAGTCTGCAGATGCTTGGGTTTTGAAAGTTGAGCTTGTTTGAGTGGGTTTTGAAAAAGTGGGATCTTCCCATATGAAGAAGATTAAATTTTGAATTGTCATTTAAACTATGCATTTGAAAGTTTCTGGATGATCACAAAGTGGGCCTTGATACTCTGTTATGAGTACATTCAAGGGGTGCAAAGATCCAAAAAAGTTTCTGTTAGGTTTTGAAAGTTTGAGATAGCCAAAGTAGGCATGGGAGTTAAATTGGTCAAAATGACCATTCACTTAATATATTTGTTTTGATTTACTTGTCTTTAGGAAAAGTGTGGGAAATGTTTTAGATGATGTTCTTTTCACCTAAGAAACATTTTACAAGCAATGGATCACACAAACAAGGTGGTTTTTAAAGAAATTCAAAATCCATGCATACACATATACATGCATTCATGAATTCATTTAGAAAAGTTTATGTTAACCCTAAACTTGATGATTAGTGTTTTGATGATCTAGGTTTGATATTTTTGGGATGTTACACATGGTGTACGTATTTTAACGCATCACTAGAATGTGCCACCTATTGATGATTGATGACATGGATCTAGCTTCTCTTCGCGTATTTTCATTCAATCGCTCATGGATTTTTTCCGATATTTTTTGCAATGGCTGATGAACTCCAACATCTTGGTAACATGCTTCGTCAACGAGCCCTTGCTGATGCAATGCGAAGTACAAACTATGGTCTTCATCGTCATTCCATTTAGGTTCTCTCTTTTTCTTCATCACGGAGCTAATCATTTCGAATAAAAATCTAGTAAACAACATATCGGTACATGTTCTTCTACCACAATCACAAGAACAAACCTAGATGAGATTTCACCTTGTCGACATTGTGCCGAACAGAGTGGATGTGGCCTTTGTGTTTGGAAAGTAAGGCGCCATAGCTGGTGCGGGTGCGACCATGACGATGGCGAGCTCGGATTCTGGAGGACAACAATGTCGATATCTCGTCCCAGTGTCGTGCCATGGCTGCAGCTATGACATGGGTCGAGCTTCGGTTCGTGAGGAGGAGGGCGGGGCCAATCAGGTTCGGCTGGGTGCCGGATCTCGCCGCTGAAGGAATTCCCTCCCAGCTCCATGTCATGGTGGAGACCATAGGTCGCCTCTTTGGGGAAGAAGAAGGTCGTGTCAAATAGAACGTTTGAACATGAGGGCGCCAACGCTGCAAGTCTACATGGCAGCCTAGATGGCAGCGACTTAGCAATCAAAACTGACAGGATGGGCCCAATTTGACGGGCGTTAGCGAGGTTTCTCGTGTTCTAAAGTTTTGTTGAATTCATGCTGAAAAAGTCCCTCTGAGAATTGGGCACACCACATCTGAGTATCATGATCTAATATCGACGAAGTTGGACCCCGTGTTGCCTTGGCGCTTCAACTTTCGGTCTGCATGTTAAAATTCTCCCCAATCCTAGTAGTTTCTAAACTTTTCATATGTTTTCAAAAATGTTTTACAAAAGTTTTCAATAAAGATATAGAGATGCTATATCTATAAGAGAAACTATTTGAGAAAAGAACCTCTTATGGAGCTCTCCTACTACCACAACCAAATTGCACATCTCTTTATTATGATTATCTTAAGGTAGTTTGCGAGTACATTCAAAGTACTCTCTGACATTGTACCTAGATATTTACTTGATCAGATCTCGAGAAGAAGGTGACTTCGATGACTATGCAAGCTAGGACGTTCTCCTAGTAAGCTGCCTATAGGGTTACGGCATGGCTCGGGCTCGAAGATATACTAAAGTTCCGCTGATGATGAGCGAGGTAGCCATAATGGCATTAAGGTATGACTTGTATCCGCTTAAGTATGTGATGTTTACTTTGATACTTGTCGGTTATGTACCATGACAGACTGATCATGGGATCATGGTGATATACATAACAGGGATTCTCGGAGGATTAATCTGGGAGTTGCACACTTCTGAAAATGATTACTATTCTGACTTACCAAAAGTTAAAGTTTACAACCAGGAATTATTAAAGAACATCCTTGGGGACTGCGGGTGGATGTTTACAGAAAGAAAGGGGCCTATTTAGAAAAGTTGCCCGAGGGTTGAATGAATTCTGAGATCTGAAATTCGATTGAAATTATCCTGAGTTCCAAAGAAGATGGAGACCAAACAGTTATGAATTTGGAGGTGCCGTAAAAACAGGAATTATAGAGGGAATCAAGGGATCTAACTTTGGTGTTTGGGGTTTCTTTGTAGGAGGCCTGCAACGCCCGGGATCTAGTCAGGAACATAGGAAAAACGGGGACGCTGACAGGAATCAAATGAACTGGGAAAGAAACTGCAGCAACGTGAGTGAGAAAAGGTGAAGTTCCACGGATGATATCAAGAGATTCTGACCTCCGTTTTGAGCAAGGATTGATGCGATGGAAAGATGGGATTACCAAGAATATCGTGAACTTGATCGATTCTCTGGAGGGGATTGGTGCAGTGCATGATCATGTGGAAAACAGAGGCTCACGGTGGTGTCTGCTGATTTTCGTGGTTAACTGATGGAGTGTTCGTCACAGACTAACTAAATTCGACTGAAAATCTATGATGCCACGCGAGGATGATCTAGAGCGATATACTAGAACAAATCATTCATGTGATGGCTCGATGGAAAAAGGGTTGGACGAAGATTAAATAGGAGCAGGTAAAAAAGGACGGAGGAGGATAGTAAAGGCAGCTCTCATCCGAGGAACAAAGGTACAGGGAAACATGGACGATAGTGACGTCCGGTGGCTGTGACGCACGATGGCTGCTCGACGGAGGGCAGCAGGAGTACGGGAAGCGAGGAACGAAGTGACCATGTCTGGTAGGTCGGGTGACGAGTGCATATTTGCATCATGTTTCATATTATTATTTCGCACTGTAGTAGTATGATCTTGGTATTTTACGGCGCTCGCACGCATATTTTATGTATATTTTCACCAGGATCAGTACAGCTGATGGATACGATGGACACAACTCTTGGACTAGTTGTACTATAAAAAAAAGGAGTCAAAAACAATATAGATCGCTAATTTGAGAAATATTAATAATACTAGAAAAAACCTGAAGCGAGCAAAGCATACCAAAGTTTTAATGACTAACTATACGGAGGGAATAATTTTTCCGGTCGTATAGTTCCTGTCGTATAGTTAGCGCCACCACCGCCTCCTCAAATATTTTCAGCCCGTGCAACTGGATTGGAGAGGACATACAAAACACCCAGAAATCGTAAAAAACCTCACCACCAGAAGGGATCTGGAGAGGGAACTTGCCCAAGGGATCCATCTTCGCCCTATGCAGATCTGGGAGGCCAAGGCATCGATCTCTTGGGTAGATGGAGAAACCCTAGCATATGATTGAGATAAGATAGATATTATTATGTTATTCATCATTATTTGTATGTGTTAATTATCTTCATATTGTTGTTGAGAGTTGTGCACCTTTTTAATATTTGCCTCTTATGAGACTTGATGAAGGGGATTACTTTTTGGTAGATGTAGGGATGATAGCATTTACTATGACTATAAAGCTATTGCAATTCCTTACGTACTAACATGAGGAAGGCAGGAGAACTCATTAAGCCATTCATATCCATGCCATGGGAGAAATACCTTAATAGCAAGATAATATGATTGATATCGTTTATCTTTTAGCTGTGGTTATGACGGATGATGTGAGAAGTGGTTGCTGCCTATTCGTCCATATATAGAGCTCCTCCCACATACATACATGTCATGAAAATATTTGTTATAATAATCTTGATTGCTCAGTCTAAACTGCTAGCGGTGTGTCCACCACTCCCTGAGAATGCCTTTAATTGCTTCCCTCAAAAACCCAAAAAAATTCTACCTTTCTTGCATCTTAAAATTATTCTTTAAGTACTTCGTTTATTTTTTGTTAAAAGCACTTTAGTCTTTCGCCTACTTCTCCCTGTGGGATCAATATATTTATTTCAAAACTACCTACAAACAATCTATGTACTTGCAATCATCATCGGGGAACTCACCCAGGTTCTGTTGGTGTGGAAGGATCATGCGGAGGTGGTGATGACCAGGCGCAGGGCTCGCGGACTACACCTTCGGCTTCATCACGGGCACGGTGGTGGCGGTGACCTTCCGTCGAGCTATGGTCTCTGGTCCAAGTATAGCCAGCGCATGGAAGTTAAGGCCGCTTCTCGAGCATCTGGTCGGCCTCAGTGTGCAACAGGGCAACGGGGAGAGAGATGGCAGGGGCTAGGCTTTTAGGAGGCCGTGGGAGGTGCGAGCTTGGGGAGGAATAGAGGGTACGTTGGCTCCCATATTTCGATCTGAAGGAGGTTGGTGAGCTAGGAATAAGTAAGGGGAGCTAGGCGCATGGCTTGCACCTTTTGCAAAAGGTGAAACGAGGGCACGGGTGTAGCTAGGTCGTCTCTTCTACCCCTTCGTTTCTTGCTTGAAGGGGCAGGAGAGGGCACCAGGAGAGGAGGTGGACGAGGGGTGACGTCTAGATAGCCAGGAAAGGAGGGAGGGTAATAGCCTAGTTAGGAGAGAAAGGGGTGAGGCGATTAGATGGTCACATGGCTAGATGACATGATCACCATACGGTGGGTGGGTTGGGTTGGAACAAGGAGGAAAGAATGAGTTAGTTAGGACAGTTGGGCTAGCTTGGTTTCTTATTTTTTTTTTGGTTTAGTTCATATGAAACCAACTTGTTTGAATTACTTCACAAGTTCAACAAGGCCACTAAGAATCAAATAGAAACCAAGAGGAGGTGACAACATAAGCCAATATTTTATTTGACTTCAAGTTAACTTGCATGAGTTTAAAACAAAAAACTTTCCATAAATTCAAATGAAACCACTAAGAAGGGAGGTGGTGGTGAGCTTGCCTGTGCCATGCATGATCATTAAAGGCCACCATTATAATTGTAAAAACAACTGTAAATCTATATGGTCCTATAATCCATACATGTATTCAATGATTTGAAAAAAATCGACCAACAAGAAGGAGGCTTGCTAGTAATATTAGTTGTTTGAAATATGCATAGATATAAAGCCAATGACCATGATAGTGTGTATTTTCTCACTATATTCACTCGTTGTCAAAGGACGTCATATGTGGGCATAATTTGACTAGAACCATATAGAAGCTTGCAAAAGAGAATTTTAGACACATGGCATTGCAAAGGTGGCCATGGCGATCCACATGATTTAATATTGTTAAAACAACATGTATAACACATGGGATCATGTAGAATTTGACGTGGATCCATCCCAACACATATGAGATAGCTTTAAATACAAATAGAATTGCAATTGATCATATATAGTTGGATGGTGGAATTATAAGGTGGTGACAAGAAAGGTGGTGGAGTTGTAAAATATATGCCCCCAACTCAACTTGGGCATCAAGCAATATATCAAAATCCAACTACAATATATCAAGAGGCAAATACAAGCAATACAATATAAATGCAAATGGGATAAGAATCAAATGAAAAGGGATTTTATATGATGCTCAAATGCAAGGTGTCATGGTGACATGAGCATGATATAATGATGATGCAATGAATGACATGTAGGAAGTAGCAATATATAGACTAGGCAAGTAGCATTACAATTGCTAGAAAATTGGGATTCTACATAATACCAACTTGAATGACCCTCCGCTTGATGGCCACATAGTTACAAAAGGTGCTCGTCAACTTACAAAGGAGCTTTAACTACAGCAATCTCAACTGTTTCGTATCTTACCGTGGAGGACCTGGAGAAAACGGCCGAGGAATTGGAGGAGCAGCGTTTGGTCTTGCTTGAAGAGACTTCTTGCATCGTGGAAGTCAAACAATGCATCGTCAGTCACCCTTTCCAATACAAGTCACATTATAAGCGACTGCCTTACAGGAGAACACAAGGTGGTCCGGTTCTAGCCAATAGACATACTGAAAGGGAATTTATGACTTTCATATTGTTCTGATGTTTGTTGACAACACTTGTATATGTTTAATATATTGCTAAATGTTTCAGGATTTATCAACTACATTTGTGTAATTTGCACCCAAGGAAAAAGAGCCTCACAGGATAAAAAATGTGCACTGTCAATATCCTGCCGGACTGTCCGGCTAATATGGGACGGGATGTCTGGCCACACCAGAGTGTACGGCCAGATTCTGCCGGAGTGTCCGGCCCTGGCGAGTCACTAGAATTTTCTCGCAAGGTGTGGACATTGAATATGCCTCCTCGGACACTACCCAGACACCTTCCGGACACTTCCCGGAAACTCTGCTGGGCCAGAGTGTCCGGTTAGGCCGGACTATACAGTCCGTGTGTGCCGGACTGTCCGGTGTAAGTGAGTACCAACGGCTCTAATTTCAGTGGTCCTATAAAAGGACCCCTTCTTCTACCTTGGGAGCTGCTCTACCAGGTCAATTATAACATCACATTTTGAGCCACCAAATCCACAAGATCTTTTCACTCAACGATCCAAAGTCATTGATCTTTGGAGAATCGAAGGGGGGGCATGATCTACAACTTCACCAAGAGAGATCTTTAGAAACTCTAGCTTTTTATTTGGTTCTTACAAGCTTGTCTTTGATTGTTTGACAGCTTCCTTATATTCGGGAGCCTCCAATTAGGTTGTGGATGTGTGCCTCAAACTTGTTGTAAAGGTTCCGGCTTCCACCTCGAAGGTTGCTGTTATAGTGAAGAGGTGAATAGAACCCTTTGGGGTGAGGTTCATCAGAGAACAAGGGAGGCCTCTCGTGGCGTTGGAGGTTTGAAACCACCCCCTCTCCAAACATAGACGTACTTCCCCTCAAAAGGAAGGAACTACGGGAAACAAACCCTTGTGTCTCCGTGTGCTCCACTTTGGTTACTTATATCCTTTACCACACTTTACTTTACTTGTTCTTGCTTAGTGTATGTGCTAGTTTGACATATAGGTAAATTAACCTTAGTTGCATAATCTAGAGAATTTATCTTTCTTGTAAAACCCTAATTTGAAACAGAGTAAAATTTGAAGTAGCACCTATTCACCCCCCCTCTAGGTGCCCATACGATCCTTTCAACTGGTATCAGAGCCTCGACTCTTTATTTGGGCTTTACCGCCTAAGAGTATATGGGTAGCCGTTTAGGAGAAGATGATGGTGAGCCAAGTCACACGGTGACCATAGAGGATCTCAATAAGTTGGAAACAAGATTGAGCTCCACCATGGGCAACGATATCAAACAATTGCAAAAGTTATTTGAGGAACTTGTTAAACATAAACCTGCCTCATCATCACCTTCTCCTCAAGAGGAATCTCTATCATTACCCAAGGTAAATGCCCCTACATCACCCGGGGTTGTGGAGGTGGGGCATAATACAAACAACACTAATTCTTCCACAAAAAGGGATGGTGGGAAGGGAGAGCACCATGAGTCACAAGAATGGTACTCTCCCGACCCTCCAATTCCTCACCCTCATATAAACAACAAAGGATGCTTGGATAAAAAGAAAATATGTGAGTGCATTCATGCCCTTTGAGCCCACCGACTTGAAGATCCTACAAGGAAGACACAACTACCACCTCATAACCTCCAAAGAAGTTATGAAAGACATGGCATCTTCCAAGGTTGCCTCCAAGAACGCCAAAGATGCCCATACTTAATCCCTTGGAATGAGCAATGGTGTCAACCTTGCATTAAAGGCCAAAGTTGTGGAGCATGTGGAAGAAGATGATAGTGATGAAGGCTTATGCATGAGACATCCCGATGATGTCAAGATTGATCATAGTGAATATATGGCCTTCTATGCAAAGAACTTTTGGAAATATCCCGCCAAGACCAATATGGAAATGTAACGAAGAAGCAACCCAAATGGAAGAAGAGACAATGTCACTAAATTGAGAACTTCCTTCAATTTTGGTGACCAATATCACTTTGTGGCGGGTTGTCCGTATGATAAGAGAGAAGATCATGGGTGGAAACTTGTGCTGAAGAAAATTTCGAAATCTCCTTTCAAGAAACCCTTCATCAAGAAGAATCCCATCAACAAGAAGTAGGGTCAAATGTATTGATCACTCATGAAGTTTTCCTCTGACAATGAAGATGATGAAGAGGAAACATCAAGTGGTGTGTGTGCTCTTGACACTACTTCTACTCCCACATTCTCCCTCTTCGACTCTCCAAATGAGAATATCTCCAACAAGAACGTCACTTGCCTTATGACAAGAAGAACAGAGGTATCATCATCACCATCACACCCCTCCCACTTGATTAATGATGAAAATGATGATGAGATGTCTCTTGAGGTCAAAAAGGAAATAATTGCTTTTGATGTGTTCATGAATATCTTTCAAGGGGAACACAAGAGACATTTTCTGGACCTCTTAGATCAACTTTCTCACACACAAGAGCTTCTTGATGAGATATGTAAACTAGGGATAGAACACAAGATTGAGGTAGAATCTCTAAATAATGCTCTAGAAGAAGAACAAGAGACTAGGATGTCCCTTGAACTAAAACTTGAAGGGCTTGATGGGGCTAATGACATAATTGTTAATAGACTCGTTAAGGAACGTGACCATGCTATTGCTAAATATAAAAAGGGTAAAAAGGACAAAATTGAGTTTGGTGTTGTTCATGAAAAACTTGTCGAGGAATTTAGGTTGCTTGACAAGGCTCACAAGGCCTTGGAAAGTGAATTCTTGTAACTAACAAAGTCCCATGAAAAGCTTCAAACTCAATTTACCAATATTCCTTCACCTAGTAACTTCACTCCTTCTAGTGGTACAAATATTCTTGAAGAAAATAGGTTGAAGGGGGAGCTAGCTAAGGCCACCTTTCCAAAAGGAAACAAGTCCATTGATGACCTATTGAGTAAGAAAAGTCCAAATGGTGAGAAAGTGGGCATTGGCTTTGTCTCGAAAGCCAAGAAGAAGAACAAAAATAATAAGAAGGCTATGCCCGCACAAGAAAAAGACAAGGCCATTGTGGGGAGTAAGACCACAAGTGGCAAAACTATGCCTCGTGATGATTTTGCGGGAAGTGCTAAACCTCACTATGTTTTAATGCGTGATTATTATGGTGATGTGTATGCACAATATGTTGGCCCATTTGATAGGTATATTGCTTGGTCTATTTGGGTTCCCGAGACCCTTGTTGCTAACAAAAGAGGACCTATTGAAAAATGGGTACCTAAAAACTAGCTTGATTTTTGTAGACCTATGCTTCCAGAGGGTCAAAGTGGGTGCTTAATAGTGGATGCACAAGTCATATGACCGGAAGGACATATATTGTCAAGGAGTTGAGACCAAATGATGATAAAATATCCGTGACATATGCCAACAAGTCTAAGTCTAAGTCTAAGGTAATGGGTCTTGGCAAGGTTGTGGTTGCCCACGACATTACACTCGTTGACGTCATGCTTGTTGAGACCCTTGGATATAATTTACTTTCAGTCCATGCTCTTGGAAATATGGGCTTTGCCGTCTTTATTGATAATGATATTTTGGTCCTCATGTGGAGCAAGTCTCTCAAGGTCGCTTTTGTTGGGTACGCCGAAAATGACTTGTATGTGGTGGAATTTTAGGGGCAACCCACTACAAGTGCGATGTGCTTATTCGAAAAGGATGATGTGGGTTGGTTATGGCATCGCCGACTAGGCAATGTAAACATGAGAACTTTGCAAAGTCTTCACAAGGATAGCCATATTATTGGACTAAAAGAAAATGTTTGCTTTGCCAAAGATCGTGTTTGCAGGGCTTGTTAAAGGAAAGATGCATGATTCTCCCCACAAGCCAAACAACTATGTCAAGTCCAAGAGGATCCTAGAGCTCCTTCATGTGGATCTCTTTGGTCCTCCATCTCATGTAAGTCTTGGTTGGAAGAAATATTTTTTGGTGATTGTTGATGACTATTCAAGATACACATGGGTATATCTCTTCAAGCTGAAAAGTGAGACCCAAGATAACTTCATCGACTTCATCAACATGGTTCAACGCCAATACAATGTCCCTAGGTTGATTATAAGGATTGACAACGGCACCGAGATCAAGAACAACACCTTGAATGTAAAACACCAATATTCTGCTTCATATACCCCTCAACAAAATGTTGTAGCCGAGAGGAAGAACCAAACTCTTACTGATATGGAAATGACCATGTTGGAGGAGTTTAATTCTCCATATAGTTTTATGGCCGAAGCAATCTCCACCGCATGCCATGCATCAAACCGGCTCTACCTCCGCAAGAAATTGATCAAGACTCCACATGAAATACTTACCAGTAACAAACCTAACGTATCTTACTTTTGGGTGTTCGGTTGTAAGTGCTTTTATCTCAAAAAGGGTGCTCATTTGTACAAATTTGATGCCAAAGAATTAGAGGGTATTTTGTTGTCTATGGTCTCGAATCTCACACCTATAGAGTCTATGATAAGCTCTCCAGAGCTCTCATAGAATATTGTAGTGTAGTTTTCTAAGAATATGATGGTCCCCAAGGGGGCGTGTTGATGTTTGTGATGCAGATGATGAAATGCCTCAGGATGCCATAGGAATAATGGGTGTTGGATTCATCCGCCTCATTGAGGAACCCCTTATGGAGGATCGAGAAGAACTATTCTCTACTCTATCAAGGAGGACAATGACCCAAGCCAAAGAAAAGCTATGGACCCTCAACATGTTGATCAGGGAGATACCCCTAGTGAGGAGGATCTTGAGTCACCATTCTCCAGAATGTCAGGTGCTGCTCGGTCTGTTTCACAAGGACGATCTATACAATCTTCCATGAGAGCAGCTCAACTCCAGTCTAGTAGTGTGCCTTATCAAGACCAAGGTCAAACTTTTCCTCTTAATGAAGAGAATGATTCTGATGATGATCAAGGTCAATTTGATGGTCAAGACAAGGACCAAAATGATGAAGAGATCCCCCAAAAAACAACAAGGATATCGAAACTCGTCGCAGAGCTAGAATGGATAGAATTTTGGAATTAAGAGACCACTCTCTAGAGAATGTGGTTGGAGATCTAAGGAGAGGAATGTCCACTAGAGCACAATGGAAGATGTTTAGTGAACACCAAGCACACATCTCCATGATAGAACCAAAGAAAGTATGGGAAGCTCTTGAATATTCGGATTGGTTGGAAACAATGCACAAAGAGCTCAACAACTTTGACATAAATAAAGTATGGACATTGGTTGAGAAACCAAAGGATTGTCGCAATGTTATAGGCACCAAGTAGATATTCAAGAACAAGCAAGATGAGAATGGAATTGTTGTAAGGAACAAGGAAAGATTGGTTGCACAAGGGTTCTCTCAAATTGAAGGCATTGATTAAGGAGACACATATGGACCTGTGGCTCGCCTTGAGTCTATCCGTATCCTTCTTGCTTATGTGGCACTTCATAACTTTAAGTTGCAACAAATGGATGTAGAAAGTGCATTTCTTAATGGTCCATTGATTGAGTTGGTATAGGTAAAGAAACTCCCGGGGTTCGAGGATCCCAACTTCCCAAACCATGTCTACAAACTTGATAAGGCGCTCTAATGACCCACAAGTATAGGGGATCACAACAGTCTTCATGGGTAGTATTACCCAATTTATTGATTCGACACAAGGGGAGCCAAAGAATACTTGCAAGCCTTAACAACTGAGTTGTCAGTTCAGCTGCACCTAGAAATAGTTCTTTCTCAGAAGATTATGAGTAGCAACAGTTTGGTAGTAGCAACAGCAAAGCAACAGCAACAATGAAACATGAGCAATAGTAACAGTAACGGTAATAGTAGGATTCGAGTGCGGTAGGTATAGGGATGGATGGACGAGCGTTGCATGGACGAGTCTAAACATGTAACTTCAAGATCTGGGGCATTGCAGATAAATAATAACAACAATCCAAGTACTAAACAATCCTAGGCATGTGCTCCAAATATAGTCATACATGCTCGCAATGAGAACTTGCACAACATATTCTATCCAGCCAGCCCGTGGCAGCGGGGCCTCTAGGGAACTACTAGCGATTAAGGTGCTCCTTTTAATAGAGAACCAGAGTAAAGCATTAACACTCTGTGAACACATGTGATCCTCACACCACAGCCATCCCCTCCGGTTGTCCCAATTTTTGTCACTTTGGGGCCTTTGGATCCGGACAATGATATGTGTACACACCTTGCAGATAAGATCACAAACAATACTATCATAATGATTCAATAAAAAGTTCAGATCTAAGATCATGGCACTCTGGCCCTAGTGTTGGGGATATGCTATATGGGTATCCTCATAGCATGTCTCCTATCCGGATAACCTGGGTGGCCCACAGTTGGTAGCATGGCCCATGGCCTGTTGGGTGGCCTAGTTAGATAGAACCAGAAGGGAGGCCCATGCCGGATAAAGGAATGCTATGGAGGAGTCACTGACGTACCCGGAGCCTTGGAGTGCAAGACACGATAGACTAGTTGTAAGCAGTGTAGGACTCTGTAACCTGTCCGGCTAGGAGTTTTCCCTGTAACCCTAGGACCTGACGACTATATAAGTCGGGCCTATGGGAGCCTTTAGGGCACAATCTCAGACAATCTGGTGTCGACTACGACGCACCTCGCATAGAGAACCAATCCCTATAACTCGGCTTATTTTCCCTTATAGTGATTTATAGCAGGAGTAGGATTCTGCCACCGTCGTGGGATCTAAACCTAGGTAAGCTATGTTACCTCATACCCGTCAACCGTCCGCCTTCCCCCACGTCTCTAAACACGCACTGTAAGGAGCCCTCCATGGCGTACTCGTCGGCAATACCACGACAATTTGCGCCCACCATGGGGCAAGAGGCGCTTCAGGCTCTTCAGCACGCGAGGACTAAGATCTTCACAGGAATCGGAGAAACCATAGCTATCGGTAGAGTTCTCTTCTCCGCCAACGTTCCGATCGTCCCTCCTGATGAATTCTGGATCCCGGCGAAGACGAACCCTACGCGGTGCTCGATCGTCCCCATCGGAGATATCCACCTCTTCATCGGCAAAACCGACTCATGCACTAGTTCCCTGGGAGTCGGAGGAGCATCAAGACCCGCACGAACCGCCTACGGGCAGGATAGGTTCACGGAAGGATCGATGCCGGATCTCTCCTTGGAGTTTGCCGGCAAAGATCGGAAAAATTCAAGGCCCACCCAAACCGCCCCTATGCAGGATATAATGGTGGAAGATCGCTACAAGCCCGCCGGATTCATCTGCGCGCCTGGACAGCAAAGATCCAAGTTCGTCGGCGTGGTTACCATCTTCGGTTTGGTGCATTGCATTCAGAGAGAGGGCGAAAACCCCCGCGATTACCTTGCCAGGTGGCTCCGTATATAG
The DNA here is from genome assembly GCA_023614405.1 of Avena insularis. Lineage (NCBI taxonomy): Eukaryota > Viridiplantae > Streptophyta > Magnoliopsida > Poales > Poaceae > Avena > Avena insularis. The sequence goes on along the minus strand of CM042685.1, from coordinate 87,632,760 downwards.
GTCGATATGGCGCACTACCCCAATGATGATGACATGTATCACTTTGTGGAAGTATTGGACCAAGGTACACTTCTCTGGCATTCTCTAAGGCGGCAGCAGGCTTCGGGACATCTCACCTTCAAAAGCATAGTGAACACCGTCAACAACTACGCGGAGGCCGAGGAGGCAGCTCAGACAGCACTTGTGCTCATTGACAGAGCCCCTCCGACTCAGCCGCCTCCACCACCGCCTCCCGCCGCCATCGCCGCGGCTGCACCACCGCCTCCAGTTATCATCGCTGCAGCTGCACCTCCACCCCCCGTCATCGAGGAAGCCCCGGCACCCTCCGACTTTATGATTGACGCGCTTTACACCGACTTTAGTGCAGATTCGGAGGAGATAGATTTCAGCCCGGAGGAGCTAGACTCTGACATGCAGGAGATGGAGGAGGAGTACACACGCGACGAACATGCCAACAACGCCGTCACATCCCGAGAGGTGTTCGTCACCATTGGGACAACGATGGGTGAAGATCAACCCGGACGAGCTCCGCCTACAGCGCTGGACAAGGGGAAGGGACCACCTGTTGCTGCCGACAATGATCACGCAAAGGATATGCCCCCTCCGCCTAACCCAGTGCAATAGCCACAGGAACTCGGCACCTGACCGAGCAACAACAACACAACAAACCCGTCGCCTCCAACATCTACGTCTGCTGCTGCCCAAGTTACTCCAGCTGATAGAGTGATGTACGGCAATCTCCTCGTCGAGCCTATGACCATGGCTCATATCCGCAATGTATTCCAGCTTTATGAGAAGCGCCAACAGCTGCTAGAGGAAGCGCAGGCCATCACGGAGCAAGGCGCAAAGCTAGATCGAGATCTGGCCAACGCGCAGAAGTCCATAGAGAAAGCTAGAGCAATGGAGGCCGGATACAAGACTCTGCTGTAGAAGCAGAAGGCCAAGAAAGCTCCGTCGCGCGTCATCAACGATCCTGGTTTGCGGTGAAACCTAGGATGGGCTCCCCTGAAGCCGGCACAAGCCAAGCAATACATTTACAGTGAAGGCAGGCAGGTGATGCCCACTCCTCTCCTCAACCTTGCCGTCGCCATGACCCTTCTAGAGCAGGATAGATCACCTGAAGCGGTGGACCAGGTCTATGACCTAGTGGCCAAGGCGGTGAAATAGCAGGAAAAGGCCACCTCTTAGAGGCTCGAGTCTGACCCAGCGTTTTGTCAGTCTAGACAACACAAGCCGCCAAGGGACAGATCTCCTCTTGATGTCAGGTCTCAAACGGGTTCGTCAGAAGAAAGACGAAGGGATGCACACAACATGAAGGATGCTATCCCCATATCTTTCGACCATGGATGCAAAGCCCAACCTCGTCGCCCATCGCCACCGCCCCGCTCCCCCTGACATCGCGAAGAAACCAAGCTCACCATCGTACGGATATGCCTCCGCCAAGGCAGAGTGACATCGTCATCCGCGACAATGTGGAGCAGACCCGTCATGACGGAGAGCGCAACCAAGGACACAAGAGCAGGTCGCGCCATGACCCTCTATGTCCGACAAGCAACCACGACAAGCATGAGGCATCACAGGAGGGAAACAGCAAGAAAGATAACCCGCCGCCACCTCCGCCTCCGTCTCCACCTAGCAGCCACCATGGCGGAGGATACCCGCGTCGTTCACGCAGCCCATCCCCTTATGGCAAGAAGAAGAAAAGAAGCCTAGAGCCATACGATGCACATTCGCGTCTGGACAAGACCACGAGGCCCGGGAAGGACCATACCTGGGACCATGTTGCTTTGTACCTATAATACGGTCCGCAACTTACCCCAAAGGTTTCCGGATTGAAAAGACCATCAAGCCCTATGATGGCACCGTCAATCCAGCTACATGGTTGCAGGACTACAGTAACGTGGTGCAGATCGCCGGGGGTAACCCCAACGTCTTCGTCAAGTACCTCCCATTGATGTTGGCGGGCACAGCCCGTCAATGGATTGATGACTTGCTTGAAAGATCGATCTGCAATTGGTTGGACATGCAAGAATCGTTCACCAAGAACTTCGAGGGTACGTACAAGCGCCCATGCACTGTTGGCGATCTACAGCGGTGCGTGCAAGAGAAATACGAGACATCTCGTGCCTACCTCTCCTGCTGGCTGGATATGAAGAATTCCTGCGCAGGAGTGCACGCCTAGACCGCCATGGCCGCCTTCATCGATGGGTTGGAAAGGGACACATTGCTCCGACATAAGATGAAGTGCCTGCAGGACAATCACCAGCTAGACTTGAACCAGATGATTCGGTTGGCCAGTGAGTTTGCGGCTGCCGATGATGATGCTCGCAGCTCTTTGTCGGCAACAGCCATTCCAACTCAAGCTCAGAGGAACAACAACACAAAGCGGAAGACCCCTCCTGAAGAAAAGCAAAACTCCGACATGGTCGCTATGACTTTTGCAGGACGAGGTGATGGCGGACAGCGTGGCCGAAGACGGGGAGCTGGTCGTGGGCAGCAGCGAGGCAGTGAAACTACCTCGATGCCAATGGCAAGGCTACCGACACCAATCGCCACTTCAAGTTCGTCAACGACCTCAAGGAGGACCCGGAGTCCAGCTACAAGCAAAGTCGAAAGAACAAACCGCGAGGAAAGGGCAAGGGGAAGAAGAAGGAGGAGGAGTCCAAGGATTCAAGTGACATGGACGAGGATGTTGACCCCAAGCACGCCGCCAAGAGCGACGACATGGGCAAGAACTCCTTCGAGAAGAAGGCGGCAGTTTTCCACACTTTCCTTGGCACCCCCACCGTCCGACAACATAATACCTCCATGAGGATACTGATGGCTACTCTACCTCCAGTTCCCCAATTCATGAGCTGGTCGGAGATTCCAATTACTTGGGACAATAAGGATCACCCAGACCTCATCCCTACGGAGAACCAATACACCATGGTCAACAACCCCCTGATTGACGGCAATGAGTTCACCAAATGTATGGTGGATAGTGGAAGCAGCATCAATATCATGTACCTGGATACACTGCAGAAGATGAACTTGACGGAGGCAAACCTAAGGCGGAACAACACCATCTTCCACGGCGTAGTTCCTGGTCGGGAGGCTCGGTCCCTTGGATGCATCACACATCAGGTCGCTTTTGGTGATGTTAATAATTACCGCCAAGAACACATGACCTTTGAGGTGGTCCCCTTCAAGAGCGTGTACCACGTCATATTCGGCCGCGACATATTCCACACCTTCATGGCCAAGCCATGCTTCGTCTACAACAAACTCAAGATACCCGGACCAAACAGTGTCATCACCATATCCGGAAGCTTTACCAAATAAAGGGACTGCAAGAGTGGGGAAGCTGCCTACGCAGAAGCTATCCTCTACAGCGAAGAATTCAAGGAGATCTAGAGCAAGGTCGATGCCTCAAAGATGCCCGCGTCAAAGAAACAGATTTCTGACTCCGCCCCAGCATTCAAGGCCGCCATCGAGACCAAGCCGATGGAACTTGTGGTAGGCCATGCCTCCAAGACCACCGCCATTGGGATGAACCTGGACCCTAAATAGGAAAGCGTGCGCATCGAGTTCCTCCATGAGAATAGGGACATCTTTGCCTGGCAACCTGCCGACATGAAAGGTGTACCTAGGGAACTTGCCGAGCACAACTTGAATATTGATCCAAAATGTAAAACAGTGAAACAACCTCTACAACGCTTTGGAGATGAGAAGAGACGCGCCATAAGCAAAGAGATAGCTAGGTTATTTAAGGCTAGTTTTATCCGAGAAGTCCTTCAAACACAATGGGTGGCCAATCATGTACTTGTCCCAAAAAAGGGAACCAAAGAATTAAGAATGTGCATTGATTATACTGGCTTGAACAAGGCATGTCCCAAAGATCCATTTGCTTTGCCTCGCAGTGACCAAGTCATTGACTCAACGGCTGGCTCGGAGCCAAAGAATTAAGAATGTGTTTTCTCGATGCATACTCAGGATACCACCAGATCAAGATGAGGAAGTCGGACCAATTGGCCACTTCGTTCACTACACCCTACAACACGTTTTGCTATGTCACGATGCCCTTTGGGCTAAAAACACAGGTGCTACGTACCAGCGGACAATGCAACGTTGCCTATACAACCACAATTGGTCGGAACGTTCACGCCTTTGTGGACGATATAGCGGTGATGTCTAAAAAATCAAATTACTTAATCTCCGACTTAAAAGAAACCTTTGATAATCTTCGGAAATACAACATGATGCTTAACCCTAAGAAGTGCTTCTTCGGGGTTCTAGGAGGCAAATTGTTGGGCTTCATAGTTGCCCAGCATGGAATCGAAGTCAACCCGGACAAAATCAAGGCCATCTTAAACATAAACCATCCGACATGCCTAAAGGACATACAATGACTAACAGGTTGTGTTGCAGCAGTTTGTCTGTTCATCAGCCGACTTGGAGAGAAAGCTTTGCCGCTGTACAAGTTGCTGAAGAATGTGGAGAAATTCATGTGGACAGATGAAGTAGACGCAGCATTGAAGCATCTCAAGGAGATTCTTTCCTAGCGCCTATCCTTGCAGCGCCCGATCCTGGAGAGGCCATGTTAATTTACATGGCGGCCACCAACTGGGTAATCAACATTGTCGTCGTGGTAGAGCGGAAGGAACCAGGGAATGAGTACGGAGTTCAATGACCAGTTTACTATGTAAGCGAGGTCTTGACAGAGTCCAAGCAGCGTTACCCGCACTACCAAAAGATAGCTTATGGAGTATTCTGTGCTTCTCGGAAGCTAAGGCACTATATCCAAGAGCACCCCATCACAGTGGTGAGCAAGACTCCACTGTCTGACATTATCAACAACAACGACGCTACATGAAGGGTCGCGAAGTGGGGCATTGAACTTGCCACCTTCGAGATCACCTACAAGAGACGCGACGTTATCAAGTCACAAACCTTGGCGGATTTTATCGCAGATTGGACAGAGATGCTAGACGCTACCCCAATGCCGGATCCAGAATACTGGGTGATGCACTTTGACGGATCAATGCTTCTCAATGGCTCGGGGGTCTGGTGTACAGCTACAGTCACCAACTGGGGACAAGCTACACTATGTTCTGCGGATCCACTTCGAGGCTACGAACAACATGGCGGAGTATGAAGCACTCATGAACGGATTACGCGTAGCCAAGGATGTTGGCATCAAGCGCATAGTTTGCTGTGGAGATTCCGACTTGGTTGCCCAGCATGTGGCTGGCACCTGGAACGCGCGGAACCCTATGATGGTGGCATATCGAGACGAAGTGGACGAGATAGCCAAGAGCTTCTTGGGCTACGAGGTCAAGTATGTACCTAGGGAGAAAAATGAGGCGGCTGATCTGCTGTCTATGCTTGGATCAGGGTGCAAACGAATTCCGCCTAGAGTTTTGCTGGAGCATCTACAAACACCATTTGTGAAGGGAGCAGACATCAACAACCCGTACAGAGTTGACTCTTTCGTTCACATGGTGACAAAGGTCCCTCCGGCTTGGACAAAGCCGTTCATGGAGTATCTCGAACATGGAACTTTGCCCGATGACGAGGTCGAAAGACGGCAAATAGTACGTCGAGCAAAGGGCTATACCATAACCAATGGACAGCTCTACAAAAGAAGAACTACTGGTGTATACCTTAAGTGTGTTTCCCAGCAAGAAGGTATTGAAATCCTACACGAAATCCATCTCGGAGATTGCGGGCATCACGCCGCTCCCCGATCATTGGTCGCTAAAGCCTTCCTGCAAGGATTCTACCGGCTGAACTTGAAGGTGGACGCCGACAAGATAGTTGATACATGCATGGGATGCCAGTATTATGCCCGACAACCACATGTTCCTGCTGAAGAATTGCGAACAATACCAATAACACGGCCGTTCGCAGTCTGGGGGCTAGACATGGTTGGTCCGTTGCATACGGCACCATGTGGGTTTACGTATCTACTAGTAGCAGTTGATAAATTCACTAAATGGATAGAAGGTAGACCCATTAGAAAGCTCGATGGGGAAATTGCCCTTAGGTTTGTCCTGGATCTAGTGGTGAGATTTGGTCTCCCACATAGCATTATCACCGACAATGGCAGCAACTTGTCACTCGGACAAGTAGAAGCTTATTGTTGGGAGAAGGGCATCCGACTTGACCTTGCATCTGTGACACATCCATAGTACAATGGTCCGGTTGAGCGAGCCAATGGATTAATTCTGCAGGTAATCAAGTCACATCTTGAGGCACCGCTAGATAGAGCAGCTGGAGCCTGGGCGGAAGAATTGCCATCTGTGCTGTGGAGTTTACGAACTACACCCAACAGATCCACTGGCTACACCCCTTACTTTGTGGTATATGGAGCAGAAGCCATCCTGCCTTACGACATCCTTCACGATGCACCAAGAGTTGCCGCCTATGACGAAGATGACGCTGAAGAATCCAGACGCCTAGATGTGGACCTTCTCAAGGAGGAGCGCATTTTGGCATGCCAAAGATCCGCCATCTACCAGCAGAAGCTACGTAGCTACCATAGTCGCCATGTCCTGCATCACTCATTTATAGAGGGGGATTTGGTGCTCCGACTTAAGCAGAAGAAGTCACCCAAATTATCCCCGCCATGGAAAGGACTGTTCATCATAAGCAAGGAGCTGCTCAATGGGTCTTACTACCTCGTTAACAATCGTGAACTGAAGGATAGACCCAACGAGGATCATAAGCGTAAGCGACATGACCCGGATGATGACTACCCGGAGCTTGATCGGCCATGGAACATAGCACAGCTACGTCCTTTCTACACTTAGTATTTTTTATCTATTGTGTACCCCTTATATGATCAATGAAATAAAGCTCTCTGGTTCACACATATTTCTGAGTCTTTTACCTCCTTTAGTGTTCATTTTTGGATCGTATAAAACCTTTATGCACAAGCTTTGCGATTGCACTTGTGAAAATTCCGCCTACGGGCGTTAGCTTAAGTGTTCTGGTCTACACGTTCTTTGTTGTTTTTATGTGGATTCTGTAGTAGTGACTTTCGACACTTATTGTCGGTGATTTTGTGCTTAGGTTCTTGGCGGTGCTATTAGGCATCATCGCCTGAGCGCATAGTTCCGACAATGAGTCTTCCGACTCACGAAAAGTCAATCATAAAAACCAAAGTAATGGATAAGCCAGCACTTGCTTAAAAATATATACATGCTGGAACCAGCTCTTGAGTAGCAGGAAATAACAATCATTGTTTTCTGCCTTAAGTCAACAAGTAGTTTTTTTCCGTATACAAATTATAGAGGAAACAAATATTACATATTGTTTTTCATTCCTCTGGCGCAAGCAACTTGTACGAAACATCATCAGCAGCAGGAGAGCTATCCTCTTCGAAGTCAGCAGTGTTGAGGGACTCGGAGGAGCTCTGGTTGCCACCGTCAATGGTTTTCATGGGCACAAAGACGTTAGGGTCGACCAACTTGGTGTCTCTGGTGTCAAAACCCGCGAGCGACGCCAAGATAGCCTCTTGATCTATCTTTTGGCCTTCGTCGTCTACGTCGGGGATACCGGAGGTCACCGTGTCAATGTTGGCGTCTTCATAATGCGCCTTGACCATTGACAGTGCCATTCTCGCGCCAGCCCATGAACATGAAGCTTTCTAGGTTGAAATACGCTCGGGGGCTCGGTGCAAGATCTCCGAGAACTTCGCCATGGAATCTACCGCTTTGATGTTGATCTGGAGGTGCATGTCTATCTCCTTGTCATGCGTGATGGCGGTGTTGATAAAGTTGCCGGCAAGGACCATGCATTCCTTTGCCGGAGGAGGTGACTGGGTCAACCAAATAGGAGCTGCAAATTTCCAACAAAGGAGCGCCTGAGTTCAATAACACAAAAGTTCAGAGTATCTAGCTTATAGAAGTACAAGGCGGAGAATCACTTACTGAAGATGCTAATCTCAGCCTGCTGGAGAGTTTCTGCCATGGAGTCCTGTTCTTGTCGGAGGATCATGTACACTTCATGATGGCGCTGATTTTGCTCATCGGCAACTTTCTTCTGATCTTTCAGGATCGCAATTTCCTCCTTCAAGCGGTTCATCTCCTCATTGGCGGAGTCTTGCAGGACATTCATTGAGTCCTCATGCATCTTTAGCATATCCTTTCTCTCCTGCTTAAGGATCTTGTTTTCGCTATCCAGCTGCTGAATATGCTTGGATTGCTCAACAATATCCTTAGCCTTGGAAATGGCTTCTGCAAGTCAGAGAGAGAACAGTGCACCGTGAGTACTCGGAGAATGTTGGCACAAGACCAAGTCGGAATACGAAAAAGAAAGGAAAAACAGACGCTTGCTCTTGGTGATTTGTTCCTTCAAGAAGGCAGTTTTACCCTTTTTGGCTTCCAAGTCCGAGCGCATCTTCTGGTACTTCTCGTTGGCCATGCCCCTCTGAGCATTCTCATTCTGTGGAAAGGAAGTATATAACGCTGCTTAGTCTACTTGGAGCATCTAGCCGGATAAATATCCACCTAGAGGCTTGGGGGATACAGTGAGAGTTTTTAACTTAGCACTATGCTTGGTGTTTCTTTAAGCATCTAGTCGGAACTAATTCAGTTTTCAGCTAGAAGCTTGGGGGATGCAGTATAAAGTTTTAACTCAGTCATATGCTTAGTATTTCTTTAAGCATCTAGTCAGAACTAATTCAGTTACAACTAGAAGCTTGGGGGCTACAGTATTGTAATTTATAAACACTGCGTATGCTACTGTGAAAGCATCTAGTCGGAATAATTTATTCAAACTATATGCTTGGGGGCTATAGTGAGAAGTTTTCTAGATTAGTCACTCTTAGAGCATTCAGATGCAAAGACCTATGGTTTTCTGTCTAAATCCTCGGGGGCTACAGTGGGATACTCATATGAAATGCAAAAGGCAAATAAAACTTACAAGTGCGATGATATTGAGGTTTGTAGCACTCTCAGCAAGCAACTTTCCGAAGGAGAAACTGTTTCCCTGCAAGATTTCTTCTTGCCAAAGAAGCTCCTCAAGACCGCATGTTCGAGATGTCGGTGTCACACCGGGAACCACAGCGGAGCTACCCGGCGTAAGTACCGGGTAAACTTTCTTCGGGAACCCTATGGCTTTCTTGGGTGCGGAGGCACCGCCTTCGGCAGAAGTACCACTCTCCGCCACGGCCTTACCGCTACCAATTGCATCCTTAGCCGGAGCTTCAGCCATTTGGGTTGCGGCACTTTCTTGCGTTGCCTGTTCGCAGAAAACGGCAAGCTCCACAGAGACACCTGAGTCCACTTCCATGGCGGAAGGGCCAGCTGCATCTTTGGCCTGTGAGCTTGTCGGAGAAGGCGTAGGCTGGACGCTAGGAGTGACAGGGGCGATGGCGGGAGATGCGTGGGGAGAAACGTCACTATGCAACATATCCTTAATGTTTCTAGAAACCCCCAAAGTTTTGGAGGTCTTCTTCAAACTGGTAGTGGCCTTCTTCCTGAAATGTGCGAAAAGTATAAGTACATGAATAACGCAAGCAATGGACAATGTCGGAGAGAAAGAAGCTTACACAAGAGGGGGTGCTTTGGCAAAGGGGATCCCGGTAATCTTTCTTTTCTCCGCCTCCAGGGCGGCAGTAGTCTTCTTGGAGGCTCCACCCTCTGTATTCTTCTTCTTTCCTCTGTCGGCAACGTCAGAGGTGGAGCTCTTCTGCTTTTGCACTAACCGGACATCGTCGTCGGACACGACGATGACTTCCTTCATCTTTGGGTCATAGATTTGGACAACCATGGTATCCTCCTCTAGACTGCTAAGCTGTTAAGTGAAATCCCACAAGTGTTAGACGAGATGGATATGGCTAGACGGAAGAGCTGGAGTATATGTCATACACGGAAAATAAACATCACACCTTTGGGAACGTGTCGTCAATGAACATGTCATAGGTAATGGTGAAGCCTCGCTTCCTATCCTTCACCTTGACGATGTCATTGAGTCGAAGCTTTATGGAGTCACACAAGAAATTGTCCTCGGAGATGCGGAGGATATCCTTCCTATCCTTGGTGTACTCATGCATCAGCTTCGAGCGGTGCTGCAGAGGCTGGATCCGCCTAACGAACCAGCAAATGGCCAGGTCAAACCGGTCAGACCTGTCTCTACAAACCACTCTATCTGTCTTATAGCGCGGGAAGCATCGATGTCAGAGGGAAGGGAGGCCTGGGATCTCCATGTTGAAGCTTTGGCGGCGGCTCCATCGACGAAGTCCGGGTACGTCGCTTCTCGGCCAGCCAGAGGGATATCTGGGCCGTAGAAGTACGTCTGTTGCCAGTTCTTACTGGACTCATGGCCGACGATGTCGGGTAACTGCCGGCCAGGCCGGATCTTAAAACTAATAGTGCCACGGTTCCTGAGCTCATCCTTGCCGGCTCCGGCTTCCCGCTTGACGGTGAAAAAGTATATAAAGAGATCTAGCCTAGGCCTAATCCCTAAGTAACCCTCACAAAGCGCCGCGTACTTGCTAAGTGCGCGGATGCTATTGGAGGAGAGGTTCTGAGGCTATAATCGGTAATGGTTGAGGACTACTAGGAAGAAATTGGAGATGGGCAGGGAGATGCCACGTACCAGTTGGGCTTTGAGGTACACCTTCTCTCCGGCTTGGGGAGAAGTAGTGACCTTGCCGGCCGGCGCCGCCCGCCAGGCGAGCCCCTCCGTCACAGGGTGGTAGCCTCGATGATTAGCTCCTTGATGTTGCGGTCCGTAATATCCGAACCACACCAGTCGCCCTTGTGAGAGTCGTATTCCTCCTCTAGCAGCTCCAGCGCCGCTGGGTTATGGTCGCCGCCGGTGGTTTCGACCACCGCGCATTTGGGAATCACCAGGCCCTCTGGGGGCACAATGACGGCGCTCGTCGGCTTTGCCGCGGCATCGCCTGATGCCGCCACGGAAGGGCTAGGGTTTTTTGCTATGGCACGGAGAGCTCGAGGAGGCGCTCGCTGGAGGAAGAAGACGATGCAGAGGAGAATGAGGTGAAAAGTAAAATTTCCACCACTGTTACATTTTATAACCTCCAGCGTCAAGATTCGTGCAAGGCGATCGAATGGTTGACACGTGGATGACATGTGCGGAAGCGTGCGCGGAAATTTCTCCACGTTGCCAACCATCGCCGCCAACGGTTCATATCGCTCGCGCGGGAAAAACGGACATGATTGCATTCTCTCTATGTGTGAGTTACGAGACATTGCTGACCTATGTCTATGTCGCCATAGCTGTCACTGGCAGATGAACCATCATATTGGAATATTCTGGCATGGACGGATTCAGTCTGGCTATGGAAGAGTATGATAGAAGATTCAGCAATTCCCCGACTTACAAGTTGAAGACGGAGAAAACCTTGCAGGGATCTTTGGGAGGACTACAAAATATTGCTTGACGATTTGCCGACATCCATCTAGATGGAGAATTCAACGTGAAGAGGCAAGACATCGCAAGATCTCGGAGTTCTCCGGGGGCTACTGTTGGGGATATGCTATATGGGTATCCTCATAGCATATCTCCTATCCGGATAACCCGGGTGGCCCATAGATTGTAGCATGGACCATGGCCTGCTGGGCGGCCCATTTAGATGGATCCAGAAGGTAGGCCCATGCCAGATAAAGGAAGGCTATGGAGGAGTCACCGACGTACCCGGAGCCTTGGAGTGCAAGACACGCTAGACTAGTTGCAAGCAGTGTAGGACTCTGTAACCTGTCCGGCTAGGACTTTTCCCTGTAACCCTAGGACCTGACGACTATATAAGTCGGGCCTATGGGAGCCTTTAGGGCACAATATCAGACAATCTGGTGTCGACTACGATGCACCCCGCACAGCGAACCAATCCCTGTAACTCGGCGTATTTGCCCTTATAGTGATTTATAGCCGGAGTAGGATTCCGCCACCATCATGGGATCTGATCCTGGGTAAGTTGTGTTACCTCGTACCCGTCAACCGTCCGCCTTACCCCACGTCTCTAAACACACACTATGAGGACCCCTCCATGGCATACTCGTCGGCAATACCACGACACCTAGTGACAAGTATTAAGCACAACAAGTTGCAACAAAGTCAAATAGCACTAATAGAGATACTAGGAACTATGCCCTAACAGATATTATTCGATTACATGATAGAACTCATCCAATCCCTACCATCCCCAAGCCTACAGCGAGGGATTACTCACTCATGGATGAGGGAAACATCGGTGGTTGATAGAGATGCGTTGGTAATAACGATGGCGATGATCCTCTCCAAATCCACGTCCCTGTAGGGTGCCAGAACGGAGCGAAACTCTTTCTGGAAAACTATCAAACCTGCCTAATTTTTTAGGTCAGAAGGCAACTTATAGGTGAAGAGAGAGGCCGAGGAGGTGCCTGGGCTGGCCACACCCCTCCCAGTGAGGTGGGCCCACCATGGCGAGTGTGTGCCACCCAGGGCTCCCCTCCATCTCGTATTCTGGCTCCGTGGATCTTCTGGTGAAATAATATTTTTGGCATATTTTCCAGGATTTTTCCTAATAGTTCATTTTCTGCACAAAAACAACACACCAAGGTAATTCTGCTGAAAACTGCGTTAGTCCGTGTTAGTTGTTTCCAAATCACACAAGTTTAGAGGAGAAACATAGCAAAGTGTTCGAGAAAGTATATACGTTTTGGACGTATCAACTCCCCCCAATCTTAGCTTATTGGTTGTCCTCAAGCAATTCAGTTGAAAACTGAGTGCGATAAAAGAACTTTCATGAACACTTTGCTTCATATGATGTAAATATTCTCGGCACAGGAGTAGATGCTTAGATAATTCATAATAAGGAGTATGCAACTAAGTCTACTCAATATTCATTGCAAGCTATGAAGAGAAACCAAATCAATAATAATAAGTAGCATGAAACATAAACATAAGCGACATTGCAATGCTCATAATAAGGTATGATAGAGTGGTATCTCGCTTGCCTTTGTTTGAAGAGCACAATAAATGCCAAGGCACCTCTGAAGTTCAAATGAAGACTAGAAGTAAAGATATCAGAGATACAAGCATCAAAGTCATGAAATAATTAACCAAGTTTTGGAACGAACACAAGAATGACATCTATGCTCTCAAGAAGGTGCTCATAGAATAAGTGGTGACTCAACAAGGTTGTGAAAACAGTTTTGTGAAGGTTTGAAAGGCTTCCAAATGCTGAAAGGAAGGTACTCATTAGCTTCGAGCTCTCAATGCCCCTATCATAGGCATCTTCATGTGGTTAAGGTGAAAGTGAGGTCTACTCTGAATCATATGCTTGACAGACCATAGACTGGAAATCCCAAGTCCCTTGAGTACGAGGGTCACTCCGCATGCTACTCAAATTTGGTCACCTGAAAGTTCTTATCATTGTAAATGCATGCATATCATCGAGAACCGCCAACAGGGTACCCCTTGCACATGGTAGAGGAGCTTTCCCATAACCAAAATGACAAGGCAAGCAGACAATGAGCATCTCAACAATCTTTTTATTTACCATATGCATAGATTTTTATTGAGGACGCTTCATAGATGCTCATTATGGTGATGCTGCAAGTTTCCACCATGATTAGGCATGGCTTAGGCTAGCGGCCCAAGCGTTTCTCTAACACAATGTATAAAATACATGAACTCACAACCCCCCCCTTTTATTTCACATGGTCAACATCCGTAAACAAAAGCGCAAGGAATCAACTGGATGAGATATACAGAAAGTGTTGAAAGCGTTCCCCGTGACAACATGGTTATGCTGACTCCTAGCATATAATTAGCAAGCATATAACTTTCATGGAATAGTCACAATGGTTCAAGATTATTAAGCGCAAGGAATAAAGTGTGCCATCAAGTTCATGAGAACTTTACTAACTTACTTTCTCAAAATAGACAAACATTTTATTTTGGAAGAAAACACGGCATATGGAATATGCGCTGAAATAGCAATTGATGCTAATAGGTAGGTATGGTGGACACAGCTGGCAATATTGGTTTTGGGGAGTTGGAAACACAAGTAGAGCACATACTCAGTGCAAGTGAAGGCTAGCAATAGAGAGGGAGCGACAAACGAGAGAGCAATAGCTGTCATAATCATGCTTGCAACAAAACAGGACTAACTATGGCATGAAAGTGATATAAGAACTCTGAGGCAAAATAAATCATCGAGGCTTACTGACTATTGATTAGTCATATGCATGCGTGAGCATGTGCCATGTCGATTCACATGAACATTCAAAGGAGGATACCACAATATCAGAACGATGTATGAATAAAACAATGCAAGCAAACATTCATATGACACGCTACAAAGTACTAGCAAGATGGAGCTAATCATAGACAAGCAAGAACTACTAAGCATCCATAATGACATACACCTTACACAAATAGGCTAAGCATGCTCACAATGATGAGTATATGTACAAAAATGAAACAAATATAGTTCGTTACCAGCCTCTTACCACACCTCGAGTTGTCTTAATCTTCATTATTGCCCTCCACTTGTGTGACTTCAATAATTAATATGAAACCAAAATCCACTGAGGATAGCTGAACCCTGCAAAGAACTCACAAAACCAAAAAGACCAACACATATTTTTGGTGTTTTCGATTATTTAGAAACAAGCAAACAAAGAAAAACAAACAAAAACAAAGCAAAATATTTTTGGATTTTTTATTTTTAGGAAAACCAAAGAAAAGAAACAAAGAAACAAACCAAGAGAAACAGCAAAAATATTTTTGGTATTTTTGGTTTTTTAGAAAGAAGCAACAAAAACCAAAAAGAAAGCGAAAATAATGGATATACAGAGAACCGAACGAACATGATATATAGATGAATGTGACATCGGTATACCTCCCCCCAAGCTTAGGCTTTTGGCCTAAGTGGGTTTCAATAACGCGGATAGTACCCCCATGCTGGTGGGTCATCATAGGAATGATCATAGTCAGGCACCTGCGATGAAGAAGAAGACGTGCCCTAATCAAATGAGGGCTGCTGGTATGAAGACTCTCCCAAGTTGGAGGGCTGAATCGAATTGTCTTCGGCATCCTCTAGAACATTCTCCTCTTGCTGGGAGAGTTCCCCCACATAAGTGTCAAGCTCCTCCTCCGTAAGCGACCATCCTTGCCTATTATAAAAGTTAAACAAAACAGGTGCAGGCAAGTAAACTATTTTCTTAGTCCTACCCTTTCTCCGACCTTGCTGGGCAAAGGATAATTCATATGGCAAACTTCTCACATTAGCCTCGAAGGAAACAAAACCATGCTGAATTATGGATTCAATATCAAGCCTCTCTATGGGGAATTGAAAATCTGAATAATGAGTCTCTAAACCATGGAAATCTAGCAACCTAGAAGCAACGAGACCTCGACAAATTCCACCCTTCTCATGGTTGGTGGTGAGACGGTGAGCTATCAAGGCACCCAGGCTATAAGAACTATTCCTATCCAGAGCAGCTGCAATAAAAGCTAGATCAAAAGAAGACAACTTCCGAGCAACCTATCTTGCAAGAACACACTTGGTGATGAAATAGGCAAAGTATCTAATAGTTGGGAGCTGAATGTTCCAAATTTTACCACTTTCCTTTGAGAATTCAAAACCTTGCAAATCTCAGCATATAAATCCATAAGTGACTTGGGCCTCTCCTTGATCTTCTCACAAGATCCCCACTGAGGTACTCTAATTGCTGCACAGAAATCAGCAAAAGGCAGGTCGATAGGTAAATTAAATATTTTGTAATGGACCATGGGATTAGAAGTATACCAAGTGAACCAGAAGTCCTGCACAAAAGCCATGGTTAGCTTAACATATTGGAATGGTTCACCTTCAACAAATTTTTCCAACCCTGTATTTGTAACCATAGTTTGGAAATCTTGTAGGATCCCCGCAGCTCTCATAAATTCATGGCATCGATATATGGAAGGAAAAACTGCTTCCTCACGATGAACCTTCATTGGCTCATGCACCATCAAGTCATATTGGTTCAGTGGATAAGCACTCATCTTCCTTGCTGAAATTTTTAGACAACCATCAAACCAAGTGTTCTAAGTTGATAAATGATGAGCAACAACTATAGGAACTTGCTACAGGACTACACATGCATCAAAACAAAGTTTCTAAGCATAGAACAAGCATGTAAGCTCAAACAAACTGTCACCTATAGCAGCAAAATACTCAAGATACAATCTACCAATCAGAAATCTAATTGGACAAGTGGAGGAGGCACATACCAAGGAGCAATCCCACCAAAAATCAGCACTTGAGATGGGATGAACAAGGTGATCGAAAATCACGAGCAATAACTCGAGCTTAAGCAAGTTTTCCGGTGTTTATCGGGAGATAGAAAGAAGGTGGCTTTTAGGAGGCAGCCTGGAGGGGCCCAGGTGGGCCAGACCCCCCTAGGCGCCGCCTCCTGGTAGGCGCCGCTACTGTGGGTGTGGGGGCCTGGGTGGCCCTGGGTCACCTCAAAGCCACTCGCCTTTTTGGGGAAAAACTTATTTTGAATTTTCTGGGATTTTTCGGGAAACTTTATTTTTGGCCATTTTCAGGGTATGAAAATTGATTTTCTCATAGAAACAGTTTTTTCAGAAGAAGCAAAAGCAAACGAAAAGACAAACTACATGAGCTCTAAGAAACTCAAACAAGCAAACAACTAGCAAAACTAAAGCTAAAGCAAAGACTAGGAAGGAGAAAAGAAAAAGAAAGAAAGAATAACCATAGTAGAAACATTATTTTGTACATTAAAATCCTTTTGTTAACAAGGTTGATCAAGTCTTGGTACCAAAACAATCTTATATGAAACAAAACTTTGCATTCCACAAGGTGATTATGTTACCTCATACTTGATAGCAATGGTCCCAATCATAATAGTTTCAAAATTTTCTTGTGGAATGGGACAATATATTTCTCCAACCTTGATGCCCTCAATATTTTCAATGGAATTCAGGCAATAGCTCTTAAGAACCTTCTTGGGGAAATAGACAGTGTGCTCTTTGTCATTAATATTGAATGTTAATTTTCCTTGATTGCAATTGATGACAGCACCTGAAGTATTAAGAAAAGGTCTCTTCAGAAAAATAGACATATTATCATCTTCATGCATTTCAAGCACAACAAAATCAGTTAAGACCATGCAATTATGAGAAACTTGAACAGGAACATCCTCACAAATACCAACAAGAATAGTAGTTGACTTATCAGCCATTTGCAAAGAAATATCAGTTGGTATCAACTTTTCTAGCTGGAGTCTCTTATAGAGAGAAAAAGGCATAACACTAACTCCATCTCCCAAATCACATAAAGAAGTTCTAACTTAATTATTCTTAATGGAGCAAGGAATAGTTTGAATAGGGAGTAATTAGCAAGCAGAGTAGAAACTAACAAGTAGAGTAGAAATAACCATTGAATCGGGAGTAATTAGCAAGTGATGAAATAACCATTGAAGGAGTAATTAGCAACTAGAGTAAAAATCTCCTCTTTAGGAATCTTCCTTTTATTAGAGACAATATCCTTCATATACTTTGAATAGGGAGGCAACTTAATAGCATCAGTAAAAGGAATTTTCAAAAATAAAGGTTTCATCCACTCACAAAACTTGTTGTAGTGTTCTTCCTCCTTTGACTTGTGTGTGTTTCTTACCTGGAAAAGTCATAGGTTTCTGTACCCAAGGTTCTCTCTCTTTACCATGTTTACTACCAATAAAATCTTCCTTTGTGTACCTAGTGTTCTTAGTGTGCTTATCAGGTTCTTCCTCAACTTCCTCCTTATCAGGAGACTCATTTTTATCATTACCACTCTCAGTTTCAGCATCAGAGATAGATATACTATTAGGATCTACAACAGGTTCAAGTAGTTCCTCAACTATCTTATGTTTATTTCTTTATCTTACGGGGACTACCACTATCTTCACCTTGTTGGGAATCCTGCTCTATTCTTTTAGGGTGTCCTTCAGGATATAACGTATCTTGAGAAGTTATACCACTCCTAGTTCTAATTCCATAAGCATGTTTATCTCCAGAAGCATTAACTAGCATATCTTTTTGTACCTTAGCAAGTTGATAAAGTTGAGTTTGAACCATTTGAAAGTGTTTACAAAGCATTTTAATATCATTAGAAGTTCTTTCCACAATATCTTTCAACTCATGGATAGCTCTAGAGTTTTCCAATAAATAATTCTGAACTTGTTTATTAAAATACCCTTGTTTAACAATAAAAGTGTCAAGTTCCTCTAAACATTGATCAGGAGGCTTACCATAAGGAATATCACCTTCATCAAAGTGTTGGAGAGAGTGTACCTCAATAGTGGATGAGTGGGGAATTGGCTTCCATAATTCTTCTATAGGAGGTAGATTCTTCACATCTTCAGCTCTAATACCTTTCTCCTTTAGACACTTCTTAGCTTCCTTCATCACTTCATCATTTAATGCAATAACTCCCCTCTTCTTTGTTGTTGGTGTTGGAAATGGATCAGGAACAACCGGTTCAGGAGTAATAGGCTCATGTGTATTCAGCTCATTTGAAGTCCAATCATCATAATTCTTGCTTATCTTAGCCATTAATTCTTCAGCATCTGTAGGAGTCATTTTCCTGAAAACACAATCAGCAAAGCTATCTAGGTAGGTCCTAGAATCATCAGTTAGTACATTATAATAAATATCAAGAAGCTCATTTTTAGGTAATGGACATCTTGGATGTGCATGAATCAAGGCAAAAACCTTGTCCATGACTCAGGCAATTTCTCTTCTTCTCCCTATTTAAAATCAAAAAGTCTCTGCAAAGCAGCATGTCTAGCATTGGGAGGCAAATATTTTGGGAAGAAAGAAGAAATCAAGCAATTAGGGCTATCAATGGAACCAGGAGGTAATCTATTAAACCAAGCCCTAGCTTATCCTTTTAGTGAAAAAGGGAAGATCTTAGCAACAAAGTACCTGAGCATCTTAAAATCATCAGAGAATAAAGCACTCATAGTAGAAATCTCATTCATATGAGCCACAACACTCTCATTTTCAGTCCCACAAAAAGGTTCTTTCTCAACAATATCTAAATAAGATAAATCAAGAGAGAAATCATAATCTTCATCTTTAATATCTATGGGAGAAGTGGCAAACTTAGGATCAGAGGACAACTTAGGAATAATAGTACGTCTAGCAAGGAGACTCTTAATAGCACTAGTACCATGTGTGTTTCGGCACTCTTCAACAAAAATCATCAGTGAACTCAATGTAACCATCATTAATATCATAACTCTCACTAGCCTTAGGTGAGCTAACAGGTGTAACACTGTCTTCATAGGAGTTTCGGTATTTCCTAGACTAGCCATAGTAGCATCTAGAAAAGGACCTAATGAACCACTCGCATCAAGCACAATAGAAGTAACATCATGAGCATCAAAAGCAGTTTCAGACTCAGCAGTAGTAGCAGTGTGTGTAGCATGAGTATGTGGTGGTGGTGTAACAAGCTTACTTATAACAGACAGTGAATAAAGAGCAGCTGAGGTGTTTAGGATTGTACCTCTTCTTGTAGTGAATGGTAAAATAGGGAACTTTCCATCACGAGACTTCCCCATGATGAAAGGATTAGCAGTGAACAATAATAGATCCAAGTAAACTTACAAATAAATCTATGGTCCCCGACAACAGCGCCAGAAAATAGACTTGATGACCCACAAGTATAGGGGGTCGCAACAGTCTTCATGGGTAGTATTACCCAATTTATTGATTCGACACAAGGGGAGCCAAAGAATACTTGCAAGCCTTAACAACTGAGTTGTTAGTTCAGCTGCACCTAGAAATAGTTCTTGCTCATAGAAGTTTATCAGTAGCAACAGTAAATCAATAGCAACAGTAATAGCAACAGTGAAATAGGATCAATAGTAACAATGACGGTAACAGTAGGATTCGAGTGTGGTAGGCATAGGGATGGATGGATGGGCGTTGCAGGGACGAGTCTAAAAATGTAACTTCAAGATCTAGGGCATTGCAGATAAATAATAACAAGCATCCAAGTACTAAACAATCCTAGTCATGTGCTCCAAATATAGTCATACATGCTCTCAATGAGAACTTGCACATCATCATCTGTCCAGCCAGCCCGTGGTAGTGGGGCCTCTAGGGAACTACTGGCAATTAAGGTGCTCCTTTTAGTAGAGCACCAGAGCAAAGCATTAACACTCCATGAACACATGTGATCCTCACACCACAGCCATCCCCTCCGGTTGTACCAATTATTGTCACTTTGGGGCCTTTGGATCCGGACAATGATATGTGTACACAACTTGCAGATAAGATCACAAACAATACTATCATAATGATTCAATAATAAGTTCAGATATGAGATCATGGCAGTCGGGCCCTAGTGAAAAGCATTAAGCACAACAAGGTGCAACAAAGTCAAATAGCACTAATAGAGATACTAGGCACTATGCCCTAATAGATCTTATTCGATTACATGATAGAAATCATCCAATCCCTACCATCCCCAAGCCTACAGCGGGGGATTACTCACTCATGGATGAGGGAAACATCGGTGGTTGATGCAGATGCATTGGTGATGACGATGGCGATGATCCTCTCCAAATTCCCCGTCCCGACAGGGTGCCAGAACGGAGTTTCTGGATCCGAATCTTGGTTTTTGGTGGCGGCCGCAGAGCGGAACTCTTTCTGGAAAACTATCGAACCCCCCTAAGTTTTTAGGTTAGAAGGCAACTTATAGGCTAAGAGAGAGGCCTAGGAGGTGCCTGGGCTGGCCACACCCCTCCCAGGCGCGGGGTGGGACCACCTGTGCGACAGGGAGTTGTGGGCTACCCAGGGCTCCCCTTCGTCTCATATTCTGGATCCGTGGATCTTCTGGTGAAATAGGATTTTTGGCATATTTTCTGGGATTTTTTCCTGATAGTTCATTTTCTGCACAAAAACAAGATACCAAGGTAATTTTTCTAAAAACAACGTCAGTCCGTGTTAGTTATATACAAATCACACAAGTTTAGGGGAGAAACAATAGCAAAGTGTTCGAGAAAGTAGATAGGTTTTGGACGTATGACACTCTATGGGCTCAAACAAGCCCCACACATGTGGTATGATCACCTTAGAGAGTTTTTGTTGGACCGTGGGTTTGAGGTTGGGAAAATCGACCCCACTCTTTTTTCTAAGGTCAATGGGGAGCCTTTTGTATGCCAAATATATGTTGATGATATTATCCTTGGCTCATCTAACAAAGCTTTTAATTATGAATTCTCAAAGCTTATGACTAATCGATTCCGGATGTCTGTGATGGAGGAGTTAAGAGTATTTCTTGGTTTTGAGATCAAGCAAGTAAGAGGAGGTACATTCTTCAACCAAACCAAGTATACTCAAGATATGCTCAAAATATTCAACATGAAAGATTTAAATGGATCTCCTACCCCCATGGTAACAAAGACTCATCTTGAACTAAATCTAAATGGTAAAGATGTGGATCAAATGGTATACCGGTCTATGATTGGTTCCTTGCTTTAACTATGTGCATCTAGACCCGATATTGTGTTGAGTGTAGGTATGTGTGCAATATATCAAGCGACTACTAAAGAAAGCAATTTAATGGCTGTCAAGAGAATCTTTCGATATTTGGTTCATACCCCACACTATGGTATTTGTTATCCTCGAGGATCAACATTTGCTCTTTATGGATTCTCGTACTCGGGGGCGGGGGTTAAGGATGATAGAAAATCAACCTCCGGGGCTTGCTAATTCCTTGGTTGGTCCTTATTGTCTTGGTCTTCTAAGAATAAAAATTCTATATCTCTCTCCATCACCGAAGCCGAGTATGTGGCAGCTGCTAGTGCTTATACTTAATTGCTATGGACTGTGATAATGAAAGTGCTATCAAGATTTCTTACAACCCGGTGGATCACACAAGGGCAAAGAATATTGAGATTCGTCATCACTTCGTTAGAGATCATGTTTCTTGAGGTGATATTGAGCTATCTTATGTGTCAACCAAAGACCAACTTGCCGACATATTCACGAAGCCACTTGATGAAGCCAGGTTTTGTTATTTGAGGAATGAACTAAATATCATAGATTCAAGGAGCTTGACTTGATCACCTTGCATACTCACCTATGTCCTGACTCTTATTTGGTTTAGTTGTAGGCATGGATATAGGGGGAGTGCGGTCCTAATACATTGGAGTATCCCTCTCCCCATAATGCCAACATTAAAGAAATTCAATTCTCATAATATCATTTTGTGATATGTGAGCTTTATTGATGAGTAGTGGATATGAAACCAAGGATAATTATTCATGGTGTCATGCCACAAACTCTTACATGGTGGCCTCAGCCACCGCCCTCTTCCTAGTGAAGAGTTTGTTCTTGGTTGTTTGGTTGGAATTTAATTTTGTGATTTTTTACATATTTTTGACTTATTGGTTTTTCATAGTACATCATCTGAATCTCAGGCCTACTCTCACCTATAAACATGCTTCTCTTGCCACAAATTTTCCCAACATCTGAAAGCAGGGCTTTCTGGTCGAAGGGGGACAAAGTGTCTGCCTGGTACCAACCAGAGTGTCCGGCCAGCCCAGACTCTCCGCGTGAATTTCACCCGGACTGTTCGGACCTAGCGGTTTCAATCTGCTAATAGAGGTCAGGGATAAGTGGACGGTTCAGTCCCGATTCTTCTCCCCAACTCCCTCTTGCACTCAGGATGCTGCCCTCGACCAAGAGCACCACCGGGAGGGATTCTCCACCCTCGATCCTGCAGTTGCCGCTGGCCATTACCCTCCCTTTGCTGTTGGGATCTGTTCCCCTCCGGTGAAGGCCCCTATGGATGCTGGTATGGTGCCCCTCCCCTTCTATATCTCTAGGGTTGGCCTAGATGAACCTTTTGGGGCAATATCTTACCTAGATCCATGGATACATCACATATCCGTGCAACCATCTCCCTTGTAGTAGTATCAGCAATCCCGATCTGTCCCGATTGAACACACCGGTGCAGCCCGAAAAATTGCAAGGTTCCAAGCGGACTGTCCGGTGTGTACGAGCCGAACACTCCGGTCCATCCAGAATGTCTGGTCGGTACACACCGGACTGTCCCGGTTGGGAGGAATCTCCAGGGCAATTTTTCTGGACTGTCCGGTGCTTTCAGCCAATGCAGTTCTAGAATTCCTTAAACTACTACCCCATATGTTGTTTGAATATCCGGGACAAATGTAACATGCCAAAAATATTAAACATGGATCATCAAATGCTAATCATCAAAATTAGGGTTAACAAAAACTTTCCTATCTAAAAATATTAAAGCATTCAGATGTATGTGTATTTAAAATTAGGATTCTTTTGAATTGCATTGGTTTTGTGTTTCTTTGCTTGTAAAATGATTCTTAGGTGAAATAAACATCATCTAAATCATTCCCAAACTTTTCCCAAAGACAAACAACTCAAAATGAACAAATGAAGTGAATGGTCATTTTTGCCAAATTAACTCTCATGCCTACTTTGGCTATTCCAAGCACTCAAAACTTAACAGAAACCTTTGTGGATCTTTGCACCCCTTGTTAGTACTCATAATGAGGTACCAAGGCCCAGTTTGTGAATTTCCAAAAACATTCAAATGCTAAGTTTAAATGACAGTTTAAAATTGAATCTATCTCATATGGGAAGATCCCACTATTTCAAAAACCACTCAAACAAGCTCAATTTTCAAAACCCAAGCACCTACAGCACCTCCAGCACATGCCTAGCACGCCCACCAAAATTCTTTTCAAAGTTCAAAAGAAAGTTTCTTGCGGCTATTTCAATAAACGCTTGGCAGGCAAATTTAAACCAAATCAAATTCACTTTTTTTAATAGTGTTTTGGCCTAACATGTTCCCTCTCTAGCTCACAACAACCATTTAGTAGATCATCTAGCCTAATTGGAAACCCCTAGCCTCATTGTAAGCTGGCCACTGTCAACATTGGTGAGCAAGCCGAGCACCCCTCGCCGGCCAACTTGGTCGCCGCCGCAGCAGACCACCTCCCCCTCTCTCGCCATGTCTGGGAGCTAGACAGTACTCCACCGCCACCCACTGTCCACTCCGCGAGCCAAGGAAAATCGTGGACCACCGAGCACGCCCCGCGCCTAGTGCCACTGTGACATGCCGAGCACGCCCCTGAGCGCCGCACCCGGCACGCGTGCACACGCGGACCCTCGACCGCAACCCGTGCCGACCGCTTTGCCATGACCCAAGGAACACACCAAACATCCCTGTTCGCCGCCCTATGCCTCACAGCCACCGCTCGCCGTCGAAGACGCCACCTCTGCCGCTCAGAGCGCCAGCCTCGGCCGATCGTTTACCACCGCCCCTAAGCCCGCATTCAAGTTCTAGATCATGGCCAGGAGACCGCGCATAGATCACCACCCTCAACCATGCCGCTAGCAGCCGGTAGCCATGTCGCCACTATCGCCTGCCCATCCCTCTCGGTCTCTCCATCGAGCCTATAAAAGGAGGCCACCCCCACCGTTTGAAGCACACCATTCCACTCCCCTCACCTCACTGATCATTCCACCCTCTAGCCAGAGCATGAGGAGCAGCAGCTCGCCGGAATTGCACCGGAGTAGGCCGCCTCTGGAGGAGAAGGGGGCCGTTGATTTCGAACACCCCCGGAGCTGCCTTGACCATCCCGAAGCTCACCGTCGACTACTCGTTCGTTTGCCCCCCTCGTTGTCATCGATGGAGCCTTGGTATGCCCCATATGCACCCCCACTGAGCCGCTAGGGTTCGAGCTCGCCGGTGACATGTTCATCGTCAACGACGATCCCCAGCCGTCGATCTCCCTTCTAATCCAACAACCCACATAACCCCGTACGGCTTCGCGTGTTATGAGCCGCTGACTGGTAGACTCCCCTGTTAGCTGAGCCCCGCGCTGCGAAGTGACACTCGGCTGGCCCATTAACCTCTCCCGCGCGACCCAACCCTTTGAATTTAGATTTTTCTATTTGTATTCAAACACAGTTCTGTACATAGATTCAAAAATCAACCAAGCTCGATTCAGTGAACCAAAATGCATGAAACTAATTTTGTTAGAAATGTACTAAAATTCTTAATCCAAGCCCGTTGGATTCAAATCATTTGGATCTGTAGCTCAACCTTGGTAAAAATAACAAGGCAGAATCTTTTCTGCATTCAAACATTTTTCAAAATTTAACCATAATAGCTTTTGAGTTGATTCCAACTCTCAAAAATCACATTTGATCATACCTTTCAGAATAGCATCTGGGTTTCCTTACAGAAATAATGTTCAAGTAACAAAAGAATGCCACATAGGCATTTCTAGTCACTTTATTTATTCAAAATAAAAAGGTTAAACCTTATTAAATTGTGACACCACTTTAAATCACATTCCCATGTACTGAAATATGTGGTGATGAAAGGTGTCAACATGATCCCATGTTTGAGTTGGAGAATATTAAATCTTAAGAAGTTTTTCAATTAGTAGAAATTACTTTTCTCAAATTAAAATAAATAAGACAAATGCTTTAATCTTGTAATGAAGGTGATGATGCTAGATCATCTATAGTGCATCTTTGTGTGATGATTGAAAATAGTTAAGTATTGTTTGATGATTGTGTACCTCGTATTTATTCATAGACGCTAGTATCAACCAAGGATACGGGGAGGAAGGAGGATACTACGAGGAGGAAGCCGAGGAAAACTTCAACCACTGCTCTTCTCAAGGCAAGCTTATACTTACCATGACCACTAGATGCCTTAAGCATATGTGATAATATCCACTTAATAAACCATCCTAGTTTTACTTGCAAGCTTTATACTTTATTTCTTTATCAAAGCTTTCTCTTAGAGTTTACATGGTGAATTGTAGATGCTAGAAAGATATTTGAAGGTTGCATCAAGAGCATTACATTTGGCCTAAGTAGATAATCTTGATGTCATCCTAAGGCATGAGATTGAACCTAATTAAACTCCATGTGTTTACCACCCCTCATTAGTACTTACCACCATGTTTAAATGCTAGTGCTAAGCATAAAACTTGATAAACTTTAGATGGGAATACTGGTGAAAATGGTTATGAAAACCTTGGAATGATGAATCATTCTACTGAAATGTTTTGACATGTGTTTCCGAACACTAGAGGATTTTGATGATGAAAATGTTGAGGCATGAGCCTTAGCCCCTTTATAAAACTGATGGTTGTCTGGATGCGATACCATTCCAATTTTACCGTACAAGCACAATACCTGAAAATTGGGTAGGGCTTGGCTTGAAATTTATATACCTTAGTATGGTTTCTCTCGCGGACAAGGTCTGAGCTGAGGCTACCTTGTGAAGTTTGTCCACCTGTGCAGTACCCAAGATGACAGTTGGTCATAGTGGGTAGGACAAACTCACAGGAGAGGTGCCTATACTAGGGCGTGTAATGGAAAGGTTAGGATTGATTATCCGCATACTGAGTATGGTGAATTCAGGATTTGTTCCTGACGGATGTATCAAATGTTGTGGTGAAAGTGTACAATCTCTTCAGAGTGTCAAACTATTCGAATAGCCGTCATGATTATGGACGATTAGTGGCCATACTGTTCTCCCGTCAGATGTTTTCAAAATGACTTGTGAAATGAATTGAGACTTTGACTTGACCACAATAGGGTTGTGATATTAAATTCAAGTTCCCACTTAGGTGTTATAAAATTTGAACTAGCTTTCTTTGCTTCTGAACTTAGTAGAGGTAAATCTGGCTTTTTGCAAAACAACCCTAGAGCTTAGTGCCCTACTACAAAAAGCCCTTAACTTGTCAGTATTAGTTTGCGAGTACTTAAAGAGTACTCATGGATTTGTTCCTGGCTATTCCCGTGGCTAGACTATGAAGAGGAGTACTAGGATGATGGAATGCAGGAAGGTTACGACAACTAGGATCATCTCCCATCGTCAGCATTTCTTGTGAACTCGAAGATGGAGCTTCGCCAACGCTATCTTTACTATTAAGTTATTCCGCTGCTTGAGTTGTATTAAGAACTGGATCATGAGATCCTTATTTGTGTAAGACCTTATGTATGGTTTGTAATGGATGATGTAATGTGATATCCAAATCTGTTATGTCTCGCAAAAATGGTAAGCCTGGGATTGCGAAGTATGGCATAACAGGCATCTGGGATTAAAAATCCGGGTGTTGACAACAAATGTGCTTACCCCATATGCTATCCCTCTATTCTGATTTCACAGCTGGATCTCGTCCTCGCCATCCTCGGGCTGCTAAGAAGACTTGTACTCATAGGTCATACAAGCTGCTTGAGACCGATCCGCAGCAAAACATGAGAAAGTTAGACAGCTGAAAAGAGATGAAGCCAAGCGCATGAAGTTTGAAGCATTGACTACTCTGGCAGATTTGGGTACCGAAGAGTTTTTGGAGATGAGATTCTAGCAGTTCTACTCCTTGACTCACACCTCGTCTGATGATCTCATCTGGAGAAATGAGCAAGCCCTGCTGTTTTCTAAGCTATACGGTGGGTTCAAGACTCTTGTTGGTCCCATGCAGTGGTTGGATCTCGAGAATCTTCCTTCTCACAGCTACTTTGAGGATGCTCTTTGGGTGACTGGGAAGATGGGGCTGCACACCATCTTTCAGGTAAAAGGAGACTACAATGTTGATTTGGTCCTGCAGTTCTATACCACTATGGTCTTGGGGAGACTACTGATATTCCTCTTGAGTGGATGTCTGGTACTATCAGGTGTCGTTCCAACATGGTTCAGTCTGCACACATTCTTGGATTGCCTTTCAATCTCAATGCTCCCAGTGGTTTCAGAATAGGTTGGCCCCAATTTACTCTCAGAATGGTGTGCTTGGCCAAACCACAATATTAAGCTCATCTACGACATTTTGCTTCGCATGTGACACCACATTCTCAGTCCCAATGCTGGAAACAAGGATGAGATGAGAGGCTCTAAGATCAACCTTATGGCCCATGCTCACACGGTGTATACTCATGATCTAGATCATTCAGGTGGTGCTATTGATGTCATGTATTTCATCTATCAGTATCTATACAAGTGCATCACTGGCAAGAAGTGCCCTCTGTTTTCCCTTTATTTGATTAAGCTCATTCATGCTCACACTCCAACAACCCCCTGCTCTTCCATGATCTTGTTCCTAACACTGTTGCCAAGATATAGAGGAAGGGTGCCCCTACCACCAAGGCTCCTCGAGTATATCCTCCTGCTTAGGACATCTTTGAGGATGATGACTTAGATGCTTGTGCCACTGATAGTGATGGTTCTGAGGAGGTGCAGGAGCCTGTGTCTCGTGGCCCTCGTATGAAGCATGCTATAAATGCATATCGCTTCAACACCTCTAAGGAGGAAGTGCACAAGAAGGTGAAGAAGGCCTCTTGGTGGAAGAATCTTGCCTATGCTAGAACATTGACATCCGCCATGCACAGTACGATGCATACAAGGCCAACAGGAATGTCATGAAGGAGCTCAAGAAGATCAACCAGCCCATGGATGTTGATCCTTCTCAGTAGCAGGCATTGGATGACACTCTTTCCTATGGACACTAGTGTCAGGGACATGTGGACTGGTCCATGTTTGAGCATGTGTATTCCTCTTCTCGCCCTCACGACCAGATCTCAACTCAGGATGACTATGATGATGAGGATGATGACTTTCGTGGTTAGAGTGGCTTGGGGGCGCTTTAGTAGTGCTCTTTTCCCTTTTTGGCGTCTCGATGCCAAAGGGGGATAAGTACCCCCTTTTTAGGTTGCTATCGGGGATTTGCATGGGTACATGAGCTTCACGTTATTTCCATTTGCCTCTTTGAAGCTCTGTGTCTTTATCTTATTGGTTTGAGAACGAGGGTGTGTTGAACTTCGTTCTATGTGTTATGTGTGTTATGACATGTGTACCCAGTTATGTTAAAGACTATGTTATGCCTAGCTTATCTATCTAGTCTTTAATATATCATGTCAGAACCTGTTTTATACAAATATAATGAGGATGTGATCCTAGGATGTGTGATCTTGTATTCAAATGCAAAGCTAAATTGGTCACACATCTAGTGGGAGCCTTACTATGTTTTGTAAAATCTTCTACGATGAAATTTACTATCTATCCTATATGCAAATACTTAGGTTGTCATCAAACACCAAAAAGGGGGAGATTGAAAGGAAATTTATGCCTTTCATATTGTTTTGATGTTTGTTGACAACACTTGGATAGGCTTAATATGTTGTTAAATGTTTCAGGATTTATCAGCTACATTTGTGTAATTTTCACCCAAGGAAAAAGAGCCTCACAGGATAAAAACGTGCACTATCAATATGCTACTAGACTGTCCGACTGAAATGGGTCGGACTGTCCAGCCACACCGGAGTGTCCGACCAGATTCTGCCGGAGTGTCCGATCCTAGCGAGTCGCCAGATTTTCCTCGTGAGGTGTCAACATTCAGTATGCCTCCTCGGACACTACCTGGACACCTGTCGGACGCTTGCCAGAAACTCTGCTGGGCTGGAGTGTCTGGCTGGTTCATGCTAGAGTGTCCGGCTGGGCCGGAATGTCCGGTCCGTATGTGCCATACTGTCCAATGTAAGTGAGTCATTATAATACGACAACTTCTTATACCTTGGGAGCTGCTCGACCAGGTGAAGAACAACATCACATTTTGAGCCACCAAATCCACAAGATCTCTTCACTCAACCATCTAAAGTCATTGATCTTTGGAGATTCGAAGGAGGAGGCCTTGATCTATAGCTTCACAAAGAGAGATCTTCATTTCCCCCTCATTCAATTGAGGAACCCTTGCTATAGTGTTTCTTTGGAAACCCTCGCTCTTGATTTGGTTCTTACAAGCTTGTATTTGATTGTTTGACAACTTGATTGTATCCGGGAGTCTCCAATTAGTTTGTGGATGTGTGCCTGAAACTTGTTGTAAAGGTGATGGCTTCCACCTTGAAGGTTGCCGTTATAGTGGAAGAGGTGAATCGAATCCTCTAGGGCGATGTTCATCGGAGAACAAGGGAGGCCACTAATGGCATTGGTGGTTTGAAACCACCCCCTCTATAAACGTAGACGTACTTGCCCTCAAAAGGAAGGAACTACAGGAAAAAAATCCCTTGTTTCTCCGTGTGCTCCACTTTTGTTACTTCTATCCTTTACTGCACTTTACTTTACTTGTTCTTGCTTCATGTATGTGCTAGTTTGACATATAGATAAATTCACCTTAGTTGCATAATCTAGAGAATTTACCTTTCTTGTCAATCCCTAATTTGAAAAGAGTAAAATTTGAAGTAGCACCTATTCACCCCCCCCTCTAGGTGCCCATATGATCCTTTCACATATGGAAGTGGACAAATCTTTCTTCGGTGGAAACACTGGGGGACAGTTCCGGCTATATGGAAATGGAATCCGAGTCTACATCACTCGGGTGGAAATGTAGCAGCTGCTAGAGCTATCTTCGCCAACAATCTGTCTCCTGAACAAGTCCAGTAGTGTATTTCATTACTCAACAAAGGCCTGGAGCAACAAAAAACAACCGCATATTTCAGCGGGAAGCTTGCCTCGAAATATGAACAATGCTGCACTGATGTGAACCATGACACTGATATAAGGCCCCAAAGGAATGTGGAACATCATTCGTTGCGAGCCTAGGGATGTTCACCATTCAATAACTCATTCTTCAGGACACAACCAGATGCCTGTGCGAGGTTGGAAAGAAGTTCGTCTAGTAGCGTCACGTGACGCCATGAAGGAAGTAGTACCAAACAAATCCCAACGTCAGCAAAATAAAGAACACAAGGATTAAGCAGTAGCGCAGTGCTAGTGAGAGCGGGACAGGCAGCAAATTCCTCCTCCCAGGCACTCCAGCCGTCCGTCTAAGCCACGTCGCAATGACGATAATTTTGGACAAAGAAACGACAAAGACCATGCCGGACCAAGCTGGCACAACGGCCGACGTCATAAATATCCACCTAGGATCCATCACAATAATGCTTCAGAAGGCAGCCGTCTTTCATCCAAAAACAACCCACCAGAGCCATCGTTCCCACCTAGCAATGACCACGGTAGTTCTCATCATAGCCATGGTAGCCGTCGGGGTGTACAGGGCAATGGGAGGGGAAGAATTCAAAATCCGATACCTAGATTCAAAAATCAACCCAGCTCGATTCAGTGAACCAAAATGCATGAAACTAATTTTGTTAGAAATGTACTGAAATGCTTAATCCAAGCCTGTTGGATTCAAATCATTTGGATCTATAGATCAACCCTGGTAAAAATAACAAGGCATAAGCTTTTCTATATTCAAACATTTTTCAAAATTTAACAATAATAGCTTTTGAGTTGATTCCAACTCTCAAAAATCACATTTGATCATACCTTTCAGAATATATAAAACAATCTGGGTTTACTTACAGAAATAATGTTCAAGTAACAAAAGAATGCCACATAGGCATTTCTAGTCACTTTATTTATTCAAAATAAAAAGGTTAAGCCTTATTAAATTGTGACACCACTTTAAATCACATTCCCATGTACTGAAATATGTGGTGATGACAGGTGTCAACATGATCCCATGTTTGAGTTGGAGAATATTAAATCTTAAGAAGTTTTTCAATGAGTAGAAATTACTTTTCTCAAATTAAAATAAATAAGACAAATGCTTTAACCTTGTAATGAAGGTGATGATGCTAGATCATCTATAGTACATCTTTGTGTGATGATTGAAAATAGTTAAGTATTGTTTGGTGATTGTGTACCTCATATTTATTCATAGACGCTAGTATCAACCAAGGATACGGGGAGGAAGCCTAGGAAAACTTCAACCACTGCTCTGCTCAAGGCAATCTTATACAGATACTTATGCAAGCTAATACTTGCTTGTTACCATGACCACTAGAAGCCTTAAGCATATGTGATCATATCCACTTAATAAACCATCCTAGTTTTACTTGCAAGCTTTATACTTTATTTCTTTATCAAAGCTTTCTCTTAGAGTTTAAATGGTGAATTGTAGATGCTAGAAAGATATTTGAAGGTTGCATAAAGAGCATTACATTTGGCCTAAGTAGATAATCTTGATGTCATCCTAAGGCATGAGATTGAACCTAATTAAACTCCACTTGTTTACCACCCCTCATTAGTACTTACCACCAGGTGTAGATGCTAGTGCTAAGCATAAAACTTGATCAACTTTAGATGGGAATACTTGGTGAAAATGGTTATGAAAACCTTGGAATGATGAATCATTCTACTGAAATGTTTTGACATGTGTTTCCGAACACCAGAGGATTTTGATGATGAAAATGTTGAGGCATGAGCCTTAGCCCCTTTATAAAACTGATGGTTGTCTGGATGCGATACCATTCCAATTTTACTGTACAACCACAATACCCGAAAATTGGGTAGGGCTTGACTGGAAATTTATATACCTTAGTATGGGTTCCCTCGCGGCCAAGGTCTGAGCTGGGGCTACCTTGTGAAAATTGTCCACCTGTGCAGTACCCAAGATGACAGTTGGTCATGGTGGGGAGGCCAAACTCACAGGAGAGGTGCCTATACTAGGGCGTGTAATGGAAAGGTTAGGGTTTATTATCCGCATACTGAGTATGGTGAATTCAGGATTTGTTCCTGACGGATGTATCGGATGTTGTGGTGAAAGTGTACAATCTCTGCAGAGTGTCAAACTATTCGAATAGACGCGTCCGCGGTTATGGACAGTTGGAGTGGCCATACTGTTCTCCCGTCATATGTTTTCAAAATGACTTGTGAAATGAACTGAGACTTTGACTTGACCACAACAGGGTTGTGATATTAAATTCAAGTTCCCACTTAGGTGTTATAAAATTAGAACTAGCTTTCTTTGCTTCTGAACTTAGTAGAGGTAAATCTGGATTTTTGCAAAACAACCCTAGAGCTTAGTGCCCTACTACAAAAACCCCCTTAACTTGTCAGTATTAGTTTGCGAGTACTTAAAGAGTACTCATGGCTTTGTCCCTGGCTATTCCCGTGGCCAGACTATGAAGAGGAGTACCAGGATGATGGACCGCAGGAGGGTTACGACAACTAGGATCATCTCCCATCGTCAGCATTTCTTGTGAACCCGAAGATGGAGCTTCGCCTACGCTATCTTTACTATTACGTTATTCCGCTGCTTGAGTTGTATTAAGAACTGGATCATGAGATCCTTATTTGTGTAAGACCTTATGTATGGTTTGTAATGGATGATGTAATGTGATATCCAAATATGTTATGTCTCGCAAAAATGGTAATCCTGGGATTGGATGTATGGCATAATAGGCATCTGGGATTAAAAATCCGGGTGTTGACAACAAATATGCTTACCCCATATGCTATCCCTCTATTCTGATTTCACAGCTGGATCTCGTCCTCGCCATCCTCGGGCTGCTAAGAAGACTTGTACTCATAGGCCATACAAGCTGCTTGAGACCGATCCGCAGCAAAACATGAGAAAGTTAGACAGCTGAAAAGAGATGAAGCCAAGCGCATGAAGTTTGAAGCATTGACTACTCTGGCAGATTTGGATTCCGAAGAGTTTTTGGAGATGAGATTCTAGCAGTTCTACTCCCTGACTCGCACCTCGTCTAATGAGCTCATCTGGAGAAATGAGAAAGCCCTGCTGGTTTCTAAGCTATACGGTGGGTTCAAGACTCTTTTTGGTCCCATGCAGTGGTTGGATCTCGAGAATCTTCCTTCTCACAGCTACTTTGAGGATGCTCTTTGGGTGACTGGGAAGATGGGGCTACACACCATCTTTCAGGTAAAAGAAGACTACAGTGTTGAGTTGGTCCAGCAGTTCTATACCACTATGGTCTTGGGGAGACTACTGATATTCCTCTTGAGTGGATGTCTGGTACTATCAGGTGTCATTCCAACATGGTTCAGTTTGCACACATTCTTGGATTGCCTTTCAATCTCAATGCTCCCAATGGTTTCCGAATAGGATGGCCCCAATTTACTCTCAGAATAGTGTGCTTGGCCAAACCACAAATATTAAGCTCATCTATGACATTTTGCTTCGCATGTTCCACCACATTCTCATTCCCAAGGCTGGCAACAAGGATGAGATGAGAGGCTCTAAGATCAACCTTATGGCCCATGCTCACACGGTGTATACTCATGATCTAGATCATTCAGGTGGTGCTATTGATGTCATGTATTTCATCTATCAGTATCTATACAAGTGCATCACTAGCAAGAAGTACCCTCTGTTTTCCCCTTATGTGATTAAGCTCATTCATGCTCACACTCCAACAACCCCCTGCTCTTCCATGATCTTGTTCCCCACACTGCTTCCAAGATATAGAGGAAGGGTGCCCCTACCACCAAGGCTCCTCGAATCTATCCTCCTGCTTAGGACATCTTTGAGGATGATGACTTAGATGTTGATGCCACTGATAGTGATGGTTCTGAGGAGGTGCAGGAGCCTGTGTCTCATGGCCCTCGTATGAAGCATGCTTGAAATGCACATCGCTTCAACACCTCTAAGGAGGAAGTGCACAAGAAGGTGAAGAAGGCCTCTTGGTGGAAGAATCTTTCCTTTGCTAGAACATTGACATCCGCCATGCACAGTATGATGCATACAAGGCCAACAGGAATGTCATGAAGGATCTCAAGAAGATCAACCATCCCATGGATGTTGATCCTTCTCAGCAGCAGGCATTGGATGACACTCTTTCCTATGGACACTAGAGTCAGGGACGTGCGGACTGGTCCATGTTTGAGCATGTGTATTCCTCTTCTCACCCTCACGACCAGAGCTCAACTCAGGATTACTATGATGATGAGGATGGTGATGAGGATGACGACGAGGATGAGGATGAGGATGAGGACCACAACTTTCGTGGCTAGAGTGGCTTGGGGGCGCTTTAGTAGTGCTCTTTTCCCTTTTTGGCGTCTCGATGCCAAAGGGGGAGAAGTAGCCCCTTATTAGGTTTCTACCGGGGATTTGCATGGGTACACGAGCTTCACGTTATTTCCATTTGCCTCTTTGAAGCTCTGTGTCTTTATCTTATTGGTTTGAGAACTAGGGTGTGTTGAACTTCATTCTATGTGTTATGTGTGTTATAACATGTGTACCCAGTTATGTTAAAGACTATGTTATGCCTAGCTTATCTATCTAGTCTTTAATATATCATGTCAGAACCTGTTTTATACAAATATAATGAGGATGTGATCCTAGGATGTGTGATCTTGTATTCAAATGCAAAGCTAAATTGGTCACACATCTAGTGGGAGCCTTACTATGTTTTGTAAAATCTTCTACTATGAAATTTACTATCTATCCTATATGCAAATACTTAGGTTGTCATCAAACACCAAAAAGGGGGAGATTGAAAGGGAATTTCTGCCTTTCATATTGTTTTGATGTTTGTTGACAACACTTGGATAGGCTTAATATGTTGTTAAATGTTTCAGGATTTATCATCTACATTTGTGTAATTTTCACCCAAGGAAAAAGAGCCTCACAGGATAAAAAATGTGCATTGTCAATATGCTACTAGACTGTCCGACTGAAATGGGCCGGACTGTCCAGCCACACCGGAGTGTCTGACCAGATTCTGCCGGAGTGTCCGACCCTAGCGAGTCGCCAGATTTTCCTCGTGAGGTGTCGACATTCAGTATGCCTCCTCGGAGACTACCCGGACACCTGTCGGACGCTTGCCAGAACCTCTGCTGGGCCGGAGTGTCTGGCTGGTTCATGCTAGAGTGTTCGGCTGGGCCGGAATGTCCGGTCCGTATGTGCCAGACTATCCAATATAAGTGAGTCCCTATAATACGACCACTTCTTATACAATGGGAGCTGCTCGACCAGGTGAAGAACAACATCACATTTTGAGCCACCAAATACACAAAATCTCTTCACTCAACCATCTAAAGTCATTGATCTTTGGAGAATCGAAGGAGGAGGCCCTGATCTATAGCTTCACAAAGAGAGATCTTCATTTCCCCCTCATTCAATTGAGGTCCCCTTGCTCTAGTGTTTCTTTGGAAACCCTATCTTTTGATTTGGTTCTTACAAGCTTGTATTTGATTGTTTGACAGCTTGATTGTATTCGGGAGTCTCCAATTAGTTTGTGGATGTGTGCCTCAAACTTGTTGTAAAGGTGACGCCTTCCACCTCGAAGGTTGCTGTTATAGTGGAAGAGGTGAATCGAATCCTCTATGGTGAAGTTCATCGGAGAACAAGGGAGGCCACTAATGGCATTGGTGGTTTGAAACCACCCCCTCTTTAAACGTAGACGTACTTCCCCTCAAAAGGAAGGAACTACGGGGAAAAAATCCCTTGTTTCTCCGTGTGCTCCACTTTTGTTACTTCTATCTTTTACTGCACTTTACTTTATTTGTTCTTGCTTCATGTATGTGCTAGTTTGACATATAGATAAATTCACCTTAGTTGCATAATCTAGAGAATTTACCTTTCTTGTCAATCCCTAATTTGAAAAGAGTAAAATTTGAAGTAGCACCTATTCACCCCCCCTCTAGGTGCGCATACGATCTTTTCACATACGGAAGTGGACAAATCATTCTTCGGCAGAAACACTGGGGGACAGTTCCGTCTAGATGGAAATGGAATCCGAGTCTACATCACTCGGGTGGAAATGTAGCAGCTGCCAGAGCTATGTTTGCCAACAATCCGTCTCCAGAACAAGTCTAGTAGTGTATTTCATTACTCGACAAACGCCTGGAGCAACAAATAACAACCACATCTTTCAGTGGGAAGCTTGCCTCGAAATATGAACATTGCTGCACTGACGTGAACCATGACGCTGATATAAGGCTCCAAAGGAATCTAGAACATCATTATCACTGTGAGCCTAGGGATGTTCACCATTTAATAACTCATTCTTCAGGACACAACCAGATGCCTGTGCGAGGTTGGAAAGAAGTTCTTCTAGTAGCGTCATGTGACGCCATGAAGGAAGTAGTACCAAACAAATCCCATCGTCAGCAAAATAGAGAACACAAGGATTAAGCAGCAGCGTAGTGCTAGTGAGAGCGGGACAGGCAGCAAATTCCTCCTCCCAGGCACTCCAGCCGTCCATCTAAGCCACGTCGCAATGACGATAATGTTGGACAAAGAAACGACAAAGATGCCATGTCGGATAGAGGGACCTTATAGGTGCTGTCAAAAAGCTCTATCCTAAAATGGTTTCCGCACAGAGCCTATTCTTGATAGAGCATTTTCTTCCTCATTTTCTACTCAAGGGATCTATTGAACCTCAAAGCCCTCAAATGATTTAATACATCCACAACAGCTTTATATGATGCCATGTGTTTATTTGTGCCGCAAATATAGAATACTTTTTGTGCAACTAAATCCGAGTCTCCGTAACACATGAGTCGGGTACAACCAATATCTATGGCATGCATATTCCATGTAACAGTTCTTAATATTCGGCAATATTACTGGTTGCCGTTGCGGTGACCCAGCATACCACTGCATGATGTAGTACACTATATTCGTTGACATAACACCAATGAAACACCGTTCACTAGTATTAAATCCCTCAGAGTAGTACAACAGAAACATAGCAGGTCCAAGACATGACTATAGGTTACAACTCAACTCTTTACACAATACCAAGAGAACACTCTAGGTTAAAGAGAGAGAAAGAAACTTCTTATGAAGAAGAATCAAGAATAAATAACTCATAGCTATCATACTTATAAAACTAATAGCTAAACTACGAGGCTTGCATTGCTGCTATTGCAATATTCTACAGAAGTAGGTTCTATGGTTAGAAATTCTATTCTTATCTAATCAGCAACTTCGTCTTCACTTGAGTTGATGTATATGTTGACTTTCTTGACTTCATTGAAGAGCTTTAGCTTTTGATGATGATTCCTGGAGCATAATTAGATGTAGACGATGTTTGTACTGGCTTTAGAACCTAGCAAGGGTTAAGAAGATACTTTGAGTACGAGCGTACTCAGCAAGTCCACTAGAAAGGAATGTTTGATGCACTATATCTACAGCAACAAACCGTAGGTCATAGGCAATGCAAGTTTCCGTAAACATTTCTTCAAAGGTTGCTTTTATCCTGAAAAGCTATGTCCATTAGCCTTCACGGGTTTACTAGAACTTTCATGGAGTTCCTTTCCCGCTGCGTTCGCAGCTTCTTCCCGGAACAGGGAGTAACTAGTTACAATTCTTACACTCTGCAGAGGTGCGTCACTTTACCCATGAGAGATCTTAGCTTTATTGCACATCCGAATTGCAGGTTCGTTCACACTTCCTTGGTGTGAGGCCCAGACTAAGATCCAAGCCAATCACTGCCTTCTCCGCGACACCGCATGTCTCCTTGGTGTACGCCAGCCCACCTATTGAATTACGGCAATTGCAGTACAGACCGTTCAGATGTCGGAACTATCGTGGGACGTTGAGGGTTCCCACCCATATTCTGCATATGCTCCACGAATTACCATAAATAATATGCACGCTACGAGTGATAACAGCCAGGACCCGGACATCCAACTCTCATGGTCAACGCGTGATATACGGCGCAAGAATTACTGGCGACATTGGTTGTTAAGTCCTATATAATATGTTCCTTTACCACCGGAACTCTTATAGTAGGTTATTACCTCATGGTAAATAACCTATAATCACTTTATTATGAAAATAGTGTTTTCTGTCCTTTTTCAAATGCAGGTGATGACAACACTGGATTTGTAAAATACTTTACAGAAAATAATAAAAGGACAAGAGCAAGTGTGAACTTGCCTTTTGTGATTGCAAGATTACGCACTCACGGTCTTCAAGACAATAAAAGATCCAATAGCGGAAATCTGCATCATTGGTCCGGTAAGGACTAATGTTTAAAGAAGCAAGATGCTTTTATGCATATGTAATGTAATGCAAGTTGAGAAACACGAATCCCGAGAATAACGTTGGTCTAGGGTTTGGATTCTGGAATTGGTTTCCTTGGAATGTGTTGCCCTTTTAGATTAGGTTTCACACATGTGCTTCTTATTAAGGCTTGTGAGTGTGTGGAATACAACATGTATTTATACAACAACAACATACACACATATGGAATGCTACTCAAGGTTGCTTACATCTTAATTATTTATCTTCAAGTTTTACTTGCAAGTAATGTCACTTATAAAGAATTTAAGTATTAACAATCTTATTATACAAGTAAAGTATAAAGTAAAGTGTTTACTATTAATTGTTATATGTTGATTGAAGTGGCAAAATGGATAACTTTCGAAGAAAATCTTTCTCAACTAAGTAGAAGTATTTAAGCTTTAAAGTTAACCTTATGAGGTGTTCTTTCTAGTTATAGTCTTTAATTCAGAAGGAATTGCCTTTATTGGAATAATGAAATTAGTAGTATTTGAGACTTATCTATCTTGGTTGTTGACTGGGTTGGTTTGGTAATAAGATGCTTTATAACTAAATTATACCAGACCAAAGTAAACTATAAAGTATAGAATAAAGTTTTTAGTAGTATACTTGGAGTTTGGTAGATTAAAGCTAACTTTAAAACATAGATGGAATTTAGGTGTAATGATTGTTATACTTATGTCTTGCTCACTTTATAATGTTTCTTTAGAG
Organism: Avena insularis; assembly: GCA_023614405.1. Classification (NCBI taxonomy): domain Eukaryota; kingdom Viridiplantae; phylum Streptophyta; class Magnoliopsida; order Poales; family Poaceae; genus Avena; species Avena insularis. The sequence continues at coordinate 87,593,230 of CM042685.1, read as the reverse complement.
TTACTTAAGTATGATATTATATTGATTTGATAGTGGTTAAGTTTATGAATAAGTAAACAATATTATTTACTACTTATGAACTCACTTGTAGTGTTTTGATTTGTTTATAAACTTGTGGTTAATATAAAGAATAGGTTTTATCTTATTATAGTTATTCTTGGAGTTTTTGGATTGGATAAGGATCCCTTTATAAAATAATCTACATTTATGGTTGAAGGATAACTTAATAAAATTATACTTAAATTGTTTTAAACCATTTTGACTTCATAAGATTAGTATTTAAGATTAATACTATTTATTACATTTCATTGGTTAATTTTTTTAGAATTATTTACAAGTTTTATTTACCTTTATATGAATTATTAATTAAGGAAATAGGTTTTAAATTCACGTTATAAAAGTGTTTAACTTTTTATTTAACTCAAAAGTGGAATACTACATTTTTAACATGCAGTTATTATTTTTGTGATCATTTTGGTATATTACATTTATTGTTGTGATTTAAAAATAATAAGATATGATTTTAATAAAGTTTATTACTTTAAAAATACTTAATAAATAATAAATATTTAATTAGAAGGAATACATGATTATAGTTTTAAACTATAATTCTTATTTTTCTAAGATTTTTGGTATTTTATTTATATTTTTATCATTTGCCATTATTAGAATATTAATTATCAAAGTATTAAAACTTTATAAAGTTTTTATTAAATAATTTTTTTATTTAAATAATCATCATAATAATATTTAGTAATAGTTTTAAGTTATAGACTTTATTTTTATAAACATTTTCATATATTATATGTATTTTCCCAATTTATAAAACAAAAGATATCAATTTTACAAGATTTAATCATTTTATGAATTTCTTAATTAAATAACTAAATGTGTTTATTAGGTAATGCTGATGTCAGCAAGCAATGAAGGTTTTTCTCACCAGGGCCTAATCTACTCCCAATCACTGACTGGTGGGACATATGCCATGTCATTTCTTATATTTTTATTTATTACAGAAACATTATTATAAATTCTAAAATAAAGAAAATATGAATATGGCATCAGCGTGACGTCATGATGACGTCACCTATGCCTGATCTTCTCCGGTTGATGTTCAATCCTGCGATTGAGGGCACGCGCGGAGTTGTAACTGGGCTCACTAGAAAGAGGGCATCGCGATGGACCTTATAGTGGCGGCGTCGCCTGATTTAGGTCGCCGGAGCTATGGGGGCGATGGTGGCTAACGGCGGCGACGGCAGATGCTCGTTGCTAAAAAGATTTGGGAGGAAAGCAAGCAAATTAAACGGTTCCCGAGCATCGCAAGGTCACCAGGATTGCAGCGAAGTGGTTGATGATTATAGGCACGGTCGGAGATGATCTAATCAACAGGATTTCCGACGAACCACGGTGGAGGGAAATGGTAAATTCGGTCATCTCCGAGCCCCCCTTGATGCTATGCTCTTCACATAGGATCTATGCACGCTGGCGCTCCTCCTCGACCATACCACGGCCTCCGGGGTGAACCTTGCTGACGACGGTGGGAGCTAGGGTTTCGGGTCAGAGAAGAAACTGAGAGGAGGAAAGGGGATTAGGTTTCTTCAGCGACGACTCTAGGGTTAAATAGGCTACGAGAGCGCACATCTTGGCCTTGTATCGCCAGCAACGCAAGGGACGACGGACCAAGCGTGCTGACGACTTTTTCCACGGTGTTGCTTTCTGTCGGGAGGAAGAAGTGAAAAGAACGGCGAAACGGTATCGGCTGATTCTGGGCTTCACCTAGGCCAAGTTGGGTTGCATTCGAGCTGCTCGCGAGTAGCAGATAGGGAGAAGGAAAAATGGGCCACGGGCCAGATTGGGTTTTCCCTATATTTTTTCCAGGTTTAATCCTTTTTTCTGCTTTGTATTTCATTTTATTTTCAGATTTGATTAATACTCAATTATTTGAATATTGACCATAGAAAATTATTGGCTAATTAATTGCAGCAACAATAAAGTTATTAAAAATCAAATTGTGAACCTTTATTATGGTTTGTGATATTTTCTTTATTTCCCTTTTATATATTCATTTGTTTTAACTTTATAGGAATTTCTTATTTAGAATTTTGTAAGTTTATGGGGATAAACTTAAGATTCTGATATTAATACTATTTTAATAACAATATATTTTATTGATTTACCTGTTTATATAATTTCATATTCATAATCATATGAAGGTTATTATATCAAATAGAATAGGTATAAATTAGGATCTTAGGTTTTAGGATTTGTTTAGGATCTTATAATTTTGATATTTTTATTCTTATTGGTTTATAATGTTAAAGAAACTTTTATATATATCTTGATCCTTTATTGTTATTCAATACATAAAGTTCTGAGAACTTAATATGGTTAATATTATTCTCATATTTCCTTTATTGATGTGTATAAAGATTTATGGTTAATCACATTGTCTTTATGTCTGTGATCTTTACTAACATCACCATTCAAATTAAAATAGTGGAATTGTTTTCTAGGATAACTTATGAAAAAGGAATTGACAAAGATGGTTCCTAAGAACCTATGATGATGATAATTAGAAATAACAAAGATATGCTCATGTGATTTGATATAGGATAATATTCCTATAAAGCACTGTGGAAACAAGATGATAGCTCAACTATAGAAAATGGATATTAGGTTTGGTCTTAGATTTAGGGTTTAATGTTTACCAGGAATTCCTATCTTCTATACTTCATAATTCTGGACTTCTGATTAAGGAATTCCTTTTCTAGATATATTAGTTCTCTATATCCATCATCATGTACTAACATGATGAGCTTTGCTTTATAGAAACTTCTTATCCACCCTTTATTATTCTAAATCCATTTATAAATGCAAAGTGCTTAACACTAAAGCTTTCATAATATTCTCATATTTATACTTGGCTATAACAACTACTCTACTATTAAAAATCTCTAACCCAACAAGTGGTTACCTCTAACTTCATTCATACCCTTCTTAAATCATCCATCACAAATACTACTCTAGTAGAGGATTATATCAAGTTATACTCTCCTATAGTGTTTAGTATTTCCAAAGAGGAAAATACTACTCCTATAATCCAATGTTATTTTAACATCATCTTATTCATACTATCTTGTCTCTTCTTAACTCCAGTATCTAACATTTCAACCTCACACTATATTAATGTGACTTGTAATGACTAATCTAGGATAATAAATCTATACTATGGTTCACTCATGTTTTATCCACCAATGTCACTTATACTTGGTATAAGCATTCAATATTGGTGAGTAAGGCATGATCATTACGATCCTTTGATCCTTTATGGTTCAAGTTTCCAGTTGACTAAACAAGGCTTCTTCAATACAACACTACAACTGTATTCTAATTATCTTCTGTTTAGCTCTATTGGATTAAGAGATATAATTCATTGACTATACCTACTTGATCCAATAGGACTACTCCTGGTAACTATCTTTAGACTTCATTCATGTAATCTTCTTTGTTACCATATTGATTTGATTTCCTACAATCACTCCCATCCTATAGATGATATCTAAAACTAGCATCACTACTTATCTCTTCTTACTTCTTTCTTTATAAGCCTTAAGTGAATGCTATAATAAGGACAACAGTTGATAGGTTAAGAATTGGTGAATCAGTAGTTGATTACTCAACATTGATGAACAATAGATATTGAGATAGGATTCAATAGAGATGATAAAGATTGATATGGAAACAAAGGTATATGGTGAATGATCTTGACTTTGGTTTCTTTCCTACTCAATATCACTAGAGAGTTAAAGTTAGGTATTACCATGATACTCATGGTATAAGTAAATGAGATTAAGATTTAGTTGTTACATTCCTATTACTTGTGTTATATTTAGAACTTGGTACTCATGAGTGATTATAATGAATACTATGATATGATCACCTAAAGATCAAATATAAATCATTAAGTAATGTATTAGGGTTTAGTTTTATTCCATTTGATCTACCCTTAGATCAAATCATGTTTACCCAAAATAAGAGTTTCGCAAAGGTCATCTTGAAACTTATCGCAGTCAACTTGATGATCTACTTCAATTCCATCAAGCTGAGAGAAGCTTCAATCACTTTGACAAGTTTTTATTTAAAAGCGCGAAAATTATTCATGTTTTCTATGCATGAATGCAATGCACACATCTGTGTTCAGCTTATTTCTAAGCTCTAATGCTAGGATCTTACAGCCGTGAACTGAATCTGTAACACATAGAATAACTTATGTCCTTAGGGTGATTTGAGCACCATGCCAGCCCCCGAGCCTCCTCGTGCTTTTATCCATCAAAATAAACGGTCCAAAATTCCGAGTCTGGAGGATTTGCATTTTCCGTTGTCTGTCCAATCAGCGACAAAGATCGACAAGTATTTGGGACTTTATTGCTATACGTGTCTTGTACTCAATGTCGAAAGCTGCTAGCTCTATTTGTCACTTTGATGTAGTGTCTTGTGGCAAAGTGATTATTGATTATATCTCGTAGGGGAGCGGTGCTCACCACTATGATCATGTGATCTTGAAAGTAGTGTCTTAGATTTTTAGCGGCAAAGAATACGCCATAGGCTAGCTTTTGTTAATGTGGATACCTTTGTTTTGACTCTATCAAAACCTCACTTAGATAATAAGTTCGACACTACACTGGATATTCGTGATTTTCCTCCTTGCGCTCCACTGATGTTACAACACTGACTACTCTATTTGTAACTTTGATGTAGAGTAACATAGGCTCTTGGGCGTTAGGTGGATTCGTAATTAGAGTTTCAAACTTTGTAGGGAAGCGTCGGCTTCTTTCGTCCAGAAAAATTTGTCAATTTTCTTCAATATCTTGTATAATGGTGCGGCTCTTTTTCCGAGCCGACTAACGAACCGAATTACAGCTATGATGCAGCCAGTGAGTCGCTGGATTTCCTTCAGGAAAGTCGGCCTATTAATGGTGAGTATAGCCTTTATTTTGACTCGGTTCACCTCTATGACTCTTTTCAGAGAAGATGAAACCTAACAATTTTTCGGTTGGTATCCCAAAAAAACATTTCTTCGGGTTAATCATCATGTCGACTTTGCGTAGGTTAGCGAATGTTTCGTCTAAGTTAGAAATTATTGTTTTCTTCTTTTTGGACATAACGGCAATGTTTTCTATGTATACATGGATGTTGCATCAGATTTGATCATTGAGGCAGCGGTCCATAGTTCCTTGATATGTTGCTCCTACGTTGTTTAAGACAAAAGGCATAGTTTTTTAGAAGAAGGTTTCGAAGGGAGTGATGAAAGACATCTTAATTTGATCTGATTTGTTCATCGGTATTTGGTGATATCCGGAATAACCAATGATAAATCAGATTAGTTTCGACCCTATCATGGAATAAATAACTTGATCCATCCTTGGCAAAGGGAACGGATCTTTGGGGCAAGTCATGTTCAAGGAAGTATATTCGACACACATCCTTAAATCAATAGTGTCCTGTTTAGGGACGAGTACAGGATTTCCCACCAAATCTGTGTGGATGACCTCTGTGATAAATCTGGCTAAATCTAGTCAGGCTAATTTATTAGCTATAGATTTGCGCTTTTCATCACTAAACCGTCATAAGGACTGTTTGAAGGGTCTTGCGTCAAGATAAAAATTAAGAGAGTTCTCGGCAAGTTCAATACGTACTCCAGTCATGCCACAAGGTTGCCATACGAAGATATATTTATTAGCTTTGATTAACTGGATGAGCACGCATTCTTATGCAATGTCTAAACATACCAATATGTTGGTGTCCTTGGAGGGAACATCTTCTTTAAGTGGCATTGTCTTTGTATCTTCTGATGCCTTGAACTGCATACTCGATTTCAGCACCTCATTCTTTGTACTATGAACAGAGTGTTTCCGTTGTATTTAAGCATTGTATTTCTCCATATGGAGTGGAAATCTTACAAGAAATCCATGAAGGCGAATGCGATCATCACGCCATAGCAAAATCCTTAGTTGCAAAAGCTTTTCATCGGATCTTGATAATGCAACATAGGGGATGTTGGGCACCCCCTATTTGTTCGGTAGTGGGAACGAAGGCGTTCCGACGTCAACGTTGTTGTAGAAACATGATGATACGGGCACAAAGCACACAAAAAGCACACACAATCATTTTTACCCAGGTTCAGGCCGCACTCTGGCTAACAACCCGACATCCTGCTTTGGTGGATTTTTTAGGGTGGATAGATGTACAAGATGATGATCTCAAGTGTGCCGCGAGCCGCTTTATCTCTAGCTTCTACACTTACCGGTCTTCCATTTCCTCATGTACCTTACTTTTTCCTTTCTTCCTCCACTCCGGCGTGGAGGTGGATCTCAGCTCTGTCCCTTATAGCTACTCACGGTGTGTATGAGTCTCTCCATCTAGCTGGTTCTCCATCTTTTTCTCTCAATGGCTAAGTGCCTCCTTTTATACCGCAAGGTGTCACTACAAGGGCTGGCGTGGAGCACCGTCCAAGGGCGTTCCCAGGCTCAATAGCGGTGTGCCACACGGTCTTTAGGAAGATGGGAAGTGTCTGTGGCCAACGGATGGCCACAGGCGGTGCGCAGGCGCATTTGATGGCCGCGTGATAGCTCAGGCTCTGACCTGTCATGCCTGCCTTCAGCACGTTGCAGCAGATTGTAGTAGACTGCAGCATCACGATGGTGTCCAGTGGTGCAGGCATGTCGCATGTTCCCAAGGCCAGGGCTAACACGCCTGGTCAGGATCCGTTGACTTCCGTTCCCGTGCTGCGCCTGGCCCAGGAGGGGCGATCTTCTAGTCCCATGTCGCGCCTGGCTCAGTTGACTTCCGTTCCCAAACCTGGCTAGTGGCTCGTGGCTCGTCTCGTAGTGTTTGTATCATCCCGCAGGCACCTACATCATAGCTGATATTTAGCATCCATAGGGTCATCATACCAAATCCATACCTTCTTGGAGCACACGGTGCTCGCATCCTTGCAACGCTCATGTCGACTTAGCCTTGCAAGCGCTGAGTTGTTGACCGGTGGGTCCTGGCCCATGCTTCAAGGCGCAATGTGAGGGACCCCCGATCGCATTACACAGACAATTTTCGACACAGATTCTTTTGGCTAATAGCTAAGATAGATGCCGGGAAACTGGTCAAATCATGCAAAGACTGCCAAAAGTATGCCTATCAAGCACACGTTCTGGATGATCAACTAAGAACAATCCCTATAACATGGCCATTTGCAGTATGGGTGCTTTATATGGTAGGGTCGTTCAGAACAAAAAAATGTGGATTTACCCACTCTTAGTGATGGTGGATAAATTTACGAAATGGATTGATGCTAAACCCGTAACAAATTGTGATGGAGACACAACAAGAAAGTTCATCGAGGACGTAATCATCTAATTCATTTTTCCAAACAGTATTATTAACGACAATGGGAGCAACTTTTCCATTGGAGAATTAGCCGGATTCTGCTAAGATCTAGGGACCCGACTTGATATTGCATCAATCACTACTAGAGAAAAGGTTAGCGAGGCACACCTAAAAGCATATGCGAGGATATGCGCCTCCTATATTCTGGATATGCGAGGCTCATATTGATATGCGCCTCCTATACTCTGCATATGCGCCTCTTATATTCTGCATATGCGAGGCGCATATTGATTCGAATGCGCCTCGTATATTATTTTTTAATTTTAAAAAAATGGCGGCTAGATCTAGATAAGATCTGGCTGGAATTTCATCGGAGGCCGTGCCCGTGGCCACAACCTACCACCGCAGCCATGTGCGGGAGGCCATGTCCATGGGGTCACTGAAGATGGTGGAGGAGGATGAGGCCGCCGGAGGTGGTCGCTAGAGGTGGTCGTTAGAGGTGGATGTAGAGGAGGTAGTCGGTGTGGTTTTGGAGGCCATGGCAGGAGTGGTCGCCGGTGGAGGAGGAGGTCATCAGAGGAGGAGAAGTTCGTCGGAGGAAGAGGAGGAGGAGGAGGAGGAGAGTGGAGGAGGAGCAGGGGAGTAGGAGGAGAGGTGGAGGAGAAGGAGAAGCAGTAGAGGTGGAGGAGAAGGAGAAGGATATGTGGTAGGTGTGATATAGGTGTGGTAGGTGGCTGTTTCGAATTTGAATCCAGCCAGGTTATAGGAGGCGCATATTGCTGCATATGCGCCTCCTATACTTCAAACTATAGGAGGCACATATGACCATACGCTCCTCACCTATACGGCCACCTACCTCCACCCGGGCCCGCAGGAGTTTCTTGAGGCGCACTCTGCAGCATGCCCCTCGCATATTATCAAGTATAGGAGGCGCATATGACCATATGCGCCTCTCGTATTCGACAACCTACCTCCACCCGGGCCTTCACGCTTCCTCCGGGGGGCCGAACCTAGGTAAAACCTTGGGTCTCTACCCTCATCTCTCATCACAGATGGCTTGCCGCCCTTGCCCCCTGTTCTACTAATCGGTGCCAGTCGCAGTATCTGTCGTGGCCATTCCCACGACAGTGGTGCCCACCGTGGGGCCTGGCCGACATGGCTCGAGTTCTGCGGCGAGACCCTACTTGTCAATCAACCGGTCGATCGCGTGCGGCGAGATCCTTCAGATCGTGCCCAGTACCTACGTTCCGGTGTCATGCTCGGTCACGCACAGCGTCATCATGCCAGTCGGCACCATCAACCTCTTCGTCGGCTTCAGGGACGTCATTGTCTCTGAAGACTCGGCGCTCATCGGCGTGCCACTACCACGCGAGTGGCTCTCTGAGAGCCAGGTACGCACCATCCACCGCCTCGCCTCCGAGTATGACTCGGCCAGCAACAACGTGGTCGAAACCGACGTGGCCGCGGACGACGCAGCCCTCCATGACGACGCCGACCAGGCGACCCCCGCTTCCTCCGGATCCAAGAATCTATCGTACAAGCCGCGCAAGGCGATCAAGTCGCAGGCTCTAGCGGATTTCCTCGCAGACTGGGAAGAGGCACAACAGCCAGAGAAGCTATCGTACCTCCACTAATAGTTGCTCCACTTCGACGGATCCAAGAATGCAGACGACGTAGGGGCAGGAATCATACTCACCTCTCCGAAAGGCGACAAGCTGCGCTATGTGTTGTACCTCGACTTCACCCCCTGCACCAATAACATGGCTGAGTACGAGGCCCTCCTTCACGGCATGCGAGCCACCAAGGAGATGAACGTCAATCGCTTATCGTACTCTGACTCCGCCCAAATCGTCGGGGCGGTACACGTGTCGTCTCCCCCGCCTCCCCACACATACCACAGCTGTGGACATCTTAGGGAGCCTTCTTCACCGGCTACTCCGTCGAGTGGATCGACATGTGCAAGAATGAGGATGTCGACTCCCTCTCCCTCACGGGGTCGGCTTGGCAAACCCCACTCGCGGGCGTCTTCCTCAACACAATCCACAAGCCCTCTGTCTCTCCTCCAATGGAGATTGACCTCGGGATACCGCTGCAACCAGAGCCCGCCCTGGTCGCCATGGTCACAGAACCAAGCGACTGGACCATGCCATACCTCGCCTACCTCGAAAGCGGGACCCTTCCAGTGGACGAGACAGGCGTGTTACAATGTTACGTGCAACCTAGGAAGGACACAAGATCCTCCAAGACATCCTTGCCGGCGACTGCGGCCACCATGCTGGCGCCTGGTTTCTGGTCGCCAAGGCCATGCGACACGGCTTCTACTGGCTCACCACGCACGTCGACGCCGCCGACATTGTCCAACGCTGCGTCGGGTGCCAGAAGTACGCCAACCAGACATAGTCCCTAGTTCGGTGCTCAAGACGGTCCCCATCACCTGTCCATTCGCCTTATGGGGCATGGACATGGTGGTCCCCTTCAAGAAGTCACCCTCCGGCTACACCCACCTTCTAGTAGCAGTCGACCAATTCACCAAGTGGGTCAAAGCCAAGCCAGTCCGAAAGTGCGACGGGAGGACCGCGGCCAAATTCCTCCACGAGCTCATCTACCGCTACGAATTCCCACACAGCATCATCACGGAAAAAGACACCAACTTCGCAAAGGGCGCCGTGGCCAAATTGTGTGAGGAGCACAACATACGGCTCGACCTTGCCTCAGTCGCCCACCTGGAGTCCAATGGCCATGCGGAACACGCCAATCAAAGCATCCTCCATGGCCTCAAGCTGCGACTGCAAGTTCCCCTCGAGTGAACTCCGAGATGCTGGGTCGAAAAGCTCCCCTCCGTCATATGGGGCATCCACACCTCCATCAATCGGTCGACAGGGTTCACGCCCTTCTTCATGGTATACGCTACCGAAGCTGTCATGCCGACTGACCTAGAGCACGACTCGCCCCGGATCGTCAATTACGTGGAGGCCAACAACAATCTTGCACGCCAATAAGGGGTCAACTAGCTCGACGAAGCACGCGACCTAGCTCGCTCCCGCACGTCCATCTATCAGCAGGGGCTCCGCTGCTAGCACAGCCGCCGAGTCCAGACTCGCACCTTCCAGGATGGCGACCTGGTCCTGCGACGGATCTAGGACAAGAAGGGCACGCAGAAGCTCTCTCCCTCATGGGAGGGGTCATTCGCCATAGGATGAGTCCTCCGAAACGACGTGTACTACCTCATCGACATTCGAGGCGACGGACAGCTCGACATCAAGCGGCCGTGGAATATAAATCTCCTAAGTAAGTTCTACATGTAGAACTCCGACCTATATTCCACACACCATACAATATAATACATCTGACTCGCACAAATTGTGCTTACTCTCCAAGTCTTGTCCAAATCTCACTCGTAATTACAGCAATACGCTACTCACGAAAGTAGTGTGTCGCAAGAGCACCGAAAGAATTCGGGCCTTGCGTCGTCCACAAAAATGCCAACCCTAAGACACCATCAGAGTAACCCCGCTCGATTGGCCCGCCGGGCCAAGAACACAATACACGCTTCATACAGCGACCGATCCTCCACATCCTCCGCAAAGCGACTCGAACAGTTAAGTACCATGCTCGAGGACTCACCCAAGTCTAAACCCACGCAGCTCGGGAACACACCAAATATGAAAGCAGGCCTCAGACTCGCCACACGACTAGTTCTCCGAGCCAGGTGGAGTGACGCACCATAAACAACGCACCTCGTCCTCACCTACCTTGAGCATGCGACTAGAACAGCTAACTACCACGCTCGGGGACTCTCCTTACCGACTGCGCTCGTGTATAGGAAAACGGCTAAGTATAGAGCACCCTTTGGGGTCGCCAAGCGATTGGCTTTCCAAGCCACGACGAGTCGACCCTAACTAAATAAAAGTCTAAAAACAACAAAACATACAAAACTCGAGGTAAACCCCATTAAAGGGCGAACGCGCTCGGGGACTCGCTCAACAAACATGTCAAAAATCAAGTCGAACTGACCCAACAAATTCTCATTGCCTTAGCAGCAAAATATATTATTCACAGGCAAGGATTTATACAGATTTACTTGTACTAATACAAAAGGCCAATCGACAAAATTTTATTCCGCAGACTTCGAGGTCGACGCATCGCCACCACCGTGGACCCGGATGAAGGGTTCCCACGGATTCGCCGGGTATGTTGTCAGGCTCGTCGCCATCACCGACCAGAATGGCTACTTCGACTTGAGGTTGCGGTGCGCCGACTCGGGGTCCTTCGGCGCCACCACCTTCTCCTAGTACGGCAGCAGATCGCCCATCGCCAGCACCCGGAGGAGTACATGGCCGCCTTCGCGGGCATCTTCTTAACCTCGGAGAACTCCACCGATCCGGTCATAGATGGGTATCCACTGGTCAAAGGAATTAGGTCCCAAGACACATGATAACATCATAAATATACTCTTGCGTGAGGTTTGACTTTGATTTGACCATGTTTATAAGGAATCCTACATTTTTGTTTTCATGCAAACCAAATAGCTAACTTTTTACAGAATTCTCGTGTTTGACAAACACATGAAAATATAAAATATATAGACATACTTGATTGGCCAATACACCTTTCGTTACGCGTATCGACAATCCTGGTCCTTGTTTTCATTCCAGTTTGCCGGTGAGAACACGGGATTGGACAATACTGACTTGATTGGCCAATATAGACTCTTTGGATCGCAGGATTGAGAACACAAGAATGTCACAGGATTGCCAGGATAAACAAGCAATTGTAAAACATAGGAAAACTACATACATGAATGACATGTCTTGATGCTATCAACATGATGAGAGTTGGGTCTTAAGTAGATGTTCTAATTACTACGGGATTTAGGCATAGGAAGGATTCGAATCCTACAGAAGTCGTGCAAAACAGCCTTTTACCTTTTCATCATGGTAGACTGGCCATGTCTGTGGTTTAGAGTGAAGTAGGGTGGGTGTACCAAATGGGAGAGTAGGATATTCCACAATCTGTCGATGCATGCCAACCATGCTGTGAACCAGGCGAGTGGTGCTCATAAGATTAGCATGACAAGTTGCCATAGTGCCAGATGCCTGTTTTCTGCTTTTTTGGTTTCAGAAAAGTTAGTAAAGAAATATTCTCGGAATTGGATGGGACAAACGCTAAAGTCAATTACTTTCCGTGGGGAACAAGAAGTCCAAAGGGGAGCCAGAGAGGCGGGCTAGGGCGCCCGGACACCCCCTACGCACGTTTGGGCCCTGCCCCGCGCCTGGGAGGGGTGTGGGTCGCCTGGACGCCACCTCGGCCTCCCCCTTCGCCTATAAGAAGCCCCAAATGCAGAAACCCTAAGAACCCAATCAAATCACCATGAAACCGTCTATAGCCGCCGCCACCATCGTACCTAGATCGGGGGATCTAAAGTTCTTCCCGGCACCCTGCCGGACGGGAGATCATCCTGGAGGCCTTCTCACCGGTAGCTAGATGGTTATATCTCCTCCTTTGTGCTTTCATGTATAGATCTTGTGAGCTCCGTTCATGATCAAGATCTAATCTATTTGTAATCATGCATGTTGTGTTTGCGGGGATCCGATGGATATTGAGATTATTATGTTGGTTTGATTAATGGTTTTGTCTTTATGATTCTATCATGTTTGTGTTGTTTGTGATCTTGCATGCTCTCCGTTGTTAGTAGCTATCTTGGCCAAGTAGTTGCTAGTGACTCCAAGAGGGGGTATTTATGCTCGATAGTGGGTTCATGCCTCTAGTTTCCAAGGGAAGTGACAATAATCTCTTCGGTTGTAGATGTGTTGTTGCTACTAGGGAGAAAACAACGGTCTCTTGTTCATGGAACGTATGGACTGTTTACGTTACACACTTTGCTTAAAGAAGTTGTATGTTGCTTGCAACTTAATACTGGAGTGGGTTTGGATGATAACATGAAGGTGGACTTCTAGTCATAGATACAGTTGGATGGCGGTCTATGTATCTTGTTGTATTGCCCAATCGAATCTCATGGGATCTTTCTGACTAGTATTGCATTGTTATGCCTTGCTCAGTTCCTGTCAATTTCCCTACTGTCATTTGTTTACCCTTCATGCCATGTTGTTTATCTAAGGAGAGCACCTCTAGTGAACTATGGACTCCGGTCCAATATTTACCATTGATACATCTTCCACTACTACTTGTTTACTTGCTGCAAACCATTACCTTCCACACCATACGTTTAATCCTTTGTTACAGCAAACCGGTGAGCTTGATAACCTCACTGATTTGTTGGGACAAAGTCTTGAGTTTGTGTTGTGCAGGTCTACATGTTGCTTGCAACACCTTTGAGACGTTTCCTTCCTCCTTCAGGTTCGATAACTTTGGTCTCTACTGAGGGAAACTTGCTGTTGTGCTCATCACACCATGCTCTTGGGGTTCCAACGAAGTGTCCCACGTCAACACTGGGTGCACGCTTCAAGATTTCTAGCGCCGTTGCCGGGGAGGCTAAGGACGTCTTCACAGGGGAGTCCTCCACTTCCTTTCTCTTTACATTTTTTAGTTTACTTTGTTCCTTTTTCTTGGTTTTGTTTGCCTCTTTTCAAAAAACCCAAAAAAAATTAGTCTAGTTTGGTTTGCTTGCTTTATTCAAAAACACAAAAAAATTAGTTCCTACTCTAGTTGGTGGTATGTTATTGCCTTGCTTGGTCATGCTTTCTATCAATCGATGGTTTCTTTGAAACTAGTTCTTATTGTCAAGGTGGGTTCACGAAAGAAGAAAGGTATTATTATAAGGAACACCGTTTGTCACAAAAATGGAAACACTTATGGGAACAAATTGATAATTTGAATACTATTGCTAGAGACATGTGCTCTACTTATAATGTTACTTATTGCTTTGATAAAGCTTGTTGCTACAGGAGGTATAAACACCTACCCTTTCAATGTAAGTATAATGATAATGTTACCATAGGAAATTATGACTTTTATGACGTGGAACAAATTGAAGAATTTATTGCCTTCAAGGGTGCATTTGAACTTGCCAGTTTTCTTGAAAATACTGATGGTTCACCTTATGAATCCGAGGTTTATGAGATACATAAATTTTTCTTTGATAATTACAAGGAAGCAAATGGCTATATTCTTGAATATTTTAATGGGTGCTTTCCACGAATGGAAGATACTAATGCCTTGCAGTAGCCTATGGAAGAAAAAATTGCTGAAACTGAAAGCTCATTAGATGAAAAAGAGGATAAGAGTGATGGTCAAGAGGAGGAAGAATGGATCTACCCATGTCTACCTTCTAATGAGAGTAACTCTTTATCCCTTACATTATTTTATTGTCCCCCATGCTTACCAAAGGAGGATGAATGTTATGTTCCTATGTATCCTTTTGAAATATCTACTTTGGGTAAACCTGTGAAGGTTTTAATCCCATTATTTTTGAGGTTGATAGAAATTATGTGTTTGTAGCTCATGAAAAGCCTTCTTTATGTGATAGTTATATTGTTGAGTTTATTCATGAGGCTACTGAAAATTATTATGAAAGAGGAAAATATGGTTGTAGAATTTTTTATGGTACTAAAACACCTTTCTTTGTGCTGAAAGTTTTGAAGGTACTCTTTTTTTCTCTTCCTATGCATGTCACTTTGTTCTTTGAGAATTCATTTTCTTACAATTTTCCTATGCATAGGAAGTGGGTTAGACTTAAATGTGTTTTGAATTTGCTTCTTTATGCTCTCTTTGACTTCAATTCATAATTCTTATGTGAGCATCTTGTCAAGTACTTGTTGGGAGATAACACAAGAGTTTCCTTGGGTCTTGAAAGTTATTACTTCAGTAATGACCTCTCCCTATCCTTTGTGTTTTCTTTTTGTGCCAAGAATGACCTCTAATGAGAGGGAATTAAGATTTGGGGAGTTGCTGTCCCGAAACAGATTTCTGTCCTCCTACAAAAAAATCGTGAGGAGTCTCTGTAACTCGGATTGAGCTAAAAATTTACGATTAAATCCCCCAGTATGTTAGATAACATTTGTTAGTTCAATACTTTTTGATTTGAGCAACGTAAGATGTTCGAAAAAATCGGTTTCTACCTGATTGTCTATTTTGATAGATTTCTGTCATTATTCGCATTTGCTTCTTAGTGATTCCTTTTAGAGTTCTCTTTAGGTGAAATAAGCTTTTTGAAGGAGTTACTACAGTAGCTTGTGTTTTTAGTGAAAAGCCTTGCTGTTCCAAAGCTTTGCCAGAGGTCTAATATCTTTTGAATACACTAATGTTGCTAATGAAGATTGTGTGAAGTTTTGTATGAAGGAAAAAATTTCAGGTGTAAAGAGAGAATGATACAATGAGATGAAGAATGGAAAAAATCTCAAACTTGGGGATGCCACCATGGTGTCACCCCAAGAAATATCCAAGAGGTACAAGCGTCAAAGCTTGGGGATGCCCAAGGCATCCCCTTCTTCATCAATAAAAAGTCAGGTCTGTCTAGACACTTCATTTTTATTGTTTCATGCACAGTTGTGTTGTTCTTGGAGCGTCTTAATTTTCTTCTTCTTTGCTTAGGTTGTTTAGTTTGCTTGAATAAAGTAGTTTGGACCCCCGTTCTCGCTGTGTTGTTTTGCAAATAAGTTGCTTGGTGTTGGAAAGGAGTAGTAAGTTCTTGCTTGAAGTGCAAGATGAGCTTCCATTGACTATGACTTAGAATTTAGCATGACATGCTAGGTGTTGTTTTGACCTTATTCTTAGTGATTATTGTTGTAGCATGTCTTGTTCCAAACAATTGGGATCGCTTAGTGTGCCTTGAAGAAATTATGCGTTGTTTTAGCATGCAAAAGCATAGTATTGTGGTATTCTCCTTTGATGATTTGCTTGGGTTGACTTGGCACATGCTCACACCATGTTATGACTATGACAAGTCACCATTATCCTCTATGATAATTTAGTACTTGACTTGTAGTACCACTCTTTTCTTTGATTAGTATGCTTTGTTGCTCTGCATGATTATGGCCATTATGCTCTCTTAGTTGGTTGCTCCCAGTATTTTTGCTAGCCTCCACTTGTATGAGTAAGTTCTAATCATGCTTTCAACTCCCAAGAAACCAAGTTTTTCCAAAGTGTCCACTACAAACTCCTATGCATGGTGTGTTACACCATTCTAAGTATATTCCTTTTTTCAACTATCTTTCAATTAAAACTATTTTGTTATGTGAAAACTTAGTGATTAAAGCCCTCATGAACTTGATGGCACACTTTATATTCTTTGCCCCTAATAAACTTGAACCATTGTGACAACTTTGTTGTATATGCTTGCACTTATACGTTGGAATTAACAGAACCGTGCTGTCATGGGGAACGTTTTCAACATGCGCTTGTACTTTGTACTTAGTTGATATCATGCTCTTTTGTCTATGGATGTCATTGGTGTGAAATAAAGAGGGAACTTGTAAGTCCATGGAGTTTGTATCCTGTCTTAGAGAAATGCCTGGGCCGCTAGCCTAAGCCATGCCTAATCATGGTGGAAACTTGCAGCATCGCCATAATGAGCTATTTATGAAGCATCATCAATAAAAAGCTATGCATATGGTAAATAAAGAGATTGCTGAGATGCTCATTGTCTGCTTGCCTTGTCATTTTGGTTATGGGAAAGCTCGTGTACCATGTGCAAGGGGTATCCCGTTGGCGGTTCTCAATGATATGCAAATACTTACAATGACAAAAACTTACCTGGGCCCAAAGTTGAGTATGCATGAGGTGTGGCCCTAGTATTCAAGGGACTTGAGATTGCCAACTTATACTTCGTCAATCATATACTCCATCTTTGCCACTTTAACCTTAACCACTTCAAGATGCTTATGATAGGGGCAATGAGGGCTGAAAGCTAACAAGTACCATAATTTTTGGAAGATCTTTTTTGAAACTTGTAATCCCTGCTTCCTTTACAAAAAAGGCCTTTCTTCCACCACTATTGAGTCTCCACCTTCTACCTTTAGGCACCATTAAGAGAGCATAGTTGTCATTCTGTGTGCAGTGTTCCAAAGCATATTGATTGACGCATATTGTGATATTACATGTTCTTTTGCTATTTGTTTCTAGTCTCCCTTGTGAACTTTGAAGGTGTCCTATGCATGTATTGCTACTCTATGAGGGACAAGCTGATTGGCACTATGCCATGTTTTCTGTATTTGAAACAAACAAACGTTTTTCAATGCATGTTATTCATAATCTTTGTTTGTAGCTTGTCATTTTGCGTGCATAGTTACTATGTCTATTGTTAGAACTCCATATTTCATGCACATGTTTAGAGTTCTTTGATCCCAGCTTTCAATGCTTGCAAATGGTTGGATCTTTATTGTGAGGGTGCATGTCACCTCAAAAATTATTCTTTTATCACTTACCTACTCGAGAACGAGAAGGAGTTAAGCTTGGGGATGCTGATACGTTGGAAACGTATCTATAATTTTTGATGCTACATGCTTGTTTAGTATCTACTTTGCCTTGCCTTGTCTATACTTTGAGGTGCTTGTTACATGTTTTCTGGTACAAACCAATTAACAAGTTGCCACAGTGCTAGATGCCTGTTTTCTGCTGTTTTTGGTTTCAGAAAAGTTAGTAAAGAAATATTCTCGGAATTGGACGGGACAAACGCCAATGTCAATTACTTTCGGTGGGAAACAAGAAGTCCGAAGGGGAGCCAGAGAGGCGGGCTAGGGCGCCCAGACCCCCCTATGCACGGGTGGGCCCTGACCCGCACCTGGGAGGGGTGTGGGGCCCCTGGCCGCCGCCTCGGCCTCCCCCTTCGCCTATAAGAATCCCCCGATGCAGAAACCCTAAGCACCCGATCAAATCTCCACGAAACCGTCTGTAGTCGCTGCCACCATCGTCCATAGATCGGGGGGATCTGAAGTTCTTCCCGGCACCCTGTCGAAGGGGAGATCATCCCGGAGGCCTTCTCTCCAGAATGATGCGTGAGTAGTTCCACCTTGGACTATGGTTACGTGTAGTAGCTAGATGGTTTTATCTCCTCCTTTGTGCTTTCATGTATAGATCTTGTGAGTTCCGTTCATGAACAAGATCTAATCTATTTGTAATCATGCATGTTGTGTTTGCGGGGATCCGATAGTTATTGAGATTAATATGTTGGTTTGATTAATGGTTTTGTCTTGATGATTCTATCATGTCTGTTTTGTTTGTGATCTTGCATGCTCTCCGTTGTTAGTAGCTATCTTGGCCAAGTAGTAGCTAGTGACTCCAAGAGGGGGTATTTATGCTCGATAGTGGGTTCATGCCTCTAGTTTCCAAGGGAAGTGTGTTGTTGCTACTAGGGAGAAAACAACGGTCTCTTGTTCATGGAACATGTGGACTATTTACCTTACACACTTTGCTTAAAGAAGTTGTCTGTTGCTTGCCACTTAATACTGGAGGGGGTTCGGATGATAACCTGAAGGTGGACTTCTGGTCATAGATGTAGTTGGATGGCGGTCTATGTATATTGTTGTATTTCCCAATCGAATCTCATGGGATCTTTCTGACTAGTATGGCATTGTTATGCCTTGCTCAGTTCCTGTCAATTGCCCTGTTGTAATTTTTTTACCCTTCATGCCATGTTGTTTATCTAAGGAGAGCATCTCTAGTGAACTATGGACTCCGGTCCAATATTTACATTGTTACATCTTCCACTATTACTTGTTTACTTGCTGCAAACCATTACCTTCCACACCATACATTTAATCCTTTGTTACATCAAACCGGTGAGCTTGACAACCTCACTGATTCGTTGAGACAAAGTCTTGAGTTTGTATTGTGTAGGTCTCCATGTTGCTTGCAACACCTTTGAGACATTTCCTTCCTCCTACAGGTTCGATAACCTCGGTCTCTACTGAGCGAAACTTGCTGTTGTGCTCATCACACCTTGCTCTTGGGGTTCCAATGAAGTGTCCCACGTTAACACTTGGTGTACACATCATAGACTCTTATGAAAAAAATAGAAAATTAGATCAATTTATAAAATCTCTGTCCCGCCACGCTAGTCCCAATTTTGAGGGGCTAATGTTTTTTTTCTTCTAGCTATCTAGGGCATAATGGCAAGGAAAATCACACCGTGCTGGAAAAAAGTTTGAAGTGCCCGATGCCAAAAAACACAATTTTTTTGCGTCCATGTAAAAGGTCATGAAATTTACTACTCATTATACCCTGTACCTCTTGTAAGGAACCCATCGTAGCTTTTCTCTAACATCGCACAACCTTCAAATCCTCCACTTTGCAGCTCTTGCGCTGCCTCCTGCGTCGTCTCAGTCTCTTCTTGCTCCCAGATTTTTTTTCAACAGGGTGAAAATCCTAGTGGCAATATTTTTCATTTTCATCATGCCAAGAGGCACCCATGTACTTATACCAAGTATGGTGACTCCACCACTCCAGGTTCTTGCATAGCGAAGAACTTGAATATTTCAGAAACTATCGGTGGTTTTGATGTACTGAATTCCTATTTAGCTTAGAAAAATTTATGGAAAATTTTAAGATCAATCTATCACATTTACTTGTACTCCTCTAGTTAAAATTTTACACTGGTGGTGGGTGTACATTTTACACCTAGGACATAAACAAGGGAAAATTACATCAAGGTCCATACATTTAGCAGAAAGGACACTCCAACTAAGCAAGGAAAACAGTCGGGTTCAGCACCTTCTCGAGAGAGGAGCTGATCGAGCCATACTCTTCATAATACTTCCTCTACAATTGTTTCCAAAATATGGCCAAATTTGGCGTCATGCAAATTCTTGGATATGGGATCACCAACATAAACTATGATGTATATATGGCCATGACCTTTGTTGTTCGGCTGGAAATCCAAGAATGTTCATACTCATTGACAACTAAGCTTAAATTCGTTTAAATTTAACAACTTACTTGGACGGTGAGAGTATATTTTACATAAAATTCCTAAAAATGGGAAACTTACATCGAGGTCCATACATTTCGCACGAAGCACCCTAAAATTAAGCAAGGAAAATAGTAGAATCGACTCGTTCCCGATATAGCAGTTGATCGAATCATACTACTTCTTCTTCGATTGTTTTTGAAATATGGCCAATTTTGGCAGCATGCAATTTTTTGGATACGAGGTCATGGACATAAAGTATGATGTAGATATGTCAATGACCTTGGTCGTCCGTCTTGAAACACAATAATATTCATACTGATTAACAACTAAGATAAATTTCGACTAAATTTTACCATTTACTTGGATGGTGGGAGTATATTTTATATCAAGGACCTAAACATGGGAAAATCACATCGAGGTCCATAAATTTAATTAGCACAAAGGACCCTAAATTTAAGCATTAAAAATATTCTGGTTTGGTGCCTTGTTGAGAGAGCACGCAAATGATCAAGCCATACTCTTCATACTACTTCCTTTTTGATTATTTTCAAAATATGGCCAAATTTGGCAGTATGCAAATTCTTGGATATGACATTATAAAAAAAGTATGATGTATAAATGGCCAACACCATGCTCGTTCGGGTTGAAATCCAAGCATGGTCATACTCATCGACAATTAGACTTATTTGTTTTTAATTTTACCGCTTACCTGGACAATGGGAGTGCATTTTACATCAAGGACCTAAAAAGAGAAAACCGGTCCGTACATTTAGCACGAAACACCCTAAAATGAAGCAGGGAAAACAATAGAGTTGGGCGCCTTCTCAAGAGAGCATGCAGATAATTGAGCCATACTCTTCATACTACTTCATCTTTGATTGTTTTCAACATATGATAAAATTTGGCCGCATGGAAATTCTTGGATATGAGATCATCAACATAAAGTATATGATGTAGATATGACTTTCTTTAATTTAAAAGAAAACATTAATTATTTTCATTTCTAAAATCCAAAATGGTTTTTTGCTCATAAAACTTGGAAGCTCCCATTATTTAGTTCACCATGCCAACATGCACCCACCTACAAAGTATGGGATCGAATATTACCACAAAGTATGGCCAGTTACCCTTGTTGTTCGGCCTGAAGCCCGAGAATGTTTAAACATGGCAGGACGTATTTTGAAGGAGTTTGTTTTTTCGAAAGTTGTGAATTCTCATGATTATCCTCTTTCATGGCAAAAACTACAAGTCATAGGATGTCGTGTGATGTTTCTTTCATTTATTTTGTTATTTTTTTCGATTCAAGGTCAAATTTTTCTAGACGCAAATTGAATTTTTTTCTACATGCAAATTTTCGAAGCATGAGTTTGCCACTTAGAAAATTGAATTTTTTCCTGTTCCTATAAACTTAAAAACATCCTTGTGAAAT
This sequence comes from Avena insularis, assembly GCA_023614405.1. Classification (NCBI taxonomy): domain Eukaryota; kingdom Viridiplantae; phylum Streptophyta; class Magnoliopsida; order Poales; family Poaceae; genus Avena; species Avena insularis. The sequence goes on along the minus strand of CM042685.1, from coordinate 87,571,556 downwards.
AGAAAATTGGTAATCTTAATAAATCGAGTAAATTAAGTGGGCAGTGTTTCACTAATAATAAGAAGCTTGAAAACTGAAGAAACTTGGGAATCACGAGTAAGAGCTTGGTCGTCCACTCTGTCCGAAACTAGAGTGTGGCATTTCGAGTCATAGACTTCTACATTATTTATAGAAAAAATACTCATGTCACACAGAAAATTATCATAAACTTTTTGCTAATATTTGGGAACTCCTTCTAGCAAAACGGATTAGTACAACAAGATGCACCCAATATAGAGATGTCGGAACTCTATCCTAAATAAACATATGATGTGGATAAGGGCATAACCTTCATTGTTTAGTTTGAGTTGAAACTAGAGAATAATTATTAAGAGAATGCCACACAAAAATATTGTACTTTTTATTCTTTATTTGAATGTTAGAAAAAACATGTTAACTTTGTCGCGATGCAGATGCACAGAAAGAACTTGAATTTTTCAGAACTTTCAGTGGCTTTGATGTACTGAATTACTGGTTAGCTTCAAAAAAAATTGGAAAATTTTAAGAGCAAGCTATCGAGCTTACTTGTAGTAAAAATTTGACACGGTCGATGGGAGTACAATTTACGTAGAAGACCTCAAATAATGGAAAATTACATGGAGGTCCAAACATTTAGCACAATGTCACCTAAAATTAAGCAAAGAAAAGTAGTTTGGTCTTCTCCTTCTCCATCGGTAGATGAGCCATACCGTACTACTGTACTTGCTTCAACACAAAAAAACGCTCCTCACTTTTGAACCAGCGTGCTGCAGGTAACACAGGGTGTGAAAAAAATGACAAGACAAGTCGACGCACATGCACAGTACCACATATTGGTGATGAGGAAGAGATTAGCCGGCCGGGGTGTAGGGATGGTGATGAGGAAGTGAAGGATAAAGAAAACACAATCTGTTTCCTATTACTACTCATCACGATACGTCTGTACCCTATACCTTGTGTCAGAAACCCATCATAGCTTTGCTCTGACATGGCACAACCTTTAAATCCTCCTATTCGCTGTTATCGCGATGCCTCTCTCCGTCTCTTCTCGCTCCCAGATATTTTTTCAATAGGGGGAGATCCTAATGGAAATATTGTTCAGCATTTCAAGAGGCACCCATATACTTCTACCAAGTAAGGTAAATCCACCATGCCAGTTTCTTGCATAGCTAAGAACTTGAATTTTTTAGATACTCTCGGTGTTTTTGATGTACTAAATTCCTTGTTAGCTTAGAAAGAATTTTGGAAAATATTAATATCAATCTATCGCATTTACTTATACTACTCTAGTTAATATTTTACACTAACGGTGGGAGTACATTTTACATCAAGGACATAAAGAAGGGAAAATCACATCGACATCCATACATTTAGCATAAAGGACCCTCCAATTAAGCAAGGAAAACATACGGGTTCGGATCCTTCTCTAGAGAGGAGTTGATTGAGCCATACTCTTCATACTACTTCCTCTTCAATTGTTTTCAAAATATGGCCAAATTTGGCGGCATGCAAATTCTTGGATATGGGATCATCAACATAAACTATGATGTAGATATGGCCATGACCTTGGTCATTCGGCAGGAAATACAAGAATGTTCATACTCATTGCCAACTAACCTTAAATTCGTTTAAATTTTGCAACTTACTTGAATGGTGGGAGTACATTTTATATCAAGTTCCTAAGAAAGGGAAAATTGCATAGATGTACTGTAACATCCGAAAAATATTAAACATGGATCATCAAATTCTAAGCATCAAAATTAGGGTGAAGAAAAACTTTCCTATCTAAAAATATGAGAGCATTCATATATATGTGTATTTAAAATTAGGATTCTTTTGAATTGCCATGGTTCTGTGTTTCTTTGCTTGTAAAATGATTCTTAGGTGAAATAAACATCATCTAAATCATTCCCAAACTTTTCCCAAAGACATACAACTCAAAATGAACAAATGAAGTGAATGGTCACTTTGGCCAAATTAACTCTCATGCCTACTTTGGCTATTCCAAGCACTCAAAACTTAACAGAAAACTTTGTGCATCTTTTCACCCCTTGTTAGTACACATAATGAGGTACCAAGGCCCACTTTGTGATCATCCAAACACATTCAAATGCTAAGTTCTAATGACAGTTTAAAAATGAATCTATCTCATATGGGAAGATCCCACTATTTTCAAAACCCAAGAAACCACAGAGTTTCCAGCAAATGCCTAGCACACCCACCAAAAATCTTTTCAAAATTCAAAAAGAAGTTTCTTGCGGCCATTTCATTAAACACTTGGCAGGCAAATTTAAACCAAATCAAATTCGCTGTTTTTAATAGTGTTTTGGCCTAACTTGTTCCCTTTCTAGCTCACATCAACCATTTAGTAGATCATCTAGCTTAATTGGAAACCCCTAGCCTCACTGTAAGCTGGGCATTGCCATCAATCGTGAGCAAGCCGAGCACACCTCGCCGGCCAACTTGGTGCCACTGCAGCAGACCACCTCCCCCTCTCTCGCCATGTCTGGGAGCGAGCCAGCACTTCACCGCCACCCACTGTCCCCTCCCCGAGCCAAGGAAAGTTGTGGACCACCTAGAACGCCCCATTCCCAGTGCCACTGCGACATGCCGAGCCCGCGCAAGAGCGCCGCACCCGGCACGCGCGCACACTCCACCCCTCGACCGCAGCCCGTGCCCACCGCTTTGCCATGACCCAAGGAACACGCCAGACATCCCCATTCGCCGCCCAATGCCTCACAGCCACCGCTCGCCGTCGAAGACGCCGCCTCTGCCGGTCAGAGCGCCATCCTTGCCCGACCGTTTACCACCGGCCCTAAGCCTGCATTTAAGTTCTAGAGCATCACCAGGAGACCGCGCGTCGACCGCCATACTCAGCCATGCCGCTAGCAGCCCGTAGCCATGTCCCCACCGTCGCCTTCCCATCCCTCTCGGTCTCGCTGTTGATCCTATAAAAGGAGGACACCCCTAGCCGTTTGAAGCACACCATTCCACTCCCCTCACCTCACTGATCATTCCACCCTCGATCCGGAGCACGAGGAGCAGCAGCTTGCCAGAATTGCACCGGAGCAGGCCGCCTCTGGAGGAGAAGGGGGCCACTGATTGGGACCACCCCGGAGCTGCCTCGACCGTCCCTGAGCTCGCCGTCGACCACTCGTTCGTTTGCCCGCCTTGCCGTCGTTGCTGGAGCCCTGGTATGCCACCTATGCACCCCCACTGAGCTGCTAGGGTTCTAGCTCGCCGGTGACAGGTTCGTCGTCGACGACGATCCCCAGCCGTCGGTATCAATTCTAATCCAACGACCCACATAGCCCCGTACCGCTTCGTGCGTTATGAGCCGCTGACTGGTAGAACCCCCTATCAGCTGAGCCCTATGCTGCAGAGTGACACTGGGCTAGCACATTAACCTCTCCCACGCGACCCAACCGTTTGAATTTAGATTTTTCTATTTTAATTCAAACACAGTTCTGTATATAGATTCAAAAATCAACCCAGCTCGATTCAGTGAACCAAAATGCATGAAACTAATTTTGTTAGAAAGGTACTTAAATGCTTAATCCAAGCCCGTTCATTCAAATCATTTGGATATGTAGATCAGCCTTGGTAAAAATAACAAGTCAGAAGCTTTTCTGCATTCAAACATTTTCCAAAATTCAACCATCAGAGATTTTGAGTTGATTCCAACTCTCAAAAATCACATTTGATCATACATTTCAGAATATATAAAAACATATGGGTTTACTTACAGAAATAATGTTCAAATAACAAAAGAATGCCACATAGGCATTTCTAGTCACTTTATTTAAAATAAAAATGTTAAACCTTATTAAATTGTGAAACCAATTTAAATCACATTCCCATGTACTGAAATATGTGGTGATGACATGTGTCAACATGATCCCATGTTTGAGTTGGAGAATATTAAATCTTAAGTAGTTTTTCAATGAGTAGAAATTACTTTTCTCAAATTAAAATGAATAAGACTAAAGCATTAATCTTGTAATGTTAAGTGATGATGCAAGATCATCTATAGTACACCTTTATGTGATGATTGAAAATATTTAAGTATTGTTTGGGATTGTGTACCTCGTATTTATTTATAGACGCTACTACCGACCAAGGATACGAGGAGGAAGGAGGATACTACGAGGAAGAAGCCGAGGAAAACTTCAACCACTGCTCTGCACAAGGCAAGCTAACACTTGCAAGATACTTTACCTATGCAGGCCTTACTACACAAATTGACCTATGCAAGTTATTAACCTAGCAAGCTTATACTTCTTGATAAACCATCCTAGTTTTACCTACAAGCTTTATATTTATTTTTTATCAAAGCTTTCTCTTAGAGTTTACTTAAGTAACTTGTAGATTCTAGAAATATAATGGAAGGTTGCATAAAGAGCATTAAAATTGGCCTAAGTTAGATAATCTTGATGTCATCCTAAGGCAGGAGATTGAACTTAGCAAATCCCCACTTGTTTACCACTCCTCATTAGTACTTACCACCACTTGTAGATGCTAGTGCTAAGCAAAAAACTTGATCAACTTTAGATGGGAATATTGGTGAAAATGGTTGTGAAAACCTTAGATTGATGAGTCATTCTACTGAAATGTTTTGACATGTGTTCTTGAACACCATATGATTTTGATGATGAAAATGTTGAGGCATGAGCCTTAGCCCTTTATAAAACTGATGGTTGTCTAGATGCGATACCATTCCAATTTTACAGTACAACCACAATACTCGAAAATTGGGTAGGGCTTGAATGGAAATTTATATACCTTAGTATGGGTTCCCTCGCGGCCAAGGTCTGTGATGAGGCTACCTTGTGAAGATTGTCCACCTGTGTAGTACCCAAGATGATAGTTGGTCATGGTTGGGAGGCCAAACTCACAGGAGAGGTGCCTATACTAGGGCGTGTAATGGAAAGGTTAGGATTGATTATCCGCATACTGAGTATGGTGAATTCAGGATTGTTCCTGACGGATGTATCGAATGTTGTGGTGAAACTGTACAATTTCTGCAGAGTGTCGAACTATTCGAATAGACGCGTCCGTGGTTATGGACAGTTGGAGTGGCCACACTGTTCCCCCGTCAGATGTTTTCAAAATGACTTGTGAAATGAATTGAGACTTTGACTTGACCACAACAGGGTTGTGATATTAAATTCAAGTTCCCACTTAGGTGTTATAAAATTTCAACTAGCTTTCTTTGCTTCTGAACTTAGTAGAGGTAAATCTAGATTTTTTGCAAAACAACCGTAGAGCCTAGTGTCCTAATTACAAACATCCCTTCACTTGTTAGTATTAGTTTGCGAGTACTCAAAGAGTACTCATGGCTTTGTCCCTGGCTATTCCCGTGGCTAGACTATGAAGAGGAGTATCATGATGATTGACTGGAGGAAGGTTACGACAACTAGGATCATCTCCCATCGTCAGCATTGCCTGTGACCCTGAAGATGGAGCTTCGCCTATGCTATCTTTATTATTAAGTTATTCCGCTGCTTGAGTTGTATTAATAACCGGATCATGAGATTCTTATTTGTGTAAGACATTATGTATGGTTTGTAATGGGTGATGTACTGTGATATCAAAATCTGTTATGTCTCGCAAAAATGGTAATCCTGGGATTGCGATGTATGGCATAACAGGCATCTGGGATTAAAAATACGGGTGTTGACAAGTTGGTATCAGAGACATCCTGACCATAGGAGACCCTAGTTAGACTGGACGTTGAATCAAAAACTTAGTTTCAAAACCCAAGGAAGTGAGTAGTTACAAAAACTTATTCCCATTCTTATCACTTTGATTCTTTCATGAAAATTCATGTTCCTCAAAAACTCTTGAAAAATACATAAAATTTGACACACTTGATCACTCAACTAACTTACTCATCCTATATTCTTATAGATGGACGTGAAGTACAGCAAGTTTTATTAGTTGGGGAATGGAGGATACCTCATCTTTGAGCGTGACTTGGACCAGCTTTCGGAACTTCTGGAGCGTCCGCACTCCTAGTTCTTCGGAGCTCAGCTCAATGATGAAGGAGGAGAGGATCTACAGTGGCTAGTTGTTGCAAGTCTCAGCGGAAGATTGAACCTTCCACTGCAGAGGCAATTCAGTTCACCTTAAGAGAGAACAACTGGCTAGATGGACTTGCCAGGGCCATGTGGGCATAGTATCAATCAGATCAAGGGTACCCGCTCTAAGTTTTATCCAAGGCGTGATTCTATGGGACAGGCACTGGAAGCCCATACCACCACGAGCTGAAGACTCACTTGGACCACCTTAGCTTCATGATGTGTGATCATCAGCAGGAACTGGACAATGCCCATGACTACTCCAACCACAAGTCCGCCATCATCAAGACGAAGGATCATACCATTGCCATGCTAGTGAAGGATCGCAAGTTTCGTCGCTGTCAGCTTGATAAGAGAGAGCGCATCATTGCCCGTCTTTGCCACCGTATCACGGATTTGGAGGAGACCATCCACGAGAGAGACATGCAGTTGGAGGAAAGGGAGAATGCCGAAGAAGATCTTCATGGAGACCCCTACTCCGATCTCAGCGATGATGATGACTTTCTGGAAGATCAGGCCATGGACTTCTTCACAGATGAGGAGGATTTCGCCTTCATCGATGACGATGAGGATGATGATTACACCGACTCCGAGGAGTAGTAGCACCTGAGCATTAGCGTTAGTGAGATTTATTCGGTCCCACTGTATCGTAGTTTCCAGAATGGTTCTTAAAACCATCTGCTTTCCTTTGTTGTGGTGTGTGTTGTATCGTGTGCTATGAATGAATGAATGAAAAGCAAGTTGCTAGAAAATCCAAGTCAAACTTTAAAAACTTTTCAAAGTCCCTGAACCTTAGAAATTTCCCTCTTTTCTCATGATCTATCTCAATATTCATATGCCTCGCGGAGGAAGTGGTTCATCCCCGGACCCGATGTTGCACATCCTGCAAATGTTGGTTTCTAACCGTGAAGCTGAAAGAGCAGAACGTCAAGCCAACTTAGACACCCTTCAGCAAATAGCTTAGCTGGCCCACAACAATCAAGGCCAAGGAAATTAGGACAACCATGGATCTAAGCTCAAGAATTTCCAGAACACCAACCCACCTATTTTCACTAAGTCGGAAGATCCCCTAGATGCAGATGATTGGCTGCAAACCATGGAAAACAACCTAGAAGTCGCCGGAGTGGAAGCTAATGAGAAAGTTCAGTTCGCCACCCACTATCTAGCCAAAGATGCAAGAGCATGTTGGAACAGCGTTAGTGCAATGACCGGAGGGCAGATGATGACCTGGGAGGAATTCAAGGTCAAGTTCAGCAGAACCCATGTGCCACCGGGTTTGATCAAGAGAATGAGAGATGAATTCAGAGAACTGAAGCAAGGAAGGATGACCGTAGTGGAATACCGTGACAAATTCTTGTCATTAGCTAGGTATGCCCTGGATGAGATCGACACTGAAGCCAAGAAAAAAGAAAGATTCTTGAATGGTCTGCACGATGAGATGCAGACGGTGTTGGTCAATATCCCCTTTGCGGATATTAAAGCCCTCGTCGAGTCTGGCATTCAGATGGAAGGAAAGATCAACCAAGCCAATGAGAACCGCAAGTGCCGCATGATGCATCAGACATGAACCCATCATAGCCCAAAGTATCGCCCCAACCCTTCTCCAAGATTTGCCCCGAGAACCAACAAACCCCCGATGAACCGTCCGACCTATCCCAACCGTGGAAACCCAAGGCCCGGAGGAAATCACAACAACCCCGGCAACTCTGGCAATTTCAACCGTGCACCACCCAAGTTCAACAACAACAATGCCGCCACCAACACCAACACTGCCCCGAGGACTGGAAGCAATGTTGTGCATATTGCAGCAAAGGACAAGTCGCAAGTGACTTGTTATGACTGTGGAAATAAGGGTCACTACTCCAATGAGTTCCCCAAGAAGAATGCCGCAGCCCCCAATGCAAATGCCCAAGCTCAGCAGCAACGTCGTGTTTAGCCCGGAAGAAGATTTGCCCCAGGGAACTCGCTCAACCGCAACGACCGTCTTTTTCTCATGCATGTTGAAGAAGCCCAGGAAGCGCCAGATGTCGTGATTGGTATGTTTTCTGTTAATTCAGTACTTGCAAGAGTGTTGTTTGATTCTGGCGCATCGCACTCATTTTTCACCGAAGAATTTGCATGCACTAGTAAGATTCAACCAACCAAACTGAAGCATGTTATGATTGTTCAAATCCCCGATTCAACCACCAAAGCTAGGCAAATTTGCAAAGCCGTCCCTATCCGAATCCATGGCATAGATTTTTATGTTAATCTGATAGTACTCGGAACTAAAGGTTTGGAAGTAGTACTAGGAATGGATTGGATGTCCAAACATAAAGGATTAATTGACTGTGCCAAGAAAGCCATCACCATTACCAGTACAGCCGGAATATCAGTCGAGCATGTATCTGAAACCTTACCTCATCAATTCAAGTGCAACAAGAGTATAGCCCAACCTACCATTGATCAAGTCCGAATAGTCTATGAATACCCCGATGTATTTCCAGATGTTTTGCTCGGTATGCCCCCAGATCGGGATATCGAGTTTATCATTGAACTAATCCCTAGAACAGGACCCATTGCCCAGAGACCATATAGTATGAACTCGTCTGAACTAGCAGAACTGAAGAAGCAACTGGATGCCATGCTGGAAATTGGATTGATTCAACCAAGTGCATCAGCATGGAGATCACATGTCTTGTTTGTGGACAAGAAAGATGGAGGTAACCGTTTGTGTACGTATTATCAGAAGTTGAATGATGTCACTGTTAAGAACATGTACCCATTGCGCAAGATAGAAGATATGTTTGACCAGTGGACTGGTGCCAAAGTGTTTTCTAAGATTGATCTTAGAAATGGCTATCATCAACTCAAGATTCGTGCAGAGGATATTCCAAAGACTGCCTTTACCACCAGATATGGATTATACGAGTATACTGTCATGTCTTTTGGATTAACCAATGCCCCCGCTTATTTCATGAATCTCATGAATAAGATTTTTATGGATTTCCTGGATAAGTTTGTCGTTGTTTTCATCGATGACATTCTGATTTATTCCAAATCAGAAGAAGAACATGAGCTACACCTAAGGACCATTCTTGGAACCCTTAGAGAGCATCAACTATATGAAAAGTTTAGCAAATGTGAATTCTGGTTACAGGAGGTAGGATTCCTTGGCCACATTGTATCAGCCAGAGGGATTGCCATTGACCTTGCAAAGGTGAAAGATGTTGAAGATTGGCAAGCCCCAACCACCCAAACCCAAGTTCGTGCATTTCTCAGATTGGCGGGATACTACCGCAAGTTCGTAGAAGGATTCTCGAGTATCGCCAGACCCATGACCCAATTGCTGAAGAAGGACAAGAAGTTTGAATGGACGGACAAATGTGAAGCAAGTTTTCAAGAACTCAAGAGAATATTAATTTCAGCCCCAATCTTAATCATGCCGGATATCACGAAGCCCTTTGACGTGTATTGTGACGCATCCAAGATCGGTCTCGGATGTGTGCTAATGCAAGAAGGGAAAGTTATATCCTATCTATCCCGACAACTGAAGCAGCATGAACAACACTATCCAACCCATGACCTCGAGCTTGCAGCCGTAGTTCTAGCCCTGAAGACATGGAGGCATTACCTGATGGGAAACCGTTGTCAGATGTATTCGGATCACAAGAGCCTGAAGTATATATTCACTCAGAAGGAGCTGAATATGAGACAGAGAAGATGGATTGAGATAATCAAGGATTATGACCTGGACATTCACTATCACCCCGGTAAAGCTAACGTGGTAGCAGATGCCCTTAGCAGATTGCCGTGCCGCTTGAACTCCATGATTTTGAAGGAGCAACCAAGCCTGCACAAAGAGATGGAGGATTTCCGAATGGAATTAGTGAGTGAAGGATTTTTGGCTAGCATAGAACTTCAACCCACTTTGATCAGCCAGATCAAGGAGGCGCAGAAAGGGAATGCTAGTATCGACGGAATCAGGCGTCGTATCGGTACAGGCAAAGTACCTGAATTTACCGAAGACGAAGTAGGAGTTCTATGGTACAAAGGGCGTCTTTGTGTACCAGCAGATTTAGAGTTAAAAGAAGTTATTCTGAAGGAAGCTCTGATACCCTTTATTCTATCCACCCCGGAGGAACGAAGATGTATCAAGATTTGAAGGAACAATTTTGGTGGCATAAGATGAAGAGAGAAATCGGAAGCTATATCGCCAAGTGTGATATCTGTCAGAGAGTCAAGGCGGGACATCAAAGACCCGCAGGATTGTTGCAACCATTGCAGATTCCGGAATGGAAATGGAATTCCGTTGGCATGGACTTTATCACCGGATTGCCTACTTCTAGTAGGGGAAATGACTCTATATGGGTCATAGTGGACAGATTGTCCAAAGTTGCCCATTTCTTACCAGTCAAGACCACATATCAGAGTTTGAAGCTAGCAGAGTTATACATCGCTAGAATCGTCAGCTTGCACGGAGTCCCCAAGAACATCGTATCGGATCGAGGAACTCAGTTTACCTCGAGATTCTGGAAGAAAGTCCAAGAAGGTTTAGGAACTCGACTAGATTTCATCACAGCTTATCAACCTCAGACCGATGGACAAATAGAGCGAGTAAATCAAATACTCGAAGACATGTTGAGAGCATGTGTGTTAGAGTATGGATCTAAATGGGAAGACTGTCCGCCGTTCGCAGAATTTTCATACAACAACAGTTATCAAGCTAGTTTGCAAATGGCCCCATTTGAATTCATGTATGGAACGAAGTGCCACACCCCTTTGAACTGGTCGGAAGTAGGAGAGAGTCAGATTTTCGGACCTGACATTGTACGAGAAGAAGAAGAGAAAGTTCACAAGATTCGTGAGCACCTCAAGACCGCCCAGTCAAGATAGAAGAGTTACGCCGACAAGAGACGTCGAGACCTCGCCTTCAGCATCGAAGAGTTCGTGTATCTGAAAGTGTCGCCATTAAAGGGAATGCAGCGTTTCCAACTGAAGGGAAAGTTAGCCCCCAGATATATCGGCCCCTTCAAGATTCTGAACCATCGAGGAGAAGTATCATATCAATTGGAACTGCCAGAAGAAATGTCAGCCGTGCACAACGTGTTCCATATCTCATTACTTCGCAAGTGCCTTGAAGTTCCGGAGAAGACCGAAGTGTTCAAGATCATTGATCATCGGACCATAGAGATCAACGATGATCTGACCTATCCCGAAGTACCCATCCGCATTTTGTAAGAAGCTTTCAGGACTACCAGAACCCGAAGCATCAAGTTTCTCAAGATCCAGTGAAGCAACCACACAGAAGAGGAAGCTACCTGGGAGTTTCCCGATCTCTTCAAATCCTAGGTAATCTTTTTCGTCCTTTTTAAAATCTCGGGACGAGATTTTGTTTATGGGGGGAAGGTTTGTAACATCCCAAAAATATTAAACATGGATCATCAAATTCTAAGCATCAAAATTAGGGTGAACAAAAACTTTCCTATCTAAAAATATGAGAGCATTCATATGTATGTGTATTTCAAATTAGGATTCTTTTGAATTGCCATGGTTTTGTGTTTCTTTGCTTGTAAAATGATTCTTAGGTGAAATAAACATCATCTAAATCATTCCCAAACTTTTCCCAAAGACAAATAACTCAAAATGAACAAATGAAGTGAATGGTCACTTTGGCCAAATTAACTCTCATGCCTACTTTGGCTATTCCAAGCACTCAAAACTTAACAGAAACCTTTGTGGATCATTGTACCCCTTGTTAGTACACATAATGAGGAACCAAGGCCCACTTTGTGATAATCCAAATACATTCAAATGTAAGTTCAAATGACAGTTTAAAATTGAATCTATCTCATATGGGAAGATCCAACTATTTCAAAAACCACTCAAACAAGCTCAAATTTCAAAACCAAAGCAACCACAGAGTATCCAGCACATGCCTAGCACACCCACCAAAAATCTTTTCAAAATTCAAAAAGAAGTTTCTTGCGGCCATTTCATCAAACACTTGGCAGGCAAATTTAAACCAAATCAAATTCACTGTTTTTAATAGTGTCTTGGCCTAACTTGTTCCCTTTCTAGCTCACAGAAACCATTTAGTAGATCATCTAGCTTAATTGGAAACCCCTAGCCTCACTGTAAGCTGGTCATTGTCATCAATGGTGAGCAAGCCGAGCACACCTCGCCGGCCAACTTGGTCACCGCCGTAGCAGACCACCTCCCCCTCTCTCACCATGTCTGGGAGCTAGCCAGCACATCCCCGCCACCCACTATCCCCTCCTCGAGACAAGGAAAGCCGTGGACCACCGAGCACTCCCCGCGCCCAGTGCCACTGCGACATGCCGAGCCCGCGCAAGAGCGCCGCACCCGGCACGCGCGCACACCCCACCCCTCGACCGCAGCACGTGCCCACCGCTTCGCCATCACCCAAGGAACATGCCAGACATCCCCGTTTGTCGCCCAATGCCTCACAGCCTTAGCTCGCCGTCGAAGACGCCGCCTCTGCCGTTCAGAGCGACAGCCTTGCCTGACCGTTTACCACCGCCCCTAAGCCCGCATTTAAGTTCTAGAGCATCTCCAGGAGACCGCGCGTTGATCGCCACCCTCAGCCATGCCGCTAGCAGCCCGTAGCCATGTCGCCACCGTCGCCGGCCCATCCCTCTCGAACTCGCCATCGAGCCTATAAAAGGAGGCCACCCCCAGCCTTTTGAAGCACACCATTCCACTCCCCTCACCTCACTGATCGTTCCACCCTCTAGCTGGAGGACGAGGAGCAGCAGCTCGCCGGAATTGCACCGGAGCAGGCCGCCTCTGGAGGAGAAGGGGCCGCTGATTGCGGCCACCCCCGGAGCTGCCTCGACCGTCCCTGAGCTCGCCGTCGACAACGTGTTCATTCTCCCACCTCGTCGTCGTTGCTGGAGCCCTGGTATGCCACCTATGCACCCCCAGAGAGCCTCTAGGGTTCGAGCTCGCCGGTGACAGATTCGTCGTCGACGATGATCCCCAGCCGTCGATCTCCATTCTAATCCAACGACCCACGTAGCCCCGTACCGCTTCGCGCGTTATGAGCTGCTGACTGGTAGACACACCATGTTAGCTGAGCCCCGCGCTGTGGAGTGACACTGGGCCGGCCCATTCACCTCTCCCGCGCGACCCAACCCTTTGAATTTAGATTTTTCTATTTTAATTCAAACACAATTATATGCATAGATTCAAAAATCAACCCAGCTCGATTCAGTGAACCAAAATGCATGAAACTAATTTTGTTAGGAAGGTACTGGAATGCTTAATCCAAGCCTGTTAAATTCAAATCATTTGGATCTGTAGATCAACATTGGTAAAAATAACAAGTCAGAAGCTTTTGTGCATTCAAACATTTTCCAAAATTCAACCATCAGAGATTTTGAGTTGATTCCAACTCTCAAAAATCACATTTGATCATACCTTTCAGAATATATAAAAACATATGGGTTTACTTACAGAAATAATGTTCAAATAACAAAAGAATGCCACATAGGCATTTCTAGTCACTTTATTTAAAATAAAAAGGTTAAACCTTATTAAATTGTGACACCACTTTAAATCACATTCCCATGTACTAAAATATGTGGTGATGACATGTGTCAACATGATCCCATGTTTGAGTTGGAGAATATTAAATCTTAAGTAGTTTTTCAATGAGTAGAAATTACTTTTCTCAAATTAAAATGAATAAGACAAAAGCTTTAATCTTGTAATGTTAAGTGATGATGCTAGATTATCTATAGTACACCTTTGTGTGATGATTGAAAATAGTTAAGTATTGTTTGGTGATTGTGTACCTCGTATTTATTTATAGACGCTAGTACCGACCAAGGATACGGGGAGGAAGGAGGATACTACGAGGAAGAAGCCGAGGAAATCTTCAACCACTGCTCTGCACAAGGCAAGCTAACACTTGCAAGATACTTTACCTATGCAGGCCTTACTATACAAATTGACCTATGCAAGCTATTAACCTAGCAAGCTTATACCACTTGATAAACCATCCTAGTTTTACTTACAAGCTTTATACTTATTTCTTTATCAAAGCTTTCTCTTAGAGTTTACTTAAGTAACTTGTAGATTCTAGAAAGATAATGGAAGGTTGCATAAAGAGCATTAAAATTGGCCTAAGTTAGATAATCTTGATGTCATCCTAAGGCAGGAGATTGAACTTAGCAAATCCCCACTTGTTTACCACTCCTCATTAGTACTTACCACCACTTGTAGATGCTAGTGCTAAGCATAAAACTTGATCAACATTAGATGGGAATACTTGGTGAAAATGGTTCTGAAAACCTTAGAATGATGAGTCCTTCTACTGAAATGTTTTGACATGTGTTTTCGAACACCATATGATTTTGAGGATGAAAATGTTGAGGCATGAGCCTTAGCCCTTTATAAAACTGATGGTTGTCTGGATGCGATACCATTCCAATTTTACCGTACAACCATAATACCCGAAAATTGGGTAGGGCTTGACTAGAAATTTATATACCTTAGTATGGGTTCCCTCACGGCCAAGGTCTGAGATGAGGCTACCTTGTGCAGATTGTCCACCTGTGCAGTATCCAAGATGACTCTTGGTCATGGTTGGGAGGCCAAACTCACAGGAGAGGTGCCTATACTAGGGAGTGTAATGGAAAGGTTAGGATTGATTATCCGCATACTGAGTATGGTGAATTCAGGATTTGTTCCTGGCGGATGTATCGAATGTTGTGGTGAAAGTGTACAATCTCTTTAGAGTGTCAAACTATTCGAATAGCCGCGTCCGCGGTTATGGATAGTTGGAGTGGCCATACTATTCTCCCGTCAGATGTTTTCAAAATGAATTGAGACTTTGACTTGACCACAACAGGGTTGTGATATTAAATTCAAGTTCCCACTTAGGTGTTATAAAATTTCAACTAGCTTTCTTTGCTTCTGAACTTAGTAGAGGTAAATCTAGATTTTTTGCAAAACAATCGTAGAGCCTAGTGTCCTAATTAAAAACATCCCTTCACTTGTTAGTATTAGTTTGCGAGTACTTAAAGAGTACTCATGGCTTTGTGCCTGGCTATTCCCGTGGCTAGACTATGAAGAGGAGTATCATGATGATGGACTGGAGGAAGGTTATGACAACTAGGATCATCTCCCATCGTCAGCATTGCCTGTGACCCTGAAGATGGAGCTTCGCCTATGCTATCTTTATTATTAAGTTATTCTGCTGCTTGAGTTGTATTAAGAACCGGATCATGAGATCCTTATTTGTGTAAGACCTTATGTATGGTTTGTTATGGATGATGTACTTTGATATCCAAATCTTTTATGTCTCGCAAAATTGGTAATCCTGGGAGTTTGATGTATGGCATAACAAGCATCTGGATTAAAAATCCAGGTGTTGACAGGTACATACATTTCACACAAAGCACCCAAAAATTAAGCAAGCAAACAGTAGGGTCGTCTTCTTCTCGAGAGAGGAGCTAATCGATCCGTACTCTTCATATTAATTCCTCTTTAATTGTTTTCGAAATATGGACAATTTTGGAGGCATGCAAATTTTTGGATATGAGGTCATCGACATAAAGTTTTATGTACATATGGCCATGATCTTGGTCGTCCAGCTTGAGACTGAAGAATGTTATAGTGATTGAAAATTAAGCTTACTTGGACGGTGGGAGTATACTTTATATCATGGATCTAAACAAGGGAAAATCACATCAAGGTACATAAATTTAATTAGCACAAAGGACCCTAAATTTAAGCATTGAAAATAGTCAGGTTTGGCTCGTTCTCAAGAGAGCATGCAAATGATCGAGCCATACTCTTCATACTACTTCCTCTTTAATTGTTTTCAAAATATGGCCAAATTTGGTGGCATGCAAATTCTTAGATATGATATTATCATCATAAAGTATGATGTATATATGGCCATGACCTTTCTTGCTCGGGTTGAAATGCGAGAATGGTCATACTCATCGACAACGAGGTTTAAATTTATTTTAATTTTACCACTTACCTGGACAATGGAAGTGCATTTTACATCAAGGACCTCCAATGGACAAATAGGTTCGTACATTTAGCACTAAACACCCTAAATTAAGCATGGAAAACAATCAGGTTCGGATCCTTCTTGAGAGATCTCGTAGCTAATCGATCCATACTCTTCATACTACTTACTCTTAGATTGTTTTCAACATATGGAAAAAATTTGCAGCATGCAAATTTTTGGATATGAGATCATCAACATAAAGTACATGATGTAGATATGACTTTCTTTTAATTAAAGGAAAACATTAATTATTTTCATTTATAAAATCCAAAATGGATTTTTTGTCCATAAAACTTGGAAACTCCCATTATTTAGTTCACCATACCAAGATGCACCCGCCAATGAAGTGTGGGATCCAACATTAGCACAAAGTATGGCCATTTAACCTTGTCATTCGGCCTAAAGCCCGAGAATGTTCAGACATGGCAGGACATATTTTGAAAGAATTTGATTTTTCGAAAGTTATGAATTCTCATGATTATCATCTTCCATGATAGAAAGTACAAGTCAGAGGACGTTGTGTGATGTTTGTTTCATTTATTTTTTTATTGTTTTTGAATCAAGGTCAAATTTTTATAGATGCAAATTGAATTTTTTTCTACATGCAAATTTTTTGAAGCGTGAGTTTGTCACTTAGAAAATTGTATTTTTTCCTGTTCCTGTAAATTGAAAAACATTCTTATCACTTACAAAATTAGTAATCTTAATAAATGGAGTAATTTAAGTGGGTGGGGTTTCACTAATAATAAGTTTGAAAACAACGAAACATGGGAATCGCGAGTAAGATGATGGTCGTCCACTTTGTCTGAAACTAGAGTGTGGCATTTCAATTCATAAACTTCGTACATTCTTTATAGACAATACACCCAAGTCATACGGAAATATTATTTTAAACTTTTTTCATGATATTTGGAAACTCCTTCTACCAAATGGATTACTACAACAAGATGCACCCAATATAACACATGTTGGAAACTCTATTCTGAATAATCATATGATGTCGATAAGGGCATGACCTTCATCGTTTAGATTGATTTGAAACTAGAGAATAATTACTAAGAGAACGCCACACAAAAAATATTGTACTTTTTATATTGTTTATTTGAATGTTAACAAAACCATGTCAACTTTGTCGGGATGCGGATGCATAGAAAGAACATGAATTTTCAAGAACTTTTGATGGATTTCAATGTACTAAATTCCTAGTTAGGTTCAAAAGTTTTTTGGAAAATTTTAAGAGCAATCTATCGAGCTTACTTGTAGTAAAAATTTGACACGGTTGGTGGGAGTACAGTTTATATCAAAGACCTCAGATAATGGAAAATTTAATAGAGGTCCAAACATTTGGCAAAAAGACCCCTAAAATTATGCAAAGCAAAGCTGTTTGGTCCACTCCTTCTCCAGCGAGCTGCTGAGCCATACCGTACTACTTTACTTGCTTCACACACAAAAAAATCGCTCGTCACTTTTGAACCAACGTGTTGCAGGTCGCGTAGGGTGTGAAATGGAATGACAAGACAAGTCAACGCACGTGTGCGTCCCCACGTATTGGACAAGTAGAGATCAGTCGACCAGAGTGTGGGGATGCTGATAAGGAATGAAGGAGAGAGACACTACTAGAAATGTTTTTTTCCGCAATGATTGGGCCCATCGGTCGCCATAGAAGGCGCGTCTTCTGTGAAGAAATTCTCGGCTTGACCGTGGCTGATGAAAAAAAATCGGTTTTGCGCCCCTCTACTACGACGAAACTGCTAAATCATGGGCGAGGCTCGACGTGCGCGTGGCAGAAGTAAGATTTCGGCTTCCTCGCGAGATGTTGACTCGACGAAGTTTTTTTTTGAGTGTGGGTCTCGGACGTCAGTGACTCTAGCAGACCAAATTTTTCGGTCGCGCCTCCCTGATTTGATCTTGATAACGTTGTTTGATGCCTCTTACGTTTAGTCAGGCTGCTGGGTCCCACATGTCTTCCTCACATTAGAATCGTGTGTATTATGAATTTTTTTTCTTCCCTTTTCCACACTTGATAGCGTTGCTCGACGCATCTGCCGTTTCATCAGGCTTTTGGGTCCCATGTGCCATCCTCACACTAGTATAAACGTGCGTATGATTGATTTTTTACTTGGCTCGTTCCTCCCTAATTTAAACTCAATAACGTTGCTCGATCTACCTACCGTTAATCACTCTACTGGGTCCCACATGCCATCCTCTCATTATAAGAATCGAGTGTATGATAGAATTTTTCCTTGGCTCATGCCTCTCTTATTTGAACTCGATTACGTTGCTCGATCTATCTGTCGTTAATCACACTGATAGGTCCCACATGGCAGCCTCTCATTATAAGAATCGTGCGTATGATGAATTTTTTTCCTTCTCTCCTTCTACCTTGTTCTGAACTTGATAGCTCTGCCAGATGTATCTACCATTTAATCACGTAGCTGGACCCCACATGTCATACTCATATTAGAAGAAACTCGTACATGATGGATCTTTTTCCTTATCTCGTGCCTCCGTGTTAACTTGATAGCGTTGCTCGTTGCATCAGCCGTTTATTCAGGCTGGTGGGTCCCACATGTCAACCTTTCTTTAAATGAAACGTTCTATGATGGACTTTATTTTTGGCCGCCTCAGTTATTCTGACCTTGGTCCATCGTTGGGTCCCAGATGTCAACATCTTATGTGTAGGAAACGTGTCTATACTAGGTCTCAGATGTCAGCATCTATGTGAAATAAATGTGTGTATGTTGCACTGTTTTTTTGGATGGAGTCCTCTATTATGACCTTGGCAACATTGCTAGATACAGCAACAGTTTATCTGGGTCCCAAATATCAGCCTTAGAGTACAAAAATATTAATCTATATACTCTAGTGCCGGGTCCCACATGTCAGCCTTAGTATACATGTATAATAACAAAAATTTCCACGACCACTATCTTGACGTTGGTCCATTGTTGTGTCCCACATGTCTGCCTCCGTTGTGCAGGAAACGTGTCTGCTGGGTCCCAGATGTCAGCCTATATTTGAAAGAAACGTGTATGTGTTAGATTATTTTTTAGGATCGAGTCTGCTATTCTAACCTTAGCAACTTGGCTCGATGCAACATGTGTAAGGTCTCTCTAGTGGGTTCCACATGTCAGACTCTCTGTAAATGAAATATGCTAGATGGACTTTTTTTCGGCCGCCTCGATTTTTATGACCTTGGTCCGTCGCTGGGTACCAGATGTCAGCAACTTCTGTGCAGGAAACGTGTCTATGCTGGGTCCCACATGTCAGCCTCTATTTGAAAGAAACATGTGTATGTTGGACTGTTTTTTGGTGGGGTCCTTTATTATGACCTTGGCAACATTGCTAGATACAGCAACATTTTATCTGGGTCCCAGATATCAGCCTTAGAGTATAAAAAATATTAAATCTATATACTATGGTACCTGGTCCCACATGTCAGCCTTAGTAAATATATAATAATAGAAATTTCCACGACCGCTATCTTAACCTTGGTCCGTTGCTGGGTCCCACTGTTAGACTCCTCTTTGCAGGAAACGTGTCTATGCTGGGTCCCAGGTGTCAGCATCTTTTTTGATAGAAATGTGTGTATGCTAGACTTTTTTTGGGGCCGAGTCCGCCATTCTGACATTGGCAACATTGCTAGATGCAGCAATAGTTTTTCTCGGTCCCATATGTCATCCTCAGAGCACAAAAAATGTGTGTCTATGAATAAAATTGACTAGGCTATGCCAAGGCCGAATTAAAAAGAGTTTGGCTATTCTGCATGGTTGCTCTAAATGGGTTATACTACATTGGCTATGGTGCGTGGGCTCCTTTCTAAAAATTCACTAGGCTATGCTCAGCAGTTCCTGGGACCCTTAAAAGGCCGAATTTTATTGTTCTGGGCAAAAGTGGGGCGGAATGGGATAGATTTCTTATCCTGTTATATAAAAATTGCATTGTGCTATGGCTCAGCCGGATTCAAAACAAAGCCTCAAAGAGGGAGGGGAAAGAACGATAAATATTTTTGCCAGACATTCATGTTAAATTTAGCAGTACAAACTAAGATAGCAATAGAGAAACTGAAATAAAATAGTAGTACAAAGAGAACCAGTTTTGTTTGAACTCTAAACCCTTATTGCGCGATCAGTTTGCCCTTTTCTCCAAACAAACCCGACCATTGGATCATGCAAAGGTGACAATAAAGTATGCTTTGAGTACCTTCTTCTAACATAAATGCATATGTGACCCCCATATGCAACCCAAAATTCCCAAGTCTCATCTAGATTGTGACAAGGCCATGTTTCAAAAGAAAATCAAGACTATCTACTACATTTGATTTAGAGTACCAGTACATCAGTGTTAGTTCCATAAAATGCTTAGTAATAGCAAGGATAGAATAATTGAGAGATTCAGTAGCTTTCCTACTTGAAATTCCATAGCAATACAAACAAAATAGGTTCTCGTTCCAGCTCAAAAAACCTTGGCGCACGATTAGTTTTCCCTGTTTTATGAACAGACTAGACCATTGGAGCAAGCAAAACTCACGATCAAGCCTGCTTCTATGTGAATATCTCCTCCTTACGTCAATGCATGTGTGACTCCTAGATGCAACCCAAAATGCCAAAGACGCATCTAGATAATTGTGACAATGCTCAGTTTCAAAAGAAAATCAAGACAATCTGCTGCACTTGATCTAAACAAGTACTCTAATTACATCATACTTAGTTGTCAAAATGTTGTACTAGTAGTAATGACTGAACATTTCATAGGTTCAGCAGTACAGAATAAGAAAAAAATATCGAAAGATTACCAGTTTATATTTAGTGGCACTTGACAGATTCAGCAGCATCACAAACTGACCGATTAGCAGTACACATACAATGACCATAAGAATTGATAGATTCAGCAAGGCCTGATTGAAAAGGAAAGCGAGGCCATATTCTACACTTGATAGGTCAATCTAAACAAGTACTAGTACATGGTTATTACTATAAAATATATTAGCAGAGGAAGAACTCCATACAAAATACTTATAACTACCTTAAGGTAGGAACTACTACTCTTACTAGCATTTGAAATATTCAACAGTATATAATAAGAAAGACAAATATCGATAGGTTCCTAGTTCATAATAAGCCGCACTTAACATGTTCAGCATCATTTCAAACTGGCCGATTCAGCAATACAGACACTGAAATTCAATAGCAGTATAGAGTAATCAGTTCTTGATTCAGTTTTCCCTTTTCTCGGACCACAATCCATCATTGGAGCATGCAAAACTGACGATCAAGACTTCTTTTCTGTGCATACCTCATTCTTATATCCATGCATGTGTGACCAACATATATGCAACCCAAAATGCCCAAGCCTCATCTAGATTGTGACAAGGCCATATTTAAAAATAAAATTAAGACTGGACAGGTACTTCCCTTGATCTAAACATGTACTAGTACATAGTACTAGTTTTACAAAATACTTCAGTAATAAAAATGATAGAACATTTGACAGATTCACTAGCGTTTGAAATATTCGGCAGACGGAATATAATAGAAAAATATAAATAGATTCCCATTACATAATCAGTGGCACTTGATAGATTCAAGAACAATTCAAAATGACTGATTTAGCAGTACAGATAATGAACAAAAGAATTTACAGATTTAACTGTGCAGACATTGAAATTCAATAGATGTAGCAAGGCCATAATTCAAATGCAAAGAGAGACCATATTATAGCCATGTTGTTTCAAAAGAAGAGCAAGATCATCTACTGCTCTTAATCTAAACAATTAATAGTACATCACTATTAGTTCCAAAATATACTTTAGTAATAGCAACAGAACATTTGACAGATTCACTAGCATTTGAAAGATTAAGTAGTAGAGAATATGAAAGAAAAATATCAACAGATTCCTAGTTCATATTCAGCAGCACTTGCCAAACTGATTAGCATTTCAAAGTGACTTATTCAGTTTGTCCTCTTCATGGAACACTTGATTATTGGAGCAAGAAAAATTGATGATGAAGTCTGCTTTTGTGTGCATACCTTCTTCTCACATGAATGCCTATGTGTGTGACCTCCATACGCAACTTAAAATGTCCAAGCCACGTCTACATTATGAGTTTATGACAAGGCCAAGTTACAAAAGAAAAGAAAGACCATCTGCACTTGATCTAAACAAGTACCATTATATTAGTATTAGTTCTATAAAATACTTTAATAATAGCAACGATAGAATATAGGCAAAGCGGTACCATCTCCTGACCTTGATCTAAACAAGTATCAATATATAGTATTAAATACTCTGAAATACAATACCTAGTACTATACTAGTACTACTTTGCATCCAAAATAGTTCAAAAGGGCCTATACCAACTAAACTATCCTATTACATAGTATTACGAGTACTTACCATAGCTAGGTTACAATCCCGGGCATTGGCGAAGCTCGGTATGAACCATAATGGAGTCTCTGGAGAATTCCATGAATCGTTGGTTCAGGAACAAATAGCTGCTTCTTAAGTATTTAGACTAAAGCAGCATATTTAAGGAAACGGTGTATATCCAAGTCCTATTTGTCAACACCCGGATTTTTAATCCTAGATGCCTGTCATGCCATACATCGCAATCCTAGGATTACCATTTTTGCGAGAAATAACAGATTGGTACCATAGTTCATCATCCATTACAAACCATAATAAAGGTCTTACAACAAATAAAGGATCTCATGATCTAGTCTAAGCACAATTAAAAAAGCGGAATAATATAATAATGGTAGCGTGGCGAAGCTCCATCTTCATGGTCACATGCAATAATGACGAGGGGAGATGATACTAGTTGTCGTAACCTTCCTGCGGTCCATCCTCCTGATAGTCCTCATCATTGTTTGGCCATGGGAATAGCCAGGGACAAAGCCATGAGTACTTTTTAAGTACTCGCAAACTAAGACTAACAAGTAAGGGGTTTGAGTAGGAATACTAAGCTCTAGGTTGTTTTGCAAAAAGCCAGATTTACCTTAACTGAGTTCAGAAGCAAACAAAACAAGTTTAAATTTTTATAACACCTAAGTGGGAACTTAGTTTTCATGTTCACAACCCTTTTGTGGTCAAGTCAAAGTCATGATGCATTTCACAAGTCATTTTGAAAACATCTGATGGCGGAACAGTACGGCCACTCCAACTATCCATAACCGTGGATGCGGCTATTCGAATAGTTTCACACTCTGCAGAGGTGGTACACTTTCACCACAATATTCAATACATCTGTTAGGAAGAATCCTTAATTCACCATACTCAGTATGCGGATAATCAATCCTAACCTTTCAATTACACACCCTAGTATAGGCACCTCTCCTATGAGTTTGGCCTCCCAACCATGACCATCTGTCATCTTGGGAACTGCATAGGTGGTCAATCCTCACGAGGTAGCCTCAGCTCAAACCTCGGCCGCAAGGGAACCCATACCAAGGTATATAAACTTCCAGTCAATCCCTACCCAAATGTCGGGTATTGTGGTTGTATGGTAAAATTGGAATGGTATCGCATCCAGACAACCATCAGTTTTATAAAGGGCTAAGGCTCATGCCTCAACATTTTCATCATCAAAATCATCTAGTGTTCAAGAACACATGTCAAAACATTTCATTAGAATGACTCATCATTCTAAGGTTTTCATAATCATTTTCACCAAGTATTCCCGTCTAAAGTGATCAAGTTTTATGCTTAGCACTAGCCACTAAATTTGGGGGTAAACACTAATGAGGGTTGGTAATCAAGTGTGAATTATCTAAGTTCAATCGCATGCCTCAGGATGACATCAAGATTTATCTAACTTAGGCCAAGTTTTATGCTCTTTATGCTAACTTTAATGTCTTTCCAAAATCTACAAGTCACTAAGTAAGAACAAATAGAAAGCTTTGATAAAGAAATAAAATAACTAATCTTGCAAGGAAAACTGGGATTTCATACAATAAGGTGGTATAATCACATGTGCCTAAGGCATCTATATGGCATACTTAAATTGCAAGTGTTAGCTTGCAAAATTAACTTGTATTGTGAAGCTTGCTTATTTAGTAGCTTGCCTTGTGTAGAGCAGTGGTTGATGTTCTCCTCGGCTTCTTCCTTGTAGTATTCTCCTTCCTCTTCGTATCCTTGCTCGGTACTAGCATCTATAAATAAATACGAAGTACACAATTACCAAATAATACTTAACTACTTCTATTTAGCAGACAAAGGCTCACACTAGATGATCCAGCATCATCACAATCAATTAAGGCAATAGTCTTATTTATTTTATTTTAGAAAATTAATTTCTACTCATTGAAAAACTACTTAAGATTTAATATTCTCCAACTAAAACATGGAATCATGTTGACACATGTTATCACCACATATTTCAATACTTGGGATTTTGATTTAAAGTGGTGTCACAATTTAATAAGGTTTAACCTTTTTATTTTAATTAATTAAAATGACTAGAAAATCCTATGGGGCATTCTTTTATTACTTGTCCAGTATTACTGCAAGAAAACCTTGATATATCTACAAATTCATCGAGGCCTTATCAAATGTGATTTTTGAGAGTTGGAATCAACTCAAAAGCATTTATGGTTGAATTTTGAAAAATATTTGAATGCAGGAAAGTCTCTACCTTGTTATTTTTACTATAGGTGATCTATACCTTCAAATGGTTTGAATACAATAGGCTTGGATTAAGAATTTCAATACCTTTCTAACAAATTTGGTTTCATGCAATTTGGTTCAGTGAAACTCTCTGAAATGATTTTTGAATCTACTGCCAGAACTAGGTTTGAAACTAAATAGATAAATCAAATTTCAAACTACTGGGTCGCGTGGGAGAGCTAACTAGGCCAGCCCACTGTGCACAGTGCGCGTGCGTGGGTTGCTTAAGTGGTTGTTCCCACACGTCGGTGGGACTGGGAGGTGCGAAGGGGTACGGGGTGATTACGATCGTAGGATTAGATGTAAGATCAACGGCTGAGGATCCTCGTCCACGTCTAAACAGAACGCGACAAGCACGAACCCTAGCATGGACAGTGGGAGTCAGTGGCGGCTCATCGGGGCTCAGGCGATGGACGGCGACAGGGGCGAACGACGAAGTCCACGACAACGATCCTCCTGGTACTGGCGGCTCCTCCTGGGTGGCTCCAATCAGCGGCGCCCTTCTCCTCCAGCAGCGGCAAGCTCCGGCGAAATTCCTGCGATGCTGCGCTCGCCTTGCTCTGGGAAGAAGTGGGGACGATCAGTGAGAGGTTGGGAGTAGAATGGTGTGAATAATTTGAATGTGGAAGGCCTCTATTTATAGTGCGACGAGGGAACCGAAGGGTATGTGCTGAGCTCGTCGGGGTCGGCTTCACAGTGAGCTAAGGACATGACCGAAGGTAGGGTACGGTGTGCTGCCTCCTGTCGAAGCTCAAAGTCTTGATTGCGAGGCGTGAGGCAGTGCGGTTCGGTCGGAAGGCGTCAACGCTTTGGGCGGCACCGCCGGCAGTTTTCATGGCACACAGGGGCTACGGGTCGCGCGGTGGCGAACAGGGTTGTCCGGGAGGTTCCTGGGGTGATGGTGATCATGTACGTGAGCGGCGAAGGCGGGGCGCGGTTTGTGCGAGCATGTCGAGCACGGCGCTCTGGCGTGCTCTTGGCATGGTCGCAGGGAAAATGGGCGCGTGTGTTCTGGGTGGTCCGGTGGCTAGCAGGGCTCAAGGGCTGGGTAGGGGGTGGCGGTGGACGGTGGCATGCTTGCTAGACACGGTTGGCTAGGCTGGTTCGGCTTAGATCTATCAAGGTGCACTGGTTTGGTTAGGTTTTGAGAAATGGTGATCTCCCCATATAAACTAGATTCAAATTTCAAAGGTCATTTGAATAGGGTTGCCAAATGTTTCTGTGGGTTTGCAAAGTGGTCTTGGGTTCACTTCCACTTGGTCTAGCAAGGGGTGAAAAGAATTGGATTTGTTTCTTTTAGAAATCTTCGACAAGAAACACTCAAAGTGGTCTAGTGACCAAGATATTTCTTATTTTGTTTGTTTTTGAATTTTTCTTCATGTGATTCTGCATGGAAATGATTTAGATGATGTTGTTTTCATCCTTAAACCAATCCTTGCCATTCACAACAATCACACAATTCTATTCAGGCATTCATACATTCATCACATACACACATGCATTCATAAGGATTTAATTAACAAAAGTTTTTGTTAACCCTAAATTTGGGTGATTGGAATTGGTAACCTTAATTAATATTGTTTGGATGTTACAAACCTTCCCTCTTTAAACAAAATCTCGTCCCAAAATTTGAGAAAAAGAAAACTAGGATTTAAAGAGATCATGAAACTCCGTCCTAATGTAATCTTCTCGCTCCCAGGTAGCTTCTCCGGGACTTCGGGATACATCAGGTCATCTATCGTTGATCTCTATGGTTCAGTGATCAATGTTCTTGAACACTTCGGTGTTCTCCGGGACTTCTAGACATTTGCGAAGTAACAAGATGTGAAAGACATTGTGCACTGCTGACATCTCCTCTGGCAGTTCCATTTGATATGATACTTCTCCTTGATGATTCAGAATCTTGAAGGGTCTGATATATCTGGGGGCTAACTTTCCTTTGGCTGGAAACGTTGCATTCCCTTCAAAGGTGACACTTTGAGATAAACAAAATCTCCGATATTGAAAAAGAGGGCTCGACGTCTCTTGTCGGCATAACTCTTCTGTCTGGATTGGGCGGTCTTGAGGTGCTCACGGATCCTGTGTACTTTCTCTTCTGCTTCTCGTAGGATGTCGGGTCCAAAAATCTAACTCTCTCCTACTTCCGACCAATTTAAAGGGGTACGAAACTTCCTTCCATACATGAATTAAAATGGGGCCATTTGCAAACTGGCTTGGTAATTGTTGTTTTATGAAAATTCTGCGAAAGCAAGACAATCTTCCCATTTAAATCCATATTCTAACACACAGGCTCTTAACATATCTTCGAGTATTTGATTTACTCGCTCTGTTTGTAAATCGGTTTGAGGGTGATAAGCTGTGCTGAAATCTAGTCTTGTTCCTCGTCCTTCTTGTACTTTCTTCTAAAATCTCAAGGTAAACTGAGTTCCTTGATCCGATACAATATTCTTGAGGACTCCATGCAAAATGACGATTCTAGCAATGTATAACTATGCTAGCTTCGAACTATGATAAGTGGTCTTGACTGGTAAGAATTGGTCGACTTTGGACAGTCTATCTACGATGACCCAAATAGAGTCATTTCCCCTACTAGATGTAGGCAAACCGGTGATAAAATCCATTCCAACTGAATCCCATTTCCATTCCAGAATCTGCAATAGTTGCAACAGTCCTGCGGGTCTCTGATGTCCTGCCTTGACTCTCTGACAAATATCACACTTGGCTATGTAGCTTCCAATTTCTCTCTTCATCTTATGCCACCAAAATTGCTCCTTCAAATCCTGATCCATCTTGGTTCCTCCGGGGTGGATAGAATAAAGCTTATCATGGGCTTCTTTCAAAATAGCTTGCTTCAACTCTGAATCTGTTGGCACACAGATACGTCCTTTGTACCACAAAACTCCTTCATCTTCGGTGAATTTGGGTACTTGCCCTATACCAATACGACGTTTGATTCCGTCGTTACTAGCAGTTCCTTTCCGCGCCTCCTTAATCTGACTGATCAAAGTGGGTCGAAGTTCTATGCTAGCTAAAAATCATTCACTTACGAGCTCCATTCTGAAATCTTCCAACTCCTTGTGCAAACTTGGTTGCTCCTTCAGAATCATGGAGTTTAAGTGACACGGCAATCTACTAAGGGCATCTTCTACCACATTGGATTTACCGGGGTGATAGTGAATGTCTAGATCATAGTCCTTGATTAGCTCTATTCATCTCCTTTGCCTCATATTCAGCTCCTTCTGAGTGAAAATATACTTCAGGCTCTTGTGATCCGAGTAAATCTCACAACGGTTTCCCATAAGGTAATGCCTCCATGTCTTCAAGGCTAGAACTATGGCTGCTAGTTCAAGGTCATGGGTAGGATAATTCTGCTCATGCTGCTTCAGTTGCCGGGATAGATAGGATATAACTTTTCCTTCTTGCATAAGCACACATCCGAGACCGATCTTGGATGCGTCATAGTACACATCAAAAGGCTTGGTGATATCCGGCATGATCAGGATTGGGGCTGAGATCAATCTCTTCTTAAGTTCTTGAAAGCTTGCTTCACATTTGTCTGTCCATTCAAACTTCTTATCCTTCTTCAACAATTGGGTCATGGGTCTTGCGATACTCGAGAATCCTTCTACGAACTTGTGGTAGTATCCGGCTAATCTGAGAAATGCACGAACTTGGGTTTGAGTGGTTGGGCTTGCCATTCTTCAACATCTTTCACCTTGGCGGGGTCAACAGCAATTCCTCCGTCCGATACGATATGTCTGATGAATCCTACTTCCTGTAACCAGAATTCACATTTTCTAAACTTGGCATACAACTGATGCTCCCTAAGGGTTCCAAGGATGGTCCTCAGGTGTAGCTCATGTTATTCTTCTGATATGGAATAGATCAGAATGTCATCGATGAAAACAATGAAAACCTTATCCAGGAAGTCCATAGAAATCTTATTCATGAGGTTCATGAAATAAGCAGGGGCATTGGTTAATCCAAAAGACATGACAGTGTACTCGTATAGTCCATATCTGGTGGTAAAGGCAATCTTTGGAATATGCTCAGCGCGAATCTTGAGTTGATGATAACCAGTTCTAAGATCAATCTTAGAAAAAACTTTGGCACCGGTCAATTGGTCAAACAGATCATCTATCTTCGGTAGTGGGTACTTGTTCTTGATGGTGACATCATTCATCTTTCGATAATCCATACACAAACGGTTACCTCCATCTTTATTATCCACAAACAAGACAGGTGATCTCCATGGCGACGCACTTGGTTGAATCTGTCCTATCTCCAGCATGGCATCCAATTGCTTCTTCAGCTCCACTAATTCAGATGGGTTCATACTATAAGGTCTCTAGGCTATGGGTTTGGTACCAGGTATTAGTTCAATGATAAACTCGATATCTCGATCTGGGGCATATCGGGCAAAACATCTGGAAATACATTAGGGTATTCACAGACTACTCTGACTTGGTCAATGGTTGGTTGGGATAGACTCTTGTTGCACTTGAATTGACGGGGCAAGGTTTCCGATACATGCTCTACTGATATTCCGGATGTACTGGTCATGGTAATGGCTTTCTTGGCACAGTCGATTAATCCTTTATGTTTTGACATCCAATCCATTCCTAGTACTACTTCCAAACCTTTTCTTCCGAGTACTATTAGATTAGCATAAAAATCTATACCATGGATTCGGATAGGTACGGCCTTGCAAATTTGTCTACCTTTGGTGGTTGAACCAGGTATTTGAACTATCATAACATGCTTCAATTTTGTTTGCTGAATATTACTAGTGCATGCAAATTCTTATGTAACAAATGAGTGCGATGCTCCAGAATCAAACAACACTCTTGCAAGTACTGAGTTAATAGAAAACATACCCAACACGACATCTGGCGCTTCTTGAGCTTTGTCAGTATTTATGAGAAATAGACAGCCGTTGCGGTTGAGCGAATTTCCTGGGGCAAATCTTCTTCCAGGCTGAACACAACGTTGCTGCTGGACTGGGGCATTCACATTGGGGGCTGCTGCAATCCTCTTGGGGCACTCTTTGGATTCGTGACCCTTGGTTCCACATTCATAACAAGTCACTTGAGACTTGACCTTTCCTGCAACAGGAACAACATTGCTTCCATTCCTCGGGGCTGTATTGGTGTTGGTGACGACATTGTTGTTGTTGAACTTGGGTGGTGCACGGTTGAAATTGTTGGAATTGCCGGGGTTGTTGTTGTTGTGGCTTCCTCCGGGCCTTGGGTTTCCTCCTCCATGGTTGGGATAGTTCGAATGGTTCATCGGGGGTCTATTGTTTCTTGGGGCAAATCCTACAGACGGGTTGGAGCGATACTTTGGGGTATGGTGGGTTCCTGGTTGATGCATCATTCGAAGCTTGCGGTTCTCATTGGCTTAGTTGATCTTGCCTTCCATCTGAATGACACAATCCACTAAGGCTTCAATGTCAGTGAATGGAATATTGACTAACACTGTCTGCATCTCATCATGCAGACCATTCAAGAATCTCTCCTTCTTCTTGGCTTCAGTGTCAATCTCATCTGGTGCATACCTAGTTAATGACAGGAATCTGTCATGGTACTAAACTACGGTCATCCTCCCTTGCTTCAATTCTCTGAATTCATCTCTCATCCTCTTGATTAAACCCGGTGGCACATGGGTTCTGCTGAACTTGAGTTTGAATTCATCCCAAGTCATCATCTGTCCTCCATTCATGGCGCGAACGCTATTCGACCAAGCTGTTGCATCTCCTGCCAGATAGTGGGTGGCAAACGGTACTTTATCATTGGCCAACACTCCTATGACTTCTAAGTTGTTCTCCATAGTCTGCAGCCAATCATCTGCATCTAAGGGCTCTTCAGACTTATTAAAGACGGGTGGATTGGTATTCTGAAAGTTCTTGAGCTTGGATCCATCGTTGTCTTGGTTTCTAGGGCCTTGGTTGTTGTTGGCCATCTGAGCTATGTGTTGAAGGGTGGCTAAATTGTCTTGACGTTTGTCTCTTTCAGCTTCGCGGTCCAAAACCAACATTTGCAAGATTTGCAACATTGGGTCCGGGGATGAGTTGCTTCCTCCGTGAGGCAGCTGAAGTTTGAGATAGATCACGAGACAGGAGTGAAATTTCTATGGTTCCAAGGATTTGTTTTTGAGAACCATTCTTTGAAACTACGATACAGTGGGACCGGATACAACTCACTAACGCTAGTTCTCAATTGCTACTACTCCTCGGAATCGGTGGCTTCATCATCATCAATGAAGGCGAAGTATTCCTCATTGGTGAAGAAGTCCATGGCTTGATCATCCAGGAACTCATCATCGTCACTAAGGTAAGAGTAGGGATCTCCACGGATATCCTCCCCTACATTCTCCCTCTCCTCAAGCTGCATGTCCCTCTCGTGGATGGTCTCCTCCAAGTCTGTTATCCTGTGACGAAGGCAGAAATGATGCGCTCCTTCTTGTCAAGATGACAGCGACGAGACTAGCGATCCTTCACATGCATGGCAATGGTCTGGTCCTTCTTGACTGCGGTGGCATAGTTGTGGTTGGCGTAGGAACATGCATTGTCCAACTCCTTATGCTGGTCATACATCATGAAACTGAGATGGTCCACTTGATGCTTCAGCTCTGGGTGACGTGGCACCTCTAGTGGCTATACCATAGTATCACGCCTTGGATATAACTCAAAGTGGGTGCCCTTGATCTGATTGATGCTTTTCCCACACAGACGGGCAAGCGCTTCCTGCATGGCCCTGGAAAGTCCATCTAGCCAGTTGTTCTCTCTTAAGGTGAACTGAATTCCCTCTATGGTGGGAGCTTCAATCTCCCCTCTAAGACTTGCAACAATGAGCCATTGCAATTCTCCTCCTTCTTGATCGTTGATCTGGGCTCCGAAGAACTCGGGATGCGGGCGCTCCAGAAGTTCCGAAAGCTGGTCCAAGTCACGCTCAAAGATGATATCTCCTCCATTTCCCAACTGATACAACTTTCTATACTTCACGTCCATCTATAAGAATATAGGATGAGTAAGTTAGTAGAGTGATCAAGTGTGTCAAATTTAATGTAAGTTTGCAAGAATTTTTGAGGAACATGAATTTTCATAAAAGAATATAAGTGATAAGAATGAGAAAAGGTTTTCCTAAGTACTCACTTATTTTGTTTTGAAACTAAGTTTTTGATTCATGCGTCCATTATAACTAGGGTCTCCTATGGTCACGATGGATCTGATACCAACTTGTCAACACCCGGATTTTTATTCCAAGATGCCCGTCATGCCATACATCGCAATCCTAGGATTACCATTTTTGTGAGACATAATAGATTGGTACCATAGTTCATCATCCATTATAAACTATAATAAAGGTCTTACAATAAATAAAGGATCTCATGATCCAGTCTTAGTACAATCGAAGCAGTGTAATAATATAATAAGTAGCATGGGAGAATCTCCATCATCATGGTCACAGGTAATTCTGACGATGGGAGATGATCCTAGTTGTCATAACCTTCCTGCAGTCCATCGTCCTGACAGTCCACTTCATAGTATGGCCACGGGAATAGCCTGGGATAAAGCCATGAGTACTCTTTTAGTACTCACAAACTAAGACTAACAAGTAAGGGGGTTTGAGTAGGAATACTAAGCTCTAGGTTGTTTTGCAAAAAGCCAGATTTACCTTAACTGTGTTCATAAGCAAATAAAACTAGTTTAAAGTTTTATAACACCTAAGTGGGAACTTAGTTTTCATGTTCACAACCCTATTGTGGTCAAGTCAAAGTCATGATTCATTTCACAAGTTATTTTGAAAACATCTGACGATGAAACAGTATGGCCACTCCAACTGTCCATAACTGCGGACGCGGCTATTCGAATAGTTTGACACTCTCAGAGGTGGTACACTTTCACCACAATATTTGATACATCCGTTAGGAACAATCCAGAATTCACCATACTCAGTATGTGGATAATAAATCCTTACCTTTCAATTACACACCCTACTATAGGCACCTCTCCTATGAGTTTGGCCTCCCAACCATGACCATCTGTCATCTTGGGAACTGCACAAGCGGTCAATCTTCACGAGGTAGCCTCAGCTCAAACCTCGGCCGCAAGGGAACCCATACTAAGATATATAAACTTCCAGTCAAGCCCTACACAAATTTCGGGTATTGTGGTTGTACGGTAAAATTGGAATGGTATCGCATCCAGACAACCATCAGTTTTATAAAGGGCTAAGGCTCATGCCTCAACATTTTCATCATCAAAATCATCTGGTGTTCAAGAACACACGTCAAAACATTTCATTAGAATGACTCATCATTCTAAGGTTTTCATAATCATTTTCACCAAGTATTCCCATCTAAAGTGATCAAGTTTTATGCTTATCACTAGCCACTAAAGTTGGGGGTAAACACTAATGAGGTGTGGTAATCAATTGTGAATTATCTAAGTTCAGTCTCATGCCTCAGGATGGAATCAAGATTTATCTAACTTAGGCCATGTTTTATGATATTTATTCCACCTTTACTATCTTTCCGAAATCTACAAGTCACTAAGTAAGCATAACTAGAAAGCTTTGATAAAGAAATAAAATAACTAAGCTTGCAAGTAAAATTGGGATTTGGTATAATAAGGTGGTATAGTCACATATGCCTAAGGAATCTATATGGCATAGTTATCTTGCAAGTGTTAGATTGCAAAATTAACTTGTATTGTGAAGCTTGCTTAGTTAGTAGCTTGCCTTGTGTAGAGCAGTGGTTGAAGTTCTCCTCCTCTTTTTCCTAGTAGTATTCTACTTCATCTTCGTATCCTTGCTCGGTAGTAGCGTCTATAAATAAATACGAAGTACACAATCACTAAACAATGCTTAACTACTTCTATTTAGCACACAAATGCTCAAACTAGATTATCTAGCTTCATCACAATCATCAGAAGAATTAAGGAAATAGTCTTATTTATTTTATTTTAGAAAAGTAATTTCTACTCATTGAAAAACTACTTATGATTTAATATTCTCCAACTAAAACATGGGATCATGTTGACACATGTCATCACCACATAACTCAGTACTTGGGAATGTGATTTAAAGTGGTGTCACAATTTAATAAGGTTTAACCTTTTTATTTTAATTAATTAAAATGACTAGAAATGCCTATGGGGCATTATTTTTATTACTTGTCCATTATTACTACAAGAAAACCTATATATTTTTACATATTTAGAAAGGTCTTATCAAATGTGATTTTTGAGAGTTGGAATCAACTCAAAATAATTTATGGTTGAATTTTCAAAAATGCTTGAATGCATGAAAGTCTCTGCCTTGTGATTTTTACTATAGGTGATCTATACATTCAAATGGTTTGAATCCAACGGGCTTGGATTACTAATTTCAATACCTTTCTAACAAAAATAGTTTCATGCAATTTGGTTTAGTGAAACTCTCTGAAATTATTTTTGAATTTACTGCCAGAACTAGGTTTGAAACTAAATAGATAAATCAAATTTCAAACTACTGGGTCGCGCGAGAGAGATAATTGGGCCGGCCCACTGCGCACAACATGTGCGTGGGCTGGTTAACTAGTTGTCCCCACACGTTAGTGGGACTAGGCAGTGCAAAGGGGTACGGGGTGATTATGAGCATAGGATTAGATGTAAGATCAACGGCTAAGGGTCATCGTCCACGTCTGAACAGAACGCGATGAGCACGAACCCTAGCGCAGCCAGTGGGGGTCAATGGCGGCTCACCAGGGCTCAGGCGATGGTCGGCGATGGGGGAGAACGGCGAAGTCGACGACTGTGATCCTCCTGGTACTGGCCCTTCTTCTCCAGCAGGGGCAAGTTCCGGCGAAATTCCGGCGATCCTGCGCTCGCCTTTCTCTAGGAAAAAGTGGGTACGATTAGTGAAAGGTGGGGATTATAATGGTGTGAAGAAATTGAAAGAGGAAGGCCTCTATTTATAGTGCGACGAGGGAACCACAGGGTGCAGGCTGAGCTCGTCCGGGTCGGCTTCACAGTGAGCTAACGGCATGGCCGAAGGTAGGGGACGGTGCACTGCCTCCTGGCGAAGCTCATTGGCTTGATGGCGAGGCGTGGGTCGGTGCGGTTCGGTCGAAACACGTCGACACTCTGGGCGGCACCGACGGCAGTTTTAATGGCGCCGATCGCTACGGTCGCATGGCGTGACGAGGTTGTCTGGAGGTTCTGTGCGGTGGTGATGGTGATCGTATGCGCGGCGAGGCGTGGTCTGTGACAGAGTGTCGAGCGCGGCGCTCTGGCGTGCTCTTGTCATGGTCGCAGGGAAAATGGGCGCGTTCGTTCTGGGTGGTCCAGTGGCTAGCAGGGCTCAAGGGCTGGACAGGGGGTGGCGGTGGACAGTGGCATGCTCGCTACACATGGTTGGCTAGGCTGGTTAGGCTTGGATTTGTCAAGGTGCACTGGTTTGGTTAGGTTTTGAGAAATGGTGATCTCCCCATATGAACTAGATTCAAATTTCAAAGGTCATTTGAATAGGGTTGCCAAATGTTTCTGTGGGTTTGCAAAGTGGGATTGGGTTCACTTTCACTTGGTCTAGCACGGGGTGAAAATAATTGGATTTGTTTCTGTTAGAAATCTTGGACTAGAAACACTCAAAGTGGTCTAGTGAGCAAGATTGGAAAAAATGACCATTTTCTTATTTTGTTTGTTTTTGAATTGTTCTTCATTTTATTCTGCTTGGAAATGATTTAGATGATGTTTTTTCATCCTTAAACCAATCCTTGCCATTCACAACAATCACACAAGTCTATTTATGCATTTATACATTCATCACATACACACATTCATTCATATGGATTTAATTAACAAAAGTTTTTGTTAACCCTAAATTTGGGTGATTGGAATTGATAACCTTAATTAATATTTTTGGGATGTTACACTATTGCATGGTGGGAGGTGTAGACATAGTTTCTTCTTATTAGGTATCCTGGAGCAACATTTGCACCTCCTACTTCAATGTTAATCAGATAGTCAATCCAAGGAAAAGGGAATATGCTCCCTGGTCAGCGATCGGTATCCATGGCATATGTTGAAGCAAGTAAGCAATGTCTTTTGAGTTCACCTTGCAGCCAAACCTAGTAGCATAGGACCCAAAAGTGTGACCGCGACGATCAACACTATCATCAGCAACAGGATTGCCATGGCCATAATTAGTACCACCATAAAACTCTTCATCAGTTACGCCCTCGGTATGGATAAGAATAAGACGAGATTAGTATGCACATATTGCTAAGAATCATAAACCAGGTTCTTACTCCTCATCATGTAGGTCATCAAGGTTTCCCTGCCCGAGATGCACGCTAGGTGGTTCCGGGAGTAGAATAGGATCTTGAAAAAGAAATGACAGCCAAATCAGCCAAAACTAGTTTACATCCATAAAACTAAAACCAGTGATTAGAACAGGTGTGGATCAAACTTACCAAAATATAGATGACTCCAGACATAAACATTGCCACTATCAGTGGCTACAAACACCAGACACTTGTGGATACATATCTGAAATAGGATTGGAACTGGTTCTCAAGAACTGTCCATGTATACTTATCACCATCAAGGGTAGCAATTGAGTAGTCAAAGATAGCGACAAGAGAGAAATCTAAATAATCGTCAACAACTGTGGGAGCTCGGCAAATAGTAATCTTCTAGAGGGTAATGGTGCGTTCATTGCGCATCAATGTAAACGGATAGTTGGTCTGTACAAACTCACCAACTTATGGGAGAGGAACGTGTTGATGAGTATACACATTGACAAGCTCCCACTTAAACTCGCACCCAACAGTGGCGATCCAATCTCCATTGAAACCTAACCACTACTTAAACATACAATTCGGGAAACAGCGTCAGAGGAGAACCTGTCCAACAGCGTCAGGTTTCATGTCATGCCCTTGCCCTCGAAGTACTCATTGCATTCCCATGATTTCTTAGTCGGGTGAGAATGAATAACATAGGGGAGGCCAAGCGGCTGAGAAGAATGTAATGTTGCACTATATTTTACCGAGTCAAGACGATGTTTGGATGAACTGGCAAGGCTCATGGCTGTGATGACGTCGCATCACGTTATAAGTTCTTCAAGTGGGCCTTCAGTAAAAACTAGGGATAGAGAGTAGTATAGGGGAGGTTGAATAACATGATTAAAAAGGATGCATGCTCCTCTTCTCTAGTTCCCTTCAGAATAGTACGAATGCAGGCCTAGCTGTAGGACTAACTCTTGTGTAATTTCTTGTCAGATTTTTAGGTCCTTGATTTAAAATGTACTCCCACCGCCCATGAAGAATTTTAATCTAAAAGTGTAATTCAAACGAATTTAAGCTTAGTTGTCAATGAGTATGTACATTCTTCGATTTCAAGCTGAAAGACCAAGGTGATGGTCATATCTACATCCTATTTTATGTGGATGGTCCATAGGGCTCGACTATTGAGCATCTCGGCTGATTAAGCCTCACACTCTTTAAGGCTTGGATAATTCAACTCGTTAATGATAATAAGCAAAAAGTAAATCCTGCTTGTTTCATATGATTGACAACTAGTAAAATTAAAACCTAGAAATATGTGGTAAAATCAAAATGAAATTTTGCTTAGTTGTCAATGAGTATGGACATTCTTGGATTTGAAGGCGAACGACCAGGGTCATGGCCATATCTACACATACTTTATGTTGATGATCTCATATCCAAGGATTTGCATGCGGACAGATCTGGCCATATTTTGAAAACACTCGAAGAGGAAGTAGTATGAAGAATATGGCTCGATCATCTGCTCTCTTTAGGTGGCGAACCTGACATTATTACAAGTACTTACCATAGCTAGTTTACAATTATGGATATTGGCGAAGCTTGAGATGAACCATAATGGAGTCTCCGGAGATTTCCATACAAATTGGTGGAGAAACCAATAACTGCTTCTTCATTATTTAGACTAAATCAACATATTTCAGGAAACAGCGTATATTCAATTCCTATTGCATGGTGGGAGGTGTAGACATAGTTGCTTCTCGTCATATATCCTGTGGAAACATCTAAAACTCCTACTGTAATATTAATCGAATATTTCAATCCAAGGAAAAGGGTCTATGCTCCCTAGTCAGCGATCGGTATCAATGGCTTAGGTGGAAACAAGTAAGTAGTGTCCTTTGAGTACACCTTGGAGCCAAACCCAGTAGCATAGGTGCCAAAAGTGTGACCTCAGCGGTCAACACTATGATCACCAACAGGATTGCCATGGCCATAATAAGTACCGCCATAAAACTCTTCATCAGTTATGCCCTCGGTATGGATAATAATAAGGCGAGATTCGTCTGCAGGTATTGCCAAGAACCATAAACCAGGTTCATACTCCTCCTCATCTATGTCATCAAGGTTTCCCTCCCCGAGATGCGTGCTAGATGGTGACGGGAGCAGAATAGGACCTTGAAAAATAAATGACGGCCAAATCATCCAAAACTAGTTTACATCCATAAAAACTGAAACTAGTGATTACAACAGGTGTGGATCAAACTTACCAAATAAAGAGATTCTAGACATAAACATTTCCAGTATCAGTGGCTGCAAACACTAGACCCTTGTGGATAACTACATCGATGTATCTAAAATACGATTGGAACTGGTTCTCAAGAACTATCCATGTATACTTATCACCATCAAGGGTAGAAATTGAGTAGTCTAAGATAGACAAGAGATAAATCTAAATAATCAGTAGCAATTGTGGGAGCTCGGCAAATAGCGATCTTCTAGAGGATAATGGTGCGATCATTATGCATAAATGTAAACAGATCGTTGGTGGGTACAAACTCATGGACTTGTGGGAGAGTAACATGTTGATGAGTATACACAGTGAAAAGCTCCCACTTAAACTCACACCCAATAGTGGCGATTCAATCTCCATTGGCACCTATCCACTACTTAACCATACAATTCAGGAACATAGCGTCGGAGGAGAACCTGTCCAGCGGTGTCAGCTTGCATGCCCTTGCCCTCGAAGTACTCATTGCATTCCCATGGTTTCTTAGTCGGGTGAGAATGAAGAAAACATGGGAGGCCAAATGCTAAGAAGCATGTAAAGTTGCACTATATTTTGCCGAGTGAAGAAGTTGTTTGGAAAAACTAGGGAGGCTCGAGGCTATGATGATGTCGCATCTCATTATAAGTTCTTCAAGTTGTCCTTCAGTAAAAACTTCCTAGAATATCTCAGAATCATCACTGTCCTTTCTTGGTCCTGCCATCGCAAGGAAGCTGCTGGAAGTTGGGACGATGGCTTTATTTGGTTATCTGGAAAAGAGGGAAGATCGATGGCGGCAGGCGGGACAGGAAGACGAACAAACACTCCCATATTGTCCAGTGGATAGGATCGGAAAGCGGCATGGTGGAGGAGGGGAACGGCGGCGCATGGCATAGAGGTAGGCGAATGGAGAACTAGGGATAGATAGTAGTTCAGGGGAGGTTGAATAAAATGATTAAAACGGACGCATGCTCCTCTTGTCTACTTCCCTTCAGAATAGTATGAATGCAGGGTAGCTATAGGACTAACTCTTGTGTAATTTCTGGTCAAATTTTTAGGTCCTTGATGTAAAATGTACTCCCATCGTCCGTGTAGAATTTTAATCTAAAAGTGTTAAAATTTAATCAAATTTAAGCTTAGTTGTCAATGAGTATGAATATTCTTCGATTTCAAGCCGAAAGACCAAGGTCATGGTCATATCTATATCCTACTTTATGTGGATGGTCCATAGGTCTCGACTATCGAGCAACTCGGCTCATTAAGGCTCACACTCTTTAAGGCTTAGATAATTCAACTCGTTAATGATAATAAGCAAAAAGTAAAACCTGGCTCGTTTCGTATCATTAACAACTAGTAAAATTTGAACCTGAAAATACATGGTAAAATCAAAACGAAATTTAGCCTAGTTGTCAATGAGTATGAACTTTCTTGGATTTGCAGCCGAACAAACAGGGTCATGGTCATATCTACACATACTTTATGATGATGATCACATATCCAAGGATTTGCATGTCAACAGATCTGGCCATATTTTGAAAACACTCGAAGAGGAAGTAGTATGAAGAGTATGGCTTGATCATCTGCTCTCTCTAGGAGGCGAACCCGACAGTTTCCCTTTCTTGATTATTTTAGGGTCCATTGTGCTAAATGTATGGTCCTCTATGTAATTTTCCATTTTTTTTAGGTCCTTGGTGTAAAATTTACTCCTGTCACCCGTGTAAAACTTTAACCTAAAAGTAAGTGGTAAAATCTAAATTAATTTAATCTTTGTTGTCAATGAGTATGAACATTTTTGAATTTCAAGCGGAACGACCAAGGTCATGGAAACATCTACATCATACTCTATATCAATGATCCCATGTCCAAGTATTTTCATGTCCAAGTATTTGGAAGAGTATGGCTCGATCAGCTGGTCTCGCGAGAAG
This sequence comes from Avena insularis, assembly GCA_023614405.1. Classification (NCBI taxonomy): domain Eukaryota; kingdom Viridiplantae; phylum Streptophyta; class Magnoliopsida; order Poales; family Poaceae; genus Avena; species Avena insularis. The sequence goes on along the minus strand of CM042685.1, from coordinate 87,531,310 downwards.
GAGACAAACCGGACTATTTTCCTTTCTTAACTAATATAGGGTACTTTTTGCTAAAATATATGGATCTCGGTGTAATTTTCCCTTTTTAGATCCTTTATATAGGATGTACTCCCACCGCCCATGTAAAATTCTAACCTAAAAGTATGTGGTAAGTCAAAAAGAATTTAAGTTTGGTTGTCAATGAGTATGAACATTCTTAGATTTTAATCCGAACGACCAGAGTTATGGCCATATCTACATCATACTTTATGTTGACGATCCCATAACCAAGAATATGCATGCTCACAGACTTGGCCATATTTTGAAAACAATGGAAGAGGTAGTAGTACGTAGACTATGACTTGATCAGCTGCTCTCTCGAGAACGATCCAAACCCGATTTTTTCCTTTCTTAATTATTTTAGGGTCCTTTGTGCTAAATGTATGAACCTTGATGTAATTTAACTATTTTTTAGGTCCTTGATATAAAATGTACTCCCATCGTAGGTGTAAAATTTTAACCAAAAAGTAAGTGGTAAAATCTTAATTAATTTAAGCTTAGTTTTCACTGAGTATTTATGAACATTCTTGGATTTCAAGCCGGACGACCAAGGTCATGGCCATATCTACATCATACATTATATTGATGATCCCATGTCCAAAAAATTTCATGTCGACAAATTTTTCCATATTTTGAAAATAATCCAAGAGAAAGTAGTATTTAGAAGAGTATCGCTCGATCAGCAGGTCTCTCGAGGAGGTTCCAAAATCGACTATTTTTCTTCCTTAATTATTTTAGGGTCATTTGTGCTACATGTATGGACCTCGATGTAATTTTTCCTCTTTTGGGGTCCTTGGCGTAAAAGTACTCCCACCGCCCGTGTAAAATTCTCAAATGAAAGTACATGGTTAGATCTAAACGAATTTACGCTTAGTTGTCAATGTGTATGATCATTATTTGGTTTCAACTCAAACGACCAAGGTAATGGACATATATATACATCATACTTTATGTTCATGATCCCATGTCCAAGAATTTGCATACGGACAAATCTGGCCATATTTTGAAAAAAATCAAACAAGAAGTAGTATGAAGAGTATGGCTCGATTAGCTTCTCTCTTGAGAAGGAGCCAAACCCGATTGTTTTTCTTGCTTAATTATTTTAGGGTCCTCTGTGCTAAGTGTACGAACCTCGATGTAATTTTTCTATTTTTATGTCCTTGATGTAAAATATACTTCCACCGCCCATGTAAGATTTTAACCTATAAGTAAGTGATAAAACCTTAATGAATTTAAGATTAGTTGGCACTAAGTATGAACATTTTTTATTTCAAACCGAAGGACCAAGGTCATGGCCATATCTACATCATATTTTATATTGATGATCCCATATCTAAGAATTTTCATGCTAACAAATTTGTTCATATTTTGAAAACAATCAATGAGTAAGTAGTATTTAGAAGAGTATGACTCGATCAGCTGGTCTCTCGAGGAGCCAAAACCGACTGTTTTCCTTCCTTAATTATTTTAGGGTCCTTGGTGTTAAATATATGGACATAGATGTAATTTTCCATCCTTTTAGATTCTTGGCGTAAAACATACTCCTACCACCCTTGTAAAATTCTAACCTAAAAGTACATGATAATAACTAAATGAATTTCAGCTTAGTTTTCAGCGATTAGAACATTCTTGGATTTCAAGACGAACAACCAAGGTCAGGGCCATATCTACATCGTACTCTATGTTGGTGATCCCATATCCAAGAATTTGCATGCCGACAAATCTGGCCATTTTTTGAAAACAGTCGAAGAGGAAGTGGTATGAAGAGTATGGCTCGATCAGCTGATCTCTCGTGAAGGAGCCGAACCCGATTTTTTTCCTTGCATAATTATTATAGAGTCCTTTGTGCCAAATGTATGGACCTCGATGTAATTTTCCTACTTTTTAGGCCCTTGATGTAAAATGTACTTCCACCGCCTGTGTAAAATTCTAACCTGAAAGTAAGTGGTAAGATCTAAACAAATTTAAGCTTAGTTGTAAATGAGTATGAACATTCTTGTATTTTTAGGCTGAACGACCAAGGTCATGGCCATATCTACATCATACTTTATGTTGATGATCCCATATGCAAGAATTTGCATGCCGAAAAAACTGGCCATATTTTGAAATCAATCGAAGAGGAAGTAGGACGAAGAGAATGACTCAATCAGCTGCTCTCTCGAGAAGGATCCAAACCCGACTGTTTTCCCTACTTAATTATTTTAGTGCCCTTTTTGTTAAATGTATGGACCTCGATGTAATATAGAGCATGGCTCGATTAGCTGGTCTCTCAAGAAGCAGGCAAACCCGACTATTCTCCTTGCTTAATTATTTTAGGGCCCTTTGTGCTAAATGTATGGTCCACGATGTAATTTTCCTTCTTTTTAGGTCCTTGATGAAAAATGTACTCCCACCACCCGGATAAAATTCTAACCTAAAAGTAAGTGGTAAATTGTAAACAAATTTAAGCTTAGTTATCAATGATTATGAACATTCTTGGATTTCAAGCCAAATGACCAAAGTCATGGACATATCTAAATCATACTTTATATTGAAGATCCGATATCGACGAATTTGCATGCTGACAAATCTGGACATATTTTGAAAACAATCAAAATAGGAAGTAGTATGAAGAGTATGGCCTGATCAGCTGCTCTCGTGAGAAGGAGCCAAACCCTACTATTTTCCTTGCTTAATTATTTTTGGGTCCTTTGTGCTAAATGTATGGACCTCGATATAATTTTCTCCTTTTTAGGTACTTTGTGTAAAATGTAATCTTACCGCCTATTTAAAATTATAACCTAAAAGTAAGTTGTGGTAAAATCTTATTATGGTAAACAATATTTCCACTACGAGTTTTCCTCTATTGAAAAAACTAGGAGCGAGAAGGTATCGAGAGCATAGATGAGGCAGCGCGAGAGCAGCGAAGTGGAGGATTTGAAGGCCGTGCGATGTCAGAGAAAATATGCAATGAGTTCCTGACACGGGGTACATGTACAGTGAGTAGTAACTAGTAAATTTCGGGGGGGGGGGGATAGTCAAAAGATCTCCATGCGCAGTACTGGTACTAATTAAAGTGGTGGACAAGGGGTATCCCATTGCATTGGATGCACACCATTATGATCTTTTTATTTTTACTTTTGCGGGGGACACCACTATGATCTGGCCAGCCTTCCTACCCCCAACTACCCCACCTACATTTGTTCCATTTCTTCACACCCTAGGAAGAGGAAGCACCAGGAACACCCGCGGTAAGCTGGTTCGAAGTGTGGAGTTCTTTTTTTGCGAAGAAAGTAGTAGTACTCCCTCCATCCTATAGAATTTAAGGTGATTTTCCAATATTATGTAAAATTTGAAATACGATCGAGTAAGTGGTAGATTACTCTTAAAGTTCTACACCTATCTTTTAACGATAGCCGCCAATGAGATTTTTGAAAGATTTGATTTCTTGCTATGAATTTTTATGTTGACAATCACTAGTCTTCATAACTATTGAAAAATAAATCTTCTTGGCAGTATGGCCTATAGTGTATGAACATTCTTAGGATTCAAGCCGAACAACATGGCTAAGTATATGGCCATACATGTACATAAAAATTTATGTAAATGTTCCGATATTTGGTAGATGGGTGTATCTTGGCATGGTGAACCATAATGCTGCCAATAATGTGAGTTTCCAACTTTTAGGATTTTTTTTGATTTTTCATAGTAAAAAGAATGTGTTTTCCTTTAAATTAAAGTAAGTACGAAGAATATGGCTTAGAATACCACAAGCCCAATTCCGAGACAAAGTTTGAATCATGTTTCACTTATGTTTACACCAAATTTAACAAGTTCTTAAGCTTCCTTGCTAATTTCGCCCATTTAAACAAATTTAAGCCCTGGTCTCGATGTTAGGTGAAATTTTAACCTAAAAGTATTTAGTAAATTGCTCCCAAAATTCTACAAATAAAATATCTTTTAACGGTAGTACCCAACAAGCATTCAATATATCGAAAACCATGGAGGTTCTTTTTTGAAATATTTCACATATTGCTAATAATTTGCATGTAAAAAATTTCTGTCCTTGTTTGGAAAGCAATCAAATATCATATTTTATGTTGATGATCCCATATCCTAGAAAATGAATGCCAACAAATCCATCCATATTTTGAAAACAATCCAGAGGAAGTAGCATGACGAGTATGGCTCGATCCACTGCTCTCTTAGGAAGGAGGCGAACCCGACTGTTTTCCTTGCTTAATTTTTTTAGGGCCCTTTGTGTTAGATATATGGACCTCAATGTAATTCCCCCTTTTTTGGTCCTTGTTTAAAATATACTCCCATGGACCATGTAAAATTCTAACCTAAATGTAAGTTGTAAAATCGAAACGAATTTAAGCTTAGTTGTCGATGAGTATGGACATTCTTGGATTTCAAGCCGCACGACCAAGGTCATGGCCATATCTTCATCGCACTTTGTGTTGATAATCCCATGTCCAAGATATTGCATGCCAGCAAATCTAGCCATATTTTAAAAACAATTTAAGAGGAAGTAGCATGAAGAGCTAGTATGCCTCGATCAGTCGCTCTATCGAGAAGGAGCCAAAATAGATTGTTTTACTTGCTTAATTATTTTAGGGTCCTTTCTGCTAAATGTATGGACCTCAATGTAATTTTCCATTTTAGGTCCTTGATATAAAATATACTCCCATTGCACGTGTAGAATTTTAACCTAAAAGTAAGTTGTAAAATCTAAAGAAATTAAGCTTAATTGTCAATGAGTGTGAATATTCTTGGGTTTCAAGCAGAACGACCGAGGTCATGGCCATATCTACATCATACTTTACATTGATGATTCCATATCCAACAATTTGTAGGCCGACAAATATGGCTATAGTTTGAAAACAATCTAAGAGGAGGTAGCTTGAAGAGTATGCTTCGATCAGCTACTCTCTCTGGAAGAATTATCTGAACCCGATTGTTTTCCTTACTTAATTATTTAGGTCCCTTTGTGCTAAATGTATGGACCTCAATGTAATTTTACTTTTTAGATCCTTGATTTAAAATGTACTCTCGCTGCACGTGTAGAATTGTAACCTAAAAGTAACCTTAAAAGCTAAACAAATTTAAGCTTAATTGTCAATGAGTGTGAACATTCTTGGATTTTAAGCAGAATGACCGAGGTCATGGCCATATCTACATCATACATTACATTGATGATACCATATCCATCAATTGTAGGCCGACAAATATGGCTATAGTTTGAAAACAATCTAAGAGGAGGTAGCATGAAGAGTATGCTTCGATCACCTGTTCTCTTTGGAAGAAGTATCTGAACCCGACTATTTTCCTTACTTAATTATTTTAGGTCCCTTTGAGCTAAATGTATGGACATAATGTAATTTCCCTTTTTTTAGGTCCTCGAAGTAAAATGCACTCCCACCACACGTGTAAAATTGCAACCTAAAAGTAAGTGTTAATATTTAAATGAATTTAATCTTAATCATGAATGAATATGAACATTCTTGGATTTCAATCCGAGCAACCAAGGTCATGGCCTTATCTACATCATACTTTTTGTTGATGATCCGATATCCAAGAATTTGCAAGCCGACAAATCTGGTCAAATTTTGAAAACAATTGAAGAGGAGTAGCATGAACAGTATGCCTCTATCAGTTGCTCTCACGAGAAGGAGCAGAACCCGACTGTTTTCCTTGCTTATTTATTTTAGGGCCATTTGTGTTAAATGTATGGACCTCGATGTAATTTTTCATTTTTTAGTTCCTTGATGTAAAATGTACTTCCAGCGTGCAGGTAAATTAAGTGATAAAATCTAAACGAATATAAGCTTAGTTGTTAATGAGTATGAACATTCTTGGATTTAAAGTCGAACGACCAAGGTCATCGCCATATCTACATCATAATTTATATTGATGATCCCAATATCCAAGAATATGCATGCCTAAAAATATGGCCATCTTTTGAAAACAATTGAAGAGGAAGTAGTATTCAGAAGAGTATGCCTCGATCAGCTGCTCTCTCGAAAAGGAGCCGAACCTGACTATTTACCTTTCTTAATTTTTTTCGGGTCCTTTGTGCTAAATGTATGGACCTCGATGTAATTTTACCCTTTTTAGATCCTTGATGTAAAATGTACTCCCACCGCACGGGTAATATTTTAACCTAAAATTAAGGTGTAAAATCTAAACAAATTTAAGCTTTGTTGTCAATGAGTATGCACATTCTTGGATTTGAAGCTGAAACACCAAGGTCATGGCCATATCCACATCATGAAAATTATATTGATGATCCCATATCAAAGAATTAGCATGCCAACAAATATGACCATATTTTGAAAACATTCGAAGAGGAAGTAGGATGAGGAGCCTGGCTCGATCAGCTGGTCTCCCGATAAGGAGCCGAACCCGACTGTTTTCTGTCCTTAATTATTTTAGGGTCCTTTGTGTTAAATGTATGAACCTCCATGTAATTTTCCTCTTTTTAGGTCCTTGTCTTCAAACATACTCCCACCATCCTTGTAAATTTCTAACCTAAAAGTAAGTGATAAGATCTAAACTAGTTTAATCTTAGTTGTCAATGAGTATGAACATTCTTGCATTTCAAGCCGAACGACCAATGCCATGGCCATATATACATAATACTTTATGTTCATGATCCCATATCCAAGAATTTGCATGCCAACAAATATAGACATATTTTGAAAACAATCGAAGAGGAAGTGGTATGAAGAGTATGGCTAGATCAGCTGCTCTCTCGAGAAGGAGACGAACCAGACTATTTTCATTGCTTAGTTATTTTAGGGTCCTTTGTTCTACATGTATGGACCTAGATGAAATTTTCCTTCTTTTTAGGTCCTTGATGAAAAATTTAATCCCATCGCCCGCGTAAAATTTTAACCTAAAAGTAGGTGGTAAAATCTAAACGAATTTAATCTTAGTTTCCAATGAGTATGAACATTCTTTGTTTTGAAGCCGAACAAGCAATGTCATGGACATATCTATATCATACTTTATATTGATGATCCCATATCCAAGAATTTTCATGCCGACAAATTTGTCCATATTTTGAAAACAATTGAAGAGGAAGTAGTAATATGAAGAGTATGGCTCGATCAGCTGCTCTCTCGAGTCGGAGCCAGACCCAAATGTTTTCCTTGCTTAATTTTAGGATCCTTTATGCCAAATGTATGGACCTCAATGTAATTTTCCCTTTTTAGGTCCTTGATGTAAAATGTATTTCCACCGCCCGTGTAAATTTTAACCTATAAGTATGTGGTAAAATCTAAACGAAATTAAGCTTAGTTCCTACTTCATATGAGTATTAGGTGAAGAGTCTATGAGCACAAAGGTTCCGATTTATGTTCGGTTAGGACAAAACATGAAACAGAATGGCTAGATTTTTACTCATAACTAACTTTTTTTGTCCAAAACTGAGTAGTTAACACTTGAATAGAGATCATATTGTATCAAAATCGGAATACACACAAGCCAGATTAGATGAATCGAGGCAAAAATCGGATCAATTGAGGCAAAATGCAATGGATAGGTAGTCCAAAATCAAAATACACCATATCTAGACAAATCCACATCAATTAATTTGGATCGGAGGGATTAGAAGCAACTGCCTGCGCTTGCTTGCATCGTTGCCGCCCACACGTTATCAATTGATGTGCCGCCAGCATGCCTCTTGCGCCTTCGTGTGTGCCTGCTTGTGGCGCTCGCTTGCAAGCGCCCGCGTGCCTGTTGCACCTCAGCGTGTTCTTGCCACGGCCGCAGGTGGTTAGCGAGGCATTTTTTTCTTTTGACATCCCTCATTAGCTAAGGTTCGTCGATTATCATCTCAAAAGAAACTTCATTCAACCATTAACATAACAACACGAGTTTACATGTATAGGACTCATTGCTGAACTACTGTAGGTCTGGCACCTCCTAGCACCTAGTATCGTGCCACTGGCGCTAGCTTGTCAGACACAGGAAACAACGACAAATCCATCGCCATCGCCGGATTTGCCCTGGCGGCACCTTTGGATAAGCCGGCGGCACCTCCTGAGCCATCAGCAGCTCCGGGACAACCTTTTGGATGAAGTTGCCCTTGTTGGGGAATTGGTCCAAGTCGTTGGTGAAGATGTTGGCATCGGTGAACACCACCATCTCACAGCCGTAGAGGATATGGGCGTCCCTGAAGTTGACAACCTTGACCATCAACATCCTGCCGTCTGAAGTGCTGTGGAGGCCGTACATACAGTACTTGCGGCAACCGTCAGTATAATAAATGTTTCCTTCCGCAACGACGGGGCTCATCAATCGTCGTTGAAGGCGCGTCTTCCACGACGAAAGTCTAAGCTCGACAGTGGCCGATGCAAAACTTCTTTTCCGGTTTCTTGCCCCTCTACTACGACGAAACCGCTAAAAACATGGAGGAAGCTCGACGTGCGCGTGGCCGAAGTTAGATTTCCACTTCCTCGCGAGATGTTAACTCGCCGAAGTATTTTTTTCGTGTGTGGGTCCCAGACATCAGTGACTCTAGCAGACCAAAATTTTTAGTCGTGCCTCCCTGATTTGAACTCGATAACGTTGTTCGATGCCTCTTCCGTTTAGTCATGCTGCTAGGTCCCGCATGCCTGCCTAACATTAGAGGAATCGTGTGTATGATGGAATTTTTTTCCTTCCCTGTTCTGAACTTGATAGTGTCGCCCGATGCATCTGTCGTGTCATCAGGCTGATGTGTCCCATGTGTCATCCTCAGACTAGAAGAAATGTGTGCATGATGGATCTATTTCCTTGGATTGTGCCTCCCTGATATGAACTTGATAACGTTGTTCGATCTATCTTCCATTAGTAACGATGTTGGGTTCCACATGCCAGCCTCTCATTACAAGAATTGTGTATATGATGGAATTTTTTCCTTTGCTCCCGCTACCCTGTTCCGAACATGATAGCGCTGCTAAATGCATCTACAGTTTAATCAAGTAGTTGGCCACACATGTCATCCTCATATTAAAACAAACATGTGCATGATGATTTTTTTCCTTGTCTCATGCCTCCCTGATTTGAACTCGATAACGTTGCTCGATCTATCTGTCTTAATCGTGCTGCTTGGTCCCACATGCCAGCCTCTCATTAGAAGAATCGTGTGTATAATAGAATTTTGCATGATGGAATTTTTATGCTCGGTCGTGCCTTCGTGTTAACTTCATAGAGTTACTCACATTAGAAGAATCATGTGTATATGATTGAATTTTTTTTCTTCCCTAGCACTACCCTGTTCCTACCTCGACAAATCTGTCGTTTGGTCACGCAGTTGGGTCTGATATGTCAGCATTTCATTAGAAGAACGTGTGGGACTTTTTTCTCGCTCGCGCCACTATGTTTCGAACTTGGTAACGTTGCTCGATGCATGACCAAATGTTTATACAGGCTGCTAGGTCACACATGTCAGCATCTCATTGGGAGAAACGTGTGCATATGTTGGATTTTTTTCTCGCTCGCACCTCCATGTTTCGAACTTGGCAACGTTGCTCGATGCATCAGCCGTTTATACAGGCTGCTGGGTCCCACAGGTCAACATCTCAGTAGAAGAAACATGTGCATGTTGGACTTTTTCTCGCTCGCTCTTCCGTGTTTCGAACATGGCAACGTTGCTCGATGCGTCAGCGGTTTATACATGATGGTGGGTCCCCGTGTCAGCCTCTCATTAGAAGAAACATGTGCATGCTGGACTTTTTTCACACTCGCTCCTCCCTATTTCTAATTTGTAAATGTTGCTCGATGCACCAGCCATTTATATAGGCTAGTGGGTCCCACATGCCAGCCTCTCATTAGAAGAAACGTGTGCATGCTGGACTTTTTTCTCGTTTGCGCCTCGCTATTTCGAACTTGGTAACATTACTAGATGCCTCTTCTTTATTAGGTCTCTCTGATGGGTCCCACATGTCAGCCTCCTCTGTAGAGGACACGTGTGTATATTGGACATTTTTTTGGACGCCTCCCCTAGTTAGAGCTTGTTAACGTTGTTGGGTCAATCTTCACGAGGTAGCCTCAGCTCAAACCTCGGCCGCAAGGGAACCCATACTAAGGTATATAAACTTCCAGTCAAGCCCTACACAAATTTCGGGTATTGTGGTTGTACGGTAAAATTGGAATGGTATCGCATCCAGACAACCATCAGTTTTATAAAGGGCTAAGGCTCATGCCTCAACATTTTCATCATCAAAATCATCTGGTGTTCAAGAACACACGTCAAAACATTTCATTAGAATGACTCATCATTCTAAGGTTTTCATAATCATTTTCACCAAGTATTCCCATCTAAAGTGATCAAGTTTTATGCTTATCACTAGCCACTAAAGTTGGGGGTAAACACTAATGAGGTGTGGTAATCAATTGTGAATTATCTAAGTTCAGTCTCATGCCTCAGGATGGAATCAAGATTTATCTAACTTAGGCCATGTTTTATGATATTTATTCCACCTTTACTATCTTTCCGAAATCTACAAGTCACTAAGTAAGCATAACTAGAAAGCTTCGATAAAGAAATAAAATAACTAAGCTTGCAAGTAAAATTGGGATTTGGTATAATAAGGTGGTATAGTCACATATGCCTAAGGCATCTATATGGCATAGTTATCTTGCAAGTGTTAGCTTGCAAAATTAACTTGTATTGTGAAGCTTGCTTAGTTAGTAGCTTGCCTTGTGTAGAGAAGTGGTTGAAGTTCTCCTCCTCTTTTTCCTAGTAGTATTCTACTTCATCTTCGTATCCTTGCTCGGTAGTAGCGTCTATAAATAAATACGAAGTACACAATCACTAAACAATGCTTAACTACTTCTATTTAGCACACAAATGCTCAAACTAGATGATCTAGCTTCATCACAATCATCAGAAGAATTAAGGAAATAGTCTTATTTATTTTATTTTAGAAAAGTAATTTCTACTCATTGAAAAACTACTTATGATTTAATATTCTCCAACTAAAACATGGGATCATGTTGACACATGTCATCACCACATATCTCAGTACTTGGGAATGTTATTTAAAGTGGTGTCACAATTTAATAAGGTTTAACCTTTTTCTTTTAATTAATTAAAATGACTAGAAATGCCTATGGGGCATTATTTTTATTACTTGTCCATTATTACTACAAGAAAACCTATATATTTTTACATATTTAGAAAGGTCTTATCAAATGTGATTTTTGAGAGTTGGAATCAACTCAAAATAATTTATGGTTGAATTTTCAAAAATGCTTGAATGCATGAAAGTCTCTGCCTTGTGATTTTTACTATAGGTGATCTATACATTCAAATGGTTTGAATCCAACGGGCTTGGATTACTAATTTCAATACCTTTCTAACAAAATTAGTTTCATGAAATTTGGTTTAGTGAAACTCTCTGAAATTATTTTTGAATTTACTGCCAGAACTAGGTTTGAAACTAAATAGATAAATCAAATTTCAAACTACTGGGTCGCACGAGAGAGATAATTGGGCCGGCCCACTGCGCACAACATGTGCGTGGGCTGGTTAAGTAGTTGTCCCCACACGTCAGTGGGACTAGGCGGTGCGAAGGGGTACGGGGTGATTATGAGCATAGGATTAGATGTAAGATCAACAACTAAGGGTCATCGTCCACGTCTGAATAGAACGCGATGAGCACGAACCCTAGCGCAGCCAGTGGGGGTCAATGGCGGCTCACCAGGGCTCAGGCGATGGTCGGCGATGGGGGCGAACGGCAAAGTCGACGACTGTGATCCTCCTGGTACTGGCCCTTCTTCTCCAGCAGGGGCAAGTTCCGGCGAAATTCCGGTGATCCTGCGCTCGCCTTTCTCTAGGAAAAAGTGGGTACGATTAGTGAAAGGTGGGGATTAGAATGGTGTGAAGAAATTGAAAGAGGAATGCCTCTATTTATAGTGCGAAGAGGGAACCACAGGGTGCAGGCTGAGCTCGTCCGGGTCGGCTTCACAGTGAGCTAACAGCATGGCCGAAGGTAGGGGACGGTGCACTGCCTCCTGGCGAAGCTCAACGGCTTGATGGCGAGGCGTGGGTCGGTGCGGTTCGGTCGGAACACGTCGACGCTCTAGGCGGCACCGACGGCAGTTTTAATGGCGCACAGTCGCTACGGGTCGCACGACGGCGAACGGGGTTGTCTAGGAGGTTCCTGGTGCGGTGGTGATCATGTACGCGAGCGGCGAAGGCGAGGCGTGGTCTGTGAGAGAGTGTCGAGCGCGGCGCTCTGGCGTGCTCTTGTCATGGTCGCAGGGAAAATGGGCGCGTTCGTTCTGGGTGGTCTAGTGGCTAGCAGGACTCGAGGGCTGGACATGGGGTGGCGGTGCACAGTGGCATGCTCGCTACACATGGTTGGCTAGGCTGGTTAGGCTTGGATTTGTCAAGGTGCACTGGTTTGGTTAGGTTTTGAGAAATGGTGATCTCCCCATATGAACTAGATTCAAATTTCAAAGGTCATTTGAATAGGGTTGCCAAATGTTTCTGTGGGTTTGCAAAGTGGGATTGGGTTCACTTTCACTTGGTCTAGCACGGGGTGAAAATAATTGGATTTGTTTCTGTTAGAAATCTTGGACTAGAAACACTCAAAGTGGTCTAGTGAGCAAGATTGGAAAAAATGACCATTTTCTTATTTTGTTTGTTTTTGAATTGTTCTTCATTTTATTCTGCTTGGAAATGATTTAGATGATGTTTTTTCATCCTTAAACCAATCCTTGCCATTCACAATAATCACACAAGTCTATTTATGCATTTATACATTCATCACATACACACATTCATTCATATGGATTTAATTAACAAAAGTTTTTGTTAACCCTAAATTTGGGTGATTGGAATTGATAACCTTAATTAATATTTTTGGGATGTTACACTATTGCATGGTGGGAGGTGTAGACATAGTTTCTTCTTATTAGGTATCCTGGAGCAACATTTGCACCTCCTACTTCAATGTTAATCAGATAGTCAATCCAAGGAAAAGGGAATATGCTCCCTGGTCAGCGATCGGTATCCATGGCATATGTTGAAGCAAGTAAGCAATGTCTTTTGAGTTCACCTTGCAGCCAAACCTAGTAGCATAGGACCCAAAAGTGTGACCGCGACGATCAACACTATCATCAGCAACAGGATTGCCATGGCCATAATTAGTACCACCATAAAACTCTTCATCAGTTACGCCCTCGGTATGGATAAGAATAAGACGAGATTAGTATGCACATATTGCTAAGAATCATAAACCAGGTTCTTACTCCTCATCATGTAGGTCATCAAGGTTGCCCTTCCCGAGATGCACGCTAGGTGGTTCCGGGAGTAGAATAGGATCTTGAAAAAGAAATGACAGCCAAATCAGCCAAAACTAGTTTACATCCATAAAACTAAAACCAGTGATTACAACAGGTGTGGATCAAACTTACCAAAATACAGATGACTCCAGACATAAACATTGCCACTATCAGTGGCTGCAAACACCAGACACTTGTGGATACATATCTGAAATAGGATTGGACCTGGTTCTCAAGAACTGTCCATGTATACTTATCACCATCAAGGGTAGCAATTGAGTAGTCAAAGATAGCGACAAGAGAGAAATCTAAATAATCGTCAACAACTGTGGGAGCTCGGCAAATAGTAATCTTCTAGAGGGTAATGGTGCGATCATTGTGCATCAATGTAAACGGATAGTTGGTCTGTACAAACTCACCAACTTATGGGAGAGGAACGTGTTGATGAGTATACACATTGACAAGCTCCCACTTAAACTCGCACCCAACAGTGGCGATCCAATCTCCATTGGAACCTAACCACTACTTAAACATACAATTCGGGAAACAGCGTCAGAGGAGAACCTGTCCAACGGTGTCAGGTTTCATGTCGTGCCCTTGCCCTCGAAGTACTCATTGCATTCCCATGATTTCTTAGTCGGGTGAGAATGAATAACATAGGGGAGGCCAAGCGGCTGAGAAGAATGTAATGTTGCACTATATTTTACCGAGTCAAGAAGATGTTTGGATGAACTGGCAAGGCTCATGGCTGTGATGACGTCGCATCACGTTATAAGTTCTTCAAGTGGGCCTTCAGTAAAAACTAGGGATAGAGAGTAGTATAGGGGAGGTTGAATAACATGATTAAAAAGGATGCATGCTCCTCTTCTCTAGTTCCCTTCAGAATAGTACGAATGCATGCCTAGCTGTAGGACTAACTCTTGTGTAATTTCTTGTCAGATTTTTAGGTCCTTGATTTAAAATGTACTCCCACCGCCCATGAAGAATTTTAATCTAAAAGTGTAATTTAAACGAATTTAAGCTTAGTTGTCAATGAGTATGTACATTCTTCGATTTCAAGCTGAAAGACCAAGGTGATGGTCATATCTACGTCCTATTTTATCTGGATGGTCCATAGGGCTCGACTATTGAGCATCTCGGCTGATTAAGCCTCACACTCTTTAAGGCTTGGATAATTCAACTCGTTAATGATAATAAGCAAAAAGTAAATCCTGCTTGTTTCATATGATTGACAACTAGTAAAATTAAAACTTGGAAATATGTGGTAAAATCAAAATGAAATTATGCTTAGTTGTCAATGAGTATGGACATTCTTGGATTTGAAGGCGAACGACCAGGGTCATGGCCACATCTACACATACTTTATGTTGATGATCCCATATCCAAGAATTTGCATGCGGACAGATCTGGCCATATTTTGAAAACACTCGAAGAGGAAGTAGTATGAAGAATATGGCTCGATCATCTGCTCTCTTTAGGTGGCGAACCTGACATTATTACGAGTACTTACCATAGCTAGTTTACAATTCTGGATATTGGCGAAGCTTGAGATGAACCATAATGGAGTCTCCGGAGATTTCCATACAAATTGGTGGAGAAACCAATAACTGCTTCTTCATTATTTAGACTAAATCAGCATATTTCAGGAAACATCGTATATTCAATTCCTATTGCATGGTGGGAGGTGTAGACATAGTTGCTTCTCGTCATATATCCTGTGGAAACATCTAAAACTCCTACTGTAATATTAATGGAATATTTCAATCCAAGGAAAAGGGTCTATGGTCCCTAGTTAGCGATCGGTATCAATGGCTTAGGTGGAAACAAGTAAGTAGTGTCCTTTGAGTACACCTTGGAGCCAAACCCAGTAGCATAGGTGCCAAAAGTGTGACCTCAGCGGTCAACACTATGATCACCAACAGGATTGCCATGGCCATAATAAGTACCGCCATAAAACTCTTCATCAGTTATGCCCTCGGTATGGATAATAATAAGGCGAGATTCGTCTGCAGGTATTGCCAAGAACCATAAACCAGGTTCATACTCCTCCTCATCTATGTCATCAAGGTTTCCCTCCCCGAGATGCACGCTAGATGGTGACGGGAGCAGAATAGGACCTTGAAAAAGAAATGACGGCCAAATCATCCAAAACTAGTTTACATCCATAAAAACTGAAACTAGTGATTACAACATGTGTGGATCAAACTTACCAAATAAAGAGATTCTAGACATAAACATTTCCAGTATCAGTGGCTGCAAACACTAGACCCTTGTGGATAACTACATCGATGTATCTAAAATACGATTGGAACTGGTTCTCAAGAACTATCCATGTATACTTATCACCATCAAGGGTAGAAATTGAGTAGTCTAAGATAGACAAGAGATAAATCTAAATAATCAGCAGCAATTGTGGGAGCTCGGCAAATAGCGATCTTCTAGAGGATAATGGTGCGATCATTATGCATAAATGTAAACAGATCGTTGGTGGGTACAAACTCATGGACTTGTGGGAGAGTAACATGTTGATGAGTATACACAGTGAAAAGCTCCCACTTAAACTCACACCCAATAGTGGCGATTCAATCTCCATTGGCACCTATCCACTACTTAACCATACAATTCAGGAACATAGCGTCGGAGGAGAACCTGTCCAGCGGTGTCAGCTTGCATGCCCTTGCCCTCGAAGTACTCATTGCATTCCCATGGTTTCTTAGTCGGGTGAGAATGAAGAAAACATGGGAGGCCAAATGCTAAGAAGCATGTAAAGTTGCACTATATTTTGCCGAGTGAAGAAGTTGTTTGGAAAAACTAGGGAGGCTCGAGGCTGTGATGATGTCGCATCTCGTTATAAGTTCTTCAAGTTGGCCTTCAGTAAAAACTTCCTAGAATATCTCAGAATCATCACTGTCCTTTCTTGGTCCTGCCATAGCAAGGAAGCTGCTGGAAGTTGGGACGATGGCTTTATTTGGTTATCTGGAAAAGAGGGAAGATCGATGGCGGCAGGTGGGACAGGAAGAGGAACAAACACTCCCATATTGTCCAGTGGATAGGATAGGAAAGCGGCATGGTGGAGGAGGGGAACGGCGGCGCATGGCATAGAGGTAGGCGAATGGAGAACTAGGGATAGATAGTAGTTCAGGGGAGGTTGAATAAAATGATTAAAACGGAGGGGTAGCTGTAGGACTAACTCTTGTGTAATTTCTGGTCAAATTTTTAGGTCCTTGATGTAAAATGTACTCCCACTGCCCGTGTAGAATTTTAATCTAAAGGTGTTAAAATTTAAACAAATTTAAGCTTAGTTGTCAATGAGTATGAACATTCTTCGATTTCAAGCTGAAAGACCAAGGTCATGGTCATATCTACATCCTACTTTATGTGGATGGTCCATAGGGCTCGACTATCGAGCAACTCGGCTCATTAAGGCTCACAGTCTTTAAGGCTTGGATAATTCAACTCGTTAATGATAATAAGCAAAAAGTAAAACCTGGCTCGTTTCGTATCATTGACAACTAGTAAAATTCAAACCTGAAAATACATGGTAAAATCAAAACGAAATTTAGCCTAGTTGTCAATGAGTATGAACTTTTTTGGATTTGAAGCCGAACAAACAGGGTCATGGTCATATCTACACATACTTTATGATGATGATCACATATCCAAGGATTTGCATGTCAACAGATCTGTCCATATTTTGAAAACACTCGAAGAGGAAGTAGTATGAAGAGTATGGCTTGATCATCTGCTCTCTCTAGGAGGCGAACCCGACAGTTTCCCTTGCTTGATTATTTTAGGGTCCATTATGCTAAATGTATGGACCTCTATGTAATTTTCCATTTTTTTAGGTCCTTGGTGTAAAATTTACTCCTGTCACCCGTGTAAAACTTTAACCTAAAAGTAAGTGGTAAAATCTAAATTAATTTAATCTTTGTTGTCAATGAGTATGAACATTCTTGAATTTCAAGCGGAACGACCAAGGTCATGGAAACATCTACATCATACTCTATATCAATGATCCCATGTCCAAGTATTTTCATGTCCAAGTATTTAGAAGAGTATGGCTCGATCAGCTGGTCTCGCGAGAAGGAGACAAACCGCACTATTTTCCTTTCTTAACTAATATAGGGTACTTTTTGCTAAAATATATGGATCTCGATGTAATTTTCCCTTTTTAGCTCCTTTATATAGGATGTACTCCCACCGCCCGTGTAAAATTCTAACCTAAAAGTATGTGGTAAGTCAAAAAGAATTTAAGTTTGGTTGTCAATGAGTATGAACATTCTTAGATTTTAATCCGAACGACCAGAGTTATGGCCATATCTACATCATACTTTATGTTGATGATCCCATAACCAAGAATATGCATGCTCACAGACTTGGCCATATTTTGAAAACAATCAAAGAGGTAGTAGTACGTAGACTATGACTTGATCAGCTGCTCTCTCGAGAACGATCCAAACCCGATTTTTTCCTTTCTTAATTATTTTAGGGTCCTTTGTGCTAAATGTATGAACCTTGATGTAATTTAACTATTTTTTAGGTCCTTGATATAAAATGTACTCCCATCGCAGGTGTAAAATTTTAACCAAAAAGTAAGTGGTAAAATCTTAATTAATTTAAGCTTAGTTTTCACTGAGTATTTATGAACATTCTTGGATTTCAAGCCGGACGACCAAGGTCATGGCCATATCTACATCATACATTATATTGATGATCCCATGTCCAAAAAATTTCATGTTGACAAATTTTTCCATATTTTGAAAATAATCCAAGAGAAAGTAGTATTTAGAAGAGTATGGCTCGATCAGCAGGTCTCTCGAGGAGGTTCCAAAATCGACTATTTTTCTTCCTTAATTATTTTAGGGTCATTTGTGCTACATGTATGGACCTCGATGTAATTTTCCCTCTTTTGGGGTCCTTGGCGTAAAAGTACTCCCACCGCCCGTGTAAAATTCTCAAATGAAAGTACATGGTTAGATCTAAACGAATTTACGCTTAGTTGTCAATGGGTATGATCAGTATTGGGTTTCAACTCAAACGACCAAGGTCATGGACATATATATACATCATACTTTATGTTCATGATCCCATGTCCAAGAATTTGCATACGGACAAATCTGGCCATATTTTGAAAAAAATCAAACAAGAAGTAGTATGAAGAGTATGGCTCGATTAGCTTCTCTCTTGAGAAGGAGCCAAACCCGATTGTTTTTCTTGCTTAATTATTTTAGGGTCCTCTGTGCTAAATGTACGAACCTCGATGTAATTTTTCTATTTTTATGTCCTTGATGTAAAATATACTTCCACCGCCCATGTAAGATTTTAACCTATAAGTAAGTGATAAAACCTTAATGAATTTAAGATTAGTTGGCACTAAGTATGAACATTTTTTATTTCAAACCGAAGGACCAAGTTCATGGCCATATCTACATCATATTTTATATTAATGATCCCATATCCAAGAATTTTCATGCTAACAAATTTGTTCATATTTTGAAAACAATCAATGAGGAAGTAGTATTTAGAAGAGTATGACTCGATCAGCTGGTCTCTCGAGGAGCCAAAACCGACTGTTTTCCTTCCTTAATTATTTTAGGGTCCTTGGTGTTAAATATATGGACATAGATGTAATTTTCCCTCCTTTTAGATTCTTGGCGTAAAACATACTCCCACCACCCTTGTAAAATTCTAACCTAAAAGTACATGGTAATAACTAAATGAATTTCAGCTTGGTTTTCAGCGATTATGAACATTCTTGGATTTCAAGACGAACAACCAAGGTCAGGGCCATATCTACATCATACTCTATGTTGGTGATCCCATATCCAAGAATTTGCATGCCGACAAATCTGGCCATTTTTTGAAAATAGTCGAAGAGGAAATGGTATGAAGAGTATGGCTCGATCGGCTGATCTCTCGTGAAGGAGCCGAACCTGATTTTTTTCCTTGCATAATTATTATAGAGTCCTTTGTGCCAAATGTATGGACCTCGATGTAATTTTCCTACTTTTTAGGCCCTTGATGTAAAATGTACTTCCACCGCCTGTGTAAAATTCTAACCTGAAAGTAAGTGGTAAGATCTAAACAAATTTAAGCTTAGTTGTAAATGAGTATGAACATTCTTGTATTTTCAGGCTGAATGACCAAGGTCATGGCCATATCTACATCATACTTTATGTTGATGATCCCATATGCAAGAATTTGCATGCCGAAAAAACTGGCCATATTTTGAAATCAATCGAAGAGGAAGTAGGACGAAGAGAATGACTCAATCAGCTGCTCTCTCGAGAAGGATCCAAACCCGACTGTTTTCCCTACTTAATTATTTTAGTGCCCTTTTTGTTAAATGTATGGACCTCGATGTAATATAGAGCATGGCTCGATTAGCTGGTCTCTCAAGAAGCAGGCAAACCCGACTATTCTCCTTGCTTAATTATTTTAGGGCCCTTTGTGCTAAATGTATGGTCCACGATGTAATTTTCCTTCTTTTTAGGTCCTTGATGAAAAATGTACTCCCACCACCCGGATAAAATTCTAACCTAAAAGTAAGTGGTAAATTGTAAACAAATTTAAGCTTAGTTATCAATGATTATGAACATTCTTGGATTTCAAGCCAAATGACCAAAGTCATGGACATATCTAAATCATACTTTATATTGAAGATCCGATATCGACGAATTTGCATGCTGACAAATCTGGACATATTTTGAAAACAATCAAAATAGGAAGTAGTATGAAGAGTATGGCCTGATCAGCTGCTCTCGTGAGAAGGAGCCAAACCCTACTATTTTCCTTGCTTAATTATTTTTGGGTCCTTTGTGCTAAATGTATGGACCTCGATATAATTTTCTCCTTTTTAGGTACTTTGTGTAAAATGTAATCTTACCGCCTATTTAAAATTATAACCTAAAAGTAAGTTGTGGTAAAATCTTATTATGGTAAACAATATTTCCACTACGAGTTTTCCTCTATTGAAAAAACTAGGAGCGAGAAGGTATCGAGAGCATAGATGAGGCAGCGCGAGAGCAGCGAAGAGGAGGATTTGAAGGCGGTGCGATGTCAGAGCAAATATGCAATGAGTTCCTGACACGGGGTACATGTACAGTGAGTAGTAACTAGTAAATTTCGGGGGGGGGGATAGTCAAAAGATCTCCATGCGCAGTACTGGTACTAATTAAAGTGGTGGACAAGGGGTATCCCATCGCATTGGATGCACACCATTATGATATTTTTATTTTTACTTTTGCGGGGGACACCACTATGATCTGGCCAGCCTTCCTACCCCCAACTACTCCACCTACATTTGTTCCATTTCTTCACACCCTAGGAAGAGGAAGCACCAGGAACACCCGCGGTAAGCTGGTTCGAAGTGTGGAGTTCTTTTTTTGCGAAGAAAGTAGTAGTACTCCCTCCATCCTATAGAATTTAAGGCGATTTTCCAATATTATGTAAAATTTGAAATACAATCGAGTAAGTGGTAGATTACTCTTAAAGTTCTACACCTATCTTTTAACGATAGCCGCCAATGAGATTTTTGAAAGATTTGATTTCTTGCTAAGAATTTTCATGTTGACAATCACTAGTCTTCATAACTATTGAAAAATAAATCTTCTTGGCAGTATGGCCTATAGTGTATGAACATTCTTAGGATTCAAGCCGAACAACATGGCTAAGTATATGGCCATATATGTACATAATAATTTATGTAAATGTTCCGATATTTGGTAGATGGGTGTATCTTGGCATGGTGAACCATAATGCTGCCAATAATGTGAGTTTCCAACTTTTAGGATTTTTTTTTTATTTTTCATAGTAAAAAGAATGTGTTTTCCTTTAAATTAAAGTAAGTACGAAGAATATGGCTTAGAATACCACAAGCCCAATTCCGAGACAAAGTTTGAATCATGTTTCACTTATGTTTACACCAAATTTAACAAGTTCTTAAGCTTCCTTGCTAATTTCGCCAATTTAAACAAATTTAAGCCCTGGTCTCGATGTTAGGTGAAATTTTAATCTAAAAGTATTTGGTAAATTGCTCCCAAAATTCTACAAATAAAATATCTTTTAACGGTAGTACCCAGCAAGCATTCAATATATCGAAAACCATGGAGGTTCTTTTTTGAAATATTTCACATATTGCTAATAATTTGCATGTAAAAAATTTCTGTCCTTGTTTGGAAAGCAATCAAATATCATACTTTATGTTGATGATCCCATATCCTAGAAAATGCATGCCAACAAATCCATCCATATTTTGAAAACAATCCAGAGGAAGTAGCATGACGAGTATGGCTCGATCCACTGCTCTCTTAGGAAGGAGGCGAACCCGACTGTTTTCCTTGCTTAATTATTTTAGGGCCCTTTGTGTTAGATATATGGACCTCAATGTAATTCCCCCTTTTTTGGTCCTTGTTTAAAATATACTCCCATGGACCATGTAAAATTCTAACCTAAATGTAAGTTGTAAAATCGAAACGAATTTAAGCTTAGTTGTCGATGAGTATGGACATTCTTGGATTTCAAGCCGCACGACCAAGGTCATGGCCATATCTTCATCGCACTTTGTGTTGATAATCCCATATCCAAGATATTGCATGCCAGCAAATCTAGCCATATTTTAAAAACAGTTGAAGAGGAAGTAGCATGAAGAGCTAGTATGCCTCGATCAGTCGCTCTATCGAGAAGGAGCCAAAACAGATTGTTTTCCTTGCTTAATTATTTTAGGGTCCTTTCTGCTAAATCTATGGACCTCAATGTAATTTTCCATTTTAGGTCCTTGATATAAAATATACTCCCATTGCACGTGTAGAATTTTAACCTAAAAGTAAGTTGTAAAATCTAAACAAATTAAGCTTAATTATCAATGAGTGTGAATATTCTTGGGTTTCAAGCAGAACGACCGAGGTCATGGCCATATCTACATCATACTTTACATTGATGATTCCATATCCAACAATTTGTAGGCCGACAAATATAGCTATAGTTTGAAAACAATCTAAGAGGAGGTAGCTTGAAGAGTATGCTTCGATCAGCTACTCTCTCTGGAAGAATTATCTAAACCCGACGGTTTTCCTTACTTAATTATTTAGGTCCCTTTGTGCTAAATGTATGGACCTCAATGTAATTTTACTTTTTAGATCCTTGATTTAAAATGTACTCTCGCTGCACGTGTAGAATTGTAACCTAAAAGTAACCTTAAAAGCTAAACAAATTTAAGCTTAATTGTCAATGAGTGTGAACATTCTTGGATTTTAAGCAGAATGACCGAGGTCATGGCCATATCTACATCATACATTACATTGATGATACCATATCCATCAATTGTAGGCCGACAAATATGGCTATAGTTTGAAAACAATCTAAGAGGAGGTAGCATGAAGAGTATGCTTCGATCACCTGTTCTCTTTGGAAGAAGTATCTGAACCCGACTATTTTCCTTACTTAATTATTTTAGGTCCCTTTGAGCTAAATGTATGGACATAATGTAATTTCCCTTTTTTTAGGTCCTCGAAGTAAAATGCACTCCCACCACACGTGTAAAATTGCAACCTAAAAGTAAGTGTTAATATTTAAATGAATTTAATCTTAATCATGAATGAATATGAACATTCTTGGATTTCAATCCGAGCAACCAAGGTCATGGCCATATCTACATCATACTTTTTGTTGATGATCCGATATCCAAGAATTTGCAAGCCGACAAATCTGGTCAAATTTTGAAAACAATTGAAGAGGAGTAGCATGAACAGTATGCCTCTATCAGTTGCTCTCACGAGAAGGAGCAGAACCCGACTGTTTTCCTTGCTTATTTATTTTAGGGCCATTTGTGTTAAATGTATGGACCTCGATGTAATTTTTCATTTTTTAGTTCCTTGATGTAAAATGTACTTCCAGCGTGCAGGTAAATTAAGTGATAAAATCTAAACGAATATAAGCTTAGTTGTCAATGAGTATGAACATTCTTGGATTTAAAGTCGAACGACCAAGGTCATCGCCGTATATACATCATAATTTATATTGATGATCCCAATATCCAAGAATATGCATGCCTAAAAATATGGCCATCTTTTGAAAACAATTGAAGAGGAAGTAGTATTCAGAAGAGTATGCCTCGATCAGCTGCTCTCTCGAAAAGGAGCCGAACCTGACTATTTACCTTTCTTAATTTTTTTCGGGTCCTTTGTGCTAAATATATGGACCTCGATGTAATTTTACCCTTTTTAGATCCTTGATGTAAAATGTACTCCCACCGCACGGGTAATATTTTAACCTAAAAGTAAGGTGTAAAATCTAAACAAATTTAAGCTTTGTTGTCAATGAGTATGCACATTCTTGGATTTGAAGATGAAACACCAAGGTCATGGCCATATCCACATCATGAAAATTATATTGATGATCCCATATCAAAGAATTAGCATGCCAACAAATATGACCATATTTTGAAAACATTCGAAGAGGAAGTAGGATGAGGAGCCTGGCTCGATCAGCTGGTCTCCAGATAAGGAGTCGAACCCGACTGTTTTCTGTCCTTAATTATTTTAGGGTCCTTTGTGATAAATGTATGAACCTCCATGTAATTTTCCTCTTTTTAGGTCCTTGTCTTCAAACATACTCCCACCATCCTTGGAAATTTCTAACCTAAAAGTAAGCGATAAGATCTAAACTAGTTTAATCTTAGTTGTCAATGAGTATGAACATTCTTGCATTTCAAGCGGAACGACCAATGCCATGGCCATATATACATAATACTTTATGTTCATGATCCCATATCCAAGAATTTGCATGCCAACAAATATAGACATATTTTGAAAACAATCGAAGAGGAAGTGGTATGAAGAGTATGGCTCGATCAGCTGCTCTCTCGAGAAGGAGATGAACCAGACTATTTTCATTGCTTAGTTATTTTAGGGTCCTTTGTTCTACATGTATGGACCTAGATGAAATTTTCCTTCTTTTTGGGTCCTTGATGAAAAATTTAATCCCATCGCTCGTGTAAAATTTTAACCTAAAAGTAGGTGGTAAAATCTAAACGAATTTAATCTTAGTTTCCAATGAGTATGAACATTCTTTGTTTTGAAGCCGAACAAGAAATGTCATGGACATATCTACATCATACTTTATATTGATGATCCCATATCCAAGAATTTTCATGCCGACAAATTTGTCCATATTTTGAAAACAATTGAAGAGGAAGTAGTAATATGAAGAGTATGGCTCGATCAGCTGCTCTCGAGTGGAGCGGACCAAATGTTTTCCTTGCTTAATTTTAGGATCCTTTATGCCAAATGTATGGACCTCAATGTAATTTTCCCTTTTTAGTTCCTTGATGTAAAATGTATTTCCACCGCCCGTGTAAATTTTAACCTATAAGTATGTGGTAAAATCTAAACGAAATTAAGCTTAGTTCCTACTTCATATGAGTATTAGGTGAAGAGTCTATGAGCACAAAGGTTCTGATTTATGTTCGGTTAGGACAAAACATGAAACAGAATGGCTAGATTTTTACTCATAACTAACTTTTTTTGTCCAAAACTGAGTAGTTAACACTTGAATAGAGATCATATTGTATCAAAATCGGAATACACACAAGCCAAATTAGATGAATCGAGGCAAAAATCGGATCAATTGAGGCAAAATGCAATGGATAGGTAGTCCAAAATCAAAATACACCATATCTAGACAAATCCACATCAATTAATTTGGATCGGAGGGATTAGAAGCAACTGCCTGCGCTTGCTTGCATCGTTACGGCCCACACGTTATCAATTGATGTGCCGCCAGCATGCCTCTTGCGCCTTCGTGTGTGCCTGCTTGCGGCGCTCGCTTGCAAGCGCCCGCGTGCCTGTTGCACCTTAGTGTGTTCTTGCCACGGCCGCAGGTGGTTAGCGAGGCATTTTTTTCTTTTGACATCCCTCATTAGCTAAGGTTCGTCGATTATCATCTCAAAAGAAACTTCATTCAACCATTAACATAACAACACGAGTTTACATATATAGGACTCATTGCTGAACTACTGTAGGTCTGGCACCTCCTAGCACCTAGTACCGCGCCACTGGCGCTAGCTTGTCAGACACAGGAAACAACGACAAATCCATCGCCATCACCGGATTTGCCCTGGCGGCACCTTTGGATAAGCCGGCGGCACCTCCTGAGCCATCAGCAGCTCCGGGACAACCTTTTGGATGAAGTTGCCCTTGTTGGGGAATTGGTCCAAGTCGTTGGTGAAGATGTTGGCATCGGTGAACACCACCATCTCACAGCCATAGAGGATATGGGCGTCCCTGAAGTTGAGAACCTTGACCATCAACATCCTGCCGTCTGAAGTGCTGTGGAGGCCGTACATATAGTACTTGCGGCAACCGTTAGTATAATAAATGTTTCCTTCCACAACGACGGGGCTCATCAATCGTCGTTGAAGGCGCGTCTTCCACGACGAAAGTCTAAGCTCGACTGTGGCCGATGCAAAACTTCTTTTCTAGTTTCTTGCCCCTCTACTATGACGAAACCGCTAAAAATATGGAGGAAGCTCGACGTGCGCGTGGCCGAAGTAAGATTTCCACTTCCTCGCGAGATGTTAACTCGCCGAAGTATTTTTTTTGTGTGTGGGTCCCGGACAACAGTGACTCTAGCGGACCAAAAATTTTAGTCGTGCCTCCCTGATTTGAACTTGATAACATTGTTTGATGCCTCTTCCGTTTAGTCGTGCTGCTAGGTCCCGCATGCCTGCCTCACATTAGAGGAATCATGTGTATGATGGAATTTTTTTCCTTCCCTGTTCCGAACTTGATAGTGTCGCCCGATGCATCTGTCGTGTAATCAGGCTGATGTGTCCCATGTGTCATCCTCAGACTAGAAGAAATGTGTGCATGATGGATCTATTTCCTTGAATTGTGCCTCCCTGATATGAACTTGATAACGTTGTTCGATCTATCTTCCATTAGTAACGATGTTGGGTTCCACATGCCAGCCTCTCATTACAAGAATTGTGTATATGATGGAATTTTTTCCTTTGCTCCCGCTACCCTGTTCCGAACATGATAGCGCTGCTAAATGCATCTATAGTTTAATCACGCAGCTGGCCACACATGTCATCCTCATATTAAAAGAAACATGTGCATGATGATTTTTTTTCCTTGTCTCGTGCCTCCCTGATTTGAACTCGATAACGTTGCTCGATCTATCTGTCTTAATCGCGCTGCTTGGTCCCACATGCCAGCCTCTCATTAGAAGAATCGTGTGTATAATGGAATTTTGCATGATGGAATTTTTATGCTCGGTCGTGCCTTCATGTTAACTTCATAGAGTTACTCACATTAGAAGAATCATGTGTATATGATTGAATTTTTTCTTCTCTAGCACTACCTTGTTCCTACCTCGACAAATCTGTCGTTTAGTCACACAGCTGGGTCTGATATGTCAGCATTTCATTAGAAGAACGTGTGGGACTTTTTTCTCGCTCGCGCCACTGTGTTTCGAACTTGGTAACGTTGCTCGATGCATGACCAAATGTTTATACAGGCTGCTAGGTCACACATGTCAGCATCTCATTAGAAGAAACATGTGCATATGTTGGATTTTTTTCTCGCTCGCACCTCCATGTTTCGAACTTGGCAACGTTGCTCGATGTATCAGCCATTTATACAGGCTGCTGGGTCCCATAGGTCAACATCTCATTATAAGAAACATGTGCATGTTGGACTTTTTCTCACTCGCTCTTCCGTGTTTCGAACATGGCAACATTGCTCGATGCGTCAGCGGTTTATACATGATGGTGGGTCCCCGTGTCAGCCTCTCATTAGAAGAAACATGTGCATGCTGGACTTTTTTCACACTCGCTCCTCCCTATTTCTAATTTGGAAATGTTGCTCGATGCACCAGCCATTTATATAGGCTAGTGGGTCCCACATGTCAGCCTCTCATTAAAAGAAACGTGTGCATGCTGGACTTTTTTCTCGTTTGCGCCTCCCTATTTCGAACTTGGTAACATTACTAGATGCCTCTTCTTTATTAGGTCTCTCTGATGGGTCCCACATGTCAGCCTCCTCTGTAGAGGACACGTATGTATATTGGACATTTTTTCGGACGCCTTCCCCAGTTAGAGCTTGTTAACGTTGCTGGGTCCTAGATGTCAGCCTTCTCTATACAAGAAACGTGTTTATGATGGAACAAATGGAAAAGTACGGCATAAATTATATGTATTGATAACCTAGGATTCAAATCGAACTCAAGACTTCAACAAATGGCAACTGCATGCGCTTCCACTATGCTAGAACCAACTATGTTACTCATGAAATATTAGGATTGGAAATGTTGATAGCACTTAAAATGAAAAGGCAGCGATGACAATTGCCATTAGAAATGCTACATGGCCAGCATAAATAAAACTTGGGTAGGCAAAGCTTGCACTATACTTAATCAGAATGGCACGGAAAATGCTAAATTAAGTAGATTTTGGGTGATATAAAAAATAATTTGGGTCCAATCTTGTGAACGAATTAGCTTATTATCGTGGGATCCTTAGTGAAACTTCTTCAGTGTGCTTCATGCTTAAAAAAGGAACAATGTGTTGAGGATTGGCGGCCCACGGACGACCTGACCCAAGAAGGACAAATTTGCGAAATTTTGAACTAGAATTGGTTCGAATGTACTATTTTCTAATGAGCTCCTCACTGAATTTGCAACGTTTTGTGCTAGACTTGGGTCAAATGTCCAATCTTTTTGTTAGCTCCTTAGCTCACCACCAAACGCTAATTAAGGGAATTTTTTTGAAACAAGATTATTGGAAGTTTTTTGTCCGAAGTGGGTTTGAAAAATTCATTTCCATAGGCTCAGTAGTGAAAATACATTGTACTGAAGGTCGATGGTCCACCTGACCTGGGTGTACCTATGATGCATCCAAAAGAGTGAAGTTGGAAAGGGAGAAAATTGGCCGATATTGTAAGACTTGATATGACATAGCTAGCAACGAACTTTGGCAGTGCAGAATTCAAACATGGAAAGTACTGGATGCAGTTTGACTGGTTAACATAAAATCCTGTCATATCATGTCTTACAGCATGGGATCATCTTTTCAACAAAGGTAATATTTCGAGATGTTTGGGTGGCTTTGAATCTTCCCAATCGATTTGATGTACTCAAAACCATGAAATCATGTCGTTTAATCTGTAGGTGATAGAGACATAGTGGCCTTGACTTGCCTAGCTTCAGATAGCTCGGGTAAGCACCAGCTTATACTAATCACTCGAAGTTGTATGCTTAAGTACGATCAAATTAAAAGATGCCACACTTAGCGCCAACACGTGGCATTGTCATCATCCAAAAATCCAAAGAATTTACATATTTAGTTCACAGTTTGGAACACAATAATTCAACCAGTTTGTACACTAGCACATCACACTACAATTCTAGCACATCGGAACTTAACTTGTTTATTTCACATACACACTAGAGTAGATTCAGTATCAAATTCCTTATCTAAAATATTGCAGAATCAGACCCCCCGACCAACCCATTGAGCCATAGAAGCTCTGGCCACCATCACAAACAGGAGGAGGTCATGTGTCGTCAACCCTTCCGAGCGACATAGGGAAGATGTCAGGATCACTTGGACAACATGATCCTACCTACTTGATATATCTAGATATAATTTTGCTATGCCAAGATACGATGAGACACTTTGTGGTAGATGTGGACCCATGCCTATATTGCATGGGCTATAGACCTCTCTAGGTTCTCTAGAAACACCATCATCAATTATTGGTTGTGTGAGTAAAAACTTGGCCAACATGATCCCACCTAGTTGGGTGTAAAACTCATGTAGGATATTCCACTCACTTTCTCTACTTTCCATGGTTGAGCATCAGCAGATGCTCATCTTCAAGCTGATGTAGCTTTTGGTATGGTGAGTTTATTACTTTGTTTGATCTGCTCTAGATACTTCCTTAACTTAGAATGAATCTATATTCCAAATATTGTGATGGTTCATCTACTTAAACTTATAATGATAGAAGATGTAGACTATTGGTGTGTTCTTGTTGTTTTAAAGATTCAGTTGTCCAAATGCACTGTTAATTTATACAGAGCATACAATGCAGTTGGTTTGAGTAGTAGGAACATGATAAGACATTTTTTATGAGGTGAACCTTTAGTTAATTTTGCATTTTATGCTATATTGAATAAATCTTATGCATCTTCTAATATTTAGTTTTGTCAGGTTACTGTTGCCGTCAGGATATTGTCGACAACCTCTAGATTTCGTTCAATTTCAGTTAGCACTTGAAAACTCTACACCTATTTTGTTCAGTTTCATGTATCACTTGTTTAGGTCGTCATTTAAACCATTCTTATGATGGAATGACGAACTATATAGAACGGGATGTAATAGGGGCACGTTGTCCATGCCCTGCACGTTCAATTCGCAGGATAGAACTAGTAATATCTAGTCGTCCGGAGCCGACTTCTCAGACTGTACCTCTGGAGCTTTCTTGAGCATCTGTAACTTTGAATAAATAGATAGAAACAACATAAAAGCAGATAGGTTTCAAACTGTGCAAAAGGTGTCTGCCGCTGCAACTCATATAGTTCGGAGAGTTCAGTTTACATTTGCAAATTAGAAACACGTAGTAGTTCAGTTTAGCATATCAGCACTGTGGAAATACTGGCGAGGAGCTGCGCATTTTCCTCCTCCTTCTCTTCAAGTAGTAGGTTACGTACGAGCAAGTCCTACCTGATCTGATCTTGACCTACTCATTGAGCTATTCCTGGAGCCTCTGAAGTAGGTTCATGTTGTTGACACGAAGATCGACATTAGTGTTTATTAGCCTCGCATTATCCTTTGAGAGCCCCTCGATGATGGCTATATTCCGTCGGGTCGAGGCTTCGATCTTCTTATGAAGTTTCTTCCAGGGAGCGTTGTCCCTTTTCAGCTAGTCGCGCTCCTTAGTAAGGGCCTTCACAGCTGGTTTGAGTGGTTCTAATTCCAATTCTTGAGTTTGCATTTTCTCCCTGTGGCTGCTTATCTCTGCATTAAGCGAAGCATCTACCTGAGTGTTGAGTTGTGGCTTCTTTTCCTAGGACAAAGAAAACGATGTTTCAGCCCCTTCACGGAACAAGGAAAACAATATCTGAAGTTATAGCACCGAGCTTTATGCAAGACTGGGCGGTGAGTAAAAGATCAGGAAAGCCTGATTCCTAGTCGTAGAAACCCTAGTGTACAGTGCTTACATCGCTAATCCGGAGAACTGGGGCGAACAGGTCTGCCGGTGAACCGCCGACTCTGAACAAGGAGAAGAAGATGCTGATCAAGGAGAAGAATAATGCTGGAGAACACGATGAAGGAGAAGTACAAGACCAACCCGGAGGACCCCTCACCTGCGGGCACAGCCTTCATGATCATATCTTTTGACTCTACACTATGTAAACCATCACAACAAGCTCTTTCTTTTCTCTCCTCGCGCAATGTCTCCGCTAAATGCTTCCGGGAGGGAGGCATGGCTACGCAGAGGGAGGGAGCAGGAGCGGGATGAGCTTGTGAGGAAGAAGAAAGGGAGGAGGGAACCTAGTGATGAGTGGAGGTAGATAGTCAAAACTCTAGGCATACCATAGTCGTCTCCCCTACTATCTCTATCTGTATCTACCATGCGATGTGCCTTATAGGAGAAGTGTTGCACACACTTGACAGATCATAAACAAAGAACTGCAACGATGCGACCTATTTGATGCTCAATTAAATGACACTGCGACGCTGATACATAGGTGAACGCGTCCGGCCTACACGCGTCATGATGACACAGTCTTGCGTCGAATCACACAGTTAGTCGTACAATTTATTTTATAAATAATGGCACTTCGACGCGGATACAATGGTGCACGCGTCACGATTACACAGTCCTGCGTCAAGATGACACTTTTTACGGTGAGGGGATTTCCAGCGCTCCTTCCCGATGCATCCCGGGCCCCCAACTCTTCTCCGCGCGTGCAACACTGTCAACACCCGGATTTTTCAATCCTAGATGCCTGTTATGCCATACAGCGCAATCCCAGGATTACCATTTTTGCGAGACATAACATAATTGGATATCATAGTACATCATCCGTTACAACGATACATAAGTTCTTACACAAATAGGGATCTCATGATCCAGTTCTTAATACAATTTCAAGCAGCGGAATACGTAGTAATAATGGTAGCGTAGGCGAAGCTCCATCTTCAGGGTCACAGGAAATGCTGACGATGGGAGATGATCCTAGTTGTCGTAACCTTCCTGGGGTCCATCTTCCAGGTACTCCTCTTCATAGTCTGGCCATGGGAATAGCCAGGGACAAAACCATGAGTACTCTTTAAGTACTCGCAAACTAATACTAACAGGTAAGGGGTTTTTGGATAATAGTACACTAGGCTCTAGGGTTGTTTTGCAAAAAGTCAGGTTTATCTCTACTAAGTTCCAAAGCTAGTCACAATTTTATAACTCCTAAGTGGGATCTTCTAATTCAGGTCACAAATCTGTTGTGGTCAAGTCAAAGTCTCAATTCGTTTCACAAGTCATTTTGAAAAGTCTGATGAGGGAACAGTATGGCCACTCCAACTGTCCATAACCGCGGACGCGGCTATTCGAATAGTTTGACACTCTGCAGACATTGTACACTTTCACCACAACATTCGATACATCCGTCAGGAACTAATCCTGAATTCACCATACTCAGTATGCGGATAATCAATCCTAACCTTTAGATTACACGCCCTAGTATAAGCACCTCTCCTGTGAGTATGGCCTCCCAATCATGACCAACTGTCATCTTAGGTACTGCACAGGTGGACAATCTTCACAAGGTAGCCTCATCTCAGACCTTGGCCGTGAGGGAACTAATACTAAGGTACATAAGTTTCCAGTCAAGCGCTACCCAATCTTCAGGTATTGTGGTTGTACGATAAAATTGGAATGGTATCGCATCCAGACAACCATCAGTTTTATAAAGGGGCTAAGGCTCATGCCTCAACATTTTCATCACCAAAATCATCATGTGTTTGGAAACACATGTCCAAAACATTTCAATAGAATGATCCATCATTCCAAGGTTTTCATAACCATTTTTCCACCAAGTATTCCCATCTAAAGTTGATCAAGTTTTATGCTTAGCACTAGCATCTACAGGTGGGGTGGTACTAAGGAGGGGTGGTAACTAGTGGGGTTTTAACTAAGTTCAATCTCATGTCTTAGGCTGAGATCAAGGTTTCTATCTTAGGCCAAATTTTATGTTCTTTATGCAACCTTCAGCACAACTGTCTAGTATCTACCAAACTCTTAGGTAGACTCTAAGTAAGCTTTGATAAAGAAATAAAGTAAGAAGCTTGCACATAAAACTAGGATTTGGTTTATCAAGGGGGTATGATCACATATGCTTAAGGCATATAGTAGTCATATCACAAGTATGGGTTTGTGGCATCAGTAGAGTATCTGGCAAGGGTTAGCTTGCATCAATATCAGTATAAGCTTGCATAGTTACTAGCTTGCATAGTTACTAGCTTGCCTTATGTAGAGCAGTGGTTGAAGTTCTTCTTGGCTTCCTCTTCGTAGTATCCTCCTACCTCCTCGTATCCTTGGTCGGTACTAGCGTCTATGAATAAATACGAGGTACACAATCACCAAACAATATTTAACTACTTGCAATCATCACACACAAGGGTCCTATAGATGATCTAGCATCATCTCTAACATTACAAGGTTAAGGCTTGGTTTAAATCTTTTTATTTTTAGAAAAGTAATTTCTACTCATTGAAAAACTACTTAAGATTTAATATTCTCCAAACTAAACATGGGATCATGTTGACACATGTCATCACCACATATTGTAGTCCATGGGAATGTGATTTAAAGTGGTGTCACAATTTAATAAGGTTTTACCCTTTTATTTTAATTATTTAAAGTGGCTAGAAATGCTTATGTAGCATTCTTTTATTACTTGAACAATATTTCTTCAAGTAAACCTATATGTTTTTATATATTCTGAAAGGTATGGTTAAATGTGATTTTTGAGAGTTGGAATCAACTCAAAAGCTGTTATGGTTTAAATTTGAAAAATGTTTGAATGCAGAAAAGCTTCTGCCTTGTTATTTTTACCAGGGGTGATCTAGAGATCCAAATGACTTGAATCCAACGGGTTTGGATTCAGCATTCACAGACCTTTCCAACAAAATTGGTTTCATTCAAATTGGTGCACTGAATCGATCTGGGTTGATTTTTGAAGTTGAGTACAGAAGTGTGTTTGAATTGAAATAGAAAAAGATTTAATTTGAATAACTGGGCTGCGCGGGAAATTCTAACGGGCCGGCCTGCTAAGCGCAGTGCTCCCGCGGGCTGCTTAAGTGGGTGTCCCCACTCGTCAGTGACACGGGGCTAGGCGAAGCGGTATGGGGCAACATGGGTCGTTCGATCTAGTTCTAATCTAACGGCTGGGAGTCATCATCGACGCGAGATAACTCCGGCGAGAACGAAACCTAGCGCGGCCAGTGAGGGTCGTTGGGGGCTCACCGGGGTACTGGCGAGGGTCGGCGAGGTAGGCGAACGACGAAGTCGACGACGACGAACTCAGGGGTGGTCGCGGCAGCTCCTGGGGCGGCTCCAATCGCTGGCTCCTTTCTTCTCTGGCAGCGGCAGGCTCCAGTGAAATTCCGGCGAGGTGGTGCTCGCCTTGCTCTGAGAATGGTGTGGCACGATCAGTGAGGAGAGGGGAGTGAGATGGTGTGAAGAATTCGTGCGGGGGTGGCCTCTATTTATAGTCGAGCGAGGGGACCGTCGGGGCGCACGGTGAGCTCGTCTGGGGCGATGTTACAGGCGGCTAATGGCATGGGCAAGGGTAGGGGACGGTGCTGTGTCTCCTGGCGATGCTCAAAGACATGGTCGCGAGGCATGGGGCGGTGTGGTTTGGTCTGGAATGGCCGGTGCTCTGCGCGGCAGAGGCGCCGTCTTCGACGGCGGGCGGTGGCTGTGCGGCACGGGGCAGAAAATGGGGATGTCTGGTGGTCTCCTGGGTTGATGGCGATCATGTATGCACGCGGCAAGGGCGGCGCACGGTCTGTGGATGCTGGTCAAGGGTGGCGCTCTGGCGAACGCTCGGCATGGTCTGGGCGCGGCTTGTGCGTGTGGTCCAGGGCTTGGCAACGCTTGCGGCTGGGACAGTGGGTGGCGGTGGACGGTGGGCTGCCTCCTAGACAAGGTTGGCACGGCTAGTTCTTCCTCTAGCTTGTTGTCCACAATGGGGTGACATTGGGGTGCTCGGCTATTCACCATTAATGGCAATGGCAAGCTCACAGGGGTGCTAGTGTTGGGCTAATCTTTCTAGATGATCTACTGAGTTGTGTGTGAGCTAACTAGGGAACAAGTTAGGCAAGAATCACTGCATACTATAGTGTTTGATGTTTTGTTTGATTTGTGTCTGCAACCTGTTTGATGAAATGGCCGCATGAAATCAAGTTTTGAATTTTGAAATGATTTTTGGTGGGTTTGCTAGATTGGTGCTGGTGAGTTTGCAGATGCTTGGGTTTTGAAAGTTGAGCTTGTTTGAGTGGGTTTTGAAAAATTGGGATCTTCCCATATGAAGAAGATTCAATTTTGAATTGTCATTTAAACTATCCATTTGAAAGTTTCTGGATGATCACAAAGTGGGCCTTGATACTCTGTTATGAGTACATTCAAGGGGTGCAAAGATCCAGAAAAGTTTCTGTTAGGTTCTGAAAGTTTGAGACAGCCAAAGTAGGCATGGGAGTTAAATTGGCCAAAATGACCATTCACTTAATATATCAGTTAAATTGGTTTTTAAAGAAATTCAAAATCCATGCATACACATATACATGCATTCATGAGTTTATTTAGAAAAGATTTTGTTAACCCTAATCTTGATGATAAGTGTTTGATGATCTAAGTTTGGTATTTTTGGGATGTTACAAACCTTCCCCCCTTAAAAAAAATATCGTCCCGAGATTTGAAAAAAGGACGAAAAGATTACCTAGGATTTGAAGAGATCGGGAAACTCCGTCCTGATGCGATCTTCGCGTTCCCAGGTAGCTTCCTCTTCTGTGTGGTTGCTCCACTGAATCTTGAGAAACTTGATGCTTTGTGTTCGGGTAGTTCGATAAGCTTCTTCCAAAATGCGGAATGGCACTTCGGGATAGGTCAGGTCATCGTTGATCTCTATGGTCCGGTGATCGATATTCTTGAACACTTCGGTCTTCTCGGGACTTGAGACACTTATAAGTAACGAGATATGGAACACGTTGTGCACAACTGACATCTCTTCAGGTAATTCCAGTTGATACGATACTTCTCCTCGACGGTTCAAAATTGTGAAAGGTCCGATATATCTGGGGGCTAACTTTCCTTTGAGTTGGAAACGCTGCATTCCCTTCAATGGCGACACTTTCAGATAAACAAAATCTCCGATGTTGAAGGCAAGGTCTCGACGTCTCTTGTCGGCATAACTCTTCTGTCGGGATTGGGTGGTCTTGAGGTGCTCACGAATCTTGTGAACCTTCTTCGCTTCAGAGGATGTCGGGTCCAAGATCGACTCTCCTACTTCCGACCAGTTCAAAGGGGTGCGACACTTTCTTCCATACATGAATTCAAATGGGGCCATTTGCAAACTGGCTTGGTAACTATTGTTGTAAGAAAATTCTGCAAACGGCAGACAATCTTCCCACTTGGATCCATATTCTAGCACACATGCTCTAAGCATATCTTCGAGTATTTGGTTTACTCGCTCCGTTTGTCCATCGGTCTGAGGGTGATACGCGGTACTGAAATCTAGGCGGGTTCCTAAACCTTCTTGGACTTTCTTCCAGAATCTCGAGGTAAACTGAGTTCCTCGATCCGACACTATGTTCTTGGGGACTCCGTGCAAACTAACTATTCTAGCGATGTACAACTCCGCTAGCTTCGAACTCTGATAGGTGGTTTTGACGAGCAAGAAATGGGCGACTTTGGACAATCTGTCCACTATGACCCAGATAGAGTCATTTCCCCTACTAGAAGTAGGTAGTCCAGTGATAAAGTCCATTCCTACAGAATCCCATTTCCATTCCGGAATTTACAAAGGTTGCAACAATCCAGCGGGTCTTTGATGTCCTGCCTTGACTCGCTGACATATATCACACTTGGCGATATAGCTTCCGATTTCTCTCTTCATCTTATGCCACCAAAATTGCTCTTTCAAATCTTGATACATCTTCGTTCCTCCGGGATGGATAGAATAAAGAGTATCATGAGCCTCCTTCAAGATAACTTCTTTCAACTCCGAATCTGCTGGTACACAAAGGCGTCCTTTGTACCACAGAACTCCTTCTTCGTCCTCGGTGAATCCGGGTACTTTGCCCATACCGATACGACGCTTGATTCCTTCGATACTAGCATTTCCCTTTTGCGCCTCTTTAATCTGACTGGTCAAAGTGGGCTGAAGTTCTATGCTAGCCAAAAATCCTTCACTTACTAATTCTATTCGAAAATCTTCCATATCCTTGTGCAGACTTGGTTGCTCCTTCAAAATCATGGAGTTCAAGCGTCACGGCAATCTGCTAAGGGCATCGGCTACCACATTGGCTTTACCAGGGTGATAGTGAATGTCCAGGTCGTAATCCTTGATTAGCTCAATCCATCTTCTCTGCCTCATATTCAACTCTTTCTGAGTGAATATATACTTTAGGCTCTTGTGATCCGAGTAAATCTCACAACGATTTCCCATCAGGTAATGTCTCCATGTCT
This sequence comes from Avena insularis, assembly GCA_023614405.1. Lineage (NCBI taxonomy): Eukaryota > Viridiplantae > Streptophyta > Magnoliopsida > Poales > Poaceae > Avena > Avena insularis. The sequence continues at coordinate 87,494,258 of CM042685.1, read as the reverse complement.
TTAGGGCTAGAACTACGGCTGCGAGTTCGAGGTCATGGGTTGGATAGTTTTGCTCGTGTTGCTTCAATTATCGAGAGAGATAAGATATAACTTTGCCTTTTTGCATTAGCACACATCCGAGACCAATCTTGGATGCGTCACAATACACATCGAAGGGCTTCGTGATATCCGGCATGATTAAGATTGGGGCTGATATCAATCTCCTCTTGAGTTCTTGAAAACTCGCTTCACACTTGTCTGTCCATTCAAACTTCGTGTCCTTCTTCAGCAATTGGGTCATGGGTCGGGAGATACTCGAGAATCCTTCTACGAATTTGCGGTAATATCCCGCCAATCCGAGAAAAGCACGAACTTGGGTTTGAGTGGTTGGGGCTTGCCAATCTTCTACATCTTTTACTTTGGCAGGGTCAACGGCAATTCCTCCGGCTGATACAATGTGACCGAGGAATCCTACCTCCTGTAACCAGAATTCACATTTGCTAAACTTTGCATACAACTGATGCTCTCTAAGGGTTCCAAGAATGGTCCTTAGGTGTAGCTCATGTTCTTCTTCTGATTTGGAATATATCAGAATGTCATCGATGAAAACAACGACAAACTTATCCAGGAAGTCCATAAAAATCTTATTCATGAGATTCATGAAATAAGCGGGGGCATTGGTTAATCCAAAAGACATGATCAGATACTGCATAATCCATATCTGGTGGTAAAGGCAGTCTTTGGAATATCCTCTGCATGAATCTTGAGTTGATGATAGCCAGTTCTAAGATCAATCTTAGAAAACACCTGGGCACCTGTCAACTGATCAAACAAATCTTCTATCTTGGGCAAGGGGTACTTGTTCTTGATGGTGACATCATTCAACTTTCGATAATCCGTACATAAATGGTTACCTCCATCTTTCTTGTCTACAAACAAGACAGGTGATCTCCATGGTGACGCACATGGTTGAATTAGTCCAATTTCTAGCATGGAATCCAGTTGCTTCTTCAGTTCTTTTAACTCCGACGGGTTCATACTATAAGGTCTCTGGGCTATGGGTCCTGTTCCGGGGATTAGTTCAATGATAAACTCGATATCCCGATCTGGGGGCATACCGGGCAAAACATCTGGAAATACATCGGGGTATTCACAGACTATCCGGACTTGGTCAATGGTAGGTTGGGCTAGACTCTTGTTACACTTGAATTGGCGAGGTAAGGTTTCAGATATATGTTCGACTGTTATTCCAGTGGTACTGGTCATGGTGATGGCTTTCTTAGCACAGTCAATCAATCCCTTATGTTTGGACATCCAATCCATTCCTAGTACTACTTCCAAACCTTTAGTTCCGAGTACTATTAGATTAGCATAAAAATCTATGCCATGGATTCGGATAGGGACGGCTTTGCAAATTTGCCTAGCCTTGGTGGTTGATCCGGGGATTTGCACAATCATCACATGCTTCAGTTTGGTTGGTTGAATTTTACTAGTGCATGCAAATTCTTCGGTGACAAATGAATGCGATGCACCAGAGTCAAACAACACTCTTGCAAGTACTGAATTAACAGAAAACATACCCAGCACGACGTCTGGCGCTTCCTGAGCTTCTTCAGCATGCATGAGAAAAAGACGGCCATTGCGGTTGAGTGAATTTCCTGGGGCAAATCTCCTTCCTGGCTGAACACGACGCTGTTGCTGAGCTGGCGGATTGGTATTAGGGGTTGTAGCATTCTTCTTGTTGGGGCACTCGTTGGAATAGTGGCCTTTATTTCCACAGTCATATCAGGTCACTTGTGACTTGTCCTTCACAGCGCACAACATTGCTTCCAGTCCTCAGGGCAGTGTTGGGGTTGGCGGTAGCATTGTTGGTGTTGAACTTGGGTGGGGCACGGGTGAAATTGCTAGAGTTGCCGGGGTTGTTGTGATTTCCTCCGGTTCTAGGGTTTCCACGGTTGGGATAGGTTGGACGGGTCATAGGGGGTCTGTTGGTTCTTGGGGAAAATCCTGGAGATGGGTTGGGGCAATACTTTGGGGTCTGATGGGTTCCTGGTTGATGCATCATACGACGCTTGCGGTTCTCATTGGCTTGGTTGATCTTTCCTTCCATCTGTATGGCTGAATCGACAAGGGCTTCAATATCAGCAAAGGGGATATTGACTAACACCGTCTGCATCTCGTCATGCAGACCATTCAGGAATCTTTCTTTCTTCTTGGCTTCGGTGTCTATCTCGTCCGGGGCATACCTAGCTAATGACAAAAATTTGTCACGGTATTCCACTACAGTCATCCTTCCTTGCTTTAGCTCTCTGAACTCGTCTCTCATTCTCTTGATCAAACCTGGTGGCACATGGGTTCTGCTAAACTTGACCTTGAATTCCTCCCAGGTCATCATCTGGCCTCCGGTCATGGCACGAACACTGTTCCACCATGCCCTGGCATCTCCGGCTAGATAATGGGTGGCAAACAGGACTTTCTCGTTGGCTTCGACTCCTGCTACTTCTAAGTAATTTTCCATGGTTTGCAGCCAATCGTCGGCGTCTAAGGGTTATTCTGACTTGGTGAAAACAGGTGGGTTGGTATTCTGAAAATTCTTGAGCTTAGATCCATGGTTGTCCTGATTTCCATGGCCTTGGTTGTTGTGGGCTAGCTGGGCTATCTGTTGCAGAGTGGCTAGGTTGGCTTGACGTTCCGCTCTTTCAGCTTCGCGGTCAGAGGTCAACATTTGCAGAATCTGCAACATCGGATCCGGGGCTGAACCACTTCCTCCACGTGGCATCTGAAGATTTAGATAAATCATGAGAAAAGAGGGAAATTTTCTAAGGTTTGGGGTCTTTGAAAAGTTTTAAAGGTTTGACTCAGATTTTTCTAGCAACTTGCTTTTTCATTCATTCATTCATTCATAGCATACAGTACAACACACACCACAACAAGGAAAACAGATGGTTTTAAGAACCATTCTGGAATCTACGATACAGGGGGACCGAATACTACTCACTACTCTAGTGATCAAGTGCTACTACTCCTCGGAGTCTGTGGCTTCATCATCTTCATCATCATCGATGAAGGCGAAATCATCTTCATCGGTGAAGAAGTCCATGGCCTGATCCTCCAGAAAATCGTCGTCATCACTGAGATAAGAGTAAGGGTCTCCACGAAGATCCTCTCCGGCATTCTCCCTTTCCTCCAACTGCATGTCTCTCTCGTGGATGGTCTCCTCCAGAGATGAGATGCGGTGGCGAAGACGGGCAATAATGCGCTCCTTCTTGTCGAGCTGACGGCGATGAGACTTGCGATCCTTTGCTAGCATGGCTATGGTCTGATCCTTTGTCTTGATGATGGCAGACTTGTGGTTGCAATAGTCACGGTAGTTGTGCAACTCCTGCTGACGATCATACATCATGAAGCTAAGGTGGTCCAATTGAGTCTTCAGCTCGGGGTGGTATGGGGCTTCCAGTGGTTGTCCATTTGCATCACGCCTTGGGAAAAACTCAAAGTGAGTACCCTTGATCTGATTGATGCTCTGCCCACACAGACGGGAGAGAGATTCCTGCATTGCTCTGGAAAGTCCATCGAGCCAGTTGTTCTCTCTTAAGGTAAACTGAATTCCCTCCGCAGTGGGAGGTTCAATCTTTCCTCGGAGACTTGCAACAATTAACCACTGCAGATCTTCTCCTCCTTGATCATTGAGCTAAGCTCCGAAGAACTCAGGGTGTGGACGCCCGAAGTTCGAAGCTGATCCAGATCCCTCTCAAAGATAAGGTCTCCTCCATTCCCCAACTGATAAAACTTGTTGTACTTCACGTCCATCTATAAAAATAGAGGATGAGTAGATTAGCAGAGTGATCAAGTGTGTCAAAATTTTATGTATTTTGCAAGAGTTTTTGAGGAACATGAATTTTTATGAAAGAATCAAAGAGATAAGAATGAGAATAGGTTTTTGTAAATAGTTGTTTTTCTTTGGTTTTGAAACTAAGTTTTTGGTTCAACGTCCAGTCTAACTAGGGTCTCCTATGGTCAGGATGGCTCTGATACCAACTTGTCAACACCCGGATTTTTCAATCCTAGATGACTGTTGTGCCATACATCGCAATCCTAGGATTACCATTTTTGCGAGACATAACAGAATTGGATACCATAGTACATCATCCGTTACAACGATACATAAGTTGTTACACAAATAGGGATCTCACGATCCAGTTCTTAATACAATTTCAAGCTGCGGAATACGTAGTAATAACGGTAGCGTAGGCGAAGCTCCATCTTCGTGGTCACAGCAATCTCGACGATGGGAGATGATCCTAGTTGTCGTAACCTTCCTGGGGTCCATCTTCCAGGTATTCCTCTTCATAGTCTGGCCATGGGAATAGCCAGGGACAAAGCCATGAGTACTCTATAAGTACTCGCAAACTAATACTAACAGGTAAGGGGTTTTTGGATAATAGGACACTAGGCTCTAGGGTTGTTTTGCAAAAAGCCAGGTTTATCTCTACTAAGTTCCAAAGCTAGTCACAATTTTATAACTCCTAAGTGGGATCTTGTAATTCAGGTCACAACTCTGTTGTGGTCAAGTCAAAGTCTCAATTCATTTCACGAGTCATTTTGAAAAGTCTGAGGGGGAACAGTATGGCCACTCCAACTGTCCATAATCATGACGCGCTATTCGAATAGTTTGACACTCTGCAAAGATTGTACACTTTCACCACAACATTCGATACATCCGTCAGGAACTAATCCTGAATTCACCATACTCAGTATGCGGATAATCAATCCTAACCTTTCAATTACACGCCCTAGTATAAGCACCTCTCCTGTGAGTTTGGCCTCCCAACCATGACCAACTGTCATCTTAGGTACTGCACAGGTGGACAATCTTCACAAGGTAGCCTCAGCTCAGACCTTGGCCGTGAGGGAACTAATACTAAGGTACATAAGTTTCTAGTCAAGCCCTACCCAATCTTCGGGTATTGTGGTTATACGATAAAATTGGAATGGTATCGCATCCAGACAACCATCAGTTTTATAAAGGGGCTAAGGCCCATGCCTCAACATTTTCGTCACCAAAATCATCAAGTGTTTGGAAACACATGTCCAAAACATTTCAATAGAATGATCCATCATTCCAAGGTTTTCATAACCATTTTTCCACCAAGTATTCCCATCTAAAGTTGATCAAGTTTTATGCTTAGCACTAGCATCTATAGGTGGGGTGGTACTAAGGAGGGGTGGTAACTAGTGGGGTTTTAACTAAGTTCAATCTCATGTCTTAGGCTGAGATCAAGGTTTCTATCTTAGGCCAAATTTTATGCTCTTTATGCAACCTTCAGCACAACTGTCTAGTATCTACCAAACTCTTAGGTAGACTCTAAGTAAGCTTTGATAAAGAAATAAAGTAAGAAGCTTGCACATAAAACTAGGATTTGGTTTATCAAGGGGGTATGATCACATATGCTTAAGGCATATAGTAGTCATATCACAAGTATGGGTTTGTGGCATCAGTAGGGTATCTTGCAAGGGTTAGCTTGCATCAATATCAGTATAAGCTTGCATAGTTACTAGCTTGCATAGTTACTAGCTTGCCTTGTGCAGAGCAGTGGTTGAATTTCTCCTCGGCTCCTCTTCGTAGTATCCTCCTACCTCCTCGTATCCTTGGTCGGTACTAGCGTCTATGAATAAATACGAGGTACACAATCACCAAACAATACTTAACTACTTGCAATCATCACACACAAGAGTCCTATAGATGATCTAGCATCATCTCTAACATTACAAGGTTAAGGCTTGGTTTAAATCTTTTTATTTTTAGAAAAGTAATTTCTACTCATTGAAAAACTACTTAAGATTTAATATTCTCCAAACTAAACATGGGATCATGTTGACACATGTCATCACCACATATTGTAGTCCATGGGAATGTGATTTAAAGTGGTGTCACAATTTAATAAGGTTTTACCCTTTTATTTTAATTAATTAAAGTGGCTAGAAATGCTTATGTAGCATTCTTTTATTACTTGAACAATATTTCTTCAAGTAAACCTATATGTTTTTATATATTCTGAAAGGTATGGTTAAATGTGATTTTTGAGAGTTGGAATCAACTCAAAAGCTGTTATGGTTTAAATTTGAAAAATGTTTGAATGCAGAAAAGCTTCTGCCTTGTTATTTTTACCAGGGGTGATTTTGAGATCCAAATTACTTGAATCCAACGGGCTTGGATTCAGCATTCACAGACCTTTCCAACAAAGTTGGTTTCATTCAAATTGGTGCACTGAATCGATCTGGGTTGATTTTTGAAGTTGAGTATAGAAGTGTGTTTGAATTGAAATAGAAAAAGATTTAATTTGAATAACTGGGCTGCGCGGGAAATTCTAACGGGCCGGCCTACTAAGCGCAGTGCTCCCGCGGGCTGCTTAAGTGGGTGTCCCCACTCGTCAGTGACACGGGGCTAGGCGAAGCGGTATGGGGCAACATGGGTCGTTCGATCTAGTTCTAATCTAACGGCTGGGAGTCATCGTCGATGTGAGATAACTCCGGAGAGAACGAAACCTAGCGCGGCCAGTTACGTTCGCTGGGGGCTCACCGGGGTACTGGCGAGGATCGGCGAGGTGGGCGAACAACGAAGTCGACGACGGCGAACTCAGGGGTGGTCGCGGCAGCTCCTGGGCGGCTCCAATCGCTGGCTCCTTTCTTCTCTGGCAGCGGCAGGCTCCAGTGAAATTCCGGCGAGGTGGTGCTCGCCTTGCTCTGAGAATGGTGTGGCACGATCAGTGACGAGAGGGGAGTGAGATGGTGTGAAGAATTCGTGCGGGGGTGGCCTCTATTTATAGTCGAGCGAGGGGACTGTCGGGGCGCACGGTGAGCTCGTCGGGGGAGACGTTACAGGCGGCTAGTGGCATGGGCAAGGGTAGGGGACGGTGTTGTGTCTCCTGGCGATGCTCAACGACACGGTCGCGAGGCATGGGGCGGTGTGGATTGGTCTGGAACGGCCGGTGCTCTGCGCGGCAGAGGCGGCTTCTTCCACGGCGGGCGGTGGCTATGCGGCACGGGGCGGCAAATGGGGATGTCTGGCGGTCTCCTGGGTTGATTGCGATCATGTATGCACGCGGCAAGGGCGGCGCACGGTCTGTGGATGCTGGTCGAGGGTGGCGCTCTGGCGCATGCTCGGCATGGTCTGGGCGCGTCTTGTGCGCGTGGTCCAGGGCTTGGCAACGCTTGTGGCTGGGACAGTGGGTGGCGGTGGACGGTGGGCTGCGTCCTAGACAAGGTTGGCACGGCTAGTTCTTCCTCTAGCTTGCTGTCCACAATGGGGTGACATTGGGGTGCTCGGCTGTTCACCATTAATGGCAATGGCAAGCTCACAGGGGTGCTAGTGTTGGGCTAATCTTTCTAGATGATCTACTGAGTTGTGTGTGAGCTAACTAGGGAACAAGTTAGGCAAGAATCACTGCACACTATATTGTTTGATGTTTTATTTGATTTGTGTCTGCAACCTGTTTGATGAAATGGCCGCATGAAATCAAGTTTTGAATTTTGAAATGATTTTTGGTGGGTTTGCTAGATTGGTGCTGGTGAGTCTGCAGATGCTTGGGTTTTGAAAGTTAGGCTTGTTTGAGTGGGTTTTGAAAAATTGGGATCTTCCCATATGAAGAAGATTCAATTTTGAATTGTCATTTAAACTATGCATTTGAAAGTTTCTGGATGATCACAAAGTGGGCCTTGATACTCTGTTATGAGTACATTCAAGGGGTGCAAAGATCCAGAAAAGTTTCTGTTAGGTTCTGAAAGTTTGAGACAGCCAAAGTAGGCATGGGAGTTAAATTGGCCAAAATGACCATTCACTTAATATATTTGTTTTGATTTACTTGTCTTTAAGGAAAGTGTGGGAAATGTTTTAGATGATGTTCATTTCACCTAAGAAACATTTTACAAGCAATGGATCACACAAACAAGGTGGTTTTTAAAGAAATTCAAAATCCATGCATACACATATACATGCATTCATGAGTTTATTTAGAAAAGATTTTGTTAACCCTAATCTTGATGATAAGTGTTTGATGATCTAAGTTTGGTATTTTTGGGATGTTACAAACACAAACAGGCCCGTCGGTGCAACACAGATGCGACCCAGCAAACATGCCCTAAAACTCCCTAAAACAAAACACATATTTGCGCTTACTCATAGCTCAAGCTTGACCTAGTTTTGTTAAATTGTCAAGATGCAAAATCTTATAGAAAGAATTTGAATCTGTCGTCAAAACATACGATGGTTTATGATACTGTATATTAATTGACTTACCGATGGATACCTCCAAAACCTCTTTCATAAAAGTTTCAAAGCAACCTACAATTTACATGTAGTTCAAATTTGACCTAATTTCTATACATCAAAATAAATACATTCAAGTGGGCGGAGTTAAAATGAAGCTTGAAAACTCATAAAACACGGAAATTGTAAGTACAACATGTTGACCCACTAAATATGTGTGAAAACTTGGCTTGTGGCATTCAAATCAAATATTCTTCGGGCTTTCTTTGCAGAAAATAACAATCTCATCATCACTGAGATAATTGAGAATTTTTTCCTGATAGTTAGACACTGACACCTACGACATTATTTATTACTCCCTCCGTCTCGAAATAGATGTCTCTGACTTTTCAAATTTTGGATGAATCTAGTCCCCCCGTTTCAAAATATAAGATGTTTTAGCTTTGTGAAGATGATAAATCTAGACCTATTTTAGTGTGTAAGATCACTCCAAACCTCTCCAAATCTAAATAATAAAAGGAGTTTAGATACATTAGCTTCACAAAGATAAAACATCTTATATTTTGAAATGGAGTGAGTATATGCTAAATAGTGTCTAGATTCATCCAAATATTGGTCCACTATATATGTCTGAAATCTTGGCTTGTGGAAAAGGGGGTAATATTAAACAAAGGGAATATAGGATATGATTTGGAAAATAGCATTTTTTAGAACCCTCAAGCTTTTCCTTAGACCATGGACCGAACATTACATTGACACTGATGATTAGCCAAACTACAAACAAAGCAAACCCAACATCATACAGAGTACAGTACAACTTAACTACTTCTACGGGAACTCCGCGGTCTTCTCAGGCGACTTGGCAACATCCTAAATGGGCAACTTGACTGCGTCCTTCGCGGTACAATCGTCAAGCAGTGATTTGTGGATGTTGGGAAGCACGTCACCGTGCTCGATGGTGACACCGGCCAACATCTTGCTGAGCTCCTTGTCACGCATGACGCAGAGCATCACGTGCCTCGGGATGATGCAGATCTTCTTGTTGTCCTTGGGAGCTTGCCCGACGAGCTCTAGCACCTCGGCGGTGAGTTACTAGAGAACGGACGCAAGGTATACGGCAGCCCTGAAGCCAATGCGCTAGGAGTACCGACCCTCCTTGAGGTAGCGCCCGATCCGGCAGATGAGAAATGCAGCCCAGCCCTGACGGAACGCGACACCTGCTTCTTCATGTGCTAGCCTCGTGCGAGACTGCTACCTGGAGTGACCAGAGTAGGATTCAGAAGCCAGCGACATGTTTCCTTTTTCTCCACAACCTTTGTCACCGCCACCTGGATATTATTCTTCTTCACCCGAGGAGTTCCGGTCTTTGGAGCCATAGATGCAAAGTTGTGAAGGAGTAGGGGTGGATAAGAGGAATAAAGGTTAATTGTATAGGTCCGGTGAAGGTGCCTAGGTAGATAAAGTATAGAAGTTCCCCAATATCCACCCCGATAGGAAGTATAGGGGAGAGAGTGAAAAACAAGCATCCAGCAGCTCCCCTACACACGTCCCCGACGAATTTGTGCCCCAACCCATCCCTCTTTCTCCCCTATGTATTGGGGCAGTGTAGGGCTTCCCTATATGTCGTCTCTATGTGGATGAGTGAGTTGTTGGGTAAAAATCTGATAAAATGGGCCCTCCTCTATTAAAAAATATGTGGTTATGATATAGGGGAGATAATTTAGGGTAGCTGCTGGAGGTAAGAAAAATTTAAGGGATGAATCTTTTTAGGGGAGGCCCCTACATACATATATAGGTGAGAAAATATAGGGGTGCAACTGGTATTGCTCTTATATTGAAACTTTATCAACAGCTTTTTTACTATTTTAGTATGAATTTTTAATAAAAGGATGTGTGTATCAACCGATGTAGAGGCCGAGGTTCTACTCCCCCTCCTCGAAAGAAAAGAAAATACGGCCTTTGCTAAGTTTTGCAAAAAAAATATATTTTTTTTGACTTTTATTTAAACATAGTCAGATGTGTCAGCATGAAAATTCTTTCAAAGAAGTTGTATATTTCAAAACAGTCGTTGGTTTTCAGTATGACTGCATGGGTACAATAATTATGTATGAATTTTGAACAAATTTACAAGCAATCTATCATGCACTTGTACTTAAAGTATACCCTACTTTGGTCAATTGAAAACAAGTCATTTAAGTATGAGAAATTAGATAGAAAGCTTCAAAATTATTGAAACTTGTTAACCATAAAACATACTCTGTTATGTGTAAAATTTACTATGTTGTGGCATTCAGAGCCATACTCTTTGCACTATCTTTAAAAAACATTTACATGCGACACTTCTAAAAATATTTGAAAAATGTTAGAATACAAAAAAGTTGAAAAGTCACATTAACAACATTAGTATGTCTTGCCAAGATGCACCCATCTAGCAGAAATGGACATGTTATTATAAACTATGTAGATAATGTCCATGACCTTGGTCATTATTTAGCTTGAAACCCAAGTATGTTAACACATCGCTGGTTATATTGTGAAACAAATGTTTTTATAGAAAAAACCATTCCTCTGAGATCATGTTCTCTTCTCGCTCTTCGTTTCCCCCCTCCATTTTGGACCATATTATTCGTAGTACTAGTACTACTCCTACTTGATTTACACAAAAACATTCCTCTCACTAGGAAAATTGAGATTGTCTCTTTTCCTAATACTTGTTTGAAACTCCCATTGGCAACATTGTTTACCATGTCAAGATGCACGAATCTACTAAATATGGGAAATTTATCATAAACATGATGTTAGATATGGCCATGACCTTGGTCTTTTGACTTGAAACATGTTCACATACATGCTAGGACAATTTTGTAAAGGCAAGTTTTTCCAAAGTTATCAAAACTAATGTTTACCATTTTTCATGGCAGGTAATACACGCAAAAGGATCCATGCGTAAGGCTTTGTTTTTAGAATTTTTCTTTTTTTTCTATTGATTTCAAAATAGACTTAACATTGTCGGCACGCAAATGATTACCAAGAAGTTAAATCTTTTGAAAATGTTGGACGTTCTCGTATATTGATTCCCTGATGGGTACAATACCTTCAAACTCCCTATGTAAAATTTTAAGAGGAATATACCATTTACTTTTAGTTAAAATTAATTTTACCTAGTTTTAATAAATCCACATAAAGCCATTTAACTGCGGAAGTCACATAGTAAGCATGATCAACTATGTGTGAAACTATTGGCTTGTGGCATTCTGAACCATATTATTCGTACTAGAATAAACATCATCGTCGTTGCTAGGGAAAATTGAATGTATTTTTTACTAATTGTTGGGAACTCGCACAAGCAACAATTATTACTATTCCAAGATACACCCATCTACCAAACTAATGTAAAAACTCTATATATAAGATCATAAACTATGATGTCCATGTGGCCTTTATGACCTTGGTCGTTCGGTTGAACCCAATAATGTCTATACACATGGTAGAACAATATTATGATAACTTTTTCCAAAACTTTTCTAATCCCATGGTTACCATTTACATGGCACGTAGTGCACGCGAGATGATAGGACATCATGCGTAAATCTTTAGTTTTTTCTTCATTTCATGTCATCGTTTTCAAAACGTATTGAAATTTTTAAATATGAAAATCATAGTATAAAGTTGGACGAGTCATCAAAACTCTCAATGGTTTCTGATATAAAAATTGAGCGCCCCATGGGTACCTTCAAAAGCTTTTTTCATTAAACTAACTTCCAACGCAACCTACAATTTACTTGTAGTTCAAATTTGACCTAATTCTAGTACATCGACATAAGTCATTCAAGTGGGCAGAGTTAGCTAGGACGAAGTGTGAAATCTCATAAAACATGGGGATAATAAGTATTACATGTCAGTCCGCTACGCCTGCAATTCATGTTCCCATGATCAGTGAGCCGTGAGCATAACAGACTGGTATCATTATATCATCCATAAGTAGAGAGTACATAACTTACATTTTTGCCATTATGGCGATTACAACATCAATTAGCGGAAGTCTTGAAGCAGAGATCCCATGTCATGCACTAACCTACAGGCAATTTAATGGAAAGATGGCCTAGCTCGCATGACGTTAGCTTCTCCATATTTCCTCGTGCTTCGGAATGTCTGGCCAAGTAAATATCCAGGGGCAATGCCGGTGAGTACTTTGAATGTACTAGCAAAACACCTTAAGATAAACAATAAGGAAAAGTGGATATGCAATATGGCTGTGGTAGTGGAGGGTTACAAGAATGGTTCTTTTCTAAAATAGTTTCTCTTCCAGATATAGCTACAAGGTTTTGGTGGGAACTATTATAAAAAAATTGGAAACCTTTTTGAAAAGCTTTGGGAAACACTAGGATTGGGTCATCCTATTTTATCTCCACTATCCTCAACTGACTCGGTTATCCCCTTCCTTCTGTGGTGTCCCTCAGACCACCAGGTTTTAGAAAACACTTTCTTTTTTGAAATCCATTTTGAAAACAAAACTAGCACCGTTCTAGAGCAACCCTCCCAACCGTCCATGACCGAGGACTCGGATATTCGAATAGATTTACACTCTGCAGAGGTTGTACACTTTACCCACACCAAATGGGTACCCTGCCCTGATCCTTACTGATCGTGGGTCGAGTAACCGATCAAGACTCTCGAGATGCTACTCTAGCATGGGCCCTATCCTATGAGTTTTTCCTCTCAACACCGGGATGTCGAGAACCCAACTGCTCCAGAGCCGGCACTTTCAATGAGAGGCTCATAGTATCGCCCGACCACTCACATGGGTGGTCCTGCTTCCTCTAGGTGACCTCCTAGCAGTTGACTCTTTTTGTAAAGGAAGACCGGGATTCGAGGGAGCTGATCCCTTATAATTAGTTGTGATAATTCCCACACCGAAGTAGCAAACATTAAGTCTAGCCCTGTCCCACTCCAGGGTAATGTGGTTGGACGGGTTTATTGTTCTAGAAAATTTTTAAAGAACCTCACCATGGTTTTCTCATAAAACATTTTGTAAACATTTTTACCGGGGTCTTCCCATCCTATACTTTTACTTTGGCTAAAACGGGGTCTCCACGGGAGGGTGGTATCATTCACCACATACTATACTAGGGGAAATTAGGTGTCACCAATAAGGGGTGTACCTAGTGGTACTAAAGTAGTAATTTCTTGGAGGATCCAAGCCTTCCCACATATAAAGCTTAGTTTGGTAAACAATGCAATTTTCATAGATAAAAAGATAAAACATGCATAAGTAATGTAGTAGGACAAGGGCTTATGAGCAAGAAGGTGGCTTGCCTGTGACCAATGAGATGTACCTAGACTTGTTCCATAGGATACCAGAATACCAAATGTAACATCCCAATTGCAGCAACCCTGATTTGTTGTCCAAAAGGCAAAAATCTAGGGGAACAAAAACTTTTTCTTGCTAAGTGTTGTCACGCTTGTTATCTTGTGATCATGCAACTGATTGTTTAATAGGTGATATAATCCTCACCTCAACCCCAGTTGACAAAACTATTTTTCAAAAGAGATGTCTTGGCTCATCTTCCATATTCTGACAACCCAAACTTGATCCAAGGTGACTTTACAAAAAACAAAATATTTTACTAGTTCTATTAACAGAAATAGGAGACCTATATATAATCTCCTTATGTTTTCAAGACAGAACTTTCAACTACTCTTATCTCTAGGTTTTCCAAAACCTTTCCTAAGACCTATTCATTCCAATCTTGGTAGAAATACTAGGATTTCCCTATCTTACTTCAAAGCATAACCAATTTAAAATACCCATCCTTACCTCAAGCTAAGCATGATGGTAACCTTAGTAGTAGTTGGATAGGTTTGGTTCGATGGATTGCCTTGATATGCTGATTGCCTTGTTTGTATAGGAAGTAGCATCAGCCAACCTAGGAGCTCATCCTTAAGAATCAAACCAATAGTTGAGATCATCAATATCCAACTAAGCATCTAAATCTTTATATATCTTGAGTCACTTAAGTGAATCTATAATCTACTCGACCAGAAGAATCCTGAGCTAATTCTTTGTAACAGAATCCAGATCATTAAAGACAAAATACAAGCATGAATCTCTTCTCTCTAATCTATACGTCAGTATAACCCACTTTATGATAAAGATAAACACTTGCATCTCTCTCAATTGTCCCTCCTTTCTACATGTACAAATCCCCAAATCTGCCAAATTTAGCCAAATGTGGAATCTTTATCTAGATTCAATCTTTGAAACTCCACCTACCCTAACCTGTGGCCATTCTTGAGAATGTACTTTAACCATCTTGTAGTACATCTTTAGTACTACCAAAGCCTACTCTTGAATCTGGCTAAACTATTCTTATACCCACTGATCCATGATGGTTTGTAGTTAAGATAATAATCTTTTCTTCAATTCTTATCCTCTTGCCTACTTTGGCTTAAGCTAACACCCTTATGCTACCTCCCCTTGACCAAATCTTTGTATGGTTGTGACCTACTCAACAAGGTCTATCAACCCATCCTTCACTTGGTCCCATTGGAGCATTGTACTTCTTAAACCCTCATGGTTTATGAGGCATCATGACTCATCTCCTATGGCAACCTTATTTTCAACAAAGTTTGCCATCAGTTATAGATCACCTCAAATAAAAACAAGACCAAATATTGGCACCATGATCATATATAAAACTTGGTCTAACTATCCATCTACCTCTTTTACCAAGGTGAGCTCTGAGCTCACTAATCCAACCCAGTTTAGAGGGCATAAAAATATTAATGCCGTAGATCCTCTAATATTTTTCTTCCTCCAAAATCCATATGGTTTTTCCATAACCAAGGTTGGTTAGGATAGATAATCCAAGTTGACATCATCCACCTTGGATATAAACCTTTGCCAAATAATTTTCTGTCATGGGAATAGCCACAGAAGATGCTGCAATCGGCAGCGAGTAGTAGAACAAGGGGCAAGGGCGGCTAGCCATCTGCGGTGCGAGATGCGGGCAGAGACACAAGGGTTTACCTAGGTTCGGCCCCCCGGAGGGTAAAGACCTACTCCTTCTAGATTGTATTGATGAGAGAGTATAAAGGGCGAGATCGACGACTAGGCGGCGAGTCGCAAGGGGTGTGTGATGGAACGTGTCCTCTATGCGTACCCTAGGGAGGTTTATATAGGCTAACCTCGCTAGGGTTTATAGATCTACAACCGAATTAGTTAAGGATTTTGAGGATACTTGACCTAATCGGACTAGGCCTAGCGACGGTTCTGGGCCTCTAGCTTCCAGTCGCCTGGCTCCTTGTTAAGTCTTGATCCAGTCGCCGTCCTGCAGGCCGACTCGCTGGTAGCTTGGGCCAGTGGGAAACGTCCTGCTGGGTATACCCCATTCGACATATCCCCATCAGTAGTTACCGAGGCCGTCGTTGATTCGTCGCAGGGGTTCGTTGGCAGTCCGAGTATGCAGGTCCAATTTGGAGGCCTAGTCGAATCGGCGGTGGACTCCCTGAATGAAAGAGGGAACTTGTTATATTAGTCGCAATAACGGCAACCAGTCGAATCGCAGCATGACGAATGGGTCGGCAAGTAGTCGAATCGCAGCTAGGGCGATCTGGTCGGCGAATGGTCATGCCGCTGAAGCCAGCGAGTCGATTAGGCGAAGTTGGACCGTCAGCGCTGGTCAAACTAGCCGTTGGGTAATCCAACGGTAATATCTTCGTAATCACCACGCGGTATTGGTCCTCTGAGAATGGCGGGTAACAATTGCTATATAAGGAGAGTGACGGGTGAAGTACTATCATTTCCCACACATCCTCCGATCTCGCGCACTCCTAGTCTTCCGTTCCTCCACAGCGATTAGAGTGACCCACAACCCTAGATCCTCCAAGTGATGGAGCCTTCGACGGAGCCATGGGTTAGATCCAAGTGCACGAAAGTGCTGCTAAAATCATTCGAGGAGGCGGGGATCCTACACGCCGGGAGATGGCACATCCCCGCGGGCGGAGAAGTGGTACCAGATCCGCGCGACGGAGAGTTCATCTGCTTCACCAGCCACCTAGAGAGGGGCCTCAGATTCCCCACCTCCCCCTTCTTTTGCCACTTCTGCGCCTACTACGGCATCCAGCCGTCATACCTAGGACCGCACATCATCGAGCAACTCGCCATCTTTGTGGTGTTTTGCGAGTGATACCTAGGCTGCCAGCCGTATTTCCCCCTGCCGCAGGACGACAAGGTGGCGCTTCCGATGTACTCTGCCGACCGGCCCAAGCCGCGTTGGCTCCAAGTTACCAAGCTCCCGCTGGACCAGCGGATGGTTGCCGATGAAACGCTGCAGATGATCCGCAATTTGAAGAAGAAGGGCCTCTAGACCATCAACCTGTACAATTGCTGGTTTGGGCGGCGGCTAGTGCCTCTAGCCAGTCACGCCCACTACATGTACGAGTACACGGGAAAGGACGACCCGACGAAGTCCTGCCATGCCGAGTTAAGGCTCAACAACTACACCTTGACCTTGAAGAAGATCACCGAGGTGGAGTATCTCAACACGAAGGCCGGTGTCGCCCTTACACCGCGAAGAGCAAGGCTCCGACAGTTAGTCCTTTCTTTCATGTGCATGTCGCAGTCACGGTTCGTGCTAATCGCATCTTGTTGTTGCAGTTGTTCCAAGTGGTGGAAGGTTGGCTTCCACCCGCAGACGACGAAAACTCAAACGAGTTCGCCGAGGATGATAGAGAGTCTTTGTCCGACAAGGGCGGTGTCAGGAGTTATGGGGGCGGCAATGATGACAACGACGATGACGATGGCGACGAGGCCATGGAGGTCGCCGCACCAACGGTCTGCAAGACCCGTGGGCAGCATCAACGCGAGCTCGAGGCCAGCAGGAGCCTCGAGGCTCACGAAGGACGATGACGAGCTCCCCGAACACACCTTGCAGCGCAAGGTTACGCCATCGAAGAAGAAACCACCACCACCGAAGAAGAAGAAAGGGCCAACCAAGCCAGTATCACCACCTCAATCCGCGAGTAGATCCGAAGCTACCGGCACGGCCGAGGAGGCTAGGGCTAGTGCATCGGCACAAGCGACTGTAGCAGCCGACGCGGCCGTGGTAGAGGGCGAGGTGCTGCTGGCATCACTGCCCCCACCCTTTACCATTGTCACCGAGCTCAGGGCCGCTCCATCCACGGGTGCCTCACCGCCGAGGGGAGCGGCCGCAGCGACTGCCGCAGACCCTCCTGCCACGGCTTCGTCCATAAAGAAGCCCGATATGACCTAGGTCCAGAGCATGCTAGAAACAGGTCTTAGCCGGAAGCTGGGGCCAGAATTGGAGAAGCCAGCGAGTATTCACACCGACCTTCGTTTCATCCCAGTCTCCAAGTGAGTACCTCTTTGAATTATCAAATCGCCTTATGCTTGTCTAACGAACTCGCTAATATCGCCATATGCAGGAATGGTGTGAAGAAGATAGGCCACCCCTCGGTAGCCAAGGTCCCGTTGGGTGCCCCCGGGGGGCAAGTAGATCCCTCGAAGAAGAGAAAGAGCAATGAAGTCGCGGCGCCTATTGAAGGCGCAAAAAAGTCAAAGGGCGACAAGGTCGTCACAATTTCAGACGAACCGGTGGTCACCCTGAGCGAAGCCCCGACTAGAGCGGATGCGACCTCGAAGGCCACGGTGGACACAGAGTTGCAGCGGGTGGAGCCCGTGGCGTCAGTCGGGGCAACGGTCCTGACCTCGAGTGGTGCGGGGGCTGCAGTAGCAATGTTCCCTCGCTTTGTAGTGAAGGCTTCTACGGCAATTGCGTCAGCGCCATCGAGCCAGGTGCCCGAGGTCGTCGGCGTGGAGGTCGACCAACGTCGCGGGCGCACTACTTTCATGCTCCCGTCGATGGATGCAATGGAGTTTCACAGCATGCTAGGTGCCGTCATCCAGGTATGTCTAGTCCCCGAGGGTCTGATCTCTGAATTTCAGCGGTCGGATCCTTATTGATTTCACTGTCCAGTCCCCGAGCGGCTAGCCACTGAATTTCAGAGGCTAGGCACTTAGGAATTTCTTTCGCTGTCTAGTCCCGGAGTGGCTAGTCACTGAATTTCAGCGGCTAGGCGCTTAGGAATTTCTTTGACAATGCTTCCATGGTTGTGCAGGGCCAGCGGCGCGAGTTTGCTGAGTGACTTGCCACCAGGGAGCGCCTGGAGAGGGAGATCCACGCTGTCCAAGAGACGAACGAGCAACTTCGGGCGACTGCCAGTAAGTGGTCATTGTGCTTGTTGTTGGACGTGTCGCTTGCTTTCTTCATATTCATGGTTTGGTTGATGCAGAGGGTCATGCGGCCACGATGGAGGAGGCTCGTCAAGGCATGGTCCCGGCGAGTGATCTGACAGCTGCTCAGTCATCCTTGAGCGCTGCAGAGAGGCGAATCGCTGACTTGGAGCGGGAGCTCCAGGAGGCAAAGGCAGAGGCAACCTCAGCAGATGAGAGGACCAAGGCAGCCGTTGTTGCTGCTGCTAAAGAGCGGAAGATGTCAGATGCGCTCGTTGTCGGGCTGCAGGATGACCTCTCCGGTCTGCAGGATTTCATCATGGAGCGCTGTCGCCCGTTGATTGGTGAGTTCTTTGTTCCTTGGCGAGTCCCCGAGCGTGCGGATCGCTTTGTTTTGCTTGAACCTTCCTTACTGCTTGCTTGTGTGTTGCAGGGGGGATAACTAATGATGTTGCCGAAGCGCAGTTGTATGACGCGTGGCAATGTGTCACCACGCTAGTTGACTCTGCCTGTCTCTCAGCAATCTGCATTCACGCGTACCTTCAGGAGATCTCGCCAACAGAGGTGATCCCTAGCGACCTCGTTGAAGTCTGGAGCTACCTGGAGAAGGCCCCGGCTATTGTTGACTTCATGTCGCGGTCGGCCTTTCATCGTGGTGTAGCGACTGCGCTGAGCCTTGGGCTCGCGCACTTTCCTGATGACTTCAACCTCGACGATGTCACCAGCGGGTACCCTTCGTCGACGGGCGCGGTCGAGATCGCCGAAGTGTTGAAGCTGACCGAGCGGGCTACGGTGTACGCCGACCGGCTATGGGCGATGGGTGACCTTATTACATACCAGGAGACGGTCGCCGCCCCGAACGACCCCGAGCCTGCACACCACGACTTCAAGGTGGAGCAGCCATTCCCAGAAGCCATGGCGGGTGCTCTCACGACGTACCCCTCGAACCCATGGGTTCCCTTTATCCGCCGTCGCAGGAGCGGTGGCACCTCGTCGTCGAAGCCTGCTGAGTAGATTAGTTTGCCAAGTGGCGTTAATTACAACAGATATGTAACTGCCCTTGTAAGCGAGAAAATTTGCTGCCTTAAGGAATGCACAGATGCTTTTGTCAATGTTTTGATTTGATTGTTGGTTGTGCGAGTCCCCGAGCGCGTCCTCCCTTTTATGGGGTTTACCTCTTTTTTATGTATATATATGTTATTTAAACTGTTAGTAAGTTGCGGTCGACTCGCCATGGATTGGAAAGCCAGTCGCATGGCGACTCCAAGGGGTGCTCTGTACTTAGCCATTTTCCCGGGTGCGAACGGGGTCAGGTGGCCGAGTCCCTGAGTGTGGTACTTGGCGGTTCTAGTCGCATGCCCGAGGTAGGTGAGGACGGGGCGCGTTGTATTAGGCCCGTCGCTCCACCTGATCCGTAGGACCAGTCGCGTGGCGAGTCCAGGACGCGCTCTCATACTTGGCATTTTCCCTAGTCGCTCCTGTTTGGACCGGCATCAGTCCCCGAGCGTGGTACTTAGCCGTTCGAGTCGCTTCGCCAAGGATGTGGAGGACTGGGTCGCTGTGGAAAGCGAATGCGGTTGTCTTGGCTCGGAAATCCAGTTGAGCGAGGCGACTCCGATTGGGCTCTGGGTTGGCTTTCTTCGTGGACGATACAAGGCCCGGATTTTTTCGGGGCCCTCGTACCGCACTACTTGGCCGTGCCAACCGCATAACCCAGGGTTGACTTCCGCGAGTAGCATAGTGCTGTTATTACGAGTGCGAATGGCACAAGGTATGGAGAGTGGACACAATTTGTGCGAATCGATCTTCTTTATTTCATAGCTGGTAGGAGGTACATGTCTGGAGTTCTAGGACTAGAACTTCCGTAGGAGGTTTAAATTCCATGGACGCTTGACGTCGAGTTTTCCGTCGCCTCAGCCGTCGAGTTTTCTGTTGCCCAGGACTCGCCCGATGGAGAATAGTATCTCCCAAGGGGGAGAGAGCTTGTGCATGCCCTTCTTGTCATGGATCAGACGTAGTACCAGGTCGCCTTCCTGGAAGGTGCGCGTCTGTACTTGTCGGCTGTGGTAGCGGCGAAGTCCTTGCTGGTAGATGGCGGTGCGGGAGCGAGCTAGGTCGCGTGCTTCATCGAGCTGGTCGACTCCGTCCTGGCCTGCGAGCTTGTTGTCGTCCTACGCGTAGTCAACCACCCGCGGCGAGTCGTGCTTGAGGTCGGTTTGGCATAACTGCCTCGTCACCGTACACCACGTAGAAGGGGGTGAACCCTGTCGACCTGTTGATGGAGGTGCGGATGCCCTAGATGACGGAGGGGAGCTCTTCGACCCAGCACCCAGGAGTTCATTCGAGGGGAACTTGCAGTCGCGGCTTCAGGCCGTGGAGGATGCTCTTGTTGGCACGTTCCGCCTGGCCATTGGACTCCGGGTAGGCGACTGAGGCGAGGTCGAGTCGTATGTGGTGCTCCTCAGAATTCGGCCATGGCTCCTTTGGCGAAGTTGGTGCCATTGTCCGTGATGATGTTGTGTGGGAACCCATAGCGATGGATGAGCTCGGGTAGGAACTTGCTGGCGGTCTTCCCGTCGCACTTGCGGACTGGCTTGGCCTCCACCCACTTTGTCAATTTGTCGACTGCGACTAGGAGGTCAGTGAAGCCAGAAGGGGCCTTCTTGAAGGGGCCTACCATGTCCATGCCCCACACGGCGAATGGCCAGGTGATGGGGATGGTCTTGAGTGTCGAGCTTGGGACGTGGGTCTGGTTGGCGTATTTGTGGCATCCAACGCAGCTTTGGACGATGTCGACCGCGTCGGCGTGCGCGGTGAGCCAGTAGAAGCCGTGTCGCATGGCCTTGGCGACCAGGGAGCGAGCGCCAGCATGGTTGCCGCAGTCCCAAGCATGGATGTCTTGGAGGATCTTGCGACCTTCTGTGGGTTGGACGTAGCGTTGGAACACGCCGGTCACGTTGCGCTTGTTGAGCTCGCCATCGATGATGACGAAGGATTTGCAGCGGCGTACTATCAACCGGGCCTCCATCTCGTCAGCGGGTAGGGTCCCTCCCTCCAGGTAGGCGATGTATGGCGCGGTCCAGTCGCTTGGCTCGGCGAGCATGGCGACCAGGGCTACTTCTGGTTGCTGCGGAATTCCGATGTAGATCTCCCGCATGGGAGAGAGGGAAGGCTTGGTGATGGTGTAGAGGAAGATGCCGGCTGGTGGCGCGAGCCGAGCCGACCCAATGCGAGAGAGGGCATCGACTTCCTTGTTCTTGTGCCGATCGATCCACTCGACGGAGTAGCCAGCAAAGTGGCCGCCCAGCTGGTCCACGGCTGGGCGGTATGCCGCCATGGTGGGGTAGACTGCATCGCAAGTGCCGGTGACTTGCCCGGCGACGAGATCGGAGTCGCCGTAGAAGCATAGATGATTGATGTTCATTTTCTTAGCTGCTCGCATGCCGTGGAGGAGCGCCTCGTACTTGGCCATGTTGTTGGTGTAGGGGGTGAAGTCAAGGTACATGACGTAGCGCAGCTTGTCGCCCTTTGGAGATGTGAGGACGATCCCTTCCACTGCGCCATCTACATTCTTGGAGCCGTCGAAGTGTAGCGACCAGTAGTGGAGGTATGGCAATTTCTCTGGCTGCTGCGCCTCCTCCAAATCGTCGAGAAACTCTACCAGGGCCTACGACTTGATTGCCTTGCGCGGCTCGTACATGATGTTGTGCACTCCGATCTTGATGGCCCACTTGGCGACTCGCCCGGTCGCCTCGCAGTTGCGGATGATGTCTTGCAACGGTGGTAAGGAGACGACCGTGATTGGGTGCTCCTGGAAGTAGTGCGACAGTCGCCGCTGGGCTCTGAAGACCGCATACACCAATTTTTTGTACTTCGGGTAGCGCTGGCGCGACTCGGTGAGAACTTCGCTGATGTAATAGACAGGTCGCTGCACCGGGCGCTCCTTGCCATCTTCTGGTCGTTCCATGACCATGACGGCGCTGACGACTCACTCTGAGGCCGCGACGTAGATGAGCATGGGCTCTTTGTCGACGGGGGCGGCAAGTAGCGGGGCCGCGAGTAGCACCTCCTTGAGTGCATGGAGCGTGTCGTCTGCCTCCTTGTCCCACTGGAACGTGGGATTCTTGCGCATTAGGCGGTAGAGGGGCATCGCCTTCTCGCCTAGCCGGGGGATGAAGCAACTGAGAGCCGCGACTCGCCCGGCCATCTTCTGGACATCGCGCAGGCACTAGGGTTTGCCGAGCCGGGCGATCATTTTGATCTTGGTGGGGTTCGCCTCGATCCCTCGTTTGGAGACGACGTACCCCAGCAACTATCCAGTAGGTACACCGAAGGTGCACTTTCCTTGGTTGAGGTTGATCTTGTACCTCCACAGGTTTGCGAAGGTTTCCACTAGGTCGGCGAGTAGATCGCCCTGGCGAGTGGATTTCACCAGTACATCGTCGATGTAGACATGGATGTTGCGGCCAATTTGGCTCGCAAGGCACTCCTGCATGCACCTCTGGTAGGTCGCACCGGCGTTCTTGAGGCCGAAGGTCATAGCGGTGTAGCGGAATGCTCCGAATGGCGTGATAAATGTCGTCTTCTCCTGTTCCATGACTGCTATTTTGATCTGGTTGTAACCAGAGTAGGCGTCGAGGAAGCAGAGCGACTACGAGCCCGCAGATTTGATCGATCCGTGGGAGGACGAACTGCTCCTCCGGGTAGGCGCTGTTTAGGTTTGTGTAGTCGATACACATTCTCCAGGTCCCATTTTTCTTCCCGACCAGGACTAGGTTTGCTAGCCACTTGGAGTATTTGATTGGCCGAATGAAGCCTGCAGCGAGTAGACGTCACACCTCCTCGGCGATTGCTCGGCGGTGCTCTTCATTGAAGGGCCGTAGTGACTGTTTGACGGGTCATGCTTTGGGGTCGGCATTGAGTTTGTGCTCAGCGAGTTCCCTCGGGACACCAGGCATGTCGGATGGCTTCCATGCGAAGATGTCGCGATACTCACGTAGGAACTCGATGTGCGCACCTTCCTATGCTGGGCTCATGCCCGTCCCAATCGTCACTGTCTGATTGGAGTCGCCAGGGACCAGCTCGACGGTGCGTGTGTGCATTGTTGCCTCAAAGGCGGTGGAGCCGCCACCCTCCGAGTTGGGCTTATTGAGTATTGTCGGGTCGTCATTGTTGGCCCTGCTCGCGTACTTGGCGAGCTCCTCCGCGTGGTTGGCTTCTGCCGCTATGACGGCATCGGCGAGCGCGGCGCCTCTGGCCTCGCACTCGGCGGCCATGTCGGGGTCGCCGTGGAAGGTGATGATGCCGCATGGCCCTGGGAGCTTCATCGTGTTGTATGCTTAGTGGGGGCGCCGCCATGAATTTGGGAAACGCCTTCCACCCCAAGACTCAGTGGTAGGGGCTATTAAAGGGTACCAGCTCGAAGACGATCCGCTCGGTGCGGAAGTTCGCTGGAGTGTCGAAGGTGACTCGCAGTGTCACCTTGACGATCAGGTACACCTTCCGACCGGGGACGATACCATGGAAGGTGGTGTAGGTCGTCTCAATCATCGACTGTGGGAGACATAGTCGCCTGAACGTGTCCAGGTAGAGAATGTTGATGGAGGTTCCGTCGTCCATCTGCGTCTTGGGGAGCTAGTAGTCTCCCACCTTGGGCTTGACCACCAAGGCGTCTCGCCCCGGATATTCGATCTGTGGTGAGTGATCTTCGCGACTCCAGGTGATCCGCTCCTCGGAGCATTTGAGGAAGCGCGGGACGTCGAACTGGGACACCGCGTTGACGGCAATGGCGCCGGAGATGACCTTCTTCTCCCGCTTGGTGCTGAACCCGATGAAGGTGTGGAGCGATCCCACGTCATTGCCGAATGCCCTGCCGTTTGGCGGGTGGTTGTTGGGGTCTTCCCTTGAGCGTCGTGCTTTCTCGATCTCCCTCAGCGAGTGGCAGTTGGCGGTCGTGTGCATGGTGGGCTTCCCCTCCTTGCTGTGGAACACACTAGGCTGGTTGAGGAGAGCCGCGGGGTCAAACCTCGGCTTCGCCTTGTAATTGTTGCCATCGTGACGCTGGCCTTCGTCGCGGCGGAAGCTCTTGGGCTCGCGCGGGGCGTAGCCGGCGTTGGCGATGAAGTCGACTCGCCCGTCACCGTGGCGCTTGTCGGTGAGGCGAGTGTTGCTATAGCGTAGCTCGGGTCGTCTCCCGTTGTCTTGGTCGCTCGTGCTGCAATTTCCTCCTGACTCGTCGTCGGTTTCTTAGTTCGGGTCCTCCTCTATGTACCGTTTGGCGATCTCGAGGAGTTCCGGTATGTTGTCGAGTGCTTTGTACACCCGCCTGAGTTTGGCGACCAAGGGCTCGTAGCGGCACGAGGCCTTGAAGCAGTGAATCGCGGTGTCCGGGTGGATGTCGGCCGCGTTGTACCACAGGTCCTGCCACCGCTGGAACCAGCTGCTGGTCGACTCGCGGGTCCCTGGACCCATCGCTCCAGGTTCTCAATGGTGGTGGAACGGGTGTAGGAGCCCTCGAAGTGCCTGATGTAGGCTTCGCGCATTTCCTCCCAGGAGTCGATGCTGTCTGCGGGGAGGGTGTTGAGGGAGGTAGCGGGCGGCGAGCAGGTCAGTGTGGCCGGCGATTCCCATCGCCATGAGGTACGTGTCTAGCCACACGGAGGGGTCGTACGAGGGGTCATACTTCTCGATCTCCTTCGGCGCTTTGAAGTTCGCCAGGTACTTTTCGCCTCGGATCATTGGTCCGAAGCACTGGGGGGCGACTCGGCTGAGCGATCCCCTTGGCTCGCCGTCGCGGTGATTGGTGAGGGTGTGCAGGTCATTGGTGGAGAGTGTCGCGTTCGACTGGCTGCCCGATTGCAGCGACCATGTTGTTCGTCGGGCGCAGGTCGTTGGTGGAGAGTGTCGCGTTCACGGGTCGCGGTTGTAGTTGCAGGGGATCGGGGGGCGGGCAATTGAGGGTGTTTGCCATCGTCGGGCGGCTGCTCGAGGCCACCCTGGTTCCTGACGAGCGGGAGTACACGCGTCCCTGCGAGTCTGCTCCTGCAGCTTGTTGCTTGACGGCCTTGGCGAGTAGGGCCCTGGCATACTGGATCTGCAGGATGCCTTCCCCGGTCACGTTGATGTTGTCGACCGCGGATCGACTCGCGATGAGTTTGTCCATCGGAGTATAAAACAGCGGGAGGCCATTCGCATCCCGCTCCTGCGCGGAGATCATGATCCGCGGTTGGTTTGGGGGGCGTGCGACCGGGCGGTGGTGGGGTGCGCCGTTCGCTGACGCGCCTGGTGGTGGTCGAGCGCTTCCTCCTGGTGGCGCGTTCTCGCAGGTCACGCGATCGGCCGCGCGGGCCGAGTCGGTCTCGTCGTCAAAGTTCAGGGTGCGGCCCTGAACGGTGGGGTTCAAGCGCGACCTGATGCGGAGCTGGTGTTAGTGCGAGAGCTCCTGCGTCGTCACCTTATCGAGGCGCAATTTTTCGTGCTCGGCTTGTTCCTTGCGGACCGCCTCCTCCAGTCGCAGGAGGAGTTCCTCGACCTCCTTCGCCGTCGCGGTTGGCGGATCAGCGTGGAGAAGGTGTCTGGCAGGGCGGCCGCGCCGCTCTCCATGTAGATCACGACGTTGCGACCGGATCCGGCATGGAAGTCATCGGAGTTCTCCGACCCGGAGTCTGAGTCGAAGATCCCAAGTATGGAGGGATCCTCGAACTCCCCCATGTTGGAGACCTGGGTGATGGAGCCCGCAGATGACGCAGTGATGATGGATCTGACGACTGACGCCGGGGTCGCCGAGTCGGCGTCGTCATTGAGGGTGTCATTCGAGACCATGTTGGTTTCGGCCATGTTCCTGTTGGCCGAGTCGTACTCAGAGGCAAGGCGGTGGATTGTGTGGACCTAACTCTCGGAGAGCGGGTGGCGTGGTGGCCACTCGCGGATGCGAGCCGAGTCCTCCAAGGCGATGGTGTCGTTGAAGCCGACGAAGAGGCTGATCATGCTGACCGGCATGATCACGCTGTGTGTGATGGGGCACACCGCCGGGACGTAGCTACTCAGCAAGATCTAGAGGCCGGTGGAGATTGTCTCATTGATGGGCAGATTGGATCTCGCCACAGAACACTGGCCTGACCGGCCAGGCGCCAAGGTGTGCGCCACTGTCGTGGGAATGGCCACGGCAGATGCTGCAATCGGTAGCGAGTAGTAGAACGAGGGGCAAGGGAGGCCAGCCATCTACGGTGCGAGACGAGTGCGGAGACACAAGGGTTTACCCAGGTTCGGCCCCCCGGAGGGTAAAGACCTACTCCTTCTAGATTGTATTGATGAGAGAGTACAAATGGCAAGCTCGACGACTAGGAGGCGAGTCGGAAGGGGTGTATGATGGAACGTGTCCCAAATGTGTACCCTAGGGAGGTTTATATAGGCTCACCTTGCTAAGGTTTACAGATCTACAACCGAATTAGTTAAGTATTCAAAGGATACTTGACCTAATCCGACTGGGCCTAGCCACGATTCTGGGCCTCCAGCTTCGAGTCGCATGGCTCCTTGTTATGTCTTGATCCAGTCGCTGTCCTGCAGGCCCACTCGCTGGCAGCTTGGGCCAGTGGGAAACGTCCTGCTGGGTATACCCTATTCGGCATATCCCCATCATTTCCATAATTATTTGGAGCCTAAAATATTTAAATTTCTTTAATTGCTAAAATCCTCAAAACCTTCTTTATAAAGGCAAGTTTCTTTTTCTCCAAACTACTTTTCCAACTCAAGGAAAATGTGATGCATTTATATCATAACCTATCTCCCCATCTAAAAAATAAATATTTTTGAGATGCTTTATTATTTCTTTTTCCCCTTTTTCTTAAATGGCACAACCATTAAATAATAACTTAAAAATACATTCCCTTATAAATGAATTCCAATAAAATGACCCAATGTGTAATATGATATTTAGAACAATTTCACACCAAAAACTCACCTTTCCCATGTAACATTATCACATTATCTTCTATAAATCACTTCTGCACTTTTGGAATGAATGAGATTAAATGAACTTATAATCTTGAGAAAAATCCCAAATAAATCTTGGAGAGATATGTTGACCTCATCTAAACACCTGTACCATTTCCCCATCTTGCTAAGACAAATATCTGACAATTCCCTTCATGACCATTAAATTGTTAAAATCGACTACCTTGGTAAAACATGATTTATATCACTTTCAAACTACATCAAACCTTACCAAGCAAGTTTGCATAACACCCACCCCTTATATGGTTAACCATCACACCAACCCTAGCACTTTAGCATGTCTATTCACCTTTGTCTCTTATGTTTGGCTAGGAATAAGACCAAGGCTAGTCATGCCCTTTCCCATTTATCTCTTGCAGCAGCTCCCCACCTCCTACCTCCCCTTCTTTCCTCCCTAGGCATGGTTAACCATGAACATACCCTGTCTCTAACTAAAAGGAGTAGAACCAGCTCAACCCCTCTCCCCTCTCTCATTTATCTCCCAGAACACCAGAGACATCCCCCACAAATCCCTCTCTCCCTCCCCTGCTCTGCCCTTCTTATAGGAGAAGAAAAATGGCATCTTGGCCATTGACGAGAAGTTAAGCAGAAACCCCTCTCCCTTGATCCCATTTCCTTTGCATGTCACCATGCTAGACTCCTAGAACACTCCTCCATCTAATCCTCTCCTTATTTTTTCTCAGCATCGGCCCTAATGGCATCGCCACCGAGCTCCAGCGAGGCTCCTATCGGGACCTCCACACGAGCCAGATATTGTCGCAGAAACTGTTGCTTCTGCCCCTCGTCGGGCTCACAGATAAGCACCACATTCCTCGTCATTCTCCCACCACCTCTCCCGCACCCTCCCGAGCTCCCCTGGCGCCTCCATCCTCGGCTAGGCTTACCCCTCCCCCGGCCACAGATGAAGGAGGGAGATGACCTCCTAATCAGATGGTCGTGAGATCACCTTACCCCTTCGCCCCCTAGGCCCCGGACAGGCGGACCGCGCGTGCGCCCGTGGAATGACTGGGCCGACCCAGCTTCCCTGCAGCCCAGTAAGGTCCTGATCTGGACCAGTTCTCCCTACCTCTTTCCCTTTTTAATAATTCAATTTATTCCAGATTATCCTAGTTAGTTTAAATTATTTTTTAAAATGGAAAACGACCCAAAATTGCTAGATCTAAATTTATACATGTCCCTGTGTGTTTTTACAAACATGCAGAGCAAGTTTTATCACAAAATAAAATTTATTTATTTATTATTAATTAAATTACAAATATGTGCCCTAATCAACTAATTAATTTCCTTAGTAAGTTTCACAAGTCCAAATGGAGCAAATCCCATTTTAAAAGGAAGATATGAAATGTACCTACCCATTAGGTTTGGTCCTATACTACTTGGAGCCATAAGTTGACAGTAGCAAAAATAACAAAAACCCTTCATTTCTGCCTTTAGAAAATTCCCTAGGGCAATCCCTATTATACTTTTAGTGGATTACAATTCTCCCATTTGTAATACCCCAATATCTACCAAATCACAGAAGCCTAAGAATTATTGAGCTCCGGTTGATTTTTAAAGGATTTAATCATCCTAGATATAGTTGTTTCACTCAATAAATCACCTAAGTAGTTCTGCATATCGAAAAATAGTTATTCCAAATTCTGCAGATAGATATTCAAAGTACCTAACCTGTTTCATTGGAATCCCATCAAAAACCCCTGTAAAATTAATCTGGTGAAAAAGACAAATAACTCCCAAAACCGCCTTTGGGAATTCCCTCAGCGGATTATGTTAAATATTTGGAGATTAGTCCAACTCTCAAAAATCACAAACTCAAATATATACAACATACTCTATGTACAAATTTATCTAGCTTATAGATCTTTTATGGTGAATTTATCCCATAAACAAGAGATTATTTCACTAGAAAAACCATAACTAAATGAAGAGAATTAATAAAATCATGAAACCAATTTTGTTAGACTAAATATTTCAACACCTATCTGTCAATATCATTTTTGTACATAGATAAACTATAAACCCAAGCCTTATATCAACTCCCCTCGAATAAGTGGTTTTGACCAATATAAAGCGTTTCACAAATGCCACCAATACTATTATCATTTGCAACAACCTCACTCTATAAAAACCTATAGAAACATTTTAGTGTTTTGTATACTTGATTTCTATAAGGTAATAGTGATTTTTTCCTTGTATTGATTGTGCTTTATTTTTGCTTGCATATGTGCTCTCCGACGATGATAGTTACGAGTGTGATGTCAACGATAAGAAGGGATCATATATTTATTCTAGGTATTATGGTTTTCTAATAATAAGTCCAGGGACACCATTGACATATTGCTACTGATCAGGCAAGCCACCTTCTTTCTCATAAGCCCTTGTCCTACTATTTTACTTATGCATGTTTTATCTATTGTTTAAAAAACTTCATTGTTTACTATATGCGAAGTTATATACGGTTGTGGCTTGGATCCTCCAAGCTATTACACTTTTGTACTACTAAGTAGAATCATCTTGTCAATACCTACTTCCCCCAGTATGGTATATGGTGTACAACACCATGCCCCTATCAAGACGTCGTCTTTAGACAAAGTAAAAGTGTAGGATGGGAATACCCTGAAAAGCTTACAAAAATGTTTTATGACAAAACCTTGGCGAGGTTTGATCTTACAAGAGAAGTTTGAGAAATGAGAAAAGGTTTTGTTTTACAAATGAGGAAACAAATAGGAGGAAAAATGTTTATGAAAACGCACCCGATTATTTATAGCCTTAGCTGAAACAACTTAATCTGTATAACCACATTACTCTGGAATGAGGCGGGGATGGATTTGAAGTTTGATACACTGGTATGAGAATTCTCATGACTACTTATAAGGGATCATCTATCTTGAATGTTGGGGTTTCTTTACATAAAGGTTCAACTATGAGGTAGTCACCTAGAGGAATTGTGAACTGCCCTCGGGAGGAGTCGGGAGATACTATGAGACCCTCATTAAAAGTGCCCATTATCAAGGAGTCGGATGGCACTCCAGTTGGTCCATGGATCTAGAAGTCTCGGTGTTGATGGGGAAAACTGATAGGGTAGGGCCTATACTAGAGTGGCATCCGGAGAGTCTTGACCGCTTACTCGACCCACGATCGGTGTAGGTTAGGGCAGGGTAATCGGATGACGTGGGTAAAGTGTACAACCTCAGCATAGTCTAAATATATTCCAATAGCCGTGTTCGTGGTTATGGACGGGTTGGAAAAACTACTGTAGAGCGGTGTTGGTTTTGATTTCAAAAAGAATTTCGGGAAACCAATGGTTTTGGCAATGTTTGAACATGGGAGGGTGTCAACACCCGGATTTTTATCCCAGATGCCTGTTATGCCATACATCGCAATCCCATGATTACCATTTTTGCGAGACATAACAGATTTGGATATCACAGTACATCATCCATTACAAACCATACATAAGGTCTTACACAAATAAGGATCTCATGATCCAGTTCTTAATACAACTCAAGCAGCGGAATAACGTAATAGTAAAGATAGCGTAGGCGAAACTCCATCTTCGGGGTCACAGACAATGCTAACGATGGGAGATGATCCTAGTTGTCATTACCTTCCTGCGGTCCATCATCCTGGTACTCCTATTCATAGTCTGGCCACGGGAATAGCCAGGGACAAGGCCATGAGTACTCTTTAAGTACTCGCAAACTAATACTAACAAGTTAAGGGGGGTTTTGTAGTAGGACACTAAGCTCTAGGTTTATTTTGTAGAAAGCCAGATTTACCTCTACTAAGTTCAGAAGCAAAGAAAATTAGTTGAAAGTTTTATAACACCTAAGTGGGAACTTGAATTTCATATCACAACCCTGTTGTGGTCAAGTCAAATTCATAATTCATTTCACAAGTCATTTTGAAAACATCTGACAGGGGAACAGTATGGCCACTCCAGCTATCCATAACCGCGGACGTGGCTATTCCAATAGTTTGACACTCTGCAGAGATTGTACACTTTCACCACAACATTTGATACATCCGTCAGGAACAATCCCGAATTCACCATACTCAGTATGCGGATAATCAATCCTAACATTTCAATTACACGCCCTAGTATAGGCACCTCCCCTGTGAGTTTGGCCTCCCAACCATGATCAATTGTCATCTTGGGTACTGCACAGGTGGACAATCTTCACAAGGTAGCCTCATCTCAGACCCTGGCCGCGAGGGAACCCATACTAAGGTATATAAATTTCTAGTCAAGCCCTACCCAATTTTCTGGTATTGTGGTTGTACGGTAAAATTGGAATGGTATCGCATCCAGACATCCATCAGTTTTATCAAGAGCTAAGGCTCATGCCTCAACATTTTCATCATCAAAATCATCTGGTGTTCGAGAACACGTGTCAAAACATTTCAGTATAATGACTCATCATTCTAAGGTTTTCATAACCTTTTTCACCAAGTATTCCCATCTAAAGTTGATCAAGTTTTATGCTTAGCACTAGCATCTACAAGTGGGGGTAAGTACTAATGTGGGGTGGTAAACAAGTGGAGATTAGTTAAGTTAAATATCATGCCTTAGGATGACATCAAGATTATCTACTTAGGCCAAATTTAATGCTCTTTATGCTACCTTCCAATATCTTTCTAGTATTTACAATTCACTATGTAAACTCTAAGAGAAAGCTTTGATAAAGAAATAAAGTATAAAGCTTGTAAATAAAACTAGGATTGGGTATCATCAAATGTGTCTAACTAAGCATGCTTAATGAATTGCCTAGGTTATCTAACTTTCATAGGTGCAAGTGTTAGCTTGCAAGGTTTCAAGTATTGGCTTGCATAAGTATCAGTATAAGCTTGCCTTGAGCAGAGCAGTGGTAGAAGTTCTCCTCGGCTTCTTCCTCGTAGTATCCTCCTTCCTCCTCATATCCTTGGTTGGTACTAGTGTCTATAAATAAATACGAGGTACACAATCACCAAACAATACTTAACTATTTTCAATCATCACAAAAAGGTGTTCTATAGATGATCTAGCATCATCACTTAACATTACAAGATTAAAGCATTTGTCTTATTTATTTTAATTTGAGAAAAGTAATTTCTACTCATTGAAAAACTACTTAAGATTTAATATTCTCCAACTCAAACATGGGATCATGTTGACACATGTCATTACCACATATTTCAGTACATGGGAATGTGATTTAAAGTGGTGTCACAATTTAATAAGGTTTAACCTTTTTATTTTAAATAAATAAAGTGACTAGAAATTCCTATGTGGCATTCTTTTATTACTTGAACATTATTTCTATAAGTAAACCCATATGTTTTTATATATTCTGAAAGGTATGATCAAATGTGATTTTTGAGAGTTGGAATCAACTCAAAAGCTCTTATGGTTGAATTTTTAAAAATGTTTGAATATAGAAAAACTTCTGACTTGTTATTTTTACCAACGTTAATCTACAGATCCAAATGATTTTACTCCAACGGGCTTGGATTAAGCATTTCAGTACCTTTCTAACAAAATTTGTTTCATGCAATTTGGTTCATTAAATAGAGCTAGCTTGATTTTTGAATCTATGTATAGAACTGTGTTTGAAATTAAATGGAAAAATCTAAATTCAAACTGCTGGGTTGCGCGGGAGACGCTAATGGGCCGGCCCAGTGTCACTCTGCGGCCTTGAGGCTCGGTGACGGGGGTTCTACGGTCGTGGCTCATAACGTGTGAAGCGGTACGGGGCTGTGTGGGTCATTGGATTAGAGTGGGGATCGACGGTTGGGGATTGTCGTCGATGATGAACCTGTCACCAGCAAGCTCTAACCCTAGTGGCTCAGTGGGGGAGCATAGGGGGCATACCAGGGCTCCAGCGATGACGGCGAGGCGGGCAAACGAAC
Source organism: Avena insularis (assembly GCA_023614405.1). Taxonomy (NCBI): domain Eukaryota; kingdom Viridiplantae; phylum Streptophyta; class Magnoliopsida; order Poales; family Poaceae; genus Avena; species Avena insularis. The sequence goes on along the minus strand of CM042685.1, from coordinate 87,460,857 downwards.
GGGTGGTCGACGGAGAGCTCAGGGACGGTCGAGGCAGCTCCGGGGGTGTTCGCAATCAGCGGTGCCCTTCTCCTCCAGAGGCGGACTGCTCCGATACAATTCCGGCAAGCTGCTGCTCCCCGTGCTCCGGCTAGAGGTGTGGGACGATCAGTGAGGTGAGGGGAGTGGAATGGTGTGCTGCAAATGGTTGGGCATGGCTGAGGGTGGCGATCGATGCATGGTCTCCTGGCGATGCTCTAGGAATTCAATGCAGGCTTAGGGGCGGTGGTAAACGGTCGGGCGAGGCTGGCACTCTGAGCGGCATAGGCGGCATCTTCGACGGCGAGCGGTGGCTGTGAGGCGTTGGACGGCGAACAGGGGTGTCTGGCGTGTTCCTTGGGTCGTGGCGACGCGTTGGGCATGGGCTGCGGTCAAGGGCGGCGTGTGCACGCGTGCCGGGTGCGGCGCTCTGGCGCGTGCTAGGCATGTCGTTGTGGCACTGGGCGCGGGGTGTTCTCGGTGGGCCACGGCTTGCCTTGGCTCGGGGAGGGGACAGTGGGCGGCGGTAAGGTGCTGGCTAGCTCCCAGACATGGCGAGAGAGGGGAAGGTGGTCTGCTGCGGTGGCGACCAAGTTGGCTGGCGAGGTGGGCTCGGTTTGTCCATGGCCATGCTGCTAGGAGGTAGGGGTGGGTTAGTTAGGTCTTTGTTTGATCCAAGGGGACAAAGTGATCAATTGAATGTCAGATGGGAGACAAGTTTGGCTAGTTCACTATTTGAAATAGTGAAATTGATTTGGTTTAAATTATGCCTTCCAAGAGTTTGATGAAATGGCCACAAGAAACTTCTTTTTGAATTTTGAAAAGATTTTTGGTCGGTGTGCTAGGCATTTGGTTGAGACTTTGTGGGTGCTTGGGTTTTGAAAATTGAGCTTGTTTGAGTGGTTTTTGAAATAGTGGGATCTTCCCATATGAGATAGATTCAATTTAAACTGTCATTTAAACTTAGCATTTGAATGTTTTTGGAAGATCACAAAGTGGGCCTTGGTACCTCATTATGTGTACTAACAAGGGGTGCAAAGATCCACAATTGTTTCTGTTAAGTTTTGAGTGCTATGAATAGCCAAAGTAGGCATGATAGTTAATTTGGCAAAAATGACCATTCACTTCATTTATTCAATTTGAGTTGTTTTTCTTTGGGAAAAGTTTGGGAATGATTTAGATGATGTTTATTTTACCTAGGAATCATTCTAAAAGCAATGGATCACAGAACCATGGCAATTCAAAAGAACTCCCAATTTAAATACACATACATATGAATGCTTTCATAACTTTAGATGGGAAAGTTTTTTGAACCCTAAATTTGATTATTAGAGTTTGTTGATCCATGTTTAATCTTTTTGGGATGTTATAGAGGGTCATAAAAAGGAGTAAAGGAGTTTGGTCATGGGATGGCTGAAAGGAAGAAACAAATGGGTCACCCAATCCTAATGTTTTCCAAAACTTTTCAAAAGGGTTTCCAAAATGTTTTATAAAAGTTTTCAACAAAGATTTAGACATGCTTTATCTACAAGAGAAACTAGTTTATAAAAGAACCTCTTATGGAGCCCTCCTACTACCAGGGCCATATTGCATATCCTTTATTATTATTGTTATTTTAAGGTGGTTTGCGAGTACATTCAAAGTATTCACCGGAATTGTCCCTCTCTATTTACTTGGCCAAATTGTCAGAGGATAGAGAGAGAAATGGAAATGATGACGTCTATGCGAGCTAGGCTGTCTTCCCAATCAATCGCATGTAGGTTAAGGCATGATATGGGCTCTGCGATTGAAGACTTCCGCTACTGATGTGGTACTACCATAATGGCACTAATGTAAGTATTTGTACTTGTTTTCTAGATGTTGTAATGATACTTGTCGGTTATGCTCACGGCTCAATGATCATGGGAACATGAATTGCAGGCATAACGGGGATTCTCGGACCGTAAATCCGGGTGTTCCACAGACTTTGTATCAGAGCAATCCTGACTGTAGGAGACCTTAGTTAGCATGGACGCTAGACAGGACAACCCATATTTCCGAAAAAATCGACTTTCAAAAACGACCTTCTAAACAGCTTTTCGAAAGATTTCTTATCTTATCCTCTCCGACTTAACTTTTTGAAAATGGATTACTCTATATCTCGTATACTTTCGAATGTTCCGCTTTCAAAATCAAGTCTGACTTCGAAACCCTGAAGTCGGAGATCACGAGGTGAATAGAAGCAAAGACAAGCAAACCAAAGAAACTACCATCGACCAAAGATACTACAAGATCGCCCCACCAATGGAGTCCTTCATCGCCCCAAATGGACAAAGTACGACACAAATGACACCAGATGGCAATACAGAAGCCAAGACACATGTATCGTCCCTAACTAGGATAAGTATCCTCAAAATAAGATTCCCCTTATGGCGCGTAGTCACCCCTTGGTACCTACGGTATGCCATGCTTGCTTTTCATGGGCTTATCTGATGCTTTGAATGTGTTGTTTGTCTACCTTGGATCATCCGATCCCAAATCTTATACCACCTTAAAGGTGTATCCCGACACCAACATCCCTCATCCCATAACCTAAAAACTCTCCTTAGTAGGATGCCCACATAAAGAAATCTCTGACAACCCCTATGCGTGCCTAGTTCGAACCGCCCCAAATGAAGCAACGATCCTATTCAACCCTTTGTCGAATCAACTGGAAATTCTCGCCATCACCCAAACTCCCCAAGAATCCTGAAGATCAGTTGGCTCGAGGACAACGAGTCTACTCCGTCATTGAACCCAAGAAGCACAAATATTTCAAGTTAAGACAATCCATCTGAAGCTAAAATGCCTCCACCCCGACTAAGGACCAAGAAGAAGTGTTGCTAAACCTTAAAATTATCCTGAGCTAGCCCAGACAGCTTTGTTTGATAACCACCATAGCAATTTAGTCGTAGTAAGGCGTCACTCGAAGTCCTCAATTCAAGTGCCACGCCAATGCCCCAAGACGAAGGATCTACCCTAGTCTCGACGACCCCAAGTAAAGCTCTAAGGTGGAAATACTGCGTGTTTCCACTCAATTCCAGAAGACCGACCACGAGAAGATAATCCAGGAAGATCTACAATCCAAGAACCTGCTCCAAGTACCACTCCGAGAGTCGTCAGAGGAAACCGAAACCATACATGCACCTAATACTAACTGTATATCTTGATGAATCTGCATCTATATGCTTCACCTCACCCCTAAAACAAAACCCTGTAGATGGCTCCTTCCCGCTTAGATAGCATCATCGTTGGAGAAAGCTTCTTGCCCCATTGAACAACAACTTCACAACCTACTGAAGATCATTTGTCATCCCCACCCAAGATAGAAGGGACAGAGCTTCCGTAGATCAATTCCAGCATATCTCAATGGGTCATCAAGGCCACCATTCCACCTCGTGATATCAACCCCGAGCCCATCATCTTTATGTTCATTGACCACAACTGGGTATATGGAATTATACGATCGATACAATATGTCATGGCACGCCTCTGCAAGATCCATGAAGAAGACCTGAAAGACACCCCTTACCACCTGTTTTGGAACTGCGACAAGGAAGGAGTTCCCACCAAATCCTTTCTCACTTGGTGCATTGGAAATCATCTAGAGAATATGGAATACCTATTGCAGCGCCATCAAGAAGACCTCGACAAGATCCATCATCAAAACATCCTCATGCGCATGGAAATCGCTATACTCTGTACCCGGGAGAAGAGTCTACAAGCCACCAAGACTCGTCTGGAAAGGAAAGTGGCCGCTCTAGCCTCGTCAGCTTCTGAAGCGTATAACCCCGAGACTGAAAATGAAGAGCTGTACTTCTACAAGTATCAACCTATCTTTCATTCACCACCCCCTGAAGATCCACTCGTCGAAGCAAACATCAGAGAAGGCATGACCCTCACTTTCAATACTAAAGAACTGAATATCCCTCATACACCCGAGGAAATGTAGTAGCCGAAGTTAGGACACCAACTCAAGAACGGCAGCAAGACTTAAGCAGTACTCAGGGAGTAGTTCTTACCACCCCGTAACTCACCCTTCTGACATAGGGTAGAGTATGTATAGTCCCAGAAACTTTTTTTAAACTCTAAGTGCTCAGATGCCTGGCACTCCAAACCTATTCTGTAATGTTCAAGTACCCTCAGCGTTGGTCGGCGCAATCTATGCGTGAACCTAGTTTGATGATATGCTAGTCTGAGCTCACATCTACGCGTTTTACCCATGACGTTGCATCAGACTCAGCCCGGAATGACCTCATCCTATGAGACCGCCTCTCAAGCCCGTCAACTGCAAACAACATCCTCCAACCTATCGGACCCCTAACTTTCCCAGGACTAACCACCAAGAAGCTAGTTAAACGCCCTTCCTGCTACGACTACTACCTCGAGAAGTGGCATCGGCGTCTCTCACAAAGCATCTTATACAAGGTTGACAGAGGATAACCAACTCCGGATGAAAGATGAAGCGCTCTCCTCTAGCATCATCATACGACTCGAATAAACAAAGTCTAAAACTTCACCAAGCACCCCTAATGTCGCTCTAAGGGGGAAAGACTACGTCTTTCCCGCCCAAAACCCGATTAAACCCTGGATTCGAACCCTAGTAGTCGTTAGGTGAACTAAATCAGAATCGTGGACCCTGCCTGAAGGATAATAATCGCCACTCCTCTAGGATCATAAGATACTTAGAGAAAGTTCCCCATTCCAAAGTTGACCGTCCAGCCAACGCCCCGGTGTGCCAAGACCAAGAAGTCAGAAAAGACTTCAGCCAGAAAGGATTGAAGAAGGCTCAACTCGTCGTGTCGCTTCCAAAAGAAGAATCGATTCTATGCTAAACCTACCTAGAATCGTCCCAAAGGGAAAAGACTGCATCTTTTCCACTTGATTAACCTAAATCGCCCGATCCGAAGCCACTCAGCTCCGACCCATAGTTGGCCCAGCCTGTTTGTTGCAAAACCTTTTATCGTCTAATAAATCCACCGCTGAAATGGCTAAGCCGATGTTCTTACCCAACCCTACTCCTCCCAAATCACATGACTAGATTCTTTTAAGGAGGAAAGGTTTGTAACATCCCAATTTGAGCAACCCTGATTTGTTGTCCAAAAGAAGAAAATAAGGGGGAACAAACACTTTTTCTTGCTAAGTGTTGCAATTCTTGTTTACTTGTTTGCTTGTGATCATGCAACTGACTCTGTAATAGGTAATATACTCCTCACCTCAACCCCAGTTGGCAACGACTATTTTTCAAAAGAGATGTCTTTGCTCATCTTCCATATTCTCAAATGTTCTGACAACTCAAACTTGAGCCAAGGTGACTTTACAAAAACAAAAAAATTTACTAGTTCTATTAACAAAACTATGGATACCTATATATAATCTCTTTATGTTTTCAAGACAGAACTTTCAACTACTCTTATCTCTAGGTTTTCCAAAACCTTTCCTAAAACCTCTTCATTCTAATCTTGTTAGAAATACCAGGAGGTCCCTAACTTAATTCAAAGCACAACCAATTTAAAATACCCATCCTTACCTCAAGCTAAGATTCATGGTAACCTTAGTATTTGTTGGATAAGTTTGGTTAGATGGATTGCCTTGATCTTCTGACTGCCTTGTTTGTATAGGAAGTAGCATGAGCCAACCTAGGAGCTCATCCTTAAGGATTAAACCAATAGTTCAGCTCATTAATATCCAACTAAGCATCTCAATCTTAATCTATCTTGAGTCACTCAAGTGAATCTCTAATCTACTCAGCCAGATCAATCCTAAGCTAATTCTTTGTAATAGAATCCAAATCATCAAAGACCAAATACAAGCATGAATCTCCTATATCTAATCTATACCTCAGTATAACCCACTTGAGGGTAAAGATAAACCCTTGTAGATCTCTCAATTGTCCCTCCTTTCTACATGTCCAAATCCCCAAATCTTACAAATTTGGGTAAGTCTAGAATCTTTATCTAGATTCAATCTTTGAAACTCCACCTACTCTAACCTATGGGCATTGTTGAGAATGTACTTGAACCATCTTGTAGTACATATTTAGTACTACCAAAGCCTGCTCTTGACTCTGGTTAACCATTCTTATACCCTCTCATCCATGATGGTTTTGTAGTTAAGATAATAATCTTTTCTCCAAATCTTATCATCTTGCCTACTTTGGCAGAACCTCACACCCATATGCTACCTCCCCTTGACCATCTTTTTCCCATTAGAGTACTGTACTTCTGAAACCCACATGGTTTATGAGGCATCATGAATCATCTGCTATGGCAACCTGATGGCGTGTTGTCAACGCCTCGTTGGGAGACCCCAAGAGCAAGGTGTGATGAGCACAACAGCAAGTTTTCCCTCAGTAAGGAACCGAGGTTATTGAACCAGTAGGAGGAAGGAACAGACTCAAAGGTGTTGTTAGCAACTTGGAGACCTTCTCAACACAAACTCAAGACTTTGCCCCAATGAACAGTGAGGTTTGTCAATCTCACTGGTTTGCTATAACAAAGGAATAAATGTATGTTGTGGAAGGTAATAGTGGTTTGCAACAAGTAACCGTGGAAGATGTATCAATGGTAAAGATTGGACCAAGGTCCATAGTTCACTAGAGGTGTTCTCCTTAGATAAACAAACATGGCATGCTAGGTAAAAAAATTACAGCAGGGCAATTGAAAGGACTGTGCAAGGCATAACAATGTAATACTAGACATCATGATACTATGAGATTCGATTGGGCAATACAACAATATACATAGACCGCCATCCAACTTCATCTATGACTAGAAGTCCACCTTTGTTTTATCATCCGAACCCCCTCCAGTATTAAGTTGTAAGCAACAAACAACTTCTTTAAGCAAAGTGTGTAAGGTAAACAATCCACTTGTTCCATGAACAAGAGACCGTTGTTTTCTCCCTAGTAGCAACAACACATCTACAACCTTAGAGATTTCTATCACTTCCCTTAGATTAAATAGAGGCATGAACCCACTATCGAGCATAAATACCCCCTCTTGGAGTCACTAGCAACTACTTGGCAAAGATAGCTACTAACAACGGAGATCATGAAATATCACAAACAACACATACATGATAGAATAAATAAGACAAAACCATTAATCAATCTGACATAGTAATCTCAATATCTATCGGATCCCCGCAAACACAACATGCATGATTACAAATAGATGAGATCTTGACCATGAATGGAGCTCACGAGATCTAGACATGAAAGAACGAAGGAGGAGATACAGCCATCTAGCTACTACATGGACCCGTAGTCCAAGGTGGAACTACTCACGCTTCATACCGTAGGCTGGCATGATGAAGAAGAAGGCCTCAGCGTTGATCTCCCCTCTGGCAGGTACAGGGAAGAGCTTCAGATCTGCCCGATCTAGGGACAATGGTGGCGGCGGCTACTAACGGTTTCATGGAATATTGATCGGGTACTTAGGTTTTAGGCATCAGGGAATTCTTATAGGCGAAGAGCCGAGGAAAGGGGGTCGCCAGGGCGGTTGCACCCCCCAGGCGTGGGACCACCTTGTCCGCACGACCAGGGGGTGTGGCCCCCTGGTGGCCCTCCTCTATCTCGTATTCAGACTTCGTGTTCCCCACGGAAAAATATTGACTTTGGTGTTTGTCCCGTCCAATTCCGAGAATATTGATTTTCTGCCTTTCTGGAACCAAAAACAGAAGAAAATAGGCAATTGGCACTGTGGCATCTTGTTAATAGGTTAGTACTAGAAAACATATAAAAACACCTCAAAGTGTAGACAAAACAAAGCAAAGTAGATACTAAACAAGCATGGAACATCAAAAATTATGGATACGTTTCCGACGTATCAAACATCCCAAATCTTAACTCCTGCTCGTCCTCGAGTAGGTAAGTGATAGAAAGAATAATTTTTGAGGTGACATGCACCATCAAAATCAAGATTAAACCATTTGCAAGCATTGAAAGCTGGGATCAAAGAACTCTAAACATGAGCATAAAAGATGAAGTTCTAACAGTAAGACAAAGTAACTATGGATGCAACATGAAAGGCTACAAACAAAGATCATGAATAACATGCATTGAAAAACATTTGTTTGTTTCACATATAGAAAACATGGCATAGTGGCAATCAGCTTGTCCCTCAAGGAGTAGCAAATAGATGCATAGGACACCTTCAAAGTTCATAAGAGTGACTAGGTACAAATAGCAAAACAACAAGAAATATCAACAATATGCATCAATCAATAAGTTTGGGACAATGCACATAGAACTAAGAATGGCAACTATGCTCTCTTAACTGGTGCCTAAAGGTAGAAGGTGGAGACTCAATATAATGGTGGAAGAAAGGCCCTTCATAAAGGGAAGTAGGGATTCCAAGTTTCAAAAAGAGCTTCCAAAAAATATGGTACTTTTTAGCTTTCAGCCCTCATTGCCCCTATCATAAGCATCTTGAAGTGATTAAGGTTAAAGTGAACAAACTATGGAGTATATGCTTGAAAAAGTATAAGTTGGCAATCTCATGTCCCTTGAATACGAGGGACGCTCCTCATGCTACTCAACTTTAGTCACCTGTAAGTTCTTCTCATAGTAAGTACATGTGTATCATGGAGAACCGCCAATGGGGTACACCTTGCACATGGTACAGGAGCTATCCCATAACCAAATGACAAGGCAAGCAGACAATGAGCTTCTCAGCAATCTTATTATTTACCATGGTAATATGGTTCTTTTTTCTCTCTTTCCTCTTTTCTCAATATGTCTCTTTTTTTATAACAAGAATGCTTCATAGATGTCACTATGGTGATGCTGCAAGTTTCCACCATGATTAGGCATGGCTTAGGCTAGAGGCACAGGCGTTTCTCTAACACACATACATAACTCCATGGAGTTACAATCTCCCATTTTATTTCACACCGACGACATCCATAGACAAAAGAGCATGATATCAACTGTGTATAAAGTACATGTGCAATGTTGAAAGTGTTCCCCGTGACAGCACGGTTCAGCTAATTCCAATGTATAAGTGAAAGCATATACAACATAGATGACACAATGGTTCAAGTTTATTAGGGGCAAGAAACATAAAGTGTGCCATCAAGTTCGTGAGAGCTTTACTCACTAAGTTTTCACATAACAAAATACTTTTTAATTGGAAGATAGATGAAAACAAGAATATACTTGGAATGGTGTAACACACCATGCATAGGTGTTTATAGTGGACACTTTGGAATGACTTGGTTTCTTGGGAGTTGGAAGCATGAGTAGAGCTTACTCATACAAGTGGAGGCTAGCAAAAGACTGGGAGCGACCAACTAAGAGAGCAATAATGGCCATAATCATGTAGAGAGACAAAACATTAATAATCAAAGCATAGAGTGGTACTACAAGTCAAGGACTAAATGATCATAGAGGCTATGGTGACTTGTTCATAGTCATAACATGGTGTGATCATGTGCCAAGTCAACGCAAACAAAGCATCAGAGGAGAATACCACAATACTATGCTTTTGTATGCTAAAACAAGGCATTATTCTTTCAAGGCACACTAAGCAATCCCAATTGTTTGGAACAAGTCATGCTAAATAAATATTCACTAAGCATAAGGTCAAAACAACATCTAGCATGACATGCTAAAGTCTAAGTCACAATCAAAGCAAGCACCTCTTGTACTATTCAAGCAAGAAATTTCTACTCCTTTCCAACACCAATCAACGTATTTGAAACAACACAGTGAGAACGGTGGTCTAAACTACTTTATTCAAGAAAACTAAGCAAACTAATCAAAGCAAATTAAAACTAAGACGCTCCAAGAACAACACAATAGTGCATGAAACAATAAAAATGAAGTGTCTAGATAGACCTGAGCTTTTTATTGATGAAGAAGGGGATGCCTTGGGCATCCCCAAGCTTTGATGCTTGTACCTCTTGAATATTTATTGTGGTGACACCTGGGTGGCATCCCCAAGCTTGAGCTTTTGTCCATTCTTCATCTCATTACATCATTCTTTCTCTACACTTGAAAATTTTGCTTCATACAAAACTTCGCACAATCCTCATTAGCAACATTAGTGTATTCAAAAGATAATAGACACTTGGGTTTATCTTTAGAACATCAAAACTTTCACTAAGAACACTAGCTACTGTAGCCATTCCCTCAAAAATCTCAATTTCCCAAAAAGAACCCAAAAAGGAATCAATAAGAAGCAAATGCAAATAATGATTGAAATCTGTGAAAACAAATCAGCAGGTAGAAACCGATTTTTTCGAAGACCTTCTGTTGATCAAATAAAACAGTGTTGAACTAACGAAAGTTAGCTAACATACTGGGGGATTATTCAGAAATTATCAGCTCAATCCTACTTACAGAGATTCCTCACGAATTTTTACGGTGGAGCACAAAAATCTGTTTCGGGACAGCAACTCCCCAAATCATACTTCCCTCTCATTAGAGGTCATTCTTGGCACAAAAAAGGAAACAAAAAGGATAAGGAGAGGTCATTACTGAAGTAATAACTTCTAAGACTCAAGAAAACTCTTGGGTTATCTCCCAACAAGTACTTTTCTTTAAAGCCTTTAAGTTAGGCACAAGAAGTAAGAATCAAGTGTTTTCAAATGAAGAAGCATTAACATCAAACCTTGCTTTCAAAGGAGGAGAAAAAAGCAACTTCTCTCTCCTCATAGGGAAGTGTTCAATACCTTTATTGAATGGAAATTGATATTTAATGGTGCCTTCTTTCATATCAATGATGGCACCAACAATTCTAAGAAAAGGTCTTCCCAAAGTAATAGGACAAGAAGCATTGTATTCAACATCCAAAACATTGAAATCAACAGGGACATAAGCATTGTTAACCAGAATAAGAACATAATTAACACTCCCCATGAGTTTCTTCTTAGCATTATCATTAAGTGGGACATCCAAATAACAATCTTCCAAAGGTGGAAAATCAAGCATTCCATAAATCTTCCTAGGCATAATAGACACACTAGAACCAAGATCACATGAAGCTTTGAGATCAAAGTCATTCACTTGCATATTAATAATGGGTTCCCAACTATCTTCTACTTTACTAGGAATAGAATCTTTGTGTTTCAACTTATCTTCCTTAATTTTAACAAGAGCATCTGTAATGTGTTTGGTGAAAGCTACATGTGTATCACTAGCATCAGGACTTCTAGCAAGCCTTTGTAGGAACATAATCACTTCATAAATATTGCAACCATCAAGATCAAAATAAAACTTAGCATCACTAGTGGTAGACTCATTGGGCTTAGGCATTGTACTAGGAGGAATATGGACTTCTTGTGGTTTAGTGGCATCCATATTGGTGGTGGTGATAGTGCACACACTATTGTTTCTAGCAATTTCAGCTTCTCTTTCCCACTTAGCATGAAGTTGGGATAATAGTCTAACAATTTCATCAATAGTAACTTGTATGGCATGAGTAGCAGAAAAGGTATTTTCCATGGTTTCAGGTTTAGCAGCCATTTTATTAATTAAAGAGGACTGTGCTTCAGACAAAGAGGAAATATTTTTCTCAACATTTAAAAGCTTTTCCTCCACAGTCTTGTTGAAAGTGGTTTGTTTACTAATAAAGTGTTTGAGCATGACTTCAAGTTCAGAGGGGGCACTTCTAATGTTGTTGTAGGAGTTTCCATAGGTATTGCCATTATTAGGAGGATAAGGCCTATAATTGTTGTTACTACCAAAATTATTCCTATAGGCATTGTTATTGAAATTGTTGTTTCTAATGAAGATCACATCAACTTGCTATTCTTAAGAAACCAAAGAGGCTAAGGGAACATTATTAGGATCTAAAGGAGCTTTCCCATTAACAATCATATCCATGGAAACATCAATCTTATCGCTCAAAGAGGAGGTTTCTTCAACAGAATTTACCTTATTACCATGTGGAGCTCTCTCAGTGTGCCATTTAGAATAACTAACCATCATGTTGTCAAGGAGTTTTGTTGAAGCACCCAAGGTGATGGTCATAAAGGTATCTCCAGCAGCTGAATCCAATAGGTTTCTTGAAGAGAAGTTCAAACCTGCATAAATAGTCTGGATAATCATCCAAGCAGTAAGTCCATGAGTGGGACAATTATTAACAAAAGATTTCATTCTTTCCCAATCTTGAGCAACATGTTCATTATCAAGTTGTTTAAATTTCATAATATCACCTCTCATAGATATAATCTTAGCAGGAGGGTAGTACTTTCCAATGAAAGCATCTTTGCACTTAATCCAAGAATCAATACTATTTCTAGGCAAGGATAACAACCATTCTTTAGCTTTTACTCTCAAGGACAACGGAAACAACTTGAGCTTAATAATATCTCCATCTACATCCTTATACTTTTGCATCTCACAAAGTTCAACACAGTTATTGAGGTTGGAAGCAGCATCATCAGAACTAGCACCAGAAAATTGCTCTCTCACCACAAGATTCAACAAAGCAGGCTTAATTTCATAAGAGGTAGCATCAGGAGCAGGTGGAGCAATAAGAGTGCTAAGGAAATCATTGTTGTTCGTTCTAGTGAAGTCACACAATGTGGTGTTCTTAGCATAGTTCATTTTGGCAAAAGTGGAGCAAGCCAACAGCAGCAGCAACTAGAGCAGGAACTAATTTTTTTGTATTTTTGATAAGATAAAGTAAACCAAACTAAACTATTTTTTTGGAGTTTTTGATAAAAAAGAGGCAAACAAAACCAAGCAAAATAAACTAAGAAAAACAAAAACAAAGTAAAGAGAAAGGTTGAGAAGGACTCCCTTGTGAAGACGTCCTTAGTCTCCCTGGCAACAGCGCCAGAAATAGCTTGATGGAGTGTTGTAAACGCCTCATTGGGAGACCCCAAGAGCAAGGTGTGATGAGCCCAGCAGCAAGTTTCCCTCAGTAAGAAACTGAGGTTATCGAAACAGTAGGGGGAAGGAAACGACTCAAAGGTGTTGCTAGCAACTTGGAGACCTGCACAACACAAACTCAAGACTTTGCCCCAACAAACATCGAGGTTGTCAATCTCAGTGGTTTGTTGTAACAAAGGATTAACTGTATGGTGTGGAAGGTGATAACCCACAAGTATAGGGGTGTATCGTAGTACTTTCAATAAATAGGAGTGTCGATCCCAACAAGGAGCAGAAGGTGTTGAACAGTGGTATGGAGCAGGAAATCCATGTGAATACTTAGCAAACGGATTTTTAGTGGTTTTCTGATAAGGCAACAAAACAAAGAGCAAGTAACAAAAGACAAACGCAGCAAGTGGCCCAATCCTTTCTTAACAAAGGACAAGCCAGTGGAAATACTTATAAGGACCAAACGTTCTCGAGGACACATGGGAATTCTATCAAGTGCTTTCGCTTCATATAGCTGAGTACTCTTCTTTGCTGTTGTAAGTGTTGTGTGGATGAACATGTGCTAATGTACCGACCTTCCTTGGAGTAATACATACTTGTGATTAAACCCCCTGCAAACATCCGTAACTACAGGAAAGTAATTAATATATAAATCTAACCACAACCTTAAACTCTGAGATCCTACACTCCCTTGTGCAAATGTGTCCTAACGGGGGTTTAGGTTTCTGTCACTCCGTCAACCCCACAATTATTAGACAAATAAACAATGCATTCCCCTAGGCCCATAAATGGTGAAGTATCATGTAGTCGACGTTCACATGACACCACTAGAAGAATAGCACCACAACTTAAATACTAAACCATTTAATAATAACTCATCACAGATTCACTACTAACAACATGACTTCTCCCATGTCCTCAAGAACACAACAAACTACTCACATGACATCATATGGATGAAGATCAAAGATGATATGATAATGGATAAAAATCTGAACATAAACAATAATCCAATGGTTCCACTCACAAGCATCAACTACAATAGTAATCAACACCGGGAAAGTTTCCCCTAATGAACTAAGCAATATCCAACACAATTGTTACAGCGGGACGGAGTGGTGATGATGGTGCTGGTGGAGATGATGGTGTGGTTGATGATGATGATCCCGATGAAGCGTAGCTTGATGATGGTGTTGATGGCGACGGCCTCACCTCTCCAGGAAGGAATTCCCGTGAAATCATCTGGGAGATCTTTCTCTCTCGGTGTTTTCCGTCCCCAGAGGCGGCGAAAATCTATCTGTGGTCGCTCCCGAGGCTTAGGGTTCCGTAGGGAAGATATAGGCGAAGGGGCAGAGTCGGAGGCCGGGCAGGTGGGCCACACCTTCCCTAGGCACGGGGTCAGGTGGGCCCACGCCTAGGGGGGTGTGGGCCCCCTGAGGCCCTTCTTCGTTCCTCCTTTTGGTCCCTCATTCTTCTGGAGAAATAATATGTTTCCATATTTTTCTGGTATTTTTCTAATCTTTCCGAAATTGCATCGAAACGCCTTCCTTTCCATCAGAATCTAGACTCCGGTAGTCCATCCTCCAAGAATCATCCAACATGCATAAACAGATGAAAAAGCCATAAGTAATACCTCATAATAAGACAAATATCAATGAATAGAGGTAAATTATGATATATAATGGTGATGCAAATTGGGCGTATCAACTCCCCCAAGCTTAGACTTCGCTTGTCCGCAAGCGAAAACTGAGCTCGGTAAACATGTCCACGGGTTTATGGAGTGAAGTGTCGATAAAAGAATACTAACAAGAAGCATCACACTTACCGTTGCACAACTCTTAGAAGAAAGCAATTCACCATTATATAACTTAGCTTGCAACCAAGTACAGCAGTCACAATAGAGATGCATAAAGATAAATCATAATTGGAATTGGCAAACTTGTTCTTGGTCAGAGAACACCTGGCAAACAGTTTCACAAAAGATATTTTTAGAAGTTTCAAAACAAGAGCACTCATTGCTCAAAAAGGTTTTTCACAAGTGAAGGCTTTCAAAGTAATACTCAATAGACAAGAGTTTTGTGCAAACAAGGAAGATGAAGAACATGGTTGAATAAATCACCATATGAATGCTTGAAACACAACAACTCAAATGCTTGCTAGAGATAGAGAGGAAGTAGGTTTACTGACTCAACTTTGGAAGTAGGAGAAAGGTCCCTTTATAGAGCGAAGCAAGGATTACAAGTCATAAAGAGCTTCCAAAAGATTATGGTACTTACTAGCTTTGAGCCCTCATTGCCCTATCACAGGCATCTTGAGATGATTAAGGTTAAAGTGAACAAAGATGGAGTATATGCTTGACGGAATATAAGTTGGCAATCTCATGTCCCTTGAATATGAGGGCCACTCCTCATGCTACTCAACTTTGGTCACAGGTAAGTTCTTGACATTTTAAGTATTTTCCTATCATTGAGAACCGCCAACGAGGTACCCCTTGCACATGGTACAGGAGCTTTACCATAACCAAAATGACAAGGAAAGCAGACAATGAGCATCTTAGTGATATTTTTTTTTACTATGTGCATAGATTTTTATTGAGGATGCTTCATAGATGACTCACTATGGTGATGCTGCAAGTTTCCACCATGATTAGGCATGGCTTAGGCTAGAGGCCCAGGAGATTCTCTCAAACAGGATACAAACTCCATGGACTTACAAGTTCCCTCTTTATTTCACACCGTTGACATCCATAGACAAAAGAGAACGATATCAACTGTGTACAGAGTACAAGTGCAATGTTGAAAACGTTCCCCGTGACAGCACGGTTCTGCTAATTCCAACATATAGATGCAAACATATACAACTTCGATGTTCACAATGGTTCAAGTCTATTAGGGGCAAGTAAATAAGGTGCGCCATCAAGTTCGTGAGAGCTTTACTAACTAGTTTTCACATAACAAAATACTTTTTAATTCAAAAGGTAGATGAAGCTTCAGAATTTTCTTGGAATAGAAAACGCTACTAGGTAGATATGGTGGACATAAGTGGCAAAAGTTTTGGTTCAAAGGATTTTGGAAACATGAGAAGTATGCCTTCTCAAAACAGGTTTTTGGCTAGCAAGGCTGGGTAGCAAGCAAGAGAGTTGAAAGAAACAAGCAAACATACAAGTAATAAAGCCAAACATTCAATCTTCCTTGAAGACACAAAAGAATCTTAAATAAAGAATACTAAGCTTATGAGCTAATAAGAAAGAAAACAAATGATACAAAATACCTATAAGCTTTTTTCTTTCTTTTTCTCTTTCATAGTAATGCAACTGACCAGAACTTGGTTTGCCAAAACCAATTTAGATCCATTTGATGATCCCAAAGTGGTGCCAATACTGATCAACAAGATCCATCATATAATAGAGATTGCAAACAAAAATAAGAAGTGCAAAAAGTAAAAGATGAGACTTCTCATTAATATTCCAATAAAGGCACTCACACGAAGGGATACCTAGATAATCAACTAAAGGAGAGATACATCCACATGCAAACCAAACTATAAGATAACCTCTCTACCATAGATATGAATCCACTAAAAAGGTAAAAGATAAAGGATAATGGTGGTGATACCGCGGCACTCCGCCAAGCTTGGAACAAGCCAAGGGGATGCCAAACCTGATGACGAATTACTCCTTCGGTGGTGGTGGTGTTCTCTTGTCATCATAAAACTTCCAAGGCAATGGTTCCCCATCCAAAAAGGATGTCCTTGCCTCCGCAATCCTGAAACTAGCACAGAGCTTATGCGATCAAATCTAGCCTCATACTCACAGTTTTGGTTCTATATGTCATAGAGTTGTGCTTGCAATTGGTTGGTGGTCTGACGGAATGAAAAGATCTCTTCTCGGAGCTCAGCTACTTCTCCCTCGTGCTTGGTGATGAGTTCTGAACTTATCTTGTGAATATCATCCACTTCGCGTTCTGCCATCTTCTTGTACCTGAAAACTTCCTATTCCAATGCTTCCATCCTGTCTTCCAGACTGCCTTCTCCTTTAGGGCCTTGAACTTCCTTCATCTGTACCTTCCCCTCCTTAAGGATAAACTCTTTGGGATGAATCCTCAACTCATACATGTACGGGTTGAAGACGTCCGCAGAGGAACCCTCCGTGGGTGATCCAGAGGAAGATATTGAGGCTCCAAATCTGAGAAATTTCCTGACAGAAACAGATCGAAATGAAAACATGACGAAAACATGGTGCAAGAACCTCGGGGAACCTGGGGGGTTATATAATATGAAGTTTCAATGCATAAGGAAGGTTTTGACATGGAAACGAGGCGAAGACAGAGTTCGAGGGGGGAACACCCCCTCAAGCGCGGCCAGGCTGGGCCCGTTCCTGGGGTGGGTTTGTCCACCCCGGGCTCCATTTCCTCTTCAGTTTCGTCTCGTAACTTCCCTTATGTATTAAAAACATCAAAAATATAAAAAGATTGGAGTTTCACGAACCTTCTGTTTTCACCAATTTTACCTATTCAAGGACGAACTCTGCAGTTTCTGGTGTTTGCCTTCTGATAAATTCTTCTGGAATCACCATTTGAATAACATCCACATCTTCATTATAAGAATCTCCAGAAATATAATGTTTTAGTCTTTGACCATTAACCACTTGTGTTGTGTCATCCTTCAGAGAAGAAATTTTGATGGCACCTAAATGGTACACTTCCTTGATAACAAAAGGTCCTTCCCATTTGGAGAGTAGTTTCCTCTGAGACGGGACCTATACAAAAGAACTTTCTCACCAACATGGAACTCCCTTTTGAGAATTCTCCTAGCATGCCATCTTTTTACTTTTTTCCTTAAAGAGCCTAGCATTTTCATAAGCTTCCCCTCTCCACTCATCTAGATTACTTAAATCGAGCAGTCTTTTCTCACCAGCAAGTCTAAAATCTCTATTCAACTCTTTCACTGCCCAATAAGCCTTGTGTTCTAATTCTAAAGGCAAGTGACAAGCTTTCCCATAGACCATTTTATAAGGAGACATCCCCATAGGATTTTTATAAGTAGTTCTGTAAGCCCACAAAGCGTCATTCAACTTTGTAGCCCAATTTTTCCTAGATCTAGAGACAATCTTTTGCAAGATAGATTTAATTTCCCTATTGGAAAGTTCTACTTGTCCACGAGTTTGGGGGTGATAAGATGAAGCAATTCTGTGATTTACATCATACTTAGGAGAGTTTCCTAAAACCCACATGAATAAAATGAGAGCCTCCATCATTCATGAGATATCTAAGCACACCAAACCTAGGAAAAATGACATCTTTAAGCATTTTTAAAGAGGTCTTACCATCAGCATTGTTTGTAGGTATGGCTTCCACCCACTTTGTAACATAGTCAACAGCAACAAGATTATGAGTATACCCCTTTGAAGGAGGAAAATGCCCCATAAAGTCAAATCCCCAACAATTAAAAGGTTCAATAATAAGAGAATAATTCATAGGCATTTCATTGCGCCTAGAGATGTTACCTACTCGTTGGCATTCATCACATGATAAGACAAACCTTTTGTGTGGTCCTATCCCCAGCATGATGTCCTCCATAAGCACTGCCATGACATTTTTGTTAATACCTCTTGTTGTTCAAATTCTGGAACACATCTTCGCATAATGCCATCTACTCCTTGTTTATATAAGTGTGGGTCATCCCAAAAGTAATGCCTTACATCATGAAAGAATTTCCTTCTTTGCTGAGCCGTAAAGGTTGGAGACAAATACTTGGAAACAATAAAGTTAGCATAATCAGCATACCAAGGACTTTCGTGTGGACTTACCCTTATTGCAGCTAACTGCTCATTTGGAAAACTATCATTAACAGGCAATGGGTCAAAAAAAATGTTTTCCAGACGAGATAAATTATCAGAAACAGGATTATCAGCACCTTTCCTATCCACAATATGCAGATCAAACTCTTGCAAAAGCAACATCCACCTTATAAGCCTAGGCTTAGCGTCCTTCTTTGTCATAAGGTACTTAATAGCAGCATGATCAGTATGAATAGTAACCTTAGAATCAACAATATAAGGTCTAAACTTATCACAAGAAAAGATTACAGCTAAGAACTCCTTTTCAGTAGTAGCGTAATTCTTTGGAGCAGCATCTAGAGTCTTGCTAGCATAATGAATGACATTTAACTTCTTGTCAACATGTTGTCCAAGGACAGCACCCACAGCAAAATCACTAGAATCACACATAATTTCAAAAAGGTAAAGTCCAATCAGGTGGTTGGACTATAGGAGAAGTTGTCAAAGCATTCTTCAAAGTTTCAAAAGCTTCCTTACAATCATCATCAAAAACAAAGGTACATCTTTTTGAAAAATATTAGTAAGGGTCTTTGAAATTTGGAGAAATCGATAATAAACCTCCTATAGAAACCAGCATGGCTAAGGATACTACGAATACCTTTGATATCCCTAGGACAAGTCATCTTCTCAATTGCTTCAATTTTGGCTCTATCAACTTCAATGCCTCTTTCAGAGATCTTGTGTCCAAGAACAATCCCTTCATTAACCATGAAATGGCATTTCTCCCAATTAAGAACAAGGTTGGTTTATTCACATCTCTTCAAAACTTTATCAAGGTTGTGCAAACAGTTATCAAAAGAAGTTCCATAGACGGAAAAATCGTCCATGAAAACCTCCACAATTTCTTCACAAAAACCATGAAATATAGAACACATACATCTATGAAAGGTAGCAGGAGCATTACATAAACCAAAAGGCATACGCTTATAAGCATAAGTACCATAAGGACAAGTGAAAGTAGTTTTCTCTTGGTCCTGTGCTTTCACGGCAATTTGGGAAAACCCAGAATAACCATCAAGAAAGCAAAAGTGAGTCTTTTTGGACAACCTCTCAAGCATTTGATCAATAAAGGGCAAAGGATAGTGATCTTTATTAGTAACTTTATTAATCTTTCTAAAATCAATGCACATTCTATACCCAACCACTACTCTTTGGGGTATAAGGTCATTGTCCTCATTAGGCACAACAGTTATTCCCCCTTTCTTGGGAACACAATGAACATGTCTAACCACAATAAATAATACCAGCATCAAGGAGTTTTAGTACCTCATTTCTTACCACGTCCTTCATTTTAGGATTTTAGACGGCGTTGGTGCTCAACAGCTTGTTTTGCATCAGGATCTATATTAATAGCATTCTGACATATAGTAGGAGAGATCCCCTTTAAATCGTCAAGAGTATAGCACATAGCTCCTCGGTGTTTCTTCAATATCTCTAATAACCTTTCTTCTTCCTTTCCTGAAAGTTTAGCACTAATAATAACAGGATATATTTTCTTATCATCAAGATAAGCATATTTAAGATCCTCAGGTAAAGGTTTTAATTCGAAAATAGGATCCCCTTTAGGTGATAGTGTGGTACCCAAATCTTCCACAAGTGGATTATGCTTAAGTAACTCAGGCTGACGAAGGAAAGCCTCGTCAATCTCAATTATTTCCTTCAGGAAAACATCACTTTCATGATCTTCCATAAATTTCTGCAAGGCATTGTTAGGAGCAAAAGAAATAGCACAAAGTTGTTCAACCCTGAAATCCTCATCAGGCACTTCATTTTCATAAGGAGTTTTGGCAAATTTGGAAAAAATAAACTCATAAGACTCTCCAGCAAACTAGTCAAAACTTTTTCCTTCCTACAATCTATGATAGCCCCACAAGTATTCAGAAAGGGTCTACCAAAGATAATAGGATAGGTTTTACTAGCTTCTTAACCAAGTACTAGAAAATCAGCAGGATATTTAATCTTACCACAAAGGACCTCCACACCTCTTACAATGCCAATGGGGAAAACTTGCTCTCTATTAGAAAGGTGAATAACCACATCAATGTCGTCAAGATCACAAGGACCAATCTCATGCATAATTTCCCTGTAAAGCTCATAAGGAATAGCGCTAGAACTAGCACCAATATCACATAAACTATAATAGCTTTGACTACCAATTCTAACAGAAAGCACAGGAACACTAGCTTTTCTAACTTTCTTAGGATGAGAAACAATATTAGTAGCATCTTCACATAAGACAATATGCTCATCCTCTATATTTCTAGTGAAAAGATCTTTCACAATACCTACCACAGGTTCAATATCAATAAGCTCATCGGACCCTACAGTTTTCTTTGCGCTTTTGCTAACCACATTAGCCATAATAGAATGCTCCCTTACCTTGGAAGGAAAAGGATTTTTCTCAACATAAGGTTTAGGCAAAATAGGATCAACGGTACAAACCTCTACGGTACCGGAACATGGGTAATAATGTCTTTATAAGGAGCATGGTAATTGTCCCACTCTTTCTTGGCAAAATAGGATCAACAGTACAAACCTCTACGATACCAGAACATTTTGCAAGCACTTGGGTATTAAGACCAACCTCGTTACTAATATCACGGAAGTCATCAGTTCCCATAAAAGGTTTAATGCATTCATAATCATAGTTTATACCTGACTTTCTTCCTTTGTCATTCTCCCAAGCTTCAGCGTTATCTTGAATACGGTCTAAGAGATCCCATTTAGCTTCTTCCTTCATACGTGTGAATGATCCAGCACAAGAAGCATCTAGTAAATCTTTATCATGAAGAGAAAGCCTAGCATAAAAGTTATTGAGAATAATATTGTTAGGGAATTCATGAATAGGACATTTAAGCATTAGTAACTTCAATCTCCCCTAAGCTTGAGATGTACTCTCTCCATCAAGAGGCCAAAAGTTATATATAATATTTCTATCCTTATGAATCTCACTAGGAGGATAAAATTTAGAGTAAAAGAGAGATGCCATCTCCTCCCATTCCATGGATTGTCCATTCTTCAGCAGCTTATACCATTCTTCAGCTCTCCCTTTCAAAGATATGGAGAGTAACTTCTTCTTCACCTGTTCAGTTGTGATACCTGCACACTTAAACAACCCGCATAATTCATGGATAAAAAACAAGTGATCACCAGGATGGATTGTTCCATCCCCAAAATAATAATTATCCATAACACGATTAACAATACTTGTAGGTATCTTAAAAGGATCTATCTCAATAGGAGGTGGTTCATCTACTACCCTAGCAGTCGTAGTAGTTTTCCCAAACAGAAAATCAAGTGGGTTATCCATATTGGAAACAAAGTAACAAGAAGTAACAAAAGCAATACTCACAGTAAAAGTTTCCCTTACCAGTTCCACTCTTCAATAGCGCTTCACTCCCCGGCAATGGCGCCAGAAAATAGTCTCGATGACCCACAAGTATAGGGGGTGTATCGTAGTACTTTCGATAAATAGGAGTGTCGATCCCAACGAGGAGCAGAAGGTGCTGAATAGTGGTATGGAGCAGGAAATCCCTGTGAATACTTAGCAAACAGATTTTTAGTGGTTTTTTGATAAGGCAACAAAACAAAGAGCAAGTAACAAAAGACAAATGCAGCAAGTGGCCCAATCCTTTCTTAACAAAGGACAAGCCAGTGGAAATACTTATAAGGACCAAACGTTCTCGAGGACACATGGGAATTCTGTCAATTGCTGTCTCTTCATATAGTTGAGTACTCTTCTTTGGTGTTGTAAGTGTTGTGTGGGTGAATCTGTGCTAATGTACCGACCTTGGAGTAATACATACTTGTGATTAAACCCCCTGCAAACATCCGTAACTACAGGAAAGTAATTAAGATATAAATCTAACCACAGCCTTAAACTCTGAGATCCTACACTCCCTTGTGCAAAGGTGTCCTAACGGGGGTTCAGGTTTCTGTCACTCCGGCAACCCCACAATTAGTAGCCAAATACACAATGCATTACCCTAGGCCCATAAATGGTGAAGTATCATGTTGTCGACGTTCACATGACACCACTAGAAGAATAGCACCACAACTTAAATACTAATCCATTGAATAATAACTCATCACAGATTCACTACTAACAACATGACTTCTCCCATGTCCTCAAGAACACAACTAACTACTCACAAGACATCATATGAATCATGATCAAAGATGATATGATAATGGATAACAATCCAAATATAAACAATAATCCAATGGTTCCACTCACAAGCATTAACTACAATAGTAATCAACAGTGGGAAAGTTTCGTTTCTCCTGAACTAAGCAATATCCAACATAATTGTTACAGCGGGACAGAGTGGTGATGATGGTGCTAGTGGAGATGATAGTGTGGATGATGATGATGATCCCGATGAAGCCTAGCTTGATGATGGTGTTGATGGTGATGGTCTCCCCTCTCCGGGAAGGAATTCCCCTGGCAGAAATCTGTTTGCCGCAGAGATATTTCTCTCTCGGTGTTTTCCGCCCCCAGAGGCAGTAGAAATCTATCTGTGGTCGCTCCCCGAGGCTTAGGGTTCCGTAGGGAAGATATAGGCGAAGGGGCGGAGTCGGAGGCCAAGCAGGTGGGCCACACCTTCCCTAGGCGCGGGGTTAGGTGGGCCTGCGCCTAGGGGGTGTGGGCGCCCTGAGGCCCTTCTTCGTACCTCCTTCTGGCACCCTCATTCTTTATTATCTTTGCGAAATTGCACCGAAACGCCTTCCTTTCCATCAAAATCAAGACTCCGGCTGTCCATCCTCCAAGAATCATCCAACATGCATAAATATATGAAAAGCCATAAGTAATACCTCATAATAAGACAAATATCAATGAATAGAGGTAAATTATGATATAGAATGGTGATGCAAATTGGGTGTATCGGAAGGTAATAGTGGTTCGCAACGAGTAATAGTGGAAGATGTATCAATGGTAAAGATTGGACCGGGGTCCATAGTTCACTAGAGGTGTTCTTCTTAGATAAACAAACATGGCATGCTGGGTAAACAAATTACAGCAGGGCAATTGACAGGACTGAGCAAGGCATAACAATGCAATACTAGACATCATGATCCTATGAGATTCCATTGGGCAATACAACAAGATACATAGACCGCCATCCAATTGCAACTATGACTAGAAGTCCATCGTTGGGTTATCATCCGAACCCCCTCTAGTATTAAGTTGCAAGCAACAGACAACTTCTTTAAGAAAAATGTGTAAGGTAAACAATACACTTCATGAACAAGAGACCGTTGTTTTCTCCCTAGTAGCAATAGCACATCTACAACCTTAGAGATTTTTGTCACTTCCCTTTGTTAAAATAGAGGCATGAACCCTCTATAGAGCATAAATACCCCCTATTGGAGTCACTAGCAACTACTTGGACAAGATAGCTACTAACAACGGGGAGCATGCAAGATCACAAACAACACTGTCATGATAGAATCAATAAGACAAAACCATTAATCAATCTGACATAGTACTCTCAATATCCATCGGATCCCCGCAAACACAACATGCATGGTTACAAATAGATGAGATCTTGAGCATGAACAGGGCTCACAAGATCTATACATGAAAGCACAAAGGAGGAGATACAACCATCTATCTACTACACGGACCCGTAGTCCAAGGTGGAACTACTCACGCATCATACCGGAGGTTGGCATAATGAAGAAGAAGGCCTCTGGGATGATCTCCCCTCTGGCAGGTTGCCGGGAAGAGCTTTAGATCCCTCCCGATCTAGGGATGATGTTGGTGTTGGCTATAGACGGCTTCGTGGAATATTGATCCGGACTTAGGGTTTAGGCATATGGGACTTATTATAGGCGAAGAGGCGACTAAGGGGGTCGCCAGGGCGGCTGCACCCCCCAGGCGCAGGCCCATCTTGGCCGCGCGGCCAGGGGGTGTGGCCCCCTGGTGGCCCTCCTCCGTCTCATATTCAGGCTTCGTGTTCCCCATGGTAAAATATTGACTTTGTAGTTTGTCCCGTCCAATTCCGAGAATATTGATTTTCTGCCTTTCTAGAACCAAAAACAGAAGAAAACAGGCAACTAGCACTGTGGCATCTTGTTAATAGGTTAGTACTAGAAAATATATAAAAACACCTCAAAGTGTAGACAAAGCAAAGCAAAGTAGATACTAAACAAGCATGGAACATAAAAAATTATGGATACATTTCCGACGTATCACAACCTTATTTTTAACAAAGTTTGCCATCAATTCTAGATCACCTCAAATACAACGAACCCCAAGTCTTGGCACCATGATCATATATATAACTTGGTCTCACTATCCATCTACCCCTTGTACCAAGGTGAGATATGAGCTCACTAATCCAACCCTGTTTAGAGGGCATAAAAATATTAATGCCCTAGATCCTCTAATCTTTGTCTTCCTCCAAAATCCATATGTTTTTGCCATACCCAAGGTTGGGTAGGATAGATAATCCAAGTTGACATAATCCACCTTGGATATAAACCTTTGCGAAATAATTTCCATAATTATTTGGAGCCTAAAATATTTAAATTCCTTTAATTGCTAAAATCCTAAAAACCTTATTTATAATGGAAAGTTTATTTTTCTACAAACTACTTTGCCAACTAAAGTCACATGTGATTCCTTTATATCATATCCTATCTCCCCATCTCAAAAATAAATATTTTTGAGATGATTTATTATTTCTTTTTTGCCGTTTTTCTTAAATGGCAGAAACATGAAATAATAACTTAAAAATACTTTCTCTTATAAATAAATTCCAATCAAATTACACAATGTATAATTTGGTGTTTAGAACCATTTTACACCAAAAACTCACCTTGCCCAATGTAAAAATATCAAATTAGCTTCTATAAATCACTTCTTCACTTTTGATATGAATGAGATTAAATGAACTTATAATCTTGAAAAAATCCCAAATAAATCTTTGAGAGATATTTTGACCTCATCTACACACAGTACCATTTCCCCATCTTGCGAAGACAAATATCACACACTTCCCTTCATGACCATTAAATTGGTTAAATCGACTACCTTGGTAAAACTTGATTCAAATCACTTTCAAACTACATCAAAACTTACCAAGACAGTTTGCATAACACCCACCCATGCTCTGGTCGACCAGCACACCAACCCTATCACTGTAGCATCACTATTCACCTTTATCTCTTATGTTTGGCAAGGAAGAAGACCAAGGCTAGTCAAGCCCTTTCCCATTTTTTCTTGCAGTAGCTACCCCACCTCCTCCCAGCCTCACCAGCCAACCAAAGCACCCCAATACCATTCCCCACGCCCACAACAAACAACCCGCTAGTTTCTACCTCCCCCTCTTGCCTCCCTAGGCATGGTTCACCATGAAGTTGCCCTCTCTCTAAATAAAAGGAGTAGAACCAGCTCAACCCCTCTAACCTCTCTCATTTCTCTCCCAGACCATTGGAGACCTCCCCCACGAATCCCTCTCTCCCTTCCCTGCTCTTCCATGCTCATAGGATAAGAAAACTGGCATCTCTTCCATTGACGAGAAGTTGAGCAAAAACCCCTCTCCCTTGATCCCATTTCCTTTGCATGTAACCATGTTGTACTCCTAGAACACTCCTGCATCTAATCCTCTCCTTATTTGTCCTTTGTATCGGCCCTACTGGCGTCGCCACTGAGCTCCGGCGAGGCTCCTCTCGGGACCTCCACATGAGCCAGATATCGTCACAGAAACTATTGCTTC
This sequence comes from Avena insularis, assembly GCA_023614405.1. NCBI lineage: Eukaryota > Viridiplantae > Streptophyta > Magnoliopsida > Poales > Poaceae > Avena > Avena insularis. The sequence goes on along the minus strand of CM042685.1, from coordinate 87,434,429 downwards.
CATCGCTCGTCGGGCTCGCAGAGAAACACCACGACTCCTCGTCATCCTCCTGTCGCCTCTCCTATGCCCTCCCGAGCTCCACTGGCGCCTCCGTCCTCGGCTAAGGTAACCCCGCCCCTGGCCGCAGACGAAGGAGGGAGACGACCCCGCGACCGTCGATGGCCTCCTAATCGGACGACCGTGAGGCCTCCTTACCCCTTCGCCCCTCCTGGGCCCCAGACTGGTGGACCACGTGTGCTCACGGAATGACTGCATCGACCCGGCTTCCCCGCAGTCCAGTAAGGTCCTGATCTAGACAGTGCTCCCCTACCTCTTTTCCTTTTTAATAAATCAGTTTATTCCAGATTATCCTAGTTAGTTTAAATTATTTTTGAAAATGTAAAATGATCCAAACTTGATATATCTACAGTTATACATGTCCATGTGTGTTTTTCCAAACAGGCAGAGCAAGTGTTATCCCAAAATAAAATTTAGATATTTTCTAGTAATCAAATTACAAATATGTCCCCAATCAACTAATTAATTTCTCGAGTAAGTTTCACAAGTACAAATGGAGCAAATCCCATTTTCAAATGAAGATATGTAATGTAACTACCCATCAGCTTTGGTCCATATGGAGCCATAAGTTGATAGTAGCAAAAATAACAATAACCCTTCATTTATGCCTTTAGAAAATTTCCTAGGACAACCCCTATTATACTTTTAGTGGATTCCAACTCTCCCAGTTGTAATACACCAATATCTACCAAATCACAGAAGCCCAAGAATTATTGAGCTCTCGTTGATTTTTAAATGATTTAATCATCTTTGGCTATAGTTGTTTCACTCAATAAACCTCCTAAGTAGTTCTGCATATCCAAAATTAGTGATTCCAAATTGTACTGAAATATATTCAAAGTACCTAACTTGTGTCTTTGGAATCCCATAAAAAACCCTATAGAATTAATCTGGTGAATAAAACAAATAACTCCAAGAACTTCCTTTGGGAATTTCCTGAAGTCATTCTGGCAAATATTTTTAGACGATTCCAACTTTCAAAAATATCAAACTCAAATATATACAACATACTCTGAGTACAAATTTATTTGGCTTACAGATCTTTTATAGTGAATTTATCCCCTAAACTAGATATTATTTCACTAGAAAAACCATAACTAAATGATGAGAATTGATGAAATCATGAAACTAATTTTGTTAGACTTAATATTTCAACACCTATCTGTCAATATCATTTTTATACATAGATAACCTATAAATCGAAGACTTAGATCAAATCCCCTCTAATAAGTGGATCCAGAAGTCCCGGTGTTGATGGGAACAACCCATAGGGTAGGGCCTATACTAGAGTAACATCCGGAGAGTCTTGACCGGTTACTCGACCCATGATCGGTGTACATTAGGGCTGGGTAATCGGGTGATGTGGGTAAAGTGTACAACCTCTGCAGGGTGTAAATCTATTCAAATAGCCATGTCCGCGGTTATGGACGGGTTGGACAAACTACTGTAGAGCGGTGCTGGTTTTGATTTCAAAAAGGATTTCAGGAAAGCAATGGTTTTTGCAATGTTTTGACCATGGGAGGGTCGGAAAAAGGAGTGAAGGAGTTTGGTCATAGGATGACCTGAAGGAAGAAACAAATGGGTGACCCAATCCTAGTGTTTTCCAAAAATTTCAAAAACGGTTTCCAAAATGTTTTATAAAAGTTTTCAGCAAAGATATACACATGCTATATCTACAAGAGAAACTAGTTTATAAAAGAACCTTTCATGGAGCCCTCCTACTACCACGGCCATATTGCATATCCTTTATTATTATTGTTCTTTTAAGGTGGTTTGCGAGTATATTCAAAGTACTCACCGGCATTGTCCTTGGATACTTACTTGGCCACATTTTCAAAGGATAGAGAGAGAAATGTAAATGATGATGTCTATGCGAGCTAGGACATCTTCCCAGTCAGTCTCATGTAGGTTAAGGCATGACATGGGCTCTGCGCTTGCAGACTTCCGCTACTGATTTGGTACCGCCATAATGGCACTAATGTAAGTATTTGTACTTGTTTTCTAGATGTTGTATTGATACTTGTCGGTTATGATCACGGATCACTGATCATGGGAACATGAATTGTAGGCATAACGGGGATTCTCGGACCATAAATCCGGGGGTCCCACAGACTTGGTATCAGAGTCATCCTGACTGTAGGAGACCTTAGTTAGCATGGACGCTAGACAGGAAAACCCCTATTTCCGAAAACATCGACTTTCCAAAACTACCTTCTCAAAAGCTTTTTGAAAGATTTCTTATCTTATCCTCTCAGACTTAACTTTTTGAAAATGAAATACTCTATATCTCGTCTACTTTCAAATGTTCCGCTTTCAAAAACAAGTATGACTTTGAAACCCTGAAGATGGAGATCACGAGTTGAAGAGAAGAAAAGACTAGCAAACCAAATAAACTACCAACAACGAAAGATACTACAAGATCGCCCTACCAATGGAGTCCTCAATCGCCCCAAATGCACCAAGTACGACACCGACGCCACCAGATGGCAAGACAGAAGCCAAGACACATGTATCGTCCGTACCTAGGATAAGTATCCTCAAAATAGGATTCCCCTTATGGCGTATAGTCACCCTTTGGTACCTATGGTATGCTCTGCTTGCTTGTCATGTGCTTATCTGATGCTTGGAATGTGTTGTTTGTCTACCTTGGATCATCCGATCCCAAAGCTTAGACCACCTTAATGGTGTATCCCGACACCAACACCCCTCATCCCATAACCTAAAACCTCTCCTCATTAGGATGGCCACATAAATAAATCTCCGACAACCCCTATCCGTGCCTAGTTCTAATCGCCCCCAATGAAGCAACGATCCTATTCAACCCTTTGTCGAATCAACCGGAAATTCTTGCCATCACCTAAACGCCCGACGAATCCTAAAGATCAGTAGGCATGAGGACAACGAGTCTACTCCATCATCGAACCCAAGCAACACAACGATTTCAAGTGAAGACAATCCATCCATAGCTAAAATGCCTCCACCCCAACTAAGGACCAAGAAGAAGCGTTCATAAACCCTAAAATTATCCTGAGCTAACCCAGATGGCTTTGTTAGGTAACCACCATAGCAAGGTAGTCATAGTAAGGCGTGACTCAAAGACCTCAATTCAAGTGTCACGCCAATGCCCCAAGACGAAGGATCTACCCAGTCTCGACGACCCCAAGTAAAGCTCTAAGGTGGAAAGACTGCGTCTTTCCACTCAATTCTAGAAGACCGACTACGAGAAGATAATCCAGGAAGATCTCCAATCCAAGAACCTGCCCCAAGCACCACTCTGAGAGTCATTAGAGGAAAATAAAAACCATACCTGCACCTAATACTAACTGTATACCTTGATGATTCTGCATTTATATGCTTAACCTCACCCCTAAAACAAAAACCCTATAGATGGCTCCTCCCCGCTCAGAGAGCATCATCGTTGGACAAAGCTTTTGGCCCCTTTGAAGAGCAACTGCACGACCTACTAAAGATCATCCGTCCTCCCCCAGCCAAGATCGAAGGGACAAAGCTTCCTCACAACAATTCAAGCATATCTCAATGGGTCATCAAGGCCCCCACTCTAACTCGCGAAATCGACCCCGAGCCCATCATCTTTACCTTCATTAACCACAACTGGGTATAAGGAATTGTACAAGCGATACAACATATCATGACACGCCTCTGCAAGATCCATGAAGAAGAATGAAATACACCCCTTACCACCTGTTCGGGAAGTGCGACAAGGATGGACTTCCCACCAAATCATTTATCACTTGCTGCATTGGAATTCAGCTAGAGAATATGGAATACCTACTGCAGCGCCATCATGAAGACCTTGACAAGATCCATCGTCAAAACATCCTCATGCGTATGGACCTCGCTATACTCCGTACCGGGGAGAAGAGTCTACAAGCCGCCAACGCTCGTCCGGAAAGGAAAGAGGCCGCTCTAGCCTCGTCAGCTTTGGAAGCAGCTAACCCCGAGAATGAAAATGAAGAGCTGTCCTTCTACGGGTATCAACCTATCTTTCAGTCACCACCCCCTGAAGATACACTCATCAAAGCAAATATCAGAGAAGGAATGACTCTCACTTTCACTACTGAAGAGCTAAATATCCCTCATACCCCCAAGGAAAGGTTGTAGTCGAAGTTAGGACTCCAACTCAAGAACTGCAGCAAGACTTAAGCAGTACACAAGGAGTAGTTATTCCCCCTATCTCACCCTTACGACATAGGGTAGAGTATGTATCATCCCAAAACCTGGTTTTAAAACTCTAAGTGCTCCAATGGCTGGAAGTCCAGACCTATTATGTAATGTTCAAGTACCCCAATTTCAGCAACCCAGAATTGTTGTCCAAAAGGAAAAAATCAAGGGGAATAGAAACTTTTTATTGCTAAGTGTTGAAATGCTTGTTTACTTGTTTTCTTGTGATCATGCAATTGATTGTGTAATATGTGATATACTCCTCACCTCAACCCTAGTTGACAATAACTATCATAAAAAATAGATGTCTTGGCTCATCTTCCATATTCTCAAATATTATGACAACTCAAACTTGACCAAAGGTGACTTTACAAAAACAAAATATTTTACTAGTTCTATTAACAAAACTATGGAGACCTATATATAATCTCCTTATGTTTTCAAGACAGAACTTTCAACTACTCTTATCTCTAGGTTTTTCCAAAACCTTTCCTAACACCTCTCCATTCCAATCTTGGTAGAAATACCACGAGGTCCCTATCTTACTTCAAAGAACAACCAGTTTAAAATACCCATCCTTACCTCAAGCTAAGATTGATGGTAACCTTAGTAGTAGTTGGATAGGTTTGGCTAGATGGATTTCCTTGATCTTCTGATTGCCTTATTTGTACATGAAGTAGCATGAGACAACCTAGGAGCTCATCCTTAAGGATCAAACCAATAGTTGAGATCATCAATATCCAAGTAAGCATCTCAATCTTAATCTATCTTGATTCACTCAAGTGAATCTCTAATCTACTCAGCCAGATCAATCCTGAGCTAATTCTTTGTAATAGAATCCAAATCATCAAAGACCAGATACAAGCATGAATATATTCTATCTAATCTATACCTCAAAATAACCCACTTGAGGATAAATATAAACCTTTGCATCTCTCTCAATTTTCCCTCCTTTCTACATGTCCAAATCCCCAAATCTTGCAAATTTGGCTAATTCAATATTTGAAACTCCACCTACTCTAACCTATGGGCATTGTTGAGAATGTACTTGAACCATATTGTAGTACATATTTAGTAATACCAAAGCCTGCTCTTGACTCTGGCTAAACCATTCTTATACCCACTAATCCATGATGGTTTTGTAGTTAAGATAGTAATCTTTTCTGCAAATCTTATCCTCTTGCCTACTTTGGCAGAAGCTCACACCCTTATGCTACCTCCCCTTGACCAAATATCTGCATGGTTGTGACCTAATCACCATGGTCTACCAACCCATCCTTCACTTGTTCCCATTGGAGTATTGTACTTCTTAAACCCACATGGTTTATGAGGCATCATGACTCATCTTCTATGGCAACCTCATTTTCAACAAAGTTTGCCATCACTTCTAGATCACCTCAAATACAACCAAGTCCAACTCTTGGCACCATGATCATATATATATAACTTGGTATAAATATTCATCTATCCCTTGTACCAAGGTGAGCTCTGAGCTCACTAATCCAACACTGTTTAGAGGGCATAAAAATATTAATGCCCTAGATCCTCTTATCTTTGTCTTCCTCCAAAATACATATGTTTTTGCCATACCCAAGGTTGGTTACGATAGATAATCCAATTTGACATCATCCACCTTGGATATAAACTTTTGCCAAATAATTTCCATAATTATTTGGAGCCTACATATTTAAATTCCTTTAAAATGCTAAAATCATAAAAACCTTCTTTATAAAGGCAAGTTTGTTTTTCTCCAAACTACTTTGCCAAAAAAAGTCACATGTGATGCCTTTATATCATATCCTATCTCCACATCTCAAAAATAAATATTTTTGAGATGGTTTATTATTTCTTTTTGCACTTCTTAAATGGCAAAAAGATGAAACAATAACTTAAAAATAGTTTCCATTATAAATAAATTCCAATAAAATTACCCAATTTATAAAATGGTGTTTAGAACCATTTCACACCAAAAACTAACCTTGCCCAATGTAAAATTATCACATTTGCTTCTATAAATCACTTCTACACTTTTGGAACTAATGAGATTAAATGAACTTATAATCTTGAGAAAAATCCCAAATAAATCTTGGAGAGATATTTTGAGCTCATCTACACACCAGTACCACTTCCCCATCTTGAGAAGAAATCTGACACTTCCCTTCATGATCATTAAATTGGTTAAATCGACTACCTTGGTAAAACATGATTCAAATCACTTTCAAACTACATCAAAACTTACCAAGCAAGTTTGCATAACACCCACCCCTTCTCTGATCGACCAGCCCACCAACCATAGCACTGTAGCATCACTATTCACCTTTGTCACTTATGTTTTACTAGGAAGAAGACCAAGGATAGTCATGCCCTTACCCATTTATTTCTTGCAGCAGCTACCCCACCTCATCCCTACCTCACCAGCCGACCAAAGCACCCCCATACCACTCCACACGCCCACAGTAAATAGCCCCTAGTTTCTACCTCCCCCTCTTCCCTCCCTAAGTATGGTTCACCATGAACTTGCCCTCTCTCTAAATAAAAGGAGTAGAACTAGCTCAACCCCTCTCCCCTCTCTTATTTCTCTTACAAACCACCAGAGACATACCCCACGAATCCCTCTCTCCCTTCCCTGCTCTTCCCTGCTCGTAGGAGAAGAAAAATGGCATCTCTCCATTGACGAGAAGTTGAGCAAAAACCCCTCTCTCTTGATCCCATTTCCTTTGCATGTAACCATGCTAGACTCCTGGAACACTCCTGCATCTAATCATCTCCTTCTTTTTCTCAGGATCGGCCCTACTAGCGTCGCCAATGAGCTCCGGCGAGGCTCCTCTCGGGACCTCCACACGAGCCAGATATCATCGCAGATACTCTTGCTTTCGCCACTCGTCGGGCTCGTAGAGAAGCACCACACCGCCTCATCATCCTCCTGCCGCCTCTCTCGCGCCCTCCCGAGCTCCCCTGGCGGCGCCATCTTCGGCTAGGGTTACCCCTCCCTCGGTCGTAGACGAAGGAGGAACACGACCCCACGACCTTCGATGGCCTCCTAATCGGATGACCGTGAGGCCTCCTTACCCCTATGCCCCTTCTGGGCCCCGGACTGGTGGACCGCGTGTGCGCTCGTGGAATGTCTAGGCCGACCCAGCGTCCCCGTAGCCCAGTAAGGTTCTGATCAGGCTCAGTGCTCCCATGCCTCTTTTCCTTTTTAGTAAATCAATTTATTCCAGATTATCCCAGTTAGTTTAAATTCTTTTTGAAAATGGAAAACGACCCAAGCTTGATAGATCTAAGTTTATACATGTCCTTGTGTGTTTTTACAAACATGTAGAGCACGTGTTATCCCAAAATAAAATTTAGTTATTTTCTAGTAATTCAATTACAAATATGTGCCCTAATAAACTAACTAATTTCCTCAGTAAGTTTCACAAGTACAAATGGAGCAAATCCCATTTTCAAAGGAAGATATGAAATGTACCTGCCCATTAGCTTTGGTCCTATAAAATTTGGAGCCATAAGTTGACAGTATAAAATATAACAAAAACCCTTCATTTCTGCCTTTAGAAAATTCCCTAGGACAATACCTATTATACTTTTAGTGGATTCCAACTCTCCCAGTTGTAATACACCAATATCTACCAAATCAGGGAAGTCCAAGAATTATTGATCTTTGGTTGATTTTTAAAGGATTTAATCATCTTGGGCTATAGTTGTTTCACTCAATAAATCACCTACTTTGTTCTGCATATCCAAAATTAGTGATTAAGAATTCTATAGAAATATATTCAAAGTACCTAACATGTGTCTTTGGGAAAAAGTACCCACAAAAACCCCTGTATAATTAATTTGGTGAAAAAGACAAATAACTCCCAGAACTGCCATTCGGAATTTCCTATGGGCATTCTGGTAAATATTTTGAGATGATTCCAACTCTCAAAAATCTTAAACTCAAATATATAAAATATACTCTAAGTACCAGTCTTACAGATCTTTTATAGTGAATTTATACCCTAAACTAGAGATTATTTCACTAGAAAAACCATAACTAAATTAAGAGAATTGATAAAATCATGAAACCAATTTTGTTAGACTTAATATTTCAACACCTGTCTGGAAATAACATTTTTGTACATAGATAACCTATAAACCCAAGCCTTATATCAACTCCCTGAAACATCATAAACGTATCTATAATTTTTTATGTTCCATGCTTGTTTAGTATCCACTTTGCTATGCTTTGTCTACACTTTGAGGTATTTTTATACATTCTTTGGGACTAACCTATTAACAAGATGCCACAGTGCCAGTTGCCTGTTTTCTGTTGTTTTTGGTTTCAGAAAATCTAGTAAGGAAATATTATCGAAATTGGACGGGACAAAAGCCAAAGTTAATATTTTACCAAAACGAACAGAGAGACCGAAGAGAGACGGAGGGGAGCCACAGGGCGGCTGCACCCCCCAGGCGCGGGCCCACCCTATGTCGTGCCAAAGAAGGGTGTGGGCCCCCTGGCCGCCCTCCTGTCTCGCCTCTTTTCCTATAAAATCCCCCCAATGCCAAAACCCTAAGTACCCGATCAGATATCCATGAAACAGTCCGTAGCCGCCGCCACCATCATTCCTAGATCGGGGGGATCTGAAGCTCTTCTCGGCACCCTGCCGGAGGGGAGAGATCATCCCGGTGGCCTTCTTCATCACCATGCCAGCCTCCGGTATGATGCGTGAGTAGTTCACCCTTGGACTATGGGTCCAGACAGTAGCTAGATGGTTGTTTCTCCTCCTTTTTGCTATCATGTTTAGATCTTGTGAGCTCCGTTCATGATCAAGATCATCTATTTGTAATCATACATGTTGTGTTTGCGGGGATCCTATGGATATTGAGATTGCTATGTCAGATTGATTATTGATTCTATCATGTCTTATGATTATTGATTCTATCATGTATGTGTTGTTTGTGATCTCGCATTCTCTCCATTGGTAGTATCTATCTTTGCCAAGTAGATGCTAGTGAATCCAAGAGGTAGTATTTATGCTCCATGGTGGGTTCATGCCTCTAGTAATCTGGGGAAGTGACAAGAATCTATAAGGTTGTAGATGTGCTGTTGCCACTAGGGAGAAAACAACAATCTTTTGTTCGTGGAATAATTGTATTTTTTAATTTACACACATTGCTTAATGCAGTTATCCTTTGCTTGCAACTTAATACTGGAGGTGGTTTGGATGATAACCTGAAGGTGGATTACTAGTCATAGATGCAGTTGGATGGTGGTCTATGCATATTGTTGTAATGCCCAATCAAATCGCATAGTAATCATGATGTCTAGTATTTGCATTGTTATGCCTTGCTCAGTCCTATGAATTGCCCCGCTGTAATTTGTTTACCCAGCATGTTTTGTTATTTATCTTAAGGAGAACACCTCTAGTGAACTGTGGACCCCAGTCCAATCTTTACCATTGATACATCATCTATTTTTACCGTTACTTTCTACAAGCAACCATTACCTTAAAACATTGTACATTTAATCATTTGTTTTCAGCAAACCAGTAAGATTAACAACCTCACTGTAAGTTGGGGAAAAGTCATGAGTTTGTGTTGTGCAGGATTCCAAGTTGTTAGCAACACCTTGGAGTTGTTTACTTGCTCCTACTGATTCTATAACCTTGGTTTCATAACTGAGGGAAAACTTGATGCCGTGCTCCTCATACCTTCCTCTTAGGGTCTCCCACCGAAGCTCTACTATTGAGCCACGTCACTCCCCTCTAATAATTGGTTTTGACCAATATAAAGTGTTTCACAAATGCCACCAATACTATTATCATTTGCAATAACCTCACTCTATAAAAACATACAGAAATATGGTAGTGTTTTGTTTACTTGATTGTTGTATGGTAATAGAGCTTGTTTGCCTTGTATTGATAGTGCTTTATTTTTTCTTACATATGTGCTCTCCGATGATGATAGTTGCGAGTGTGATGTCGACGAGAAGAAGGGATCATCTATTTATTCTGGGTATTATGGTTTTCTAATAATAAGTCCAAGGACACCATTGCCATATTGCTACTGATCAGGAAAGCCACCTTCTTGCTCATAAGCTATTGTCCTATTGTTTTACTTATGCATGTTTTATATACTGTTTAAGAAACTGCATTGTTTTACTATATGCGAAGTTATATATGGTAGTGGCTTGGATCCTCCAAGATATTATGCTTTTTTACTACTAAGTACAATCCCCTTGTCAACACCTACTTGCCCTTAGTATAGTAGATGTTGTACAACACCATGCCCCTTTGGAGACATCGTCTTTAGCCAAAGTAAAAGTGTAGGATTGGAAAACCCCGGAAAAGCTTAAAAATGTTTTATGAGAAAACCTTGGCGAGGTTTGACCTACCAAGAGAAGTTTGACAAATGACAAAAGGTTTTGTTTTCAAAATGAGGAAAGAAAGAGGAGGAAAAATGTTTACAAAAACGCACCCGATTCTTTGCAGCCTTAGCTATAACAACTTAACCCGTGCAACCACATTACTCTGGAATGGGTCGGGGCTGGATTTGAATTTTGCTACTCTCCTATGGGAATTCTCACGACTACTTATAAGGGATCGTATCCCTTGAATGTCGAGGTTCCTTTACATAAAGGGTCAACTGGAAGGTAGTCACCTAGAGGAATTGCGAACTGCCCTCAGGAGCAGCCGAGCGATACTATGAGCCCCTCATTGAAAGTTCCCCTTCTCGATAAATCGGATGGCAGTCCGGTTGTTCCATGGATGCAGAAGTCCTGGTGTTGAGGGGAACACCTCATAGGGTAGGGCCTATACTAGAGTGGCATCCAGAGAGTCTTGACCAGTTACTCAACCCACGATCAGTGTAGATTAGGGCAGGGTATTCAGATGATGTGGGTAAAGTGTACAACCTCTATAGAGTGTAAATCTATTCAAATAGCCATGTCAACGGTTATGGACGGGTTGGAAAAACTACTATAGAGAGGCGTTGGTTTTGATTTCAAAAAGGATTTCGGGAAAGCAATGATTTTGGCAATGTTTTGACCATGGGATGGTCAGAAAAAGGAGTAAAGGAGTTTGTTCATGGGATGACCGGAAGAAAGAAACAAATGGGTGACCCAATCCTAGTGTTTTCCAAAACATTTCAAAAGGGTTTCCAAAATGTTTTATAAAAGTTTTTAGCAAACATATATATATGATATATCTACAAGAGAAACTAGTTTATAAAAGAACCACTTATGGAGCCCTCCTACTACCACGGCCATATTGCATATCCTTTATTATTATTATTATTATTATTATTATTCTTTTAAGTGGTTTGCGAGTATATTCAAAGTACTGACCGACATTGTCCCGGGCTATTTACTTGGCCAGATTTTCAAAGGATCAAGAGACAAATGGAAATGATGATGTCTATGCGACCTAGGGCCTTCTTCCCAGTCAGTCGCATGTAGGGTAAGGCATGACATGGGATCTGCGCTTGAAGACTTCCGCTACTGATGTGGTATCGCCATAATGATATTAATGTAAGTATTTGTACTTTTTTCTGGATGTTGTAATGATACTTGTCGGTTATGCTCACGGCTCACTGATCATGGGAACATGAATTTCAGGCACAACGGGGATTCTCAGACCGTAAATCTTGGGGTCCCAAACCAAATATAGCAATAATAAGAATAATATCAGGGGCTTCCTTCTTCTTGGTGTCACACAATCGTAACTATCGCCATTATTGATCAAACATGGAAACAAGCAATACCCCAATCAATATAAACCATACAAGCATCAAACACTACAACAAGCAAACAAGGAAAACATGCTCCAATGCAGTAGGGTTTAGGAAGGATGGATTTAGAAAGATTGGAATGGTTCTTGGAAGCATTTGAAGGAATTGCAACCTAATTTATTATCTAGAAACTAGTTAGGAGAGGATTATTAGACCAAGGACAATTTCTGTATGATATCAATATCCAAAAATGGTATCATCAGAAAGGTTTTGATAAAATAAAAACAACAAAAGTGGTTTCATTATTTTATCAATTACCGTTGATTTATAAATAGTTTTCTAGTGATTAGAACTCTAGTTTTAGGAAATAATTAACCATAAAAGTTCTAGAGCTCCAAAAAATATTTGCTTGGATGGTTGAGTAGTGTGTAGTGGAATTATTCACGGATAGTTGGAAGCATCTCAAAATATTTTGCCGAATACCCTCAGGAAATTCCCAAAGCTAGTACTAGAGGGTTTTGTACTTTTAACTAGAATTTATATATAAGAGAATTTAATTTGATTCCAAGGATAAATGTTCTGTATTTGGAATACCTTTCTGTAAAAAATGGAATCAACCTTATGGGAGTTGCAGAACTACTATATGAATTTTATTAGTGAATTAACTATGCATAGAAATGTTTAATTCACCAAAGATCAAAAATAGCTCAATAAATATTGGGATCCTACGGTTTGGAGGATATAGTTATGCATGTCTACTGGGAGTTGGAATTATTTCAGTACCTAAATTGAGTTAACCTGGAGAATTTCCCCTAGACTGAATTCGCCAGTTTTGTTATTTTTACCAAGGTAATTTTAGGAAGCTATTTAATATAGGGCTAGGGTGAGATGCAAAGTATGTCCAATACCATGCAGTAAATAGAGGGTTTAGTTCATTTGGAGTTGTCAAACTCACAAAAAAATTATTAGTGAAGAGAGTACATTTAAGTATTGGATTTTTTCAGTTTAATCTGGACAATATTTGGGTCAACCAGGAGCACTGTATGTTAGGGAAAATACTATAGTTCAGTATAAAATTTAGATTTATCCACTTACTGGCCTTTTTCATTTTTCTTAGGATTTAAACCTAGCAGCTATTTCCCTATTCTAAGAACAAAGAAGAAAAATAAAAGGAAAAGGTTTTCCACGGGCTAGATTTGCAGAGGGAACCAGCGGCAGAGGAATTCCAGCCCACCCGGGCTGCACCCTGCACGTTAGACATGTGTTGAAACATCCGGCCATGGGGCCCAACGGTCAGCTGCGGTGGGAGCCTGAAGGGTTATCGAGGCATCCGGGCCATAGGGGTAAGGAAGATCCAAAGATGGTTGTTCATCTTTAACCTACATCGACGGAAGAAGAGGGGAAACCCTAGCGGTTTCAGGAGGAGGTGGGGGAGCTCTACTAGGGCGTCTCTGGCGATGGGGAGGCCATAGGGAGACTCGGCGAGCGAAGGTAAATCAGATGAGGGGCGGCATGGCCTGGTTTGGTGCAGATCCAGGGTTCACGCGTCTCCCGCGGTGGTGTAGACTCGGATCTCACCGGAGGTATCTCCTAGGCGTCTACATCTCGAAAGGGAGATAATTGAAAGGGTTCTAGGGCCCTGGGAAAGGTTGGGGAGGGGTGGTTACCACAGGAGGATCTCGGGGAGGTGGACTTCATCAGAAAAGTTCCTCTCAGGTGTGCTCGACGGTGACAAGCTCCAGGGATCCTGCAGCGGTGAAAGAGGCGTAAGGGTTAGTAGATCAGGTGCAGGGGAATTCATTTAGGCTACTAGAAGAGGGGAGAGGAAGGAGAGAGTTTTCTATGCTTATTTCTTGAGTAATGGTCGGGAGGCCATTTTCTCCTTCTCTCGGGCATGCCAAGGTAGGGGAGAGGTAGGGGGATCTCTGAGGGGTAAGTGAGGTGGGAGTGGGGCAAATGAGCCAAGAGGAGGGGGTTGTGTGCCCTCTGGCCTATTTAACTCGAGTTGGGGGAGGTCCATGGTGCAATTTTTCCATGAGAGCAAGGGAGAGGGGGAAACCAGGGGATGGCCTTGCTGTGGGCGTTTAGGGACGAGGGATGGGGGTTTTATAGTCTGGTTTGGGGCAGAGGGGAGTGGTTGTCCTGGTGTGGAGAAATTTTCTACTCAATCAACAACGGCCACAAATCTCTCTCACATTTTAATCATATAAAACAAGGGGAGGGAGCTACAGTGATCTTGCTACAGCATAGCACAACTAGGAGGGGGTGGTGTCGTGTTGTGCAAGTTTGCATAAGTTGTTGTGGAGGTCTGTTGGTTTTAGAGATATAAAATGGCTTTGCTTTTAATTTGGATAATAATGAGGGTTATGAAGAAAGTGAAATACTTTGGATTGGTCTAGGTGGGAAAATGGTACTGGTGAGTAGGTATAGTTAAATCATGATCCTAGGAATTGTTTGGGATTTTTTAAATGATTAAAAGTCTACTTAATCGAATTTATTCAAAAAGTGCTGAAATGATTTATAGAATCTAAGGTGATATTTATTCGTTGGTAGGGTTGAGTTTTTGGTATGGAATGGTTCTAAATACCATATCACACTTTGGGTAATTTTATTGGGATTTGTTTAGAATGTAAAGTATTTTTAAGTTATTATTTCATGTTTCTTCCATTTAAGAAAAAGGGCAAAAGAAATAATAAAGGCTCCTAAGAATATTTATTTTTGGATTGGAATATGGAATATGATATATAGGCATAAAAATTTCCTGAAGTTGGCAAAGTGGTTTGGAGAAAAACAAAATTTCCTTTGTAGATAAAGGTTTGAATATTTTGTAAAGGAATGGAATTAAATAGTTTTTGGTTCCCAATAATTATGGAAATTATCTGGAGAGTGGTTTTATCATAGGTGGATTATGTAAACTTGAAGTGTCCATAATAACCAACCTTGGGTTTGAAATTCCACCTTAATAATGGAAGGAAACTAGACAGGGTTGATCTAGTGTTTGGATATTTTTATGTCATCTAAACATGGTTGGATTAGTGAGCGCAGAGCTCTCCTTGGTACAAGGGATAGATGGATGGATAGACCAAATTGTATAGATGATCATGGAAGAAGGAGTTTGACATGGTTTTATCTGAGGTGGTCTATGAGTGATGACAAAATTTGTTAAAAATAAGGCTACCATAATAGATGTTTCCTGATGCCTCATAAACCATGAGGGTATAGGAAGCAAAATGCTCCAATGGGAACAAGTGAACGGTGGATTTATATACCAGAGTTAGTACATTATAACCATTCAAAGAGTTGGTCCAAAGTAGATAGCATATGGATGTGATCTTCTGCCGAAATAGACAAGATGATAAGATTTACGGAAAAGATTATTATCTTGACTACAAAAACATCAATGATGAGTGGATAACATAATGGTTTCTCCAAGGGAGAGAGTGTCTTTGGTAGTAATAATGATGTAATACAATATGGTTCAATTACATTTTCAAGAATCCACACAGGTTGGAGTAGAGGAAGTTCCAAAGATAGAATCTAGTTAAAGATTCCAGACTTAGCCAAATTTGGCAAACTTGTGTATTTGAACTAGTGTGAAAGAGGGAAACATTTGGAGAGAAGGAAATGTTTTATTCTTATCATCAAGTGGATGATGTTGAAGTATATATTAATTAGAGAGGTTCCAAGTATATATTTGGTCTTTGATGGGTGGGATGCTAATACAAATGATTAGCTTAGTGGATCTGCTTAAGTAGATCAGAGGTTCACCTGAGTGGCTCAAGATAGATCTAGCTTAGTATGCTTGGTTCAAGATTTGGGGATCTCAAACATTGATCTAGTCCTAAGGGATGGGCTACTAGATTAGTTAACTCTAGTTCGTAAGCTAATAAGGCAATCGGTAGATCAAGGCAATTCATATATTCGAAATTATCACCTACTACTAAGGTTACCACCAAGTCTAGCTTGAGGTAAGAATGGGTGTTTTGAAGGGGTTGGGATTTGAAGTAATATAAGAACCTCTTGGTACTCTACCAAAATTAGAATGAAAATGTTTTAAGAAAGGTTTTTGGAAAACCTAGAGATAAGAGTAGTTGAATACTCTATCTTGAAAACATAAGGAGATAATATATAGGTCTCCATGGTTTTGTTAATATAAACTAGAAGATCCTTTTGTTGGCAAAGTCATATTGGCTCAATTTTGAAATACCAGAACATTTGGGAATATGAGAGATGAGACAAGACATCTCTTTTGTAAAATAGTTTTTGTTAACTAGTGTTGAAGTAAGGAGTATATCATCTAATACACAATCAGTTGCATAAGCACACACAAACAATCAACAGGCATTGCAACACTTAACAAGAAAAAGTTTTTGTTCCCCCAGATTTTTGCGTTTTGGACAACAAATTAGGTTTGCTGAAATTGGGATGTTACAGACCTTTCCCCGTTAAAATAATCTCGTCTCAATATTTGGGAGGAGAAGGGTTAGGTAAGAACATCAGCTTAAAAAATTTTAGTAGTGGAATTATTTAGATGATAAAAGGTTTACTACAGACAGGTTTGGTCAGCTACGGGTCGAGGCTGAGTGGTTGCGGGTTGAGCGGTTTGGAATAAGCTAGTCAAAAAGACGCAGTATTTTTCCCTTAGGGCGATGCTAGGTGGGTTTATCATCGACATGGTTCCTTCTTTTTGAGGCGAGACGACGACTTGAGCCTTCTTCGATCCTTTATTGCCGAGATCAGCTTTTCTACCTTCTTGGTCTTGAAACACCGGGAGTGTTGTCTATACGGTTGACCTTGCGATGGAGAAATTTCCCAGAGTATCTTCTTATTTTTCTAGGGGAGTGTGAAGTTGTCGTCCTACTTGCAGGGTCCATGATTCTACTAGAGGGGATGGTCATCACCTGACGACTACTAGGGGTCGACTCTCTCGGGTTTTTCTATTTTTTGCGGGAAACACGTGGCCTTTCCCCCTAAGAGCGAGGCTAAGGGTGCAGGGTGAGGTCGCCGACCTTCTTTATTGGGTTCGCGGTCGCTTCTAGAGGAGTGTTGTACTTTTCTTCTGGAAATGGTTATCGTCTGTTGATCTTGTGCGTATGTTGTCTTGATGGGCGTCTTAGCTAGCTAATGCGGTATCTGGTGGGGAGGATGTCGGTTTTTAGTTGAAGGTTGGGGAATGCGGTTTCGTGGGGTATGGTCGTTCCTGGTTGCATTGAATGCAACGTAATGGGTAAAACATGAGAAAGGGAAACTCAAATTAGCATCACATAGAGAAAAGTTCATACATATCTTAGTGGGTCTATGCCGGCTAGTTACGAGGGTACTTAAAGCATTACAAACCAGGGCGATGCTGTCGGGCGTCGGAGCACTTAAAGTTTTACAAAACGGGTTTGGGGACGATACATAGCTCTTCCCTATACGGGTAGGGGATTTTTTCTGAGCCGCTTGATGACTACTCCGAGGGATCCTCTTTGTCTTCCTCTTCACCTTCGGGGAGATGGGTGGAGGATTATTGGGCTTCCTATTAGGATTTGAATCTACTGAGATATTGGAGTGCAGTGATGCACTTCTTTCTTCCCCTGGGGAGGTGATGACTGCAAGTGCACAAATCGTTTGTAGCTAGTTTTGAAGTTCAGATATCGATCCCACATGAAGCCCAAAGGTAAATGTTTATTGGTGAAGTCTCTGTCGCATCCGAATTTTTCACAGGTCTTCGAATGAATTGACTGAAAGTGTTTATAATAAGAGTGTAATTTGGATGTAAATGGAAGTACTCTTGTTTGTTGACTAAAAATTAAACTTCTGAAATAAAAGGCATACAAAGTAAAGAACGATTTGTTTGTTTCTTCTGCAGATGACGAAGTAGGCGCGGGGAGTTTCAGTTCATGGTGATAGTGAATGTGCGGGGTGAATGAGTGATAAGTGTAACAAATATAATCTTATAAGTATGTGCATAAGCGAGCAACCCATAATTAGCCGGAACTCCTCTTGGTAGATTTCATTCCAACTTCAATAATCCTACTAGCCTGTTTACCACAACCATGGTCAGTCACTAGACTATTAAGATCCTTCAGGTTGCTTAGAAATTAAGCTCCTTGGATCGGACTAATGCAATAAGATCGGTGGTTCCCCGTTATCCTCAAGTCAAACTAGTTTCCCATTGATATCCCCATGTCACTCGAGGGTCGCCGGTCTGCTAGCAAACAAGATTATATCTATGAAGAACAATGCATCAAGTTGTCTGGGCCCTTAATTGGACAATAGGCATTAAGCATCCTGATACGTTGCAAACGTATCTATAATTTTTGATGCTCCATTCTTGTTTTACACCAATTGCCTCATGTTTTTTCTACACTTTGTGGCATTTTTATGTATTTTCTGGAACTAACCTATTAACAAGATGCCATAGTGCTAGTTCCTGTTTCTGCTATTTTTGGTTTCATAAAAAACTAGTAAAGAGATATTCTTGGAATTGGACGAAACAAAAGCCAAAGTTACTATTTTTCCCGACACGACACGAAGTCCAAAGGAGAGACGAAGAGGTGCCACGAGGTAGCCACACCTGGTGGACGCGTGGCCCCCCTGGCTGCGCCTCCATAGGGTGTGGTCCCCTCGGGCCTCCACCGACCTTGCCTCTTCTCCTATATATTCCCCTCGAGGCAAAAACCCTAAACACCAGATCAGAATTCCACGAAAAGTTCTCTAGCCCCGCCACCACCGAAGACGTGATTTTGGGGACAGAAGTCTCTATTCCGACACTCTGCCGGGATAGGAATTTTCTCCCTTAGCCATCTCCATTGATTCCACCACCATCTCCATCGCCGTTGTCGACTCCTATGATGAGGAGGGAGTAGTTCTCCCCCGAGGCTAAGGGCTCTACTGGTAGCTACATGTTCATCTCTCTCCCTCTCTCTATACGTGATCTTATTGTGGTCATGAGCTTTGTAATCTAGTTGAATCAAGTAGATGTACTCTGCTACTCAAGTGCTTTAATTGATGTAATATCCGGTTATCCCCATGTGTGTGAAGTTGATAGTGTGCACACCGTGTGTGACACTTAGGCCAAATGTTGCATAAATACTTATCATGAGTTATAATTTGAGTTGGATGTCTCTATGAAATTTCTGGTGTTTGCTGGAACCATCTAGCTCTCAAGGTGATAGTTAGGGGTTACCTAGATGGGGAATGAGGACTTTAAGGTGTGCTGTTATAGCCCTACACCGTGAATTAGTGTTCGTTATCCAACCGGAGAGTAGTTCGGGGTAGCCTAGTAAAGAGAAGATATTATATATTTATTGAGAGTGTCCACTAGTGAAAGTATGACCCCTAGGCCTTGTTTATAAGCATTAATACAATATTACAATTAGTCCTGCTACATGTTTGCTTGCTTCCATTTTTATTTCAGATTGCAATTACCACTTATAATCATCCATATTACTTATATTTCACTATCCCTTCGCTAAACTAGTGCACCTATACACCTGACAACTGTATTGGGTGTGTTGGGGACACGAGAAACTTCTTGTATCTTGATTGCAGGGTTGCTTGAGCGGGATACCTTTGACCTCTTCCTACCTGAGTTTGATATACCTTGGGTGATCCACCTAAGGAAAACTTGCTGCTGTTTTACAAACCTCTACACTTGGAGGCCCAACACTATCTACAAGAATAGAAGCGTGTGTAGACATCAAGCTCTTTTCTGGCGGTGTTACCGGGGAGGTAAGGTAAAAGGTACTCACATCCTCTGGCTACTAAGCTATCTTCTAGTATTATTGCTGGTGTATGAGTGCTCGAAGTTATTTCCTTTAGATTCTGCAATTATATATTTTTGTTCCTTGTTTTTATATTCATGAGTTAGGATTAATGGAAAACAACAACAAAATTAGAATCTTTATAGAATTTATCTTGAGTTAGGACATGAAGTGTTTGAAGAAAAATTAAAAAAACCGATGGAACTTTATTTGCAAGATAATAGCAAAGTTATTAGTTTGAATTCTTTGAACACCATTATTGCTAATGCTATGAAAAGTCTAAGCTTGGGGAAGCTAGTTTTTATGATCTTTTTAGTTCCCCAGCTTTAGGGGAGAAAAATTGTTATAATGATACTATACCTCCAATATATGATGATTACAATGATGAATATGATATTTTCAGTCCATCTACTATAGAGGAGAAAGTTTGTTATGATGATACTATACCGCAAATATATGATGAATATGATATTTTCAGTCCACCTACTATTGAGGAGAAAATTAATTATGATTACAATATGCCTCCTATATTTGATGACTATGGTGATGAGAATAATAAAGATATATAATTTGTTGAATTTCCTCCCACTATGATTAATAAGAATGACTATGCTTATGTGGAGAGTAAAACTTATTTTATGCATGTGGATCATGATAAAAATGTTTTATGTGATATTTATATTGTTAATTTTATTCGTGATGCTACTGAAATTTATTATGAGAGAGGGAAACATGGTTTTATGTATCTCAACAATATTAAGTTTCCCCTCTTTATGTTGAAAATTTTGAAGATGCACTTGTTTTGCTTTCCTATGCTTGTTGATTTGTGATTTTATGACTTGTTTCTTTACAAGATTATTTTCCATAGGTAGTGGGTTAGACTTAAATTTGTTTTATATTTGCTTCTACATGCTTACTTTTCCTTCAAATTCATATTTCTTATGCGAGCATCATCGAAATTATCATGCCTATCTTAATGGCTATAAAGAAAGAGCTTTTGGGAGACAACCCATTATATTTTTGCTTTCATTTTATTTTTGTTTATTTATGTTTTGGAAGTTATTGCCTCTGTAATAACCTCTCCTTATCCTTTTATTTTGGTTTTTGTGCCAAAAATAGCCTCTAATGAGAGGGAAGTAAGATTTGGGGGAGTTGTTGTCTCGAAACAGATTTTCGTGCTTCACTATAGAAAATCGTGAAACATCCCAGAAATTCGGAATGATTTGTAATTTTTTGTGCGCATGCCCCTAGTATTTACCCAACTTTCATTATTTTTGCACTTTTCGATTTGAGGATAATAAGATTTTTGAAAAAATCGGTCTTTACCTGCTGGTCTGTTTTGACAGATTCCTGTCATTATTTGCATTTGCCTCTTAATCGGTTTCTTTATAATTTCTCTTTGATCACTTGAGATTTTAAAAGGATTTGCTATAGTAGCCTATGTTTTAATGGATGATTTACTGGAGTTTAAACTGAATCCCAAAGGCTTATTATCTCGAATACACTAATGTTGCTAATGAAGATTGTGTGAAGTTTTGTATGAAGAAAGTTTTCAAGTGTAGGAAGAGAAGATGTGATGAGATGAAGTATGGACAAAAGCTCAAGATTGGGGATCTCACCCGTGTCACCCCAAGAAATATTCAAGAAGTACAAGCTTCAAAGCTTGAGGATGCCCAAGGCATCCCCTTCTTCATCAACAAAAATCTCAGATCTTTTTTTTCAAAACACTATATTTTTGCTTCATGCACTATGTGTTGTTCTTGGAGCGTGTTTGTTTTTGTTTTTAGTTTTATTTTGTTTTGTTTTCTGCAATAATTTGGTTGGACCCCAACACACCTATTTTGGAGAAGTCACACATATTTCTTCATTGCTTAGAACACTCTAGTTTTCACTCTTATTATTCTGTGAGTGTTCACTTTTGCTAGCATTGCGTTTAGCTTTAGTTTTCTTCTGCTTTTTTCTTAGAAAATTTAGTTCTTCTTTGTAGTTAGGTGAGACATGCTCACTGGTATTTATTTATTATTACCTTTGTGAGTTGTTTCAAAAAAGTTGATTGGTGTTAGAAAAGAGTTGAATGTTTCATGCTTGTAGTGGTACAAAATGAAGCTTTTTTTGACTGTGACTTAGACTGTATCATGTCATGATAGATGTTGGTTTGAACATATTCTTAGTGATTATTTTTCTAGAATGACTTGTTTCAAACAATTGAGATTGACTAATGTGCCATGAAATAATCATGCATTATTTTAGCATACAAAATCATAATATTGTGGTATTCTCCTTTGATGCTTTATTTGGGTTGACTTGGCACATGCTTACACCATGTTATGACTATGAACCAGTCACCTTAGCGTATAAGATCATTTAGCTTTTGACTTGAGATATCACTTTATGCTTTGATTAATAATGTTTTGTTGCTCTGCATGATTATTGTCAACACCCAAATTTTTAATCCTAGATGCCTGTTATGCCGTACATCGCAATCCCAGGATTACCATTTTTGCGAGACATAACAGAATTGATAGCACAGTACATCATCCATTATAAACCATAATAGTCTTATAAATAGTTGATCATAAGATCAAGTCTGAATACAAATCAAAGCAGCGAAAAAAACGTAGTAGAGGCTCCATCTTCATGGTCACAGGAAATGCTGACAATGGGAGATGGTCCTAGTTATCATAGGCGTCCTACTGTCCGTCCTCCTCATACTCCCCTTCAAATTCTGGCCATGGGAATATCCAGGGACAAAGCCATGAGTACTTTTAAAGTACTCGCAAAATATCACCTAAGAAGTAATACCATTCTAGTAGGAATCCTAAGCTCTAGGTTTGTTTGCAATAAGCCAATTTTATTTCATAAGTACTTAGTAGTAATGACCTAACTTTATTTGTCCATATTACTCAAGAGGGAAAGCTAGTTTCATGTCCACAACTCTGTGTGGTCAATCATAGTCATAATTCGAGTCACAAGTCATTTTGAAAACATGTGACAACGGAACAGTATGGCCATCCAACTGTCCATGACCACGGACACGGCTATTCGAATAGTTTCACACTCTGCAAAGGTGGTACACTTTCACCACAACATTCGATACATCCTTCAGGGATAACCCTAAATTATCATCCTTGGTATGCGGATAATCAATCCTAACCTTTCAATTACACACCCTAGTATAGGCACCTCCCCTATGAGTTTGGCCTCCCAACCATGGCCATCTGCCATCCCGGGAACTGCATAGGTGGGCATTCATATTCACAAGGTAGCCTCAGCTCAACCTCGTTCCGCGAGGGAACCCATACTAAGACACATAAACTTCCAGTTAAGCCCTACCCCAACTCAGGTATTGTGGATGTACGGTAAAATTGGAATGATATCGCATCCGAACCGAACCAAAGTTTTTATCAAAGTCAGGGAACATACTTCATTCAGTATCATCATCAACTCATTGTGTTCCATAACACATGTCAAGACATTTCAATAGAATGACTCATCATTCCAAGGTTTTCATAATTATTTTATAAAAGTGCTCCCATCTATAGTCATAAAGATTAGTTTAGCACTAGCATTTATCAATGAGGGTGTCACTATTTGATAAAGATTAGTGTAACTACCTACACCTAGTTTTATGCTCTTGATGGCATCTTTCCTATTTTTCCACTAATCACCAATTAATTAACTAACAGAGCAACTTTAATAAAAGGGAGAAAAGATAAAGCTTGCATGTAAAACTTAGGATTGGTATAATCAAGGTGGTATCCTAATAGTATGCATAGTTCTATCTTGCATAGTGTAGCTTGCCTTGGTTGGTACAATGGTCGTAGTTCTCTTCCTCTTCTTCGTAGAATTCTTCCTCCTCATAGCCCGGGTTGGTACTAGCGTCTATAAATAAATACGAGGTACATAGTCACCAAACAATACTTAACCACTTCTATTTAGCACACAAAGATCCAAACTAGATGATTTAGCATCTTCTCTATCATTACAAGAAAAGGGTGACAAGATTTTATTTATCTTATTTTAGAAAAGTAATTTCTACTCGTTGAAAAGTTACCTAAGTTTTAATATTCTCCAATTCAAATATGGAATCATATTGACACATGTCCTCACCACATATTCCAATACTTGGGAATGTGATTTAAAGTGGTCAGCCTAAATTACCAAGTTTAATAATGTCAAATAAAAATATTTATGTAACTAGAAATGACTATAAGGCAATTCTTTAATTTTGGCCCAGGACTACTTCATGTAAAACTATATATTTTTACATATTCAGATAGATCATGGCTAATGTGATTTTTGAGAGTTGGAATCAACTCAAAAGCAGTTATGGCTGATTTTAGAAAAATGTTTGAAGTTATAAAAGTCTTTGCCTTGTTATTTTTGCTAGGGATGATCTACAAATTCAAACTGTTTGAATACAACGAGAGTGTCTACAGATTTTCATCTACTTTCTAGAAAAATTGGTTTCATTCAATTTTGTTTAGTGAATATTCCTGAATTGAATTTTAAAGTCATCTACTTTATAGGGTTTTGAAATAAAAGAAAAAACTAAGTTTGAATTTATAGCTCATGGGAATGCTAACGGGTAGGCCAACTCGTGATGCGCTTGTAGCGGAACCAGGGTTGGTCCCATGCGTCAGTGACTAATCCAACGCGAAGCGGTATCCTTCAATCTAGAACGCACAATTAGAGCACGATCGACGGCTCCGCGTCGTCGTCTCCGTCACACGGTACACGCGAGATTCTAACCCTAGCGCTATGGCGGGTGTCGTCGGGGGCTTACCAGGGATCCAGCTAAGTTCGACGAGGTGGGTAAACGAGCTTGTCGATGACGGTGGTTCGAACGATGGTCATGGCAGCTCCTGGGGTGGCTCCTAGCGATGGTTCCTCTTCTTCACTACAGCGATAGGCTTCGGTGAACTTCCAGCGGTGTGGTGCTTGCCTTGCTCCGGGGACGAGTCAGAGAGATTGCTGGGTGAGAGGGGAGTGGAATGATGTGCGTTTTGAGGCAGAGGAAGGGGTCTATTTATACCCCCGTGAGAGGAGCAGAGTGGCATGGCTCGCACCACTAGGAAATACCCTACTAGTGAGGTACCAAATTTGGATAGTAGTGGCCCACTAGTGGTGCCCCACTAGCATGGCGCCACTAGTAAACTTTACTAGCGGCGGACTGGTGGTTCCTCACTAAGAATGGATACTAGTGGCGCACCCCCATGGTGCCTCACTAGTAATGGATACTAGTGGCGCACCAACTAGGTGCGCCACTTATATAGGTGAGTCAGTAGTAGAAAAAATGATGGGACACTACTATATTTGGTAAAAAAAATTAAATACATTGTACATGTATTTATACACAGTTATACGATTCAAATACAGTACATTATACAGTATGCATACAGATATAAACTGATCACATATTGTACTTGAACTAAACAATGATAAGACTAAGACAATTGTAGTTCAACACATTACTTAGAATTTGAAATGGAGACAAGTGTCAAATTATTAAGGTGCATGTACGATCGAGTAGCTAGCATGTTCACCTCAATGGAGGTAGTCACCTAAACCACCATCGAATACATTAGAACCGCAATCACGACGGCGAGGACTACGATAGATCTTCATCCGGTTCTGATTCCGTTTCCTCGGGTGGTTCTCCACTTAGCTTGCACCTCTCTACTCTTATAGTATTTGTGGTTGTTTCATGGGAACTTGTTCACTTTCTTCAGACAGTTTTCCCACTCTTCATACACTCCTAGAACATCGTTGATGTACACGACATAACACTTCTTCATCTCTGTAACAAGATAGATAGTATTAGGCAAATGAAAGCAAGCTTTTTGACATGATAATCAAATGATGGGTGAAGAAAGATGTAAAACTCATAAAAAGGGGCAACTCAAATAAATTCCCTGCACAAAGAAAATCCTAGAGGCAGAACCAGATCTTCACACAGCTACACAGCCACAAAAAAAGTGCTCCAGCACTAGATAATTATGCAGAAAAATGCGTTGATGTACATACACACATATCAGTATCAATCATATCAATTTCGCTGGTTGCTGAACAGCTTCTGTATATACACATATATCAGCTGATGTACATATGTATTAGATTGTATAATTTCTACTTTAGTAATAAAACATAAATAGATGGACCTGTCCTAATCCTGTACATGATAAGAATGGATAAGTTCCAAAAAATACTTATAATTTGTTCAAGGCAAATCAATACTGGAAGCTATTCTACCAAAACAAAACTAATGATTTTAGTTCAAGGCAAACCAGAGTATGAAAATTAGGAAGATTCAGAGCATGAGCCACATCTTTATGTCAAAATTGAATAAGATGTCCGATATACAAGTATGGAGCTGAATAAAAGTTTTGACTGATTCTTATATTGTGCATATGTTTTTCTAATCTGCAAGTTATATTGTGCATATATGGTACCATGGCAACTCATGGGCATATAGTAGGTCTTAGTTCGTGCTGTGAAATATGAATGGAATAGAAAAGTTAGACTAGCTTAAAGATCGTGTATATCCTGATTTTGGGCTGCTAATTTAAATGGATGAGGCATCGGTCAAACATTTCAGAATTTCAGATATACTAAGTTTGACTGATTCATATGTAGATGCTGATGTTGGACCACCTTAATTTTTGTCTGATTTATAATTTCAGATATACTATGTTTGAACAACGACCAAGTGGTAGCATCGGTCAACTAATTTATGGTTGAGGCAGTACTAATGTGACCTTGTATTTAACCACACAATTCAGTATGAACAACACAATTAGTGGCTGTGTACAATCATTGAGAAATTTGCATCCGTAAATAAAGTCTCAGGCTACCTCCTACATAACTAGAACCCAGGAACACGAGAGAGTCGTTGTGGCACCCAGCGGAGCAGTGCTGGCACTGATGGCGAACACGGCCATCTTGTCCAACAGCAGCGGC
Source organism: Avena insularis (assembly GCA_023614405.1). Classification (NCBI taxonomy): domain Eukaryota; kingdom Viridiplantae; phylum Streptophyta; class Magnoliopsida; order Poales; family Poaceae; genus Avena; species Avena insularis. The sequence continues at coordinate 87,407,772 of CM042685.1, read as the reverse complement.
TGATGTTGCATAGTTGCGACCAGCAGGTCAGGTCTGTCAACAGCCGACAGAGGGGAGTGGAGACGAGGAGTGGAGGAAGGGCTCACCTCCGAGGAAGAAGAGGGCGGAGGACGACGCGGTCGCGGACGGCGGCTGCACGGGCGGCTCCTCCGGCGCGCTCTTCCATGGGCGGCACCTGCACGGGCCGCACCTCCACGGGCGGCTCGGGATCCACGGCGCATCGACGACAGCGGAGCGAGGCGAAGAGCAGCGTGGTGGTCTTCGGGTGCGGCTGGATCGGTCTAAGAAAGAAGAAAGGGGCGGGGGACCGTGGCACTATGAGATTGGGGAGAGGAGAATGGAGATGGGGAGGGGAGTGGCGCTCACCTCGACGGTGCTCGCGGCAGCAGGTAGGAATGGAAGCGACGGCGGCTTCAAGCAATGGACATCGACAGACGGCGGCGGCTTCGAGCAGTGGACAAGTAGCAGTTGACCAGCGAAGAAATCGAAGAAAACAAAAGAATAGGCGTTGCACTTAACTGTTGGGATAGATTATAAGTGGCATATGAAGGAGGGGTATTAAGACAAAAAGGCTAAGGGGGATTAATTGTTATTCAATTTCTACACGTAGTCTAGTGGTTGTCCATTTGTTTCAGTAGGTTGGCAACCCAGGTTCTATTCCTTGTGGCTAAATTTTTAAAGTACATTTTAAATGAAATGTATAAACATTATCTAAATATAATATAAACTAGGAGTCTAAAACAGAGTTTTAATATTTTAGAAAGTATATTTTTAAATATATAGACATTATCCAAATATAATAAAAAGTAGGAGTCTAAAACACAGTTTTAATATTCTAGATGTCAAAATATTATTAAAAACCATAAAAGAAAATTACAAAATAAAAACAAGTTGATTAATAATTTCATCCATCCATATATAGTATAAATTTTGCATGTTCATTACAAAATAAGAATAAGTTGATTAATAATTTCATCCATCCATCCATATACAGTATAAATTTTGCATGTCCACACATATGAAACGTAGTGATTCGGAGCGTACTAGCGTCTAGTGTTCTTCTCTTGAACGGGAGACCTCTTTTAGGTAGGGTTGTGGTGTATTTTTCTTGATCAGCGTAGTGTAGGGAGAACCTTCACTTACATATACTTCAAACAAAAATAGGTATAACAAGAAAGAGTATGTACGAAACCATGCAAAAAACAAGCTAGGACTAGGAGTTCGAGTAGATTTAGGAGTAAGAAAAGAGGTTTTACTTACATATGTATGAACCAAAGTGAGTTGCACAAGCTATAATGGTGAAAAATGGAAGAAATGAGGTGGGAAGAAAGAGATCCACGTCCAGATCTACTTTTCGGGAGAGGAGAAAGAGGAGGGTAAAATAGGGTGGTAGGTGGCTTCATCCATGTGCTTAAAATAGGGTGGTAGGTGGCTTCATCCATGTGCTTAAAAGTGTTGCCAGGTTAGTAGTGAGGCACCGGTATATGGTGCGCCACTACAAGACTACCACCTACCACGAGCCGGTCACCCCCACCTATAAGTGGCGCACCCTGTAAGGGGGGCTCACTAGTACAATACTAGTGAGGCACCCTTACGGGGTGCCCCACTTATAAGTGGGGATGTCCAATATAATATATAAGTGATGCATCAAGTTATGTGTGGGTCACTAGTATTCGAATACTAGTGGAGCACCCTTACGGGGTGCATCACTAGTATATTTAAGTGACCCATCATTTTAGCTGTGGGACACTAGTACTAAGTTTACCTATAAGCATTTTCCTAATAGTGTCTAGCTCATTGGAGACATCGTTACATGAAGCTATCAGCATGGCTGAGGGTGTAGGTCGGCGAAGGGCTTTAGGGAAGTCTCCATGCGCACAGTGGCACGACGAGGCGCGGTCTCAGTTGGTCGGGAACGTCCATGCTTTGCGTTGGTACCAAGGGCTTTCGTCACGGCGTACGGTGGTCACGGAGCGCGCAGGGTCAAACGGGCATGTCTGGGAGATTGCTGGCGTCGCGGCGAACAGGTTGGTGCAAGGGAACAGCGAGGCGCGGCTTGGTCGCGCGGGATTGCTCAGTGCTCTAGCGCGGCGATCGGCATGGTCGAGTGTTAAATGGGTGCGGCTGCGCTGGCATCTCCATGGGCTATCGTTGGTCGGCGCGTACACAGGCGATGGCGGTGAGGTCACGGCTACCTCCTAGACATCATGGGTGAGGGTGGCACGGCTTGTAGAAGCGTGTCCGCGTTGTGGTGACATGGGTGAGCTCGGGTATGCCAAGTGGTGAAGGTTTTGAGAGTTTTCCAAAAATGAGTACCTTGATGCATAAGTGATGGTGCTCGACATTGCACTTTGTTGGTAACCCCAAGCGCAGGGTGTGAAGAGCACAGCAGCAAGTTTTCCCTCAGTTGAAACCGAGGTTATCGAACCATAAGGAGGAAGGAAACATCACACAGGTGTTGAAAACAACGTGGAGACCTGCACAACACAAACTCAAGACTTTGTCCCAACGAATCAGTGAGGTTGTCAAGCTCACCGGTTTGCTGTAACAAAGGATTAAACGTATGGTGTGGAAGGTAATGGTGGTTTGCAGCAAGTAAACAAGTAACAGTGGAGGATGTATCAATGGTAAAGATTGGACCGGGGTCCATAGTTCACTAGAGGTGCTCCCCTTAGATAAACAACATGGCATGAAGGGTATACAAATTACAGCAGGGCAATTGACAAGAACTGAGCAAGGAATAACAATGCAATTACTAGTTAGAAAGATACTATGAGGTTGATTGGGCAATACAATAAGATACATAGACCGCCATCCAACTACATCTATGACTAGCACGCGGCAAGCTGCGCTCTCCGCCCCTAGTGGCTCCATCTCATACGTCAATCATGCCAACAAGCATCTCTCTTGCACAGAGCACATGGACCCCGCCGCACGACATGAGGTCACCAAAACCCTCAACACATCCTTCATGGAGATGTACGTCAATAGCAACGTCATACCGAAGACGCCACATGCTGCGATCATGGCAGCGACCACGTACCTCGCATCTCATCCACCTCCGGTGGGGGACCCGAAGAGTGCCATGTGCAAGTCTGCGCTAGCCGGGCTCGGACTCGTCGGAGCTGCGCTCCACGATGAATTTCCCACGGAGCCGAAGTAAAAGGCTATGGTCTGATTCAACCGTAGCCCTACACCCTCATCCGACGAGGATGAGCACGATCTACCTCGAGGACGCAAGATCCCAAGACGTTGCAACAGCGGCTGTGACGCTCGAAATGACCTCGCCCAGCGCAAGGTCGACAAGGCACGTGCCAAACGTGCGTGCTCAACCGAATCCGAAGAGGATGACGATGGAGAAATGTGCCAAGCCCGATGCTTCAGCAGATCTGTTCGGCGCACACGGATGCTGAAAAATTTCAAGCTTCCTTCGGACACTCCGAAGTTCGACGACACGCAGGATCCGAAGGCCTGGCTCAGTGACCACCTCTCGTCCGTCAAGATGCATGGTGGTAACAAGAACACCGCCCTGCAATGCCTTCAGCTGCAGCTAACATGCGCAGCCCGTAACTGGCTCAGCAACCTGTCGTTAGGATCCATCCGAAGCTGGGTGGAACTGGCATACAGATTCATCCGAAACTTCAAGGGCACCAGCAAGAGGCCAGCCTCAATCGAGGAACTGCGGGCATGTACTCAACGTACGGGCGAATCCATTCGCTCGTACATCTTGCACTGGTCCAACATCAAGAACTCCGCGGCACACATCTCCGAGGAGAGGAAGATCGATGCCTTCAAGGATGGTGTCAACGGCCGGACTTCAAAGAAGAACTTGGGCGCGTCAAGCCCAAGTCACTCGACCACCTCATGGACATCGCCAATAGGTGGGAAGATGGCGAGGATTCCCTCCACCGAATGCATTCGGATGATGAGGACGAATATGGACGCAGGCGCGAACGCCGCAGCAAGAGAAGATCGTGCGTCTACGACGACCGCGACAGAGTCGACATGGTTGTGGCTGGCTACGACGATCGACGCAACAATGGCAACCACAGCAGCGGAGGATACCGCGGAGGAAACTTCCACGATGGCTGACACTCAACACAAACATGGCAGCTTCGCGGCCGTGATGATGAACCCTCGGCATATGACAAGTTGTCGGGTCCCTTCACCATCCACTTCTACATCGACAAGCAGGATGGCAAAAAGAAGGCCAGCCACATGCTCAAGGACTGGCGCGAGTTCCAGAGACTCAGCGAGGGTCTAACCCAATTGCGATGCCAGATCGTGAACCCTGGGTTCGGACCAGCACCTGCACCAGGTGACATCGCCCACGGAGCTCCTCCACCACCACCCATGGGACCGTCGAATCCAACAATCACACCTCCACCAAACAACAGCACTGGCGGATACCTGCCGCCAAGAGGGTCCCTGTTGATCTAGAAGGGACGCCCTACCAATAGGGTGCAAAAGAAGATCACTCGACAGGTCAGCCCCGCTGTAACCGCTCTGCCTGCCATCCCTGAGTACCTCAGTGGCTCGGAATCCTGCATCACATTCGATTGCTCGGATCACCCTCGCCATATCCCTCGCCCAGGTCATGCTGCCCTGGTGCTTGCTGTGCAGATTAGAGGATTCGAGATGAGCCGCGTCTTCATAGACGGTGGCAGCAGCATCAACCTGATGTTCGCCAGCACCCTCGCAGCATGCGGATCCCGATGTGCAACCTGGAACAATCCGACACAACGTTCCACGACATAGTCCTAGGGAAGGGCATATATCCCCTGGGAAAATATAGCTCGACGTCATGTTTGGCAAGCCTGCAAACTTTCGATGCGAGAGGCTCAAGTTTGAAGAGGTGGATTGGCCATCATAGTACCACGCCATCCTCGGGCGCGTGGCGTTCGCAAGATTCCTAGCAGTACCACACTACGTGTACCTGCTGTTCAAGATGCTAGGGCCCAAGGGCCTCATCACAGTCCAGGGGAGCTTCACCCGATCGTACCACTACAATAGATATTTCAACAGAATCTCCCAGTCGTTCGGCATGCAAGAGGAACTCACAAGGATCCGAGAGGTGACAGACAACGGAGCACTCCCAGTCGCCAGGAAAAACTCACCTGACATGTCGTTCGACTCCACAGTCAACACGAAAAAGGTGCAGGTCCACCCAACTGATGCCCCCAAGACGTCGCTAATCTCCAACGACCTCAACCTCACATAGGAAAGCGTGCTCGTCGAATTCCTCCGTGAGCGCTCGGAAATCTTCGCCTAGTGTCCAGTGGACATGCGAGAAGTTCCCAGGGAATTTGCCGAGCATGCACTCAATGTGTTCCCGGATGCAAGGCCAATCAAGCAGTCGATCCGACGACTATCCAAACCACGAGCAGAAGCAGTTGGAATCAAAGTCAACAGACTCCTCGACGCTAACTTCATCCGAGAAATCAAGAAGAGCAAGTGGCTGGCCAACACTGTGCTAGTCCCCAAAAAAGACACGGACATCTTGCGGATGTGCGTGGACTTCACGCCACTCAACAAGCACTACCCCAAGGACCACTTCCCCTTTTTTCGGATCGATCAGATCATCGATTCAACTACAAGATGCGAGAAACTCTCCTTCCTCAAGGCCTACTCAGGCTACAATCAGATTCGGCTGAAGGTCGAAGATCAAGAGAAAACGGCATTCATCATGTCGTTCAGAGTGTTCTGCTACAACACCATGACTTTCAGGATGAAGAATGCAGGTGCCACGTACCAGAGGTGCATGCAGGCGTGTCTGAAGAACCAGATCGGTCGCAACATCCAAGTCTATGTCGACGACATCGTCATCAAGACCAGAGAAGCCAAGACACTGATCGACGATCTCCGCGAGACATTCGATAACTATGATCACTACAAGATCAAGTTGAATCCAGACAAGTGCGCCTTCGGCGTCCTATGTGGCCAACTACTCGGCTAGTTCATCTCCCAATGAGGGATCGAGGCGCTCCAAAAAAATCCGGGCCATACTAACCATGGAGAATCCGAAGGACCTCAAAGGTGTCTAGCAACTAGCTGGGCGCATCACGGCGCTAAGCAAATTCATCAGCCACATGGGTGATAAGGCCCTTCCTTTCTACCAGCTGCTACGCAAAGCTGACAAATTCGAGTGGACACCCAAAGCAAACGACGCATTCGAAGCACTCAAGCGCCTACTCTCCACCTAGACCGTCTTGGTCATGCCAAAGGAGCGAGAGCCTCTGCTGCTATACATCGCAGCCACGCACCAGGTGGTAAGCACTGTACTCATGGTTGAACGACCCGAAGATGGCAAGACCCATGGGGTCCAACGCCCAATCTACTACCTTAGCAAGGTACTGACACCAACAAAGCAGAGGTACCCTCACTACCAGAAGCTTGCCTACGGCGTTTCAATGACGACTCGTCGACTGAGCCACTACTTCCAGGAGCACCAGATAATGGTTGTCAACGAAGCGCCATTGTCCAACATATTGCACAACCCCGAAGCCACAGGACGCATGGCCCTGTGGGGCATCGAGCTATCCCCTTTAGACATAGTCTACGAGCGGCGCCAGGCGATCAAATCTCAGGTCCTCCCTAACTTCCTCATCCACTGGATGGAGCTCCAGCTGCCAGACATCCCGGACATGACACAGTCATGGACGATGCACTTCGACGGCTCCAAGCGTGAGGCTGGAGCAGGAGCTGGCGTCATACTGACATCCCCGCAAGGCGATAAGATGAAATACGTCCTTCGGATGAAATTTCGTGCCTCCAACAACGAGGCCGAATACAAGGCCCTCATCCACGGCATGAGGATGGCAAAGATCTGCGACGCAACACGCCTAGTAATCTACAGTGACTCGAACCTCGTCGTCCAGCAGACGATGAACGAATGCGACGCCCATGCCGCCAACATGATCGCATACCGCGCACTCCACAACTCACTCAAAGGAGACTTTGATGGCTGCAAGCTTCGGCACGTTGGAAGGGACGGGGAAGCCGATAGACTCGCCAACATCGGCTCCACATGCGCACGGGTTCCACCAGATGTGTTCCTTGAACAAATCTGCGTACCCTCTATCAAAATAAAATTCCCCAAGGGATTACCCGAAGAAGCAGAGCACTCGGGGGCTGTGCCACCTGAAGGACATGAAGGGCCCAAAAAACTCGACACAGAAGCCGAGCTCGTTAGCCTAATGCAGGTCATGGCGATCGAGGAGACATGGACGTAACCGTACCGACGGTACCTGCTAAACAAGGAACTGCCCGACGACCCGACAGATGCCCGACATATATCTCGCCGGTCTAAAGCATTCACCCTCCACAATGGCGAGCTATACAAGCGCAACATTTCGGGTGTGCTCCAAAGGTCCGTCACCTTCGGTGATGGCAAAACCATCCTTCAAGACATCCACGAGGGCATTTGCGGTCATCATGCAGGCAGCCGCGCCCACGTCGCCAAAGCCTTGCGAGCTGGATTCTACTGGCTAACGGCCATGAATGATGCTAAGGACATCGTCCGAAGGTGCAACGGCTGCCAAAGGTTCACGGACAAGCCACACACACCAGGATCAGAGCTAAGGCCCATACCACTGGCCTGGCCCTTTGCCCAATGGGGCCTCGACATGATTGGCAAACTGCCCAAATCTTCGAAAGGAGGCCACGTCTACCTCCTGGTTGCAGTCGACAAGTTCATCAAGTGGTTCGAGGCCATGCCCGTCATCAATCAAAGCGGCAAAACGACCGTCAAATTCTTCGAGTCTATAGTCTACAGGTTCGGCGTGCCGCACACTATCATCATGGACAACGGGTCGAACTTCATCTCGAATGAATTCCAGGACTTCTGCGAGGGCCTTGGCATTAACATATCATACGCCTCGGTGGCGCACCCGCAGACCAACGAGTAGGTCGAAAAGGCCAATGGCCTCATAGGCGGAGGCATCAAGAAACGCCTGCTCAGCCCACTCGAATGGCTTGCGGGATCTTGGGAAGAAGAGCTACCCTCCGTCCTCTGGAGCCTACGTACAACGCCGAACAGCACAACTAGCTTCACACCTTTCTTCATGGTGCACGAAGCTGAAGCCGTACTACCTGCCGAGGTACACCACAAGGACCCACGGGTCGTCGCCTACATCAAACTGAATCAATTCCCGCACTGGAAGACGCCGTTGACACACTCGACGAGGCACGCGACATCGCTGCGGCTCGCTCAGCGGTCTACCAGCAGAGCCTCCGCAACTACCACATCCAACGGTTGCACCCAAGGTCCTTCGTCGAAGGAGACCTCATCCTACGCCTCAAGCAAGAGTAGCCAAAAAAGCTCGAGTCACCCTGGGAAGGGCCCTACATTGTCACAGAAGTCATCCCAGGCGACGCTTATCGCCTCAAGGGCATCGCGTCAGGATTCGAATACTCCAACCCCTGGAACGTCGCACGTCTGCGATGCTTCTACCCTTAGTTATCCCTTTACTTTCAATAAGGCTACTCGGCAAGGCTGCTCAGCCGAACAATGTACCTCCTCGTTACGATATGAATAAAAGCTAATTTCCTTGGCCGAAATTTCATTTCCTCGCATTACTTTTTGTCATAACACGCTCGGGGGCTCCGCCTCACCTCACAACTTCGTCGACTGAGAATAACGCATGTAACCTGAGTAGCTGACCACGTCAGGCTAACGAAAAGGACATGCACATAACAAAAGAACCACGTGCTAACACAAATAAAATTTACAGAAAAGGGCATAACAAGCCCACTCGAATATATACAAGTTTTACATCTATCTTTTTACAGGGTCTATCTATTCTGAAGAATCACGTGTACCCGATGCTCAAAGAGATCCACGACCTCTTCAGCATACTGCCTAACAGCCGCATAATGCGGGCGCATGTCCCAAAGGCTACCGTATGGCCGAAGAGGAGGCCCAGCCACCACCGCCGCGAGATCGATATCAGGGCGATGGAGCCGAACAAGCGAAAGGGAAGCTTTCACCACTACAACCAGCTGGTGCCGCACCAAATCTCTCACATGACCCATGTCTCGAATCTTCGACAATAAACCCCAAAGAGTGGAAGGTGTCTCGTCTAGGGGGAACCTGACATATAGAATCGACACCAGGGAAGTTTTCGCCTTCTTCAGCACCCGCGAAACTTGATGCACACGATCCTGCACCGTCGCAAGGACAGTGGCCCGGTCGAGGTCCATCCAGAAGAAGCCGCCAACTTCCAAGTCTTGTTGGGTCAAACAATTGATCCGAACCGCAACGCGCTCTTTCTCCTCCTTCGGAACGAGATTGGCACCTACAGAAAACTCAGAATAAGGTGACACACAAACAAGGCACATCGGAAAACGAGCAGCAGCTCATGAAAACTCACATTGTAGTTGCTCGCTCAACTGCCGCAACTCCCCCATAAGATACTCCTCCCTGGCGGTAGCTCGCTCAGCCTTCGCCTTCCACACGTCCGCGTGGCCTCGAACGCCAAAGATCTCCTTCTCCAAAATATGGACGCGGTTGCGAAGGAAAACAAGTTGCGACGCATCATCCAGTGATGATTACGGCTTAGGAGCAGCCGAAGTATCTATGGGAATCGCACCCGAAGGACCCTAAATGCAAACAAGTAAGGAAATGAAGATCACAAACATCGCTGGTGGGAGATCGAAACATAACTTATATACATAAATGCCACCCCGTGGCATAAGTCAAGATGGTTCGTCAACAAAAGTTTACAACAATAGGCAGAAGATAAACTATCCTAAGCTACAGCACTCGGACTTAGGCACCCGCATCCGGGGTGGCCTTAGAGCCAGATTGCCTGCTCTTGACCTCTCCCTGTTGCTTTCCCACATAGTCCGCAAGCAGATCAATGAGCTTCTGACCATAACGCTTACAGCGAGAGACGAAGAGAGCGAAGGCTACCTCTGAGCTGTCCGGAGCTGTTGGCATCCGGGAGGTGACGTTCGGAAGATTAAGCTCCGCTCCGGATGCCATAGCCATGGCCAGACCCATGGAGGCGGCGATGCCTTTCTTCTTGCGCTTGTAGGCCGCAGGAGCATCCTCTGACAGCGCATCTGCCAGAGCATCGACATCCTCAAGAGCAGCGCCCTTGGGAACGATCTCCTTGTAGAAGCGTCGGAGCACCTCCTTGGCCTTCGCCAGAGACTAGCAGCAGTACCACAGCAATCTTCGACCGACGCGGCTGTGTCGTCTAGAACGCTCCCATGCTCCAGGACACCGTGATCAAACGCGATGCCTGAAGCTTCTGAGGCAAGAAGAAAAAACAAGAGCTTAATAAGAAAGTGACAAGGAGCAGCCGAACATTGAAAGACCAAATTACACGCAAGACACTTACCGGAGAAAGCCTTGGCCGCAGCCATTAGCCTATTGGCCACCTCCTTCTCATGCGCAGCCGCAGCAGTTGCAAGCTGCTCCTCGCGATCGGAGGCCTTCCGCTATAGGCGCTCCTTGGCCTCAGTAGCATCTGTCAACTCCTTCTACAGGCGCTCCTTGGCCTCCACATCATCCGCCTTCTTCTTCTCCGCTCGATCGAGGATCTTTTCGAGAGCGTCCAGCCGGCGAAGGGCCACATTATTTTCATCTATAGAAAAAAAGAGCACACATGAGCAACACAAAATTGTTCATGTGACGGGCGCAATAAAAAACAGAAACGAGCAATACAAGTACCTCGAAGCTGCTCCATACTGGCCTCCAGTGCCAGATATTGTTGGATGAGAAGGTTCGCGCTGTGCACAAAGGGCTGCGAAAAGAAATGGAAGAAAGCAATCAAGAAAGCATAAGAAAAATGGCTCGGGGTCTGCGCCCCGAAAAGAGCAAAACATTCAGCAAAGCAACCCGAAAAGGGCTCGGGGGCTCCCCCAGGATGATAAAAGAGAACCACTTACATGCTCAGATGGAGACTCCGAAGGTCCACAAGGGGTCTTCTGAGTAACGACCACCCGAGCCTCTCGTGGGGAGGGATTCAGGGCATCATCCTTAGAGTCGGCCACCATCTGAGGGTGAGGAGCTCTCAGCTTCGACTCCCCTACGGCCTCCTGAGCGCCCTCACTAAGAGAACCCTTTGAGGAGTGGCTGCAAGGAAAATATTGGTCAAGACAAGAAGAAGCATGGCACACGCAAATTACAGAACAAAGCACAAACAAAACTACTTACCAGTCAATATCGGAAAGGTTGAATATGGGCGGTGCCTTCTTCTTCTTCTTGGTTGGTGCCTGCGGTGCCATCGCTCGAAGGGGCACAGCCGGATACATTGCGGAAGAAGCACCACCATCCTTTCCATGCCGCTCAAGGAAGGACCGCCCCTCGGAGTTGGCGGGGTACACGCGTCCGACGATTCGCTACGTGATCACTTTCGGGTCTGACCCTCGCTCGCCTCAGGAGCATTTGCACTTGGCGACTAAGCAGGAGGAAGCTCAGACTACGAGTCCACCTCCTCATTGTCTGGCGCCTCCCTATATTTCTCAGGAAGAGGGGCATAGACCCCGTAACCTGGAGGCGATGCAAGCAAAAATGACAACAGGCATGAGAAACTGCAGCAAACAAAACACGCACAGAAAAGCGCAACACACACAAACAAACTTTGCCTTCAAAGCCCCTTTACTGGCGCTAAGAGGGGGAGTCAGCGACTCCCCTGGTAGGTCCTCACCAGCCATGAACTTCAGCAGGGGGCGGAGGGCCCTATCAAGATCACCCGAAGATAGCTCTTCAGATGACACTCTAGTGGGATCACTGGGGCCGGTGTAGAGAAACATCAAGTGCGCCCTGGCCTGGAGCGGCTGCACCCGACGTTTGAGGAAGGTGCGGATGATGTCGACTCCGTTGACCTCCTTGCCTAGCACCAGCTGGAGAGCCTCCACTCGCTTGTAGAGCCTCTCCACCTCCGCAACTTCGCCCTCCAAGATGTGGTTTTTCCATGATCTCTTTGGAACAATCTTATGCTAGGAGTTGAAGGGGGCAAGACAAAATTACTGACCGTCCAACTTGACATCGCGGATGTAAAACCACCTATGACGCCAATACTGTATGGACTCGCAAACCATAGAAGGAGAAAAATTGGACAAAAGGATGAAGGGAGATGATGCAACCACCCAGCTGATAGACTCCGCCAGTGCCGGGCTACCTCTTCACTGAATAGAGCTTCCGGAAGAGGTCAAAATGTGGCTCGATGCCGATCCGGCACTCGCAAAGCATGATAAAGCACGCAATGATAAGAAGGGAATTGGGAGACAAATGATGAATCTAAATCCCATAGAGAAAAAGGAGCCCACGAAGGAAATCGTGGGCAGGAAGCAAAAAACCACGGAGAATGAAGCCAACAAAGATCACCCGAAACCCTACGGGTGGGCGGGGGATTACCTAATCACCGGGGATCTTGACATCCTCCTTGTTTTGCGGGATTAATCCCGCATCGTGCAGCTTGCGCAGATCGGTGTCGCGCACCTCGGAATGCCTCCACTTGCCGTCAGTGGTGCGTGCAAGAGCGGCCACCTTCTTGCCGCCGGCAGCAGCGCTCAAGCTCGCTCCGGCAGAGGCCTTCTTCGACTTAACCATTGTGGAGCATCAACGACGGCAATGCACGCGCAGGAACAAAGAGGGAACGATCGGAGATCGTCCAGTGCGTGCGAGGAAGAGCTCATGAAAATGGGGGTAGTGGAGAAAGCAAATGGCAAAGGGTGAAAACAAATCACTGTTTTCCCCACGGTTATAAGGATGAGGACGATGAACACGAACCGTTCATCCAGAAGCCCTAACGTGCAAGTTAAATACGGCCCTACAAGTGTCAACACCAGAGCGAACGGTCGCACGCATGCCGTCCACTTTGCATGGAAATTGAGGAGATGCCGTAATTCTCGCCACATCGTGCATGACCAGTTAACTCTAAGTCAGGAATTGGGACCCACGTTCGTCCTGTCACGTCACCTCTAACGCAGCGGAGGGTTGAGGTCATCGATCGTCAGCACCGACGTCATCAAAACCATTCTAGCAATGGTTGGAAATCTATGATTCGAGCAACTACTAGGGGGATACTCCTATTAGGAGCGCTGGACGCGCACCTCGGACATGATTAAGGTACAACTCTACTAACCATTCTTCGAGTCCTAAGTCGAGTCTAAGACTCCACTAAGGACTCGGGGGCTACTCCCTTAGGGAGGGTTGATTCAAGCATCCGAAAAAATTGTGTCCTTCGGACCTGAAGCTAAAAATAACTAAACTAAAGTCTCTGCTCGAGTCTACGACTCGAACAGACACTCGGGGGCTACTCCCATAGGGAGCGCTGGCCGCGCACCCTACGATTTCTTCGACTGCGATCCTTCGGATCAAAATATAAAACTTTATGGAAACTTTGCCCCAACAAACGCTAATTGGGAAACATTTTCCTTAGCCACCCGAAACACCTTCGTGGTGATAACATTTCGGATGCTGTGTCTACGACACAAAGATAAGACTTGCAGATATCATCTGATGGCATGGTAATGCACCTAACTGCGCTCTGCCAGTAAAATACCGTGTCAACAGACGCGATGAAAATCCTGATGGACGCGTTCGGTACATCACTCAAAAACTACTGGGCTTCGACTCCTGTAAGACCTCAGTGGCATGAGTCGAATTACGCCAAGATCCGTTCCTAATTCGAGTTTAGGGACTCGAGTATGAAGAAGATCGTGTTGTTTTGTCCTAAGACAGTTAACTGGCACTGATCCGTCAGGAGAGTCAGGCACACGCATCAACAATCCCTACAAACTTAAATCATTCTTTTATAAACAGGACCAACTGCACCCGAAAGATTGAAGAGTCCTAAGCCGAATCTATGACTCAACTAAACACTCGGGGGCTACTGACATGGTTATACCCTACGGGTACACGACATTAGTATACCTGGTCCAGCCGAAGGAAGTCCCACGAGAACATACGCGGCCTACGGATACTTTCGGGTGGCCCAAGCCCATGATACCTTCGGATCCTTGGAGAACAAGACTAGAGTAGATAGAATTTTAAAGGGGCTAACTCTAATCTGTAACCGACTCGACTTGATGCCTGAGACCTGCATATCTTTATATAAAGGCTAGGAGGGCACGGCGAGGAGGGCACCTCTCAACTCACCGCATACACACCTCCACGCCAGATTGCATCTGCGCACCCCTGTAACTTCCGCTTCCGCCATAATCAAGAGCAGACAAGCAGGAGTAGGGTTTTCACTCCGGGGGCCTAAACCTGGGTAAACTTCGTGTCCCCGTGTTCCTTGTTTGCGAACCGTTCCGCGATCTCCAGCATCCCCATCTTCTCCAAAACCCAAGTCCATAACAATGGGCATTGACGAGATTAAACCTCGTCACCTTGCAAGCATCCCCAACTACAAGAAAGTAATTAAGGTAAAAAACTAAGCATAACATTAAACTTTGAGATCCTACACTCCCTTGTGCAAAGGTTTCCTAATGGGGGTTCAAGTTTCTATCACTCCGGCAACCCCACAATTAGTAGCCAAATACAAAATACATTCCCCTAGGCCCATAAATGGTGAAGTATCATGTAGTCGACGTTCACATGACACCACTAGAAAAATAGCACCACAACTTAAATATCAAACCATCGAATATTACTTCAACACAATTCCACTACTAACAACATGATTTCTCCCATGTCCTCAAGAACTAAATGAACTACTCACGAGACATCATATGGATCAAGATCAGAGATGATATGATGATGGAAAACAATCTGAACATAAACAATAATTCAATGGTTCCACTCAAAGGTATCAACTACAAAATTAATCAACACCGGGAAAGTTTCCCCTAAGAACTGTGCAAGATTTAACCCAATTGTTACAACGGGATGGAGTGGCGATGATTGTGCTGGTGGAGATGGTGGTGAGGATGATGATGACGATCCCGATGAAGTCTAGCTTGATGATGGTGTTGATGGCGGTGATCTCCCCTCTCCGGGAAGGAATTTCCCTGGCAGAAATCTCCCTGACTAAGAGCTCTTTCTCTCTCTGTAGTTTTCGCCCCGTAGAGGCGACGGAATCTATCTGTGGTCCCTTCCCGAGTATTAGGTTTTCAGGAGGAAGTTATAGGCGAAAGGGTGACGCAAGAGGTGGGCCAGGGTGGCCAAACCACCTGGTGGCGCGGCCTAGGGTGGGCCCACGTCAGGTGGTGTTTTGGGCCCCCTATGGCCCATCTACGCCTCCCCATCTGGCTTCCTTCGTCTTCTGGAAAAATAGGATTTTCCATATATTTTGTGGAATTTTCTGATCTTCGCGAATATTGCATCTAGACACCGCTTTTTCCATCATAATCCTGACTCCGGCAGTTCATCCTCCAAAAGTCATCCAACATGCAAAAATAGATGAAACAACATAAGTATCACCTCTTAATATGAAATATATCAATGAAGAGCAGTAAATTATGATAGAATAGTTATGCAAAATGGATGTATCATGGCGCCAGAAAATAGCTTGATGACTGCAAGTGCACAAATCGTTTGTAGCTAGTTTCAAAGTCCAGATATCGATCCCACAGGGAGCCCAAAGGTAATTGATTATTGGTGAAGTCTCTATCGCACCCAAAGTTGTCACATGTCTTTGAATTAATTGACTGCAAGTGTTGAGAATAAGAGTGGAATTTGGGTGTAAATGGAAGTACTTATATAAAACTAAAATGTAAACTTCTGAAATAAAAAGCATAAAAAGTAAAGAACAATTTGTTTGTTGTTTTCTGTAGATGACTAAGTAGGCACGGGGAGTTTCATTTCATGGTGATAGTGAATGTGCCGGGTGAATGAGTGATAAGTGTAATAATTATAATCTTATAAGTATGTGTGTAGGCGAGCAACCCATAATTAGCCAGAACTCCTCTTGGTAGATTTCATCCCAACTTCAATAATCCTACTAGCTTGTTTACCACAACCATGGTCAGTCGCTAGATGATTAAGATTCTTCAGGTTGCTTAGCAATTAAGCTCTTTGGATCAGACAAATGCAATAAGCTTGGTGGTTACCTGTTATCCTCAAGTCAAACTAGTTTCCCATTGATATCCCCGTGTCACTCGAGGGTCGATGTTCTGCTAGCAAAAAAGATTCTATCTATGTAGAACAAAGCATCAAGTTGTATGGGCCCTTCATTGGACAAAAGGAATTAAGCATGCCATAGATAGTCAAGCACACATAATATAGTAATTAGAATTAACCACAAACTTGATGGAAATTATGTAGGCACATCACATATCACCAATCCCCTACATCTCCCACGCCCAAGAGAACTTACTCACACAAGAGAGAAGAAAGCATCATAGATATAATTAAATAAAGGGAGTTCTTCTCGATATTACCGTGGAGATCCACAATATGAAATAGAAACAAATCCAACACAATTCAAGATAGGAAGAACAATATCAAACCCTAATCTTGCAAATTTGAGATCTCTCTCTCTCTCTCTCAAGTACAAGTAATGGCTATGGAGGTGTGGTGGCTAGGAGATCAAAGATCATGGAGCGAGATGAAGAATGTCTTCCCCTTCTTCTCCGGATCCCTTCTTTCTTCCTTCTGGATGGCTCGTGTGTTTTGTTTTCGACCATGGCCTCTTCACGGAATTTGTCCCTTTTAATAATACGAAGGAGATGGCAACTGTACGGCGACAACTATATGGTGGTGGCCCGTATAGTTTGTCGTTAAACTTGCAGTGGATTCCACATGATTGCTTCCAAAAAGGGACTTGCTTATTTTCACATGAATATTGTGTTTTTACTGTTAAGTTCCTCTGTTGACGTTCAGAACCTAAACCACACATTAAAAAACAAGTTTTCTTTGCTACGTAATTATTAACATTAGGTAAAGCTATAAAACCATCAAATCCAAAAAAATCAATGATAGAAGCCATAAAAATGTGTAGAATCTCACAGCTATCAGGAGGCTGCTTCCTGATGCTTCTTCAGGTTTCTTGGGCAGGGCTTGATTCCTTTTCTGAACTTCCAAAGCTTCCTTACAAGTCAGGATGGTTTGGACACGGTGAAGCTCCATCTGTTTTGACGGTACACATTGGAGACAGCGTCGAGCAACTCATTTCTGGCATAGCTATACCGGGCTTGAAGCTGTAGTGTAGTGAAGGTCTCGCGACGGTCTTGGGATTGTACGGACGAGTCCACACTTCCCTTGAGGGGTAGGTATATTGTTATGGGCTGCCTCATTTTTGGGAGAACGCATTGGATGCGATAGAGTGCCTCTGTTGTGGCCATCTCAATAGCCAGCATGGGAGTCGACATTCGAAGTCCTGTGGCATGGATGGGTTCTACCGGTGCTTCATGCTTTGGAGGGATGGTGACTTTTCCCAGATATTGTCTGGTTTCATGTCCTTTGTGGATGGTGTAGGTTGGAGGTTGGGTGTATCCACAAAGCTGTAGTAACCAAGCTTCGTCAATGGGCTCCATCAACACAAAGGCGGGTTTATGGAGGAGTTTAGAGATAGTGGTACCAATTCGTTAGGATGTAAGGTTAGTAGTGAACATGTGTAATGGTTATTTAAGGTTTCAATAGGTGGCCATCCTACGGATGAGAGATCTTAGTTTACGGGATTAGGGGCGTTGGTGTCGGGATACTCAAACAAGGGTTTCTAAGCAGTAGGATCGAAAGAACTGAGGCAGACAAGAAACACATTACATGCATCATATAATCACATGACAAAAAAACAAAGGGTACCATAGATACCAAGGACGACTCACCATAAGGGGAATCCTATATTGAGGATACTTATCCTAAGTATGGACATTATGGGGATCTTGGCTTTTTTCTTGACATCTGGTGTCATCGGTGTCATACTTGATCCATTTGGGACGCTGGAAGGACTCTGTTGGTAGGGTGGCATTATAGTGTTAGTTGTTGGTAGCTCCTTTGGTTTGCTTGTATTTGTTTCTTGTCATCTTGGGATCTCCATCTTCAGAGTTTCTAAGTCGAGCTTGTTTTTTGAAAACGAAACATTTGAAAGTAGACGAGATATACATTAAACCATTTTCAAAAGTTTAAATCAGAGAAGATAAGATAAGGAATCTTTCGAAAAGCTTTTGAAGAAATAGTTTTCTAAAGACGGGGTTTTCAGAAATAGGGGGTTGTCCTATCTACCGTCCATGCTAACTAAGGTATCCTACAGTCAGGATGGATCTGATACCAAGTATGTAGGACCCCGAATTTATGGTCCAAGAATCCCCATTATGCCTGCAATTCACATTCCCATGATCAGTGAGCCGTGAGCATAACAGACTAGTATCATTACATCATCTATAAGTAGCGAGTACATAACTTACATTTTTGCCATTATGGCGATTACAACATCAAGTAGCAGAAGTCTTCAAGCGCAGAGCCCATGTCATGCCTTATGCTACAAGCGACTGACTGGGAAGACGACCTAGCTCGCATATACGTCAGCATCTCCATATCTCCTCGTGCTTCAGAAATATCCAGGGAAAATGCCGGTGAGTAATTTGAATGTACTCACAAACCACCTTAAGATAAACAATAATGACAAGTGGATATGCAATATGGCTATGGTAATGGAGGGTTCCAAGAATGGTTCCTTTTTAAAATAGTTTCTCTTGCAAATATAGTATTTACAAGGTTTTGTGGGAACTATTATAAAACATTTTGCAAAACTTTTTGAAAAGATTTGGAAAACACTAGGATTGGGTCACCCTATTTTATTTATGATACCAAGTATATGGGACACAGATTTACGGTCCGAGAATCCCCGTTATGGCTGCAATTCACGTTCCAATTGTCAGTGAGCCGTGAGCATAACAGACTAGTATAATTACATCATCCATAAGTAGTGAGTACATAACTTACATTTTTTTTCCATTATGGAGATTACAAGATAAAGTAGCGGAAGTCTTCAAACGCAGAGCCCATGTCATGCATTAACCTATAGATGATTGACTGGGAAGACGGTCTAGCTCGCATAGACGTTAGCATCTCCATATCTCCTCGTGCTTCGAAAAATTTGGCCAAGTAAATAGCTAGGGAGAATGCCGATGAGTACTTTGAATGTACTTGCAAACCACCTTAAGATAAACAATAATGACAAGTGGATTTGCAATATGGCTGTGGTAGTGGAGGGTTCCAAGAATGGTTTCTTAAAAATAGTTTCTCTTCCTGATATAGCATCTACAAGGGTTTTTTGGAAACTATTATAAAAATTTTTGTAAACCTTTTTGAAAATCTTTGGAAAACACTAGGACTGGGGCACTCTATTTTATCTCCACGGTACTTAACTGACCGGGTTACCCCTTCCTTCTATGGTGTCCCTCAGCCCACAAGTTTTAGAAACTACTTTATTTTTCCAAATCCGTTTTGAAAATAAAACCAGCACCACTCTACAGCAAACTTCCCAACCGTCCATGACCGAGGACTCAGATATTCGAATAGATTTACACTTTGCAGATATTGTACGCTTGACCCACACCAAACGGGTACCCTGCCCTGATCCTTACTGATCAAGGGTCGAGTAACTGACCATGACTCTCTGCACTACTAGGAAAAGGGATGTTCGTGGCGCACCTAAAAATCCCATCCATGGCGCACTAGTGGTGCGCCACTATCCCTGCGCTATGGCTAAAACATAGTGCATAGCGCCTTTACTGATGGTTACCCTAGACACATATGTAGCGCTTTAGCGATGCCACGGCTATAAATGATAGTGCGCTTCCACTATCTTCTTAGTGGCGCACAGGGTAGTGCGCCACTACTGTTCTTCACGTGCTCTTTAGATCATGTGCGTCAATAAAGCCATGCCATGTGCGTCATGGGCAAAAAAAATTATTCTGAGCCAAATGATATTCTATACATAGTATATACAATATTTAAAGCAGATATACACACATATATAATATATACAGTTATATATATGAATACACAATTTGCAAAACAAGATTGAAACAAATACATATAGATAAGTCCCATACATGAATACATAGTATAAGTTATATTTCTTCGATCAAGTTACAAAACAGATGGTGACATGTGAATACATGTGTCTCGAACAAGTTAGATCTCCGAAGATCGCCTAGACATCTAAACTAGCTAGAAACAAGCGCGGGATAAACAACCAAAGACGATAAGCATCACCGTGATGAAGGTGTATCCGGTTCCTCGTCCTAACTCCTGCTAGATAGCGCGTGTATCTAGCTTCCGCCTCCACCATAGTGGTGTACCCTTTGTAGATATTGCCGCTAAAACAGTGCACCTGTCTCCGGTAGTCTTCGCAATCATCGTAGACTCTGGAACTCGTCCCTTGTACACGACGTACCACGTCATCTACAAGTTGGCAATAATAATTAACCGGTGATTGAAAAAACATGTATAATTAAAGTCGCATATGAAGATACACTTATAGAAAGTACTCCCAACTCGAAAATACCAAAGTAACTCAAAACCATGCCTCATATATAACTAGGTTGTTGGACACAGGAATATGCAATGATGGAACTGTCCGCCAAGTAGGATGCACAACACCTGGACTTGTGCATAGCACAAGGCATACAATCCCATCGCAGCACATTCACATATATAGCATGCCACGATATTTCAATCATCGGCATTCTCGAAAAATACCAAAGTAACTCAAAAAGAATGCCTCATATATAACTAGGTCGTTGGACACAGGAATATGCTATGAAGGAACTGTAAGCCAAGTAGGATGCACAACATCTGGACTTGTTCATAACACAAGGCTTACAATCCTGTCACATCATATTTGCATATATAGTGTGCCACGATATTTCAATCATCGGCATTATTCTTGAAAAAGACCAAAGAAACTCAAAAAGAATGCCTCATATATATATGAAGGAAATATGCCCTAGAGGCAATCATAGAGATGATGATATTTCATATGTATCCATGAGTTATTGTATTGTTCCTTGAATATCCATATCAGGCAACTTGTATTGATTGGAAATTACGTGAATTGTTTGTGAAACTCTATACTTGTATGGTTATTTAAGAGTTGTCCCTAGTCGGAGTTCATGTGAGGACACACGTGAATATTAGACTAGCACATCGATTGGTTGATGACTATGTTTCGCAAGTCATAGACATGGATATGTCAAACCAATGACGTGGACATATGTTATGAACATGGGGTTGGACTGACCCAACCTGAGACTAGCAATTAGTTGCAGCTCTCTCTCTACACATCGTGTACGTTTTGTCCTTAGACCTGAGATTGTCGCATGTACTTGAGATGTGGATCGACCTACTTTGGGGCTATCAAACACTGCATCATAACTGGGTAGTTATAAAGGTAGCTTTCGGGTTTGTCCTGAAGCATGCTGCAAGGCATGGTCAATCAAGATGGGATTTGCCCCTCTCTACTTGAGAGAGATATCTCTGGGCCCCTCGAGTGATCGGATCCAGAAATGCATGGCCGTGCTACATATGGTTAAGAGTTAACCTAGTAAAGGGATTCCGAATCACGGTATCGAGAAAGGGAGGTCAGCTTGGAGCTAGACCAAATATCGTGAGGCAAAGGGAAAGACATGTACTAAACCTTGTGATGGTTCGTCCGATATAATCTTTGTATGCGTTTAGGAGTTGGCACGTCTTGCTAGAGGCCGCTACCAACTATTGACAGAATAAGTGTATTCGTGTCATGTCTATACGCATATGAACCTATAGGGTCACACACTTAAGGGGCTGGAAGCCTAATGAGATTGGATCCGAATTAGACCAGCTTAGGGTACTAATGGGCTGCTAATGAAGAAGACCACTAGGGACGCCTATATAATAGAGGGTGGGGCGAGCTGACAAGGGTTAAACCTTATACCTCAGATCATTCCCATCTGCCACTCCTCACGCTGTAGCCTTGGCAGACCTAGCGATCCGGCGTCGCGCTTCCACCATGCGTGTGGATACCTCGGGCGCTGCATCATGGCGCTTGGACGAGCCGTGCAAGGGAAGCTTCTCGTGGGGCGAGGACAAGGAGGAGGCGTGGAGCGTCTGCACTGCCTCTGGCGCTTCATCGATTCATAGCTGCGTCTAGTGGTAATCCCGTGATCTATGACAACAGTAATCCTGGTATACGTGGTAGAATTTTTTTGTTTTGCGCTAGTGTAGCCTACCCATATCCCTTCAATATATACATAGAATATGCTACGACGGAACAGTTAGCCAAATAGGATGCACAACACCTGGACTTGTGCATATCACAAGGCTCACTATCCTGTCGTAGCACATTCTCATATATAGTGTGCCACGACATTTCAATCATCGACATTCTTGAAAAAAGACTAAAGTAAGGAAAAAGAAGGACCAAAGTAAGCAAAGGACCAAAGAGTAAGCAAAAAAACAAGCATTGATTCACATATAATAATAATAAGCAAAATAAGTAAGCGATGATTCATAAACCTAATAAGCTAAGTAGTAGCATGTACTTGTCCACACACAAAAAGGTCATCTATAGTTTGTAACTACAACTAGGCCAACATCAAGACTTCTGGCTCGGCTCAGGGAACGGGAGGACGCCTTGTCTCATCATGAACTTCCTATAGTCACCCTGTATCTCTAGGCGATCTTCTATGTCACGATTATTCGGGAGATTTCCTCCATAGAAGACCCCCCCCTCCCAAAGTCATTACATCACAAAAGATGATTGCATGAAACTGCTGCTAGATGCGATACATCTCTTGTCTAATATCTAAATCAGTGATCTTGGCCTTAGCTTCGGCCCACTGTTTGAGATGATCTGGCAGCGTAGAGTTCTACTGGTCTAGTAGGAACGCCCTCATGTGATGGAGTGCATAGTAGGCTTCCTTCTTACTGCATTTCGGCTGCTTCACACAGGGAAACTCCGTTACGTGGTTGAAGACATGCCTGCCAAACTTGACCTTCTTACGCACAAAGGTGGTGCCTTTCGTCGAGGCATAGTCAATGAGAGCATCATCCAGAACATCCTTGATCTTGTCGTAGTTTTTTCTTTTCTAGACTCCCCGAGTCAAAATACATGGTGTGCGAATTCTATGGAGAGAAGGAGATGAGTGTGCAATATTCATCTCTGCGCAAAAAAATTAAAATGGAATCTGTTGGAAAAAGAATGATGATAATCTAATAAAGCCAATCGATGGTGGCGAGTGAATAATGACTTACTCGGGAAAGTAAGGCACGAAAATGTATTCCTTTGTCTTGTTCGCCACAAAGATTCCTTTTAGGTACAAGGCCATGAATCGTCATTCAGCGGCGCTTCCCAAGCAGCCATCACGCATGTAGTAGGAGTCCACTACCGCGATGCCCAGGGTGTTCTCTCTAATGATCTGCATGGCCAGGCTGAGAGAAAACAGGCGGACCATGGAATAGTGCAGCGGGTACAGGTGGAACATACTGAAGATGTCGTCAAACCGCAGGAAGAACAGATCCATGGGGGCATTGTCGATGAAGCCCAAGCCTGGTGGCACCTTAACCACGAATACCGGGTGCGAGAGATCTTTCTCCACCAGAATGCGTCTCTCTACCGTCAGCACACCTTCATGCACACTCTTCGATTCCGAACTGGCGAGCCTCCGTAAAATCTTAGGTAGCATGGCCTCACCCGCCACATGAATCCTCCACGTAATACCCTTGGGTCTTGGTGGCCCGTCTAGAAACCTGATCGGATTCGCAGTTGACGCCACCGGCTCGCTCGAGCTGCATGATTTTCTTTTCCTGGATTTTTTTCCTTTTGGAGAGCAGGAAGGCACCGCACATTGAGCATCGGCCGCCCTATGTAGTTTGCCAGGGCTTAGAATAAAGGGTCGGTTGGTTGTATCAGCTGGCTTGGTGAAGGCGCAAGCTAGAGGCATGTCCTGAGAACCAAACAAACACTTGGTGATAGTGGGTTTCTCTGTGGGGCAACCAGCTGGGTCTTTGTTGCAAAACTGAGTGTTGAAGAACTGATCATCGAAGTCTTCGTCGTCCTCGCCCGGATCCTGAGCCATGTGCTAATGCTATGAAAAGTCTAAACTTGGGGAAGCTAGTTTTTATGATCTTTTTAGTTCCCTAGCTTTAGGGGAGAAAATTTGTTATGATGATACTATACCTCCAATATATGATGATTACAATGATGAATATGATATTTTTAGTCCACCTACTATAGAGGATAAAATTTATTATGATGATACTATACCGCAAATATATGATGAATATGATATTTTCAGTCCACCTACTATTGAGGAGAAAATTAATTATGATTACAATATGACTCCTATATTTGATGACTATGGTGATGAGAATAATAATGATAGATATTTTGTTGAATTTCCTCCCACTATGATGAATAAGAATGACTATGCTTATGTGGAGAGTAAAAATTATTTTATGCATGTGGCTCATGATAAAAATGTTTTATGTGATATTTATATTGTTAATTTTATTCGTGATGCTACCGAAAGTTATTATGAGAGAGGGAAACATGGTTTTATGTATCTCAACAATATTAAGTTTCCCCTCTTTATGTTGAAAATTTTGAAGATGCACTTGTTTTGCTTTCCTATGCTTGTTGATTTGTGCTTTCATGACTTGTTTCTTAACAAGATTATTTTCCATAGGTAGTGGGTTAGACTTAAGTTTGTTTTATATTTGCTTCTAAATGCTTTCTTTTCCTTCAAATTCATATTTCTTATGCGAGCATCATCGAAATTATCATGCCTATCTTAATGGCTATAAAGAAAGAGCTTTTGGGAGACAACCCATTATATTTTTTCTTTCATTTTATTTTTGTTTATTTATGTCTTGGAAGTTATTGCCTCTGTAATAACCTCTCCTTATCCTTTTAGTTTGGTTTTTGTGCCAAGAATAGCCTCTAATGAGAGGGAAGTAAGATTTGGGGGAGTTGCTGTCTCGAAACAGATTTCCGTGCTTCACTATAGAAAATCGTGAAAAATCCCAGAAAGTCGGAATGATTTGTAATTTTTTGTGCGCATGCCCCTAGTATTTACCCAACTTTCATTATTTTGCACTTTTCGATTTGAGGATAATAAGATTTTTGAAAAAATAGGTCTTTACCTGCTGGTCTGTTTTGACAGATTCCTGACATTATTTGCATTTGCCTCTTAATCGGTTTCTTTATTATTTCTCTTTGATTACTTGAGATTTTAAAAGGAGTTGCTACAGTAGCCTATGTTTTAATGGATGATTTACTGGAGTTGAAACTGAATCCCAAAGGCTTATTATCTCGAATACGCTAATGTTGCTAATGAAGATTGTGTGAAGTTTTGTATGAAGAAAGTTTTCAAGTGTAGGGAGAGAAGATGTGATGAGATGAAGTATGGACAAAAGCTCAAGATTGGGGATGCCAACCGTGTCACCCCAAGAAATATTTAAGAAGTACAAGCGTCAAAGCTTGAGGATGCCCAAGGCATCCCCTTCTTCATCAACAAAAAATTCAGGTCTTTTTTTTTCAAAACACTATATTTTTGCTTCATGCACTATGTGTTGTTCTTGGAGGGTGTTTGTTTTTGTTTTTAGTTTTATTTTGTTTTGTTTTCTGCAATAAGTTGGTTGGACCCAAACACACCTATTTTGGAGAAGTCACACCTATTTCTTCATTGCTTAGAACACTCTAGTTTTCACTTTTATTATTCTGTGAGTGTTCACTTTTGCTAGCATTGCGTTTAGCTTTAGTTTTCTTCTGCTTATTTCTTAGAAATTTTTAGTTCTTCTTTGTAGTTAGGTGAGACATGCTCACTGGTCTTTATTTATTATTACCTTTGTGAGTTGTTTCAAATAAGTTGACTGGTGTTAGAAAAGAGTTGAATGTTTCATGCTCGTAGTGGTACAAAACGAAGCTTTTTTTGACTGTGACTTAGACTGTATCATGTCATGATAGATGTTGGTTTGAACATATTCTTAGTGATTATTGTTTTAGAATGACTTGTTTCAAACAATTGAGATTGACTAATGTGCCATGAAAGAATCATGCATTATTTTAGCATACAAAATCATAATATTGTGGTATTCTCCTTTGATGCTTTATTTGGGTTGACTTGGCACATGCTTACACCATGTTATGACTATGAACCAGTCACCTTAGCCTCTAAGATCATTTAGTTTTTGACTTGAGATATCACTTTATGCTTTGATTAATAATGTTTTGTCGCTCTGCATGATTATTATCAACACCCGAATTTTTAATCCCAGATGCCTGTTATGCCGTACATCGCAATCCCAGGATTACCATTTTTGCGAGACATAACAGAATTGATAGCACAGTACATCATCCATTATAAACCATAATAGTCTTACAAATAGTTGATCATAAGATCAAGTCTAAATACAAATCAAAGCAGCGAAAAAAACGTAGTAGAGGCTCCATCTTCATGGTCACAGGAAATGCTGACAATGGGAGATGGTCCTAGTTATCATAGGCGTCCTACTATCCGTCCTCCTCATACTCCCCTTCAAATTCTGGCCATGGGAATATCCAGGGACAAAGCCATGAGTACTTTTAAAGTACTCGCAAACTATCACCTAGAAGTAATACCATTCTAGTAGGAATCCTAAGCTCTAGGTTTGTTTGCAATAAGCCAATTTTATTTCATAAGTACTTAGTAGTAATGACTAACTTTATTTGTCCAGATTACTCAAGAGGGAAAGCTAGTTTCATGTCCACAACTCTGTGTAGTCAATCATAGTCATAATTCAAGTCACAAGTCATTTTGAAAACATGTGACAACGGAACAGTATGGCCATCCAACTGTCCATGACCACGGACACGGCTATTCAAATAGTTTCACACTCTGCAAAGGTGGTACACTTTCACCACAACATTCGATACATCCTTCAGGGATAACCCTAAATCATCATACTTGGTATGCGAATAATCAATCCTAACCTTTCAATTACACACCCTAGTATAGGCACCTCCCCTATGAGTTTGGCCTCCCAACCATGGCCATCTGCCATCTCGGGAACTGCATAGGTGGGCATTCATATTCACAAGGTAGCCTCAGCTCAACCTCGTTCCGCGAGGGAACCCATACTAAGACACATAAACTTCTAGTTAAGCCCTACCCCAACTCGGGTATTGTGGATGTACGGTAAAATTAGAATGGTATCGCATCCGAACCCAACCATCAGTTTTTATCAAAGTCAGGGAACATACTTCATTCAGTATCATCAACTCATTGTGTTCCATAACACATGTCAAGACATTTCAATAGAATGACTCATTATTCCAAGGTTTTCATAATCATTTTATAAAATTGCTCCCATCTATAGTCATAAAGATTAGTTTAGCACTAGCATTTATCAATGAGGGTGTCACTATTTGATAAATATTAGTGTAACTACCTACACCTAGTTTTATGCTCTTGATGGCATCTTTACTATTTTTCCACTAATCACCAATTAATTAACTAACGGAGCAACTTTAATAAAAGGGAGAAAAAATAAAGCTTGCATGTAAAACTTAGGATTGGTATAATCAAGGTGGTATCCTAATAGTATGCATAGTTCTATCTTGCATAGTGTAGCTTGCCTTGGTTGGTACAGTGGTCGTAGTTCTCTTCCTTTTCTTCGTAGAATTCTTCCTCCTCGTAGCCCGGGTTGGTACTAGCGTCTATAAATAAATACGAGGTACACAATCACCAAATAATACTTAACCACTTCTATTTAGCACACAAAGATCCAAACTAGATGATTTAGCATCTTCTCTATCATTACAAGAAAAGGGTGACAAGATTTTATTTATCTTATTTTAGAAAAGTAACTTCTACTCGTTGAAAGTTACCTAAGTTTTAATATTCTCCAATTCAAATATGAAATAATATTGACACATGTCCTCACCACATATTCCAATACTTGGGAATGTGATTTAAAGTGGTTAGCCTAAATTGCCAAGTTTAATAATGTCAAATAAAAATATTTATGTAACTAGAAATGACTATAAGGCCATTATTTAATTTTGGTCCAGGACTACTTCATGTAAAACTATATATTTTTACATATTCAGATAGATCATGACTAATGTGATTTTTGAGAGTTGGAATCAACTCAAAAGCAGTTATGGCTGATTTTAGAAAAATGTTTGAAGTTATAAAAGTATTTGCCTTGTTATTTTTGCTAGGAATGATCTACAAATTCAAACTGTTTGAATACAACGAGAGTGTCTACAGATTTTCATCTACTTTCTAGCAAAATTGGTTTCATTCAATTTTGTTTAGTGAATATTCCTGAATTGAATTTTAAAGTCACCTACTTTATAGGGTTTTGAAATAAAAGAAAAAACTAAGTTTGAATTTATAGCTCGGCAGAATGCTAATAAAGGTACCCATGCGCCGTGCTGATTGACTAATCCAACGCGAAGCGGTATCCTTCAATCTAGACCGCACAATTAGAGCACGATCGACGGCTCCGCGTCGTCGTCTCCGCCACACGGTACACGCGAGATTCTAACCCTAGCGCTATGGCGGGTGTCGTCGGGGGCTTACCAAGGCTCCAACTAAGTTCGACGAGGTGGGTGAACGAGCTTGTCGATGACGGTGGTTCGAACGATGGTCACGACAGCTCCTGGGTTGGCTCCTAGCGCTGGTTCCTCTTCTTCACTGCAGCGATAGGCTCCGATGAACTTCCGACGGTGTGGTGCTCGCCTTGCTCCGGGAACGAGTCAGAGGGATTGCTGGGTGAGAGGGGAGCGGAATGGTGTGCGTTTTGAGGGGGCTCTATTTATACCCCCGTGAGAGGAGCAGAGTGGCATGGCTCGCACCACTAGGAAATACCCTACTAGTGAGGTACCAAATTTGGATATTAGTGGCCCTATAGTGGTGCCCCACTAGCAAGGCGCCACTAGTAAACTTTACTAGCGGCACACCCGGTGGTTCCTCACTAGTAATATATACTAGTGGCTCACCCCCATGGTGCCTCACTAGTAATGGATACTAGTGGCGCACCAACTAGGTTTGGTGCGCCACTTATACAGGTGAGTCAATAGTAGAAAAAATGATGGGACACTACTATATTTGGGAAAAAAATTAAATACATTGTACATATATTTATACACAGTTATATGATTCAAATACAGTACATTATACAGTATGCATACCGACATAAACTGATCACATATTGTACTTGACCTAAACAATGATAAGACCAAGACAATTGTAGTTCAACACATTACTTAGAATTTGAAATGGAGACAAGTGTCAAATTATTACAGGTGCATGTACGATCGAGTAGCTAGCATGTTCACCTCAATGGAGGTAGTCATCTAAACCACCATCGAAGGTCTTCATCTGGTTCCGATTCCATTTCCTCGGGTGGTTTCTCCACTTAGCTTGCACCTCTCTACTCTTATAGTATTTGTGGTTGTTTCATGGGAACTTGTTCACTTTCTTCAGACAGTTTTCCCCACTCTTCATACACTCCTAGAACATCGTTGATGTACACGACATAACACTTCTTCATCTCTGTAACAAGATAGATAGTATTAGGCAAATGAAAGCAAGCTTTTTGACATGATAATCAAATGATGGGTGAAGAAAGATGTAAACCTCATAAAAAGGGGCAACTCAAATAAATTCTCTGCACAGAGAAAATCCTACAGGCAGAACCAGATCTTCACACAGCTACACAGCCACAAAAAAAGTGCGCCAGCACTAGATAATTATGCAGAAAAATGCGTTGATGTAAATACATACATATCAGTATCAAACATATCAATTTCGCTGGTTGCTGAACAGCTTCTGTATATACACATATATCAGCTGATGTACATATGTATGAGATTGTATAATTTCTACTTTAGTAATAAAACATAAATAGATGGACCTGTCCTAATCCTGTACATGATAAGAATGGATAAGTTTCAAAAATACTTTTAATTTGTTCAAGACAAATCAATACCGGAAGCTATTCTACCAAAACAAAACTAATGATTTTAGTTCAAGGCAAACCAGAGTATGAAAATTAGGAAGATTCAGAGCATGAGCCACATCTTTATGTCAAAATTGAATAAGATGTCCGATATACAAGTATGGAGCTGAATAAAAGTTTTGACTGATTCTTATATTGTGCATATGTTTTTTTAATCTGCAAGTTATATTGTGCATATATGGTACCATGGCAACTCATGGGCATATAGTAGGTCTTAATTCGTGCTGTGAAATATGAGTGGAATAGAAAAGTTAGACTAGCTTAAAGATCGTGTATATCCTGATTTTGGGCCGGTAATTTAAATGGATGAGGCATCGGTCAAACATTTCAGAATTTCAGATATACTAAGTTTGACTGATTCATATGTAGATGCTGATGTTGGACCACCTTAATTTTTGTCTGATTTATAATTTCAGATATACTATGTTTGAACAACGACCAAGTGGTAGCATCGGTCAACTAATTTATGGTTGAGGCAGTACTAATGTGACCTTGTATTTAACCACACAATTCAGTATGAACAACACAATTAGTGGCTGTGTACAATCATTGATAAATTTGCGTCCGTAAATAAAGTCTCAGGCTACCTCCTGCTTAACTAGAACACAGGAACACGAGAGAGTCGTTGTGGCACCCAGCGGAGCAGTGCTGGCACTGATGGCGAACACGGCCATCTTGTCGAACAGCAGCGGCTGATGTTGCATAGTTGCGACCAGCAGGTCAGGTCTGTCAACAGCCGACGGAGGGGAGTGGAGACGAGGAGTGGAGGAAGGGCTCACCTCCGAGGCAGAAGAGGGCGGAGGACGACGCGGTCGCGGACGGCGGCTGCACGGGCGGCTCCTCCGGCGCGCTCTTCCATGGGCGGCACCTGCACGGGCCGCACCTCCACGGGCTCCTCCACGGGCGGCTCGGGATCCACGGCGCATCGACGACAACGGAGCGAGGCGAAGAGCAGCGTGGTGGTCTTCGGGTGCGGCTGGATCGATCTAAGAAAGAAGAAAGGGGCGGGGGACCATGGCGCTGTGAGATTGGGGAGAGCAGAATGGAGATGGGGAGGGGAGTGGCGCTCACCTCGACGGTGCTCGCGGCAGCAGGTGGGAACGGAGGCGACGGCGGCTTCAAGCAATGGACATCGACAGACGGCGGCGGCTTCGAGCAGTGGACAAGTAGCAGTTGACCAGCGAAGAAATCGAAGAAAACAAAAGAATAGGCGTTGCACTTAACTGTTGGGATAGATTATAAGTGGCATATGAAGGAGGGGTATTAAGACAAAAAGGCTAAGGGGGATTTATTTTTATTCAATTTCTACACGTAGTCTAGGGGTTGTCCATTTGTTTTAGTAAGTTGGCAACTTAGGTTCGATTCCTTGTGGCAAATTTTTTTAAAGTACATTTTAAATGTATAGACATTATCTAAATATAATATAAACTAGGAGTCTAAAACAGAGTTTTAATATTTTAGAAAGTATATTTTTAAATATATAGACATTATCCAAATATAATATAAACTAGGAGTCTAAAACATAGTTTTAATATTCTAGATGTCAAAATATTGTTAAAAACCATAAAATAAAAATTACGAAATAAAAACAAGTTGATTAATAATTTTATCCATCCATTATAAATTTTGCATGTTCATTACAAAATAAGAATAGGTTGATTAATAATTTCATCCACCCATCCATATACGGTACAAATTTTGCATGTCCAGGCATATGACACATAGTGATTCGAAGCGTACTAGCGTCTGGTGTTCTTCTCTTGAACGGAAGACCTCTTTTAGGTAGCGTTGTGGTGTATTTTTCTTGATCAGCGTAGTGTAGGGAGAACCTTCACTTACATATACTTCAAACAAAAATAGGTATAACAAGAAAGCGTATGTATGAAACCATGCAAGAAACAAGCTAGGACTAGGAGTTCGAGTAGATTTAGGAGTTGGAAAAGAGGTTTCACTTACATATGTATGAACCAAAGTGAGTTGCACAAGCTATAATGGTGAAAAATGGAAGAAATGAGGTGGGAAGAAAGAGATCCACCTCCAGATCTACTTTTTGGGGGAGGAGAAAGAGGAGGGTAAAATAGGGTGGTAGGTGGCTTCATCCATGTGCTTAAAAGTATTGCCAGGTTAGTAGTGAGGGACCACATGGGGTGCCTCACTAGTATATGAATACTAGTGAGGCACCAGTATGTGGTGCGCCACTACTAGACTACCACTTACCACGAGTCGGCCACCCCTACCTATAAGTGGCGCACCCTGTAAGGGGCCTCACTAGTACAATGCTAGTGAGGCACCCTTATAGGATGCCCGACTTATAAGTGGGGATGTCCAATACAATATATAAGTGATGCATCAAGTTATGTGTGGGCCACTAGTATTCGAATACTAGTGGGGCACCCTTACGGGGTGCATCACTAGTATATTTAAGTGACCCATCATTTTAGCTGTGGGCCACTAGTACTAAGTTTACCTATAAGCATTTTCCTAATAGTGTCTGGCTCATTGGAGA
Organism: Avena insularis; assembly: GCA_023614405.1. Lineage (NCBI taxonomy): Eukaryota > Viridiplantae > Streptophyta > Magnoliopsida > Poales > Poaceae > Avena > Avena insularis. The sequence goes on along the minus strand of CM042685.1, from coordinate 87,375,373 downwards.
CATCGTTACATGAAGCTATCGGCATGGCTGAGGGTGTAGGTCGGCGAAGGGCTTTAGGGTGGTCGCCATAAGCACAGTGGCACAACAAGGCACGGTCTCAGTCGGTCGGGAAGGTCCCTGCTCTGCATCGGTACCAAGGGCTTTCGTCACGGCGTACGGTGGTCACGGAGCGCGTGGGGTCAAACGGGCATGTCTGGGAGATTGCTGGCGTCGCGGCAAACAGGTTGGCGCAAGGGAACAGCGAGGCACGGCTTGGTCACGCGGGATTGCTCAGTGCTCTAGCGCGGCGATCGGCATGGTCGAGTGTTAAATGGGTGCGGCTGTGCTGGCATCTCCATGGGATATCGTTGGTCGGCGCATACACAGGCGATGGCGGTGAGGTCACGACTATGTCCTAGACATCATGGGCGAGGGTGGCACGGCTTCTAGCAGCGTGTCCGCGTTGTGGTGACATGGGTGAGCTCGGGTATGCCAAGTGGTGAAGGTTTTGAGAGTTTTCCAAAAATGAGTATCTTGATGCATAAGTGATGGTGCTCGACATCGCACTTTGTTGGTAACCCCAAGTGCAGGGTGTGAAGAGCACAGCAGCAAGTTTTCCCTCAGTTGAAACCGAGGTTATCGAATCAGAAGGAGGAAGGAAACGTCACACAGGTGTTGAAAACAACGTGGAGACCTGCACAATACAAACTCAAGACTTTGTCCCAACGAATCAGTGAGGTTGTCAAGCTCACCGGTTTGCTGTAAAAAAGGATTAAACGTATGGTGTGGAAGGTAATGGTGGTTTGCAGCAAGTAAACAAGTAACAGTGGAGGATGTATCAATGGTAAAGATTGGACCTGGGTCCATAGTTCACTAGAGGTGCTCCCCTTAGATAAACAACATGGCATGAAGGGTAAACAAATTACAGCAGGGCAATTGACAGGAACTGAGCAAGGAATAACAATGCAATTACTAGTCAGAAAGATCCTATGAGGTTGATTGGGCAATACAATAAGATACATAGACCGCCATCCAACTACAGCTACGACTAGAAGTCCACCTTTAGGTTATCATCTGAACCCCCTCCAGTATTAAGTTGCAAGCAACAGACAACTGCTTTAAGCAAAGTGTGTAAGGTAGACAGTCCACATGCTCCATGAACAAGAGACCGTTGTTTTCTCCCTAGTAGCAACAACACATCTACAACCGAAGAGATTATTGTCACTTCCCTTGGAAACTAGAGGCATGAACCCACTATCGAGCATAAATACCCCCTCTTGGAGTCAGTAGCAACTACTTGGCCAAGATAGCTACTAACAATGGAGAGCATGGAAGATCACAAACAACACAGAGATGATAGAATCATAAAGACAAAATCATTAATCAAACCAACATAATAATCTCAATATCCATCGGATCCCCGTAAACACAACATGCATGATTACAAATAGATTAGATCTTGATCATGAACGAAGCTCACAAGATCTATACATGAAAGCACAAAGGAGGAGATACAACCATTTAGCTACTACATGGACCCATAGTCCAAGGTGGAACTACTCACGCATCATACCGGAGAGAAGGCCTCTAGGATGATCTCCCCTCTGGCAGGGTTCCGAGAAGAACTTCAGATCCCCCCGATCTAGGGACGATGGTGGCAGCGGCTACAGACGGCTTCGTGGATTTTTGATCGGGTACTTAGGGTTTCTGCATCGGGGGCTTTTTATAGGCGAAGGGGGAGGCTGAGGCGGCGGCCAGGACCACCAACCCTAGCCAGGCGCGGGATGGGGCCCACTCGCACCTGGGGTGGGTCTGGCCCCTCTGGACGGCCCCTCCGGCTCTCCTCTAGACTTCTTGTTCCCCACGGAAAGTAATTGACTTTGTCCTTTGTCCCGTCCAATTCCGAGAATATTTCTTTACTAACTTTTCTAAAACCAAAAAAACAGAAAACTGGCATATGGCACTGTTGCAACTTGTTAATAGTTTAGTACCAGAAAACATGTAAAAAACACCTCAAAGTGTGGACAAGTAAAGAAAATTAGATACTAAACAAGCATGGAGCATCAAAAATTATAGATACGTTTCCAACGTATCAAGATCTAAGCTTAACTCACTGTCCTCGAGTAGGTAAGTGATAAACAGAATAATTTTTTAGGTGACATGCACCCTCACAATAAAGATCCAACCATTTGCAAGCATTGAAAGCTGGGATCAAAAAACTCTAAACATGTGCATGAAAGATGGAGTTCTAACAATAGGACATAGTAACTATGCATGCAACATGAAAGGCTACAAACATGGATCATGAATAACATGCATTGAAAAACATTTGTTTGTTTCACATGCAGAAAACATAGCATAGTGGCAATCAGCTTGTCCCTTATAGAGTAGCAAATAGATGCATAGGACACCTACAAAGTTCACAAGGGTGACTAGAAACAAGTAGCACAGGAGCAAGTAATAACACAATATGCTTCAACTAATAAGCTTTGAACACTACACACAGAATGACAACTATGCTCTCTTAATGGTGCCTAAAGGTAGAAGGTGGGGACTCAATAATGGTGGAAAAAAGGCCTTTTTGTAAAGGAAGCAGGGATTAATTATAGTACTTGTTAGCTTTCAGCCCTCATTTCCGCTTGACGAAGTATATACTTGACGAAGTATAAGTTGGCAATCTCTAGTCCCTTGAATACGAGGGCCACACCTCATGCATACTCAACTTTGGGTCTAGGTAAGTTCTTGTCACTGTAAGTATTTGCATATCATTAGAACCGCCAATGGGGTACCCCTTGCACATGGTACAGGAGCTTTCCCTTAAACCAAAACGACAAGGCAAGCAAACAATGAGCATCTCAGCAATCTTCTTATGTACCGTGGGAATATGGTGATTTTTTCTCTCTTTCCTCTTTTCTCAATGTGTCTCTTTCTTTATAAGAAGGATGCTTGATAGATGTCACTATGTTGATGCTGCAAGTTTCCACCATGATTAGGCATGGCTTAGGCTAGCGGCCCAGGCGTTTCTCTAACACAGGATACAAACTCCATGGACTTACAAGTTCCCTCTTTATTTCAAACTGGTGACATCCATAGACAAAAGAACATGATATCAACTGAGTACAACAAGGTACAAGTGCAATGTTGAAAACGTTCCCCGGGACAACACGGTTCTGCTAACTCCAACTTATAAGTGCAAGCATATACAACAAAGTTGTCACAATGGTTCAAGTTTATTTAGGGGCAAAGAATAAAGTGTGCCATCAAGTTCATGAGGGCTTTAATCACTAAGTTCTCACATAACAAAATAGTTTTTAATTGGAAGATAGTTGAAAACAAGAATATACTTGGAATGGTGTAACACACCATGCATAGGAGTTTTATAGTGGACACTTTGGAATAACTTGGTTTCTTGGGAGTTGGAGGCATGAGTAGAACTTACTCATACAAGTGGAGGCTAGCAAAAGACTAGGAGCAACCAACTAAGAGAGCAATAATGGCCATAATCATGCAGTGCAACAAAGCATACTAATCAAAGCAAAGAGTGGTACTACAAGTCAAGGACTAAATGATCATAGAGGCTAATGGTGACTTGTCAAAGTCATAACATGGTGTGAGCATGTGCCAAGTCAACCCAAGCAAAGCATCAAAGGAGAATACCACAATACTATGCTTTTGCATGCTAAAACAACGCATAATTTCTTCAAGGCACACTAAGCAATCCCAATTGTTTGGAACAAGACATGCTACAGCAATAATCACTAAGCAAAAGGTCAAAAAAACACCTAGCATGTCATGCTAAAGTCTAAGTCACAGTCAATACAAGCTCCTCTTGCACTTCAAGCAAGAACTTACTACTCCTTTTAAAACACCAAGCAAACTTATTTGCAAAACAACACAGCGAGAGCAGGGGTCCAACTACTAAGCAAACTAAACAAACTAAGGAAAGCAAACGAAAACTAAGACGCTCCAAGAATAACACAACTGTGCATGAAACAATAAAAACAAAGTGTCTAGATAGACCTACGCTTTTTATTGATGAAGAAGGGGATGCCTTGGGCATCCCCAAGCTTTGACACTTGTACCTCTTGGATATTTCTTGGGGTGACACCATGGTGGCATCCCCAAGCTTGAGCTTTTTTCCATTCTTCATCTCATTGCATCATTCTTCCTCTACACATGAAATTTTTCCTTCATACAAAACTTCACACAATCTTCATTAGCAACATTAGTGTATTCAAAAGATATTAGACCACTGGCAAAGCTTTGGAACAGCAAGGATTTTCACTAAAAACACAAGCTACTGTAGTAACTCCTTCAAAAATCTCAATTTACCTGAAGAGAACTGAAAAAATCAATAAGAAGCAAATGCAAATAATGGCAGAAATCTGTCAAAACAGACCCGCAGGTAGAAACCGATTTTTTCGAACATGTTCTGTTGCTCAAATGAAAAAATGTTGAACTAACGAAAGTTATCTAACATACTGGGGGATTTATTCTTACATTTTGAGTTTAATCCGAGTTACAGAACCTCCTCACGATTTTTTTTGGTGGAGGACATAATTCTGTTTCCGGACAGCAACTCCCCAAATGTTACTTCCCTCTCATTAGAGGTTATTCTTGGCAAAAAAAGCAAATAAAAATGATAAGGAGAGGTCATTACTGAAGTAATAACTTCCAAGACTCAAGGAAACTCATGGGTTATCTACCAACAAGTACTTTTTTAACGCCTTTAAGTTAGGCATGATAGCTTGAGAAGATGCTCACGTAAGAATTATGAATTGAAGTCAAAGAGAGCATCAAGAAGCCAATTCAAAATACATTTAAGTCTAACCCACTTCCTATGCATAGTAATCTAGTATGCAAATAAATTCACAAAGAACAAAGTGACATGCATAGGAAGAGAAAACAAGAGTAACTTCATAATTTTCAGCATGTAGAGAGGTGTTTCAGTACCATGAAAACTTCTTCAAATATATTTTTCTCTCTCATAATAATTTTCAGTAGCCTCATGAATAAACTCAACAATATAACTATCACATAAGGCATGATTTTCATGGTCTACAAACTCATAATTTCTATCAAACTCAAAAACAGTGGGATTAAAACCTCCACAGGTTTTATCCAAAGTAGATATTTCAAAAGGATCCACAAGAACATAATATTCATCCTCCTTTGGTAAGCATGGGGGACAATCAAATAATATAAGGGATAAAGAGTTACTCTCATTAGAAGGTAGGCATGGGTAGATAATCCATTCTTCCTCCTTTTGTTCATCACTCTCCCCCTCCTTTTCATCTAATGAGCTTTCAACAATTTGTTCTTCCATAGGCTCCTACAAGCCATTAGTCTCTTCCATTTGTGGAAAACACCTATTAAAATATTCAAGAATATAGCTATTTTCTTCCCTGTAATTATCAAAGAAAAATTTATGTATCTCAAAATCCTCATGTTTATAAGGTGCATCATCAGTATTTTCAAGCAAACTGGCAATTTCAAATGCACCCTTGAAGGCAATAAATTCTTCAATTTGTTCCACATCATCAAAATCATAATTTCCTTTAACATAAGAAGATATGGTAACATTATCATTATACTCACATTGAAAGGGTAGGTGTTTATACCTCCTGCAACAACAAGCTTTATCAAAGCAATAAGTAACATTATAAGTAGAGCACACCTCTCTAGCAATAGTATTCAAGTTATCAATTTGTTCCCATAAGTGTTTCCCTTTTTGTGACAAACGGTGCTCCTTATAATAATACTTTTCTTCTTCCGTGAACCCACCTTGCCAATAAGAACTAGTTTCAAAGAAACCGTCCATTGATAGAAAGCATGACCAAGCAAGGCAATAACAGACCACCAACTAGAGCAGGAACTAATTTTTTTGTGTTTTTGAATAAAGCAAGCAAATCAAACTAGACTAATTTTTTTGGGTTTTTTGAAAAGAGGCAAACAAAACCAAGCAAAAGAAACAAAAGAAACTAAAAACAAAGTAAAGAGAAAGGAAGTGAAGGACTCCCCTTGTGAATTCGTCCTTAGCCTCCCCGGCAATGGTGCCATAAAGACTTGATGGTGCTCGACGTGGCACTTTGTTGGTAACCCCAAGCGCAGGGTGTGAAGAGCACAACAGAAAGTTTTCCCTCAGTTGAGACCGAGGTTATCGAACCAGAAGGAGGAAGGAAACGTCACACAGGTGTTGAAAACAACATGGAGACCTGCACAACACAAACTCAAGACATTGTCCCAACGAATCAGTGAGGTTGTCAAGCTCACCGGTTTTCTGTAAGAAAGGATTAAACCTATGGTGTGGAAGGTAATGGTGGTTTGCAGCAAGTAAACAAGTAACAGTGGAGGATGTATCAATTGTAAAGATTGGACCGAGGTCCATAGTTCACTAGAGGTGCTCTCCTTAGATAAACAACATGGAATGAAGGGTAAACAAATTACAGCAGGGAAATTGACAGGAACTGAGCAAGACATAACAATGCAATTACTAGTCAGAAAGATCCTATGAGGTTGATTGTGCAATACAACAAGATACATAGACCGCCATCCAACTGCATCTATGACTAGAAGTCCACCTTCAGGTTATCATCCGAACCCCCTCCAGTATTAAGTTGCAAGCAACAGACAACTACTTTAAGCAAAGTGTGTAAACATTCCACATGTTCCATGAACAAGAGACCATTGTTTTCTCCCTAGTAGCAACAACACATCTACAACCAAAGAGATTATTGTCACTTCCCTTGGAAACTAAAGGCATGAACCCACTATCGAGCATAAATACTCCATCTTGGAATCACTAGCAACTACTTGGCCAAGATAGCTACTAACAACGGAGAGCATGCAAGATCAAAAACAACATAGACATGATAGAATCATAAAGACAAAATCATTAATCAAACCAACATAATAATCTCAATATCCATCGGATCCCCGCAAACACAACATGCATGATTACAAATAGATTAGATCTTGATCATGAACGGAGATAACAAGATATATACATGAAAGAAGAAAGGAGGAGATACAACCATCTAACTACTACATGGACCCATAGTCCAAGGTGGAACTACTCATGCATCATATCGGAGAGAAGGCCTCCAGGATGATCTCCCCTCCGGTAGGGTGCCGGGAAGAACTTCATATCCCCCCTGATCTAGGGATGATGTTGGTGGCGGCTACATATAGTTTTGTGGATTTCTGATCGGGTACTTAGGGTTTCTGCATCGGGGGATTTTTATAGGTGAAGGGGTAGGCCGAGGTGGCGGCCAGGGCCACCAAACCCTCGCCAGGCACGTGGTGGGGCCCACCCACACCTGGGGTGGGTCTGGCCCCTCTGTCTCTCCTCTGGACTTCTTGGTCGCCACGAAAAGTAATTGACTTTGTCCTTTGTCCCATCCAGTTCCGAGAATATTTCTTTACTAACTTTTCTGAAACCAAAAAAGCAGAAAACAGGCATCTGGCACCGTTGCCACTTGTTAATAGTTTAGTACCAGAAAACATGTAAAAAGCACCTCAAAGTGTGGACAAGTAAAGAAAATACTAAACAAGCATGGCGCATCAAAAATTATAGATACGTTTCCAACGTAACAATAAAATAGATTCAATTTTGAAATGTCGTTCAAATGAATTTGAAATTTTTTCTGTAAGATTTGAAAGCTCACTTGTGTTTATTGTTACTTGGCCTAGCAAGGTGAGAAAAGAAAGGGAATTTTTTCTTTTTGAAATCATTTGCTAGAGATGCTCAAAGTGAGCTAGGTGTTAACTTCTGCAAAAATTACCATTAGGTCATATGCTTCATATATTGATTTTATTTTGTTTTGATCTGGTTTGGATTTGACCTAGATGATATGGTTTTGGTCTTTAAACCAAACCTCATCATTTACAGCAAACAAACATGGAATTGCAAGCATTCACAAACATTCATAACACACATGCATTTATATAATGTTTAAAATTAAAAGCTTTTATTAGCCCTAATTTTGGTTGATTAGAAATTAATATCCTCATTAATATTTTTGAGATGTTACAAACCTTCCCCCCTTAAACAGAATCTCGCCGGAGATTTAGGAAAAACTAGGAACTAAAGAGATTGGGAAACTCAGTCCTCATGTAATCTTCTCGTTCCCATGTGGCTTCTTCTTCAGTATGGTCGCTCAACTTGATTTTGAGAAACTTGATACTCCTGGTCCAGGTGGTTCTAAAGTCTTCTTCCAAAATACGAATGGGTACTTCACGATAATTTAAATCATGTTTGATCTCCATGGCTCTGTGATTGATGTTCTTGAAAACTTCGGTTTTCTCTCGAACTTCTAAACATTTCCGAAGTTACGAGATATGAAACACATCATGAACGGCTGACATCTCTTCTAGCAGATCTATATAATAGGATACTTCTCCTCGGCGACTTAAAATCTTGAAATGTCCAATATATCTAGGTGCAAGCTTTCCTTTGAGTTGGAAACGCTGCATTCCTTTCAGGGTGATACTTTGAGATACACAAAGTCTCCGAATTGAAGACCAGGTCTCGACGTCTCTTATCAGCATAACTCTTCTGTCTAGATTAAGCGGTCTTGAGGTGCTAAGGGATCTTGTGAACCTTCTCTTTGGCTTCTCGTATGATGTATAGTCCGAATATCTGACTCTCTCCTACTTGCGACCAATTCACGGGGGGTACGACATTTCCTTCCATACAAAACCTAAAATGGGGCCATTTGCAAACTGGCCTGATAACTGTTGTTGTATGAGAATTATGCGAAAGGCAGACAGTCTTCCAATTTAGATCCATATTCTAGTACACATGCTCTCAGCATATCTTATAGTATATGATTTACTCTTTCCATTTGTCCGTCGGTCTATGGGTGATAAGTTGTGCTGAAGTTCAGTTTGGTTCCTAATCCATCTTGGACTTTCTTCCAAAATCTTGATGTAAACTGGATTCCTCGATCTAACACAATTTTCTTAGGGGTTCCGTGCAGACTGACTATTCTAGCAATATACGACTCTGCCAGCTTAGAGCTTTGATAAGTGGTCTTGGAAGGTATGAAATGATCTACGTTGGAAAGTCTATCCTCTGTGACCCAAATTGAATCATTTCCTCTACTAGATGTAGGCAAACTGATGATGAAATCTATTCCAACTGAATTCCATTCCCATTTTGGAATTTGCAATGGTTGCAAAAGTCCTGCGGGTCGCTGGTGTTCCGCTTTGACTCTCTGACAGATATCACACTTGGCGATATAGCTTCCGACTTCTCTCTTCATTTTGTGCCACCAAAATTGCTCCTTCAAATCTTGATAAATCTTCGTTCTTCCCGGATGAATAGAATATAGAGTATCATGGGCTTCTTGCAATATGACTTCCTTCAAATTTTCTGGCACACAGATTCGTCCGTTATACCACAGAACTCCTTCTTCATATTCGATGATTCCGGGTACCTTCCTTGTACCGATACGATGCTTAATTCCGTCGATACTGGCATTTCCTTTCCAAGCTTCCTTTATATGACTGATCAAAGTTGGTTGAAGTTCAATATTGGCTAGGAATCCTTTACTAACTAGCTCCATTCTAAAATTCTCTGACTCCTCGTGCAAACTTGGCTGCTCTTTCTTAATCATGGTGTTTAATCAGCACGACAGTCTACTATGAGCATTTGATACCACATTGGCCTTGTCGGGGTGGTAGTGAATGTCAAGGTCATAATCCTTGATTAAATTTGTCCATCTCCTTTGTCTCATATTTAGCTCCTTCTGGGTGAAAATATACTTCAAACTCTTGTCATCTGAATAAATCTGACAGCGGTTACCCATGAGGTAATGACGCCATGTCTTCAAGGCTAAAACTACAGCTGCCAATTCTACTCATGTTGCTTCAGTTGTATGGACATATATGATATTACTTTGCCTTCCTACATCAACACACATCTGAGACCAATTTTGGATACATCACAATATACATCAAAGGGCTTGGTGATATCCGTCATGATCAAAATTGGGGCTGAAATCAATCTCTTCTTGAGCTCTTGAAAACTTGCTTCACATTTGTCCGTCCATTCAAACTTCTTGTCTTTCTTCAATAGCTGAGTCATCGGCCTTGCGATGCTTCAAAATCCTTTAACAAACTTGCGGTAATATCCTGCTAATCGAAGAAATGCGCGAACTTTGGTTTGAGTGATTGGGGCTTTCCATTCTTCAACATCCTTAATCTTGGCAGGGTCGACGGCAACTCCTCCAGCCGACAAGATATGTCCTAGGAATCCTACTTCCTTTAACCAGAACTCACATTTTCTAAACTTGGCATACAGCTGATGCTCTCTAAGGGTTCCAAGGATGGTTCTTAGGTGTTGCTCATGTTCATCTTTCGACTTAGAGTAGATCGGAATGTCATCGATGAAAAAAACGACAAACTTATCCAAGAAGTTCATGAAAATCTTATTCACGAGATTCATGAAATAAGCATGGGCATTGGTTAGCCCAAATGACATGACCTTGTACTCATACAATCCATTTTGGGTAGTGAAAGCAGTCTTTGGGATATCCATTGCGTGGATCTTCAATTGATGATAACCAGTTCAAAGATCAATCTTAGAAAACACTCTGGCACCAGTCAATCTTCGGTAGTGGGTACTTGTTTTTGATGGTGACGTCATTCAGCTTCCGGTAATCCGTACATAAACGGGTGGCACCATCTTTATTATCCACAAAAAAATAGGTGACCTCCATGGCGATGCACTTGGTTGTATCATATTTTTTGCTCAATATGTCGTCGAGTTGCTTCTTGAGCTCCACTAATTCAGCTAGGTTCATACTATAGGGTCTCTGAGGTATGAGTCCAGTTCTAGAAATTAGTTCAATGATAAACTCGATATCTCGATCTGGGGGCATAACAAGTAATTCATCTGGGAACACATCGGGGTATTCATAGAATACTCTGACTTGGTCTAGGGTTGATTGGAGTAAACTCTTGTTGGACATGAATTTACGGGGCAGCGTCTTAAACACATGCTCCACTGATACTCTGGTGCTACTGGTCATGGTTATGGCTTTCTTGGCACAGTCTATTAATCCTTGATGTTTCAACATCCAATCCATTCCTAATATTACTTCCAAACCTTTTGTTCCAAGTACTATTAAGTTGGCATAAAAATCTATTCCATGTATTCTGATAGGTGCTGCCTTGCAAAATTTTCTAGCTTTGGTAGTTGACCCAGGTATTTGAACTATCATAACATGCTTCAAATTTTTTGGTTAAATCTTACTAGTGCATGCAAATTCTTCTGTAAAAAATTGAGTGCGATGCTCCAGAATCAAACAACACTCTTGCAAGTACTGAGTTAACAGAAAACATACCCAACACAACATCTGTTGCTTCTTGGGCTTCTTTTGCATTCATGTGGAACAGACGGCCGGTACGGTTGTGCGGGTTGCCTGGGGCATATCTCTTTCTAGGCTGGATACGACGCTTTTGCCAGGCAGGTGCAGTGGCATTGGGTGCTGCAACAAAGCTTCTTGGGGAACTAATTGGAGTAGTGACCCGTGATTCCACATTCAAAGCAGGTTATGATTGACTTGTCCTTCCCGGCAATAGGCACAACATTGCTTCCAGTCCTTGGGGAAGTATTGTTGTTGTTGTTGTTGTTGGTGGGCCTTGGCGGTGCACGGCTGAATTTATTGGGGTTGCCAGTGTTGCAATTATTGTGACCTCCGGGCCTCGGGTTTCCTCCGCCACAATTGGGAAAGTTTGGACGGGGCATAGGTGGCATGTTGTTTCTTGGTGCAAATCCTGCAGACAAACTAGGGCGGTACTTCGGGGCATGGTGTGGTCTAGTATGGTGCATCATACGTCGCTTGTGGTTCTTAGTGGCTTGGTTGATCTTTCCTTTCAACTGGATAGCAAAATCCACTAGAGCTTCTAGATCCGCAAAATGAATATTGACTAACACTGTCTGCATCGCATCATGTAGACCATTCAGGAATCTTTCATTCTTCTTTGCTTCAGTGCCAATTTCATCGGGAGCATACCTAGACAGAAACAGAAATCTGTCACGGTATTCCACCACAGTCATTCTCCCTTGCTTCAACCCCTTGAATTTATCCCTCATCCTCAGAATAAAACCTGGAGGCACATGAGTTCTACTGAACTTGAGTTTGAATTCCTCCCAAGTCATCATCTGTCCTCCGTTCATTGTACGAGTGCTATTCCACCATGCTCTTGCAGAACCTGCCAGATAGTGGGTGGCAAACAGTACTTTCTCCGCAGCATCTACTCCTGCAACTTCTAGGTTGTTCTCCATGCTTTGCAGCCAGTCATCAGCATCTAAGGGCTCTTCATATTTGCTAAATATAGGAGGATTGGTGTTCGGGAAGTTCTTAAGCTTAGATCCATGGTGATCCCGATTTCCATGGCCTTGGTTGTCATGCTCCAGTTGGGCGATCTGTTCAATAGTGGCGAGATTGTCTTGACGCTCAGTTCTACCGGCTTCTTGATCTGCTACTAGCATTTGCAGAATTTGAACCATCGGGTCCTTGGATGAGTTACTTCCACCACGAGGAATCTGAAGATTGAGGCAGATCATAAGAGAAGAGGGAAATTTCTACTACTTATGGGTATGGTTTAAAAGCTTTGAAACTTTGAGTATGGCTAAGGTTTGAAAGCCAACACTAGTGGAGAATGGGGCTTTAGTCCCGGTCCTAGAGGGCCTCTAGTCCCGGATACGCATCCATGACTACGGAAACGGGACTAGAGGTCCCAGCCTCTAGTCCCGGGTCAGTTAGGGGCCGGGATTGCAGGCTCTGCACGTTGCAGCGTAGCAGTGCACGGGGGGGGGGGGGATCTTTAGTCCCGGTTCGTAATACGAATCGGGACTAGTTATTTTATGCCGCAATAGCATTTTACCAATTCGGCTGCCGCGGCAGACGATGGGGCTTTGTGCCGCGATAGATTTTTGGGGCCATTTTCTGCCGCGGCCGATGTGGGTTTCTGCCGCGGCAGAATTTTGGGGCCGATTTCTGCGGCGGTAGCCGAATGTGGGGTTCTGCCACGGTAGGAGGATATGTAGAGGAGGGTTACGTTTGGAGTAAAGTGACATGCAACAAAGAAACCCATTACACACAACATCATCATGATTATATAGATATAATTCTACATTACATATATATATATAAAATTTGATTAAATGGAGATCACAACACGTCTATTCGGTTACAAGTTCATTAAATCACTAGAAGATTGAGGAATGGTATTTTTCTTCTAGGTGTATGACATGGTCAAGAAGAAATCTTGCCAATTCCTCTTGAATTGCTACCACACTCTTCCTTGGTTCGAGATTCTCCCGCAATCTTTCCAACTATATATAAAAGAAGGAGGTCAATATGAATATCAATAGTCATAACAAATATTATGAATGACATTCAACAAAAATTGTGAATATATTGTTCACGTACTTCTAAAAATGTCCCTCTGTCCCGCTCACTGACCTCGAAGCGAATGTACTCGCACACGAAGTATCAACATAGATTAGTACCTGGTGGCTGCCTCTCGCACTTTACGAGAATAGAATTCAATCAGATAATAATCAAGCATGATATAATAGTATTGAAACTAGAATTGAAGAGATGTGTGGATCTAGCTCATACTACTTACATCGATCCGATGAAAACTAAGCTCGTCTTTAAATTCACCAACCGTAATATTGGTGAAAGCTTTCCAAACCCTACCCGGCAAAAAAAGAATAAATGAGTTATTAGTTACTTGATATCTCAGGATATATATGAACGAAAGAGACTGATATAGTCCGATAATGACTGAAATTACCTCTGGAGTGCATCTTTCATGAATGCGTACTTTGATTCGTCTCTCATTAGTGAGTCCTTGATATCAACTCTTCCATCGTTAACTTCAATGATTAGTAGAATCCAGTGATAGTTGTGCATGTTTATATACATCAGTAACTCATCAATTACACTTAGCAGAATCAAGTGAATCTGTACAAGGCAGTAACACCCATCGGCGTGCTACGCACGTCGACGCTGACAGATGAGTCCTACGACAGCAGCAGCTGCAACTCAGATCTCTCTCTACGACCCTCCATCTGACGAAGGAACCTACGGTTCCAGATCCGAAAGCTGCGGCAGCAGCGACCCAATCCATAGGCGTTACCAATGTGCCATGGTTATCCATGGTGAATCGGATGTGCCACAAAATTCTACTGCACCCAATCCACCACCCAGTCCATCGCCCAACCCGCAAGCTGGGAACGGAGGGAACAGAGAAAACCCTCCCCTCCAACCCAATGAAGGTGACGCTGCCGCCTACCAGAGGATCAACCTCAACGAGGACGGCTGGCGCCAGGCACGCGAAGCCGTGGCGGGTAACAAGATCCTACCTGTGAATTCTTCATGGGATCTGCTGATGGCATACCACCTCCTCCTCATCGACGAGCACAACAGGAAGGTAAAACTGCAGGAGGAACTCGACAAACGCAAGTAGGCAGCTTCAGAGTCTAGCACGCGGCAAGCTGCGCTCTCCGCCGCTGGTGGCTCCAGCTCGGACGTCAATCATGCCAACAAGCATCTCTCTCGCACAGAGAATATGGACCCCACCGCACGACATGAGGTCACCAAAACCCTCAACACATCCTTCATGGAGATGTACGTCAATAGCAATGTCATACCAAAGACGCCACATGCTGCGATCATGGCAGCGACCACGTACCTCGCATCCCATCCACCACCGGTGGGGGACCCGAAGAGTTCCATGTGCAAGTCTGCGCTAGCCGGGATCGGACTCTTCGGAGGTGCGCTCCACGATGAAGCTCCCATGGAGCCGAAGCAAAAGGCTATGGTCAGATTCAACCGTAGCCCTACACCCTCATCCGGCGAGGATGAGCACGATCTACCTCGAGGACGCAAGATCCCAAGACGTCGCAACAGCGGCTATGATGCTCGAAATGACCTCGCCCAGCGCACGGTCGACAAGGCACGTGCCAAACGTGCGTGCTCAACCGAATCCGAAGAGGATGACGATGGAGAAATGTGCGAAGCCCAATGCTTCAGTAGACTGTTCGGCGCACACGGATGCCGAAAAATTTCAAGCTTCCTTCGGACACTCCAAAGTTCGATGGCACGCAGGATCCGAAGGCCTGGCTCAGTGACCACCTCTCGTCCGTCAAGCTGCATGGTGGTAAGAAGAACACCGCCCTGCAATGCCTTCAGCTGCAGCTGACATGCGCAGCCCGGAACTGGCTCAACAACCTGTCCTTAGGCTCCATTCGATGCTGGGTGGAACTGGCATACAGATTCATCCGAAACTTCAAGGGCACCACCAAGAGGCCAGCCTCAATCGAGGAACTGCGGGCCTGTACTCAACGTACGGGCGAATCCATTCGCTTGTACATCTTGCGCTGGTCCAACATCAAGAACTCCGTGGCACACATCTCCGAGGAGAGGAAGATCGACGCCTTCAAGGACGGTGTCAACGCCCGGACTTCAAGGAAGAACTTGGGCGCGTTAAGCCCAAGACACTCGACCACCTCATGGACATCGCCAACAGGTGGGCAGATGGCGAGGATTCCCTCAACCGAATGCATTCGGATGATGAGGACGAATATGGATGCAGGCGCGAACGCAGGAGCAAGTGAAGATCGCGCATCTACGACGACCACGACGGAGTCGACATGGTTGAGGCTGGCTACGCCGATGGACGCAACGATGGCAACCACAACAGCAGAGGATACCGTGGAGGCAACTTCCGCGACGGCTGACACCCAACACAAACATGGCAGCGTCGCGGCCGTGACGACGAACCCTCGGCATATGACAAGTTGTCAGGTCCCTTCAGCATCCACTTCTACATCGACAAATAGGATGGCAAAAAGAAGGACAACCACATGCTCAAGGACTGGAGCGAGTTCCAGAAACTCAGCGAGGGTCTAACCCAATTGCGATGCCAGATCATGAACCCTGGGTTCGGACCAGCACCTGCACCAGGTGACATCGCCCACGGAGCTCCTCCTCCACCACCAGTGGGACCGTCGAATCCAACAATCGCACCTCCACCAAACAACAGCACAGGCGGATACCTGCCGCCAAGAGGGTCCCTGATGATCTAGAAGGGACGCCCTACCAATAGGGTACAAAAGAAGATCACTCGACAGGTCAACCCCGCTATAACCGCTCCGCCTGCCATCCCTGAGTACCTCAGTGGCTCGGAATCCTGCATCACATTTGATCGCTCGGATCACCCTCGCCATATCCCTCGCCCAGGTCATGCTGCCCTGGTGCTTGAGGCGTGGATCAGAGGATTCGAGATGAGCCGCGTCTTCATGGATGGTGGCAGCGGCATCAACCTGTTGTTCGCCATCACCCTCGCAGCGATGCAGATCCCGCAGTGCAGCCTGGAACAATCCGACACAACGTTCCACGACATAGTCCTAGGGAAGGGCATATATCCCCTGGGAAAGATATGGCTCGACGTCATCTTTGGCAAGCCCGCAAACTTTCGATGTGAGAGGCTCGAGTTTTAAGTGGTGGATTGGCCATCATAGTACCACGCCATCCTCGGGCGCGTGGCGTTCGCAAGATTCCTAGCAGTACCGCACTACGCGTACCTGTTGTTCAAGATGCTAGGGCCCAAGGGCGTCATCACAATCCAAGGGAGCTTCACAGGATCGTACCACTACAATAGATATTTCAACAGAATCTCCCAGTCATTCGGCATGCAAGAGGAACTCACAAGGCTTCGAGAGGTGACAGACAACGGAGCACTCCCAGTCGCCAGGAAAAAATCACCTGACATGTCGTTCGACTCCACAGTCAACACAAAAAAGGTGCAGGTCCACCCATCTGATGCCTCCAAGACGGCGTTGATCTCCAACGAGCTCAGCCCCGCATAGTAAAGCGTGCTCGTCGAATTACTCCGTGAGCGCTCGTAAATTCTTCTCTAGTGTCCTGAGGACATGCGAGGAGTTCCCAGGGAATTCGCCGAGCACGCACTCAATGTGTTCCCCGATGCAAGGCCAATCAAGCAGTCGATCCGACGACTATCCAAACCACGAGTAGAAGCAGTTGGAATCGAAGTCAACAGACTCCTCAACGCCAACTTCATCCAAGAAATCAAGAAGAGCAAGTGGCTGGCCAACACTGTGCTAGTCCCCAAAAAAGACACGGACATCTTGCGGATGTGCGTGGCCTTCACGCCACTCAACAAGTACTTCCCCAAGGACCACTTCCCCTTCCTCAGATCGATCAGATCATCGATTCAACTACAGGATGCGAGAAACTCTCCTTTCTCAAGGCCTACTCAGGCTACAAACAGATTCGGCTCAAGGTCGAAGATCAAGAGAAAACGGCATTCATCATGCCATTCAGAGTGTTCTGCTACAACACCATGACTTTCGGGATGAAGAATGCAGGTGCCACGTACCAGAGGTGCATGCAGGCGTGTCTGAAGAACCAAATCGGTCGCAACATCCAAGTCTATGTCGATGACATAGTCATCAAGAACAGAGAAGCCAAGACACTGATCGACAATCTCCGCGAGATGTTCGATAACCATGATCACTACAAGATCAAGTTGAATCCATAGAAGTGCGCCTCCGGCGTCCCATCTGGCCAACTACTCGGCTAGTTCATCTCCCAATGAAGGACCTCAAAGGTGTCCAGCAACTAGCTGGGCGCATCGCGGCGCTGAGCAATTCATCAGCCGCATGGGTGATAAGGCCCTTCCTTTCTACCAGCTGCTACGCAAAGCTGACAAATTTGAGTGGACACCCAAAGCAAACGACGCATTCGAAGCACTCAAGCGCCTGCTCTCCACCTAGACCATCTTGGTCACGCCAAAGGAGCGAGAGCCTCTACTGCTATACATCGCAGCCATGCACAAGGTGGTAAGCACTATACTCATGGTCGAACGACCTGAAGATGGAAAGACCCATGGGGTCCAACGCCCAATCTACTACCTCAGTGAGGTACTGACACCAACAAAGCAGAGGTACCCTCACTACCAGAAGCTTGCCTACGGCGTGTTAATGAAGGCTCGTCGACTGAGCCACTACTTCCAGGAGAACCAGATAATGGTTGTCAACGAAGCGCCATTGTCCAACATATTGCACAACCCCGAAGCCACTGGACGCATGGCCTTGGGGGGCATCGAGCTATCCCCTCTAGACATAGTCTACGAGCGGCGCCAGGCGATCAAATCTCAGGTCCTCCCTAACTTCCTCATCCACTGGATGGAGCTCTAGCTGCCAGACACCCTGGACATGACACAGTCATGGACGATGCACTTCGACGGCTCCAAGCGCGAGGCTGGAGCAGGAGCTGGAGTCATACTGACATCCCCGTAAGGCGATAAGATGAAATACGTCCTTCGGATGAAATTTGACGCCTCCAACAACGAGGCGGGATACGAGGCCCTCATCCATGGCATGAGGATGGCAACGATCTGCGGCGCAACACGCCTAGTAATCTACAGTGACTCGAACCTCGTCGTCCAGCAGAAGATGAACGAATGCGACGCCCACGCCGCCAACATGATCGCATACCGCGCACTCTACAACTCACTCGAAGGAGACTTTGACGGCTGCAAGCTTCGGCACATTGGAAGGGACGGGGAAGCCGATAGACTCTCCAACATCGGCTCGACCTACGCTCAGGTGCCACTAGATGTGTTCCTCGAACAAATCTGCGTACCCTCTATCAAAAGAAAATTCCCCAAGGGATCACCCGAAGAAGCAGAGAACTCGGGGGCTGCGCCATCCGAAGGACATGAAGGGCCCGAAAAGCTCGACACAGAAGCCGAGCTCGTTAGCCTAATGCAGGTCATGGCGATCGAGGAGACATGGACGTAGCCGTACCTACGGTACCTGCTAAACAAGGAACTGCCCGACAACCTGACAGATGCCCGACATATATCTCGCCGGTCTAAAGCATTCACCCTCCACAATGGCAAGCTATACAAGCGCAGCATTTCGGGTGTGCTCCAAAGTTCCGACACCTTCGGTGATGGCAAAACATCCTCCAAGACATCCACGAGGGAATTTGCGGTCATCATGCAGGCAGCCGCGCCCTCGTCGCCAAAGCCTTGCGAGCTAGATTCTACTGGCTAACGGCCATGAACGATGCTAAGGATATTGTCCGAAGGTGCAACAGCTGCCAAAGGTTCACGGACAAGCCACACGCACCAGGATCGGAGCTAAGGCCCATACCACTGGCCTGGCCCTTTGCCCAATGGGGCCTCGACATGATTGGCAAACTGCCCAAATCTTTGAAAGGAGGCCACGTCTACCTCCTGGTTGCAGTCGACAAGTTCACCAAGTGGTTCGAGGCCATGCCCGTCATCAATCAAAGCGGCAAAACGACCGTCAAATTCTTCGAGTCTATAGTCTACAGGTTCGGCGTGCCGCACACTATCATCACGGACAACGGCTTGAACTTCATCTCGAATGAATTCCAGGACTTCTGCGAGGGCCTTGGAATTAACATATCATACGCCTTGGTGGCGCACCCGCAGACCAACGAGAAGGTCGAAAAGGTCAATGGCCTCATAGGCGGAGGCACCAAGAAATGCCTGCTCAGCCCACTCGAACGGCTTGCGGGAGCTTGGCCAGAAGAGCTACCCTCCATCCTCTAGATCCTACGTACAACGCCGAACAGCGCAACTAGCTTCACACCTTTCTTCATGGTGCACGGAGCTGAAGCCGTACTACCTGCCGAGGTACGCCACAAGGCCCCACGGGTCGTCGCCTACATCGAAGCCAAATCGATTCCCGCACTCGAAGACGCCGTTGACACACTCGACGAGGAACGCGACATCGCTGCGGCTCGCTCAGTGGTCTACCAGCAGAGCCTCCGCAACTACCACAACCAACGGTTGCGCCCAAGGTCCTTCATCGAAGGAGACCTCGTCCTACGCCTCAAGCAAGAGCGGCCAAAAAAGCTCAAGTCACCCTGGGAAGGACCCTACATTGTCACAGAAGTTATCCCAGGCGGCGCTTATCGCCTCATGGGCATCGCGTCAGGGGTCGAATACTCCAACCCCTGGAACATCGCACGTCTGCGATGCTTCTACACTTAGTTATCCCTTTACTTTTAATAAGGCTACTCGGCCAAGGCTGCTTAGCCGAATAATGTACCTCCTCATTACGATATGAATAAAAGCTAATTTCCTCGGCCGCAATTTCATTTTCCTCGCATTACTTTTTGCCATAACACGCTCGGGGGCTCCGCCTCACCTCACGACTTCGTCGACTGAGAATAACGCATGTAACCTGAGTAGCTGACCATGTCAGGCTAACGAAAAGGACATGCACATAACAAAAGAACCACGTGCTAACACAAATAAACTTTACAGAAAAGGGCATAACAAGCCCACTCGAATATATACAAGTTTTACATCTATTTTTTTACAGGGTCTATCTATTATGAAGAATCACGTGTGCCCGATGCTCAAAGAGATCCAAGACCTCTTCGGCATACTGCCTAACAGCCGCATAATGCGGGCGCATGTCCCAGAGGCTACCGTATGGCAGAAGAGGCGGCCCAGCCACCACCGCCGCGAGATCGACATTAGGGCGATGGAGCCGAACAAGCGAAAGGGCAGCTTTCACCACTACAACCAGCTGGTGCCGCACCAACTCCCTCACGTGACCCACGTCTCGAATCTTCGACAAGAAACCCCAAAGAGTGGAAGGTGTCTCATCTAGGGGGAACCTGACATATTGAATCGACACCAGGGAAGTTTTCGCCTTCTTCAGCACCCGCGAAACTTGATGCACACGATCCTGCACCATCGCAAGGACAGTGGCCCGGTCGAGGTCCATCCAGAAGAAGCCGCCAACTTCCAAGTCATGTTGGGTCAAACAATTGATCCGAACCGCAACGCGCTCTTTCTCCTCCTTCAAAACGAGATTGGCACCTCCAGAAAACTCAGAATAAGGTGACATGCAAACAAGGCACATCCGAAAACGAGCAGCAGCTCAAGAAAACTCACATTGCAGTTGCTCGCTCAACTGCCGCAACTCCCCTATAAGATACTCCTCCCTGGTGGTAGCTCGCTCAGCCTTCGACTTCCACACGTCCGCGTGGCCTCGAACGCCAAAGATCTCCTTCTCCAAAATACGTACGCGGTTGCGAAGGAAAACAAGTTGCGACGCATCATCTAGTGATGATTACGGCTCAGGAGCAGCCACAGTATCTACGGGAATCGCACCCGAAGGACCCTAAAGGCAAACAAGTAAGGAAATGAAGATCACAAACATCGCTGGTGGGAGATCGAAACATAACTTATATACATAAATGCCACCCCGTAGCATAAGTCAAGACGGTTCATCAACAAAAGTTGAAAACAACAGGCAAAAGATAAACTATCCTAAGCTACAACACTCGGACTTAGGCACCCGCATCCGGGGTGGCCTTAGAGCCAGATTGCCTGCTCTTGACCTCTCCCTGCTGCTTCGCCGCATAGTCCGCAAGCAGGTCAATGAGCTTCCGATCATAACGCTTACAGCGAGAGACGAAGAGAGCGAAGGCTACCTCTGAGCCGTCCGGAGCTATTGGTATCCAGGAGGTGACGTGCGGAAGATTCAGCTCCGCTCCGGATGCCATAGCCATGGACAGACCCATGGAGGCGGTGATGCCTTTCTTCTTGCGCTTGTAGGCCGTAGGAGAATCCTATTACAGCGCATCCGCCAGAGCATCGACATCCTCAAGAGAAATGCCCTTGGGAACGATCTCCTTGTAGAAGCGCCGGAGCACCTCCTTGGCCTTCGCCAGAGACTAGCTGCAGTACCACAGCGATCTTCGACTGCTGCGGCAGCGTCGTCCAGATCGCTCCCATGCTCCAGGACACCGCGATCAAACGCGATGCCTGAAGCTTCTGAGGCAAGAAGAAAAAACAAGAGCTTAATAAGAAAGTGACAAGGAGCACCCGAACATTGAAAGACCAAATTACACGCAAGACACTTACCGGAGAAAGTCTTGGCCGCAGCCATTAGCCTATTGGCCACCTCCTTCTCACGCGCAGACGCAACAGTTGCAAGCTGCTCCTCGCGATCGGAGGCCTCCCGCTGTAGGCGCTCCTTGGCCTCAGCAGCATCTGCCAATTCTTTCTACAGGCGCTCCTTGGCCTCCACAGCATCCGCCTTCTTCTTCTCCGCTCGATCGAGGATCTTTTCGAGAGTGTCCAGCCGGCGAAGGGCCACATTATTTTCATCTACAGAACAAAAGAGAACACATGAGCAACACAAAATTGTTCATGTGATGGGCGCAATAAAAAACAGAAACGAGCAATACAAGTACCTCGAAGATGCTGCATACTGGCCTCTAGCGCTAGATACTGTTGGATGAGAAGGTTCGCGCTGTGCACAAAGGGCTGCGAAAAGAAATGGAAGAATACAATCAAGAAAGCATCAGAAAAAAGGCCCGGGGTCTGTGCCCCGAAAAGAGCAAAACATTTAGCAAAGCAACCCAAAAAGGGCTCATGGGCTCCCCCTAGGACGATAAAAGAGAACAACTTACATGCTCAGATGGAGACTCCGAAGGTCCACAAGGTGTCTTCTGAGTAACGACCACCCGAGCCTCTCGTGGGGAGGGATTCAGGGCATCATCCTTAGAGTCGGCCACCATCTGAGGGTGAGGAGCTCTCAGCTTCGACTCCCCTACGGCCTCCTGAGCGCCCTCACTAAGAGAACCCTTTGAGGAGTGGCTGCAAGGAAAATATTGGTCAAGACAAGAAGAAGCATGGCACACACAAATTACAGAACAAAGCACAACCAAAACTACTTACGAGTCAATATCGGAAAGGTTGAAGATGGGCGGTGAGTTCTCCTTCTTCATCTTCTTGGCTGGCTCCTGCGGTGCCATCGCTCGAAGGGGCACAGCCGGATACATTGCGGAAGAAGCACCACTATCAACACCCGGATTATTAATCCCAGATGCCTGTTATGCCATACATCGCAATCCCAGGATTACCATTTTTGCGAGACATAACAGAATTGGATACCATAGTACATCATCCATTACAAACGGTACATAAGTTCTTACACAAATAGGGATCTCATGATCCAGTTCTTAATACAACATCAAGCAGCAGAATACACAATAATAACGGTAGCGTAGGCGAAGCTGCATCTTTGGGGTCACAGACAATGCTGACGATGGGAGATGATCCTAGTTGTCGTAACCTTCCTAGGGTCCATCCTCCAGGTACTCCTCTTCATAGTCTGGCCATGGGAATAGTCAGGGACAAAGCTATGAGTACTCTTTAAGTACTCGCAAACTAGTACTACAGGTAAAGGTTTTTTTGGATAATAGGACACTAGGCTCTAGGGTTGTTTTGCAAAATCCATATTTATCTCTATGAAGTTCCAAAGCTAATCACGATTTTATAACTCCTAAGTGGGATCTTGTAACTCATGTCACAACCCTGTTGTGGTCAAGTCAAAGTCTCAATTCATTTCACAAGTCATTTTGAAAAGTCGGCGGGGAACAGTATGGCCACTCAAGCTGTCCATAATCATGACGCGGCTATTCGAATAGTTTGACACTCTGCAGAGATTGTACACTTTCACCACAACATTCGATACATCCGTCAGGAACTAATCCTGAATTGACCATACTCAGTATGCGGATAATCAATCCTAACCTTTCAATTACATGCCCTAGTATAAGCACCTCTCCTGTGAGTTTGGCCTCCCAACCATGACCAACTGTCATCTTGGGTACTGCACAGGTGGACAATCTTCACAAGGTAGCCTCAGCTCAGACCTTGGCCGTGAGGGAACTAATACTAAGGTATATAAGTTTCTAGTCAAGCCCTACCCAATCTTCGGGTATTGTGGTTATACGAACAAATTGGAATGGTATCGCATCCAGACAACCATCAGTTTTATAAAGGGCTAAGGCTCATGCCTCAACATTTTCATCACCAAAACCAGCATTTTGTTTAACACATGTCCAAAACATTTCAATAGAATGATCCATCATTCCAAGGTTTTCATAACCAGTTTTCCACCAAGTATTCCCATCTAAAAGGTGATCAAGTTTTATGCTTAGCACTAGCATCTATGAGTGGGGGTAAGTACTAATGAGGGGTGGTGGACTAGTGGAGTTTCAACTAAGTACAACCTTATGTCTTAGGATGATATCAAGATTTCTAACTTAGGCCAAATTTTATGTTCATTATGCAACCTTCACAAATCTTTCTAGTATCTACCAATTTCTTAAGTAAACTCTAAGTAAGAGCTTTGATAAAGAAATAAAGTAAGAAGTTTGCAAGTAAAACTAGGATTGGTTTATCAAGTGCATATGATCACATATGCTTAAGGCATATAGTGGGTATAGTAACAAATAGTGGTTTGTGGCATCAGTAGGGTATCTTGCAAGGGTTAGCTTGCATTGGTCCACCTAGTTAATAAAGCTTGCAAGTATTGGCTTGCATAGGTATAGTATCAGCTTGCCTTGTGCAGAGCAGTGGTTGAAGTTCTCCTCGGCTTCTTCTTCGTAGAATCCTCCTTCCTCCTCGTATCCTTGGTCGGTACTAGCGTATATGAATAAATACGAGGTACACAATCACCAAACAATACTTAACTACTTGCAATCATCACACAAAAGGGTCCTATAGATGATCTAGCATCATCTCTAACATTACAAGGTTAAGGCTTGGTTTAGTTCTTTTTATTTTTAGAAAAGTAATTTCTACTCATTGAAAAACTACTTAAGATTTAATATTCTCCAAACCAAACATGGGATCATGTTGACACATATCATCACCACATATTTTAGTCCATGGGAATATGATTTAAAGTGGTGTCACAATTTTAAGGTTTTACCCTTTTATTTTAATTAAATAATGTGTCTATAAATGCCTATGTAGCATTCTTTTGTTACTTGAACATTATTTCTGTAAGTAAACCTATATATTTTTATATATTATGAAAGGTATGGTTAAATGTGATTTTTGAGAGTTGGAATCAACTCAAAAGCTATTATGGTTTAAATTTGAAAAATGTTTGAATGCAAAAAAGCTTTTGCCTTGTTATTTTTACCAGGGGTGATCTATAGATCCAAATGACTTGAATCCAACGGGCTTGGATTCAGCATTCCCAGACCTTTCTAACAAAATTAGTTTCATTCAATTTGGTGCACTAAATCGATCTGGGTTGATTTTTGAAACTGGGTACAGAAGTGTGTTTGAAATAAAATGGAAAAGGTTTAATTCAAATAACTGGGCTACGCGGGAAAATTTAACGGGCCGGCCTGCTAAGCGTAGCGCTTCCGCGGGCTGCTTAAGTGGCTGTCCCCACACATCAGTGAGACAGGGGGTGCAAAGCGGTATGGGACGATGTGGGTCGTTCGATCTGATTCTAATCCAACGGCTGGGAGTCATCGTCGACATTGAGCAACGCCGGCGAGATCGAAACCTAGCGCGGCCAGTGGGGGTTGCTGGGGGCTTACCAGGGTGCTGGCGAGGGTCGGCGAGGCGGGCGAACGACGAAGTCGACGACGGCGAACTCAGGGGTGGTCGCGGCAGCTCCTAGGGTGAACGAAATCGATGGCGCCCTTCTTCTCCAGAGGCGGCGGGCTCCTGTGAAATTTCGGCGATGCACGGCTCGACTTGCTCTAGGACTGAGGTGGGGTGATTCTGGGTGAGAGAGGAGTGGAATGGTGTGAAGAATTCGAGCTGGGGAGTCCTCTATTTATAGTCTCGACGGTGAGACCAAACGGCATGGGCGGGCGACGGTGGTGACATGGCTACGGGCTGCTAGAGGCATGGCCAGTGGTGGCGATCGCTTGGTGGTATCCTGGCGATGCTCTACGGCTTTAATGCGCTTGTAGGGGCGGTGCGGTTTGGTCTGGAACACGCGACGCTCTGCGCGGCAGAGGCGGCGTCTTCGACGGCGAGCGGTGGCTGTGCAGCACGGGGCGGCGAATGGGGATGTCTGGCGGTTTCCTGGGTCGGTTGTGATCGTGTATGCACGCGGTGAGGGTCGCGCGGTCTGTGGGCTCTGGTCGAGGGTGGCGCTCTGGCGCATGCTTGGCATGGTCATTTGGCGATGGGCGCGTGATGCATGCGTGTGGTCGATGGCTGGCGAGTTGGCGCTGGACAGGGAGTGGCAGTGGATGGTGGGCTGCCTCCCAGACATGTTGTTTTGGCTTGGTGCTTGCTCTGGCTAGCTAGCCATTGTCGGCTGGCAAGGGGGTGCTCGGGTTGGCATGGCATGGAGCAAAGGGTAGGGGCTAGGGTTGGTCCAAGCACTGGTTGGCACTAGGGGAGACAAGGGTGATCAATGGTGAACATTGTTTAGCCCAATTACTGCTCCAAACAGTGAAGTTAGGCCAGTTTGATTTGAATCTGCCAAGTGTTTGATGAAATGGCCGCAAGAATTCAAGTTTTGAATTCTGAAAAGATTTTTGGTGGGTGTGCTAGATTGGTGCTGGTGAGTCTGCAGATGCTTGGGTTTTGAAAGTTGAGCTTGTTTGAGTGGTTTTTGAAAAAGTGTGATCTTCCCATATGATAAAGATTCAATTTTGAATTGTCATTTAAACTATGCATTTGAAAGTTTCTAGATGATCACAAAGTGGGCCTTGATACCTTGTTATGAGTACATTCAAGGGGTGCAAAGATCCAGAGAAGTTTCTGTTAGGTTCTGAAAGTTTGAGACAGCCAAAGTAGGCATGGGAGTTAAATTGGTCAAAATGACCATTCCCTTATTTTACTTGTTTGGATTTACTTGTCTTTAGGAAAGGTTTGGGAAATGTTTAGATGATGTTTATTTCACCTAAGCATCTATTTACAAGCAATGGAACACATAAACAAGGTGGTTCAAAAGGATTTCAAATTCAATGCATACTCATATGCATGCATTCATATTTTTATTTAGAAAAGTTTTTTGTTAACCCTAATTTTGATGATTTGAGTTTGATGATCCAAGTTTAGTATTTTTGGGATGTTACAAACCTTCCCCCCTTAAAAAAAATCTCGTCCCGAGATTTGAAAAAGGACGAAAAGATTACCTAGGATTTGAAGAGATCGGGAAACTCCGTCCGGATGTGATCTTCGCGCTCCCAGGTGGCTTCCTCTTCTGTGTGGTTGCTCCACTGAATCTTGAGAAACTTGATGCTCCGGGTTCAGGTATTTCGAAAAGCTTATTCCAAAATACGGATGGGTACTTCGGGATAGGTCAGGTCATCGTTGATCTCTATGGTCCGGTGGTCGATATTTTTGAACACTTCGGTCTTCTCGGGGACTTCGAGACACTTGCGAAGTAATGAGATATGGAACACATTGTGCACGGCTGACATATCTTCGGGTAGTTCCAATTGGTACGATACTTCTCCTCGACGGTTCAGAATCTTGAAAGGTCCGATATATCTGGCGGCTAACTTTCCTTTGAGTTGGAAATGCTGCATTCGCTTCAATGGCGACACTTTCAGATAAACAAAATCTCCTATGTTGAAGGCGAGGTCTCTACGTCTCTTGTCGATGTAACTCTTTTGTCTGGATTGGGCGGTCTTGAGGTGCTCACGAATCTTGTGAACCTTCTCTTCTGCTTCTCGTAGGATGTCGGGTCCAAAATCGACTCTCTCCTACTTCCGACCAGTTCAAAGTGCGACACTTCCTTCCGTACATGAATTCAAATGGGGCCATTTGCAAACTGGCTTGATAACTATTGTTGTCTGAAAATTCTGCAAACGCGAGCGGTCTTCCACTTGGATCCATATTCTAACACACATGCTCTAAGCATATCTTGAGTATTTGATTTACTCGCTCCGTTTGTCCATCGATTACGAGGGTGATCTGTGCTGAAATCTAGGCGGGTTCCTAAACCTTCTTGGACTTTACTTCAGAATCTCGAGGTAAACTGAGTTCCTCGATCCGATACGATGTTCTTGGGGACTCCATTCAAACTAACGATTCTAGCGATGTACAACTCTGCTAGTTTCGAACTCTGATATGTGGTCTTGACGGGCAAGAAATGGGCGAATTTGGACAATCTGTCCACTATGACCTAGATAGAGTCATTTCCCCTACTAGAAGTAGGCAGTCCAGTGATAAAGTCCATTCCTACAGAATCCCATTTCCATTCCGGAATTTGCAATGGTTGCAACAATCCAGCGGGTCTTTGATGTCCTGCCTTGACTCGCTGGCATATATCACACTTGGCGATATAGCTTCCGATTTCTCTCTTCATCTTATGCCACCAAAATTGCTCTTTCAAATCTTGATACATCTTAGTTCCTTCGGGGTGGATAGAATAAAGAGTATCATGAGCCTCCTTCAAAATAACTTATTTCAACTCAGAATCTGCTGGTACACAAAGGCGTCCTTTGTACCACAGAACTCCTTCGTCCTTGGTGAATCTGGGTACTTTGCCGGTACCGATACGACGCTTGATTCCGTCAATACTAGCATTTTCCTTCTGCGCCTCTTTAATCTGACTGATCAAAGTGGGTTGGATTTCTATGGTAGCCAAAAATCCTTCACTTACTAATTCCATTCGAAAATCTTCCATCTCTTTGTGCAAACTTGGTTGCTCCTTCAAGATCATGGAGTTCAAGCGACATGGAAATCGGCTAAGTGCATCGGCTACCACATTGGCTTTACCAAGGTGATAGTGAATGTCTAGATCGTAATCCTTGATTAGCTCAATCCATCTTCTCTGCCTCATATTCAGCTCCTTCTGAGTGAATATATATTTTAGGCTCCTGTGATCCGTATAGATCTCACAACGTTTTCCCATCAGGTAATGTCTCCATGTCTTCAGGGCTAGAACTACGGCTGCGAGTTCGAGGTCACGGGTTGGGTAATTTTGCTCATGTTGCTTCAGTTGTCGAGATAGATAAGATATAACTTTGCCTTCTTGCATTAGCACACATCCGAGACCGATCTTGGATGCGTCACAATACACATCAAAGGGCTTCGTGATACCCGGCATGATCAAGATTGGGGCTGAAATCAATCTCCTCTTGAGTTCTTGAAAACTCGCTTCACATTTGTCGGTTCATTCAAACTTCTTGTCCTTCTTCAGCAATTGGGTCATGGGTCTGGCGATACTAGAGAATCCTTCTACGAATTTGCGGTAATATCCCGCCAATCCGAGAAATGCATGAACTTGGGTTTGAGTGGTTGGGGCTTGCCAATCTTCTACATCTTTCACTTTGGCAGGGTCAACGGAAATTCCTCCGGCTGATACAATGTGACCGAGGAATCCTACCTCCTGTAACCAGAATTCACATTTGCTAAACTTTGCATACAACTGATGCTCTCTAAGGGTTCCTAGAATGGTCCTTAGGTGTAGCTCATGTTCTTCTTCTGATTTGGAATAAATCAGAATGTCATCGATGAAAACAACGACAAACTTATCCAGGAAGTCCATAAAAATCTTATTCATGAGGTTCATGAAATAAGCGGGGGCATTGGTTAGTCCAAAAGACATGACAGTATACTCCTATAATCCATATCTGGTGGTAAGGCAGTCTTTGGAATATCCTCTGCACAAATCTTGAGTTGATGATAGCCAGTTCTAAGATCAATCTTACAAAACACTTTGGCACCGGTCAACTGATCAAACAAATCTTCTATCTTGGGCAAGGGGTACTTGTTCTTGATGGTGACATCATTCAACTTCCGATAATCCGTACACAAACGGTTACCTCCATCCTTCTTGTCTACAAACAAGAGAGGTGATCTCCATGGTGACACACTTGGTTGAATTAATCCAATTTCCAACATGGAATCCAGTTGCTTCTTCAATTCTGCTAGCTCTGACGGGTTCATACTATATGGTCTCTGGGCTATGGGTCCTGTTCCGGGAATTAGTTCGATGATAAACTCGATATCTCTATCTGGGGGCATACCGGGCAAAACATCTGGAAATACATCGGGGTATTCATAGACTATCCGGACTTGGTCAATGGTAGGTTGGGCTATACTCTTGTTGCATTTGAATTGGCGAGGTAAGGTTTCAGATATATGCTCGACTGATATTCAAGTGATCGGTCATGGTTATGGCTTTCTTGGCACAGTCAATCAATCCTTTATGTTTGGACATCCAATCCATTCCTAGTACTACTTCCAAACCTTTAGTTCCGAGTACTATCAGATTTTCATAAAAATCTATGCCATGGATTCAGATAGGGACGGCTTTGCAAATTTGCCTAGCCTTAGTGGTTGATCCGGGAAGTTGAACAATCATTACATGCTTCAGTTTGGTTGGTTGAATCTTACTAGTGCATGAAAATTCTTCGGTGACAAATGAATGCGATGCACCAGAGTCAAACAACACTCTTGCAAGTACTGAATTAACAGAAAACATACCCAGCACGACGTCTGGCGCTTCTTGAGCTTCTTCAGCATGCATGAGAAAAAGACGTCCATTGCGGTTGAGTGAATTCCCTGGGGCAAATCTTCTTCCTGGCTGAACACGACGCTGCTGCTGAGCTGGGACATTGGCATTGGGGGCTGTAGCATTCTTCTTGTTGGGGCACTCGTTGGAATAGTGGCCTTTATTTCCACAGTCATAACAAGTCACTTGCGACTTGTCCTTGGCTGCGATAGGCACAACATTGCTTCCAGTCCTAGGGGCAGTGTTGGTGTTGGCGGTAGCATTGTTGTTGTTGAACTTGGGTGGGGCACGGTTGAAATTGCTAGAGTTGCCGGGGTTGTTGTGATTTCCTCCGGGTCTAGGGTTTCCACGGTTGGGATAGGTCGGACAGTTTATCGAGGGTCTGTTGGTTCTTGGGGAAATCCTGGAGATGGGTTGGGGCGATACTTTGGGGTCTGATGGGTTCCTGGTTGATGCATCATGCGACGCTTGCGGTTCTCATTGGCTTGGTTGATCTTTCCTTCCATCTGGATAGCTGAGTCCACAAGGGCTTCAATATCAGCAAATGGGATATTGACTAACACTGTCTGCATTTCGTCATGCAGACCATTCAGGAATCTTTCTTTCTTCTTGGCTTCCGTGTCGATCTCATCCGGGGCATACCTAGGTAATGACAAAAAATTGTCATGGTATTCCACTACAGTCATCCTTCCTTGCTTCAGCTCTCTGAACTCGTCTCTCATTTTCTTGATCAAACCTGGTGGCACATGGGTTCTGCTAAACTTGACCTTGAATTCCTCCCAGGTCATCATCTGGCCTCCGGTCATTGCGCGAACACTGTTCCACCATGCCCTGGCATCTCCGGCTAGATAGTGGGTGGCGAACAGAATTTTCTCGTTGGCTTCCACTCCGGCGACTTCTAGGTTATTTTCCATGGTTTGCAGCCAATCATCGGCGTCTAGGGGCTCTTCGGACTTAGTGAAAACAGGTGGGTTGGTATTCTGGAAATTCTTGATTTTAGATCCGTGGTTGTCCTGATTTCCGTGGCCTTGGTTGTTGTGGGCAAGCTGGGTTATCTACTGAAGGGTGGCTAGGTTGGCTTGACGTTCCGCTCTTTCAGCTTCACGGTCAGAAGTCAACATTTGCAGAATCTGCAACATCGGGTCCGGGATGAACCACTTCCTCCACGTGGCATCTAAAGATTGAGATAGATCATGAGAAAAGAGGGAAATTTCTAAAGTTTTGGGTCTTGGAAATTTTTTAAAGTTTGACTCAGATTTTCTAGCAACTTGCTTTTTCATTCATTCATTCATTCATAGCACTCAGTACAACACACACCACAACAAAGAAAAACAGATGGTTTTAAGAACCATGCTGAAAACTACGATACAGTGGGACCGAATACTACTCACTACGCTAGTGCTCAAGTGCTACTACTCCTCGAAATCTGTGGCCTCATCATCCTCATCATCATCGATGAAGGCAAAATCGTCCTCAT
This sequence comes from Avena insularis, assembly GCA_023614405.1. Taxonomy (NCBI): domain Eukaryota; kingdom Viridiplantae; phylum Streptophyta; class Magnoliopsida; order Poales; family Poaceae; genus Avena; species Avena insularis. Next base: position 87,343,571 of record CM042685.1, on the reverse strand, counting down.
CGGTGAAGAAGTCCATAGCCTGATCCTCCAGAAAATCATCGTCATCGCTGAGATAGGAGTAGGGGTCTCCACGAAGATCCTCTCTAGCATTCTCCCTTTCCTCCAACTGCATGTCTCTCTCGTGGATGGTCTCCTCCAAAGATGAGATGCGGTGGCGAAGAAGGGAAATGATGCGCTCATTCTTGTCGAGCTGACGGCGGCGAGACTTGCGATCCTTTGCTACCATGGCGATGGTTTGGTCCTTTGTCTTGATGATGGCAGACTTGTGGTTGGGGTAGTCACGGAAGTTATCCAACTCTTGCTGACAATCGTACATCATGAAGCTAAGGTGGTCCAATTGAGTCTTTAGTTCGGGGTGGTATGGGGCTTCCAGGGGTTGTCCATTTGCATCACGCCTTGGGGAAAACTCAAAGCGAGTACCCTTGATCTGGTTGATGCTCTTCCCACACAGACGGGAAAGAGCTTCCTGCATGGCCCTGGCAAGTCCATCGAGTCAGTTGTTCTCTCTTAAGGTAAACTGAATTCCCTTAGCAGTGGGAGGTTCAATCTTTCCTCTGAGACTTGCAACAATTATCCACTGCAGATCTTCTCCTCCTTGATCATTGAGCTGAACTTCGAAGAACTCGGGGTGCGGACGCTCCAGAAGTTCTAAAAGCTGGTCCAAATCCCTCTCAAAGATAAGGTCTCCTCCATTCCCCAACTGATAAAACTTGCTGTACTTCACGTCCATCTATAAGAATAGAGGATGAGTAGGTTAGCAGAGTGATCAAGTGTGTCAAAATTTTAGGTATTTTGCAAGGTTTTTTGAGGAACATGAATTTTTATGAAAGAATCAAAGGGATAAGAATGAGAATAAGTTTTTGTAAATATTTGTTTTCTTTGGTTTTGAAACTAAGTTTTTGATTCAAACGTCCAGTCTAACTAGGGTCTCCTATGGTCAGGATGGCTCTGATACCAACTTGTCAACATCCTGATTTTTAATCCCAGATGCCTGTTATGCCATACATCGCAATCCCAGGATTACCATTTTTGCGAGACATAACGGAATTGGATACCATAGTACATCATCCATTACAACCGGTACATAAGTTCTTACACAAATAGGGATCTCATGATCCAGTTTTTAATACAACATCAAGCAGCGGAATACGTAATAATAACGGTAGCATAGGCGAAGCTGCATCTTTGGGGTCACAAACAATGCTGACGATGGGAGATTATCCTAGTTGTCGTAACTTTCCTGGGGTCCATCCTCCAGGTACTCCTCTTCATAGTCTGGCCATGGGAATAGCCAGGGACAAAGCCATGAGTACTCTTTAAGTACTCGCAAACTAGTACTACAGGTAAAGGGGTTTTTGGATAATAGGACACTAGGCTCTAGGGTTGTTTTGCAAAAGCCAGATTTATCTCTACGAAGTTCCAAAGCTAATCACGATTTTATAACTCCTAAGTGGGATCCTGTAACTCATGTCACAACCCTGTTGTGGTCATGTCAAAGTCTCAATTCATTTCACAATTCATTTTGAAAAGTCTGACGGGGGAACAGTATGGCCACTCCAACTGTCCATAACTGCGGATGCGGCTATTCGAATAGTTTGACACTCTGCAGAGATTGTACACTTTCACCACAACATTCGATACATCCGTCAGGAACTAATCCTGAATTCACCATACTCAGTATGCGGATAATCAATCCAAACCGTTCAATTACACGCCCTAGTATAAGCAACTCTCTTGTGAGTTTGGCCTCCCAACCATGACCAACTGTCATCTTGGATACTGCACAGGTGGACAATCTTCACAAGGTAGCCTCAGCTCAGACCTTGGCCGTGAGGGAACTAATACTAAGGTATATAAGTTTCTAGTCAAGCCCTAGCCAATCTTCGGGTATTGTGGTTGTACGAAAAAATTGGAATGGTATCGCATCCAGACAACCATCAGTTTTATAAAGGGCCAAGGCTCATGCCTCAACATTTTCATCACCAAAACCATCATTTTGTTCGGAAACACATGTCCAAAACATTTCAATAGAATGATCCATCATTCCAAGGTTTTCATAACCAGTTTTCCACCAAGTATTCCCATCTAAAAGGTGATCAAGTTTTATGCTTAGCACTAGCATCTATGAGTGGGGGTAAGTACTAATGAGGGGTGGTGGACTAGTGGAGTTTCAACTAAGTACAACCTTATGTCTTAGGCTGATATCAAGATTTCTAACTTAGGCCAAATTTTATGTTCTTTATGCAACCTTCACAAATCTTTCTAGTATCTACCAATTTCTTAAATAAACTCTAAGTAAGAGCTTTGATAAAGAAATAAAGTAAGAAGCTTGCAAGTAAAACTAGGATTGGTTTATCAAGTGGATATGATCACATATGCTTAAGGCATATAGTGGGCATAGTAACAAATAGTGGTTTGTGGCATCAGTAGGGTATCTTGCAAGGGTTAGATTGCATTGGTCCACCTAGTTAATAAAGCTTGCAAGTATTGTCTTGCATAGGTATAGTATCAGCTTGCCTTGTGCAGAGCAGTGGTTGAAGTTCTCCTCGGCTTCTTCTTCGTAGAATCCTCCTTCCTCCTCGTATCCTTGGTCGGTACTAGCGTTTATAAATAAATACGAGGTACACAATCAGCAAACAATACTTAACTACTTGCAATCATCACACAAAAGGGTCCTATAGATGATCTAGCATCATCTCTAACATTGCAAGGTTAAGGCTTGGTTTAATTATTTTTATTTTTAGAAAAGTAATTTCTACTCATTGAAAAACTACTTAAGATTTAATATTCTCCAAACCAAACATGGGATCATGTTGACACATGTCATCACCACATATTTTAGTCCATGGGAATATGATTTAAAGTGGTGTCACAATTTAATAAGGTTTTACCCTTTTATTTTAATTAAATAATGTGTCTAGAAATGCCTATGTCGCATTCTTTTATTACTTGAACATTATTTCTATAAGTAAACCTATATATTTTTATATATTCTGAAAGGTATGGTTAAATGTGATTTTTGAGAGTTGGAGTCAACTCAAAAGCTATTATGGTTTAAATTTGAAAAATGTTTGAATGCAGAAAAGCTTCTGCCTTGTTATTTTTACCAGGGGTGATCTATAGATCCAAATGACTTGAATCCAACGGGCTTGGATTCAGCATTCCCAGACCTTTCTAACAAAATTAGTTTCATTCAATTTGGTGCACTAAATCGATCTGGGTTGATTTTTGAAACTGGGTACAGAAGTGTGTTTGAAATAAAATGGAAAAGGTTTAATTCAAATAACTGGGCTGCGCGGGAAAAGTTAACGGGCCGGCCTGCTAAGCGTAGCGCTTCCGCGGGCTGCTTAAGTGGCTGTCCCCACACGTCAGTGAGACAGGGGGGTGCGAAGCGGTATGGGACGATGTGGGTCGTTCGATCTGATTCTAATCCAACGGCTGGGAGTCATCGTCGACGTTGAGCAACGCCGGCGAGATCGAAACCTAGCGCGGCCGGTGGGGGTTGCTGGGGGCTCACCGGGGTGCTGGCGAGGGTCGGCGAGGCGGGCGAACGATGAAGTCGACGACGGCGAACTCAGGGGTGGTCGCGGCAGCTCCTGGGGTGGACGAAATCGATGGCGCCCTTCTTCTCCAAAGGCGGCGGGCTCCTGTGAAATTCCGCCGATGCACGGCTCGCCTTGCTCCGGGACTGAGGTGGGGTGGTTCTGGGTGATAGAGGAGTGGAATGGTGTGAAGAATTCGAGCGGGGGAGTCCTCTATTTATAGTCTCGATGGTGAGACCGAACGACATGGGCGGGCGACGGTGGCGACATGGCTACGGGCTGCTAGAGGCATGGCCGGTGGTGGCGATCGCTTGGCGGTCTCCTGGAGATGCTCTACGGCTTTAATGCGCTTGTAGGGGCGGTGCGGTTTGGTCTGGAACACGCGACGCTCTGCACGACAGAGGCGGCGTCTTCGACGGCGAGCGATGGCTGTGCGGCATGGGGCTTTCTGGTGGTTTCCTGGGTCGGTTGTGATCGTGTATGCACGCGGTGAGGGCGGCGCGCGGTCTGTGGGCTCTGGTCGAGGGTGGCGCTCTGGCGCATGCTCGGCATGGTCGCTGGCGGTCTGGGCGCGGTCCGTGCGTGTTGTCCAGTGGCTGGCAGGGTTCGATGGACGGTGCCTCCCAGACATGTTGTTTTGGCTTGGTGCTTGCTCTGGCTAGCTAGCCATTGTCAGCTGGCAAGGGGGTGCTCGGGTTGACATGGCATGGAGCAAAGGGTAGGGGCTAGGGTTGGTCCAAGCACTGGTTGGCACTAGGGGAGACAAGGGTGATCAATGGTGAACATTGCTTAGCCCAATTACTGCTCCAAACAGTGAAGTTAGGCCAGTTTGATTTGAATCTGCCAAGTGTTTGATGAAATGGCCGCAAGAATTCAAGTTTTAAATTTTGAAAAGATTTTTGGTGGGTGTGCTAGATTGGTGCTGGTGAGTCTGCGGATGCTTGGGTTTTGAAAGTTGAGCTTGTTTGAGTGGTTTTTGAAAAAGTGTGATCTTCCCATATGATAAAGATTCAATTTTGAATTGTCATTTAAACTATGCATTTGAAAGTTTCTGGATGATCACAAAGTGGGCCTTGATACCTTGTTATGAGTACATTTAAGGGGTGTAAAGATCCAGAGAATTTTCTGTTAGGTTCTGAAAGTTTGAGACATCCAAAGTAGGCATGGGAGTTAAATTGGTCAAAATGACCATTCCCTTATTTTACTTGTTTTGATTTACTTGTCTTTAGGAAAGGTTTGGGAAATGTTTAGATGATGTTTATTTCACCTAAGCATCTATTTACAAGTAATGGAACACATAAACAAGGTGGTTCAAAAGGATTCAAATTCAATGCATACTCATATGCATGCATTCATAATTTTATTTAGAAAAGTTTTTTGTTAACCCTAATTTTGATGATTTGAGTTTGATGATCCAAGTTTAGTATTTTTGGGATGTTACAACCACCATCCTTGCCATGCCTCTCAAGGAAGGACCGCCCCTCGGAGTTGGCGGGGTACACGCGTCCGACGATTCGCTACGTGATCACTTTCGGGTCTGACCCTCGCTCGCCTCAGGAGCATCTGCACTTGGCGACTGAGCTGGAGGAAGCTCAGAATACGAGTACACCTCCTCATTTTCTAGCGCCTCCCTATATTTCTCAGGCAGAGGGGGCATAGACCCCATAAACTGGAGGCGATGCAAGCAAAAATGACAACAGGCATGAGAAACTGCAGCAAACAAAACACACACAGAAAAGCGCAACACGCACGAACAAACTTTGCCTTCGAAGCCCCTTTACTGGCGCTAAGAGGGGGAGTCAGCGACTCCCCTAGCAGGTCCTCACTAGCCATGAACTTTAGTAGGGGACGAAGGGCCCTATCAAGAACACACGAAGATAACTCTTCGGATGACACTCTAGTGGGATCACTAGGGCCTGTGTAGAGAAACATCGAGTGCGCCCTGGACTAGACCGGCTGCACCCGACGTTTGAGGAAGGTGCGGATGATGTCGAATCCGTTGACCTCCTTGCCTAGCACCAGCTGGAGAGACTCCACTCGCTTTTAGAGCCTCTCCACCTTTGCAACTTCGCCCTCCAAGATGTGGTTTTTCCACGATCTCTTCGGTAGAATCTTCTGCTAGGAGTTGAAGGGGGAAGACCAAATTACTGACCGTCCAACTTGACATCGCGGATGTAAAACCACTTACGATGCCAATACTGGATGGACTCGCAAACACAGAAGGAGAAAAATTGGACAAAAGGACGAAGGGAGATGATGCAGCCACCCAGTGGATAGACTCCGCCAGTGCCGGACTACCTCTTCACGGAATAGAGCTTCCGGAAGAGGCCAAAATGTGGCTCGATGCCGATCCAACACTCGCAAAGCATGATGAAGCACGAAATGATAAGAAGGGAATTGGGAGACAAATGATGAATCTGAATCCCATAGAGAAAAAGGATCCCACGAAGGAAATCGTGGGTAGGAAGCAAAAAACCACGGAGAATGAAGGCAACAAAGATCACCCGAAACCCTACGGGTGGGCGGGGGATTACCTAATCACCGGGGATCTTGAAATCCTCCTTGTTTTGCAGGATTAATCCCGCATCGTGCAGCTTGCGCAGATCGGTGTCGCGCACCTCGGAATGCCTCCACTTGCCGTCAGTGGTGCATGCAGGAGCGGCCACCTTCTTGCCGCTGGCAGCAGCGCTCGAGCTCGCTCCGGCAGAGGCCTTCTTCGACTTAACCATTTTGGAGCATCAACGATGGCAATGCACACACAGGAACGAAGAGGGAACCGATCGGAGATCGTCCAGTGCGTGCGAGGAAGAGCTCATGAAAATGGAGGCAGTGGAGAAAGCAAATGGCAAAGGGTGAAAACAAATCACTGTTTTCCCCAAAGTTATAAGGATGAGGACAATGAACACGAACCGTGCATCTAGAAGCCCTAACGCGCAAGTTAAATACAACCCTACACGTGTCAACACCGGAGCGAACCGTCGCACGCACGCCGTCCACTTTGCATGGAAATTGAGGAGATGCCGTAATTCTCGCCACGTCGTGCATGGCCAGTCAACTCTAAGTCAGGAAGTGGGACCCACGTTTGTCCTGTCACGTCACCTCTAACGCCGTGGACGGTTGAGGTCACCGATCGTCAACACTGACGTCATCAAAACGAATCTAGCAATGGTTGGAAATCTATGATTCAAGCAACTAGTAGGGGGCTACTCCTATTAGGAGCGCTGGACACGCACCTCGGACATGATTAAGGTACACCACTACTAACCATTCTTCGAGTCCTACGTCCAGTCTAAGACTCCACTAAGGACTCGGGGGCTACTCCCATAGGGAGGGTTGATTCAAGCATCCGAAAAAATTGTGTCCTTCAGACCTGAAGCTAAAAATAACTAAACTAAAGTCTCTGCTCGAGTCTACGACTCGAACAGACACTCGGGGCTACTCCCATAGGGAGCGCTGGCCGTGCACCCTATGATTTCTTCGACTGTGATCCTTCGGATCAAAATATAAAACTTTATGGCAACTTTGTCCCAACAAACACTAAATGGGAAACATTTTCCTTAGCCACCCGAAACACCTCCGTGGTGATAACATTTCGGATGCTATGTCTACGGCACAAAGATAAGACCTGCAGATATCATCTGATGGCATGGTGACGCACCTAACTACGCTCTTCCAGTGAAATACCGTGTCAACAGACGCGATGAAAATCCTGACGGACGTGTTGGGTACATCACTCGAAAACTACTGGGATTCGACTCCTATAAGACCTCAGTGGCATGAGTCGAATTACGCCAGCATCCATTCCTGATTCGAGTCTAGGGACTCGAGTATGAATAATATCGTGTTGTTTTGTCCTAAGACAGTTAACTGGCACTGATCCGTCAGGAGAGTTAGGCACACGCATCAACAATCCCTACAAACTAAAATCATTCTTTATAAACAGGACCAGCTGCACCCGAAAGATTGAAGAGTCCTAAGCCGAATCTACGATTCAACTAAACACTCGGGGGCTACTGACATGGTTATACCCTACGGGTACACGACATTAGTATACCTGGTCCAGCCCAAGGAAGTCCCACGAGAACATACGCGGCCTGCGAATACTTTTGGGTGGCCCAAGCCCATGATACCGTCGGATCCTTGGAGAACAAGACTAGAGTAGATAGAACTTTAAAGGGGATAACTCTAATCTGTAACCAACTCGACTTGATGCCCGAGACCTGCCTATCTCTATATAAAGGCTAGGAGGGCACGGCGAGGAGGGCACCTCTCAACTCACCGCATACACACCTCGACGCCAGATTGCATCTGCGCACCCCTGTAACTTTCGGTTCCGCCGTAATCAAGGGCAGACAAGCAGGAGTAGGGTTTTCACTCCGCTGGCCTAAACCTTGGTAAACTTCGTGTCCCCGTGTTGCTTGTTTGCTAACCGTTCCGCGATCTCCAGCATCCCCATCTTCTCCAAAACCCAAGTCCATAACAATGGGCATTGACGAGATTAAACCTCGTCACCTTGCAAGCATCCGCAACTACAAGAAAGTAATTAAGGTAAAAAACTAACCACAACATTAAACTTGGAGATCCTACACTCCCTTGTGCAAAGGTTTCCTAATGGGGGTTCAAGTTTCTATCACTCCGGCAACCCCACAATTAGTAGCCAAATACAAAATGCATTCCCCTAGGCCCATAAATGGTGAAGTATCATGTATTCGACGTTCACATGACACCACTAGAAGAATAGCACCACAACTTAAATATCAAACCATCGAATATTACTTCAACACAATTCCACTACTAACAACATGATTTCCCCCATGTCCTCAAGAACTAAAGGAACTACTCACGAGACATCATATGGATCAAGATCAGAGATGATGGAAAACAATCTGAACAAACAATAATTCAATGGTTCCACTCAAAAGTATCAACTACAAAAGTAATCAACATCGGGAAAGTTTCACCTAAGAACTGTGCAAGATTCAACCCAATTGTTACAACGTGATGGAGTGGTGATGATTGTGCTGGTGGAGATGGTGGTGAGGATGATGATGATCCCGATCAAGTCTAGCTTGATGATGGTGTTGATGGCGATGATCTCCCCTCTCCGGGAAGAAATTTCCCCGGCATAAATCTCCCTGCCTGAGAGCTCTTCCTCTCTATAGTTTCCGCCCCGTAGAGGCGGCGGAATCTATCTGTGGTCCCTCCCCGAGTATTAGTGTTTCAGGAGGAAGTTATAGGCGAAAGGGTGATGCAAGAGGTGGGCCAGGGTGGGCAAACCACCTGGTGGTGCGGCCTAGGGTGGGCCCACATCAGGTGGTGTTGTGGGCTCCCTGTGGCCCATCTACGCCTCCCCTTCTGGCTTCCTTCGTCTTCTGAAAAAATAGGATTTTCCTTATATTTTGTGGATTTTTCTGATCTTCGCAAATATTGCATCTAGACACCGCTTTTTCCATCATAATCCTGACTCCGACAGTTCATCCTCCAAAAGTCATCCAACATGCAAAAATAGATCAAACAACATAAGTATCACCTCTTAATATGAAATATATCAATGAAGAGTAGTAAATTATGATAGAATAGTTATGCAAAATGGATGTATCATGGAGCCAGAAAATAGCTTAATGACTGCAAGTGCACAAATCGTTTGTAGCTAGTTTCGAAGTCTAGATATCGATCCCACAAGGAGCCCAAAGGTAATTGATTATTGGTGAAGTCTCTATCGCACGCAAAGTTTTCACATGTCTTCTAATTAATTGACTGCAAGTGTTGAGAATAAGAGTGGAATTTGGGTGTAAATGGAAGTACTTATATAAAACTAAAATGTAAACTTTTGAAATAAAAAGCATAAAAAGTAAAGAACAATTTGTTTGTTGTTTTCTGTAGATGACTAAGTAGGCGCGGGGAGTTTCAGTTCATGGTGATAGTGAATGTGCCTGGTGAATGAGTGATAAGTGTAACAATTATAATCTTATAAGTATGTGTGTAGGCGAGCAACCTATAATTAGCCAGAACTCCTCTTGGTAGATTTCATCCCAACTTCAATAATCCTACTAGCTTGTTTACCACAACCATGGTCAGTGGCTAGACGATTAAGATTCTTCATGTTGCTTAGCAATTAAGCTCCTTGGATCAGACTAATGCAATAAGCTCGGTGGTTTCCTGTTATCCTCAAGTCAAATTAGTTTCCCATTGATATCCCCGTGTCACTCGAGGGTCGCTGTTCTGCTAGCAAAAAAGATTCTATCTATGTAGAACAAAGCATCAAGTTGTATGGGCCTTTAATTGGACAAGAGGAATTGAGCATGCCATAGATAGTCAAGCACACATAATATAGTAATTAGAATTAACCAAAAAATTGATGGAAATTATGTAGGCACATCACATATCACCAATCCCCTACATCTCCCACGCCCAAGAGAACTTACTCACATAAGAGAGAAGAAAGCATCATAGATATAATTAAATAAAGGGAGTTCTTCTTGATATTACCGTGGAGATCCACAATAAGAAATAGAAACAAATCCAACACAATTCAAGATAGGAAGAACAATATCAAACCCTAATATTGCAAAGTTGAGATCTCTCTCTCTCAAGTACAAGTAATGGCTATGGAGGTGTGGTTGCTAGGAGATCAAAGATCATGGAGCGAGATGAAGAATGTCTTCCCCTTCTTCTCCGGATCCCTTCTTTCTTCCTTCTGGATGGCTCGTGTGTTTTGTTTTCGACCATGGCCTCTTCATGAAAGTTGTCCCTTTTAATAAGACGAAGGAGATGGCAACTGTACGACGGCAACTATATGGTGGTGGCCCGTATAGTTTGTCATTAAACTTGCAGTGGATTCCCTATGATTGCTTCCAAAAAGGGACTTGCTTGTTTTCACCTGAATATTGTGTTTTACTGTTAAGTTCCTCTGTTGACGTTCAGAACCTAAACCACACATTAAAAACAAGTTTTCTTTGCTACGTAAGTATTAACATTAGGTAAAGTTATAAAACCATCAAATCCAAACAAAAATCAATGATAGAAGCCATAAAAATGTGTAGAATCTCACAACTATCAGGATGCTGCTTCCTCATGCTTCTTCAGGTTTCTTGAGCAGGGCTTGATTCCTTTGCTGAACTTCCAAAGCTTCCTTATGAGTCAGGATGGTTTGGACATGGTGAAGATCCATCTGTTTTGACGGTACACATTGGCGACAGCGTCGAGCAACTCATTTCTGGCATAGCTATACCAGGCTTGAAGCTGTAGTGTACTGAAGGTCCCGCGACGGTCTTGGGATTATCCGGAGGAGTCCACACTTCCCTTGAGGGGTAGGTATAATGTTATGGGCTGTGTCATTTTTGGGAGAACGCATCATATGCGATAGAGTGCCTCTGTTGTGGCGATCTCAATAGCCAGCATGGGAGTCGACATTCGAAGTCCTGTGGCATGGATGGGTTCTCCCGGTGCTTCATGCTTTGGAGGGATGGTGACTTTTCCCAGATATTGCCTGGTTTCCTGTCCTTTGTGGATGGTGTAGGTTGGAGGTTGGGTGTATCCACAAAGCTGTAGTAAGTCCCAGAGAATCAAGGGAAATCCTCCACGTAACCAAGCTTCGTCAATGGGCTCCATCTACACAAAGGAACACTTATGGAGGAGTTTAGAGATAGTGGTACCAATTCGTTAGGATGTAAGGTTAGTAGTGAACACGTGTAATGGTTATTTAAGGTTTCAATAGGTGGCCATCCTGTTGAGGAGAGATCTCAGTTTACGTGATTAGGGGCGTTGTTGTCGGGATACTCAAACGAGGGTTTCTAAGCAGTAGGATCGAAAGATCTGAGACAGACAAGAAACACATTACACGCATCATATAATCACATGACAAAAAAACAAAGGGTACCATAGATACCAAGGAAGACTCACCATAAGGGGAATCCTATATTGAGGATACTTATCCTAAGTATGGACATTACGGGGATCTTGGCTTTTTTTCTTGACATCTGGTGTCATCGGTGCCGTACTTGATCCATTTGGGACGATGGAAGGACTCTGTTGGTAGGGAGGCATTATAGTGTCAGTCGTTGGTAGCTCGTTTGGTTTGCTTGTCTTTGTTTCTTGTCATCTTGGGATCTCCATCTTCAGAGTTTCTAAGTCGAGATTGTTTTTGGAAAACAAAACATTTGAAAGTAGACGAGATATACATTAAACCATTTTCAAGATTTTAAATCAGGGAAGATAAGATAAGGAATCTTTCGAAAATCTTTTGAAGAAATAGTTTTCTAAAGATAAGGTTTTCAGAAATAGGGGGTTGTCCTATCTACCGTCCATGCTAACTAAGGTATCCTACAGTCAGGATGGATCTGATACCAAGTATGTGGGACCCCGAATTTATGGTCCAAGAATCCCCATTATGCCTGCAATTCACATTCCCATGATCAGTGAGCCGTGAGCATAACAAACTAGTATCATTACATCATCCATAAGTAGCGAGTACATAACTTACATTTTTGCCATTATGACGATTACAACATCAAGTAGCAGAAGTCTTCAAGTGAAGAGCCCATGTCATGCCTTATGCTACAAGCGACTGACTGGGAAGATGACCTAGCTCACATAGACGTCAGCATCTCCATATCTCCTCGTGCTTCAGAAAATCTAGCCAAGTAAATATCCAGGGACAATGCCGGTGAGTACTTTGAATGTACTCACAAACCACCTTAAGATAAACAATAATGACAAGTGGATATGCAATATGGCTATGGTAATGGAGGGTTCCAAGAATGTTTCCTTTGTAAAATAGTTTCTATTGCAAATATAGCATCTACAAGGTTTTGTGGGAACTATTATAAAACATCTGCAATTTTTTTTGAAAAGATTTGGAAAACACTAGGATTGGTTCAACCTATTTTATTTATGATACCAAGTCTGTGGGACACAGATTTACGGTCCGAGAATCCCTGTTATGCCTGCAATTCACGTTCCAATTGTCAGTGAGCCGTGAGCATAACAGACTAGTATAATTACATTATCCATAAGTAGCGAGTACATAACTTACATTTTTTCCATTATGGAGATTACAAGATAAAGTAGAGGAAGTATTCAAGCGCAGAGCCCATGTCATGCATTAACCTATAGGTGATTGACTCGGAAGACGGCCTAGCTCGCATAGACGTTAGCATCTCCATATCTCCTCATGCTTCGGAAAATTTGGCCAAGTAAATAGCTAGGAAGAATGCCGATGAGTACTTTGAATGTACTTGCAAACCACCTTAAGATAAACAATAATGACAAGTGGATTTGCAACATGGCTGTGGTAGTGGAGGGTTCCAAGAATGGTTGTTTCTAAAATATTTTCTCTTACTGATATAGCATCTACAAGGGTTTGTTGGGAACTATTATAATTTTTTTGGAAACCTTTTTGAAAATCTTTGGAAAATACTAGGATTGGGGCACTCTATTTTATCTCCACGGTCCTTAACTGACCAGGTTATCCCCTTCCTTATCTTGTGTCCCTCAGCCCACATGGTTTTAGAAACCACTTTCTTTTTCCAAATCCGTTTTGAAAACAAAACCAGCACCACTCTACAGCAACCTTCCCAACCGTCCATGATCGAGGACTCAGATATTCGAATAGATTTACACTTTGTAGATATTGTATGCTTGACCCACACCAAACGGGTACCCTACCCTGATCCTTACTGATCATGGGTCGAGTAACTGACCACGGCTCCCTGCACTACTAGGAAAAGGGATGTTCGTGGCGCACCTAAAAATCCCATCCATGGCGCACTAGTGGTGCGCCTCACGGTTACCTGGACACATATGTAGCGCACCTGCCAATGCGCCACGGCTATAAATGATAGTGCGCTTCCACTATCTTCTTAGGGGAGCACAGGGCAGTGCGCCACTAATGTTCTTCACGTGCTCTTTAGATCATGTGCGTCAATAAATCCATGCCATGTGCGTCATGGGCAAAAAAAAATTATTCTGAGCCAAATGATATTCTATACAGATTATATACAATATTTAAAGCATATATACACACACAGATATAATATATACAGTTATATATATGAATACACAATTTGCAAAACAAGATTGAAACAAATACATATAGATAAGTCCCATACATGAATACATAGTATAAGTTACATTTTTTCGATCAAGTTACAAAGTATATGGTGACATGCAAATACATGTGTCTCGAACAAGTTAGATCTCCGAAGCTCGCCTAGACATCTAAACTAGCTAGAAACAAGCGCGGGATAAACAACCAAAGACGATAAGCATCACCGCGATGAAGGTGTAGGTCTTCATCTGGTTCCTTGTCCTAACTCCTGCTAGATAGCGCGTGTATCTAGCTTCCGCCTCCGCCATAGTGGTGTACCCTTTGTAGATATTGCCACTGAAACAGTGCACCTGTCTCCGGTAGTCTTCCCAATCATCTTAGACTCCGGGAACCCGTCCCTTGTACACGACATACCACGTCATCTACAAGTTGGCAATAATAATTAACCGGTGATTGAAAAAACATGTATAATTAAAGTCGCATATGAAGATATACTTATAGAAAGTACTCCCAACTCGAAAAGACCAAAGTAACTCCAAAAGCATGCCTCATATATAACTAGGTTGTTGGACACAGGAATATGCAATGATGGAAGTGTCCGCCAAGTAGGATGCACACCACCTGGACTTGTGCATAGCACAAGGCGTACAATCCCATCGCAGCATATTCACATATATAGCATGCCACGACATTTCAATCATCGGCATTCTCGAAAAATACCAAAGTAACTCAAAAAAAATGCCTCATATATAACTAGGTCGTCGGACACAGGAATATGCTATGACAGAACTGTAAGCCAAGTAGGATGCACAACATCTGGACTTTTTCATAACACAAGGCTTACAATCCCGTCACACCATATTTACATATATAGTGTGCCACGATATTTCAATCATCGACATTATTCTTGAAAAAGACCAAAGTAACTCAAAAAGAATGCCTCATATATATACATATAATATGCTACGACGGAACAGTTAGCCAAGTAGGATGCACAACACCTGGACTTGTGCATATCACAAGGCTCACCATCCCATCGTAGCATATTCTCATATATAGTGTGCCACGACATTTCAATCATCGACATTCTTGAAAAAAGACTAAAGTAAGGAAAAAGAAGGACCAAAGTAAGCAAAGGACCAAAGAGTAAGAAAAAAAACAAGCATTGATTCATATATAATAATAATAAGCAAAATAAGTAAGCGATGATTCATATACCTAATATGCTAAGTAGTAGCATGTACTTGTCCACACACAAAAATGTCATCTATAGTTTGTAACTACAACTAGGCCAACATCAAGACTTCTGGCTCGGCTCAGGGAACGGGATGACGCCTTGTCTTGTCATGAACTTCCTATAGTCACCCTGTATCTCTAGGCGATCTTCTATGTCATGATTATTCGGGAGATTTCCTCCATAGAAGACCCCCCCAAAGTCATTACATCACAAAAGATGATTGCATGAAACTGCTGCTAGATGCGATACATCTCTTGTCTAATATCTAAGCCAATGATCTTGGCCTTAGCTTCGGCCCACTGTTTGAGATGATCTGGCAGCGTAGAATTCTACTGGTCTAATACGAACGCCCTCATGTGATGGAGTGCATAGTAGGCTTCTTTCTTACTTCCTTTCGGCTGCTTCACACAGGGGAACTCTGTTACATGGTTGAAGACATGCCTGCCAAACTTGACCTTCTTACGCATGAAGGTGGTGCCTTTCGTCGAGGCATAGTCAGTGAGAGCAGCATCCAGAACTTCCTTGATCTTGTCCTAGTTTTTTTTCTTTTCTAGACTCCCCGAGTCGAAATACATGGCGTGCGAATTCTATGGAGATAAGGAGATGAGTGTGCAATATTCATCTCTGCGCAAAAAAATTCAAATGGAATCTGTTGGAAAATGTATTCCTTTGTCTTGGTGGCGAGTGAATAATGACTTACTCGGGAAAGTAAGGCACGAAAATGTATTCCTTTGTCTTGTTCGCCACAAAGATTCCTTTTAGGTACAATACCATGAATCGTCATTCAGCGGTGCTTCCCAAGCAGCCGTCACGCATGTAGTAGGATTCCACTACCGCGATGCCCGAGGTGTTCTCTCTAATGATCTGCATGGCCAGGCTGAGAGAAAACAGGCGGACCATGGAATAGAGCAGCGGGTACAGGTGGAACATACTGAAGATGTCGTCAAACCGCAGGAAGAACAAATCCATGGGGGCATTGTCGATGAAGCCCAAGCCTGGTGTCACCTTAACCACGAATACCGGGTGCGAGGGATCTTTCTCCAGCAGAAGGCGTCTCTCTACCGTCAGCACACCTTCATGCACACTCTTCAATTCCGAACTGGCGAGCCTCCGCAAATTCTTAGGTAGCATGGGCTCACCCGCCACATGAATCCTCCACGTAACACCCTTGGGTCTTGGTGGCCCGTAAAGAAACCTGATCGGATTCGCAGTTGACGCCATCGGCTGGCTCGAGCTACATGATTTTCTTTTCCTGGCCTTTTTTCCTTTTGGAGAGCGGACAGGCACCGCAATTTGAGCATTGGCCGCCCTATGTAGTTTGTCAGGGCTTAGAATAAAGGGTCGGTTGGTTGTATCAGTTGGCTTGGTGAAGGCGCAAGCTGGAGGCGTGTCCTGAGAACCAAAAAGACGCTTGGTGATAGTGGGTTTCTCTATGGGGCCACCAGCTGGGTCTTCATTGCAAAACTGAGTGTTGAAGAACTGATCATCTAAGTCTTCGTCGTCCTCGGCCGGATCCTACGCCATGTGCATATCATCAATATGATTATCCGACCTACCGCGTGGAGGTGATGGCGAGGGCGGTAAGGGAGCCTTGCCACCGCTTGTCGTTGGCACGACAGGCGGTGCTGTTGTCTGTGGCGTGATGGCCCCCGCTGTCCCCAACGAATCATGCTCTTTGGCCATTGCAAGAATAATCTGAAGCAACCTCTAAGGACAGCCGGCTCTTCTTCATCCGCTGCTAGGGGTTGAATGGGAGGTTCTAGGTCATCGCAACCCCTTAGCACCCGACTAATTTTAACCTTGTGCATGCTATCTGGCATCGACCTTGAGTGGAACGTGAGCTGCAAGGGTTGAACAATGGTACCCTTGGAAACATCCCTCAGCTTGTTGTTCACGTAGCATAAGAGAGTGCAAGGAACATCCATCTACGGAAAACATGTACGGCATCAAAGAGATGCCATGAGATTAATAGATGGCATGAAAGGCGGTAAAGCAATTTGTTTACCGTGATGGCATCGAGATCGGCTAATGTTGAGCCACCACATACGACGACGGGCGTGCAAGAGACGGAGGGGCTTCTTGATGCCGCGGTGCCGGCCACCGGTGTATTCTCCCTACCGCCACAAGGATGGCAGGAGGAGTCACCAACATGTCTGGCGCCGCGGTGATGGAAGGGGGAGTCACCAACACTTCTGGTGCCGCGGTGCTAGCGGGCGGAGTCACAAACACATAATTCACCTAATTCGTCGGTGCCGCATTATTTGTGTGGCTGCTGACCATGCTTGGAATCGAGCACGTCCCTTGTCGACCACCCACACCCCAGTTCGCTATTGACTCCACCAAGGTAGGCAGGATGGACGTGAGGGTGATTGCCAGGTTGTCTTGGACAATCTGCGGGATCCGCGCCACTTGTTCCTTAAGTTCTTGAAACTCGCGGTTTTCCTCCTCGCTCCTTCCCGACGACGCCACACGCGTCCTCAATGGTGGACCAAAATGATCCACCCAATTCTTACCCCCGAGGCCGGCCAGCCGACGATGGCTTCTTTGTAAGCGACATGATTTTCTTTGTAACCCCGGAGGCCCGGTTCATCGCCCTGTTAAAAGGGTTATCCCACCGGGTGGCCGCCGCCGATCCCTGGGATGAGGAACCATGGGATCCATGACTAGTTATTTCCTCCTCATGCAGAAGAAGTAACAGTGAACCATTTAGAAATTCGACTTCATCGATAAGAATGCAATCGAGTTGATCCGCAGTAATTAAATTACTTACCATAATTTCCTTGAATTCCTTCACCACAGGATCCGCCATGAGTTGTTTGGTTTTTGGATCCACATGTTAACGGGCCCTGATGAAGTTTCGAAGCTGCCCCTTTTCGAATTTCGCAAAGGGGTTAGGTATCCCCTTAGCTCTATAATGTTCATCCTCCTTATCCCATTTGGCCTCCGCAGTTCTATATCCACCAGATCCGAGATGGTGGTGACCTATATTCATCGCGTGCAACACCTTTCCCCGATTACTCGAGGCCTGGGATCTTTCTGATTCACACCTCTCCTTGAACTCCCGGTACTGATCTTCGGTGATCTACGGGTCAATCTTCTGGATCTCCTCGAGACTTTTGCCTTCTTTATAGATCTTCTTCTTTATCCGGGTTCTCCAGCTGGCCAGGGCGGTGCTCATCTTTGTGACGGCGGATTTTTTTACTTCATTCCCATGATAATTTGTGTTCCATACTCAATGGGGAACTTGTATCTTGCGTGCAGCTTCTCGAAGAGGAGTGTGGGAAAGTGGCCATTATCTTTATGTCGGAGATTCTCGGTGTTGATCGAGGTGGTGGTCCGGGTGATCGCCGCCACTTTCCCACCGTACCCTCTGACGACAAGGTCGGGCGCCAAAGGAACCCCTGTTGGGCTCACTTGGGTAATTTCCTCTTTGACGATGCTGACTGTGTTCGGGCGCTGTTCCTTCGGCTTCTTCTTATTCTTAGGAGGATAGCTACCACTCCATGTGCCCTCGCCGCCATCAGTGGTTTCATAATCCGTCGTTCCTTTGGCTTATTCCTCCACGTCGTCCATCTCATCGTCCTCGCTCTCCGAAGGATGGTATTCTTCTTCGTCTTTTAGCCGCTGGGCTGCCTCCCAAAATGTCAATTATTTATTCGGAGGTCTGACTTCTCCTTCAGCGCTGATGCGCTTAGAACAGACAGCCTCGTCATTGTCACACATGTTTTCACTAATAAAAAGCAAATAATTGGTTAGTAACAAAGTGCACGGAAAAATCTGGCATGGCCTTTGCTAATTTTCTTAAACTATGAGTGCCCGATTTATGTCAAAACGGAAGTTAATCAACATTCCGACAAAAATCAGGAATCATTTCATACAAGAACCTGCATACATGACATAAGAAAGTGCTTTATACAAGCACAAGCACAATTTCAAGTGCGACAACAATAACAACAATCCTTGCTGTAATTTGCTTGCAATAAGAAAATGAGAATACACCATACACCATAACTTAGAAGAACAAATGACAGCAAGCTACAAAACCTACAAATTGACAGCAAGCAAATGACAGTTCAATTCAGTTCAGTTCAGCAAGCAAATGACAGTTCAGTTCAGCAAGAAAATGACAGTTTAGCAAGCAAATGACAGTTCATTTCAGCAAGCTTGTAGTTTAGCAAGCAAATGACAGTTCAGTTTAGCAAGCAAATGGACCAAAGCTAATAAGAAAGAATTTGTACTGCAGTTCAGTTCTGTGACCAACATAATTTTCTATTTTAACAATTTACTTTACAAGATAGACTAACCTACTGCTAACCTACTAAAGCAACTACAAGCTAACCTACTGCTAACTACAAGCTACTACTAACTGCAAGCTAACCTACTGCCAGGTATATTGCAAGCTACTACTAACTACAAGAAGAACATGAGTGATGTGCATTGCTTTTTAAACTCTTCAATGCTTTCTTATTTCCTTCAGACTAACGACACAGTAGGGATGTACAAAATTCAGACTAAGTACAAATTCAGACTAAGTAAAAAATTTAGACTAAGTACAAAATTCATACTGCTAACTATAATGCTTGATGTACAAAATTCAGACTAAGTACAAATTCCTTCAGCATAATGCTTTCTTAAAATGCATTGCTTTATCTGTATACTAAGGATCTGATGCTGTAGGCTTAGTAGTAGTAGCAATTGAAAAAAATACAAGAGGTAATTTGCATGGGTCCCCGCGACAAGGTGAATATGATCTTTTCCGTGTCAGAATAATGCGATCGTGGGAGATTATCAAGGAGCGTCTGCCTAAATCAATGCATGAAATCTGAGTTGTGCTCTTTGATTATTTCTCCCTGTGTCCTCTGTGTTCCCTAGTAACTATACTTCTTCTCGATTATCCTTTTGTGCTTCTGTACCCAAGGATCGAGCAGTTCTAAATGCTGTAGCGCGACGAGGATTGCTCGATCAAAGTTTGCGCATCGACAATCGAAGTCTGGATGCAGTACGCGACGACCCTCTCGGTGACCAGATCGATCGAGCTTGCCATGGTTCCTGTAGATGGGAAGACCGACAGGGTTCTCGATGTCTAGATAATTCGTGCAAAAAGAGATGCACTCTTCGGCCAGAAAGCCCTTGGCTATGCTTCCATCTGGACGGGACCTGTTGCGAACGTATCCTTTGATGTGTCCATTCATCCTTTCAAACACCATCATGCTGCGGAGGAACATCGGCCCGAGTTGGACGATGTCCTCCATGACATGGACCAGCAGATGCACCATAATGTCGAAGAATGCAGGCGGGAAGTAGACCTCAAGCTCACATAGTATCACCACAATCTCCTCCTGTAGACTCCCGAGCTGATTCACGCCAATCGACTTTCGAGAGATAACGTCGAAAAACTTGCAGAGGCCAAACAACATTTCATGGACGTGCTCGTCCATTATCCCTCTTAGTGCAACCGGAAGTACCTATACCATTAGCACGGCACATCCATGAGACTTCATGCCACTGAACCTCTGCTTCGCCTAGTCTAGGTATCTGCTTATCTTGCCCACGTAGCCGTAAGGAAATTTGACTCCTAGAAGGCACTTCAAAAACTGTTTGATCTCATCCTGGCTTAGAGTGAAGCAAGAAGGAGGGCAGTAATATTCGTTCTTCTTGACCTTTTTAACCCTTCCGACGACCTTGTGTCGCCTCCGACTCATGATCATCGTCATCTTCCTGATCATCAGGAGTAGTGCATCCTCTGTGAAGCTCCTTCTAGATGCCCATGAATATCAGGTCGTGCCTTTCTTTCAAACCACCTTTTGTCCTATCTGGCCTATTGATTATGGTGGTGACCAGACTGTCGCACACTTTTTCATGATATGCATGATGTCAAGGCTACGAGGCGTGCGGAGAAACTTCCAGTATGGCAACTCCCGAAAAAAGACCTTATTTTTCATACCTTCAGTAGCGGCTTGTCTTGCTGCCTCTTTTGCTTCTTTCCAGGCTTAGGACAATCTTTCCAGTTTTTCAACAATTCTTCCACTTCTTCTCTGCTCCTCCGCTCTAGCATTCCTCGGGTCTCGGATTTGCCATCGAACAGATCTCCATGTTATTCTCCATGCATCATTCTTTCCGAGCCATCTGCGGGGCGCCATGAACACGCTTTTCGAAGACCCTGGATCTTTGTCTAGTTGGAGATAGCTTGTGTTATCCATGCACCTAACGCATGCGGAGAATCCTTGGATAACCTGCCCCGAGATATACCCGCAACCTAGATAGTCTTGCACCGTAGTGACCAAAGCGGCTCTCATAGTGAAATAATCTTGTGTGATAGCATCGTAAGTATTGGCTCCAGATTCCCATAACGTGGCTAGCTCCTCTTTCAACAGCCCGAGATACAGATTAATGTCGGTACCGGGTTGTTTTGGATCTTGAATTAGCATACTCATTTGTATGTACTTCTTCATGCAGATCCACGGAGGGAGGATGTCACATCCCACAATTTTCCAAATTTTGAAATGTGACAAATAAATAAACAAAAGAAATAATTGATGAAATTTAGGGTGAAAAGAAACTTTTTGATTTCAAATGGAAACATCAAAACCCTACTTGAACAAACTTTGAATAAAAAGTAATCCAACAAAATTCAAATCAAGTGAAATGCATTCATCAATGAATGTATCTTGAAATTCAACCTTGGGAAAAATAAACCAAAACTCAAAACCTTAATGGAAGAAAATCATTTCCAAGATATCTCAAAGACTATGGATTTGATCCATATAAAAAAATTCAGCAACAAAAATTTATAAATGTTCAAAAATGAAAAATAAAAATGTTGTAAAACCATAGAAATTGATTTCATTTAATTTGGAACCATGGATAAAAACTTATGAGTTTAATAAGATAAAAGGAAATAAATTTTCAAAGCGAATAAAGCTCCTATCTAAAAAT
Source organism: Avena insularis (assembly GCA_023614405.1). NCBI lineage: Eukaryota > Viridiplantae > Streptophyta > Magnoliopsida > Poales > Poaceae > Avena > Avena insularis. The sequence goes on along the minus strand of CM042685.1, from coordinate 87,321,808 downwards.
CCACCCCAAATCTTGAGAAAATAAATCCTAAAGGGATTTAAAAACATAAAATAATAATAAATAAAATTCTACAAATTGGAATCACCAATTTTGGATCTGTAAATAAAAAGATATGGATTTTATAAGACAAAGAAAGAAATAAATAAATAAGGAATATTTAAAAGCCAAATTAAATCTTGGCCTAAGAAATGAAATGAAAGATTATGGAATAATAAAAGTAATAAAAGATTATTTAAATAAAATCATAAGGAATTGAACAATATTCAATTTTATTTAAATAAAGACAAATTTCCAAAACTAAATAATAAATCCCAAAGAAAATATTTAGAAGACAATTTAAATCAAATCCATAAGAAAATGGACTAAAGATAATCCAAATCGAAGTAAAATAAAGGGATAAGAATAAACAAATAAAAGTATATGGAATTAAAACCTATTCTAATTGAATTTAATAAAGACAAAATCCCTAATAGAAATGATTAATTAAATCATGGGAAAATAATAAATGGAATTTTCCCAAGTGGAATAAAAGATATTTAACTAACATAAATGAAATAAAAGAATCATTTAAATAAAATTATATGGAATTAAAACCATATTTTATTTGAATAAAGACAATTGCCCAATTTAAATGATTAATAAATCATATTAAAATATTTTAAATAATTCAAAGTGAATTATTTGCACCAATGAATAAATAAAATCTACTGAAAAAGGTCCGATGAAAATTTGAATTTAAATAAGAATTTGAAAATATAATTAAAATCCTATTTAAATAAAGGCAAGTGCCTATTTTAAATAAATAATAAACCATATGTGAATAAAATAATTATTCTAAAATGGACTTAAATACATATTTAAAAACAGTATAGAAACATACTGAATATTTGGAAAGGATTTGAAAAACAAATCTGGATTCAAATGATAGTTTGAATTCAAATGATAGTTCGAATTCAAAACAGAAAATCAAAATAGAAAAAAGAAAAAGAAATCAGAATAAAAAATGATGAAACAACCCAACCCAACAACCCAACCCAGCTAGCCTATCAGGCCCAGCAAGCCACCCTCTTCTTCCCCAAAGGAAAAGGATCCGCACCGCAAACCCAACCCGCGCAGTCACTGGCCACAGGACCCCACCACACCCTCTCTCTCTTTCGCTGACCACCAGGACCCACGACCACGTCACCGTCTTCAACCCCGCGCGACCACACCCCTCACTCCTCCTCGACCGTTTCTGGCCTGAATTCAATCACGTAAATTCCCGTTAACGCCATAGTTAATATCCCCTGCGACCACGCTCGATTAATCCCCTCTGTCCCCTCTCTCTTTCCCCTCAAACTCCTCTGCTAGAGAGCCCCCAGGCTGCCCTGAATTCAGCTTGCGCCTCCACTGCTCCGACGAGCATCTCCAGCCAATTCCAGCCACTCCTCGCCTCCCCTTGCCTCCCAGTCCCCACAAGCCTGTTCCCCATCTCCCAACGCACCTGCCCGTGCCATCATCTCTCTCGCGCGTGCCCCGTATCCTCGGCAACAACTTCAACTAAGCACCACCGTTGTCTGCCTCGACTCCGGCGACTCCACACGGTGAGCCCTGACCTCCCCTTCCCCTCTTTTAGATGCTCATGTGCGCGCCACGACCTTGCGCATCTAACGGTGTCCCCCACTTGTCTTAGCGCGCCCTCAATCCTCACCTCCGTCAATACCAGTACGAGCCAGACACCAGGCGCAATTCTAGCGAGCAATCTTCGTGGAACCCGTGCACCCCCTGCCCTTCGACGACAACCTCGAGCATCCCCACGCCACGGCGAACTCGGTGAGCTTCTCCCCTTGCTCTCTCGCTTCCTGTATTGTCGGCACCGTCATCGTCTGAGCGCGTCGCCGCCAGCCACCGTCGCTGCGCCACCACTTAGTGGTTGAATCGATTAGACCATGCGATTTAGATTTGACGGATGCGATAGAAACTTAACCCGAAGGGGTATGCACTGATCTGTGCCGCATGATCAACTTTAGATCTAAATCTCCACATCACGCGATCCTGCCGAACCGGTACCGACCAATAGGATTATGACGCGTGGCCAGTGTGTGTTCTAAAAACAGAAATTAGATCTAGTAGTTGTTGGAATTTGTAAAACTCATAACTTTAGATCTACACGTACAATTTTTACAAATTTTATATCAGTGGAATCATAAAAAATAGTACTTTGCAACCATGCCCTTTGTGTAATGAATTGCTTCTATAAAATTGGTTGTTTTTGAAGAAACTTGTTAGGCTTATTTTGTGAATAAAATTTACTCTAAAAATGATTTTAGGATAAAATATTTTGTAAATGGGTTGTTTTGAACCTACTGACCATAGAAACCAACTTTTGGATTTAAAAATATATTTTGTGACACTTAAGGATTATTCCTTTTAATTAAAGCATTTCTACTTAAATAAAAATATTGTTTATGTGTTAAAAATGCTTTTTGAGTAAAACCGTTGGAAAATGATTTGATTTAAAGTCTCTGACCCTAAACACCAAGTTTTAGGATTTAAAAATATATTTGGTAAACCCTAGAAAAATTATTACTTTGTTTAAAGGCATTTCCAACAAAATGAAATGTTGCTTTGATTTAAAAGTGGATTTTGGATGAAACCCTTTGCAAATGGAATTGTTTAAAAACATTATGACCATAAACATTAATATTGGTGTTTAAAAACATTTTGGCTAACACTAGAAATTATTCTTTGAATAAAATCAATTTTAGCAAAACAAAAATGATTTAAATGGCCATTTTCACTAACTTAATATCAAATGGTTTTGCCACTTTTATAAATCACCAATAGGTGTTTTAAAATGTTTATAACCTATCGGAAACCACTTCTCCTAATAAAACAATCTTTGACATGCTTGCATGCATTGCTTTGTTCTTATTATTATGTGATGAATTGTTTGAATGCTAGTTTGGAATTTGTGCCTTGCTTGATTGAACTGTAGTGAACTTTGAAGAGTGTGACTATTTCAAGATCAAGGAGTGAACTAATATTATCTACCAAAAGGAAAGTGGTGCTTCATACTTTGTCCCATTATTTTCACTATGCATTAGTGATATTTCTAAGTAGGACTTGCATGGAATTTTTACTAAGTATGCTATGCCTTGGGAAATCCTAGTAGATGATACCTTAGTAGATTTTCCCTAAGTTAAGATTCCTACTACCATCATGCTTAGCTTAGCTAGTAGAAAACAAGGGTGGATTATATTCATGCTATGAAATATTTCTAAGTCTATGACTTGTGTTTTGTTTAATAAAAACAACTATGTGAATGAATCACCTGGGTGGAACGGTTGAATGGGTTAGTTGAGTGGTTACACAGGGCCCATATTTATGGACTACCCTAGTGCATCTCACTTGTGGAAAGCCACCTAGGAACAAAGAGATTTGAGATGTCAAATGTTGAGAAGCTTCTAGTGCAGCCACATGGCATTATGGGTTCTACCTGGATCATATAGGTTGCAATAACTTAGCCAAATGGAAAGTTGGTGGTAAGGGGTGATAGGTTTGGAGAGCGTCCATTTTGGTGTAAGGGAAGGCTTCTGAAAGGTCCTGTCTTGATGAAAGTCAAGTCTTGTGGGGAAAGTGCACCTCCTCTGCAGAAGGAAGAATCTAAGTACTTAGTCGTGTCCCCGGAGATGGACAATTTGAGCATGAAGACATGGAAGCTATCAAGAATCTCCTCATCCCAATTTCTAAGTTAAAACTTGTGGTTGAACAAGGGTTAAAGGATCTTCAATTTTTGATTGGTAGATGTCTTGGGTGATTTTGACAAACAAAAACTTAGTGTTTTCAAATAATAAGGAAAATCTATTTTGAGCAAAGCAAGCCAAAGCTCCACTTAGCCAATTGCATATAGATGATAGATACCACTATTCTACCATAGTATCACTTGCCAACACAATTCAAATGTATTAACCCTTGTGGCTGTAACTTATTATGTTGCAGGTTTGTTTGATGTTAGTGAATTGTGTTGATTAGGATTACAAGTCTACAACCAACATGATTGCCTGTGGCACTTTGAAGATGAAGGACTCCATGCTATAGTTATTTCTGCTACATTGTAATGAGATAGCCAAATGAGCTATGTAAGATGTAATAAATTATTTTATTCCTGGTTATAAAGTTGTATTATGACCTTTGTTTGTTGATATTACATCTTAAATGTGGATGCTAGCTATTGATCCAGGGACTAGCATTGTAAACACAGGGATGTATACCTTATTAAAGGTTGGGATCTCTACAAATGGTATCAGAGCACTGTGTTGCCTGTAGGATTGTAACCCTAAGATTGGACAAAACCCCTTAGAAAAATTGGAGTTGTAACTGTTTGAAAACTTATTTACAAACAATCTTGTAAAATCTTTCCTCAACCATTTTGGTTTTGAATCCACATCTCTTCCTTTTCAAACTTGATGGACAAAGCCTCCAACATGAGCAAAGGGCTTCACCAACACAAATGACTTCAAATTCAACATCACCAATTACTTCAACATTAGTTTCATCAAGGACTTCAATTTGGATATCACTAAGGACTACAAGTGAGACAAGAAATGTTACTCAAGACTTGAAGACTAAGGAAACACAACTTAGAAGGAACCATCATCACCTTTGAAGTTTTGTGACCAAGATGCAAGAATTTTTCCAAGGAAACCATGAACTCATTCATGAAGAATCAACTAAGAAGAATGGAATGATCTCAAGAAAACCATATAGTTGGACCACCATAGTAATGTTTAGTTTAGATCAAACCCACCAACTTGTGTGGTGTAGCAAAAATATTTTGTTGCCTAAAAATGTGCTTGAACCTTATTGTTTGAGTGGAATGTTTGTTTGTGGTTGTTTGCACATTGCTTGTGTGAATTGTTGTGTGTGATTAGAATTCTTCCCTAGAAATCTTTTGCCTATTCTAATCCCAATCCAACCCAAACAAATGACTTCTCCAAGGGACTCCAACATAAAGAATGGTGACAACAACAACAAAGAGATGATTTTAGAAACTCAAGCCAAGTTGAATCTAGTGACAACTCAGTTTCTAGCCAAAAAGAATGAGTTAGACCCAACCATGCAAAAGTTTTTGGAAATCCAATCCCAATTGTTGCAAGGGATGACTACTCAAATGATAAACATGAAAGACAACCTTTTCCAAGGAGTTTGTGACAACAATGATGTAAAGGATGATATTATAGAAGGAACTCAAGCTTGCAATATTTGTGGAGACATGGAACACAATTCTAAAGAGCATGAGGATCAATGCCCTAATTGTGAATAGAAACATCCTACTAAACAATGCCCCACATCCCAAGTTACTTGTTTCCTATGTGAGAGAAATGATCATGTCCCTATTCAATGCCCCATCTATCATATAGTTCAACAAATGAAGCAAGATGGAATACATCAAATGTTTGGAAACCTCCATAAGGGAACAACTTCTACCAAGAAGGATGAAGGCAAAGTCAGAACCATGCCTCATAAGGCCAAATCCAAAGTGACCACAAAGTGTTGCTACTCTTGTGGAGAAGAAGGTCATATCTCTAGTAACTACCCCAAGAAGAGAGAAATATTTACCACCTCTGAGGTGAGATATGAAGAGCATGAACTAGAAGAACTCCTAGCTTTGGAGAGACCCAAAAAGAAGAAGAAGGACATAAGCCAGTTGCAATGTTACAATTGCAAAGAGATGGGACACTATGCCAGTGATTTCCCAGAAAAGAAAAAGAACCAAGGAAACAAACAAGAACAATGATACCAAAGGAAAAGAAGGATATTATCCAAGTGATGTGTTTCAAATGCAAAGAGCTAGACCATTATGCAAACAAGTGTCCAGAGAAGATACATCAAGATCCCAAGTAAGCCAAGATGTAATCTAGTTGGAAATTTTTAATGGTGGTAGTACCCTAGTTGCCTCGAAGCCAACTTGTAACCTCTAGCCTTCCCAAATCTCGGGACGAGATTTGTTTTAAGGGTGGTAGCCTGTCACATCCCAAAATTTTCCAAATTTTGAAATGTGAAAAATAAATAAACAGCAGAAATAATTGTTGAAATTTAGGGTGAAAAGAAACTTTTTGATTTCAAATGGAAACATCAAAACCCTACTTGAACAAACTTTTAATAAAAATGAATCCAACAAAATACAAATCAAGTGAAATGCATTATCAATGAATGTATCTTGAAATTCAAACTTGGGAAAAATAAACCAAAACCCAAAACCTTAATGGAAGAAAATCATTTCCAAGATATCTCAAAGACTATGGATTTGATCCATATAAAAAATTTCAGCAACAAAAATTTATAAATGATCAAAAATGATAAATAAAAATGTTTTAAAACCATAGAAATTGTTTTCATTTAAATTGGAACCATGGATAAAAACTTATGAGTTTAATAAGATAAAAGGAAATAAATTTTCAAATCTAATAAAGCTCCTATCTAAAAATCCATACCAAATCTTAAGAAAATAAATCCTAAAGGGATTTAAAAACATAAACAAATATTAAATAAAATTCTACAAATTGGAATCACCAATTTTGGATCTATAAATAAAAAGATATGGATTCTATAAGACAAAGAAAGAAATAAATAAATAAGGAATATTTAAAAGCCAAATTAAATCTTGGCCAAACAAATGAAATGAAATATTATGGAATAATAAAAGGAATAAAAGATTATTTAAATAAAATCATAAGGAATTGAACAATATTCAATTTTATTTAAATAAAGAAAAATTGCCTAAACTAAATAATAAATACCAAAGAAAATATTCAGAAGACAATTTAATTAAAATCCATAAGCAAATGGAATAAAGATAATCCAAATCCAAGTAAAATAAAGGGATAAGAATAAACAAATAAAAGTATATGGAATTAAACCCTATTCTAATTGAATTTAATAAAGACAAAATCCCTAATAGAAATGATTAATTAAATCATGGTAAAATAATAAATGGAATTTTCCCAAGTGGAATAAAAGATATTAAATTAAATTAAATTAAATAAAGAATCATTTAAATAAAATTATATGGAATTAAAACCATATTTTATTTGAATAAAGACAATTGCCCAATTTAAATGATTAATAAATCATATTAAAATATTTTAAATAATTCAAAGTGAATTATTTGCACCAATGAATAAATAAAACCTACTAAAAAAGGTTTGGCGAAAATTTGAATTTAAATAAGAGTTTGAAAATATAATTAAAACCCTATTTAAATAAAGGAAAGTGCCTATTTTAAATAAATAATAAACCATATGTGAATAAAATAATTATTCTAAAATGGACTTATATACATATTTAGAAACAGTATAGAAACATACTGAATATTTGGAAAGGATTTGAAAAACAATCCTGAATTTCAAAACAGAAAATGAAAATAGAAAAAATAAAAAGGAATCAGAATAAAAAATGATGAAACAACCCAACCCAACGGTCCAGTCCAGCTAGCCTATCAGGCCCAGCAAGCCACCCTCTTCTTTTCCGCAGGAATACAATTCGCACCGCAAACCCAACCCGTGTAGTCACTAACCACCAGGACCCATGGCCACGTCACCGTCTTCAACCCCACGACGACCACGCCCCTCACTCCTCCTCGACCGTTTCTGGCCCGAATCCAATCACGTAAATTCGTGTTAACGCCGTAGTTAATCTTCCCTGCGACCACGCTCGATTAATCCCCGCTATCACCTCTCTCTTTCCCCTCAAACTCCTCTACTAGAGAGCCCCCAGGCTGCCCTAAATTCAGCTTGCGCCGCCACTGCTCCGACGAGCATCTCCAGCCAATTCCGGCCAATCCTCACCTGCCTTTGCCTCCCAGTCCCCACGAGCCTGTTCCCCATCTCCCTACGCACCTTCCCGTGTCCTCCTCTCTCTCGCGCGTGTCCTGTATCGTCGGCAACAACTTCAACTGAGCACCGCCGCCGTCTACCTTGACTCCGGCAACTCCACATGGTGAGCCCTGACCTCCCTTTCCCCTCTTTTCGATGATCCTCTGTGCGCCATGACCTTGCGCATCTAACGGTGTCCCCCACTTGTCTTAGCGTGCCCTCAATCCTCGCCTCCGTCAAGACCAGTACAAGCCAGACGCCAGGCGCAACTCCGGCGAGCAATTGTCGTTGAACCCGTGCACCCCCTGCCCTTCGACGACCACCTCGAGCATCCCCACACCATGGTGAACTCGGTGAGCTTCTCCCCTCGCTCTCTCGCTTCCTGTATCGTGGGCACCGTCATCGTCTGAGCGCGCCGCCACCAGCCACCGTCGCAGCGCCGCCACATAGTGGTTGAGTCGATTAGAGCCATGCGATTTAGATCTGACGGATGCGATAGAAACTTAACCCGAAGGGGTATGAGCTGATATGTGCCACACGATCAACTTTAGATCTAACGCTCCACATCACACGATCTTGCCGAACCGGTACCGATGAATAGGATTATGACGCGTGGTGAGTCTTTGTTCTAAAAAACAGAAATTAGATCTATTAGTTGTTGGAATTTGTAAAATTCATAACTTTAGATCTACACGTCCAATATTTACAAATTTTATATCAATGGAATCATCAAAAAGAGTACTTTGGAACCATGACCTTTGTGTAATGAATTGCTTTTGTAAAATTGGTTGTTTTTGGAGAAACTTGTTAGGATTATTTTGTGAATAAAATTTACTCTAAAAATGTTTTTAGGATAAAATCTTTTGTAAATGGATTTTTTTGAACCTACTGACCATAGATTTTTTTTTTTGGATTTCAAAATATATTTTGTGACACTTAGGGATTATTCCTTTGAATTAAAGCATTTCTAGTAAAATAAAAATATTGTTTATGTGTTAAAAATGCTTTTTGAGTAAAACCTTTGGAAAATGATTTGATTTAAACTCTCTGACCCTAAACACCAAGTGTTAGGATTTAAAAATATATTTGGTAAACCCTAGAAAAATTATTACTTTGTTTACGCATTTCCAACAAAATAAAATGTTGATTTGATTTAAAAATGGATTTTGGATGAAAACCTTTGCAAATGGAATTGTTTAAAAACATTATGACCATAAACATTAATATTGGTGTTTAAAAACATTTTGGATAACACTAGAAATTATTCTTTGAATAAAATCTTTTTAGCAAAACAAAAAAGATTTAAATGGCCATTTTCACTAACTTAATATCAAATGGTTTTGCCACTTTTATAAATGACTAATTGGTGTTTTAAAATGTTTATAACCTATTGGAAACCACTTTTCCAAATAAAACAATCTTTGACATGCTTGCATGCATTGCTTTGTTCTTATTATTATGTGATGAATTGTTTGAATGCTAGTTTTGAATTTGTGCCTTGCTTAATTGAATTGTAGTGAACTTTGAAGTGTGTGACTATTGCAAGATCAAGGAGTGAACTTATATTCTCTACCAAAAGGCAAGTGGTGCTTCATACTTTGTCCCTTTATTTTCACTATGCATTAGTGATATTTCTAAGTAGGACTTGCATGGAATTTTTACTAAGTATGCTATGCCTTGGGAAATCCTAGTAGATGATACCTTAGTAGATTTTCCCTAAGTTAAGATTCCTACTACCATCATGCTTAGCATAGCTAGTAGAAAACAAGGGTGGATTATATTCATGCTATGAAATATTTCTAAGTCTATGACTTGTGTTTTGTTTAATAAAAACAACTATGTGAATGAATCACCTGGGTGGAACGGTTGAATGGGTTAGTTGAGTGGTTACACAGGGCCCATATTTATGGACTACCCTAGTGCATCTCACTTGTGGAAAGCCACCTAGGAACAAAGAGATTTGAGATGTCAAATGTTGAGAAGCTTCTTGTGCAGCCACATGGCATTATGGGCTCTGCTGGACCTTATAGGTTGCAATAACTTATCCAAATGGACAGTTGGTGGTAAGGGGTGATAGGTTTGGAGCGCGTCCATTTTGGTCTAAGGGAAGGCTTTTGAAAGGTCCTGTCTTGATGAAAGTCAATTCTTGTGGGGAAAGTGCACCACCTCTGCAGAAGGAAGAATTTAAGTACTTAGCCGTGTCCCTGGAAATGGACAATTTGAGCATAAAGACATGGAATCTATGAAGAATCTCCTCATCCCAATTTCTAAGTTAAAACTTGTGGATGAACAAGGGTTAAAGGATCTTCAATTTTTGATTGGTAGATGCCTTGGGTGATTTTCACAAACAAAAACTTAGTGTTTTCAAATGATAAGGAAAATCTATTTTGAGCAAAGCAAGCCTAAGCTCCACTTATCCAATTGCATATAGATGATAGATACCACTATTCTACCATAGTATCGCTTGCCAACACAATTCAAATGAATTGACTCTTGTGGCTGTAACTTATTATGTTGCAGGTTTGTTTGATGTTAGTGAAGTGTGTTGATTAGGATTACAAGTCTATAACCAACATGATTGCATGTGGCACTTTGAAGATGAAGGACTCCATGCTATAGTTATTTCTGCTGTATTGTAATGAGATAGCCAAATGAGCTATGTAAGATGTAATAAATTATTTTATTCCTGGTTATAAAGTTGTATTATGACCTTTGTTTCTTGATATTACATCTTAACTGTGGATGCTAGCTATTGATCCAGGGACTAGCATTGTAAACACAGGGATCTCTACCTTATTAAAGGTTGGGATCTTTATAGAGGATGTACATCCATATAAACATGGGCCAAGTGTTATGCATGCTGCTCTGGCTATCGAACGGATTGAGTCCATCGGTGCTCGCACTAAGACTGATGTTCCTCCAATCTCCACCAAATTCTAGGAATTCGAGGTTCAATGCTTTCCACTGGCTAGCATCTGAAGGGTGCGTCGGCACCTCGTCCTTTTCGGGGTCATTGTCATCTCTTGGCTTCTTCCTTTCCGCATGCCATCACATGAGCTTTGCTTCCTTAGGGTCCACGAAATAGCGCTGTAGACGAGGAGTGATTGGAAAGTACCATACCACTTTTTGAGGTGCTTTCTTCCCTTTCTTGTAACGACTCACGCAGCACAACGGACATGTGGTTTTCTCCGCGTCCTCGCCCCGATAAATGATGCAATCGTTGATGCATACGTGGTATCTAACGTGCGGTAGATTAAGAGGACATACGATTTTCTTAGCGTCCTGGATACTAGTTGGACACGTGTTCCCCTCTGGGAGACGATTGCCAGAATGCCATCATATCGTCGAATCTTGCGTCGGTCAATTTGTGTTTTGCCTTCATATCCATAGCCTTGAGCGTTACATTCAACAAGTTATCATTGGGACTGCATTCTTCATACAATGGAGTAACCGCGTCTTTCTCAAGTGCGCAAGCTTGGCTTTCTCTCCAGCGGTAGCCCTGGCGTTACTCGTTTGCTTGAGAAGCATCTCTTGCACATAAGGGTCCCGCACCAGCCTGACGTTGTTCCATCGCCGTCTGCTCCTCCGGCATCTAGATCCTCATCATCCCGGTATGCTTTCGCACCTTCACCATCTCCATGAGACTATTCATCATCTCGCTCGTCCTCGCCGTGATGATCATCGTCATGTTGCCCACCTTCATCATTTCCATCGTCTTCTTCATCGCTTATCCAACGAGTGTATCCATCCATGAAACCATGGCAGAGCAGGTGCTCCTGCAGATTCCCAGAATCTGGGTCAATCAATCAGTCTAGTTTGAATCCGCTATACCAACATTTTATCTCCTTGTTATTTCGTATCATGTTAGCCGTCGTGCATTTCAAAAATCTAGCCACAATGCCTTCGCTCATTATGTGGACCATGGTTTCCTGCGTGTTGTACATGGTACAATTATAAGTTTATTAGAACCACATAATCAATGCATGCACGCAATGGTCGATAGAAAATTTCGGCATGACCTATCCTAAAATAAGGACCTTTGTGAAATGCCAAAGTCTTGCCAAAATGTAAATTAATCAACATTTTGGCAAAACAAATGGCAACTCATTAACACATAAATACAAGAGAGAGAACGATCCATACACATGAACACATCATCCTCTCCATACACACATGAGCATCGATCCTCTCCATATACACACACATGAGCATCGATCCTCTCCATACACACATGCGCATCAATCCTCTACATACATATGAGCATATCATCCATATACACATGAACACATCCTTACATGGACAACTTATCGAGATGAGAGACCAATCAAGAAGATGAAAGGGAGAGGTGCGCGCGAGATCGACTGAGGATGGCATGTCCGGAAGGAGAGCTTCCTCTATTATGTATGTAACATCCAAGGTAAGTTCTACATGCTAAAAATGGTAAATGAGTGAAGAAAATGAGGTGGGAATGAGGAGGATCCCTACTAGATCTAAGGAGGAAGAATGTGGGGAAAGTGAAGTGCGGGTGTGGTAGTGGATATTCACATATGCAGAATGGAGCTGCCAGAAAATGGTCGACACATTCGTGGCGCACATGGCCCTAGTGCGCCACAGGAAGTAATCACAACCATGGTGCACATGCTAGGAGTGTGATGCATTTTCCCCTTTACAGAGCACATGGGCCTTAACTTAGGCATAGCGCACGGGCCTCATGTGTGCCACGGCTAACCCTAACAACCGTAGCGCACATAACCCATGTGTGCTACGGGTATGTGTCATGCGGCCAGCAAGCCCCTGCCCCACACATATCTATGGCGCACTATCACCACGCGCGCCACGGTTGTTCTAGTTACTAGTAGGGCACTGACCACTGACCATAGGAAGGATGGATTTATAAAGATTGGAATGGGTCTTTGAAGCATTTGAAGGAATTCCAATGTGTGTTATTATCTATAAACTTGTTAGGAGATGGTTTTTAGACAAAGGAAATTTTATGTATGATATCAATATACAAAAATGATATCATCAGAAAGGTTTTGATAAAATGAAACAAACAAAAGTGTTTTCACTATTTTATCAATTACCATTTATTTATAAGAAGTTTTCTAGTGATTAGAACTCTGGTTTTAGGAAATAATTCACCAGAAAATTTCTGGAGCTCTAGATATTATTTCCTTGGATGGTTGAGTAGAGTGTAATTCATTGATTCACTAAGAGTTGGAACCGTCCAAAAATATTTACCAGAATGCCCCTAGGAAATTCCCAAAGGAAGTATAGGAGGGTTTTTGTCTTTTTAACCAGAATTAATATATAAGATCTTTTGATTTTATTCCAAGGAAACATTTTAGGTATTTGGAATTCCTTTCCGTAGAAATTGAAATCAACCTTTTTGGAGTTGCAGACCTACTGTAGGGATTTTATTGGTTAATTAACTATGCACAAAAATGTTTAATTCACCAAATACCAAAAAGAGATCAATAAATATTGGGATCCTGGGGTTTCGAGGATAGAGGTATGCATATCTACTGGGAGTTGGAATTTGGTCAGTACCTAAATTGAGTTGACCTAGAGAATTTCCCAAATACTGAATTGGCATGTTTTTGTTATTTTTACCAAGGGAATTTTAGGAAACAATTTAATATAGGGCCAGGGTGAAATGTAAGGTATGCCCAGTAACTTGCAGGACAAAGAGGGTTTAGTTCATTTGGAGTTGTCAAACTCACAAAAACAATTTATTAGTGAAAAGAGTACATTTAGGTATTGGATTTCTGAATATAATCTAGACAATATTTGGATCAACCAGGAGCACTGTATGTTAGGGAATAGACTTTTGTTTAGTATAAAATTTAGATCTAGCTACTTATTGGCATTTTTCATTTTTCTTGGGATTTAAACCTAGCAGTTATTTCCCTGATCTAAAAACAAAGAAGAAAAACAAAAGGAAAAGGTTTGCCGCCGGCCAGATCTGTAGAGGAAACGGACCATAGAGGAATTACGGCCCAACCGGGCTATGCCCTGCGCAGGAGACGCGGGTTCTAACATCCGGCCGTGGGGACCGGCGGTCAGCCGCGATGGGAGCCCGAAGGGGTATCGGGGCATCCGGGCCATAGGGCTAAGGGAGATCCAACGGCGGGTGTTCTTCTTCAAACTCAAGTCGCAGAAGAATAGCGGCAACACCCTAGAAGTTTCAGAAGGAGGTGGGGGAGCTCACCTAGGGCATATCCGATAATGGGGAGGCCAAAGGGCAACACGACGAGCGAAGGGAAGTCGGATGAGGGGCGGCACGCCCCGGTTTGGTGTAGATACAATGTTCACGCGTCTCCCATGGTGGTGTAGACTCAGATCTCGCCTGAGAGCGCTCCTAGGCGTCTTCATGTCAGAAGGTAGATAAGTGAGAGGGTTCTGGTGTTGGGCCATGCAGAGATAAAACAAAATCTTTTTCCTCTAACGTGGTGATCCCAAGATCTAGCTGAGGTAGAAGGCCACGAGGTTTACCACTAGACGCGCGGTTGCGGATTACTAATGAAGCGCTGATTGATGCAAAGGCAGTCCTCACGATCCGATCGTCCCCGGTGCTGATCGCACAGCACCTCTGCTGGTATCAACACGTACAAGGAGGAGCGCCGGCGGCGAACTGCTAGGTTCGTAACGGTGGCTGGACTGCTGTGGAGCTAGGGTTTCCAACACATGGAATGACCTAACCGAACAACGATTAACCTCTCTGGGTTACGGTGCTCCACTATATATAGGGAGTGAACGTGGGCTCTGCTCGCGCGGCCCATTCACTAAAGCCCATATAACACTAGTCACCATGAGTCCAACTCACTAACTCAGTCCTAATCCGGTTTAGGTCCAACCCAACCAGATTACAGGTTCAGATCCAATCTGAACTTGCTCCCGCTCTTAAGTGTGTGACCCCGCAGGCTCATGGCTACTTGGACACGATTGGAGTCCGACTCTCAATCGATCAGTCGGTAGCGGCTCCTAGCAGAACGTGCCGACTCCCAAGTACCAAAGAGTCATGACGACTTGCCTTTCCAATGCGACTTGCGTCCGAGACCCTTTTGCCTCACGATATACCTTGTCAAACTATAGGCGAATATTTGTCATCCCTTAAATAGTCCGACTCTCTTCTCGATCCAAGATAATTGATTCACCCGACTAACTCTTAGTCGATCGCCTCGGTTAACACTTAAACATGTCGTGAATGGCCATGCTTTCCGAATCATATCTCACGAGAGGGCCCAGAGAATATCTCTCCGAGTGGAGGGGCAAAATCCCATCTTGGTTATTCACATCACGCAGCTTGATTCTCAAATTCAACTCGCCTTTTATAATCGCTTAGTTACGGATCAGCGTTTGATAGAACCTAAGTCGGTGATCCTCAACTCGGACTATGCAACAACCTCAAGTCTAAGGATTACATTGATTGAGATATACAAATGACAGCTAGTTCGTTGTACCTCAATATGGGTCAATCCGACTCGCTAAACTCTTTAGCCGAGTCTGTGTAAGTTGGAATAGCATCTCCATGCCCATGACAAGTGGAACCGAGTCATCAAGCCAACTTTCACATTGGTCTAAGTTGTGTGTCCAGCACAACCTCAATGACCAAGGATATTTAGTACAAACAACATGAATGCATAGTTCCACAATCGAATCACATATTCAATTATACACATCAGATGTTTATACAAGGACTGCTTAATATATTTATGAATACAATGGGAAATCTCATCATACATGATTGCCTCTAGGGCATATTCCCAACATCTGGGCCCTGGGAAAGGTAGGGGAGGGTTGGTTACTGCATGAGGAGCTCGGGGAGGTGGACTTCGTCGGAAAAGTTCTTCTCGGGCATGCTCGACGGTGGAAAGCTCCAGGGATCCTGCAGTGGTGAAAGAAGCGTAAAGGGAGTAGATTAGGTGTAGGGAAATTCATGTAGGCTACCATAAGAGAGGGGGAAGGAGAGAGTGACATGTTCTCCTTTCTTAAGTAATGGTTGGGAGATCATTTTATCCTTCTCTCAGGCAAGCCAAGGTAGGGTAGAGGTTGGGGAGCTCTGAGGGGTAAGTGAGATGGGAGTGGGGAAAATGGGCAAGGAGGAGGGGATTGTGTGGCCTCTGTCCTATTTAACTCGAGTTGGGGGAGATCCATGGTGGACTTTGTCCGTAAGAGCAAGGGAGAGGGGAACCAGGGGCTGGCCTTGTTGTGGTCATCTAGGGAGGAGGGATGGGGTTTTCTAGTCTGGTTTGGGGCAGAGGGGTGGGGTTTTCCTGGTGTGGAGCTATTTGCTAGTCAATCAATTAGGGCCACACATCTCTCTCACACTTTAATCAGATGAGACAATGGGGAGAGAGCTACAGTGATCTTGCTATAGTGCAGCAGGACCAGGAGGGGTGGTGTTGTGATGTGCAAGTTTGCACATGTTGTGGTGGAGGTTTTGTTGGTTTTAGAGATGTAAAATGGATTTGCTTTCAATTTGGATCATAATGAGGGTTATGAAGAAAGTTAAATATTGTGCATTGGGAAAGGTGGGAAAATGGTACTAGTGGGTAGGTATAGTTAAATCATGATCCTACGAATTGTTTGGGATTTTTTCAAATTATTAAAAGTCCACTTAATCTCATTTATTCAAAAAGTGCAGAAATGATTTATGGAAGATAAGGTGATATTTTTACCTTGGGAAAGGTGATTTTTTGGTGTGGAATGGTTCTATATACCATGTCACACTTTGGGAAATTTTATTGGGATTTATTTAGAAGGGAAACTATTTTTAAGTTATTATTTCATGTTTATGCCATTTAAGAAAAAAGGCAAAAAGAAATAATAAAGGCTCCCAAGAATATTTATTTTTGGGTTGGGAAGATGGAATATGATATATAGGCACCAGAAGTGCCTTAAGTTGGCAAATTGGTTTGGAGAAAAACAAACTTGCCTTTGTATACAATGTTTTGAAGATTTTGTAAAGGAATGGTATTAAATAGTTTTGGGTTCCCAGTAATTATGTAAATTATTTGGAGAATGGTTTTGTCCAAGTCGATGATGCCAACTTGAAGTATCCATCATAAACAACCTTGGGTTTGAAATTCTACAATAAAAATGGAAAAAAACTAGATGGGGTTGATCTAGTGTTTGGATATTTTTATGCCATCTACACATGGTTGTATTAGTGAGCTCACAACTCTTCTTCATACAAGGGATATATGGATGGATAGACCAAATTGTATATATGATAATGGCAGAAGGAGTTCTAATTGGTTTTATCTGAGGTTGTATAAGAGTGATGGCAAACTTCGTTGAAAATAAGGCTGCCATAACAGATGTGTCATGATGCCTCATAAACCATGAGGGGTTAGGAATCACAATTCTCCAATGGAAACAAGTGAAGGGTGGATTGATAGAACAGGGTTAGTAGATCATAACCATGCAAAGAGTTGGTCCAAAGGAGATAGCATATGGATGTGATCGTCTGCCAAAATAGACAAGATGATAAGATTTATAGAAAAGATTATTATCTTGACTACAAAACCATCAAGGTTGAGTGGATACCAGAATGGTTTAGCCAAGGGAGAGAGCAGGATTTGGTAGTACTAATGATGTAGTACAAGATGGTTCAAGTACATTTTCAAGAATGCATACGGGTTGGAGTAGAGGAAGTTCCAAAGATTGAATCTAGTTAAAGATTCCAGACAACCAAATTTGGCAGACTTGTGTATTTGGACTAGTGTGAAAGTGGGAAACATTTGGAGAGAGGGCAGTGGTTTATTCTTATCATCAAGTGGATGATGTTGAATTATATATTAATTAGAGAGGTTCCAAGTATATATTTTGTCTTTGATGGGTGGGATGCTAGTACAAATGATTACCTTAGTAGATCTACTTAAGTAGATTAGAGGTTCACCTGAGTGGATGAAGATAGATCTAGCTTAGGATGTTTGGTCCAATATTTAGGGATCTAAAAAATTGATCTAGTCCTAAGGGATGGTCTACTAGATTAGTTCACTCTAGTTCCTAAGCAAACAAGGCAATGAGTGGATTAAGGAAATTCATCTATTTGAACTTATCAACTACTACTAAGGTTACCATCAAGTCTAGCTTGAGGTAAGCATGGGTGTTTTGCATGGGTTGGGATTTGAAGTAAGATAAGAACCTATTGGTACTTCTACCAAGGTTAGAATTAAAATGTTTTAAGAAAGGTTTTTGGAAAACCTAGAGATAAGAGTAGTTGAATACTCTGTCTTGAAAACATAAGGAGATAATATATAGGTCTCCATAGTTTTGTTAATAGAAACTAGGAGAACCTTTTGTTGGCAAAGTCATCTTGGCTCAAGTTTGAAATGCTAGACCATTTGGGAATATGAGAGATGAGCCAAGACATCTCTTTTTTGAAATAGTTTTGTTAACTATTGTTGAAGTAAGGAGTATATAATCTAATACACAACTAGTTGCATAAGCACAAACAAATAATCAACAAACATTACATCACTTAACAAGAAAAAGATTTTGTCCCCCCTGATTTTTGCCTTTTTGACAACAAATCAGGGTTACTGAAATTGGGATGCTATAATAAGCACTAAAATATTGATAAGCATAAAAATATGGAGTAGTACACATAGTTGTAGAAAACAAATTTTAATCACAAGACTAGGAGAAGGTAGCTCTTACATGTGGGTCCTATCTAATGAACAGGTTTGACTAGATACATTGTGGTGCAATCAACTAGACTGGTATAGCAAGTGGGTCTCATAGGAGAAATGAGCATCACTTATCATGGTCGGTGGAAGTATAAGTTGCATCAAGGACCTTAGAAAATGAAAAGGACATCCAAGTCCATCACTTGGAAAATTGAGAATCTTCTTTCCTCATAGTTAGAAACTCACACCGATGACTTGGTTTACTAAAAGAAGTTGAACCCATCAACCTTTGAAATGATATTTAATTCAAGAGCAATCTATCGTTCTTAATGGTAGCTCAAGTTTGACCTAATTTTGTTAAATGGTCAAGATGCAAAGTATTACAAAGATGTTGAATCTGTTCTCAACACTCTTGGTGCTGGTCAGTGATATATTAAATGACCCCCCCTGATGGTTACCTCCAAAAATTACAAAACTTTCAAAGCAACCTATGATTTACTTGTAGTTCAAATTTGACCTACTTTCGATAAATCGGTGCAAAGTATCATTCAAAGCGGCAAGGTTATCTAGGAAGTTTTAAAATTCAAAAAACAAGGAAAATTGAGAATGTTCTTTCCTGATAGTTGGAAACTACACCGATGACATCAGTTACTAAAAGATGATCCTTCAAAGAAAAGACAATTAATTTGAGAGGAATCTATTGCGCTTACTTGTAGCTAAAGTTTGACCTAATTTCGTTAAGTTGTCAAGATGCAAAATTTTAGCAAGAAGTTGAACCTATTGTGAAAACACACGATGCTGGTTTGTGATATATTAAATGACCCCCGATGGTTACCTAAAAAACAAATCACAAAACTATCAACGCAACCTACAATTTACTCATAGTTCAAAACTGTCAACTCAACTCAACATATATATATGAATAAAAATCTTGGCTTGTGTCATTCAGGTCCTTATTATATTATTCAGACCTACTTTACAGAAAGGAACAATATCGTCATCACTTGGAAAATTGATAATGTTCTTTCCTGATAGTTGGAAACTCACACCGACGACATTGTTTACTAGAAGAAGATGCACCCATCTACCTTCAAAAAGACAATTAATTCAAGAGAAATCTATCATGCTTACTGGTACCTCGGTTTGACCTAATTTCGTTAAGTTGTCAAGATGCAAAATCTTATCAAGAAATTGAACCTATTGTCAAAATTCTTGGTGGTGGGTTGTGATGTATTAAATGTCCCCCCTCCCGATGGTTACCTCCAAAAGAATTCGTAGAACTTTCAACACAATCTATAATTTACTTGTAGTTGCAATTTAACCTAATTTTGATAAATAGACATAAAGTCATTCAAGTGAATATAGTTAGCTAGGACGAAGTTCGAAAACTCACAAAACATGTGAATCTTAAGTACAACATGCCGGTCCACTATATATGTCTGAAATCTTGGCTTGTGGCATTCAGATCCATATTCTTTAGACTTTCTTTTCGAAAAAGAACAATCTCTTCGTCACTCAAAAAATTTAGAATGTTATTTCCTGATAGTTGGAAACTCACAGTGACGGTGTTGTTTGCTGCAAGAAGATTCACCCATATACCTATGAAAAGAAATTAAATTCGAGGGAAACCTATCACGATTACTGGTAGCTCAAGGTTGACCTAATTTCATTAAATCGGCAAGAAGTGAGTGAAGTGTGCGAAGTTAGCTAGGAAACTTGAAAAATGGAACTATAAGAAACCGTGGTCCACTTTGTGTGATAATTTGGACAGTGGAATTTTATTTTAACTATGGAAGGCCCTATAGGATCGAGGTTCTTCAGTTAACACGGTTGGTGGATGTACGACTTACATCAAGGACCTCATAAAAATGAAAATTACATCCAAGTCCATGCATTTTGCACAAGGTCCCTGAAACTAAGAAGTGAAGTGTGTTTTGAGGTTTGCGCATACTATGGTTCATTGTACATGCTAAAGACTAACAATAGAATCTTTTGGATGCTAAAAATGGAAAAGTAGATCCAATGGCAACCAATGTTTGGATTTGCCAGTCTTGATCGAACGGTCAATGTTCAAAGTTATCCGTACACTATACTATAGTGGTATGGTATTGTAAGGGATAAGACAAGATGAAGATTAGATAAGAAGTACTATATAGAATTGCCGGTCTTTTGAATAACATTTTCCTCCTGATGTTTGGGAAGTAAGTGAAAATTTCAAAACAGGAAAAGTTTGATTTATTTGCCGCGAAGGACGAAAGTGGTTTCCTTCCTATGTACTCCTCCTACTACACACCAAGGCGGCTGCCGAACATGCCAGAGAAACAGAGCCACCCTCTCTCAAAAAAAAGAAACAGAGTCGCTGTACCAAGGCACACGTGCGCAGCGCCATGCTATGAATGAGGGAGAGATCAGCCATACTGATGCGCGAGGGGTGGGTAGAGATGAGAGGAAGCGAAGGAGAGAGAAAACACACAATTTTTTTTGCGTGCATAGGTCCTGAAATTTACTACTACTAGTAGAGGAGTATGCTTGTGTTATGAATACATCATAACTTTGCTCTGACATTGAACCGCCTCCTCCTCTTTGCTGCTCTCGGACTTCCTCTTTTTTTATTGGCTCACATATCATGTATAAATGGCTTGAATAAATCTTATGATGATATGCTTATGTTTTCTTGTTGCCATGATAAAAATGCTTCTATTTCCTCTAGTGCTTGTGTTGCTAACCATGTAGAGGAAAACGATGATTCTATGGGCCAAGAAAAGGTCTTGAATAGAGCTAAAATGCAATCTCACCATCACCTTCTTCCGGCTCTCACATATGCCTTATGGCTAAGGGAACAAAGGTAACCTCTTTGGATCCCATTTTTTCCCATGATGATGTTGATGATTGTGATGAGGTTGAGGATGATATTTATGATGATCATCTAGTTGATTATGATTTTGTCTCTATTAAAGAGATGGGAGAGATTGACTCTCCCACTCTCCATAGAAATAAAATTGCTTCCTCCAAATTTGTTGAATTTTTGACTTGTGCTATTAAAGGCAATAAACTTATTGAGGAGCAAGAAAATATTATTTCTCAAAAGTATGAACATGAGAGTGTGTATGCTAATGAGATTGGTTATCTAAAGATCTCCCTTCAATAAGAACAAACCGCCAAATAAACTCTTGAGGAGACTTTTTCTCTATAATTATCTAGAGTAAAGGAAAACCATGATAGAGAACTTGCGGTGGCAAATGTCTCCAAAACTAAAAATGATGAACTTTTAGTTGCCCATGCTAAACCTATTGAGGATTTTAAGTACCTCGAAAATGTATCTCTGGTCGTTAAGAGTGAGCTCATCAAACTCACCGAGTCGCATGAGCAACTTAAAGCTTCATATTTAAAGAAGCTCGCCAAGTTGCCCTCACCTCTTACTATTAATAATTATGCTTGTGCTACTAACTATATTTCTTGTGAATTATCTATTTTGAAGGAGAATGTTGAGCTAAAGTCTCAACTTTCTATGCTAACTAGCAACCATGGGAAATTGGAAGAAAATCATGTTATGATTTCAAGCTCTCATGAGGATCTTCTAGTCTCCCATGGTAGGCTAAATTTGTCTCATGAGGCTATGTTGTGTCAAAGGTAACATCTAACGAGCCTCATGTGGACATTAGCACTACTTCTACTCCAAATGTCATATTGCCTTGTGCCAGTCCATGTAATTCATACACTCATGACATTGCTACATCTTGTGATGAATTAATTTTTGTGCCTTGTTGCTCTAATAATGTAGCATCTACTTCCTCTAGTACTTTTGTTGACACTAACCATGTAGATGAAATAAAAGAGCTCAAGGGTCAAGTCACTTCTTTGAAGAATGACTTGGAAAAGGGTCATAAAGGGAAGGCCACACTCAACAACATCTTGAGCGTGCAAAAGCCCCCAATGACAAGAGTGGGATTGGATTCAAATCCAATATCAAGAACAAGTCCACTATCAAGTTGAAGCACAAGGGCAACAAGAATAATGTCCAATATCAACTCAAGAATCCTGCCAACATTGTTTGATTCAAGTGCAAGGAAGAAGGGCATCATGTTATGTCTTGCCCATTGAAGAAGAAGACCCTTAGCAACAAGAAACAAGGGAAGCGTCCTCAAGCTCTACCTCTTGTTAGAGACGGGACTACTCGCAAGAAGACTCAAGCTCTTCCTCAAGTTGTTGCTTCACCTAAAATAAAAGATGGCAAGAGAAGAACTTGCTACATATGCCGCGAGAAAGGGCATATTTCTTCCTCATGCACCATTGGTAACTCCTCATCCAACCCAATCATGATTAATGATGCTTATTATCTTCATAAGGCTGAGGTTGGTAGTGTGTCTGCCAAATTTGTGGCTGCCCAATACGGTGTCAAGAAAAGAACCATTTGTGTTGCCAAGCCTATTGTGACTAACTTCTTTGGATCCAACTTTCTTAGGGACCAACAAGACAAAACTTGATCAATAGGTGTTGTTGGAGGGATTGGATACTTAGCTACATCATGAAGAACTGAGGGATCTTCATCTAATATATTTGTCAAGTCAAGTCATGTGGATTATATTTCCTCTATCATATTTCCAATGTTCCTCCTTGCGGTAACATGTGATTAACTCATTTCATTGAAAGTTGCTCGCCCCCTTGTGCATGTGTTGGTTTTGTATCTTCCATGTTATTGTATATGTTGTGCTTTCCACTTAATTATCTTGAGTTATCAAGTATATTAGGTGGCACAACATGTACATCTATGTTGTTGTGTTTGAGGCTTTCTTGAATCTATTTGGTATCTTATTTGGCTCTTGTGAGAAATTAATGGACTATCCCATTTTTGGGAGAGTGTTATGCTTGGGCGTTCCATAATCCTAAAAATGTGTGTACATGAGGAATACCACCTAGTATTTTTATTGCAATATTATCTGGTCTCTATGAGGTATGATTCTAACGAGAAATTCAACTTCTATTATGTCCATTAATTATTTCTATTTTGATCTTTTTGCCTCGTGTTGAGATTTATGGTTTATCACATTATGGGGGAGTCATATGTTTAGTGCATATTACAAGCCTAAAAAATGTGAAAATTCAAGGTTGTGTCACTTAGAATTAATATTGATAAATATATAGCACCTATGTGACACATTTGCTCAAACAAGTTCAATTTGCTTGTATGCCTTTATTGCTCATCTTTTGTATCTTTTTGGATCTATATATCCTCATGGTAACCATTAGCTTCAAATTACTCTAATCACTAGTGATTGTGTGACTATTGGAAGCTACTAAGAATCTCTTTTGGAGCATCAATCTTAATTCTTATACTTTGTTATATGCTTCTTTGTGTGAATATGATCTTGTATATCCGCGTGAACCACCTCGGGAAGATTATTCCCAATACTTCTTGTCCTTGGATAATTAGTACTAGATTCATGGTAGAATTTATTGATCATATTCACTTTGACCTTTTCTTCATTTTGTACTATTGTGGATCCTCTTATTTTACTGGTATCCTCGAGTGTTTTATTTAATGTAGGTACTAGGGATGATCCCATTTGTAACATCACAATTTTAGCAACCCTGATTTAGTGTTTAAAAAGGCAAATATCAGGGGAACGGAAACTTTTTCTTGACAAGCATTGCAATGTTTGCATACTTGTGTCAACACCCGGATTTTTCAATCCTAGATGCCTGTTATGCCATACATCGCAATCCCAGGATTACCATTTTTGCGAGACATAACAGAATTGGATACCATAGTACTTCATTGTAGCACCCCAGAATTTCCACTACTAGAAAATTGCGTGTTATTTTATTATTCGCATAATTATTGCATCATCATGCATGGTAGTGTCTCTAAAAGTATTTTAGTAAACCCTATTTTTGTTTGTAAAGTCTTCCCTCTTATATTTAAATTAAAAACATATTCATGTCTTCTATTTTCAACAGTGTAAAACTATTTACAAATGTTTCTAAAAATAATAAAAGTAATAATAATAAGGTTTTAAATAAACAAAAATAAAGAGAATCCTAAACCTAAACCAACCAGGCCCAAAAGGCCCAGCCGGTGAAACCCTAACCCTAAAAACCACCCTAGACCTACCCCAAATCCCACCCTGTCGCTCGCCTCACCATCCCTCCACGCCGCCGCCGCTGTGTACCCCACACACCACCCCTTCTCCTGGATCCAATGCACTCACACTGCTCGCCGGGCCCCACCATGTATGTCTCGTGCCTATCCCCACCTTCCAGCCCCGCAATCCCCGGCCTCCACGATCCCGCGAGCCCCTCGAGCCCCAGCGTTCCTTCCATGGAACCTCCTCTCGATGCCATCCTCTCCGCTGGCGGCCCTTCCCATCGCCCATCCCGCGACCCCGATTGGCCCTACACCCCCCGCGGCCCACCCACTCGCCCCACGCACGCCAACAATCCCCATGACCCCCATCCTCTCGACCCTGCTCCCTTCGTCCCGGCCGCCAAGAACCACCGCCACCATCGATCCCCAACCTATTGTCACTGGTGCGCCTCATCTCTCCGTTTGCTCGCTCCTCGTCGAACCGCCTACCTCCGATCGCCTCTCCCCTCCCTTCTGCCTGGCCGCGTGCGCAGCCGCCGCCAGGGGCGCGTCCACCGCCTTATAAGCTCCCTCCTCGCCGATGCTTCTGCACCGCCCCCGAGGGCCACCGCGGAACCCCGCCGTCAGGCCTCGTCCTTCCCGGCAGCGCTGCCGACCACCGTTCGAGCCCGTCGCGGCCAGATGCCCTACACGCGCGCCTCCGCAAGCGCCTGCGCCTCCTCGCCGCGGCCGGCCGTTGTTGCCGCCCTCCTCCAGTCCGTCGCTCGCAGAGCCTGGTGTCGCCCTCCCTCTGTGAGCGCTGCCGCCCCAGGAATGCCATGGGGCTCCCCCGTCTGCCGCAATGTTGGAGGCCGCCTCACCCCGTCGCCGTCGACCGCTTCCCTGACAACACATTTTGGTTCGCAGATTGTCTCCAAGATCGTCAAGGCCTCACTCATGTTGCTACTGCATGTGTTGTGCATTGACTCTGATTCTAGCGCCTGTAGTGGTTGTCTCCATCCTGAAGTGATGCCTAAAATTCTCATCTGTGGCTGCAAGTGTACTTTTTGTTCATATACTTGTGTGTTGTCAGGTTCCGACGCCTAATTCTGCCTGAGTGCACCCTGTTGAACGCCAAGGACATAGTGTTGTTTCCATGTTCTTCGATTCCGACACCTCGGCAAGATATCCTTCTCGGTACCAATGACCACAAGTATGCCGACAGAGACCCCAAGTTTTCTGAAGACCGATCCCGGCGTCGAGACCGAACCTGCGACCCTCGTAACCCCAAGATCGCCAAGACCCCCATGTGTGATCCCCTTTCCGAGCCCTATTTTATAATTTGTAATATAAACTCATGCATCCTAAATTGACATGCTTGCATACATCTCATCTTGTATGGTTTGGGGGCCTTATGCCGATTAATATAATAATTAAATATGGGGTCCATATGCGGGCAAATCTTGTCTTATATTGGCCCCATTTAAATTTGTGTAGCGAATCGATGTTATATTTTGCCTTGTTAAGACAAAAATTATATTGTGGGGTATCTAAACAACAAGAACCATCTAACTAATTGTCGGGACCCCGGTTCCGCTTAATGTGGCCTAGTTGCATCGCACATTTGCCATGTCATACATCATACATGCATCATGCCCGATCTTCTGTCATAGTATTAAATAGTGCATCCGGTGTTTGTGCTAGTGTTTTGCTTCTTCACGGACTAGGCCGATGAGTTGATGCGAGTGTTGATTTGATCTGTGGATGAACTTCGACAATGTTTTCAGGCGAGCAATCTCCCCCTTTCTACCTATCTTACTTTTATAGTATTTATTCCCTCCTGTTGATCTATTGCTATCTGTGTTGCGATGCTCTAGTTTTCGTACCCGTGATATCCCTTGCAGCCATTAAATTGCCTTGGACACATCCTATTACCTGTTGTTTGGTAGATAGTCAGCCTTGCGAGTCGTAGTTGCTTGCGCAGGTGTTGCGTCGCGCCGTCGATGTTCCACAGTTGTTGGAAGACTGTCATATGCTTTATGTTGGAGATGATCATGATTTTAATTACCGTTTAATAACTAAAATTGAAGTAAGTAAATAATGCAGAGGCACAGGTGGGCAATAGATGTTATTTGGTTTTTAACCGTCCACTTGTGTCCCGTAGGACCCCAAGTACTTGATACCTGTTCTTTGAATATTCGCACTATCCGCATGTGGGACCATGAATCCCCCTAGCCAGAGCTTGAGTCATATTTATTTCTTGGGGCCACAAAGTAGTTTGGGGCTTTATTACTATCCTGTACTTATGCCATGCTTTACTGCTTATTTACGATTGCTGTGGAGCTACCAGACTGTTTAGGAACAAATGTGGAATGTTTTCGTGATCGACAAGCCCAGTCACACTTCGGGTTCCCGGTCGTTACAGCCATTGGCACAAACCTCTGGTCCGTTTGAGCCGCCAACTTCGTCATGGTAGCTTGGTGGGTGGCCCCTGAAATTTATATGAATCTTGCAATTGCTCGTGATGCCTCGTTGGGTTTTCATTTGGTTTTCTCGAGGTTGATCGTATGCGTGTTGCTATTTGTGCCCCCACAGGGTAAAACTTTTCGAAAAGCTGTGTCCGCGGTTATGGACGACTTGACACGATATCTCGATCATAGACAACTATAACTAAAGTAGTGCTATAAATTTGACTTTATAATGACTAGTAATTAGCTTCACTATAATGGAATGGCTAAATAAAAGTGCCAACCATTGCTTGTTTGTGTTGCCACCTGTTACCATTGTATCTGACTAGTAAGTATTGCAACTACAACGGAATGGCTAAATAAAAGTACCAACAACTACTGGGTTTTGGGATGCCTCATGCTATAAGTATCTGACTAGTAAGTACTACAACTACAATGGAATGGTTAACTAAAACTACCCACTGCTTATTATATCAGGATGACTATCTATACCTGACTAGTAATTGCTACAACGATAACTGAATAAATAAAACTGCCAACTGTGTGAGTTCCTCGGTTGACTTCCTCGTTTGGTCTCGAGGGGGAAATACCAGGATGGGTATGTTTGGTGGTAGCATCAGGTTGGTTCCGAATAGGTCTTTCTTATCCCTCTCTGATAGCCGACAGTTATATCGAGTCTCTATAGGTTGTTTAGTGCATGCTGCGCTGCCGCTTCAGTCCACCATACCTATGTAGGCGAGGACCGCCGAATTCTAGCCTCGCTGCATCGGCCTCAAGATCGACCGCTCTCTCTTTTCCTTTGCCCTTTGTCGTCACCCTTTTGTTTGAGCAGGTTTTGAGATCGACGTCGTTAGCAGGGTTACCCTTCCGCTTGGCACAGGCAGGGTTATGGACGCCATTGGTTATTCTTCAGGGCTCTTAGCTCAATTTGCATCTTGTCCGTACTCGGACGCTGTATCGTTTTCAAGGTGATTTGGATCTTTGTACTGTATATTGTATTCTTGACTCATGGAGTCGTTGTTGTATATATCTGTTCTGTGGGTTCCATCATGGACTATTGTGTAATGATATTACTTCGTTCTCCACCCGCACGAAAGTACCTGGTGGGCACCTTTGAATCGTTTCTATGCGGGTTTGGCGGGGATCGCTGAAACTTGCATAGGGTCGATTCTGAGGGTGTTACATTCATCCATTACAACGATACATAAGTTCTTACACAAATAGTGATCTCATGATCCAGTTCTTAATACAACATCAAGCAGCGGAATACGTAATAATAACGGTAGCGTGGCTAAGCTCCATCTTCGGGTCACAGTAATCTTGACGATGGGAGATGATCCTAGTTGTCGTAACCTTCCTGGGGTCCATCTTCCGGGTAATCCTCTTCATAGTCTGGCCATGGGAATAGCCAGGGACAAAGCCATGAGTACTCTTTAAGTACTCGCAAACTAATACTAACAAGTAAGGGGTTTTTGGATAATAGGATTCTAGGCTCTAGGGTTGTTTTGCAAAAAGCCAGGTTTAACTCTACTAAGTTCCAAAGCTGGTCACAGTTTTATAACTACTAAGTAGGATCTTGTAATTCAAGTCACAACTCTGTTGTGGTCAAGTCAAAGTCTCACTTCAGTTCACAAGTCATTTTGAAAAGTCTGACGGGGGAATAGTATGGCCACTCCAACTGTCCATAACCGCGGACATGGCTATTCGAATAGTTTGACACTCTGCAGAGATTGTACACTTTCACCACAACATTCGATACATCCGTCAGGAACAAATCCTGAATTCACCATACTCAGTATGCGGATAATCAATCCTAACCTTTCAATTACACTCCCTAGTATCAGCACCTCTCCTATGAGTTTGGCCTCCCAACCATGACTCACTGTCATCTTGGGTCTTGCATGTGGACAATCTTCACAAGGTAGCCTCAGCTCAGACCTTGGCCGGGAGGGAACTAATACTAAGGTATATAAGTTTCCAGTCAAGCCCTACCCAATATTCGGGTATTGTGGTTGTACGTTAAAATTGGAATGGTATCGCATCCAGACAACCATCGGTTTTATAAAGGGCTAAGGCTCATGCCTCAACATTTTCATCACCAAAATCATTAAGTGTTTGGAAACACATGTCCAAAACATTTCAATGGAATGATCCATCATTCCAAGGTTTTCATAACCATTTTTCCACCAAGTATTCCCATGTAAAGTTAATCAGGTTTT
This sequence comes from Avena insularis, assembly GCA_023614405.1. Classification (NCBI taxonomy): domain Eukaryota; kingdom Viridiplantae; phylum Streptophyta; class Magnoliopsida; order Poales; family Poaceae; genus Avena; species Avena insularis. The sequence goes on along the minus strand of CM042685.1, from coordinate 87,292,564 downwards.
AGGCTTAGCACTAGCATCTACAGTTGGAGGTGGTACTAAAGAGGGTGGTAACTAGTGGAGTTTCACTAAGTCCAACATTATATCTTCGACTGAGATCAAGGTTTCTAGCTTAGGCCAAATTTTATGCTCTTAAGCAACCTTCAGCACAACTGTCTAGTATCTACCAAACTCTTAGGTGGACTCTAAGTAAGCTTTGATAAAGAAATAAAGTAAGAAGCTTGCCATAAAACTAGGATTGGTTTAGCAAGTAGGTATGATCACATATGCTTAAGGCATATAGAATTCATATCACAAGTATGGGTTTGTGGCAACAATAGGGTATCTTGCAAGTGTTAGCTTGCATTGGTCACTTGATTAGTGAAGCTTGCATAGTTACTAGCTTGCATTGGTATAGTATCAGCTTGCCTTGTGCAGAGCAGTGGTTGAAGTTCTCCTCGGCTTCCTCTTCGTAGTATCCTCCTTCCTCCTCGTAGTATCCTTGGTCGGTACTAGCGTCTATGAATAAATACGAGGTACACAATCACCAAACAATACTTAACTACTTGCAATCATCACACACAAGGGTCCTATAGATGATCTAGCATCATCTCTAACATTACAAGGTTAAGGATTGGTTTAAATCTTTTTATTTTAGAAATGTAATTTCTACTCATTGAAAAACTACTTAAGATTTAATATTCTCCAAACTAAACATGGGATCATGTTGACACATGTCATCACCACATATTATAGTCCATGGGAATGTGATTTAAAGTGGTGTCACAATTTAATAAGGTTTTACCTTTTTATTTTAATTGATTAAAGTGGCTAGAAATGCTTATGTAGCATCCTTTTATTCCTTGAACAATATTTCTGCAAGTAAACCTATATATTTTTATATATTCTGAAAGGTATGGTTAAATGTGATTTTTGAGAGTTGGAATCAACTCAAAAGCTTTTATGGTTTAAATTTGAAAAATGTTTGAATGTAGAAAAGCTTCTGCTTTGTTATTTTTGCTATGGTGATCTACTGATCCAAATGACTTGAATCCAACGGGCTTGGATTAAGCATTCACAGACCTTTCCAACAAAATTGGTTTCATCCAATTTGGTGCACTAAATCGATCTCGGTTGATTTTTGAAGTTGGGTACAGAAGTGTGTTTGAATTTAAAAAGAAAAAGTTTAATTTGAATTGCTGGGCTGCGCGGGAAATTCTAACGGGCCGGCCTGCTAAGCGCAGTGCTCCCGCGGGCTGCGTAAGTGGGTGTCCCCACTCGTCAGTGACACGGGGCTGGGCAAAGCGGTATGGGGCAACGTGGGTCGTCCGATCTAGTTCTAATCCAACGGCTGAGGGTCATCGTCGACGCGAGACAGCTCCGGCCAGAACGAAACCTAGCGCGGCTAGTGGGGGGGGGCTGGGGGCTCACCGGGGTATGGGCGAGGGTCGGCGAGGCGGGCGAACGACGAAGTCGACGACGGTGATCCTCCTGGTACCGGTGGCTTCTCCTGGGGCGGCTCCAATCGCTGGCTCCCTTCTTCTCAAGAGGCGGCGGGCTCAGGTGAAATTCCGGCGAGGTGGTGCTCGGCTTGCTCTGAGAATGGTGTGGCACGGTCAGTGGGGAGAGGGGAGTGAGATGGTGTGAAGAAATCATGCGGGGGTGGCCTCTATTTATAGTCGAGCAAGCGGACCGTCGGGGCGCAAGGTGAGCTCGTCGGGGGCGACGTTACAGGCAGCTAATGGCATGGGCAAGGGTAGGGGACGGTGCTGTGTCTCCTGGCGATGTCAACGACATGATCGCGAGGCATGGGGCGGTGTGGTTTGGTTTGGAACGGGCGGCGCTCTGCGCGGCAGAGGCGGCGTCTTCGACGACAGGTGGTGGTTGTATGGTACGGGGCGGCAAACGGGGGTGTCTGGCGGTGTCCTGGGTCGGTGGTGATCGTGTGTGCGCGTGGTGAGGGCGGCGCGCGGTCTATGGACACTGGTCGCGGGTGGAGCTCTGGCGCACGCTCGGCATGGTATGGGCGTGTCTCGTGCGCGTGGTCCAGGGCTTGGCAACGCTGGGACAGCTGGATGCGATGGACGGTGGTGCCTCCATACACGCAGCTTAGGCTTGGCGCTGCTCCTAGCTTGCGTCCACAATGGGGTGACATGGGGTGCTTTCATTTGTTCACCATTAATGGCAATGGCAAGCTCACAGGGGTGCTAGTTTTGGGCTAATCTTTTAGATGATCTACTGGGTTGTGTGTGAGCTAACTAGGGAACAAGTTAGGCTCAAAACACTGCACACTATAGTGTTTGTGGTTTTGTTTGATTTGTGTCTGCAACCTGTTTGATGAAATGGCCGCATGAACTCAAGTTTTGAATTTTGAAATGAATTTTGGTGAGTTTGCTAGATTGGTTCTGGTGAGTCTGCAGATGCTTGGGTTTTGAAATTTGAGCTTGTTTGAGTGGGTTTTGAAAAAGTGGGATCTTCCCATATGAAGAAGATTCAATTTTGAAATGTCAATTAAACTATGCATTTGAAAGTTTCTGGATGATCACAAAGTGGGCCTTGATACTATGTTATGAGTACATTCAAGGGGTGCAAAGATCCAGAAAAGTTTCTGTTAGGTTTTGAAAGTTTGAGACAGCCAAAGTAGGCATGTGAGTTAAATTGGCCAAAATGACCATTCACTTAATATATTTGTTTTGATTTACTTGTCTTTAGGAAAAGTGCGGGGAATGTTTTAGATGATGTTATTTTCACCTAAGAAACATTTTACAAGCAATGGTTCACACAAACAAGGTGGTTTTTAAAGAAATTCAAAATTCATGCATACACATATACATGCATTCATGAATTCATTTAAAAAAGTTTTTGTTAACCCTAAACTTGGTGATTAGTGTTTTGATGATCTAAGTTTGATATTTTTGGGATGTTACAAACCTTCCCCGCTTAAACAAAATCTCGTCCCAAGATTTGAAAAAGGACGAAAAGATTACCTAGGATTTGAAGAGATCTGGAAACTCCGTTCTGATGTGATCTTCGCGTTCCCAGGTAGCTTCCTCTTCTGTGTGGTTGCTCCATTGAATCTTGAGAAACTTGATGCTCTGGGTTCTGGTGGTTCGAAAGGCTTCCTCCAATATACGGATGGGTACTTCGGGATAGGTCAGATCATCGTTGATCTCTATGGTCCGGTGATCGATATTCTTGAACACTTCGGTCTTCTCGGGGACTTCGAGACACTTGCGAAGTAACGAGATATGGAACACATTGTGCACAGCTGACATCTCTTCAGGTAGTTCCAGTTGATACGATACTTCTCCTCGACGGTTCAAAATTTTGAAAGGTCCAATATATCTGGGGGCTAACTTTCCTTTGAGTTGGAAACGTTGCATTCCCTCCAATGGCGACACTTTCAGATAAACAAAATCTCCGATGTTGAAGGCGAGATCTCGACGTCTCTTGTCAGCGTAACTCTTCTGTCGGGATTGGGCTGTCTTGAGGTGTTCACGAATCTTGTGAACCTTCTCTTCTGCTTCTCGTAGGATGTCGGGTCCGAAAATCTGACTCTCTCCTACTTCCGACCAGTTCAAAGGGGTGCGGCACTTTCTTCCGTACATAAATTCAAATGGGGCCATTTGCAAACTGGCTTGGTAACTATTGTTGTATGAAAATTCTGCAAACGGCAGACAGTCTTCCCATTTGGATCCATATTCTAACACACATTCTCTAAGCATATCTTCGAGTATTTGGTTTACTCGCTCCGTTTGTCCATCGGTCTGAGGGTGATACGTGGTACTGAAATCTAGGCGGGTTCCTAAACCTTCTTGGACTTTCTTCCAGAATCTCGAGGTAAACTGAGTTCCTCGATCCGAGACTATGTTCTTGGGGACTCCGTGCAAACTAACGATTCTAGCGATGTACAACTCTGCTAGCTTTGAACTCTGATAGGTGGTTTTGACAGGCAAGAAATGGGCGACTTTGGACAATCTGTCCACTATGACCCAAATAGAGTCATTTCCCCTACTAGAAGTAGGTAGTCCAGTGATAAAGTCCATTCCTACAGAATCCCATTTCCATTCGAATGCAAAGGTTGCAACAATCCAGCGGGTCTTTGATGTCCTGCCTTGACTCGCTGACATATGTCACACTTGGCGATATAGCTTCCGATTTCTCTCTTCATCTTATGCCACCAAAATTGCTCTTTCAAATCTTGATACATCTTAGTTCCTTCGGGATGGATATAATAAAGAGTATCATGAGCCTCCTTCAAGATAACTTCTTTCAACTCCGAATCTGCTGGTACACAAAGGCGTCCTTTGTACCACAAAACTCCTTCTTCGTCCTTGGTGAATCCGGTTAGTTTGCCTGTATCGATACGACGCTTGATTCCGTCGATACTGGCATTTTCCTTCTGCGCCTCTTTAATCTGACTGACTAAAGTGGGCTGAAGTTCGATGCTAGACAAAAATCCTTCACTTACTAATTCCATTTGAAAATCTTCCATCTCTTTGTGCAAACTTGGTTGCTCCTTTAAAATCATGGAGTTTAAGCGGCACGGCAATCTGCTAAGGGCATCGTCTACCACATTGGCTTTTCCAAGGTGATAGTGAATGTCGAAGTCGTAATCCTTGATTAGCTCAATCCATCTTCTCTGCCTCATATTCAGCTCCTTCTGAGTGAATATATACTTTAGGCTCTTGTGATCCGAATAAATCTCACAACGGTTTCCCATCAGGTAATGTCTCCATGTCTTCAGGGCTAGAACTACGGTTGCGAATTCGAGGTCATGGGTTGGGTAATTTTGTTCATGTTGCTTCAATTGTCGTGATAGATAAGATATAACTTTGCCTTCTTGCATTAGCACACATCCGAGACCAATCTTAAATGCGTCACAATACACATCGAAGGGCTTCGTAATATCCGTCATGATCAAGATTGGGGCTGAAATCAATCTCCTCTTGAGTTCTTGAAAACTCGCTTCGCACTTGTCTATCCATTCAAACTTCTTGTCCTTCTTCAGTAATTGGGTCATGGGTCGGGCTATACTCGAGAATCCTTCTACGAATTTGCGGTAATATCCCGCCAATCCGAGAAAAGCACGAACTTGGGTTTGAGTGGTTGGGGCTTTCCAATCTTCTACATCTTTCACTTTGGCAGGGTCAACGGCAATTCCTCCGGCTGATACAATATGACCGAGAAATCCTACTTCCTGTAACCAGAATTCACATTTGCTAAACTTTGCATACAACTGATGCTCTCTAAGGGTTCCAAGAATGGTCCTTAGGTGTAGCTCATGTTCTTCTTCCGATTTGGAATAAATCAGAATGTCATCGATGAAAACAACGACAAACTTATCCAGGAAGTCCATAAAAATCTTATTCATGAGATTCATGAAATAAGCGGGGGCATTGGTTAATCCAAAAGACATGATCAGATACTCATACAATCCATATCTGGTGGTGAAAGCAGTCTTTGGGATATCCTCTGCACGAATTTTGAGTTGATGATAGCCGGTTCTAAGATCAATCTTAGAAAACACCTGGGCACCGGTCAACTGATCAAACAAATCTTCTATCTTAGGCAAGGGGTACTTGTTCTTGATGGTGACATCATTCAACTTTCGATAATCCGTACACAAACGGTTACCTCCATCCTTCTTGTCCACAAATAAGACAGGTGATCTCCATGGGGACGCACTTGGTTGAATCAATCCGATTTCCAACATGGAATCCAGTTGCTTCTTCAGTTCTTCTAGTTCTGACGGGTTCATACTATAGGGTCTCTGGGCTATGGGTCTTGTTCCGGGGATTAGTTCGATGATAAACTCGATATCCCGATCTGGGGGCATACCGGTCAAAACATCTGGAAATACATCGGGGTATTCGCAGACTATCCGAACTTGGTCAATGGTAGGTTGGGCTAGACTCTTGTTACACTTGAATTGGCGAGGTAAGGTTTCAGATATATGCTCGACTGATATTCCGGTGGTACTGGTCATGGTAATGGCTTTCTTGGCACAGTCAATCAATCCTTTATGCTTGGACATCCAATCCATTCCTAGTACTACTTCCAAACCTTTAGTTCCGAGTACTATTAGGTTAGCATAAAAATCTATGCCATGGATTCGGATAGGGACGGCTTTGCAAATTTGCCTAGCCTTGGTGGTTGATCCGGGAATTTGCACAATCATCACATGCTTCAATTTGGTTGGTTGAATTTTACTAGTGCAGGCAAATTCTTCGGTGACAAATGAATGCGATGCACCAGAATCAAACAACACTCTTGCAAGTACTGAATTAATAGAAAACATACCCAGCACGACGTCTGGCGCTTCCTGAGCTTCTTCAGCATGCATGAGAAAAAGACGGCCATTGCGGTTGAGTGAATTCCCTGGGGCAAATCTTCTCCCTGGCTGGACACGACGCTGCTGCTGAGCTGGGACATTGGTATTAGGGGCTGTGGCATTCTTCTTGTTGGGGCACTCATTGGAATAGTGGCCTTTATTTCCACAGTCATAACAGGTCACTTGTGACTTGTCCTTGGCTGCGATAGGCACAACATTGCTTCCAGTCCTTGGGGCAGTGTTGGGGTTGGTGGTAGTATTGTTGGTGTTGAACTTGGGTGGGGCACGGGTGAAATTGCTAGAGTTGCCGGGGTTGTTGTGATTTCCTCCGGGTCTAGGGTTTACAAGGTGGGGATAGGTCTGACGGGTCATAGGGGGTCTGTTGGTTCTTGGGTAAAATCCTGGAGATGGGTTGGGGCGATACTTTAGGGTCTGATGGGTTCCTGGTTGATGCATCATGCGACGCTTGCGGTTCTCATTGGCTTGGTTGATCTTTCCTTCCATTTGGATAGCAGAGTCGACAAGGGCTTCAATATCAACAAAGGGGATATTGACTAACACCGTCTGCATCTCGTCATGCAGACCATTCAAGAATCTTTCCTTCTTCTTGGCTTCGGTGTCTATCTCGTCCGGGGCATACCTAGCTAACGACAAAAATTTGTCACGGTATTCCACTACAGTCATCCTTCCTTGCTTCAACTCTCTGAAATCGTCTCTCATTCTCTTGATTAAACCTGGTGGCACATGGGTTCTGCTAAACTTGACCTTGAATTCCTCCCAGGTCATCATCTGGCCTCCGGTCATTGCGCGAACACTGTTCCACCATGCCCTGGCATCTCCGGCTAGATAATGGGTGGCGAACAATACTTTCTCGTTGGCTTCCACTCCGGCTACTTCTAAGTTATTTTCCATGGTTTGCAGCCAATCATCAGCGTCTAGGGGTTCGTCCGACTTGGTGAAAACGGGTGGGTTGGTATTCTGGAAATTCTTGAGCTTAGATCCGTGGTTGTCCTGATTTCCATGGCCTTGGTTGTTATGGGCTAGCTGGGCTATCTGTTGCAGAGTGGCTAGGTTGTCTTGACATTCCGCTCTTTCAGCTTCGCGGTCAGAAGTCAACATTTGCAGGATCTGCAACATCGGGTCCAGGACTGAACCACTTCCTCCACGTGGCATCTGAAGATTTAGATAGATCATGAGAAAAGAGGGAAATTGCTAAGGGTTTTGGGTTTTTGAAAAGTTTTTGGAGTTTGACTCAAGTTTTCTAGCAACTTGCTTTTTCATTCAATCACTCATAGCACACAGTACAACACACACCACAACAAGGAAAAACAGATGGTTTTAAGAACCATTCTGGAATCTACGATACAGTGGGACCGACTACTACTCACTATGCTAGTGCTCAGTGCTACTACTCCTCGGAGTCTGTGGCTTCATCATCTTCAGGATCATCGATGAAGGCGAAATGATCCTCATCGGTGAAGAAGTCCATGGCCTGATCCTCTAGAAAATCATCGTCATCACTGAGATAAGAGTAAGGGTCTCCACGAAGATCTTCTCCGGCATTCTCCCTTTCCTCCAACTGCATGTCCCTCTCGTGGATGGTCTCTTCCAGAGATGAGATGCGATGGCGAAGACAGGCAATAATGCGCTCCTTCTTGTCGAGCTGACGGCGGCGAGACTTGCGATCCTTTGCGAGCATGGCGATGGTCTGATCCTTCGTCTTGATGATGGCAGACTTGTGGTTGCAATAGTCACGGCAGTTGTCCAACTCCTGCTGACGGTCATACATCATGAAGCTGAGGTTGTCCAATTGAGTCTTCAGCTCGGGGTGGTATGGGGCTTCCAGTGGTTGTCCATTTGCATCACGTCTTGGGAAAAACTCAAAGCGAGTACCCTTGATCTGATTGATGCTCTGCCCACAGACGGAAAGAGCTTCTGCATTGCTCGGCAAGTCCATCGAGCGCTTGTTTTCCTCAAGGTAAACTGAATTCCCTCCGTGTGGGAGGTTCAATATTTCCTGAGACTTGCAACAATTAGCCACCGCAGATCTTCTCCTCCTTGATCATTGAGCTGAGCTCAAGAACTTCAAGTGCGGACCCTCCAGAAGTTCCGAAAGCTGATCCAGATCCCTCTCAAAGATAAGGTCTCCCCCATTTCCGAGTTGATAAAACTTGCTGTACTTCACGTCCATCTATAAAAATAGAGGATGAGTAGATTAGCAAAGTGATCAAGTGTGTCAAAATTTTATCTATTTTGCAAGAGTTTTTGAGGAACATGAGATTTTATGAAAGAATTAAAGAGATAAGAATGAGAATAGGTTTTTGTAAATATTTGTTTTCTTTGGTTTTTGAAATTAAGTTTTTGGTTCAACGTCCAACCTAACTAGGGTCTCTATGGTAAGGATGGCTCTGATACCAACTTGTCAACATCCGGATTTTTCAATCCTAGATGCCTGTTATGCCATACATCGCAATCCCAAGATTACCATTTTTGCGAGACATAACAGAATTGGATACCATAGTACTTCATCCATTACAACGATACATAAGTTCTTACACAAATAGGGATCTCATGATCCAGTTCTTAATACAACATCAAGCAGCGGAATACGTAATAATAACGGTAGCGTAGGCGAAGCTCCATCTTCGGGGTCACAGGCAATGCTGACGATGGGAGATGATCCTAGTTGTCGTAACCTTCCTGGGGTCCATCTTCCGAGTACTCCTCTTCATAGTCTGGCCATGGGAATATCCAGGGACAAAGCCATGAGTACTCTTTAAGTACTCGCAAACTAATACTAACAAGTAAGGGGTTTTTGGATAATAGGATTCTAGGCTCTAGGGTTGTTTTGCAAAAAGCCAGGTTTAACTCTACTAAGTTCCAAAGCTGGTCACAGTTTTATAACTACTAAGTGGGATCTTGTAATTCAAGTCACAACTCTGTTGTGGTCAAGTCAAAGTCTCACTTCAGTTCACAAGTCATTTTGAAAAGTCTGACGAGGGAACAGTATGGCCACTCCAACTGTCCATAACCGCGAACGGGGCTATTCGAATAGTTTGACACTCTGCAGAGATTGTACACTTTCACCACAACATTCGATACATCCGTCAGGAACAAATCCTGAATTCACCATACTCAGTATGCGGATAATCAATCCTAACCTTTCAATTACACTCCCTAGTATCAGCACCTCTCCTGTGAGTTTGGCCTCCCAACCATGACTCACTGTCATCTTGGGTACTGCACAGGTGGACAATCTTCACATGGTAGCCTCAGCTCAGACCTTGGCCGGGAGGGAACTAATACTAAGGTATATAAGTTTCCAGTCAAGCCCTACCCAATATTCGGGTATTGTGGTTGTACGATAAAATTGGAATGGTATCGCATCCAGACAACCATCGGATTTATAAAGGGCTAAGGCTCATGCCTCAACATTTTCATCACCAAAATCACTAAGTGTTTGGAAACACATGTCCAAAAAATTTCAATAGAATGATCCATCATTCCAAGGTTTTCATAACCATTTTTCCACCAAGTATTCCCATCTAAAGTTAATCAGGTTTTAGGCTTAGCACTAGCATCTACAGTTGGAGGTGGTACTAAAGAGGGTGGTAACTAGTGGAGTTTCACTAAGTCCAACATTATATCTTCGACTGAGATCAAGGTTTCTAGCTTAGGCCAAATTTTATGTTCTTAAGCAGCCTTCAGCACAACTGTCTAGTATCTACCAAACTCTTAGGTGGACTCTAAGTAAGCTTTGATAAAGAAATAAAGTAAATAGCTTGCCATAAAACTAGGATTGGTTTAGCAAGTAGGTATGATCACATATGCTTAAGGCATATAGTATTCATATCACAAGTATGGGTTTGTGGCAACAATAGGGTATCTTGCAAGTGTTAGCTTGCATTGGTCACTTGATTAGTGAAGCTTGCATAGTTACTAGCTTGCATTGGTATAGTATCAGCTTGCCTTGTGCAGAGCAGTGGTTGAAGTTCTCCTCGGCTTCCTCTTCGTAGTATCCTCCTTCCTCCTCGTAGTATCCTTGGTCGGTACTAGCGTCTATGAATAAATACAAGGTACACAATCACCAAACAATACTTAACTACTTGAAATCATCACACACAAGGTTAAGGATTGGTTTAAATCTTTTTATTTTAGAAAAGTAATTTCTACTCATTGAAAAACTACTTAAGATTTAATATTCTCCAAACTAAACATGGTATCATGTTGACACATGTCATCACCACATATTATATTCCATGGGAATGTGATTTAAAGTGGTGTCACAATTTAATAAGGTTTTACCTTTTTATTTTAATTGATTAAAGTGGCTAGAAATGCTTATGTAGCATCCTTTTATTCCTTGAACAATATTTCTGCAAGTAAACCTATATATTTTTATATATTCTAAAATGTATGGTTAAATGTGATTTTTGAGAGTTGGAATCAACTCAAAAGCTTTTATGGTTTAAATTTGAAAAATGTTTGAATGCAGAAAAGCTTCTGCCTTGTTATTTTTGCTATGGGTGATCTACTAATCCAATTTACTTGAATCCAACGGGCTTGGATTAAGCATTCACATACCTTTCCAACAAAATTGGTTTCATCCAATTTGGTGCACTGAATCGATCTGGGTTGATTTTTTAAGTTGGGTACAGAAGTGTGTTTGAATTTAAAAAGAAAAAGTTTAATTTGAATTGCTGGGCTGCGCGGGAAATTCTAACGGGCCGGCCCGCTAAGCGCAGTGCTCCCGCGGGCTGCGTAAGTGGGTGTCCCCACTCGTCAGTGACACGGGGCTAGGCGAAGCGGTATGGGGCAACGTGGGTCGTCCGATCTAGTTCTAATCCAACGGCTGAGGGTCATCGTCGACGCGAGACAGCTCCAGCGAGAACGAAACCTAAGCGGCCAGTGGGTCTGGGGCTCACCAGTACTGGCGAGGTCGGCGGCGGCGAACAACGAAGTCGACGACGGCGATCCTCCTGGTACCGGTGGCTTCTCCTGGGACGGCTCCAATCGCTGGCTCCCTTCTTCTCCAGAGGCGGGCGGGCTCCGGTGAAATTCCGGCGAGGTGGTGCTCGGCTTGCTCTGAGAATGGTGTGCACGCAGTCGGTGGGAGGGGAGTGAGATGGTGTGAAGAAATCGTGCGGGGGTGGCCTCTATTTATAGTCGAGCGAGGGGACCGTCGGGGCGCAAGGTGATCTCGTCGGGGGCGACGTTACAGGCAGCTAATGGCATGGGCAAGGGTAGGGGACGGTGCTGTGTCTCCTGGCGATGCTCAACGACAGGATCGCGAGGCATGGGGCGGTGTGGTTTGGTCTGGAACAGGCGGCGCTCTGCGCGGCAGAGGCGGCATCTTCGACGACGGGTGGTGGTTGTATGGTACGGGGCGGCAAACGGGGGTGTCTGGCGGTGTCCTGGGTCGGTGGTGATCGTGTGTGCGCGCGGTGAGGGCGGCGCGCGGTCTGTGGATGCTGGTCGCGGGTGGCGCTCTGGCACACGCTCGGCATGGTATGGGCGTGTCTCGTGCGCGTGGTGCAGGGCTTGGCAACGCTCGCGGCTGGGACAGGCAGTGGCGATGGACGGTGGGCTGCCTCCTGCACACTGCTAGGCTTGCTGCTGCTCCTAGCTTGCTGTCCACAATGGGGTGACATGGGGGTGCTCGGCTGTTCACCATTAATGGCAATGGCAAGCTCACAGGAGTGCTAGTGTTGGGCTAATCTTTTAGATGATCTACTGGGTTGTGTGTGAGCTAACTAGGGAACAAGTTAGGCTCAAAACACTGCACACTATAGTGTTTGTGGTTTTGTTTGATTTGTGTCTGCAACCTGTTTGATGAAATGGCCGCATGAACTCAAGTTTTGAATTTTGAAATGAATTTTGGTGAGTTTGCTAGATTGGTTCTGGTGAGTCTGCAGATGCTTGGGTTTTGAAATTTGAGCTTGTTTGAGTGGGTTTTGAAAAAGTGGGATCTTCCCATATGAAGAAGATTCAATTTTGAAATGTCAATTAAACTATGCATTTGAAAGTTTATGGATGATCACAAAGTGGTCCTTGATACTCTGTTATGAGTACATTCAAGGGGTGCAAAGATCCAGAAAAGTTTCTGTTAGGTTTTGAAAGTTTGAGACAACCAAAGTAGGCATGTGAGTTAAATTGGCCAAAATGACCATTCACTTAATATATTTGTTTTGATTTACTTGTCTTTAGGAAAAGTGTGGGGAATGTTTTAGATGATGTTATTTTCACCTAAGAAACATTTTACAAGCAATGGTTCACACAAACAAGGTGTTTTTAAAGAAATTCAAAATTCATGCATACACATATACATGCATTCATGAATTCATTTAAAAAAGTTTTTGTTAACCCTAAACTTGGTGATTAGTGTTTTGATGATCTAAATTTGATATTTTTGGGATGTTACAACTTGTTTGCTTGTGTTCATGCAACTGATTGTGTATTACAGGCTATACTCCTTACCTGAACCCTAGTTGCTAAAAAATATTTTACAAAAGAGATGTCTTGGCTCATCCTTCATATTCTATAATGTTCTAGCAATTCAAACTTGAGCCAAGATGACTTTTACACAACAAAATGTTTTACTATCTTGTATTAACAAAACTATGGAGAACTATATATAATCTCCTTATGTTTTCAAGACAGAACTTTCAACTACTATTAACTCTAGGTTTTTCTAAAACCTTCCTAAAACCTTTTCAATCTAACCCTGGTAGAAATACCAAGAGGATCTCACTTCAAAACACAACTTCTTCAAAATAACCATACTTACCTCAAACTAGGCTTGATGGTAACCTGAGTAGTATTTGTTTGCTTGTTAAGATGAGTTGCCTTGATCTGTTGATTGCCTTTTTTGCTTAGGAACTAGAGTGAGATAATATAGTAGCTCATACTCTAGGATAAAACCAATATTCGATTAACACCTACTTAAACCAAGAATCGTAAGATGGATACACCTTAAGTTACCCAAGTTACCATCTACTCCACTTAACCAGATCATTCCTGAGCTAATCCTTTGCATTAGGATTCACCTCATCAAACACCAAATATAAGCATGAATTCTCTCCATTAAATTTATACTTCAGCATTATACACTTGAGTATGAGAATGTACCCTTGCATCCTCTCGAAACCCTTCCCTTTTTCCTACTTGTCCAAGCCACAAATCTGCCAAATTTGGCCAAGTGTGGAATCATTATCCACATTCAATCTTTGGAACTCCATATACTCTAACCTATGTGCATTCTTGAGAATGTACTTGAACCATCTTGTAGTACATCCTTAGTAATGCCAAATCCCACTCTTACTCTTGTCTAAGCCCTTCTTATTCCCACTTATCCATGATGGTTTTATAGTCAAGAAAATAATCTTTTATGCAAATCATATCATCATGCCTATTTTGGCAGAAGCTCACATCCTTATGCTATCTTATCTTGACCAACTCTATTCATGGTTATAACCTACTAACCATGGTATATCAATCCACCCTTCACTTGTATCCATTGGAGCTTTGTGCTTCTTAAACCCACATAGTTTCTAAGGCTTCATGACACATCTGCTATGACAACCTTATTTTCAACAAAGTTTGCCATCCCAGCTAAACCACCTCAAATACAACCAAGCCCAACTATTGCTGCCATTATGATCTATATATCCACATATCCCCTCTATCAAGGTGAGCTCAGAGCTCCCTAATACAACAAAGTTTAGGTGATATAAAAATATCAAAACCCTAGATCCTCTAATCCTTGGTCTCTTCCAAAATCCATCCTGATTTGCAAAACCCAAGGTTTTTTATGTTAAATACCTTAATTTGACCTCATCCACCTTGGATATAAAATTTTACCAAATAATTTCCATAAGTATTTGGCACCTCAATCTATTTAAACTCCATTCTTGGCAAAATCGTAAAAGACCTTTATCATAAAGGGAAGTTCGTTTTTCTCCAAATCACTTTGCCAACTCAGGGCAAATTTGAGGCCAATACATCATACCATACCATTATACCTCAAAAATAAATATTTTTGAGATTCTTTATTATTTCTTTTTCCCTTTTTTCTTAAATGGCAGAAACAAGAAATAATAGCTTAAAAATACTTTTCCTTCCAAATAAATTCTAAGAAAATTCTCCAATGTGCGATATGATATCTTGGTGTTGGGAATATGCCCTAGAGGCAATCATGTATGATGAGATTTCCCATTGTATTCATAAAGATATTAAGTAGTCCTTGCATAAACATCTGATGTGTATCATTGAATATGTGATTCGGTTGTGGAACTATGCATTCATGTTGTTTGTACTAAATATCCTTGGTCATTGAGGTTGTGCTGGACACACAACTTAGACCAATGTGAAAGTTGGCTTGATGACTCGGTTCCACTTGTCATGGGCATGGAGATGCTATTCCAACTTACACAGATTAGGCTAAAGAGTTTAGCGAGTCGGATTGACCCATATTGAGGTACAACGAACAAGTTGTCATTTGTATATCTCAATCAATGTAATCCTTAGACCTGAGGTTATTGCATAATCCGAGTTGAGGATCACCGACTTAGGTTCTGTCAAACGCTGATCCGTAACTGGGCAGTTATAAATGCAGAGTCCGGGTCGACTGAGAATCAAGCTGTGTGATGTGAATAACCAAGATGGGATTTTGCCCCTCCTCTTGGAGAGATATTCTCTGGGCCCTCTCGTGAGATATGATTCGGAAAGCATGGCCATGCACGACTCGGTTAAGTGTTAACCGAGGCGATCGACTAAGAGTTAGTCGGGTGAATCACTTATCTCGGATCGAGAAGAGAGTCGGACTATTTAAGGGATGACAATTATTCGCCTATAGTCTGACAAGGTATATCGTGAGCCAAAAGGGACTCGAACGAAAGTCGCATTGGAAAGGCAAGTCGTCATGACTCCGTGGTACTTGGGAGTTGGCACGTTCTGCTAGGAGCCGCTACCGACTGATCGATTGAGAGTCGGACTCCAATCGTGTCCAAGTAGCCATGGGACTACGGGGTCACACACTTAAGAGCGGGAGCAAGTTCGGATTGGATCTGAACCTGTAATCTGGTTTGGTTGGACCTAAACCGGATTAGGACTGAGTTAGTGAGTTGGACTCACGGTGACTAGTGTTATATGGGCTTTAGTGAATGGGTCGCGCGAGCAGAGCCCACGTTCACTCCCTATATATAGTGGAGCACCGTAACCCAGAAAGGTTAATCGTTGTTCGGTTAGGTCATTCCATGTGTTGAAACCTAGATCCACAAAGAGTCCAGCCGTTACGAACCTAGCAGTTCGCCACCGGCGCTCCTCCTTGTACGTGTGGATACCAGCAGAGGTGTTGTGCGATCAGCACCAGGACGATCGGATCATGAGGACTACACTGCATCAACTGGATCTTGGGATCACCACGTTAGAGGAAAAAGTTTTGTTTTATCTCTGCGTGGCACAACATTTGGACCATCTCACATCAAAAACCAACCTTGTAAAATGTAAAAATAAAAAATGATATTCCATAAACCATTTCTACAATTTTTGTATAAATGAGATTAAAGTGGACTAATAACCTTGGGAAAAATCTGAAACAATTCCTAGGACCATAATTTAACCATATCTACTCACTAGTGCCATTTTCCCCTCCTTCCAAAGAAAATCTTGGAGACTTCTTCATAACCATTGTTTGAATCAAATTTGCCAATTAAGCAAATCTCTAAGCTAAATCCCATCAAACCTCAACCCATTGGGTAAGACAAACTTGCAAAGCACAACACCCACCCCTTTGGTTGATGTACACTGTAGAATGGCACTATAGAACCCCTCACCTCTTTGCCCTATGTTCTTGTTTGGGAGAGAGACAAAGAAATGACCAATATTGGTCATTCATTTCTCACACAGCAGCTACCCTCCTCCCCCTGCCATACCACTCGACCAGAAACCACTCCCCATCACCCACAACATCCTCCCCTGGTCTTCACCCCTCTTCCCATGCTCCCGATGGAACTTGTCCACCATAAACCCTCCCTCTTCAGTTTAAAATGAAAAATACCACCCCAGCTCACCCCTCCTGGCTCATTTTCCTCCTCTCCACTCCAGTCACCTCCCCCAGAAACCTCTCTTCCTCCCCTGCCCTGTCTAGCTCGAGAAAGAGAGAAAAAGCTCTCGGACTCCTCCCTATTTTCGATCTAAGCTCCCTCCTCACTTCGTCTCTCCCTATGCATGTCACACCACTGGACTCCCCTTATCCTTCTGCATTGCACACGACCCGTTTCTCCCACATACAGGAACCTTGGAAGCTTCTGCGGAGAGATCCTGAAGCTACCCTCCGGCCCTTCTGGCGCGATCATCTTCCCAGAGTTTGGAGCCCGCCACCGCCCCTCCTTCTTCTTCCCGTGCCGAGCCCCGTCGATATACCTCCTCTCCGACGTCTCCTGCACCTTGGTGAGCCTCCTCACATCCTCCCGGCTGCTCACTAGGGTTTCTGCTTGCCGCCGCGCATCGAGAACAGGACGACGGCCACCTGTTGTCGATCTTCCTCCTAATCCTACTACCCCCAGTGCCCCGTACCCCTTTAGCCTTCACGGTTCATGGCTTGCTTCGTGCTGCCCATGCGCGCCCTCCCACGACCTAGGCTAGTCAGCGCCGCACGGTCCAATAACCCTGTTTCCCCTCTATTTCCATCCCGCTGGACAAAGTCCCTTTTATTTTTGAATTTATTCCATATTTGTTAAATAGATGCTCAGTATTAATTCAAATAAAAATGAAAACCACCATATTATGCCTAAATATAAATTTTACTAGGTCCCAACATGTGTTCCCTAACATGCAGAACAAACCACTTGACCATATGTTCTTTCATTATTTTCTGATTTTTATATTTCTATGAAGTATATAAATCACACATTAATGCCTACAGGTAGTTTCACAACCCCAAATGGAATGAATCCTCTTTGTACTGCAATTTATTGCTCATACGTTGCATGTCACGCTGGTCCCATATTAAATTGCATCCAATATTTCCATTGGTAAAAATAACAAAAATAGTCCTATTTTGACTTTAGGAAATTCTCCAGATCAAACAAAAAAGGGTATTGACCTAATTCCAACCCCTAGAACACATGCATACCCATATCCTTCAAACTCCCGGAGCTCATCATTTTTTAAGCCTTGATTGTGTTTTTGTGAAGTAAACTATTCCTTGCATGGTTTATTCACTAATAAAATAACCTCCAAAGTTCTGTATATACAAACAGGGTGGTTCCAATTTCTACAGAAGGGTATTCAAAGTACCTATGATGTGTCCTTGGATTCATACCTAAAGCGTCTGTAAATTAAATTTGGTGAAAAAGACAATTAATCTCCAGAATTGACTTTGGGATATTCCTAAGGGCATTTTGTTAATTAAAATAAAGTAATTCCAACTCTCAGTGAATTAGTCCACCGGACTGTACTAGACCTTCCAAGGAAATAATTATTGGACCTACAGAACATTTCCAGTTAATTATTTCCTAAAACTAGAGCATTTATCACTAGGAAATTGATAGTAATTCAAATAAAATTGATAAAATAGCGAAAACACTTTTTTTGGTTTCATTTTATCAGAACCTATCTGATGGTATCCTTTTTTCTACAATGATATCATACATACAATGGTCTAGGTTCAAAGCCTATGTAGTTTCCCGACTATAAATCATAAGGGATCTTCTTCCAATTCCTTCAAATCATTTACCCATCTCATCAACCTAGTCATCCAACACCCTACTATTTTATAACAAGTGTTTAAACTTTGTTTGATGCTTGTATTTCTTGTATAGATTGCTTCATTTCTTGCATGCATGTTTTCGCGATAACGTCGATAGTTGTGTTTGTGTGAAGCCGAGAAGAAGGAAGCATCGGATTATTATTATTATTATTATCATTACTAGTTGAGTGCCCGTGCGTTGCTACAGTACAGTTAAATCATATTAAACATGGCGCACATAAAAAATTGTGTGTACAGATACTCCCTACCCGTGCGACTGCAACAGATCAAATGATAAATTATTGTTGGAAAAATAATACCTCTTATATAGATAAGAATCATGCTTTGCCTTCTAAAATATAATATACAAATTGATTAATAAATTACAATGGTATTTTTTTATCATTTATCTATAATTACATACTCTTTGACTTTGCCCATACCCGGTTCTGGTCTAGAGATCCAACAATGTTTCATGTAACATCCCAATTTCAACAGCCTTGATTTGCTGTCCAGAAGGCAAAAATTAGGGGGAACAAAAACTTTTTCTTGCTAAGTGTTGCAATGTCTGTTACTTGTTTGCTTGAGTGCATGCAACTGATTGTGTATTAGGTGAGGTACTCCTTAACTCAACACTAGTTTATAAAAGCTATTCTACAAGAGAAATATCTTGACTCATCTTTCATATTCTCAAATGTTCTGGCATTTCAAAACCTGATCCAAGACAACTTTGACAACAAAATACCCTATTAGTCTATTAACACAACCATGGAGACCTAAGTATAATCTCCTTATGTTTTCAAGACAAAACACCCAGCTACTCTTATCCTAGATTTTCAGAGGTCTTTACTAAAACCTTCTCATCCCAATCTTGGTAGAAGTACCAAGAAGTCCTTATCTCACTTCAAAATACAAACTCTTCAAAATACCCATCTTTACCGCAAGATAGGCTTGATGGTAACCTTAGTAGTAGTTGATAAGTTTGAATAGATGAATTGCCTTAATCTGCTGTCTAATGAATTGCCTTGATCTGCTTATTTCATTGTTTTCTTAGGAACTAGAGTGAGATAATCTAGTAGCTCATCCCTTAGGACCCAATATATGTTTGGGATCATCAATCTCAAACCAATATTCCAAATCTGGATCTACCCTAAACAACTAAGGTGATCATCTCATCTCCTAACCAGATCAATCAGGAATAATCCCCTTTGATAGTTTACAACTCAGTGGAGACCCAATCTAATCATGGATCTTATCTACGTAGTTAACACTTCAACATCATCTCCTTGATCATGAGTTTGGAAACTAGATTTCTCTCAAAATCATCTACCCTTGAGCACTAGTCTAAAACCCTAAATCTGCCAAGATGGCCAATTCTGGATTTCTTATCTAGATTCAATCTTTGGGGCTCTACCTCTTCCAACCTATATGAATTCTTGAGAATGTACTTGAACCATCTTGTAGTACATATTTAGTACTACCAAATCCCACTCTTTCCCTTGGATAATCCATTCTAATTCCCACTCATCCCTGATGGTTTTGTAGTCAACATAATTATCTTCTCTGCAAATCTTATCCTCTTGCCTAGTTTGGCAGAAGCTCACATCTATATGCCACCTCCCATTGACCAAATATTTGCATATTTATGATCTACTAACCATTACCTATCAAACCCCACTTCCCTTGTTTCCATTGAAGCTTTGTGCTTCTTAAACCCACATGGTTTAGGAGGCTACCTAATGTATCTGCTATGGCAGCCTTATTTTCAACAAAGTTTGCCATCTCTTCTAGACCACCTCAAATGCAACCAAGCCGAACTCTTGATTACTTGATAATCTATATAACTTTGTATAGCTATCCATCTATCCCTTGTGCCAAGGTGAGCTCTGAGCTCCCTGATCCAACCATGATTTGGTGGCATGAAAATAACAAAACCCTAGATTCCCAAAAATCTAGTTTCTTTCCTTTTCACCAAAATCCTTCAAAACCCAAGTGGAAAATGAGGTATAAATCAAGCTTACATCATCTACCTTGGTTAGGATATTTCCCCAAATAATTCCCATAATTATTTGGAGCCTAAAACTATTTAAATTCTTTTTGTGGCAAAACCCTAAAACCTCTGTCTATAAAGGCAAGTTTTTTCTCCAAATCACCTTTCCAACTCAATACACAATTGAGTTATATATATCATATCCCCTCTTCCCAACTCAAAAATAAATATTTTTGAGATTCTTTATTATTTCCTTTTGCCATTTTTCTTAAATGGAAGAAACAAGAAATAATTCCTTAAAAATACTGTTCCACCTCAATAAATTCCAATAAAATTCTCCAATGTGTAATATGGTATTTAGGACCATATCACATCAAAAACCAACCTTGTATAATGTAGAACATATCAATTAAGCTTCTAGAAACTACTTTTGGACTATTTGAATATTTGAGTATAAGTGAACTTTTAATCTTTAGAAGAATCCCAAAGAATTCCTGGTGATGCATATCAACCATATCTATCTACAAGTACCAATTTCCCTACCCTGTCCAGTGCAAGATTTTGGACTTCCTTCATAACCCTAGTTTTGCTCAAATGGACAAACTAACCCAAAGCTTTCCATCAAAACCAAATCCAACCATCCCCAAGCTTGTCAAACACCTCACTCCAGCACTCAGCACTCCCCTGGTCGACACCACTATAGCACTACAGTGCCCCACCATATTTCATCTTGTTCTTTGTGTTTGTTTATGAGAGGGACAAAGTCCATGTATTTTTCAAACCATCAAAACTCTTGCAACAGCCACACCACCCCTTCCCCCTCTCCCTGGTAGAGTTACTGGCCAGACACGACCACACAACCACCCAAGCCAGCCAAATGATGAGCACCACTCTCCCCAAATCATCACATGGACTATGCCCATCATACACCATACCCTCCCCAAATAAATGGTCAGAGGCCCTTCCATCACGCCCATGACCCTCATTTCCACTCCTCTCCCTCCCACCTACCACACTCAGGATTCCCTCCTCCTCCTCTGCCCTGTCTTGGCCGGAAGAAAGGAAGAAGAGCAAGCTTCGGCCCTCTCTCCAAATCGAGCCAGGTGTCTCTCCTCTGCCCATCCCGCGCTACATGTCTCCCTGATGAAACCCCCGTACTCCCCTGCACCTAACCCTATCATTTTCTCTGCCTAGGACCCTCTGTACTGGCATCGCCATTGAGCTCCAAAGTCACCAGTACGGGCGCCGTCAGGCGAGGCCTCTCCCGACGTAAGGACCATAGGTCTCGTCCCTCATCTTGACCGCCGTCGTGCACCGCGTCACCCAGCACCCTCCCGGTCATCTCCCATGGCCTAGGTAAGCCTCACCGCGCCTCCCAGCCCTGTCCTAGGGTTTGCTCCCCCGGGTGTTGCCATTGGGAAGAAGACAAGCGGTGACCGCCGGATCCGATCTAATCGGACGGCTGTGGTCGCCCTTACCTTCGATCTGGTCCATGCGGGCAGGCCAGCCGTTGGGCCGCGGTCCATGCGAACGGCTGTGATCTAAGCGCAGTTGGGCTGGCCTGCCTCTGTGCGGCCGTTTTCCCTCCAGATCTTGACCGAACACCTCCTCTCCTCTTATTCTTTTCCCGGATCCAGGAAAATTTGGTCTTAGGTTTAAATCAAAATAAAAAAGGAAATGCCCTAAATAAATTTAGTTAATATTTTTCACAAGTACCTATGTCCACACTCTAACATGAAGACTTGGTTTTGGACCAAGATACTGATTAGATAAATCATAGAAAATAAATTAGCCAAGTGTATCTCTTCCACTAAATAGTGCTTTTAGAGAGTATGGTAAATCCAAATGGAGTAAGTCCATTTGTTACTGAAAGGACCAAGCCATACCTTGCATGTCCCACTGGTCTCACCTATTTCGGCTTTCTGGTTTACCCACAATAAAAATAACAAAATCAAGCCTTTTATGAATTTAGAAAATTCCCTAGGTCAAACCAAATGAGGTTTTGAACTAATTACAACTCCCAGTGAACGCACATACCTATATCGATCAATACCGGTATATCATAATTTTATGAACCACTGTTGAATTTTGGTGAATTAAACTATTCTGTGTATTGTTTAATCACCAATAAATTCATAGCAGTATCTCTGCAACTCCAAAAGGGTTCATTACAATTTCTTCAGAAAGGTATTTTCAGTACCTAGCAAGTGTCCTTGAAATCACATCAAAAGCTTCTATATATTAAATACGATGAAAAAGACAAATATCCTCCAGTACTGTCTTTCGGAATTTCTCAAGGGCATTCTGATAATATTTTTGAGGTGATTCCAAAACCTCTTAAATCAGTCCACTAAATACTACCTAATCACCCAAGGAAATGATTTTTGGAGCTCTAGAATTTGTCTGGTTAATTATTTCCTAAAACTAGAAGTTTTATCCACTATACAAATCATTATAAATCAATGGAAATTGATAAAATAGTGAAACCAATTTTTTTGATTCATTTTATAAACATATATCTGATGATATATCATCTTTACTCAATGTTAGCATACAGAACTTTACCTTGCTCCAAAACCCCCTATCTAGTTAGTTTTCGATTATAAATCCTAAATAGAAAACCCACAAATGCAACCCAAGCATTTCCCTTGTATCCCCAACCAAATCATCAATCCTTACTGATCTATAAACTTGTCTTGCCAATTGCTTGCTGTATGATTTGATGTTTGTATGCCTTGTACTGAATGCGGTGTTGTTTGTTTGCATGTATGCTCGATAACAGCGATAGTTGCGATTGTGTGCCGCCAAGAAGAAGGAAGCCTCTGAGCATTATGTATTATTAGTTTTCTGGTATTCTAAATAAGTCACGGGATATATCGCTGGTCACAGGCAAGCCACCTTCTTGCTTATACTACTTGTCCTATTATTTTATCTATACATGTTTTATCTACCCATTTATGCAAAGTGCATCGTTTTACTATATTATATTATGTGGGGAATGTTTGGCTCCTCCAAACCATTACCCTTAGTACCATTAGGTACAACCCACTTTTATGATACCTACCTGCCCCTAGCATGATAGATGGTGACTTGACACCATAACCCCTTGGAGACCCCGTTTTAGCCGAAGCAAAAGCATAGGACGGGAAGACCCTAGGAAAAAGGTTTACAAAAAAAATGGTTTATGAGAAAACCTTGGGAGGCTTGCCTACCAAGTGACGTGGAAAATGATAAAGTTTTTTTATTTACAAAATGGTCAGACAAATAATGGAGGAAAAATGTTTACGAAAACGCACTCGGTTCTTTGCAGTTTTGCTAGAACAATTAACACGTGCAACCAAATTACTCGGGAATGGGACGGGGATGGGCTAGAAGTTTGTCTAATATGGTATAGGTGTCTCACACTACTACTACAGGGGCAAACAATCCCCGGACGGTGGGCCTTCTCTGTCCAACGGTCCATGCGTAGCATCGACCGAGAGAAGGAACAAAGGGTCTACGGGCCTCCCAGCGATACTATGATCCCCTCATTGAAAGCGCACACCCATCGAGCTGCAAAAAACGCTCCAGTTGGCTGGTTACTATATAGGGCGTCCCGGTTTGGAGGGTATTAACCTCATAGGGTAGGCACCTGTATCGGAGAGGGCATCCGGAAGGTCTTGACCAGTTATTCGACCCACGATCGGTGTAAATCAGGGACGGGTAATCAGATGGTGTGGGTACAGTGTACAACCACTTTAGAGTGTAAATCTATTCGAATATCCGTGTCCATGGTCATGGACGGTTGGGAAGGTTGTTGTAGTGGTTTTGATTTCAAAAAAGACTTCGGAAAAGCAATGGCTTGAAAGTGATTTGACCATTAGATGGTCGGAAAATGGAGGAAGGAGTTCGGTCATGAGATGACCGGGTGGAAAAACAAATGGGTGACCCAAATCCTAGTGTTTTCTTAAAACTTTTCAAAAAGGTTTCCAAATGTTTTACAAAATATTTTCAACAAATATATAGGGATATGCTATATCTACAAGAGAAACTAATTTACAAAAGAACCTCTTATGGAGCCATCCTACCACAACCATATTGCATATCTTTCATTATTGTCTTCTTAAGGTGGTTTGCGAGTACATTCAAAGTACAGATTGGTGTTGTCCCTGGCTATTTACTTCGCCAGATTTTCAGAAACAAGAGGGACAATGGAGATTGCTGACGTCTATGCGAGTTAGGCCGTCTTCCTAGTCAGTTGTCTGTAGGTTAACGCATGACATGGGCTCTGCGCTTGAAGACTTTCGCTATTTGTGTGGTAATCGCCATAATGGCCACATTATAAGTATTTGTATTTGTTAAATTCTTGGATGTTGTAATGATACTTGTTGGTTATGATCATGGCTCACTGATCATGGGAACGTGAATTGTATGCATAACGGGTATTCTCGGACCGTAAATCCGGGGTACCACATTTCAGCCTTAAGTAAATGAATAGTGTCAAATGCTAAGAGGATTGACAATTATTTTAATGGAAACACTTGAGATCTAGACTAACCCTCTTCCCATTGAATTTCACATTGTTCCTTACTTTCATCTCTTGAACACAATATGGGGAGTATACAATATGGGGCTATTTCTCCTCTATACAATATGGGAATTATACAATATGGAAATAATTGAACCGGAAAATAATATGTCACCTAGGTGCATAGCTAAACAAAATACTATTATATTATATATTAACTGTTATATGATGCTAAATCTGAATCAAGCAATGAAGCAACTGGAGCAATAAATCCTCCACAATTTATTTGTACTTGGGATTATTCTATGATCCATTGTTTAAAACGTTCAGGTGAATTTGTAGCACCATTGGGTGAAGATCCGCAACTGCTTGCTCAGATTTTTGTACCAAATAAAACGCAATACATTTGTTCTATTATTCTTGTTCAGATCCGCGGAAGATAAAATGCAATGCTACACAAAGGTTTCCAATGGTGGTTCCTGACCATTCGTGCGGCACTGGAATTCGCGATAGTCTCAGTGGAAAAATTAAGGAGCAGGAGAAAAACCGCATCTGCATCCTGCTGTGTACAAGAATCCACAAAGTAGGGGTAAAGCCCCATCTACGTTCAGGTCTTCAGGTGTTTCTTGGGATCGGAAGCGGTGTCGACTGGTTGCTACATCTGTGTTGTGAAGAACAACAGAAGACGCTGTTGGGATACAACGCTATGTGGTGAAGATCACGGCTGGGATGCGAGCTACTCCCTCTGTTCAGTAATGTAAGAGATTCTATAAAATCCTAGTCAAAAAAAATTATGATACGAAATTTCTGGAGCCTACCTTTTTTCCCTTGGTCGTGTGCGCACAGACAGGATACGAGACAGGTGTCACGCACGGAGGCACACTTCCCTCTTTTCCTCACCTTATTCGCCGTCTTCCTCCCCACCGCATCGCCGCCGCCTTGCCACCCCCACCACACCTTACTCCCACCATGCCGCCGCCACTGCATGCCTCGTATCCCTCTTCTATTCCACAGCCGAGCCACCAACTCAGTTAGTCCATGGATTAGACGACAAGGTCAAGGCCTGATTTTTCTGGCCATGGACGGCGGATATGTGAACGACGGGGCTGGATTCTTCGACACCGAAGTAGAATATGATGTTCTCCGCTGTAGCGACCACTTCCTTGGCATCTCCGGTCCCGACGACTTCGCCATCTTCCTCACCGACTGGGAGGTGCACAAGGCCTTCTGCTCACCCTCCTCTCGGTTGTATCATGCCCGCCCTCTAGTACGGGAGTCCATGCTCCGCCCCAAGCCTGCCAAGGTTCATGCCGCCGTGGATTCGAGTTCCCGGCCGTAGTGGATTTCTAAGGCAACCTGGTGCTGAGCGATTCCTTGCATTCTTTTTACTTGGACAAGAGCCGTAAGATTCTCAAGGACTTCCTTATTGCTGCTACTGCAAAGGACCGCAGCTTCATGATGTGATTTCGGCCAAGCGAGTGTGAGACGACAAATTCCAAGTATGATTCAGTATTTCTCAAGTCAGTGAACCGAACGTATGATTACAAGGTCTGCTACTGTGAAGTGTATTTGTGTTACCTTCGTCGTTTATTTGTTCATTACGTGTATGGCATTAAACTGTATACTCCATTTTCAGGCATATTTTGTTGATCAAAGGACACATGGGATTGGTCCCCTATTGTTTCTTGCCGATGTTTATTGAAACCTCGTAAGTACAGCTCCAATGTCGAGGACCTCTTCTTCCATTTCGTTGGGATTATTTTCCTGCAGAATGGTTGCTGCTGCTCTTTTAGCGTTAGGAGTAGTACAACATACATAGTGGAATTTATCTGAGCTACTTATCGTCTCCTTCAGGTATGATGCTTTGTTCAGGACGGACTGAAATTCAGGTCGGGAATAACAACGTCCTACTGAACTGCTAGTGCTGGGGTGTAACATCCTAAAAATACTAAGCTTGGATCATCAAACTCTAATCATTAAATTGAGGGTTAACAAAAACTTTTTTAAAATAAAATATAAAAGCATGTATGTGTGTATGCATTCCAATTTGAATTCTTTTGAATTGGCCTGCTTGTGTGTTTCTTTGCTTGTAAATGGATTCTTAGGTGAAATAAACATCATCTAAACAATTCCCAAACTTTTTTAAAAGACAAATAAATCAAAATAAGCCAAATTGAGTGAATGGTCATTTTGACCAATTTAACTCCCATGTCTACTTTGGCTGTCCCAAACTTTCAGAACTTAGCAGAAACATGTTTGGATCTTGGCATCCCTTGATAGTACTCTTAACAAAGTATCAAGGCCCACTTTGTGATCATCCAGAAACTTTTAAATGCATAGTTTAAATGACAATTCAAAATTAAATCTTTATCATACGAAAAGATCCCACTTTTTCAAAAACCACTCAAACAAGCTCAAATTTCAAAACCCAAGCATCTGCAGACTCACCAACACCAACCTAGCACACCCACCAAAAATCTTTTCAAAATTCAAAACTTAAATTCTTGCGGCCATTTCATCACACAACTTGCAGATTCAAATCAAATAAAATCCAAACACTATTGTGAGCAGTGATTGGAGCCTAACTTGTTCCCTCTCTGGTTGCAACTAGGATTTAGTAGATCATCTAGCTCAATTGCAAACCTCTAGCATCACTGTAAGCTTGGCAATGCCATCAATGGTGAGCAGACCGAGTGCACCCTTGTCACCCCCATGTCGACAGCAAGCTAGGAGAAGAAACAAGCCTAGCCAATATGTCTGGAAGCAATCCAACACCCCACCGTCACTCCCTGTTCAGCGCTCGAACCTTGCCAACCCCTGGACCACACGCACGGACCATGCCAAGGTCGTCAGCAACCATGCCGAGAGCGTGCCCCGTGCGCCACGCTCGACTGACGCCCATAGACCGCGCGCCACCCTAGCCGCGTGCATACGTGTTTACCACCGTCCCAGCAACCCCGCGAACCGCCGTTCGCGCCGCTGACCAGTTGTGCGCATTAAAAACCTCCGTCGGGCACGCGTAGAGCACCGTCACGTTCTGACCAAACCGCACCGCCCCACGCCTCGCCACCATGTCGTTGAGCTTCGCCAGGGAGCACAGCACCGCCTCCTACCGTCGCCCACGCCGATAGCCCTCTATGCCGTCGACCACGACGAGCTCACCTTGCGCCCCGTCGGTCCCGTCTCGCCACTATAAATAGAGGCCACCCCCAGCCGAATTAAGCACACCATCTCACTCCCCTCTCCTCACTAATCTTTCCACCCCGTTCCCGGAGCAAGGCGAGCAGCACTTTGCCGGAATTTCACCGGAGCCCGCCGCCTCTGGAGAAGAAGGGAGCCAGCGATTAGAGCCGCCCCAGGAGAAGCTGCCAGTACCAGGAGGTTCGGCGTCGTCGATTCGTTGTTCGCCCGCCTCGCCGACCCTCGCCTGAGTCCCGGTGAGCCCCCAACGACCCTCACCTACCGCGTTAGGTCTCAGTCTCGCCGGCGTTGCCCAACGTCGACGATGACCCTCATCCGTTATATTAGAACAAGATCCCACGGCTCACATTGCCCCGTACCGCTTCGCACCCCCTCGTCTCACTGACGCGTGGAGACAGCGACTTAACCAGCCCGCGTAAGTGCTGTGCTTAGAAGGCCGGCCCAGTATCATTTCCCGCGCAGCCCAATCATTTGAATTTAACCTTTTCCATTTTATTTCAAACAAACTTCTACACCTAATTTCAAAAATGAACCTAGATCGATTTAGAGAACCAAATTGAATGAAACCAATTTTGTTAGAAAGGTCTGGAAATGCTGAATCCAAGCACGTTGGATTCAAGTCATTTGGATCTGTAGATCATCCTTGGTAAAAATAACAAGGCAGAAGCTTTTCTACATTTAAACATTTTTCAAATTTAAAACATAATAGCTTTTGAGTTGATTCCAACTCTCAAAAATCACATTCAACCATACTTTTTAGAATATATAAAAATATATAGGTTTACTTACAGAAATAATGTTCAAAGTAATAAAAGAATGCTACATAGGCATTTCTAGTCACTTTATTTAATTAAAATAAAAGGGTAAAACCTTATTAAATTGTGACACCACTTTAAATCACATTCTCATGGACTAAAATATGTGGTGATGACATGTGTCAACATGATCCCATGTTTGGTTTGGAGAATATTAAATCTTAAGTAGTTTTTCAATGAGTAGAAATTACTTTTCGAAAAATAAAAGGAATTAAACCAAGCTTTAATCTTGTAATGTTAGTGATGATGCTAGATCATCTATATGACCCTTTTGTGTGATGATTGCAAGTAGTTAAGTATTGTTTGGTGATTGTGTACCTCGTATTTATTCATCGACGCTAGTACCGACCAAGGATACGAGGAGGAAGGAGGATACTACGAAGAAGAAGCCGAGGAGAACTTCAACCACTGCTCTGCACAAGGCAAGCTTATATTGACACTGATGCAAGCCTAATACTACTAGTTGAATGTGCAAGCTAACACTTGCAATTATGAAACTTAAATAACCTATGCAATGCACTAAGAATGCTTGGTTAGACATATTTGATGATACCTAATCCTAGTTTTACTTACAAGCTTTATACTTTATTTCTTTATCAAAGCTATTACTTAGAGTTTACTTAAGTGAATTGTAGATACTAGAAGGATATTTGAAGGTTGCATAAAGAGCATAAAATTTGGCCTAAGCTAGAAAATCTTGATGTCATCCTAAGGCATGAGATTGGTACTTAGTTGAAACTCCACTAGTTTACTACCCCTCATTAGTACTCACCCCCACTTGTAGATGCTAGTGCTAAGCATAAAACTTGATCAACTTTAGATGGGAATACTTGGTGAAAATGGTTATGAAAACCTTAGAATGATGGATCATTATACTGAGATGTTTTGACATGTGTTTCCGAACACCAGATGATTTTGATGATGAAAATGTTGAGGCATGAGCCTTAGCCCTTTATAAAACTGATGGTTGTCTGGATGCGATACCATTCCAATTTTACCGTATAACCACAATACCCGAAGATTGGGTAGGGCTTGACTGGAAACTAATATACCTTAATATTAGTTCCCTCACGGCCAAGGTCTGAGCTGAGGCTACCTTGTGAAGATTGTCCACCTGTGCAGTACCCAAGATGACAGTTGGTCATGGTTGGGAGGCCAAACTCACAGGAGAGGTGCTTATACTAGGGCGTGTAATTGAAAGGTTAGGATTGATTATCTGCATACTGAGTATGGTGAATTCAGGATTTGTTCCTGACGGATGTATCAAATGTTGTGGTGAAAGTGTACAATCTCTGCAGAGTGTCAAACTATTCGAATAGCCACGTCCGCGGTTATGGATAGTTGGAGTGGCCATACTGTTCCCCCGTAAGATGTTTTCAAAATGACTTGTGAAATGAATTGAGATTTTGACTTGACCACAATAGGGTTGTGATATGAAATACAAGTTCCTACTTAGGTGTTATAAACTTCAACTAGCTCTCTTGCTTCTAAACTTAGTAGAGATAAATCTGGCTTCTTGCAAAACAACCCTAGAGCCTAGTGTACTATTATCAAAAAACCCCTGCTCTTGTTAGTATTAGTTTGCGAGTACTTACTCATGGCTTTGTCCCTGGCTATTCCCGTGGCCAGACTATGAAGAGGATTACCTGAAGGATGGACCCCAGGAAGGTTACGACAACTAGGATCATCTCCCATTGTCAGCATTGCCTGTGACCCCGAAGATGGAGCTTCGCCTACGCTACCGTTATTATTACGTATTCCGCTGCTTGAGTTGTATTAAGAACTGGATCATGAGATCCTTATTTGTGAAAAATCTTATGTATGGTTTGTAAAGGATGATGTACTATGGTATCCAATTCTGTCATGTCTCGCAAAAATGGTAATCCTGGGATTACGATGTATGGCATAACAGGCATCTGGGATTAAAAATCCGGGTGTTTACATGGGGACCACTGGAGAAGGAGCCGGCGAGGACGAGAAGATGGAAAGGAGCACCGATCCTGGAGGTTCTCTCCCTAGCCTTCTCCTTGGCCCCGGCCAGATTTTGGGCAACTTCAAGTTGGGGCGGGATCGTGGACGCGGCCCTTGGTGAGGCTGGTCGTGGGCGGCGTGAGGAAGCGAGGTGACGTGCTGGGCAAGGCTTCTCCTAGGCAAGGCTTTTCCTGGGCAACAATGCGAGGAAGAAGGGAGGCACGGTCCTTGGCGGCAGGGGGAAGGGAGGCGATGTGCTGAGCGAGGCTGCACCTCGGTGGTGACGCGGGAAAGAAGGGAGGCGTGGTCATGGGCTAGGCTGGTGCTGGGTGGTGCAGGGAAGGGACGCGCTGTCCTAGGCGGCAACGCTAGGAAGAAGGTGGGAAGCGATGTTGGGAAGAAGAGACGTGAGGATGAAGCGATCCAATGTATCTAGGAAAACCGTACACATATGTGTCACTTATTGGCGGCAGGGTGGATAAATATTTCAGAGTGGGAGGGGCAAAAACGTCAATTAAGGGCAGACGGAAATGTAAGGCTGGCAATGAACCACCCCAATATTTTTAATAGTATAGATATAGTTGGGTATTCTCGGTGTTCTTGTATTCTATAAAAGTCCTGGGACATCTTCCTGGTCACAGGCAAGCCACCTTCTTGTTCATAATCCATTATCCTACTATTTATATTATGGTTTATATGTTGGAATGCTTGGCTCC
Organism: Avena insularis; assembly: GCA_023614405.1. Classification (NCBI taxonomy): domain Eukaryota; kingdom Viridiplantae; phylum Streptophyta; class Magnoliopsida; order Poales; family Poaceae; genus Avena; species Avena insularis. Next base: position 87,261,305 of record CM042685.1, on the reverse strand, counting down.
TATAAATCATTACCGCTTTAGTACCACTAGGTACAACCCTTTCTGGTGACACCTACCCCCCCGAGAATAGTAAGTGGTGAATGAGACCACCCTCCCTTGGAGACCCTGTTTTAGCCAAAGTAAAAGTATGGGATGGAAAGACCCTGAAAAAGGTTTGTAAAAATATTTATGATAAAACCTTGGTGAGGTTCGACCTGCCAAGAGAAATTTGAAAAATGAAAAAGGTTATGTTTTACCAAAAGGTGGGACGAAGGACGGAGGAAAAAGGTTGACAAAAAGGCACCCGGTTCTTTGTAGTTTTGCTAGAACAATTAACCCGTGCAACCACATTACCTAGAGTGGGACAGGGCTGGGCTTAATGTTTGCTACTCTGGTGTGGGAATTCTCACAACTACTTATAAGGGATCAACTGCCTCCTATCCCAGTCTTGCCTTTACAAAAAGGGTGTACTGCGAGTCAGTCACCTAGAGGAAGCAGGATGACCCATGTGAGTGACCGGGCGATACTATAAGCCTCTTATTGAAAGTGCTGGATCTCGAGGAGTTGGGATCCACTCCGGTTGGTCTGTGGATCCAGACGTCCCGGTGTTCAGAGGAACAACTCATAGGGTATGGCCCATTCTAGAGTGGTAGCCGAAGGGTCTTTGTCGGTTTCTCGACCCACGATCAGTGCGGATCAGGGTAGGGTACCCGTTTGGTGTGGGTAAAGTGTCCAACCTCTGCAGAGTGTAAATCTATTCGAATACCCGCATGCACGGTCATGGATGGTTGGGAAGGTTGCTGTAGAGTGGTGCTGGTTTTGTTTTCAAAAATGATTTTGGAAAATAAAGTGTTTTCTAAAACTGGTGGTCTGAAGGACACCAGAGAAGGTGATGTGATGTTGAGAAGCATGGAGGAAGAAAACCTAGTCATTTGAGGACCGTGGAGTTGAAATAGGGTGACCCAATCCTAGTGTTTATAAAACTTTTCAAAAAGACTTTCCAAAATGCTACATCTACAAGAGAAACTATTTTAGAAAAAAACTCCTTATGGAGCCCTCCTACTACCACAACCATATTGCATATCCTCTTTGTTATTATCGTATGGTGGTTTGCGAGTACATTCAAAGTACTCAACGGCATTGTCCCTGGCTATTTAAAGTACTCACTAGAAATAAGGAGATTGACGTAGATGCTGACATCTATGCGAGATAGGTCGTCTTCCCGGTTAGTCGCCTGTAGGTTAAGGCATGACATGGGCTCTGCGATTAAAAAATTCCATTTCTAATATTTGTAAGAAATATGTAAGTCTTATGCTGCGTTAATTTAAGTATATTATTATGATAGTAGTCGGTTATGCTCATGGCTCACTAATCATTGGAACATGAATTGTAGCCATAATGGGGATTCTCGGACAGTAAAATCCGGGGTCCCACAGACATGATACCAGATCCATCCTGACTATAGGAGACCTTAAGTAGCTTGGACATTAGAGATGACATCCCCTATTTCTGAAAAAAAGACTGGTTTTCAAAAACTACTTTCTCAAAAGCTTTTCAAACGATTTTCCATCTTATCTTCTCTGATTTAAACCTTTTGAAAATGGCTTACTATAGATCTCGTCTACATTCAAATATTCTGTTTTCCAAACCAATCCAACCTAAGGACCGTGAAGAAGGATATCCCAAGATGAAGGTAAGCAGAGAAAAGCAAACCAGGAGAAACTGCCAACAACAAAATACACTACAAGATCTCCTTACCAGAGAAACCCTTCCTCTTCCCAATGGATAAAGTACGGCACCGATGACCCTAGGTGGCAAGACAGAAGTCAATATCTTCCGTAAATATCCTCAATAGAGGATTCCCCTTATGGCACGTAGTCTCTCCCTGGTACCTATGGTACGTTTTGTTTGCTTGTCCTATGCTCATTTGATTTCCTGAAATATGTTGCTTGTCTCCCTTGGATCACTCAATTTGATTGTATGACCACCTTGTTTGTGTATCCCTACGCTAACCCTCGTATTCGTATAACCTGAAACCTCTCCTCAGAAGGAGGGCCACATAAAGAAATCTCTGACAACCCCTATCCATGCCTAGTTCTAAACGCCCCCAAAATAACTACAATCCTATTCGACCCATTTACCCTACCCGACGGAAAGTACCTCACCCGAAGTCCAGAATACTCCAAAAATCTTAAGACAAGGATGCATGAAGACAACGAGCCTACTCCGCCAACAAGCAGAAACAACATGAATATTTCAAGTGAAGATAGTTTCGTTGAAGCTAAAAGCCTCTCCGCCAGATAAAGACTAATAATAAGCGTCACTAACCGCTAACCTACCAGGATAAAAAAACTAAAGCTTATTTAGTTAACCATCATAAAAATGCAGTCACAATATGGCATTACTCAAAACTCCCAATTCAAGAGTCACGACAATGCTCCGAGATGAAAGATATGCCCTAGCCTTGATGACCCTAAGTAAAGGTCTAAGTTGGAAAGACTACGTCTTTCCACTCAAATCCAGAAGACCGCCTACTAGGAGATAACTCAGGAAGATCTCCAATCCAAGGACCTGCCCCAAGCCCCACCTCGAGAGTTGTTAGAGGAACAGAAGATATAACCCATCAACAACCTTCGAAAGTCTGCTTCATCCCACCAGCCCCCGCAAACCTTAGACTGAAGTCGACAATACTACCCGACGCGGCCAATACTACTCTCCAACGAGTAGAAAGGAACCCAATAGAGTTGAAATTCACTAAAGACATCGCGAAGTCCCTTCTCTGCTATCTCTGCTATCTCTGCTAAAGACCCACCTAAAATACCTCTGACTCTGCTAACCCCGAGACGAAAAACGAAGAATGTCCTCCTACGAGTATCAACCCATCTGCTCAGTATCCACCCCTAGAACATCCACCCATCAAAGAAGCCCCCGAAGAAGGAACAACCCTCACTCATTACTGCCAAAGTTTTCAATATCCCCCACACCCCCGAGGAACTGCAGTAACCAAAATGAGTACTCAAACCCTAAACGGCGATAAGATTCAAGAAGCACTCATGGAGTAGTTGTCGTACCCTACCAACCTACCGTTCTGACCTATAGTAAAGTGATGTATCGTGTTGGAACTTGTTTGTAAAACCCTAAGTACCCCGACGCCTGGCAGCCAAACCTGGTTTTTACTGTTTAAGTACCCTCGCCGTTAGACGATGTAGACATGTTAAATTATGTATGAACCTAGTTGGATGATATGCAAGTATGATGCCCTTCTTTGCGTGTTTTACCCTTGATGTTGCATCAGACCCAACACGGAACAACTATACTCCATTGGACCACCTTCCTCGACCAACAACCACAAACGGCATTCTCCCAACCGGTTAAAGCTCTAACCAGCTCCAACACCTCTCAAGAAACATCTACAAGGTCGATAGAAGATTCCAATCTTGGATGAAAGGTGCAGCGCCCTCCCAACTTCACCCTGCAACTCCAAGAAAGAAGGTATGCGACTTCACCAAGAACCCCTAGTGTCGCTCTAAGGGGGAAAGACCGTGTCTTTCCAAAAAACTAGGATAACAACTAACCAAAGCATCTCAGGAATTCGATACCTATTCATTTTTAGGTGATGAAAATCCTCTAAATAGGACTCGTGGACCCTACAAGAAGGACAACAATCAGAATTTCTCGAGAACGAGAAGAGCCTCCGGGAAAATCCCCCACTCCAAGGTTAATCGTCCAGCCAACACCCCCCCGGAGTCTCAATACTAAAAAGACATAAAAGTTGACTTCCGTGATAAAGGATTCAAGAAGGATCAATTCTTTGTCTCGCTTCAAGAATGAATCGATTATACGCTAAATCTACCTAGAATCGTCTCACTTTTGAGTTGATTCCAACTCTCAAAAATCACATTTGACAAGATCTAACTGAATATGTAAAAATTTTTAGGTTTACACGCAGTGATCTTGGACTAGTACTAAAAGAATGCTATATAGGCATTTCTAGTCACTTTAATTGTATAAAATAGTAATTTTAAACTTTATAAAATATGGCACCACTTTAAATCACATTCCCAAGTATTAGAATATGTGGTGATGACATGTGTCAACATGATCCCATATTTTAATTGGAGAAAATTAATTCTTAAGTAGTTTTCAATGAGTAGAAATTAGTTTTCCAAAATAAAATAAAAAGGACTAGGTCTTTGTTTCATGTGAGTATTGTGATGATGCTAGATCATCTAGTGTGAACTTTGTGTGCCTAATAGAAATAGTTAAGTACTGTTTGGTGATTGTGTACCTCGTATTTATTTATAGATGCTAGTACCGACTAAGGCTACGAGTAGGAGTACTATGAAGAAGAAGAAAACTTCAACCACTGCACCAATCAAGGCAAGCCATCGTAGAAAGCTAATACTTGCATGCCCCATAATACAAGTTAACTATGCAAGCTAGATAACCTATGCAAGATGCATTAGGGATACTTTGGTTATGCAACCTTGATTATACCAAATCCCAGTTTTCCTCACCAGCTTTATTCTTTTATATTTACCAAATTTATTTATTACTTTAAGTTAGTGCTTTGTGAGTTTTGGAAAGATAGTATAGATATCATAAAGAGCATAAAACTAGGCCTAAGTAGTTAAAACTAGATGTCATACTAAGGGATGATCTTAGATTTGGATACTCACACTTGATTAGTACCCTTCATTAGTGAATACCATCAATTTTAGTGGCTAGTGCTAAGCATAAAATTTTATCACTTTAGATGGGAATACTTAGTGAAAATGATTATGAAAACCTTGGAATGAAGATTCATTCTATTGAGATGTTTTGACATGTGTTATGAACACAAGATGATTTGATGATGAAAATGTTGAGGCATGAGCCTTAGCCCTTTATAGAAACTGATGGTTGGGTTCGGATGAGATACCATTCCAATTTTACCGTATAGCCACAATACCCAAATTTGGGTAGGGCTTGACTGGAAGTTTATATGTCTTCGTAAGGGTTTCCTTGCGGAAGAGGTTTGAGCTGAGGCTACCTCCTGAATGTGAATGTACACCTATGATGTTCCCAAGATGACGGATGGTCATGGTTGGGAGGCCAAACTCATAGGGGAGGTGCTGATACTAGGGTGTGTAATTGAAAGATTAGGATTGATTATCCGCATAATAAGTATGATGATTCTGGGTTATCCCTGGTGGATGTATCGAATGTTGGGTTGAAAGTGTACCACCTCTGCAGAGTGTCAAACTATTCAAATAGCCGTGTCCGCGGTCATGGACAGTTGGTGTGGCCATACTGTTCCATCATCAGATGTTTTAAAAATGACTTGTGAAATTAACTATGACTTCGACTTGACCACAACAGGGATGTGAACATGAAAACTAAGTTCCCACTTAGGTGTTATAAAACATTAAACTAATTTTTATTTACTTCTGAACTCAGTAGGAAATAAACCTGGCTTTTTGCAAATAAACCTAAAGCTTAGGATTCCTACTCAAACTACTTTACTTGTTAGTGATAGTTTGCGAGTACTTAAAGAGTACTCATGGCTTTGTCCCTGGCTATTCCTATGGCCAGATTATGAGGAGGACTACCAGGATGATGGGCAGCAGGAAGTCTATGACAACTAGGATCATCTCCCATCGTCAGCATTGCCTGTGACCCTGAAGGTGGAACCCGGACCACGCTACCCTTATTATTATTCCGCTGCGTTGATTGTATTAAGACTGGATCATGAGATCCTGTATTTGTAAGACCTTTATTATGGTTTGTAATGGATGATCAACTATGGTACCAATCTGTTATGTCTCGCAAAAATGGTAATCCTGGGATTGCGATGTATGGCATAACAGGCATCTGGGATTAGAAATCCGGGTGTTGACAAGTTGGTTTCAGAGCCATCCTGACCATAGGAGATCCTAGATAGCATGGACGCTTGAATCAAAAACATAGTTTCAAAACAAAAGAAGTGAGTATTTATGAAAACCTATTCTCATTCTTATCACTGAGATTCTTTCAAAAAATTCATGTTTCTCAAAAATTCTTGAAATCTTACATAAAAATTGACACACTTGATCACCTCACTAACTTACTTATCCTACGTTCTTATAGATGGAAGTCAAGTATAGCAAGTTCTACCAGTTGCGCAGCATAGGAGATCTCATCTTCGAGCGCTACTTAAGCCAACTCTCGGAATTTCTTGAGCGCCCACACCCCAAGTTCTTTTGGGCACATCTCAATGATCAGCAAGGAGGAGAATTACAGTGGCTGATAGTTGCAAATATAAGAGGCAAGATGAAGGCACCCACCTCAGAGGGGATCCAATTCACCTTGAGGGAGAAAACTGGCTAGACGGACTCGCCAGGGCTATGCAGGAAACTCTTGCCCGTCTATGTGGACAAAGCATCAACCAGATCAATGGGGCTCGCTTTGCTTACTATGCAAGGCATGATGCTATGGGACAACCATTGGAGGTACCAGGTCATCTGGAGCTGAAGCATCAGGTGGATCATCTTGACTTCATGTTGTATGATAGGCAGAAGGAGTTGGACAACGCTCGCGCCTACGCCAACCACAACTATGCCATTGCAGTCAAGAAGGACCAGACCCTCGCCATCCTTGTGAAGGAGCACAAGTCACTTTGTCGTCTGCGTAACATGAAGGATCGCATCATTGCCCGCCTTCGTCACAAGGGGTCATATTTGGAGGAGACCATCCATGAGCGGGACATGCAGCTTTCGGAGAGGGAGAACTAAGGGGAAGATATCTGTGGAGATCCCTACTCCTACCTCAGCGATGATGATGACCACCTGGAGGACCTCGACATGGACTTCCACACCGATGGTGATGATGATTCCGCCTTCATTGATGATGAAGAAGCCACCAGTTCTGATGAGTAGTAGCACTTGAGTACTATCGTAGCTTCACAGAATTGTTCCTAAAACCATCTGTTACCCTAGTGTGGTGTGTGTTTGTATTGGGTGCTATGAATGAAAAGAAAGTTGCTATTTGAGAAAACTAGAGTCAAACTCAAAGTTTAAAATCTTTTCAAAAACAAATCTATGAACCTTAGAAATTTCCCTCTTGTCTCATGATCTATCTCAATATTCAGATGCCTCGCGGAGGGAGCAGCTCATCTCAAGACCCAATGCTGCAAATCTTGCAAATGTTGGTTGCTGACCGTGAAGCTGGAAGAGCTGAACGTCAAGCTAATTTAGCCACCCTTCAACATATAGCTCAGATGTCCCATAATAACCAAGGCCATGGAAACCAGGATAACCACGGATCCAAGATCAAGAACTTTCAAAACACCAATCCCCCTGTATTTAGTAAGTCTGAAGAGCCATTAGATGTTGATGACTGGCTACAGACCATGGAGAACAACTTAGAAGTCGCAGGAGTGGAGAACAATGAGAAAGTACTGTTTGCCACCCATTATCTAGAAGGGGATGCAAGGGCTTGGTGGAATAGAATTCACACCATGAATGGAGGACAGATGATGGCTTGGGATGAATTCAAACTCAAGTTTAACTAAACCCATGTGCCACCAGGTTTGATTCTACGGATGAGGGATGGATTCAAGGAGCTGAAGAAGGGAAGGATGACTGTGGTAGAGTACCATGACGGATTTGTATCTCTGTATAGGTATGCCCCTGATGAGATTGGTACTTAAGCCTTGAAGAAGGAGAGATTCTTGAATGGTGTGCATGATGAGATGCAGACAGTGCTGGTCAACATTCCCTTCGCTGACCTTGAAGCCTTAGTAGATTCTGCAATCCAGATGGAAGGTAAGATCAACCAAGCCAATGGGAAGAGCCTTCGGGAAAATCCCCCACTCCATGGTTAATCGTCCAGCCAACACCCCCCAGAGTCTCAATACTAAAAAGACATAAAAGTTGACTTCCGTGATAAAGGATTCAAGAAGGATCAATTCTTTGTCTCGCTTCAAGAATGAATCGATTATACGCTAAATCTACCTAGAATCGTCTCACTTTTGAGTTGATTCCAACTCTCAAAAATCACATTTGACAAGATCTAACTGAATATGTAAAAATATTTAGGTTTACACGCAGTGATCTTGGACTAGTACTAAAAGAATGCTATATAGGCATTTCTAGTCTCTTTAATCGTATAAAATAGTAATTTTAAACTTTATAAAATATGGCACCACTTTAAATCACATTCCCAAGTATTAGAATATGTGGTGATGACATGTGTCAACATGATCCCATATTTTAATTGGAGAAAATTAATTCTTAAGTATTTTTCAATGAGTAGAAATTAGTTTTCCAAAATAAAATAAAAAGGACTAGGTCTTTATTTCATGTGAGTATTATGATGATGCTAGATCATCTAGTGTGAACCTTTGTGTGCCTAATAGAAGTAGTTAAGTACTGTTTGGTGATTGTGTACCTCGTATTTATTTATAGATGCTAGTACCGACTAAGGCTACGAGGAGGAGTACTATGAAGAAGAAGAAAACTTCAACCACTGCACCAATCAAGGCAAGCCATCCTAGCAAGCTAATACTTGCAAGCCCCACAATACAAGTTAACTATGCAAGCTAGATAACCTATGCAAGATGCATTAGGGATACTTTGGTTATGCAACCTTGATTATACCAAATCCCAGTTTTCCTCACTAGCTTTATTCTTTTATATTTACCAAATTTATTTATTACTTTAAGTTAGTGCTTTGTGAGTTTTGGAAAGATAGTATAGATATCATAAAGAGCATAAAACTAGGCCTAAGTAGTTAAAACTAGATGTCTTACTAAGGGATGAGCTTAGATTTGGATACTCACACTTGATTAGTACCCTTCATTAGTGAATACCATCAATTTTAGTGGCTAGTGCTAAGCATAAAATTTTATCACTTTAGATGGGAATACTTAGTGAAAATGATTATGAAAACCTTGGAATGAAGATTCATTCTATTGAGATGTTTTGACATGTGTTATGAACACAAGATGATTTGATGATGAAAATGTTGAGGCATGAGCCTTAGCCCTTTATAGAAACTGATGGTTGGGTTCGGATGAGATACCATTCCAATTTTACCGTACAGCCACAATACCCAAATTTGGGTAGGGCTTGACTGGAAGTTTATATGTCTTCGTAAGGGTTCCCTTGCGGAAGAGGTTTGAGCTGAGGCTACCTCCTGAATGTGAATGTACACCTATGATGTTCCCAAGATGACGGATGGTCATGGTTGGGAGGCCAAACTCATAGGGGAGGTGCTGATACTAGGGTGTGTAATTGAAAGATTAGGATTGATTATCCGCATAATAAGTATGATGATTCTAGGTTATCCCTGGTGGATGTATCGAATGTTGGGTTGAAAGTGTACCATCTCTGCAGAGTGTCAAACTATTCAAATAGCCGTGTCCGCGGTCATGGACAGTTGGTGTGGCCATACTGTTCCATCATCAGATGTTTTAAAAATGACTTGTGAAATTAACTATGACTTCGACTTGACCACAACAGGGATGTGAACATGAAAACTAAGTTCCCACTTAGGTGTTATAAAACATTAAACTAATTTTTATTTACTTCTGAACTCAGTAGGAAATAAACCTGGCTTTTTGCAAATAAACCTAAAGCTTAGGATTCCTACTCAAACTACTTTACTTGTTAGTGATAGTTTGCGAGTACTTAAAGAGTACTCATGGCTTTGTCCCTGGCTATTCCTATGGCCAGACTATGAGGAGGACTACCAGGATGATGGACAGCAGGAAGTCTATGACAACTAGGATCATCTCCCATCGTCAGCATTGCCTGTGACCCTGAAGGTGGAACCCGGACCACGCTACCCTTATTATTATTCCGCTGCGTTGATTGTATTAAGACTGGATCATGAGATCCTGTATTTGTAAGACCTTTATTATGGTTTGTAATGGATGATGAACTATGGTACCAATCTGTTATGTCTCGCAAAAATGGTAATCCTGGGATTGCAATGTATGGCATAACAGGCATCTGGGATTAAAAATCCGGGTGTTGACAAGTTGGTTTCAGAGCCATCCTGACCATAGGAGATCCTAGCTAGAATGGACGCTTGAATCAAAAACATAGTTTCAAAACAAAAGAAGTGAGTATTTATGAAAACCTATTCTCATTCTTATTACTGAGATTCTTTCAAAAAATTCATGTTTCTCAAAAATTCTTGCAATCTTACATAAAAATTGACACACTTGATCACCTCACTAACTTACTTATCCTACGTTCTTATAGATGGAAGTCAAGTATAGCAAGTTCTACCAGTTGGGCAGCATAGAAGATCTCATCTTCGAGCGCTACTTAAGCCAACTCTCGGAATTTCTTGAGCGCCCACACCCCAAGTTCTTTTGGGCACATCTCAATGATCAGCAAGGAGGAGAATTACAGTGGCTGATAGTTGCAAATATAAGAGGCAAGATGAAGGCACCCACCTCAGAGGGGATCCAATTCACCTTGAGGGAGAAAACTGGCTAGACGGACTCGCCAGGGCTATGCAGGAAACTCTTGCCCGTCTATGTGGACAAAGAATCAACAAGATCAATGGAGCTCACTTTGCTTACTATGCAAGGCATAATGCTATGGGACAACCATTGGAGGTACCAGGTCATCCGGAGCTGAAGCATCAGGTCATCATCTTGACTTCATGTTGTATGATAGGCAGAAGGAGTTGGACAACGCTCGCTCCTACGCCAACCACAACTATGCCATTGCATTCAAGAAGGACCAGACCCTCGCCATCCTTGTGAAGGAGCGCAAGTCACTTTGTCGTCTGCGTAACAAGAAGGATCGCATCATTGCCCGCCTTCGTCACAAGGGGTCATATTTGGAGGAGACCATCCATGAGCGGGACATGCAGCTTTCGGAGAGGGAGAACAAAGGGGAAGATATCTGTGGAGATCCCTACTCCTACCTCAGCGATGATGATGACCACCTGGAGGACCTCGACATGGACTTCCACACCGATGATGCTGATTCCGCCTTCATTGATGATGAAGAAGCCACCAGTTCTGATGAGTAGTAGCACTTGAGTACTATCGTAGCTTCACATAATTGTTCCTAAAACCATCTGTTACCCTAGTGTGGTGTGTGTTTGTATTGGGTGCTATGAATGAAAAGAAAGTTTCTATTTGAGAAAACTAGAGTCAAACTCAAAGTTTAAAATCTTTTCAAAAACAAATCTATGAACCTTAGAAATTTCCCTCTTGTCTCATGATCTATCTCAATATTCAGATGCCTCGCGGAGGGAGCAGCTCATCTCAAGACCCAATGCTGCAAATCTTGCAAATGTTGGTTGCTGACCGTGAAGCTGGAAGAGATGAACGTCAAGCTAATTTAGCCACCCTTCAACATATAGCTCAAATGTCCCATAATAACCAAGGACATGGAAACCAGGATAACCACGGATCCAAGATCAAGAACTTTCAAAACACCAATCCCCCTGTATTTAGTAAGTCTGAAGAGCCATTAGATGTTGATGACTGGCTGCAGACCATGGAGAACAACTTAGAAGTCGCAGGAGTGGAGAACAATGAGAAAGTACTGTTTGCCACCCATTATCTAGAAGGGGATGCAAGGGCTTGGTGGAATAACATTCACACCATGAATGGAGGACAGATGATGGCTTGGGATGAATTCAAACTCAAGTTTAACTGAACCCATGTGCCACCAGGTTTGATTCTGCGGACGAGGGATGGATTCAAGGAGCTGAAGAAGGGAAGGATGACTGTGGTAGAGTACCATGACGGATTTGTATCTCTGTATAGGTATGCCCCTGATGAGATTGGTACTTAAGCCTTGAAGAAGGAGAGATTCTTGAATGGTGTGCATGATGAGATGCAGACAGTGCTGGTCAACATTCCCTTCGCTGACCTTGAAGCCTTAGTAGATTCTACAATCCAGATGGAAGGTAAGATCAACCAAGCCAATGAGAATCACAAGCATCGAATGATGCATCAATCAGGATCCCACCATACCCCGAAGTATCGCCCCAACCCGTCAGCTGGATATGCTCTAAGAAACAATAGACCCCCTATGTCCAGTCTTAACTATCCCAACCGTGGAGGAGGAAATCCAAGGCCCGGAGAAAACCACAACAACAACCCGTCAACTGCAACAATTTCAACCGTGCACCTCACAAATCCATCAATAACAACAACAACAATATTGCCCCCAAGGACTGGAAGCAATGTCGTGCCTGTTGCAGGAAAAGACAAGTCTCTAATTACTTGTTTTGAATGCAGAGTCAAGGGTCACTGCTCCAACGAGTGCCCCAAGAAGCTTGCATCAGCCACCAATGTGAATGCACCAGCGCAGCACCAACGCCGTGTTCAGCCTGGAAGGAGAATTGCCCTAGGGAATTCGCTCAACCACAACGGTCGTCTGTTTCACATGAATGCTGAATAAGCACAGGAAGCGCCAGATGTCGTGCTAGGTATGTTTTCTATTAACTCAGTACTTGCAATAGTGTTGTTTGATTCTGGAGCATCGCACTCGTTTGTTATAGAAGAATTTGCATGCACTAGTAAGATTCAACCAACAAAATTGAAGCATGATAGTTCAAATACCTGGTTCAACCACCAAAGCTAGACAAATTTGCAAGGCCGTACCTATCAGAATCCATGGAATAGATTTTTATGCTAATCTAATAGTACTTGGAACCAAAGGTTTGGAAGTAGTACTAGGAATGGATTGGATGTCAAAACATAAAGGATTAATCGACTGTGCCAAGAAAGCCATAACCATGACTAGTACCACTAGAGTATCATTAGATCATGTATCTGAGACTTTGCCCCGTCAATTCAAGTGCAACAAGAGTCTATCCCAACCAACCATTCACATTGGTGAATACCCCGACATATTCCCAGATGAATTGCCCGGTATGCCCGTAGATCGGGATATCGATTTTATCATCGAACTAATCCCTGGAACTGGACCCATAGCTCAGAGACCTTATAGTATGAACCCGTCTGAATTAGTGGAGCTAAATAAGCAAATGGATGCTATGCTGGAGATAGGTCTAATTCAACCAAGTGCGTCGCCATGGAGATCACCTGTTTTGTTTGTGTATAAGAAAGATGGAGGTAACCGTTTGTGCATGGATTATTGGAACCTGAATGCTGTCACCATTAAGAACAAGTACCCACTATCGGAGATAGAAGATCCGTTTGACTAGTTGATCGGTCCCAAAGTGTTTTCTAAGGTTGATCTTAGAACTGGTTCTCATCAACTCAAGATTCGCCCAACGGATATTCCAAAGACTGCCTTCACCACCAGATATGGATTGTATGAGTACACTGTCATGTCTTTTGGATTAACCAATGCCCCCGCTTATTTCATGAACCTCGTGAATAAGATTTTTATGAATTTCCTCGATAAGTTTGTCGTTGTTTTTAATGATGACATTCTGATCTATTCCAAATCAGAAGAAGACCATGAGCTAAAACTGAGGACCATCCTTGAAACCCTTAGAGAGTATCCGTTGTATGCCAAGTTTAGCAAATGTGAGGTCTTGTTAAAGGAAGTAGGATTCCTAGGTCATATCGTGTCGGCAAGAGGAATCGCTGTCGATCCCGCCAAAATTAATGTTGTTGAAGAATGGAAAGCTCCAACCACTCAAACCCATGTTCGTGCATTTATCGGATTAGCCGGATACTACTGCAAGTTCGTATAAGGATTATCGAGCATCGCAAGAACCATGACCCAGTTGTTGAAGAAAGATAAGAAGTTTGAATGGACGGACAAATGTGAAGCATGTTTTCAAGATCTCAAGAAGAGATTGATTGCAGCCCCAATCTTGATTATGCCGGATATTACGAAGCCTTTTGATTGTGTTGTGACACATTCAAGATTGGTATCGGATGGGTTCTAATGCAAGAAGGAAAAGTCATATCCTATCTATCCCGACAACTGAAGCAACATGAGCAGAATTACCCTACCCATGACCTCGAACTAGCAGCCATAGTTTTAGCCTTGAAGACATGGCGGCATTACCTCATGGGCAACCGCTGTGAGATTAATTTGGATCACAAGGGTCTGAAGTATATTTACACCTAGAAGGAGCTAAATATGAGGCAAAGGATATGGATAGAGTTAATCAAGGACTATGATCTTGACATTTAGTATCACCTCAACAAAGCCAACGTGGTAGCAGATGCTCCTAGAAGATTGTCGTGTCGATTGAACACCATGATAAAAGAAGCCCAGCCAAGTTAGCATGAGGAGATGGAAAATTTCAGAATGGAGCTAGTTAGTGAAGTATTCTTGGGTAGCATAGAACTTCAACCCACTTTGATCAGTCAGATCAAGGAGGCATAGAAAGGAAATGCTAGTATCGACAGAATTAATCATCGTATCAGTCACGGAAGGTACATGGATTTACGAAAGATGAAGAAGGAGTTCTATGGTATAAAGGACGAATCTGTGTGCCTGCAGATTCAGAGTTGAAACAAGCTATTTTGCAAGAGGCCCATGATACTCTTTATTCTATCCACCCTGGAGGAACCAAGATGTATAAGGATTTGAAGGAGCAATTTTGGTGGCACAAGATGAAGAGAGAAATCGGAAGCTACATAGCCAAATGTGATATCTGTCAGAGAGTCAAAGCGGGACATCAGAGACCCGCAGGACTTTTGCAACCTTTGCAAATTCTAGAATGGAAATGGGATTTAGTTGGAATGGATTTTATCACTGGTTTGCCTACATCTAGTAGGGGAAATGAATCTATTTGGATAAACCATTTCTTACCAGTCAAGACCACTTATCATAGCACGAAGCTAGCAGAGTTGTACATTGCTAGGATAGTCAGTTTGCATGTAGTCCCAAAGAACTTTGTGTCGGATCAAAGAACCCAGTTTACCTCAAAATTTTGGAAGAAAGTCCAAGAAGGATTGGGAACTAGAGGGGATTTCAGCACAGCTTATCACCCACAGACTGATGGACAAACAGGGCGAGTAAACTAGATACTCGAAGATATGTTGAGAGCTTGTGTGTTGATATATGGGTCTAAATGGGAGGACTGTCTTCCTTTTGCAGAATTCTCATACAACAACAGTTACCAAGCTAGTTTGGAAATGGCCCCATTTGAGTTTATGTATGGCAGGAAGTGTCGCACCCCACTGAATTGGTCGGAAGTAGGAAAGAGTCAGATTTTCGGACCCGACATCCTAAGAGAAGCCGAAGATAAAGTTCACAAGATCCGTGAGCACCTCAAGACCGCCCAATCCAGACAGAAGAGTTATGCCGACAAGAGACGTCGAGCCCTCTTTTTCAATATCGGAGATTTTGTTTATCTCAAAGTGTCACCTTTGAAGGGAATGCAACGTTTCCAGCCAAATGGGTCCACTCAACAGTTACGCCGACAAGAGACGTAGAGACCTCGCCTTCAACATAGGAGATTTTGTTTATCTGAAAGTGTCGCCATTGAAGGGAATGCAGCGTTTCCAACTCAAAGATTTCCATTGAATGGACCCATTTGAGTTTATGTATGGAAGGAAGTGTCATACCCCGTTGAATTGGTCGGAAGTAGGAGAGAGTCAGATTTTCGGACCCGACATCCTATGAGAAGCAGAAGAGAAAGTACACAAGATCCGTGAGCACCTTAAGACCACCCAATCCAGATAGAAGAGTTATGACGACAAGAGACGTCGAGATCTATCCTTCACTATAGGAGATTTTGCGTATCTGAAAGTATCACCCCTGAAAGGAATGCAACATTTCCAACTAAAAGGAAAGTTATCCCCCAGATATATTAGACCCTTCAAGATTTTAAATAGCCGAGGAGAAGTATCATATCAACTGGAACTGCCGGAGGAGATGTCAGCCGTGCATGATGTGTTCCATATCTCGTTACTTCGCAAATGCCTAGAAGTCCCGCAGAAGACCGAAGTTTGCAATAATATTGATCACCAAACCATAGAGCTCAACAAGGACCTAACTTATTGTGAAGTACCCATTCATATTCTGGAACAAGCCTTCAGAACCACCAGAACCCGGAGTATCAAGTTTCTCAAGATCTAGTGGAGCAACCATACTGAAGAAGAAGCTACTTGGGAGCGAGAAGATTGCATTAGGACTGAGTTTCTAGATCTCTTTAGTTCCTAGTTTTCTTTTTCTTAAATATCGGGATGATATTTTGTTTAAGGATGGAAAGTTTGTAACATCCCAAAAATATTAAAGAAGATTATCAAGTTCTAATAACCCAAGTTTAGGATTAACAAAAACTTTTATTATTAATATTAATATGAATGCATGTGTGTGTGATTAATGCATGGATGAGTGCAATTGCAATGTTTGATTGCTATGAATGATAAGGATAGGTTTAAAGATGAAAACAATATCATATAGATCATTTCCAAGCAGAATCAAATGAAGAGAAAATCAAATATAAGAAATATAAGAAAATGGTTATTTTGGCCAAACTTGTTCACTAGACGACTTTGGGTGTTCCTAGTCAAAGATTTCCAATAGAAACAAATGCAATTCTTTTCACCCCTTGCTAGACCAAGTGAAATTGAACCCAAGACCACTTTACAAACCAACAAAAACAAATTCCAAATCTATTTAAAGGACAACTCAAAATTGAATCAAGTGTAGGTACTAAGATGACCATTTCTCAAAAACCAACCAAACCACTTGACCTTGCCAAACCCAAGAAACCTCAGACTACCAAGCTTATGACCAGAGCACTCACGCAAATTCATCCAAAAATTCAAATTTTGAGTTCATGCGGCCATTTCATCAAACCCCTGGTGAGCACAGTAACAACTGCCTAAATATCATTGTTCTTGATCAATGCCTTGTCCGCCCATTGCCCCCATTTCACTCCCCTTGTGACCCCTAGTGCCCAACATCACATTGAAGCTGCCCCTTCCTCGCCATTGCACCAGTGTCGCGCCACCCGAACCATTCCCGCCGGTCGACCATGGACAGCTCGCAGGAGGAAGCGCCACGCCCGTCCATGATGTCTAGGAAATAGGCCACCGTCCACCACCACTCCCTGTCCACCCCTCGAGCTCAGCCAAGCCATGAACCACCGAGAAACGCCGCACCGATTTTATCTGCGCCATACCGAGAGCACGCTAGAGCGCCGAAGATGACATGCACGCATACGTCACGCCTCGCTCTCACCGCGCGTAACTGCACTCGACGTGACCCTAGCTACTCCCAGACATGACTGTTCACCGCCATGCGACACGAAGCCCCTGTACGCCGTCTCGAACACCGCCATTCCCGTGCAGAGCATGGACCACACCCGACTGTTCTCGACCGCCCCTTGCCGCGCCATTAAGCCTGCAACGACCGCCAAGAGACACCAAACCATCGTACGCCCTCATCCAAGCCGTTAGCTCACTGCATCATCGTCACCGACGAGCCCTGACTATGCCGATCTGCCCCTCTCGCCGGTGTATCAATAGAGGCCACTCCCGCCTCAATTCTTCACACCATATCACTCCCCTCTCTCTCAGAACTACCCGTGACCCTTCCCCGGAGCAAGGCGACCTCCAGCCGCTGCAAAGTAGAAGAGGAGTCGTTGATTGGAGACACCCCAGGAGCCACCGCGACCACCGTTCAAACTGTTGTCGTCGACAACATTGTTCGCCCCCATCTCCGACCCTAGCTAGAGCCCAGGTGAGCCACCGCGTACCCCCACCATCGTCGTTAGCGTTCAGTCTCGCCGGGGCTATCCGACAGAGACGACGAACATAGGCCGTAGGTCTTGTTCTAATCGCACATCCCAAATTGAAACATACCGCTTCATTTAGATTGAGCCATTGATGCATGGGACCCTCCTGTCAGCAGCCTGCTGCGCGTGCTGTGCAGTTGGGACGGCCTAGTATCATTCACGCGCATAGCCCAGATATTCAAACAAACTTTTTCCACTTTATTCAAACCCTAGTTGAGTCAGGTACTTTGAAATTCAATTCAACGAGATGTACTAAACCAAATTTCATGATTCCAATTTTGCTAGAAAGGTATTGAAACTATTTGAAATTATAGATCACCTATAATAAAAATAACAAGATAGAGACTTTTCCACATTCAAACATTTTTAAAAAATCAACCATAAATACTTTTCATCTGATTCCAATTCCCAAAAATCACATTTGACTAGATCTAACTGAATATGTAAAAATATTTAGGTTTACATGCAGTGATCTTGGACTAGTACTAAACCCTAGTTGAGACTAGATTTGGATAGTCACACTTGATTAGTACCCTTCAGTAGTGAATACCTTCAATTTTAGTGGCTAGTGCTAAGAATAAAAGTTGATCACTTTAGATGGGAATACTTGGTGAAAATGATTATGAAAACCTTGGAATGAAGATTCATTCTATTGAGATGTTTTGACATGTTTTATGAACACAGGATGATTTGATGAGGAAAATGTTGAGGCATGAGCCTTAGCCCTTTATAAAAAACGATGGTTGGGTTCGGATGTGATACCACTCCAATTTTACCGTACAACCACGATACCCGAATTTTGGTAGGTCTTGACTGGAAGTTTATATGTCTTAGTATGGGTTCCCCTGCGGAAGTGGTTTGAGCTGATGCTACCTCGTGAATGTGAATGTCCACCTATGCAGTTCCCAAGATGACAAATGGTCATGGTTAGGAAGCCAAACTCATAGGGGAGGTGCCTATACTAGGGTGTGTAATTGAAAGGTTAGGATTGATTATCCGCATACTAAGTATGATGATTCAGGGTTATCCCTGGCGGATTTATCGAATGTTGTGGTGAAAGTGTACCACCTCTGCAGAGTGTCAAACTATTCGAATAGCCGCGTCTGTTGTCATGGACAGTTGGAGTGGTCATACTGTTCCGTCGTGAGATGTTTTAAAAATGAATTGTGAAATGAACTATGACTTTGACTTGACCATAATAGGGTTGTGAACATGAAAACTATGTTCCCACTTAGGTGTTGTAAAACATTAAACTAGTTTTTCTTTACTTCTGAACTCAGTAGGAAATAAACCTTGCTTTTTGAAATAAACCTAGAGCTTAGGATTCCTACTCAAACTACTTTACTTGTTAGTGATAGTTTGTGAGTACTTAAAGAGTACTCATGGCTTTGTCCCTAGCTATTCCTATGGCCAGACTATGAGGAGGACTACCAGGATGATGGACAGCAGGAAGTCTATGACAACTAGGATCATCTCCCATCGTCAGCATTGCCTGTGACCCTAAAGATGGAGCCCCGACCACGCTACCCTTATTATTATTTCACTGCGTTGATTGTATTAAGACTGCATCATGAGATCCTGTATTTGTAAGACCTTTATTATGGTTTGTAATTGATGATGAACTATGGTACCAATCTGTTATGTCTCGCAAAAATGGTAATCCTGGGATTGCGATGTATGGCATCACAGGCATCTGGGATTAAAAATCTAGGTGTTGACATATACGGCCGGAGATAAAATTCTGGCCGTATAGCTCCGGTCGTATAGGTGCCAATAAGGTCGTAAACGATGGGATTTCACCCAGGAAAGCTCCAGAACCGTCCCCAAGCCATATAACGGTATTATGGGTACCCTAGGGAACCACAAAGGCCTATATAAAGAGGGTAGGAGCCAAGGAAACAACAATACACCATATACAACATCTAGATCCCATATAGTGCCTGCACGGTGGTGCCCTGCTGCCGTGCCGCCTCCATAGCCGCTCAAGCTCCACCAAGATCAAGATCTCCATCAACACCATCAAGCCATACAAGCAAGAGGAGGAGGAGAAGGACCACGCCGCCAAAACTACGCCAACGCCACCGTCACAGCGTCGTCATCACCATCTCCATCACCGCTACTCCTTCATCCTTCCCTATCATGGTCTCTGTGATGGGTTGTAATATGGCTTGAACCCCGTTTTATTAATGTTATGATGATTTGAGTAATTGAAGCGTGGTGTGTTATTGTTAATTAATATGTTTGTCCTTTCTCTTTACATTGTTCTATTCATGATATTATTCTAATGATTGGAGAAGTCCAATTGATTGTTGAGGAATTTACTAGGGATTCACGGAGTGTTACAAAACTTATCATTAGTCTCTACTCTTCCATGGATCCTGACAATTCTATGGGTAGAACTAATAGGCTATTTGCTATAAGTGATTTGCAGAGGCAATAGCATCTTAGGATGCACCGCCGAGATTTCTCCAAGATCAATCATGATATAGATAGGTATATTCCAAATTAATTGATCCCAAAGTGACAAATGAGATATCTTGCGACTAGCACACTTGCTTAGAAGTACGGTTGTCCGTAGAACTTAATGACTTTGCTTTTGTTTACCTTGATTGGTCTTGTTACCTTAATACACTATTCTCTTACGAGATGAGCCATGTCCGAAGAGCGTGTGGACAATTGAGTTGTCTAGTTGCCAGTTACGAATGGTGGGAGACAATAGTATATGAGGGACCTCCACAATTATAGTTTATGGCTATTTCATAAGAACTTATCATACACACAGGTATACACAACATTACTTGAGGAATCATAGCCTTGATATTACATCTCATTGCATTCACCTCTTTTCATTTTTACTTTTGTTCTAGTTTCATTCCAGTCCTAGCAGTAGTTGTTACAATCATCTTAAATTCATTTATCCTATCAACCTATAGAGTAGACTATTTCCAAACCACGGTTTGGGTGCGAACGTGGCCACAATGACAACATGGCTGCGGGGTCGTGTTCGTCGAGCTCCCATCGGGACAAACTCTTAAATATTTGCTTCTACAAGTACTTCAATAACCTTGTTTGGTGCAGGTACCCACTCATCACTACCCTCCTCCCCCTGCCATACCAATCGAACAGAAACCACTCCCCATCGAACATAGCAAGCTCCCATGGTCTTCACCCCTTTCCCCATGCTTCCCATGGACCTTGTCCACCATAAACCCTCCCTCTTAGGTTTATAAAGAAGACCACCACCCCATCTCACCCCTCCTGGCTCATTTCCCCCTCTCCACTCCACTCACATGCCCCAGGAACCTCTCTTCCTCCCTGCCCTATCTAGCCCGAGAAAGAGAGAGAGTAAGCTCTCGGCCTCCTCCCTATTTTCGAGCTAAGATCCCTCCTCACCGCCTCTCTCCCTCTGCATGTCACACCACTGGACTCCACTTGTTCTTATGAACCTCACCCAAACCTTTTCTCCCACATGCAGGCACCCTGGAAGCTTCTCCAGTGAGCTCCCGAAGCTACCCACCAGCCCTCCTCGAGCGAGCGTCTTCCCGGAGTTAGGAGCACCGTCGCCCCTTGTTCTTCTTCCGGCGTCGTTCCGCGTCGATCTTTGTGGCACATCGGATTTACGGTCCGAGAATACTCGTTATGCATACACATCACGTTCCCATGATCAGTGAGCCTTGAACATAACCGACCAATATCATTACATCGTCCAGAAAGTAACAATTACAAAACTTACAAAGCGGCCATTATGGTGATTACAACAAAAATAGTGGAAGTCTTCAAGCGTAGAGCCCGTGTCATGCCTTAACCTACAGTCAACTGACTGGGAATACGGCCTAGCTCGCATAGACGTTAGCAAACTCCATCGTTCCTCCTTCTTCTGAAAGTATGGCCAAGTAAATAGCTAGGGACAATGTCGGTGAGTACGTTGAATGTACTCGCAAACCATATTATGAAAACAATAACAAAGGATATGCAATATGGCTGTGGTAGGATGGCTCCGTGTAACATCCCAAAAATATCAAACTTAGATCATCAAAACACTAATCATCAAGTTTAGGGTTAACAAAAACTTTTCTAAATGAATTCATGAATGCATGTATATGTGTATGCATGGATTTTGAATTTCTTGAAAAACCACCTTGTTTGTGTGAACCATTGCTTGTAAAATGTTTCTTAGGTGAAAATAACATCATCTAAAACATTTCCCACACCTTTCCTAAAGACAAGTAAATCAAAACAAATATATTAAGTGAATGGTCATTTTGACCAATTTAACTCCCATGCCTACTTTGGCTGTCTCAAACTTTCAAAACCTAACAGAAACTTTTCTGGATCTTTGCACCCCTTGATGTACTCATAACAGAGTATCAAGGCCCACTTTGTGATCATCCAGAAAGTTTCAAATGCATAGTTTAAATGACAATTCAAAATTGAATCTTCTTCATATGGGAAGATCCCACTTTTCCAAAACCCACCCAAACAAGCTCAACTTTCAAAACCCAAGCATCTGCAGACTCACCAGAACCAATCTAGCAAACCCACCAAAAATCTTTTCAAAATTCAAAACTTGATTTCATGCGGCCATTTCATCAAACAGGTTGCAGACACAAATCAAACAAAACATCAAACAGGCTCACACACAACCCAGTAGATCATCTAGAAAGATTAGCCCAACACTAGCACCCCTGTGAGCTTGCCATTGTCATTAATGGTGAACAACCGAGCAACCCCATGTCACCCCATTGTGGACAGCAGGCTAGATGAAGAACTAGCCGTGCCAACCTTGTCTAGGAGGCAGCCCACCGTCCATCGCCACAGCCTGTCCCAGCCGCGAGCGTTGCCAAGCCCTGGACCACGAGCACGAGACACGCCCAGACCATGCCGAGCGTGCGCCAGAGCGCCACCCTCGACCATCACCCACAAACCGCGCGCCGCCCTCACCGCGTGCATACACGATCACCATCGACCCAGGAGACCGCCAGACATCCATCCCGTTTACCGTGCCACACAGCCACCGCTTGCCGTCAAGACGCCCTCCGCGCAGAACACCGCCCGTTCCAGACCAAACCACACCGCCCCATGCCTCGCGATCATGTCGTTGATCATCGCCAGGAGACACAGCACTGTCCCCTACCCTTTCCCATGCCATTAGCTGCAGTAAGCCGCTTCGACGAGCTCACTCGCCGACGGTCCCCTCGCTCAAGTATAAATAGAGGCCACCCCCGCACGATTTCTTCACACCATCTCACTCCCCTCTCCCCACTGACCGTGCCACACCATCCTCAGAGCAAGCCGAGCACCACCTCGCCGGAATTTCACCGAGCTCGCCCGGGGAGAAGAAGGGAGCCAGCGATTGGAGCCGCCCCAGGAGAAGCCACCGGTACCAGGAGGTTCGCCGTCGTCGACTTTGTCGTTCGCCCGCCTCGATGACCCTCGCCCGTACCCATGTGAGCCCCCAGCACCCCCCACTGGCCGCGCTAGGTTTCGTTCTCGCCGGAGTAGTCTCGCGTCGACGATGACCCTCAGCCGTTGGATTAGAACTAGATCAAACGATCCACGTTGCCCCATACCGCTTCGCCCAACCCGTGTCACCAGCAGTGGGGACACCCACTTACGCAGCCTGGAGCCCTGCTTAGCAGGCCGGCCCGTTAGAATTTCCCGCGCAGCCCAGCAATTCAAATTAAACCTTTTCTTTTTAATTTCAAACACACTTCTGTACCCAACTTCAAAAATCAACCCAGATTGATTCACTGCACCAAATTAAATGAAACCAATTTTGTTGGAAAGGTCTGTGAATGCTTAATCCAAGCCCGTTGGATTCAAGTCATTTGGACCTATAGATCACCCATAGCAAAAATAACAAGGCAGAAGCTTTTCTGCATTCAAACATTTTTCAAATTTAAACCATCAAAGCTTTTGAGTTGATTCCAACTCTCAAAAATCACATTTAACCATACCTTTCAGAATATATAATAATATATAGGTTTACTTGCAGAAATAATGTTCAAGTAATAAAAGAATGCTTCATAAGCATTTCTAGCCACTTTAATTAATTGAAATAAAAGGGTAAAACCTTATTAAATTGTGACACTACTTTAAATCACCTTCCCATGGACTACAATATGTGGTGATGACATGTGTCAAAATGATCCCATGTTTAGTTTGGAGAATATTAAATCTTAAGTAGTTTTTCAATGAGTAGAAATTACTTTTCTAAAAATAAGAAGTTTTAAACCAAGCTTTAACCTTGTAATGTTAGAGATGATGCTAGATCATCTATAGGACCCTTGTGTGTGATGATTGCAAGTAGTTAAGTATTGTTTGGTGATTGTGTACCTCGTATTTATTCATAGACGCTAGTACCGACCAAGGATACTACGAGGAGGAAGGAGGATACTACGAAGAGGAAGCCGAGGAGAACTTCAACCACTGCTCTGCACAAGGCAAGCTTATACTGATATTGATGCAAGCTGATACTATACCAATGCAAGCTAACACTTGCAAGATACCCTACTGATGCCACAAACCCATATTTGTGATATGAATACTATATGCCTTAAGCATATGTGATCATACCTACTTGCTAAACCAATCCTAGTTTTATGGCAAGCTTCTTACTTTATTTTTTTATCAAAGCTTACTTAGAGTCTACCTAAGAGTTTGGTAGATACTAGAAAGTTGTGCTGAAGGTTTCTTAAAGAGCATAAAATTTTGCCTAAGCTAGAAACCTTGATATCAACCTAAGATATAACGTTTGACTTAGTGAAACTCCACTAGTTACCACCCCTCATTAGTACCACCCCCACCTGTAGATGCTAGTGCGAAGCATAAAACTTGATCAACTGTAGATGGGAATACTTGGTGAAAAAATGGTTATGAAAACCTTGGAATGATGGATCATTATATTGAAATGTTTTGGACATGTGTTTCCAAACACTTGGTGATTTTGGTGATGAAAATGTTGAGGCATGAGCCTTAGCCCTTTATACAACTGATGGTTGTCTGGACGCGATACCATTCCAATTTTATGCATAAACCACGATACCGAATATTGGGTAGGGCTTGACTGAAAACTTATATACCTTAGTATTAGTTCCCTCCCGGCCAAGGTCTGAGCTGAGGCTACCTTGTGAAGATTGTCCACCTGTGTAGTACCCAAGATGACAGTGGTCATGGTTGGGAGGCCAAACTCACAGGAGAGGTGCTTATACTAGGGCGTGTAATCGAAAGGTTAGGATTGATTATCCGCATACTGAGTATGGTGAATTCAGGATTTGTTCCTGACGGATGTATCGAATGTTGTTGTGAAAGTGTACAATCTCTGCAGAGTGTCAAACTATTCGAATAGCCACGTCCGCGGTTATGGACAGTTGGAGTGGTCATACAGTTCCCCCGTCAGACTTTTCAAAATGACTTGTGAAATGAATTGAGACTTTGACTTCACCACAACAAAGTTGTGACCTGAATTACAAGATCCCATTTAGGAACTATAAAATTGTGACTAGCTTTGGAACTTAGTAGAGATAAACCTGGCTTTTTGCAAAACAACCCTAGAGCCTAGTGTCCTATTATCCAAAAAAACCCCTTCTCTTGTTAGTATTAGTTTGCGAGTACTTAAAGAGTACTCATGGCTTTGTCCCTGGCTATTCCCATGGCCAGACTATGAAGAAGAGTACCTCGAAGATGGACCCCAGGAAGGTTACGATAACTAGGATCATCTCCCATCTTCAGCATTGCCTGTGACCCCGAAGATGGAGCTTCGCCTACGCTACCGTTATTATTACGTATTCCGCTGCTTGATGTCGTACTAAGAACTGGATCATGAGATCCCCATTTGTGTAAGAACTTATGTATCGTTTGTAATCGATGAAGTATTATGGTATCCAATTCTGTTATGTCTCGCAAAAATGGTAATCCTGGAATTGCGATGTATGGCATAACAGGCATCTAGGATTGAAAAATCCGGGTGTTGACAAGTTGGTATCAGAGCCATCCTGACCATAGGAGACCCTAGTTAGATTGGACGTTGAACCAAAAACTTAGTTTCAAAACCCCTGAACAAAAATATTTACGAAAACTTATTCTCATTCTTACCTCTTTAATTCTTTAATAAAACTTCATGTTCCCCAAAAACTCTTGCAAAATAGATAAAATTTTGACACACTTGATCACTCTGCTAATCTACTCATCCTCTATTTTTATAGATGGACGTCAAGTACAGCAAGTTTTATCAACTTGGGAATGGTGGAGACCTTATCTTTGAGAGGGATCTGGATCAGCTTTCAGAACTTCTAGAGCGTCCGCACCCCGAGTTCTTCGGAGCTCAGCTCAATGATCAAGGAGGAGAAGATCTGCAGTGGCTAATTGTTGCAAGTATCCGAGGAAAAATTGAACCTCCCACAGCGGAGGGAATTAAGTTTACCTTGTGGGAAAACAACTGGCTCGATGGACTTGCCAGAGCAATGCAGGAAGCTCTTTCCCGTCTGTGTGGGCAGAGCATCAATCGGATCAAGGGTACTCGCTTTGAGTTTTTCCCAAGACGTGATGCAAATGGACAACCACTGGAAGCCCCATACCACCCCGAGCTGAAGACTCAATTGGACCACCTTACCTTCATGATGTATGATCGTCAACAAGAGTTGGACAACTGCCGTGACTATTGCAACCACAAGTCTGCCATCATCAAGATGAAGGATCAGACCATCGCCATGCTAGCAAAGGATCGCAAGTCTCGCTGCCGTCAGCTCGACAAGAAGGAGCGCATTATTGCCCGTCTTTGCCATCACATCTCATCTTTGGAAGAGACCATCCACGAGAGGGACATGCAGTTGGAGGAAAGGGAGAATGCCCGAGAGGATCTTCGTGGAGACCCTTACTCCTATCTCAGCGATGACGATGATTTTCTGGAGGATCAGGCCATGGACTTCTTCACCAATGAGGATGATTTCGCCTTCATCGATGATCCTGAAGATGATGAAGCCACAGACTCCGAGGATTAGTAGCACTGAGCACTAGCGTAATGAGTAGTAGTCGGTCCCACTGTATCGTAGATTCCAGAATGGTTCTTAAAACCATCTGTTTTTCCTTGTTGTGGTGTGTGTTGTATTGTGTGCTATGAGTGAATGAATGAAAAAGCAAGTTGCTAGAAAACTTGAGTCAAACTCCAAAAACTTTTCAAAAACCCAAAACCTTAGCAATTTCCCTCTTTTCTCATGATCTATCTAAATCTTCAGATGCCACGTGGAGGAAGTGGTTCAGCCCCGGACCCGATGTTGCAGATCCTGCAAATGTTGACTTGACGCTGAAAGAGCGGAACGTCAAGACAACCTAGCCACTCTGCAACAGATAGCCCAGCTAGCCCACAACAACCAAGGCCATGGAAATCAGGACAACCACGGATCTAAGGTCAAGAATTTCCAGAATACCAACCCACCCGTTTTCACCAAGTCGGAAGAACCCCTAGACGCTGATGATTGGCTGCAAACCATGGAAAATAACTTAGAAGTAGCCGGAGTGGAAGCCAACGAGAAAGTCTTGTTCGCCACCCATTATCTAGCCGGAGATGCCAGGGCATGGTGGAACAGTATTCGTGCAATGACCGGAGCCCAGATGATGACCTGGGAGGAATTCAAGGTCAAGTTTAGCAGAACCCATGTGCCACCAGGTTTAATCAAGGGAATGAGAGACGAGTTCAGAGACTTGAAGCAAGGAAGGATGACTGTAGTGGAATACCGTGACAAATTTTTGTCATTAGCTAGGTATGCCCCGGACAAAATAGACACCGAAGACAAGAAGAAAGAAAGATTCCTCAATGGTCTGCACGACGAGATGCAGACGGTGTTAGTCAATATCCCCTTTGTTGATATTGAAGCCCTTGTAGACTCTGCTATCCAAATGGAAGGAAAGATCAACCAGGCCAATGAGAACCACAAGCGTCGCATGATGCATCAACCAGGAACCCATCAGACCCCAAAGTATCGCCCCAACCCATCTCCAGGATTTGCCCCAAGAACCAACAATTCTATGACCCGTCCGACCTATCCCAACCGTGGAAACCCTAGACCCGGAGGAAATCACAACAACCCCGGCAACTCTAGCAATTTCACCCGTGCCCCACCCAAGTTCAACATCAACAATACTACCACCAACCCCAACACTGCCCCAAGGACTGGAAGCAATGCTGTGCCTATCGCAGCCAAGGACAAGTCACAAGTGACCTGTTATGACTGTGGAAATAAAGGCCACTATTCCAATGAGTGCCCCAACAAGAAGAATGCCACAGCCTAACGCCAATGTCCCAGCTCAGCTGGCCGTGTCCAGCCAGGGAGAAGATTTGCCCAGTGGAATTCACTCAACCGCAATGGCCGTATTTTTCTCATGCATGTCAAGAAGCTCGAAGCGCCAGACGTCGTCTTGGGTATGTTTTCGTTAATTCAGTACTTGCAAGAGTGTTGTTTGATTCGTGCATCGCATTCATTTGTCACCAAGAATTTGCTGCACTAGTAAAATTCAACCAACCAAATTGAAGCATGTGATGATTGTACAAATTCCCGGATCAACCACCAAGGCTAGGCAAATTTGCAAAGCCGTCCCTATCCGAATCCATGGCATAGATTTTTATGCTAATCTAATAGTACTCGGAACTAAAGGTTTGGAAGTAGTACTTGGAATGGATTGGATGTCCAAGCATAAAGGATTGATCGACTGCCAAGAAAGCCATTACCATGACCAGTACCACCGGAATATCGATCGAGCATATATCAAACCTTACCTCGCCAATTCAAGTGTAACAAGAGTCTAGCCCAACCTACCATTGACCAAGTTCGGATAGTGCGAATACCCGATGTATTTCCAAATGTTTTGCCCGGTATGCCCCCAGATCGGGATATCGAGTTTATCATCGAACTAATCCCTAGAACAGGACCCATAGCCTAGAGACCCTATAGTATGAACCCGTAACTAGAAGAATGAAGAAGCAATGGATTCCATGCTAGAAATCGGATTGATCCAACCGAAAAGTGCCCCCATGGAGATCACCTGTCTTGTTCGTGAACAAGAAGGATGGAGGTAACCGTTTGTGTACGGATTATCGAAAGTTGAATGATGTCACCATCAAGAACAAGTACCCTTGCCTAAGATAGAAGATTTGTTTGATCGGTTGACCGTGCCTGTGTGTTTTCTAAGATTGATCGTAGGGTGGCTATCATCAACTCAAAATTCGTAGAGGATATCCCAAAGACCTTCACCACGGATATGGATTGTATGAGTATGCAGTCATGTCTTTTGGATTAACCAATGCCCCCGCTTATTTCATGAATCTCATGAATAAGATTTTTATGGACTTCCTGGATAAGTTTGTCGTTGTTTTCATCGATGACATTCTGATTTATTCCAAATCAGAAGAAGAACATGAGCTACACCTAAGGACCATTCTTGGAACCCTTAGAGAGCATCAGTTGTATGCAAAATTTAGCAAATGTGAATTCTGGTTACAGGAAGTAGGATTCCTCGGCCACATTGTATCAGCCGGAGGAATTGCCGTTGACCCTGCCAAAGTGAAAGATGTATAAGATTGGCAAGCCCCAACCACTCAAACCCAAGTTGTGCTTTTATCGGATTGGCGGGATATTACCGCAAATTCGTAGAAGGATTCTCGAGTATAGCCCGACCCATGACCCAATTGCTGAAGAAGGACAAGAAGTTTGAATGGACCAAAAAATGTGAAGCAAGTTTTCAAGAACTCAAGAGGAGATTGATTTCAGCCCCAATCTTGATCATGCCGGATATCACGAAGCCCTTCGATGTGTATTGTGACGCATCCAAGATTGGTCTCGGATGTGTGCTAATGCAAGAAGGCAAAGTTATATCTTATCTATCGCGACAATTGAAGCAACATGAACAAAATTACCCAACCCATGACCTCGAACTCGCAGCCGTAGTTCTAGCCCTAAAGACATGGAGACATTACCTGATGGGAAACCGTTGTGAGATTTATTCGGATCACAAGAGCCTAAAGTATATATTCACTCATAAGGAGCTGAATATGAGGCAGAGAAGATGGATTGAGCTAATCAAGGATTACGACCTGGACATTCACTATCACCCTGGAAAAGCCAATGTGGTAGCCGATGCCCTTAGCAGATTGCCGTGCCGCTTGAACTCCATGATTTTGAAGGAGCAACCAAGTTTGCACAAAGAAATGGAAGATTTTTGAGTAGAATTAGTAAGTGAAGGATTTTTGGCTAGCATCGAACTTCAGCCCACTTTGATCAGTCAGATTAAAGAGGCGCAGAAGGGAAATGCCAGTATCGACGGAATCAAGCGTCGTATCGGTACAGGCAAAGTACCCGGATTCACCGAGGACGAAGAAGGAGTTCTATGGTACAAAGGACGCCTTTGTGTACCAGCAGATTCGGAGTTGAAAGATGTTATCTTGAACGAGGCTCATGATACACTTTATTCTATCCATCCGGGAGGAACTAAGATGTATCAAGATTTGAAAGAGCAATTTTGGTGGCATAAGATGAAGAGAGAAATCAGAAGCTATATCGCCAAGTGTGATATATGTCAGCGATTCAAGGCAGGACATCAAAGACCCGCTGGATTGTTGCAACCTTTGCAAATTCCGGAATGGAAATGGGATTCTGCAGGAATGGACTTTATCACTGGACTACCTACTTCTAGTAGGGGAAATGACTCTATTTGGGTCATAGTGGACAGATTGTCCAAAGTTGCCCATTTCTTGCCCGTCAAAACTACCTATCAGAGTTCGAAGCTAGCGGAGTTATACATCGCTAGGATCATTAGTTTGCACGGAGTCCCCAAGAACATAGTCTCGGATCGAGGAACTCAGTTTACCTCGAGATTCTGGAAGAAAGTCCAAGAAGGTTTAGGAACCCGCCTAGATTTCAGTACCGCGTATCACCCTCAGACCGATGGACAAACGGAGCGAGTAAACCAAATAATCGAAGATATGCTTAGAGCATGTGTGCTAGAATATGGATCCAAGTGGGAAGACTGTCTGCCGTTTGCAGAATTTTCCTACAACAATAGTTACCAAGCCAGTTTGCAAATGGCCCCATTTGTATTTATGTACGGAAGAAAGTGCCGCACCCCTTTGAACTGGTCGCAAGTAGGAGAGAGTCAGATTTTCGGACCCGACATCCTACGAGAAGCAGAAGAGAAGGTTCACAAGATTCGTGAACACCTCAAGACAGCCCAATCCCGACAAAAGAGTTACGCCGACAAGAGACGTCGAGACCTCGCCTTCAACATCGGAGATTTTGTTTATCTGAAAGTGTCGCCATTGAAGGGAATGCAACATTTCCAACTCAAAGGAAAGTTAGCCCCCAGATATATCGGACCTTTCAAAATTTTGAACCGTCAAGGAGAAGTATCGTATCAACTGGAACTACCTGAAGAGATGTCAGCGGTGCACAATGTGTTCCATATCTCGTTACTTCGCAAATGTCTCGAAGTCCCCGAGAAGACCGAAGTGTTCAAGAATATCGATCACTGGACCATCGAGATGAACGATGACCTAACCTATCCCGAAGTACCCATCCGTATATTGGAAGAAGCCTTTCGAACTACTAGAACCCGAAGCATCAAGTTTCTCAAGATTCAGTGGATCAACCACACAGAAGAGGAGGCTACCTGGGAACGTGAAGATCACATCAGAACGGAGTTTCCAGATATCTTCAAATCCTAGGTAATCTTTTCGTCCTTTTCAAATCTCGGGAAGAGATTTTGTTTAAGGGGGGAAGGTTTGTAACATCCCAAAAATATCAAACTTAGATCATCAAAACACTAATCATCAAGTTTAGGGTTAACAAAAACTTTTCTAAATGAATTCATGAATGCATGTATATGTGTATGCATGGATTTTGAATTTCTTTAAAAACCACCTTGTTTGTGTGAACCATTGCTTGTAAAATGTTTCTTAGGTGAAAATAACATCATCTAAAACATTTCCCACACCTTTCCTAAAGACAAGTAAATCAAAACAAATATATTAAGTGAATGGTCATTTTGACCAATTTAAGTCCCATGCCTACTTTGGCTGTCTCAAACTTTCAAAACCTAACAGAAACTTTTCTGGATCTTTGCACCCCTTGAATGTACTCATAACAGAGTATCAAGGCCCACTTTGTGATCATCCAGAAACTTTCAAATGCATAGTTTAAATGACAATTCAAAATTGAATCTTCTTCATATGGGAAGATCCCACTTTTCCAAAACCCACCCAAACAAGCTCAACTTTCAAAACCCAAGCATCTGCAGACTCACCAGAACCAATCTAGCAAACCCACCAAAAATCTTTTCAAAATTCAAAACTTGATTTCATGCGGCCATTTCATCAAACAGGTTGCAGACACAAATCAAACAAAACATCAAACACTATAGTGTGCAGTGTTTTGAGCCTAACTTGTTCCCTAGTTAGCTCACACACAACATAGTAGATCATCTAGAAAGATTAGCCCAACACTAGCACCCCTGTGAGCTTGCCATTATCATTAATGGTGAACAGCCGAGCAACCCCATGTCACCCCATTGTGGACAACAGGCTAGAGGAAGAACTAGCCGTGCCAACCTTGTCTGGGAGGCAGCCCACCGTCCATCGCCACTGCCTGTCCCAGCCACGAGCGTTGCCAAGCCCTGGACCACGCGCACGAGACACGCCTAGACCATGCCGAGCGTGCGCCAGAGCGCCACCCTCGACCATCACCCACAGACCGCGCGCCGCCCTCACCGCGTGCATACACGATCACCACCGACCCAGGAGACCGCCAGACATCCCCGTTTGCCGCCCCGTGCCATACAGCCACCACCCGCCGTCGAAGACGCCGCCTCTGCCGCGCAGAACACCGCCCGTTCCAGACCAAACTGCACCGCCCCATGCCTCACGATCATGTCGTTGAGCATCGCCAGGAGACACAGCACCGTCCCCTACCCTTTCCCATGCCATTAGCTGCCTGTAACGTCGCCCCCGACGAGCTCACCTTACGCCCCGACGGTCCCCTCGCTCAAGTATAAATAGAGGCCACCCCCGCACGATTTCTTCACACCATCTCACTCCCCTCTCCCCACTGACCGTGCCACACCATCCTTAGAGCAAGCCGAGCACCACCTCGCCGGAATTTCACTGGAGCCTGCCGCTGCCGGAGAAGAAGGGAGCCAGCGATTGGAGCCGCCCCAGGAGAAGCCACCGGTACCAGGAGGTTCGCCGTCATCGACTTCATCGTTCTCCCGCCCTCGCCTGCACCCGGTGAGCCCCAGCACCCCCAGCGGCGCTAGGTTTCGTTCGCGGAGTTGTCTCGCGTCGACGATGACCCTCAGCCGTTGGATTAGAACTAGATCAAACGATCCACGTTGCCCCATACCACTTCGCCCAACCCGTGTCAGCGCAGTGGGGACACCCGCTTCGCGAGCCAGGGAGCCCTGTGCTTAGCAGGCGGCCCGTTAGAATTTCCTCATGCCCAAAGAATTCAAATTAAACCTTTTCTTTTTAATTTCAAACACACTTTTGTACCCAACTTCAAAAATCAACCCAGATCGATTCAGTGCACCAAATTGAATGAAACCAATTTTGTTGGAAAGGTATGTGAATGCTTAATCCAAGCGCGTTGGATTCAAGTCATTTGGATCTATAGATAACCCATAGCAAAAATAACAAGGCAGAAGCTTTTCTGCATTCAAACATTTTTCAAATTTAAACCATAAAAGCTTTTGAGTTGATTCCAACTCTCAAAAATCACATTTAACCATACCTTTCAGAATATATAAAAATATATAGGTTTACTTGCAGAAATAATGTTCAAGTAATAAAAGAATGCTTCATAAGCATTTCTAGCCACTTTAATGAATTGAAATAAAAGGGTAAAACCTTATTAAATTGTGACACTACTTTAAAACACCTTCCCATGGACTACAATATGTGGTGATGACATGTGTCAAAATGATCCCATGTTTAGTTTGGAGAATATTAAATCTTAAGTAGTTTTTAATGAGTAGAAATTACTTTTCTAAAAATAAGAAGTTTTAAACCAAGCTTTAACCTTGTAATGTTAGAGATGATGCTAGATCATCTATAGGACCCTTGTGTGTGATGATTGCAAGTATTTAAGTATTGTTTGGTGATTGTGTACCTCATATTTATTCATAGACGCTAGTACCGACCAAGGATACTACGAGGAGGAAGGAGGATACTACGAAGAGGAAGCCGAGGATAACTTCAACCACTGCTCTGCACAAGGCAAGCTTATACTGATATTGATGCAAGCTGATACTATACCAATGCAAGCTAACACTTGCAAGATACCCTACTGATGCCACAAACCCATATTTGTGATATGAATACTATATGCCTTAAGCATATGTGATCATACCTACTTTGCTAAACCAATCCTAGTTTTATGTCAAGCTTCTTACTTTATTTTTTTATCAAAGCTTACTTAGAGTCTACCTAAGAGTTTGGTAGATACTAGACAGTTGTGCTGAAGGTTGCTTAAAGAGCATAAAATTTGGCCTAAGCTAGAAACCTTGATATCATCCTAAGATATAACGTTGGACTTAGTGAAACTCCACTAGTTACCACCCCTCATTTGTACCACCCCCACCTGTAGATGCTAGTGCTAAGCATAAAACTTGATCAACTCTAGATGGGAATACTTGGTGGAAAAATGGTTATGAAAACCTTGGAATGATAGATCATTCTATTGAAATGTTTTGGACATGTGTTTCCAAACGCTTGATGATTTTGGTGATGAAAATGTTGAGGCATGAGCCTTAGCCCTTTATAAAACTGATGGTTGTCTGGATGCGATACCATTCCAATTTTTGCGTACAACCACAATACCCGAATATTGGGTAGGGCTTGAATGGAAACTTATATACCTTAGTATTAGTTCCCTCCCGGCCAAGGTCTGAGCTGAGGCTACCTTGTGAAGATTGTCCACCTGTGCAGTACCCAAGATGAGAGTGGTCATGGTTGGGAGGCCAAACTCACAGGAGAGGTGCTTATACTAGGGCGTGTAATCGAAAGGTTAGGATTGATTATCCGCATACTGAGTATGGTGAATTCAGGATTTGTTCCTGACGGATGTATCGAATGTTGTGGTGAAAGTGTACAATCTCTGCAGAGTGTCAAACTATTCGAATAGCCGCGTCATGATTATGGACGATTAGTGGCCATACTGTTCCCCCGTCAGACTTTTCAAAATGACTTGTGAAATGAATTGGGACTTTGACTTGACCACAACAGAGTTGTGACCTGAATTACAAGATCGCATTTAGGAACTATAAAATTGTGACTAGCTTTGGAACTTAGTAGAGATAAACCTGGATTTTTGCAAAACAACCCTAGAGCCTAGTGTCCTATAATCCAAAAAACCCCCTTCTCTTGTTAGTATTAGTTTGCGAGTACTTAAAGAGTACTCATGGCTTTGTCCCCCGGCTATTCCCATGGCCAGACTATGAAGAAGAGTACCTCGAAGATGGACCCTAGGAAGGTTATGACAACTAGGATCATCTCCCATCGTCAGCATTGCCTGTGACCCCGAAGATGGAGCTTCGCCTACGCTACCATTATTATTATGTATTTCGCTGCTTGATGTTGTACTAAGAACTGGATCATGAGATCCCCATTTGTGTAAGAACTTATGTATCGTTTGTAATGGATGAAGTACTATGGTATCCAATTCTATTAGGTCTCGCAAAAATGGTAATCCTGGGATTGCGATGTATGGCATAACAGGCATCTAGGATTGAAAAATCCGGGTGTTGACACTCTGTAGGAGGTTCTTTGATAAACTAGTTTCTCTTGTAGATATATCATATCTCTATAGCTTTGTTGAAAAACTTTTGTAAAACATTTGTAAACCCTTTGGAAAAGGTTTTAAGAAAACACTAGGATTGGGTCACCCATCTGTTTTTCCTTCCGGACATCCCATGACCAAACTCCTTCCTCCATTTTCCGACCATCCCATGGTCAAATCATTTTCCAGCCATTGCTTTTTCGGAAGTCCTTTTTGAAATCAAAACCATCACCGCTATACAGCCGCCAGCACAATCTTCCATGACCGAGGACTCAACAATTCGAATAGATTTACACTCTGCAGAGGTTGTACACTTTACCCACACCATCCGATTACGCGTCCCTGATCTACACCGATCGTGGGTCAAATAACTGGCCAATACCTTCCGGATGCCCGCTCTAGTATAAATGCCTACCCTATGATGTTAATCCCCTCAAAACCGGGATGCCCTATATAGTTACAAAGGCAACCGGAGCGTGTTTTGCACCTCGGCGGGTGTGTGCTTTCAATGAGGGGCTCATAGTATCACGTGGAGGCCCACAGACCCTTTGTTCCCTCTCCCGGTCGATGCTACGCATGGACCATTTGTCTGGATAGGACCCACCCTCCAGGGATTGTTTGCCCTTGTAGTAGTGCGAGGCCCCTATACCAGATTAGACAAACTTCCAAGCCTCGTCCCATTCTAGAGTAATGTGGTTGCACTGGTTAATTGTTCTATCTTCAAAACTGGCCAGACCGACGTGTTTTCGTAAACATTTTTCCTCCATCATTCGTCTAACCCTTTTTATAAGACTCAGCAAGGTTTTCTCATAAAACATTTTTGTAAGCCTTTTTCCAGGGTCTTCCCATCCCATAGTTTTGCTTCGGCTAAAACAGGGTTCCAAAGGGGCATGGTGTTATACACCATCTAACTTACTAGGGGAAGAATAGGTCTCCTCAAAGGTACTGTACTAGTAGTACAAACATGTAATGACTCGGAGGAGCCAAGCCACTACCAGGTATAAAACATTACACAATAGAACAATGCATTTTATATATTGTAGAAGATAAAACATGCCTAGTAAAATCAGTACAGCAAGGGCTTATGAGCAAGAAGGTGGCTTGCCTCTAACCTGCGAGATGCCCGTGACTACTTTAGAAAACCAGAATATCGATAATAATAATAATGATAGCAATAATAATGCTCTAAGGCTTCCTTCTCCTGGCCGACACACAATCGCAACTATCGTCGTTATCTAGCATACATGCACACAAAGAACACCACCATCAATACAAGGCATACAAGCATCAAACCCTAATACCATCAAAGTATAATCACATGATATAAAACATTAGGTTTGAAATAATGTATTTGGAAAGATTGGAAAGTGTCTTGGAGCATTTGAAGGAAACCGATATGGGTTTTATAGTCTAGAAACTAGATAGTAGAGGGATTTTGGTCCAAGGACATATTCAGTAGGATAACATTTTATAAAAATGC
This sequence comes from Avena insularis, assembly GCA_023614405.1. Lineage (NCBI taxonomy): Eukaryota > Viridiplantae > Streptophyta > Magnoliopsida > Poales > Poaceae > Avena > Avena insularis. The sequence continues at coordinate 87,224,354 of CM042685.1, read as the reverse complement.
TATCATCAGATAGGTATTGATAAAATGAAACCAACCAAAGTGGTTTCACTATTTTATCAATTACCATTGATTTATAGTGATTTTTAGAGTGAATAATACTATAGTTTTAGAAAATAATTAACCAGAAAGTTTCTGGATCTCCCAAAATTATTTCTTCGGGTGATTAAGTAGTATTTGATGGACTTATTCACAAGGAGTTGGAATCAACTCAAAATAATTAATGAAATACCCTCAGGAAAATACCAAAGTCACAATTGGATGTTATTTGTCTTTTTCACCAGATTAAATCTATAAGGGTTTTTGATATGATTCCAAAGATACAAGTTAGGTATTTGAGTCACCTTTCAGTATAATTTTGATACACTCAAGTGAAAAATCACGAGAGGAAACATGATCAATATAGTCCTTGGAACGGAGTTTGATTTGACGATAACCAAAATCAAATCAAAGGCGGGGAAAGATAACATATCCACAACGGAGATACTATCTTGTTTCAACACGAACACAACTAGACATCCCTTTAAGAAGGAACTGAGTTGGATAGAACTTTTGTCTTACAATTCTCCAAGTTGTTATTTAAGCTCAACCAACTAGTTCAGGGTTATCCAGTACGGATCCTTGGAGAAAGGAGCAGTTCAGAAAACTTGCTTGCTCAAGAACTTTGACAACACGGTCATGTGGCAACATGGCGATACTTCTTAGAAGACATCGAGAATATCATGGACCACCGATATGTCACTTAGCTCAGGAGGAAAACTTGCTTGGTAAGGCAAGATGACATAGTATCAGACTTTCGGCACGAACCTAACTCTTTGACCGAAGAGAGTGTTCTAGGATAGCGGACTTGGTAGCGCAATCATCCTTTGCTTAGTGATAGGGTTAACCATCACACTAAGAATGATACAAATGTCCTTGAAGTTCAAAGCAATAAGAATTGCTAAGAATTTTAGATGGCCACATCAGTATGCACACGCATCATTCACGAGCATGAAATCTCGAGGAAGGGTGGGTAAATATGTGTAAAAGCATCACTTCATTAAGAGGGTCATGCGACTCAGCACGACCTCTTAGTATAAAAAGGGTGTGATACTTTAAGGTAGAACATAACATAAGCTAATCAACACTTATTGATTTCTGGATTACAAAACTTTAACCTGGTCTTAGAAATGACGAGGTACTGGAGTTTGTTTCTCCTGACATCCCGAACCGGTTTGTCATGATGGACCACAAGAGTAGATTGCGTCGGAAGACACCAATGCACACTACTGCTTGGCTACCAACTGGTAGGCAATGGTGGGAAAGCAACAAGGGTAAGGAACATGCTGAGAATAGAATCCCGATATGTAGATGCATAAGTCAACAATCTTCCGAAAACCAATGCATAGAAAAGGAAGGTGTGGCAGAGTCACGAGCACAGATGTGAGACTCTCGAGGAGTACCCTTGTCGTGATCTTTTTGGTTCCATTAAAGAACATCTGCCATAGCTTGTGGTAGGGGAAGTCCTTTATCGTCACTGTTCACTAGCGAGAATATCCAAAAGCTTGAAGGCTATACTAGAAGGTACTAGCCATCCTGAGGTAGTGTGTAAACATTAACGCCAGGGGTCAACAAAATGGATCTTTTGGATAAAGATCAGCTTCATGTACAAGATTCAGAACACCGGAATACAGCACATCAGGGATCTTAGGTTCAAGTCCGAGGGTTAAAACCCAAAGAAAGGAATAACTACTACTTGAGTGAAACATCGTACATTACAAGATAGTAATCACGAGGTAACTTCCAAGAGAAGAAACAACTTTGGAAGTACCCAAACAAATGAAAAGAAGGAACACGAGGTGAAAGGAGACCTCGAAGCCTAGAATAGAACTTTATGGATCCTACAATATAATATTGTGGGTCCAAAAGATAGAGAGATCATGATAGAAAGGAAACTCTCAGAAGAAACAGAACAAAGGAAAACAGGTAACGCACACAACTGACTCTAGAGAACTCAACACTAGGCCAAATGGTTGAGAACTGGTATGCATGAAGAGGCACCTAAGTTTTGAAGAAAGAGACAAGATAACAAAACTTTCCAAATAAACACAAGATAAGATGACCCAGAATTAGAGCGAAACTAGAAAAGGAGTAAAAGAAGCATACGAGAGTTTTTGCACATAGTTTTCATCTTTTAAAATAGTTTTCACAAACACTAGACTCAACATTGACCAATAGAAAGGTTTCCTATAGTCGATACTGCTCTGATACCAAAACCTGTGACACTCCCGGGATTAAGGCTAGACAAATCCCAGACCATAATCTGAACATAAGCCTAACCTAATCTCGAAAGCGTACCGAGAGAGAATCGGTAACACAATAGTGACCGTATGACATAAAAATTATTACAGCAAGCTCATAACTGAGCGAAGAACAAAAATATTACAAGCATAGGTCACTGACCAAAAACATCAAACAACGGAAGGCAAATTATGCTATTAAGTATAGCAAACTTAACAAATGGCCTAAGAGGCCTGAAGCATAACGATGATGTCCAATCCATAGATCCCAGACTGCCGACTGGGAACTCCAAACTACTCGTCGATGTCGATGCCATGAAGAACTCATCTTCTATGGTAACACTTAATCTGCTGCAAAAGTATCAACGAAGCAAGGGTGAGTACAGGGTGTACTCTGCAAGACTTTTGGCTGCTGGAGTTATTTTGCATAAAGCCATCTTTGTTTTGTAAAACAAGAGGGAGAAGAATCTCGACTAAACAGAATATTTTAAAAGGAGATAAGAGAGCGATATCTCTAGCTTTGATCATCTTTTGATATCCACCAAATCATCATCATCTGAACCTATCTAGGATCACCTCCTCGATCCCTGAGGAAGCATCCTTAAGCACACATTACTTAACTTGCCAACTTTTACGATTAGTTTCAAGTTCTCTATGATCTTCACGTCCGTTCCCCAGTTCGTCCATAACCGCGGACGCGGCCTTTCGAAAAGATTATTAACCCTGCAGGGGTGTACAACTTTACCCACACGTACTAACCTTCTCTTAATGACACTAGTAGTATCCCTCTTCCTTGGAAGCCTGGCAGAGGGTGGTTAGACACGACCTTTACCTTGCTTTCGCCGAGACCATGAGTCACGCACTAGGGAGATGCCGCTGTAACGGTCTAATCCCGAAGTCGGTCCTTAATGATGTGCGCAGGGTTCAAGATTACGGATGCCGGGCATCCCTTGTTCCCGGCCACGCTTACCTACCTGTTATGAATGCACCTCCTTCACCTCCATTCAAGAACAGCCAAAATGCGTATGTCGAATGGAAAGCCCGAACTATGTGACGCATGAAATCTACTTGGCAAGTTAGTTGGTCGAGGGGTTTCCAGGATCCCGTGTGGCTGTACTTTCGTCTTTGTTCAAGAGGCAAGAACGTTGGGTCCTAAGGGTGGCAAGTATGGGACTGCAAAAACCACAACCCTCGTGGCCTCCCATACAAGCCTTAGTATGTTTAACTTTCATCCCTGATCTTACCACGTCATCCTGTCAAACTAGGTTCATTCGCAACTCTGATTCATCAACCATATGGACCAGTGGTAATAGCTAAGCATGGCTAAGCACAACAGATGTAACAGCTCTAGCAGCGCTTCACAAGCCAAACCCTAGTTATGCTAGGAGCAGTGGATCAGGGAATATAATGTTCAAAGGTAACCTGCATCAGATAGGATTACTCCATCTATCGATAAAAGACTTTGGAATTGTATGCACATGGCAAGAATGAAAATACTTTGAAAGCATAGGATTATATCATGTGTGGGGCTTCGCTTGCCTTTGCCAGTTGATATCTAGAAAGTAGAGTTCCGGACACCAGGTACTTGACTTGATTACAGTTGGTCAAGTATTGGTCTTCGAGCTTTGACGGTGTTGATCTCGGTCTTCAATCTCAATCTCGATTCCGATATCGTATTCTATCGGAGAGGAACCAAACACCGAAAAGAGAGGGAAACAATCAACACATGGCATCGATGCAATGCACAAACAAGGATGATGATATGACAAGTTGATTACTATTGAAATGTAAACCCTAAAGCATGCTTGACCATTTAATCGAGGTTCCGAGGGGTATAATCCCTAATTTGGGGAAACTCCGAATGTATATGAGAGCGTGTATTTATTTCTTCTAATAAAACTTGTCATGAAAGTTGTTTATCAATGCATTATGATAGCTTAAATAGATAGATCTCATTTTTCTGAACATTTTGATATATTATTTGTATTTTTCTGAATTATAAATAATTAGTTATTGAATTTACAAGATTTAAATCAATTATTAATCATTTTAGGAAATTATAAACATTTTTAGAATATTTAAATTATTTCCAGCTTGGGCCCACATGTCTTAACTTTAATCATTTCAGACAAAAATTATGAAAATTGTTAAATTGCTGACAGGGGTTGCCCACAGGGGTATTTATAATTTCCAGAAAATATTTACAAAACATTTTAATAAAAGAAAAGGGGATTATGACCTCATGCTGAACTCAGCATGATGTCAGCAATGGAGGTGCTCCCAGGTCACACGCGAACCCGTCGATTGGGAGCGTCCCAGGATGCGCGAGCGAGCTCGTTCGAGAGAGGGAAGTGAGGCGGTCCTTCTAGCGGTGGCGCTGCCCTTGAATGGTCGTCGGAGCTGGACAAACAACAGACATATGCGGTGGCTTACGGCAGAGTATGGTGCGAGCTCAAACCAGAGCCAGAGAAGGATAGCAGAGAGCACCTGGAGGTCTAGTAGCTCACCACGATCGCGACTAGAGGGTCAGCGAGGCGAGATGCAGTCGATATCAGCGACGATTGACCATGGCGACCGTCGGGGAAAACAACAACAGTGAGGTCGATGAAGAGAAAACAGGCTGGATTCACTTAGGAAGGTGGACGAGTACACCACGGCGAGTCTCATGGCCATCACACATGGGCGAGGAGGAGCTTGAATCGGCGGCGCAAAGCGGTGGCGGTGAACTAGGGTTTCGGCTAGAAGGGGAAAAATGCGAGAAGTCACAAGGAAGGGTGAAATGGGTATGGGAGAGAGAGTGGATCACGACATTCTCATGGAGGTATTATCCTCGCGAGGGAACCACAGCGGCGGCGCAAATCATAGCGGCGAGGCGACGGACGGCGTTGGCGTGTCCAAGCACCTTCTTGGCTCGAGGAGGAAGAAGACAACGAACGGGTAAGTGGGCCTGGTCCGTGTTGGGCCGCGCTGGCGCTTGCTGCTGCATGGCTAGGCGGCAGGGAGGGACATTAAAGGTGGGCTTCGGCCCAGGTAGAACTAGGAACAGATTTTCTTCCTGAAATCTATTTCTATTTTCTTTTTTCTCTTTTCCTTTGTATAATCATTTGTAATCTGTTTTGTATTCTTTAAAATAGTAAATAGGTTCAGAATATTTTGAAATACACATGGCCCTCCTTAATATATTAAAAGGTCCATGTAGACTTATTTGTTGAAGCATTGGTAGCATTTCCCAATGCATTACTTAGATAGGGAAAAAATACCAAAGTTGTTTTTCCAAACCTTTTTCAATGCATTTTCTCTTAACAAAATATGCATGAATGCTCATGATGCACAATCAATTCCTAATTAGGGAATAATAAAACTGGGGTTGTTACAGGTTTCATAACCATTTTCACCAAGTATTCCCATCTAAAGGTTATCAAGTTTTATGCTTAGCACTAGCATCTACAAGTGGGGGTAAATAATAATGAGGGGTGGTAAACACGTGTATCTTATCTAAGTTTAATCTCATGCCTTAGGATGACATCAATATTATCTACTTAGGTCAAGTTTTATGCTCTTTATGCTACCTTCAAATATCTTTCTAATATATAAGTAAGCTCAAATAAAAGCTTTGATAAAGAAATAAAATACTATTCTTGCAATTAAAACTAGGATTGGTATCATCAAATGTATCTATCCAAGCATGCTTAATTCATTGCATAGGTTATCTAACTTTCATAATTTCAAGTGTTAGCTTGCATAATTGCAAGTATAAGATTGCTTAGACAGTAGCTTGTAAATATTAGCTTGCTAATTCAACTAGTAGTATTAGGCTTTCCTTGTGCAGAGTAGTGGTTGAAGTTCTCCCCGGCTTCTTCCTCATAGTACCCTTCTTCCTCCTCATATCCTTGGTCGGTACTAGCATCAATAAATAAATACGAGGTACACAATCACCACACAATTCTTAACTACTCTATTTATCACACAAAGATTCACACTAGATGATCTAGCATCATCACTATTGTCACAAATATTAAAACACTTGTCTTATTTATTTTATTTTAACAAAGTAATTTATACTCATTGAAAAACTACTTAAGATTTAATATTCTCCAACTAAAACATGGGATCATGTTGACACATGTGATCACCACATATTTCAGTACATGAGAAAGTGATTTAAAGTGGTGTCACAATTTAATAAGGTTTAACCTTTTTATTCTAATTAAATAAAATGACTAGAATGGCCTATGAAGCATTCTTTTATTACTTGCTCATTATTTCCGCATGTGACCCTATATATTTTTATATATTCTGAAAGGTACGGTTAAATGTGATTTTTGAGAGTTGGAATCAACTCAAAAGCTTTTATAGTTGAATTTGGAGAAATTTTTGAATGCAGAAAAGCTTCTGCCTTGTCATTTTTACCATGAGTGATCTACAAATCTAAATGGTTTGAATCCGACGGGCTTGGATTAAGCACTCTAGTACCTTTCTAACAAAATTGGTTCCATGCATTTTGGTTCAGTGCATCGAGCTGGGTTGATTTTTGAATCTAGGTACAAAACTGGGTTTGAAATTAAATGAATAAATCTAAATTTGAATTGTTGGGTCACGCGGGATGTTAAACTGGGACGGCCCACTACGCACAGCGTGCGCGGGCTGGTTAAGTGAGCGACCCCACTCGTCAGTGAGACAGCGAGTGGTGAAGCGGTATGGGTGAAGATCTAGCTCTAATCGAACGGCTGCGGTTCATCATCCACGTCGAACAACGCCGACGAGACAGAACCGTAGAGCGGCAGTGGGGGTCATGGGAGGCTCACCGGGGCTCCGGCGATGGTCGCCGATGGGGGCGAATGAAAAAGTCGACGACGGCGGTCCTCCTGGTACCGGAAGCTTCTCCTGGGGCGGCTCTAATCGACGGCGCCTCTCCTCCTCTACAGCAGCGAACTCCGGTGAAATTCCGGCCACCCGGTGCTCGCCTTGCTCCGGGAGTGAGTGGGGGGTATCAATGGAGGTGGGGAGTGAGATGGTGTGAAGAGTTTGAGCTAGGAAGGCCTCTATTTATAGTGCAATGAGGGGACCGAATGGCGCGGGATGAGATCATTGTGGTCATCGGCACAACGTACTAATGGCATGGGCGACGATAGGGGGCGGTGTGTTGCCTCCTGGCGAAGCTCCACGGTTTGATGGCGCGGCGAGGGGCGGTGAGGAACGGTCGGAACATCGCGGCGCTTTGGGCGGGTCCGACGACAATTTTAATGGCACACAGAATGCATGGTCCTCGCGGCGGAAGCAGGGGTTGTCTGGCAGTGCTGGTCTTTGGCGATAACGCCTCAAGCGAGGTGGGCCTTGATCTGTGGGCTCGTGTCGCTGACGGCGCACTGGCGCGCTCTCAGCACACACGTAGAGAAACTGGGCACGATCTTGGTGGGCGGTCTAGTGGCTGGCTGCACTCGGGGCTTGGACAGGGGTGGCGGTGGATGGTGGTCAGTGCTCCACACATGCTTGCTAGGCTTGAGGCTGCTCCTAGCTCGCTGTCGACTTGGGGGTGGCAAGTTAGGCTCAAAATGCTCACTATTGATGGCCATTGCATGCTCACAATGGTTCTAAGGATTGTTAAAGAGGCTAGATGATCTACTAAGAGCTTGCTGCAACCAGAGAGGGAACAAGGTTGGCCAAAATCACTGCTCCTAATAGTGTTTGATGTTTGTTTGTTTGCAGCTGACAAGGTGTTTGATGAAATGGCCGAAAGAAATTCAAATTTGAATTTTGGATTCAAACTTGGTGGGTTTTCTAGGTACATACTAGGGAGTATCTGGTTAGTTGGATTGGTCAAGGGGCACTAGTTTGGTTGGGTTTCGAAAAGGTGTGATCTTGACATATCATAAAGATTCAATTTTGAATTGTTATTTGAATGTGATTGCCAAATGTTTATGCAAGTTTGAAAGGTGGTCTTTGATTCACTTTTAGTTGGTCTTGCAAGGGGTGAAAAGAAATGGAAAAGTTTCTGTTTGAAATCTTGTACTAGAAACACTCAAAGTGACCTAGTGAGCAAGATTGGCAAAATGACCATTTGCTTTATTTTTTTTGTTTTTGATTTTCTCTTGATTTGTTTATTATTGGAAATGTTTTAGATCATGTTGTTTTCATCTTTAAACCATTTATTGCTATTTAGGTTAATCACATAAGTCCATTCATGCATTCATAAAATCATCATATACACACATGCATTCATTTGGTTTTTATTTCTTTCAAAGTTTTTGTTAGCCCTAATTTTATTGATTAGAATTTGATAATCATGATCAATATTTTTGGGATGTTACAAACCTTCCCTCCTTATACAAAATCTCGTCCCGAGATTTTATAAAGAAGAAAAAAGATTACCTAGGATTTAAAGAGATCGGGAAACTTCGTCCTGATGTGGTCTTCTCGCTCCTAGGTAGCTTCTTCTTTGGTGTGGTTGTTGGGGATATGCTATATGGGTATCCTTATAGCATTTCTCTTATCCAGCTAATCCGGGTGGCCCATAGTCGGTAGCATGGCCTATGTCCTGCTAGGCGGCCCAATTAGGTGGATCCAGAAGGGAGGCCCATGCCGGATAAAGGAAGGCTACGGTGGAGTCACCAACGTACCGGGAGCCTTGGAGTGCAAGATACACAAGACTAGTAATAGATGGTGTAGGATTCTATAACCTGTCCAGCTAGGACTGTTCCCTATAACCCTAGGACCTGTCGACTATATAAGTCGGGCCTATGGGAGCCTTTAGGGCACAACTTCAGACGATCATAGATAACTTCACACAACCTCGCACAGCGAACCTATTTCTGTAACTCGGCGTATTTCCATTATAGTGATTTATAGCAGGAGTAGGATTCCGCCACCGTCGTGGGATCTGAACCTGGGTCAGCTGTGTTACCTCGTACCCGTCAACCGTCCGCCTTACCCCACGTCTCTAAACACGCACTGTGAGGACCCCTCCATGGCGTACTCATCGGCAATACACGACAGTTGGCGCCCACCCTGTGGCAAGAGGCGCTTCAGGCTCTTCGGCGGGCGAGGACCAAGATCTTCGCGGTAATCGGTGAAACCGTAGCCATCGGTCGCGTTCTCTTCTCCGGCTCTTGAGCGGACGAGTTCTGGATCTCGGCGAAGACGAACCCTACGCGGTGTTCGATCGTTCCTATCGGAGACATCCACCTCTTCATCGGCGAAACCAACTCGAGCACTAGTTCCCTGGGAGTTGGAGGAGCATCAAGGCCCGCACGGACCGCCTACGGGAGGATACGTTTGCGGAAGGATCAATGTCGGATCTCTCCTTGGAGTTTGCCGGCAAAGATCGGAAAAAATCAAGGCCCACCCAAACCGCCCCTGTGCAGGATATAAAGGTGGAAGATCACTACAAATCCGTCGGCTTCGTCCGTGCGTCTGGACAGCAGAGATCCAAGTTCGTCGGTGTGGTTACCATGTTCAATCTGGCGTGCTGCGTATACGAGCCGATCTGGCCCACTACCTGGCCAGGTGGCTCCGTATACGGGCCGATCTGGCCCACTACCCCAATGAGGATGCTATGTATCACTTTGTGTAAGGACTGGACCATGGCACGCTTCTCCGACATTCTCTAAGACGGCAGCAGGCGTCAGGACGCCTTGCCTTCGAAGGCATGGTGAACATTGTCAACAACTACGCGGAGGCCGAAGCGAAAGCTCAGACAGCGCTTGCGCTCATTGACGGAGCCCCTCCGATTCAGCCACCGCCAGCACCACCTCGGGCTGCCATCGTCGCAGCCGCGCCACCGCCTCCTGTCATCGTAGCTGTTGTTGCACCTCCAACGCCCGTCATCGAGGAAGTCCTGACACCCTCCGACTCTGTCATTGACGCGCTTTATGATGACTTCAGTGCAGATTCAGAGGAGATAGATTTCAGTCCAGAGGAACTAGACTCCGCCATGCAGGAGATGGAGGAGGAGTACACGCGCGACGAACAAGCCAACAATGCCGTCACGTCCCGAGACGTGTTCATCACCATCGGGACGACGATGGATGAAGATCAATCCAGACGAGCTCCGCCTACGGCGCTGGAAAAGGGGAAGGGGCCACTTAGTGCTGCAGACAATGATCACGCAAAAGTCATGCCTCCTCCGCCTAACCCAGTGCAGCAGCCGCAGGAACTCGGCACCGGACCGAGCAACAACAACACCGCAAACTTGCCCCCTCCAGCATCTACGTCGGTAGCAGCCCAAGTTACTCCAGCTGATAGAGTGATGTACGACAATCTCCTTGTCGAGCCACTAACCGTTGCTCATATTCGGAACATGACCCAGCTTGACAAGAAGCGCCAACAGTTGTTGGAGGAAGCGCAGGCCATCACGGAGCAAGGCGCTCAACTAGATCGAGATCTGGTCAACGCGCAGAAGTCCATAGAGAAAGTTAGAGCAACGGAGGCCGAGTACAAGACTTTGCTGCTGCAGCAGAAGGATAAGAAAGCTCCGGCTCGCGTCATCAACGATCCTGGTGTACGGCGCAACCTAGGATGGGCTCCCTCGAAGCCGGCACAGGCCAAGCCATACATTGATAGTGAAGGCAAGCAGGTGATGCCCACCCCACTCCTTAACCTCGCCGTCGCCAAGACCCTTCCGGAGAAGGATAGATCACCTGAGGCAGTGGAACATGTCTATGACCTAGTGGCCAAGGCGGTGAAGCAGCAGGAAAAGGCTACCTCTCAGAGGCTTGAGTCTAACCCAGCGCTCTGCCAGTCTAGCCAGCACAAGCCGCCAAAGGACCGATCTCCTCTTGATGTCAGGTCCCAAACGGGTTCATCAGAACGAAGACGGAGGGATGCGCGCAACAGGAAGGATGCCATCCCCATATCCTCCGACCACGGAGAAAAGGCCCGGCCTCGTCGCCCATTGCCACCACCCCGATCTCCCTGACATCGTGAAGATTACAAGACTCACCATCGTAAGGATATGCCCCCAGCAAAGCAGTGCGGCATCGTCATCCGCGACAACACGGAGAAGACCCGTCATGACGGAGAGCGCAACCAAGGACACAAGAGCAGGTCGCGCCATGACCCTTCGCGTCCGACAAGCAACCGTGACAAACGTGAGGCATCGCCGGAGGGTAACAGCAAGAAGGGTAACCCACCGGCACCTCCGCCTCCGTCACCTCCAAGCAGTCACCATGGCGGAAGAGGCCCGCGTCGTTCACGCAGCCCATCCCTTGTTGACAAAAATAAGAACCCGTAGTCGTACGATGCACGTTCGCAGATCGACAAGATCCACGAGGCCCGGGAAGGACCATACCTGGGACCACATTGCTTTGGACATGCAATATGGTCCGCAACATACCCCAAAGGTTTCCGGATTGACAAGACCATCAAACCCTATGATGGCACCACCAAACCAGCCACATGGTTGCAGGACTACGACAACGCAGTGGAGATTGCCGGAGCCAACCCCAACGTCGCCGTCAAGTACCTCCCATTAATGTTGGAAGGCACGGCCCGTCAATGGATCGACGACTTGCCGGAAAAATCTATCTACAACTAGCTGGACATGCAAGAAGTGTTCACCAAGAACTTTGTGGGTACATACATGCGTCCCACGCCGTGGCGATCTACACGGTGCGTGCGTGCAAGAGAAAGACGAGACATCTCGCGCCTACCTCTCCCGCTGGCTGGATATGAAGAATTCATGCGCAGGAGTGCACGCTCAGACCGCCATGGCCGCCTTCATCGATGGGTTGGAAAGGGGCACGCTGCTCCGACATAAGATGAAGCGCTTGCAGGACAATCACGAGTTTGGCTTGAACCAGATGATTCAGTTGGCTATTGAGTTCACAGTTGCCAATCATGACGTTGGCGGCTCCTTGCCGGCAACGGCCATTCCAACTCAAGCTCGGAGGAACAGCAGTACAAAGCGGAAAACCGCTCCAGAAGAAAAGCAATCTACCGACATGGTCGCTATGACTTTTGCAGGACGAGGAGAAGGCGGACAACATGGCCGAGGAAGGGGAGCTGGCCGTGGGCAGCAACGGGGAAGTGAAACCACCTCGGTGCTGCTCCGCGTTCCCAAACCTACGAGGAGTACTGCGATATGTCGTGCCTTGTACACCTCGACGCCAACGACAAGGCCACCCATACCAATCGACACTGCAAATTCGTCAACGACCTCAAAGGCACTTATTGTCGGCGATTTTGTGCTTAGGTTATTGACGATGCCATTGGGCATCATCACCTAAGAGCATGGATAAGCCAGCACTTGCTTAAAAAATATATACATGCTGGGACCTAAGTTCTTAAGTAGCAGGAAATAACAACGATTGTTTTCCGCCTTGAGTTACATCATCAAGTTTTTTCCGCGCATATACCAAAGGCAAAACAAATATTACATAGTGTTTTTCACTCTTTGGGTGCAGGAGACTTGGAAGCAGCATCGTCCCTAGCCGGAGAATCACCCTCAGCGTCGGCGCTGTGATGAGACTCGGAGGAATCTTGGTTGACGCTGTCGATGGTGTTCTTGGGCACGAAGACGTCAACGTCCACCAACTCGGCAACTCTGGTGTCATAACCTGGGAGTGATGACAGGATGGCTTCGTGATCTATCTCCTTGCCGTCATCATCCACGTTAGGGATGCCAGAGGTCACCGTATCGATGTCGGCATCGTCGTAGTGCGCCTTCACCATTGATAGCGCCATCCTTGCGCCAGCCCGTGCACATGAAGCTTTCCAGCTTGTAATACGCTCGGGGGCTCGGCGCAGAATCTCCGAGTACCTTCACGGAGTCCGAGGCCTTGATGTATATCTGGAGGGGCTTGGCAATCTCTTTGGCTTGGGTGATGGCGGTGTTGATGAAGTTGCCGGCAAGAACCATGCATTCCTTGTCCGAAGGAGGAGAGCAGGTTAAACCCAGAGGCGCTGAAAATTCCGACAAGGAGCGCATGAGTTCAATAAACTCTAAGTATCCAAACTACAGAAATACAAGGCGGAGGAAACTTACTGAAGATGTTGGCCTTGGCATGCCAGACGGTGTCCGCCAAGGATTCGTTCTCTTATTGGAGGAGCTTAAACGCCTCGCTGTGGCGTTGGTTTTGCTCATCAGCAGCTTGCTTCTGATCTTTTAAGATCGCAAGCTCCTCCTTCAAGCGATTGATTCCACGGAGGCGGAATCCTGCAGCGCTTTCATGGAATCCTCGTGCATCTTCAGCATCTCTTTCCTCTCCTTCTTAAGGATATTGTTCTCATTGTCCAGCTGATGGATGTGCTTGGACTGCTCGACAATATCCTTGGCCTTGGCAACATGCTCTGCAAGTCGGAAAAAGCAAAATACACAGTTAGTACTCGAAGAAGGAAGGCATAAAACCAAGACGGAATGCGCAAAAAAGAAAACAGACTCTTGTTTTTGATGATCTGTTCCTTCAAGATGGCAGTTTTACCCTTTTCGGCTTCAAGATCTGCGCGCATCTTCTGGTACTTGTCGTTGGCCATGCCCCTCCGATCATTCTCGTTCTGTAGAACAAAGGAAAAAAGTTAAACTGTTGTTTAGTCTTCTTGGAGCAACTAGTTGGAAACTTTCCATCTAGGCGCTCGGGGGCTACATCGAAAGTTTTACAACTTATAAATATGCTTAGCTTTTATTTAAGCATCTAGTCGGAGCTACTTCAGTTCTCGATTAGAAGGTTGGGGCTACAGTATAAAGTTTTAACTCGGAAAGTGCTTAGCTTTTCTTTAAGCATCTAGTCGGAACTAATTCAGTTACAACTACAGGCTTGGGGGCTACAGTATTGAAAATTATAAACACTGCATATGCTACTCTTAAAGCATCTAGTCGGAATTGTTTCTTCCATCTAAATGCTTGGGGGCTACAGTGAGAGTTCTTTCTAACTTAGTTACTCTTAGAGCATATAGATGCAAAACCTATGGTTTTCCGTCTACATCCTCGGGGGATACAGTGGGATACTCATAATGAAATGCAAAAGGCAAAGTAAAACTTACAAGTGCAATAATCTTGAGGTTTGTAGCACTCTCGGCCAGCAGCTTGCCAAAGGAAATGCTATTTCCCCGCAAGAAATCTGCTTGTCGGAGAAGCTCCTCAATACCGAACGTCGGAGATGACGGCACTCCTCCAGGAACCATAGTTGTGTTACTTGGCAGGAGCGCCGGGTAAACTATCTTCGGGAACTCGAAGGGTTTCTGGGGAGTAGGGGCGTCGCCATCGGCAGAGGTACCAGCTCCCACTGCCGCCTTGCCGCTACCGATGGCATCCTTAGCCGGAGCTTCAGCCATTTGTAGGGCAGTGATCTCCTGCGTCGCCTGCTCGCCGACAATAGCAAGTTCGGTAGAAGCGCCAGAATCCACTTCCATGGCGGAAGGGCCTGGTGCCTCCTGGGCTTGAGAGATTGTCGGGGCAGAGGAAGGCTTGACGGCAGGATTGGCAGGGTCGATGGCGGGGGAGGAGTCACGATGCATCATATCTTTGATATTTCTAGAAGCCCCCAAAGTCTTGGAGGTCTTCTTGAGGCTGGTCGTTGCTTTCTTCCTGAAACGTGCAAAGTGCATAAGTATAGGAACAAGAAAGATAAATAAGACAATGTCGGAGAATGAGAATCCTACACTACAGGGTTTGCTTTGGCAAAAATCCCGGTGGCTTTTCTCTTTTCCGCCTCCAGGGCAGCGGTAGTCTTCTTGGAGGCTCCACCCTCCGTCTCCTTCTTCTTGCCTCCGTCAGTAGCGTTAGAGGCGGAGCTCTAACGCTTTCGCGCCAATGGGACATCGTCATCGGACACGACCGTGACTTCCTTCATCTTTGGATCTTACATTTGGGCAGCCAGGTTGTCCTCATCTAGATCGCTAAGTTGTTAAGTTAGAAATCTCCATGTTAGATGAGGTGGTAATGGCAAGACGGATAAACTGGAGTATATGTCGTACACGGAAAATACATATCTACCTTTGGGCACTTTCCGTCTACGAACATGTCATAGGTGATGGTGAAGCCATGCTTCTTATCCTCCACCTTGACGATGTCCTTCAGGCGGAGCTTGATGGAGTCGCTCGAGAAGTTATCCACGGAGATCAGGAGGGTATCCCTTCAATCACTGGTATACTCGTGCATGAACTTCGCACGGTGCTGCAGAGGTTGGATTCGCCTGATGACCCAGCACATGGCAAGGTCCAAGACAGTCAAACCCGTCTCTACGAACCATTCAATCTGACTTATTGCGTGAGAAGCATCGAGGTCGGAGGGAAGGGAGGCATGGGATCTCCATGTGGAAACTTCAGCGGCGGCTCCATCCGTGAAGTCCGGGTACGTTACTTCTCGGCCCGCCAAAGGAATGTCGGGGCCGTAGAAGTACGTCCGCTGCCAGTTTTTGCATGACTCGTGGCCGACGATGTCAGGGAACCGCCGGCCAGGTCGGATCTTGAAGCTTATGGTGCCGCAGTTCCTAAGCTCCGCCCTACTATGTCCGTCTTCATGTTTGACGGTGAAGAAGTACACGAACAAGTCTAACCTAGGCCTAATCGCTAGGTAACCCTCACAAAGTGCCACGAAGTTGCTAAGCACTAAGATGCTATTGGGGGAGAGGTTATGGGGTTGGACCTTGTAGTGGTTCAAGACGGAAAGAAAGAAGTGGGAGATGGGCAGAGAAACGCCGCGTACCAGCTGAGCCTTGAGGTACACCTTTTCTCCGGCTTGGGGAGAAGGTGTCACCTCGCCGCCCGGAGCCACCCGCCAGGCGAGACCCTCCGTCGTGGGGAGGTAGCCTTCAGCGACCATCTCTTGGATGTCGCGGTCGGTGATGTCCGAACTGCGCCAGTCGCCCTTGTGCGAGTCTGGCTCTTTTTCCAGAGGCTCTAGCGCCGCCAGATTATGGTCGCCGCCGGTGGTTTCAATCACCACCGATGCGGGGATGACCAGGCCCTCTGGGGGCACGACGACGGAGCTCGCTGGCTTCGTCGTGGCTTCGCTCGACGCCGCCATTGAGGGGGAGGAGCTGCTGCTGGCCATGGAGAACTGGAAGGATGCGACTGACAAGGAGGGAGGCTAGGGTTTTCGAGGTTTCTCGCGGAGAGCTAGAGGAGGCGTGCGGCTGGAGGAAGAAGACGATGACGCGAGAGGAATGAGGTAGAAAGTGGAAAGTGTCCCACGGTTACTATTTATCATACTCTGCGTCAAGATTCGTGCAGCTGATCGGACGGTTGCCGTGTGGACGACGTGTTCGTGAACGTGCGCGGTAATTTTGCCACGTCTCCAACCGTCGCCACCAACGGTTCATATCACTCGCGTGGGAAAATCGGATATGATTGCGTTCTCTGCATGTGTGAGTTACGAGGCCTCGCTGACCTAAGCCTACGTCATCCTAGCTGACACGGGTAGATGAGCTGTCGCATCGAAGATTCCGGCATGGACGGATTTAATCCGACTACGGAAGAGTATGATGGAAGATTCAGCATTTCTCCGGCTAACCATTTGAAGACGGAGAAAACCTTGCAGGGTTCTTTGGGAGGGCTACAAGATATTGCTTGAAGATTTGCCGACGTCCATCTAGACGGAGCATTCAACGTGAAGAGGCAAGACGGCGCAAGATCTCGGAGTTCTCCGGGGGCTACTGTTGGGGATATGCTATATGGGTATCCTTATAGCATGTCTCTTATTCGACTAACCCGGGTGGCCCATAGTCGGTAGCATGGCCTATGGCCTGCTGACGATTAGGTGGATCCAGAAGGGAGGCCCATGCCGGATAAAGGAAGGCTACGGTGGATTCACCAGCGTACCCGGAGCCTTGTAGTGCAAGATACACAAGACTAGTAATAGACGTTGTAGGACTCTGTAACCTGTCCGTCTAGGACTTTTCCCTGTAACCCTAGGACCTGGCGACTATATTAACTCGGGCCTATGGGAGCCTTTAGGGCACAATCATAAACACTCTCATACAACATCAGACAACCTCGCACAGCGAACCTATCTCTGTAATTCAGCGTATTTTCCCTTATAGTGATTTATAGCAGGAGTAGGATTCCGCCACCGTTGTGGGATCTGAACCTGGGTAAGCTATGTTACCTCTTACCTGTCAACCGTCCGCCTTACCCCACTTCTCTAAACACGCACTGTGAGGAACCCTCCATGGCGTGCTCGTCGGCAATACCACGACAAACTCTACGACGCTTTGGAGATGAGAAGAGACGCACCATTGGCAAAGAGATAGCTAGGTTTATCCGAGAAGTCCTTCACACCCAATGGGTGGCCAATCCTGTACTTGACCCCAAAAAGGGAACCAATAAATTAAGAATGTGCGTTGATTACACCAGCTTGAACAAAGCATGTCCCAAAGATCTGTTTGCTTTGCCTCGCATTGACCAAGTCATTGACTCGACGGCTGGCGCATAACTTTTGTGTTTTCTCGATCCATACTCAGGATACCACCAGATCAAGATGAAGAAGTGGGACCAATTGGCCACTTCGTTCACTACCCCATACAGCACGATTTGCTATGTCACGATGCCCTTTGGGCTGAAAAACGCATGTGCTACCTACCAGCGGACAATGCAACATTTCCTTCACGACCAAATTGGTCGGAACGTTCACGCCTATGTGGACGATATCGTGGTGATGTCTAAAAAGTCAAACGACTTAATCTCCGACTTAAAAGAAACCTTTGATAATCTCTGGAAATACAACATGATGCTCAACCCTAAGAAGTGCGTCTTCGGGGTTCCAGCCGACAAATTGTTGGGCTTCATCGTTTCCCAACGTGGAATCGAGGTCAACCCGGAGAAAATCAAGGCCATCTTAAACATAAACCGTCCGACATGCCTAAAGGACATCCAACGACTAACAGATTGTGTTACAGCAGTTAGTCGGTTCGTCAGCCTGCTTGGAGAGAAGGCTCTGCCGTTGTACAAGTTGCTAAATAAGGCGGACAAATTCATGTGGACGGACAAAGCAGACGCAGCATTGAATAAGCTCAAGGAGATTCTTTCCTCAGCGCCCATCCTTGCAGCACCCGAGCCTGGTGAGCCCCTGCTAATTTACATGGCGGCAACCAACCGGGTTATCAGCATCGTTGTCGTAGTAGAGCGGAAGGAAACATGCTATGAGCATGGAGTTCAACGACCAGTTTACTACGTGAGCGAGGTCTTGACGGAGACCAAGAAGCGTTACCCGCACTACCAAAAGATAGCATATGGAGTATTCCTTGCTTCTCGAAAGCTGAGACATTACTTTTAGGAGCACCCAATCACAGTGGTGAGCAAGACTCCACTGTCCGACATTATCAATAATAGCGACGCTACAGGAAGGGTCGTGAAGTGGGGCATTGAGCTTGCCGCCTTCGAGATCACCTACAAGAGACACGACCCTATCAAGTCATAAGCCTTGGCTGATTTTGTTGCAGATTGAACGGAGATGCTAGACGCTACTCCGTTGCCAGAACCAGAGTACTGGGTGATGCACTTTGACGAATCAAAGCTGCTCAACGGCTCGGGGGCTGGTGTATTGGTACAGTCACCACCAGGAGACAAGATACACTACGTTCTACAGATCCACTTCGAGGCTACAAACAACATGGCGGAGTATGAAGCACTCATTTACAGACTACGTGTAGCCAATGAAATTGGCATCAAGTGCATAGTTTGCTGTGGAGATTCTGACTTGGTTTCCCAGCAGGTGGCTGTCACCTGGAATGTGTGGAACCCTATGATGGCGGCATATCGAGACGAAGTGGATGAGATAGCCAAGAGCTTCTTAGGCTACGAAGTCAAGTATGTGCATAGGGAACAAAGCGAGGCGGCCGATCTGCTGTCTAAGCTTGGGTCAGGGCGCAAGCGAATTCCACCAGGATTTTTCCTAGAGCACCTGCGCACACCATCCGTGAAGGGAGCCAACATCGACAACCCGGATAGAGCCGAATCTTTGGTCAACATGGTGACCAAGGTCCCTCCGTCTTGGACAAAACCGTTCATGGAGTATCTCGAACACGGAACTTTGCCCGATGACAAAGTCGAAAGACGGCAAATAGTATGGCGAGCAAAGGGTTATACCATAATCAATGGGCAACTCAAAGGAGCACTACTAGTGTGTACCTAAAGTGTGTTTCCTAGCTGGAAGGTATGGAAATCCTGCGCAAAATCCATCTCGGAGATTGCGGGCATCACGCCGCTCCTCGGTCGTTGGTCGCGAAAGCCTTCCGGCAAGGATTCTACTGGTTGACCACGAAGGCGGACGCTGACAAGCTGGTTGAGACATGCATGGGATGCCAGTATTATGCCCGACAACCACATGTTCCTACTGAAGAATTGCGAACAATACCAATAACTTGGCCGTTTGCAGTCTGGGGGCTAGACATGGTGGGACCGTTACAGACGGCACCTTGTGGGTTTACGCATCTGCTTGTAGCAGTTGATAAATTCACCAAATGGATAGAAGCTAATCCCACTAGAAAGCTTGATGGGGCAACTGCCCTCAGGTTTGTCCGGGATTTAGTGGTGAGATTTGGTCTCCCACATAGCATTACAACCGAAAACGGAAGCAACTTGTCACTCGGAGAAGAGGAGGATTATTGCTGGGAGAAAGGCATCCGACTTGACCTTGCATCTTTGGCACACCCACAATCCAATGGTCAAGTTGAGCGAGCCAATGGATTAATTCTGCAGGGAATCAGGCCACGTCTTGAGGCGCCGCTACATAGAGCAGCTGCAGCCTAGGCGGAAGAATTGCCATATGTGCTGTGGAGTTTACGAACTACACCAAACAGATCCACCGGCTACACCACTTACTTCATGGTATATGAAGCAGAAGCCATCTTGCCATCCGACATCCTCCACGATGCACCAAGAGTTGCCTCCTACGACGAGGATGACGCTGAAGAATCGAGACGCCTAGATGTATTGAAAATTATAAACACTGCGTATGCTACTCTTAAAGCATCTAGTCGGAATAGTTCGTTCCATCTAAATGCTTGGGGGCTACAGTGAGTGTTTTTCATATGAAATGCAAAAGGCAAAGTAAAACTTACAAGTGCAATGATCTTGAGGTTTGTAGTGCTCTCGGCTAGCAGCTTTCCAAATGAGATTCTATTTCCTTGCAAGATGTCCGCTTGTCGGAGGAGCTCCTCAAGACCACACGTCGGAGATGATGGTACTCCTCCACGAACCAGAGTTGTGTTACTCGGCGTGAGCACCGGGTAAACTATCTTCAGAAACTCAAAGGGTTTCTGGGGAGCAGGGGCACCGCCTTCGGCAGAAGTACCAACTTCCACTACCGCCTTGCTACCACCGATGGCATCCTTAGCTGGAGCTTCAGCCATTTGTTGAGCTGTGCTCTCCTACGTTGCCTACTCGCCGACAACAGCGAGCTCGGTAGAGGCGCCAGAATCCACTTCCATGACGGAAGGACCCGGTGCCTCCTTAGCTTGTGAGCTTGTTGGGGCGGACGAGGGCTTGACGGAAGGAGTAGCAGGGGCGATGACGGGGGAGGCATCGCGATGCAGCATATCCTTGATATTTCGAGAAGCCCCCAAAGTTTTGGAGGTCTTCTTGAGGCTGGTCGTGGCTTTCTTCCCAAAACATGCAAAATGCATAAGTACAGGAACAACACAGGTAGACAATGTCGGAGAATGAGAATCTTACACTAGGGGGGTGCTTTGGCAAAAATCCCGTTGGCTTTTCTCTTTTCCACCTCCAGGGCGGCGGTAGTCTTTTTGGAGGCTCCACCCTCCGTCTTCTTCTTCTTGCCTCCGTCGGCAGCGTCAGAGGTGGAGCTCTTCCGCTTTCGTGCCAACAGAGCTTCGTCATAGGACACGACCATGACTTCCTTCATCTTTGGATCATAGATTTGAGGAGCCATGCTCATCTCATCTATGTCATGAAGCTGTTAAGTAAGAAATCACCGTGTTAGATAAGATGATATTTGCAAGACGGAAGAACTAGAGTATATGTCGTACACGGAAAATAAAAACCTACCTTTGGGCACTTGCCGTCTACGAACATGTCGTAGGTGATGGTGAAGCCACGCTTATTATCCTTCACCTTGACGATGTCCTTTAGGCGGAGCTTGACGGAGTCGCTCGAGAAGTTATCCACGGAGATCCGGAGGCTATCCCTTCGATCACTGGTATACTCGTGCATATACTTCGCGCGGTGCTGCAGAGGTTGGATTCGCCTGATGAACCAGCACATGGCTATGTCCAAGCCGGATAAACCCGTATCTACGAACCATTTGATCCGCCTTATAGCGCGGGAAGCGTCGAGGTCGGAAGGAACGGAGGCTTGGGATCTCCATGTGGAAACTTCAGCGGCGGATCCATCCGCGAAGTCCGGGTACATCACTTCTCAGCCCGCCAGAGGAATGTCGGGGCCTTAGAAGTACGTCCGCTGCCAATTTTTGCAGGACTCGTGGCCGACAATGTCGGGGAACCGCTGGCCAGGTCGAATCTTGAAGCTTATGGTGCCGCAGTTCCTAAGTTCCTCCTTACTATGTCCGGCTTCACATTTGATGGTGAAGAAGTACACGAACAAGTCTAACCTAGGCCTTATCATTGGATAACCCTCGCAAAGTGCCGCGAAGTTGCTAAGCACTAGGATGCTATTGGGGGAGAGGTTATGGGGCTGGACCTTGTAGTGGTTTAAGACAGAGAGGAAGAAGTGGGAGATGGGCAGAGAAACGCCGCGTACCAGATGAGCCTTAAGGTACACCTTTTCTCCGGCTTGGGGAGAAGGTGTCACCTCGCCGGCCAGTGCCGCCCGCCAGGCGAGCCCCTGCGTCGTGGGGAGGTAGCCTTCTGCGACCATCTCTTGGATGTCGCGGTCGGTGATGTCCGAGCCACGCCAGTCACTCTTATGCGAGTCTGGCTCTTCCACCAGTGGCTCTTGCACCGCCAGATTTTGGTCGCCGCCGGTGGACTCGATCACCGCCGATGCCGGGATGACCAAGCCCTTGGGGGGCATGACAACTGAGCTCGCCGGCTTCGCCGTGGATTCGCTTGACGCTGCCATGGATGGGGATGTGCTGCTGCTCGCCATGGAGTGAAGGATGGATGCGATTGGTGCAGATGGAAGCTAGGGTTTTCTCGAGGTTTCTCGCGGAGAGCTCGAGGAGGCGCACGGCTGGAGGAAGACGATGATGCGAGTAGAATGAGGTAAAAAGTGGAAAATGCCCCACGGTTACTATTTATCATCCTCGGCGTCAAGATTCGTGCAGCTTAATCGGACGGTTGCCGCGTAGACGACGTGTTTGCGAACGTGTGCAGAAATTTTGCCACGTCTCCAACCGTCGCCGCCAACGGTTCGTATCGCTCGCGTGGGAAAATCGGATATGATTGCGTTCTCTGCATGTGTGAGTTACGAGGAGTCGCTGACCTAAGCCTACGTCGTCCTAGCTGACATGGGTAGATGAGCCGTCACATCAAAGATTCCGGCATAGACGGATTTAATCCGACTACGGAAGAGTACAATAGAAGATTCGCATTTCTCCGGCTTACAAGTCGAAGACGGAGAAAAGCCTTGCAGGGTTCTTTGGGAGGACTAAAAGATGTTGCTTGACGATTTGCCGACATCCATCTAGACGGAGCATTCCACGTGAAGAGGCAAGACGGCGCAAGATCTCGGAGTTCTCTGGGGGCTACTGTTGGGGATATGCTATATGGGTATCCTTATAGCATGTCTCTTATCCGGCTAACTCGGGTGGCCCATAGTCGTTAGCATGGCCTATGGCCTGCTGGGCGGCCCAGTTAGGTGGATCTAGAAGGGAGGCCCATGGCGGATAAAGGAAGGCTACAGTGGAGTCACCAATGTACCCGGAGCCTTGGAGTGCAAGATACACAAGACTAGTAATAGACGGTGTAGGACTCTGTAACCTGTCCGGCTAGGACTTTTCCCTGTGACCCTAGGACCTGGCGACTATATAAGTCGGCCCTATGGGAACCTTTAGGGCACAACTTCAGACTATCATAGATAACTTCACACAACCTTGCACAACGAACCTATCTCTGTAACTCGGCGTATTGCCATTATAGTAATTTATAGCAGGAGTAGGATTCCACCACCTTCGTGGGATCTGAACCTGGGTAAGCTATGTTACCTCGTACCCATCAAACGTCCGCCTTACCCCACGTCTCTAAACACGCACTGTGAGGACCCCTCCATGGCGTACTCGTCGGCAATACCACGACAGTGGTTGGTCCACTGAATTTTCAGAAACTTGATGCTTTGGGTTCTGGTGGTTCTGAAAGCTTCCTCCAAAATACTGATGGGTACTTCGGGATATGTCAAGTCATATTTGATCTCTTTGGTGCGGTGATCAATGTTCTTGAAAACTTCGGTCTTCTCCGAAAGTTCAAGACATTTGCAAAGTAATGATATGTGGAACACATTGTGCACGGCTGACATTTCCTCGGGCAGTTCCAATTGATATGATACTTCTCCTCGATGATTCAGAATCTTGAAGGGTCTGATATATTTGCGGGTTAACTTTCCTTTGAGTTGGAAACACTGCATTCCCTTCAAAGGCGACACTTTGAGATACACAAAATCTCCGATATTGAAAGCGAGGTCTCGATGTATCTTGTCGGCGTAACTCTTCTGTCTTGAGTGGGCGGTCTTGAGGTGCTCACGAATCTTGTGAACCTTCTCTTCTGGTTCTCGTAGGATGTCGGGTCCGAAGATCTGACTCTCTCCTACTTCCGACCAATTCAAAGGGGTGCGACACTTCCTTCCATACATGAACTCAAATGGGGCCATTTGCAAACTAGCTTGATAACTATTGTTGTATGAAAATTCTGCGAAAGGCAGATAGTCTTCCCATTTAGATCCATACTCTAGCACACATGCTCTCAACATATCTTCGAGTATTTGATTTACTCGCTCCATTTGTCCATCAGTCTGAGGGTGATACGCTGTGCTGAAATCTAGTCGGGTTCCTAAACCTTCTTGGACTTTCTTCGAGAATCTCGAGGTAAACTGAGTTCCTTGATCCGATACAATGTTCTTGGGGACTCCGTGCAAACTGACGATTCTAGCAATGTATAACTCTGCTAGCTTCGAGCTCTGGTATGTGGTCTTGACTGGTAAGAAATGGGCTACCTTGGACAATCAGTCGACTATGACCCAAATAGAGTAATTTCCCCTACTAGAAGCAGGCAATCCGGTGATAAATTCCATTCCAACTGAATCCCATTTCCATTCCAAAATCTGCAATGGTTGCAATTGTCTTGCAGGTCTCTGATGTCCCGCCTTGACTCTCTGACAAATATCACACTTGGCGATATAGATTCCGATTTCTCTCTTCATCTTATGTCATCAAAATTGTTCCTTTAAATCCTGATGCATCTCCGTTCCTCCGGGGTGGATAGAATAAAGAGTATCATGGGCTTCCTTCAAAATAACTTCTTTCAACTCTGAGTCTGCTGGTACACATAGACGACCTTTGCACCATAGAACTCCTTCTTCATCCTCGGTGAATCCGGGTACTTTGCCTGTACCGATACGACGTTTGATTTCGTCGTTACTAGCATTTCTTTTATGTGCCTCCTTGATCTGACTAATCAAAGTGGGTTGAAGTTCTATGCTAGCCAAAAATCCTTCACTTACCAATTCCATTCTAAAATCTTCCATCTCTTTGTGCAAACTTGGTTGCTCCTTCAGAATCATGGGGTTCAAGCGGCACGACAATCTGCTAAGGGCATCTTCTACCACATTAGCTTTACTAGGGTGATAGTGAATGTCCAGATCATAGTCCTTGATTAGCTCAATCCATCTTCTCTGCCTCATATTCATCTCCTTCTAGGTGAATATATACTTCAGGCTCTTGTGATCCGAATAAATCTCACAACGGTTTCCCATTAGGTAGTGCCTCCATGTCTTCAGGGCTAGGACTACGGCTACTAGTTCAAGGTCATGGGGTGGATAATTCCGTTCATGATGCTTCAGTTGTCGGGATATATAATATATAACTTTTGCTTCTTGCATTAGCACACATCTGAGACCGATCTTGGATGCATCACAATATACATCAAACGGCTTCGTGATATCTGGCATGATCAAGATTAGGACTGAAATCAATCTTCTCTTGAGTTCCTGAAAACGTGCTTCACATTTGTCCGTCCATTCGAACTTCTTGTCCTTCTTTAGCAAATGGGTCATGGGTCTAGCGATACTCGAGAATCCTTCTACAAACTTGCGGTAGTATCCAGCTAATCCGAGAAATGCACAAACCAGAATTCACATTTGCTAAACTTGGCATGCAGCTGATGCTCTCTAAGGGTTCCAATAATGGTCGTTAGGTGTATCTCATGTTCTTCTTCTGATTTGGAGTAAATCAAAATGTCATCGATGAAAACAACGACAAACTTATCCAAGAAGTTCATAAAAATCTTAGTCATGAGGTTCATGAAATAAGCGGGCGCATTGGTTAATCCAAAAGACATGACAGTGTACTCGTATAATCCATATCTGGTGGTAAAGGCAGTCTTTGGAATATTCTCTGCACGAATCTTGAGTTGATGATAGCTAGTTCTAAGATCAGTCTTAGAAAACACTTTGGCACCAGTCAACTGGTCAAATAGGTCTTATATCTTGGGCAGCGGGTACTTGCTCTTGATGGTGACATCATTCAGCTTCCGATAATCCGTACATAAACGGTTACCTCCATCTTTCTTATCCACAAATAAAACAGGTGATCTCCATGGCGATGCACTTCGTTGGATCAATCCTATTTCCAACATAGCATCCAGTTGCTTCTTCAATTCCACTAGTGCCGACGGGTTCATACTATATGGTCTCTGGGCTATGGGTCCGATTCAAGGGATTAGTTTGATGATAAACTCGATATGCCGATCTGGGGGCATACCGGGCAAAATATCTGGAAATACATCTGGGTATTCATAGACTATACGAACTTGGTCAATGGTTGGCTGGGCTATACTCTTGTTGCACTTGAATTTATGGGGCAAGGTTTCAGATATATGCTCGACTGATATTCCGGCTGTACTGGTCATGGTTATGGTTTCTTGTCACAGTCAATCAATCCTTTATGTTTGGACATCCAATCCATTCCTAGTACTACTTCCAAACCTTTAGTTCCAAGTACTATTAGATTAGCATAAAAATATATGCCATGGATTCGGATAGGCTCGGCCTTGATCTCAGGCTCAGCATTGTGGCCAGCGCTCTTGGCATGCACGCAGAGAAACTGGGCGCGAGCTTGGCGGGTGGTCCAGTGGCTGGCTGCACTAGGGGCTTGGACAGGGGGTGGCGATGGACGGTGGTCAGTGCTCTAGACATGCTTGCTAGGCTTTAGGCTGCTCCTAGCTCGCTGTCGACTTGGGGGTGTCAAGTTAGGCTCGGCATGCTCACCATTGATGGCCATTGCATGCTAACAGTGGTTATAAGGATTGTTAAAGAGGCTAGATGATCTACTAAGAGCTTGCTGCAACCAGAGAGTGAACAAGGTTGGCCAAAATCACTGCTCCTAATAGTGTTTGATGTTTGTTTGTTTACTGTTGACAAGGTGTTTGATGATATGGCCGAAAGAAATTCAAATTTGAATTTTGGATTCAAACTTGGTGGGTTTGCTAGGTACATACTAGGGAGTATCTGGTTTAGTTGGATTGGTCAATGGGCACTAGTTTGGTTGGGTTTTGAAAAGGTGTGATCTTCACATATGATAAAGATTCCATTTTGAATTGTCATTTGAATGTGATTGCCAAATGTTTCTACAAGTTTGAATGGTGGGATTTGATTCACTTTTACTTGGTATTGCAAGCGGTGAAAATAAATGCAGAAGTTTTTGTTTGAAATCTTGGACTAGAAACACTCAAAGTGACCCAGTGAGCAAGATTGGCAAAAATGGCCATTTACTTTATTTTTTTTGTTTTTGATTTTCACTTGATTTGTTTCTACTTGGAAATGTTTTAGATGATGTTGTTTTCATCATTAAACCATTCCTTGCTATTTAGGTTAATCACACAAGTCCATTCATGCATTCATAAAATCATCACATACACACATGCATTCATTTGGTTTTTATTTTTTTCAAAGTTTTTGTTAGCCCTAATTTTAGTGATTAGAATTTGATAATCATGATCAATATTTGTGGGATGTTAAAGTAATGGCTTGATTTTGTTATTTTTTCCACAGTCAAACTCATGTTCCAATTGTCATAAGATAAAGTCTGACTAGTAGGTATAACAAATAACTTTCAAAGGAACCTTGATTCACAACATTTGGATATGTATAATTTACTGGGTGATTTATTTAGTGCAATAGATAGATGTCAGCGGATTAAATCTCATAAAAAAGTACCATTTCCTTTTTGGCAAATTATGGGTACTGCATGTTAGGGAGGACACTCACATATCCTGGAAAAAAAATAGATCTAGGAAATTGGGGTGGTTTTCCATTTTTATTTGAATTAAAACTTAGCATCTTCTTATCTGATTCAGAAAAAAGGTTAAAAAGAAACAACAAAACGGGCCGGATCTACCAGTTGCCGGGCCACATGAGGGGTTCCGGCCCACCCGGGTTACGCCCTCCGCGGGAGACGCAGGTTCAAAATCCTGGGGTGGAGCCCACCTGCCAGCAACGGTGAGCGTCCAAGCGGTACGGTGCAGTGAGAGACGCTCGATTAGATCGAGATAGATGGCTCCATGCCATATTCCTCCTTGCAGCTAGGGAACGGGGGCGGAAACCCTAGCAGAGCGGAGCGGGGCGCAGGGAGGCTTACTGGGGAGGGGGAGACGCCGGGGAGGGGCTAGGGCGACATGATGTACAACAGAGACCGTGGAGAGGGGCAGCATGATAGGGGTCGATGTTGGGGTATGGCTCGCCCAGGAGCGCCTGCCGGCATGTGCTCGGGAACTCGTCGGTGGTGGCAGTACCGGAGCTCCTAGGCAAAAATAAAAGAAGGGTTAGGTGAAGAAGGCTTAGGGAAGCTCTGTAGCGTGACATACATAGGGAGAGGGGAGAAGAGTAAAGCCCTAGGTTTGATTTTCTTGAAGAGGCCAAGGTGCCTCCTCCTCCTTCTCTAGGTCGAGGCAGGGCAAGGGAAGAGGAAGGGAGAGCTCAGGGATGGTAAGTGGGCTGAGGGGAGTGAAATGGAGGCACCAGAGGCACTAGGTGGCCTCATGCCTATTTCTTTTGGAGAGGGGGTGGTCTAGCATGGTCTATGTCCATGGGAGGATATAGAGAGGGTGATGCTCAGGGATAGGGCAGTGGGGGAGGTGGAGAGAGGGATGGTGGGGTCCTGAGTCGAGCACTAAGTGGGGTGAGGGGTGGTGGATACTTCTATTGTCTTTCCTCCACAAGATTTTTATGTACCTCTCTCTTTCTCCAAAAGAATAAGGGAAAATGGAGGGGTGGTACTGTAGTGCTATAGTGCACACGACCAAGGAGGCGATTAGGGTGGAGTGGAAGTTTTCCTAGCAAGATTGGATCGATTTTGAGTTGGTTTCGAACAAGGTTTGGGTGACTTTGCAAACTTGATCAAAGTGATTCTTGTGAAGTAAGTTGAAAATTTTCCATATGGCAAGGTGGTGAAATGGTTCTGGTAGATGGATATGATCAAGATACTTCCATAGGATTTAGTTGGTATTTTTCTGATGATTAAAAGTCCACTTAAAACCATTTATTCAAAAAGTTCATAAGTAGTTTATAGAAGATAATGTGGTATTTTTACATGGGGCAGCATTGGTTTTTTATGTGATATGGTCCTGAACACCGTATTACACATTCGAGGATTTTATGGGAATTTATTTGGATAGAAGATTATTTTTAATGAATTATTTCCTGTTTATGTGATTTGAGAAAAAGGGCAAAAAGATATAATAAAGAAACTCAAAAATATTTATTTTTGAGTTTGAAAGATAGGGTATGGGGTAGAGATCTCGAATGTGTATTAAGTTGGAAAAGTGGTTTTGGAGAAAACAAACTTACCTTTATATGAGAGATTTTGAGAATTTTGCAAGATAATGAATTTAAATAGTTTAAGGATCCAAATAATTATGGTAATTATTTGGAGAATTATCATAACCAAAGTAGATGATGTAAAATTGATTTATAAATAATTGACAACTTGATTCTTGAGGATAAATTGGTGAGAAAGGAGGAAACTATATTTTGGGGAATCTAGGGTTTTGATATTTCTATGCCACATAAACATGGTGAGGTTAGTGATCTCAGAACTCCCCTTGATGCAAAGGATACATGGATAGATAGACCAAGTTATATAGATGATCATGGAAGTAAGGGTTGGGCTTGGTTGTAATTGAGGTGGTGAGATGGCAAACTTTGTTGAAATTAAGGCGGCCATAATAGAGTTGTCATGTTGCCTCCTAAACTATGGGGGTTTAAGAAGCACAAAGCTCCAATGGAAACAAGTGAAGTATGGATTCATATACCATGGTTATTAGATTATAAAAATGCAAAGATTTGGTCAAGGGGATGTAACATATAAATGTGAGCTTCTGCCAAAGTAGGCAAGATGATAAGATTTCCAGAAAAGATTATTATCTTGACTACAAAACCATCATGGATGAGTGGGAACCAGAATGGGTTAGTCAAAGGAAGGAGTGGTCTTGGGTAATAATAATGATTTCCTACAACATGATTCAATTACATTCTCAATAATGCACATAGGTTAGAATAGGTGGAATACCAAAGATTGAATCTAGATAAGAATTCCAAACTTAGCCATTTTGGCAGATTTAGGGTTTTGGACTTGGTTACAAGGGGGAAAGAAATTAAGGGAGTGGAAATGGTTTATCCTTCCCATCAAGTGGCTGATGTTGAGGTATAGATTGAATAGAGGGGATCCATGTTTGGATTGGGCCTTCACTGAGTAGGAAACTGTCAAAAGGGATTATCCCTGGATTGATCTGATTAGGAGGGGAGATGGTCACCCTAGTGGCTTAGGATAGATCCTGATTTGGATGCTTGGGTTTATATTGGTGATCACAAACATATATTTGGTCCTAAGGGATGAGATATTAGATTAGTTCACTCTGGTCCCTAAGAAAACAAGGAAATCATCAGATCAAGGCAATTCATCAGACAGCAGATCAAGGCAACTCATCTTATCAAACATGTCAAGATACTACTAAAGTCCCCTCTAGCTTTAGGTAGGCATGGGTGTTTGGAAGAGGTGGTTATTTGTAATAGTACGGTTCTGAAAAGACCGTAGCTTCTATGTGACATGCCAATCCCTGGATCGGTTCATTGGCCCACAATAGAATAAACATGAATAATATAGCAAATATCCGTGTATCATAAATAACGAGAGATCCAGAGTAACATTATTACAATAAAGGCTTAGATCTAGGCTAGATCAGCTTATTCAAGTAGCAACATAAATAACATAACTCATCCATTCTTCAAATTGCCCACAAGTGAACAAGTGCCGAGTGGAGTACCGTGGCCTAAATCGATCACTCAGAATCTGAATATCCTGCAACATGAAACGTAGCATCCCCTGAGGGTCAATACATGGAATGTATGGCAAGTAGAGCTATTAAAATAGATAATAGAACTAGCATCTACATGCATATTTTGCAAGTGGAGCTGTGGCTAGCTTGCATTTGCAAATACCTTTGTCCTACTTTCATAAACCGTTTTTTTATTTTATTTCAAAAGATCCCAAATAGATTAACCCATCAACATTAAAGAAATTAGGAAATTAGAATGAGCGAGAAACATGTCATGAACTCAATATTAAGCAACTCAGATGTCCATAACCGGGGACACGGCTAATCGATTAGTTTATACACCCTGTAGGGGTTAGTACACTTTACCCATGTGACTTAGCCAGCCCAGCTCGTACAACCACTCTCATATTGGGTGATGATAGGGAGAAGTCCAAGAAGAGACCGTTCGAGAAGTAGCTCCCCAAACCCGACACACACCGTACCAACCTACCAAAATTCTACATCTCTGGATACGTGGGTTCGAGTTACCGTAACCTACTGAGTCCAACCAACCTCCCATTTCATTATTGGCACATGGTTGTACACGTAAGCTACCAAATAAAGAAGCCAATCATTTTCTCTTGATACCTGGGTGCCTTTCCGCAATGATACCACCAAAAATTATCAATCCCATCACACCCAGGAGATTCATTGATTAAGTTGTTTTTAGTTTTCGCAAACCAACACATTTAGAAACAACTTCCAGTGATGTAACCCAGCCCTCGTTCATCATAGCATGGCTAAGCACATCTACCAATGGTGGCTCATCTACAGATGCATAGCGATAGTACTTTCCTACACATGCATCTATAAAATACATGATAATGCCTTGAAAATAGTAGGAAAACATCATGAATAAAGTAGCATCTACATGCCTTGGCTGTAGCGGTCGAACGAACAATCCTCACACGAGCAAGCGCTGCACTCGTCACAATATACACGATACAATTGCAATCACATAAACAAACCAAACACAATCATATACAAACATAACAATGCAAGATGCATGCATGACAAGATGAACAAAACTCCAGTAGCTTCCTATAACCTTATTCAGTATACCTACTGTATGCATGCATGGAAAACATTTTAAAAGTATTGAAAGCAAGGCATGCAATTTTAAATGGCCAAACAATTGAGCTACAACCCAATTATTAATTCATTGCTATTGAACAGATTATAAAATCTTGGAAAAATAGCTACTATGTAGGCAACCAAAAATAGAACCAGTACCAACTAGAATCACTCAAAAAGGATTTATAGAACTTTCTGAATAATTAAAATACTCCAGAAAGCCTTTTAATAGATTCTGCAACTTCCAGTACTGTAAGTCTACCTTTTTAATTCAGTAGCAGATTCCTCTTGTTCTACAGATTCCAGGGACACCTAATTTGCAATTTTTGGAGCTGTAGAACTTTTCCTATGAATTTATTACTCTAAAAAGGACATTAAACTATTTATTTATTCACGGCAAAACATTGCTGCAAAAGCCTGAAATAATTGTACATCAATATTCTACGTGAAAAACTGAATCCATCCATATCTTATTTGCAATTTTTGGCCTAGGGGATTAATTTATATTGAATTTACAAGTTTCTGCTAATTTCTGCAATTTATAATCGATTTAAAATAAACAGTCAAAATTCAGTTGACTAGTCCGCACTGACATGGCGCGACGCTGACCAGTTAGCGGTCAACGTGCTGGTCCATGGTCCATCTAGGCCGTTCATCTGAAATCGAAGGGTAGAGTGGGCGTGGTGGGAGTGGAGCGGCGGCGTAAAGTCACGGGGCGAAGCGGGGGCAGCGGCCCGAGGTGGCGGTGGGGGCAGCGCGTCTGGCGCAGGAGGAGACGAAGCTCAACGTGGCGACGACGCTTACTTTCGTGTCCTCGGGCGACGGCGGCGACGAGCTGGAGCGCGGCGGCAGCTCGCATCTCGAGCGAGCTCGCGTGGACGCTCCGGGGCACGGCCTGCATGGGGGATCCACGACGGCGAGTCAATAGATGGTGGGGAAGCTCCCCATGGAGAAATCAGGGTGAGGGGCGCTCGAAAACGAGCTCTACCGAGAGCAATGGCGGCGGCGGTGTACTCCGGCGAGCTATTGCCCATATATGGCGGCGCCTTAGGCAAGGGTTTTCGTGGGATTTCGAAGAGGGGCTTTTAGGGATTAAGAGGGGGGGCAACAACAACTCGGGGTTGTTCGGATTCGGCCCGAAATCCAGAAGAATCGGAGTTGGCAGCGGTGTCAGTGAAGAACACGAATTGGGGAAGGAGCTGATGGGTGGGGCCCACATGGCAGTGGCCCTGGGCTAGGTGGGCGGCGCTTAGTGCCCACCGCACGCTGGTCAAGATGTCTTGGTTGCGCCATGCAGCTAGCAGTGGTGGGCCGGCCATTGGGTCGCTGGCTGCCGGTTCCTTTTTTTTTCTTTTTTCTTTTTCCTTGAGATTTTCTTATCTAAATCTGAGAGAACTGTCTATAATTAAACAAAATTTTAGTTTAGCGTAACTTTTGAACCGTGGATCCAAATGAGGTGATCCAAATTGCTACGGGTTCGTGTCAGAATCCTCTATGCATCTGCGCTAACCAAA
This sequence comes from Avena insularis, assembly GCA_023614405.1. Lineage (NCBI taxonomy): Eukaryota > Viridiplantae > Streptophyta > Magnoliopsida > Poales > Poaceae > Avena > Avena insularis. The sequence continues at coordinate 87,191,060 of CM042685.1, read as the reverse complement.
ATACTAAACTCAAGGTTTCTAGAAGGTGCAAGGTAGGAACCGAGCACTCTAGTGTAGGTGAAAAAATGCAAATGCAAGTGATGGTTTTTGCCAAAAGCTTTTTAAACTGAAATTTTGAAATGATGCTCATGATGCAATGGCATGTATGATATGCAGTACCAAATCTAAAATTTCGGATGTGACATTATTTAAATTAAGATAAGTTCCTCTTTTATTTCTACCAAGATTGGAATAAAATGGTTTTAAGAAAGTTTTGGAAAAACCTAGGGATAAGAGTAGTTGAAGCTCTGTCTTGAAAACATAAAGGATACTATAATATAGTTCTCCATAGTTTGTTTAGAGGGAAACTAATAAAGTATTTAGTTTTATAAAAATCATCTTGGCTCAAGTTTGAAATGCCAGAACATTTGAGAATATGAAAGATTAGCCAAGACATCTCTTTTATAAAATAGCTTTTGTCAACATGTGTTTGAGATAATAAGTATATCACTTAATACACAATTAGTTGCATGATCACAAGCAAGCAAGCAAACATTTAAACACTTAATAAGAAAAGTTTTTGTTCCCCTTAATTTTTTTCCTTTTTGACAAAAGATCAGGGTTCCTAAAATTGGAATGTTACAGACGTTTCCCCCTTAAAATAATCTTGTCCCGAGATTAGGGAGGAGTAGGGTTGGGTGATAACATTCGCTTAACAATTTCAGTGGTGGAATTATTAAATGGTATGGGATTTTACAACAAACAAGCATGGTCATCTACGGGTTGGAGCTGAGTGTCTTCGTATTGAGCTGCTTAGATTAAGCAAATAGAAAAGATGCAGTCTTTTCCCCTTAGGAAGATTCTAGGTAGGTTTATCTTCGACAGGGTCCTTCTTTCTTGAGGCGGGACTGCAGGTTGAGTCTTCTTCAATCCTTTGCCATGATTGGTGGTTGGACCTGTCGACTTGAAGTGGAGGGAGTTCCTGAAGTATCCTTTGATTCCGGAGAAGTGTCGATTGTCGTCCTTCTTGTAGGGTCGATGACTCTGATTTGGAGGGGTGGTCATCACTCGGAAGGGTTTAGGGGTCGACTCTCTTGGGATTATTCAGGTTTGTTTGGAAAGACGCAGTATTTCCCCCTTAGAGCGAGACTAGGAGTTCTTAATGAAGTCACCATTCTTCTTGGTTGGATATATCGGGAGAATGTTGGACCTTCTTTACTGGATTTGTAGGATGACGTTGGGGGGAATCCGGTGCTTCTCGTCCGGGTTTAGCGATCTTCAGTCGTCCTTGTAGGTGCTATTTCTTAAGGGGTGTGAGTATCACTTCTTGGTGAGTTGGAGGTCTATCGGGAGAGGCGTCTACTAGCTTCTATTTGGTGAGTTCTAGGCTATTTAGGGGTCCGATAGATTGGACGATGCCGTTTGGGATTGACGGTCTAGGAACACGGTCTTATAGGATGTAGTAGCTCTAGGTTGGGTCTGATGCAACGTCGTGGGTAAAACATGAAAGAGGGAACCTCAGACTAGCATACTAACAAGCTGGGTTCTTGCATCTTGTCGCCATCCTTAGGTTGGTTAGCAACTTTGGTCGCTGTAGTTCCTCGTGGGTGTGTCCTCTCTAGGGGCTGCTTTGACAGGTGGATCTCTGGGGTTAGCAGAGTCGGAACTCTTTTATGATAGTAGTTAGCGGAGATAGAAGATAAAGGACTTCGTGACATCTTCAGAGAACTGGAGTCTTTGGGGTTACTTTCTACTCCTTGGAGAGTATTAATGGCGGTGTCGGGTAGTCTTGTCATCTTAATTCTGAACGTCTCGGGTGTTGGGAGGGTCGAGCAGTCTTTTGAATATTGTTGATGAGGTGTATTTTTTAGTTCCTCTGACGACTCTCGAGGCGGTTCTAGGGGCAGGTTCTTGGACTGGAGATATTCCTAGATTATCTCCTTGTAGGCGGTCTTCTGTCTTTGAGTGGAAAGACGCAGTCTTTCCTCCTTAGAGCTTTACTTGAGGTCGTCGAGGTTGGGTTAGATCCTTCATGTTGTAGCAAAGGCATGACGCTTGAGTTGAGGGCTTCGAGTGACGCCTTATTGCGAATACCTTGGTATGGTGGTTACCTAACGAAGTCATAAGGGTTAACTCAGGGTAGATTTAGCGGTTAGCGATGCTTCTTCTTGGTCCTTAGTTGAGGTGGAGGCATTTTGGCTTCAAATGCGTTTTCTTCACTTGAACTCTTCGTGTTGCTTTGGTTCGATGATGGAGTAGACTCGTTGTTTTCGGGCCTCCTTATCTTCCGTATTTTTGGGGAGTTTGGAACTAAGGGATGAGTAGGAGTTGTCGGGGATTTCTTTATGTGGTCATCCTGCTGAGGAGAGGTTTCCGGCTATGGGTTTGTGAGGGTTAGCGTCGGGATACGTCAACATGGCTATCAAATCTTTAGGTTCAGATGATCCCAGGTAGACAAGCAACACATTCTGGTAATCATACAAGCACATGAAAAACAAGCCAGGCGTACCATAGGTACTAAGGGGTGACTACACGCCATAAGGGGAATCCTATATTAGGGATGTTTATCCTTGTTACGGACATTACGAGGTCTTGAATTCTATCTTGCCATCTGTTGTCGTCGGTGTCATACTTGATCCATATGGGGCGATGAAGGACTCCACTGGTAGGGATATCTTGTAGTACCTTTCGTCCTTGGTAGATTCTTTGGTTTGCTTGTCTTTCCTTCTATTCATCCCGGTACTTCCGTCTTCGCGACATCCAAGTCGGACTTGTTTTTGAAAACGGATCATTTGAATGTAGACGAGAGATAGAGTAAGCCATTTTCTAAATAGTTGAAGTCAGCGAGGGTAAGATAAGAAGTCTTTTGAAAAGCTGTTGAGCAAATAGTTTTCGAAAGCCGGTGTATTTTCGAAATCGTGGTTGTCTTGTCTAACGTCCATGCTAACTAAGGTCTCCTACAGTCAGGAAGGCTCTGATACCAAGTCTGTGGAACCCCGGATTTACGGTTCGAGAATACCCGTTATGCATACACATCACGTTACCATGATCAGTGAGCCGTGAGCATAACCGACCAGTATCATTACATCATCTAGAAAGTAACGATTACAAAACTTACAAAGTGGCCATTATGGCGATTATAACACAAATAGAGGAAGTCTTCAAGCGCAGAGCCCATGTCATGCCTGAACCAACAGGCAACTGACTTGAAAGACGGCCTAGCTCACATAGACGTCAGCAAACTCCATCATTACTCGTGCTCCTGAAAGTCTGGCCAAGTAAATAGCCAGGGACAATGCCGGTGAGTACGTTGAATGTACTCGCAAACCACCTTAAGAAAACAATAACAAAGGATATGCAATATGGTTCTGGTAGGATGGCTCCATAGGAGGTTCTTTTATAAACTAGTTTCTCTTGTAGATATAGCATATCTCTATATCTTTGTTGAAAAACTTTTGTAAAAAATTTGGAAACCCTTTGAAAAAGTTTTTATGAAAACACTAGGATTGGGTCACCCATCTGTTTTTCCTTCCGGTCATCCCATGACCAAACTCTTTCCTCCATTTTCCGACCATCCGATGGTCAAATCATTTTCAATCCATTGCTTTTATGAAGTCCTTTTTGAAATCAAAACCATCACCGTTGTACAGTCACCAGCACAACCGTCCAAGACCAAGGACTCGGCTATGCAAATAGTTTTAAGCTTAGAGGTTGTACACATTACCCACACCATACGGTTACCCGCCCCTAATCTACACCGATCGTGGGTCGAATAACCGGTCAAGAACTTCTGGATGTCCGCTCTATTATAAATGCCTACCCTATGATGTTAATCCCCTCAATACCGGGACGCAGTATATAGTTATGAATCCAACTGGAGCGCGTTTTGCACCTCGACGGGTGTGCGCTCTCAATGAGGCGCTCATAGTATCACGTAGAGGCTCGCAGACCCTTTGTTCCTTCTCCCAGTCGATGCTACGCATGGACCGTTTGTCCGGAGAAGTCCCACCCTCCAGGGATTGTTTGCCCCTGTAGTAGTGTGAGGCCCCCTATACCAGATTAGACAAACCTCTAGCCTAGCCTTGTCCCTTTCCAGAGTAATGTGGTTACACGGGTTAATTGTTCTAGCGTCAAAACTGGCCAGCCTGGTGTGTCTTCGTAAACATTTTTCCTCCATCATTCATCCAACTCTTTTTGTAAAACCAAAACCTTTCAAATTTTCCAATCCACTTGGTAGACCAAGCCTCACCAAGGTTTTCTCATAAAATATTTTTGTAAGCCTTTTTCCGGGGTCTGCCCATCCCATAGTTTTGCTTCGGTTAAAACGGGGTTTCCAAAGTGGCATGGTGTTATACACCATCTATATTACTAGGGGAAGAATAGGTTTCCTCAAAGGTATTGTACTAGTAGTACAAACATATAATGACTTGGAGGAGCCAAGCCACTACCATGTGTAAAACATTTCACAATAGAACAGTGCATTTTATATAATATTGAAGATAGAACATGCCTAGTAAAAACAGTAGGGAAAGGGCTTATGAGCAAGATGGTAGCTTGCATGTGACCAGCGAGATGTCCCGTGACTTCTTTAGAAAACCAGAATACCGATAATAATAATGATAGCAATAATAATTCTCCAAGGCTTCCTTCTTCTCGACGGCACACAATTGCAACTATCGCTGTTATCGAGCATACATGCACACAAACAACACCACCATCAATACAAGGCATACAAGCATCAAACTGTATAGCCATCAAAGGATAATCACATGATATAAAACAGTAGGATTGGAATAATGGATTTGGAAAGATTGGAAAGTGTATTGGAGCATTTGAATGAAACAAATATGGGTTTTATAGTCTAGAAAGTTGATAGTAGAGGGGTTTTGGTCCAAGGACATATTCAGTAGGATATCATTGTATAAAAATGATATCATCAGATAAGTATTGATAAAATGAAACCAACCAAAGTGGTTTTCCTATTTTATCAACTACCATCGATTTATAGTAATTTTTATAGTGAATAAAACTCTAGTTTTAGAAAATAATTCACCAGAAAGGTTCTGGAGCTGCAAAAATTATTTCCTTGGGTGATTAAGTATTATTTGATGGAATGATTCACCAGAAGTTGGAATCAACTCGAAATAATTAACAGAATGGCCTCAGGAAAATCCCTAAGTCACTACTGGATGTTATTTTTCTTTTTCACTAGATTAAATTTACAAGGGACTTTGATGTGATTCCAATGACCCAAGTTAGGTATTTGAATCACCTTTTAGTAGAAATTTGATTCACCAATTTTGGATAAACAGAACTACTGTGGTGAGTTTATTGGTGAAATAACCATGCATAGAAGATATTAATTCACCAAAATTTAGTTGTTGTTTAAGAGATTTTGGGCTTCTGGGTTTTGGAGCATATTGATACCTATGTGTGCAGGGAGTTAGAATTTTTTCCATACCTCATTTGGTTTGACCCCAATAATTTCTTAAAGGCAGTAATGGATTGATTTTGTTATTTTGCCACAGTCAAACTGATGTTCCAATTGTCATAAGATAAAGTATGAACAGTAGGTATAGTGAATACCTTTCAAAGGAACCTTGATTCACCCCATTTGGATATGTATAATTTACAGGGTGATTTATTTAGTGCAATAGATACATGTTAGTGGATTAAATCTCAGAAAAAGTACCATTTACTTTTAGGCAAAGTATGGGTACTGCATGTTAGGGAGGACACTCAGATACCCTTGAAAAAAATAGATCTAGGAAATTGGGGTGGTTTTCCATTTTTATTTGAATTAAAACTTAGAAGGTTCTTATTTGATTCAGAGAAAAAGGTTAAAGAGAGACAACAAAACAGGCCGGATCTGCCAGCTGCCGGGACACAGGAGGGTTTCCGGCCCACCCGGGCTGCGCCCTGTGCGGGAGACGCGGGTTCAAAATCCTGGGGCGGAGCCCACCTACAAGCAACGGTGAGCGTCTAAGCGGTACGGTAAAATGGGAGCCGCTCGATTAGATCGAGATCGACGGCTCCCGGCCATCTTCCTCGTTGCAGCTAGGATGCCGGGACAGAAACCGTAGCAGAGCGGAGCAGGGTGCAGGGAGGCTTACCGGGGAGGGGGAAGACGCCGGGGAGGTGCTAGGGCAACGCGGTGTACACCGGCAACCATGGAGCAGGGTGGCATGATATGGGTCGATGCTGGGGGATGGCTCAAGCGGGAGCGCCTGCCGGCGTCTGCTCGGGAACTTGTCGGCGACGGCAGTACCGGAGCTCTTGGGCAAGAAGATAAGAAGGGTCAGGTGTAGAAGGCATAGGGAAGCTCGGTAGGGTAACATGCATAGGGAGAGGGGAGGAGAGTAGAGCCCGAGGCTTGATTTTCTTGAAGAGGCAGAGGTGCTTCGTCCTTCTTCTCTAGGTCGAGGCAGGGCAAGGGAGGAGGAAGGGAGAGCTCAGGTATGGTAACTGGTAAGTGGGGTGAGGGGAGTGAAATGGAGGCACCAGAGGCACTAGGGTGGCCTCAGGCCTATTTATTTGGAGAGGTGGTGGTCTTGCATGGTCTATGTCCATCGGAGGATAAAGAGAGGGTGCTGCTCAGGGATAGGTCAGTGGGGAAGGTTGAGAGAGGGATGGTGGGTCCTGAGTCGAGCACTGAGTGGGGTGAGGGGTGGTGGCTGCTGCTGTTGTCTTTCCTCCACAAGATTTTTATGTACCTCTCTCTTTCTCCAAAATAATAAGGGAAAAAGGGAGCGGTGGTACTTTAGTGCTATAGTGCACATGACCAAGGAGGGGTGTAGGGTGCTGTCGAAGTTCTCCTAGCAAGGTTGGATGGATTTTGAGTTGGTTTGTGTAACATCCCAATTTCAGCAACCCTGATTCAATGTCCAAAAAGGCAAAAATCAGGGGGAACAAAACTTTTTATTGCAATTTCTGCTTACTTTTTTTCTTCTGCTCGAGCAACCATTTATGTATTAGTTGTGTACCCCTCATCTCAACACTAGTTTACAAAAACTATTTTACAAAAGAGATGTCTTGGCTGATCCTTCATATTCTCAAATGTTCTGGCATTTAAAAAACCTGAGCCAAGATGACTTTAACACAACCAAATACTTTAGTAGCTTCTATTGCGAAAACTTTGGAGACATATGTATATACTCTCCTTATGTTTTCAAGACATAACCTTCAACTACTCTTATCCCTAGGTTTTCCCAAAAACTTTATTAAAACCTTTTCATCTCCATCTTGGTAGAGATACCAAGATGGTACTTATCTTAGTTCAATCAAAACCCCTTTAAAACTACCCATACTTACCTCAAGCTAGGCTTGATGGTAACCTTAGTACTAGTTGGATAAGTAATATGATTAATTGCCTTGATCTGCTGGTTGATGAATTGCCTTGATCTGCTGTTTGACTTGTTTGCTTAGGAACTAGAGTGAGATAATCTAGTAGCTCATACATTAGGACCCAATCTAGTCTTGTGATCATCAGGACCTAGCAAGTATCCAAGTCTGGATCTGTCCTAAGCCACTCAAGTGATCATCTCATCTCATGCTTATCTCAATCCAAGGATAAACCCTCTGGATGGTTTCTAACTCAGTAGAGACCCAATCCAAGTTTGGACCCCCTCTCTTCAACGTATACCTCCACATCAACCACTTGAGGGAAGGAATAAACCTTTGCCACTCTCTCAATTGTTTCCCTCTTGAACACTAGTCAAGATCACCAAATCTGCCAAAATGGCTAAGTTTGGATCTCTTATCTAGATATACTCTTTGGAGCTCTACCTCCTCCAGCCTAGGTGCATTATTGAGAATGCACTTGAACCATCTTGTAGTACATATTTATTACCACCAAATCCCACTCTTTCCCTTGGATAAGCCATTCTAATTCCCACTCTTCCCTGATGGTTTTGTAGTCAAGATAATAATCTTTTGTGCAAACCTTATCATCTTGCCTACTTTGGCAAAATCCCACATCTATATGCCACCTCCCCTTGACCAACTCTTTGCATTGTTATGATCTAATAACCATGGACTATCAACTCCACCTCACTTGTTTCCATTAGAGACTTGTGCTTCTTAAACCCACATGGTTTAGGAGGCTAATTGATGTGTCTGTTATGGCAGCCTTATTTTCAACAAAATTTGCCGTCACTCCAAAACCACCTCAAATCCAACCAAGCCCAACTCTTGCTTCCATGATCATCTACATGACATGGTATATCCACCCATATAACCCTTGTACCAAGGTGAGCTCTGAGCTCCCTAGTCCATCCCTGTTTAGGTGGCATCAGAATAACAAAACCCTGGATCCTCCAAGAATCTAGTTTCCACCCTTTGCACCACCTTTCTCCAAAACCAAGGTTGACCTTGATGCCTACACAAATTTTACATCATCTACCTGGGATATAAGCATCCCCAAATAATTCTCCCAATTATTTGGATTATTAAAATTATTTCTTTTCCTTTACTCACCCATTAAATCCTTGTCTATAAAGGCAAGTATGTATTTATCCAAACCACCTTGCTAACTCAAGGAACATTTGATGCCTATACTTCATATCCTATCTTGCCAATTCAAAAATAAATATTTTTGACATTCTTTATTATCTCTTTTTGACCTTTTTCCTAAATGGCAGAAACAAGAATTAATTCTCCAAAAATACTTTTCCACTTCAATAAATCCCAATAAAAATTCTCCAATGTGTGTTATGGTACTGAGGACCATATCATATAAAAAACCAAGCTTGCCCAATGTAAAAATATCATTTTTACTTCCATAATCTATTTAAGCACTTTTTGAATAAGTGCATTTAAATGGGATTATAATCATCAGAAAAATCCCATTTAAATCCTGGAGAGATTATTTTAACCCATCTATCTACCACTACCATTTCCATACCTTGTCCAATGCAAGTTTGACAACTTCCTTAATAAGCCTCCAATCAATCAATTTTTCCAAAACCATCAAACCTTGATTCAAACAAACACCAAAACAGCCCCAAGCTTGTCAAGTACTCCACCTTAGCAGTACACACTCACCTCTGGTCGACCATCACTGTAGCATTATTTGACCTATTGTCCTTTGTGCTTGTTTATAAGAGGTACAAGGGTCATGTCCCTTCATGCCCTTTAAAAACTCTTGTAGCTGCTACACCCCACCACTCCACCCCTCCTTCACGACCAGAGCACACCAGCAGGACCCACTCCACCGCCCCTCTAGCCCTACCCCTGCCTAGCACCTTGCCCATGTCCAAAATGGACTTTGTCCACCATGGACCTTCCCTCTCGGGTTTATAATGCCCAAGGGCCACCCATCACCCATCCTTCATCTCATTTGCCCCTAACACACCTCACTCCCCTCCCAGAGCTCCCACTCTCTTCCCCCATGCTCTGTTTTGCTCAAGGAAGAAGAAGAAAGGAGCTCGGCCATTTTCTCTCCCGCAAGCACAGCTCCCTCCCTTAAGCTCCCCTCTCTCTGCATGTCACCCTGCAGTGACCCCTCCTCCTTCTCTATCTAACCATACCCTTATTATTGCCCAGGACCTCCGCTATCGACCGCGCCGGCAAGCTCCGACGTGCTCCTCTACGGCCACCATCGCGCGAGAACCTTCCCGACGTCAATACCCCTCCTGCCACCCATCCCCAGAGTCGTCTCCATCAACCGCGTCGCCTTGGACCATCCCCGCCTCTCCTCCGTGCCCCTGGTGGGCATCCCGTGCCTCCCGCGCCCTAGCTAGGGTTTCCTCTCCCTGCTCCTAGCCAGAGGTAGAGGATGGCCCGCGACCGTCGGATCTGCCCCTAATCTGACGTCCAGCACTGGCCCTTACCCCTTCACGAGTGGGCGGCCGAGCTGGGCCGCCACTGCTCCCCGCAGCCCAGTGGAGAAAGGAACCAGCCCCTTTCCCCTAGCCTCTTTCTTTTTTCTTTAAGACAAATCGCAGATCTGTTATTGACAGTTTGGATTAATTGAAAATAAAAAAATGTAGAAATCTTCAAAATATCTAGATCTAAAATTCCTCAAGTGCCTGAATGTTTTCCCTATCATGCAGACCAGGATCTACACCAAAATAGTAAATAGAATTAATATGAAAAATCTATCCAGAACACTAAATAATTTCTCCATCAAGATTGGTATTTCCAAAAGGAGTAATTCCAACTGGTGATGAAAGGTACTGACTATGCCTTTCATGTCCCACTGGCCCCACCCTAGTTTGTGTTCTAGTTTGCCCCTGATAAAAGTATCAAAAACAGAGCCTATCTAACTTTAGGAGATTCCCTAGGTCAAATCAAATGATGTTTGTGCCTAATTCAAACTCCTAGATGCTACAACTTTCCATATCTTTCATAATCTAGAAGCTCATAATATTATGAGTCTCTGTTGATTTTTAGTGAATTAAACCCTTCTGTGCATGGTTTAATCACTAATACAATCACTATAGTATCTATGTGTTGGAGATATGCCCTATAGGCAATAATAAATATTGTTATTATTATATCTTTGTGTTTATGATAAATGTTTACATTCATGCTATAATAGTATTAACAAGGAAACATTAATACTTGTGTGATATGTAAACTAAATTAGAGTCCCTAGCAAAGCCTCTTCATAATACTAGCTTGTTGGTTAATAGATGATTGTGGTTTCCCTATCATGAACGTTGAGATGTTGTTAACAACAAGATTATATCATTAGGAGAATGGTTGATGGACATACTCCTATAGATAAGCATAGCATAAAGATCAAGTCATTTTAATAGTTCAATTGCTATAAGCTTTCTGATACGTAGTAACCTAATTCCTTTGACCATGAGATCATGCTTATCACCATCACCGGAAGGATGCTTTGATGACATCAAACACCACACCATAACTGGGTGGCTATAAAGGTGGCATTGTGTGTTCGGAAAGTATGGGTTAAGACACATGAATCAAGAGTGGGATTTGTCCATCCATATGATGGATATATATACTCTGGGCCCTCTCGGTGGAATGTCATCCAATTAGCTTGCAAGCATGTGACTGGATCACAAGGTATCACATACCACGGGAACGATAAAAGATTACTTATCAGTAACGAGGTTGAACTAGGTATGCAGAGATACCGACGATCAAAACCTCAGATAAGTAAACTATCGCGAGACAAAGGGAAATTGGTATCGTATGTAAGTGGTTCATTCGATCGCAAAGTAATCGTAGAAATATGTGGGAGCCATACGAATTTCCAGATTCCTCTATTTGTTATTGATCGGAGAGGAGTCTCGATCATGCCCGCATAATTCACGAACCGTAGGGAGACACACTTAAGGATTCGATGTTGTTGAGTAGTTATGGAATGATGAATAAGAGACCGAATGTTGTTTGGAGTCTCGAATGGGATCCGGGATATCACGAGGAGATCCGTAATGGTCCAGAGAATAAGATTCATATAAGGAAAGTCCTGTTTCGGAGTTGGGGAATGATTCCGGTGTTTTCATCGGGAATGTTCTAAAAGGGTCCGGAAGGTCCGGCACTCCGGAGGGGAAGGGTACATGAATGTTTCATGACAATGTGGAATGGTTGCATCATGTACTAGGTATCATGGCTGAGCAAAATAAAGGGAGAAATCAAATCCTAGTTTGAAAAGTCAAACGCCAATTTGAAAAGTCAAACGGCAGTTTTGCTTGGTGGAGGGAGAGTAGGAAACCTACTTGGGGAGGAGTTCCTTTTCCTCCACCCGCCGGCCAAGGAGGCCGACTTGGCGGAGGACTCCCTCCCCTTGGCCGGCGCCCTCCCACCTATAAACGGAGGGGCAGGGCTGCCCCTGTAACCTACACCTCTCACACCCCAAAATCCTAACCCTAGTCGCCGGCCTCCTGCAAGTCGCCGCCGCCCTAGGGTTTCTCCTAGCCGCCAAGTTGGGGATCTCCCCAAGCCCTAACCACCGGCCAAGCCTCCTTCCTTGGTGCCTCTAAACCCTAGATCGCTAAGTCGTCTCTCATAGTCCACCATACTTGCTTCGGCTTAAGGAGAAGCCCTACGAGATCTCCCCTCTACTTCCGGTATCACGCCGTCGTGCTACCGGAATCACGAGGAGAGTGCTACAACCTCCGCTACCTACTGGAACAAGGGAGAGGAATGTCTTCATCGAGTACCGGACGCGTGACTAACTGCGGAAGCACTGCCGGAACGCAGCACCGGAAGGATCGTCTACGCGATCTTGAGATTGGCAAGAGTACGACTACATCACCCACGAGAATCTGCTCTCGTTAACCGCTTTGGAATCTTCGAGGGTGCGTTCCTCCATCGACTCGTTGCTACAATCTAGTAGATAGATCTTGGCTTGTTTGTTTGCATGCGGTAGAATTTTTTTATATTCCATGCTACGAACCCCTACACTATGTACCACCAAAAAGGTTAATTCCAACTTCTACATAAAGGTCTTTTCATCACCTAACATGTGTCCTTGGAACCAACTAAAAATCTTCTATAGAATAAATCTGATGAAAAAGACAAATCCCATCCAGTACTGTCTTTGGGAATTTCTCAAGGGCATTATGTAACTGTTTTGATGTGATTCCATCTCCTCTTGATTCAGTCCATCAAATACTACCTAATAACCCAAGGAAATAATTTCTGGAACCCCAAAAAAGTTCTGGTGAATTATTTCCTAAAACTAGAGCTTTAATCACCATAAAACCCATTATAAATCAAGGGAAATTGATAAAATAGTAAAACCACTTTCTTTGGCTTCAGTTTATCACTAACTATCTGATGGTATCATTTTTATGCAATGGTATCATACAGATCAAGCCCTTGGTCAAAAACCCCTCCCTTAGGTAGTTCCTAGATTCTAAACCCAAAGGGATCCTTTTTCCTATGCCTCTGAAACCTTTTGCCAATCTTACCCACCAACCTCCAACATCCTACTGATGTATATCCTGTAGTTATACCTTACTTTCTGTATGGTTAGTTGCTTATATACCTTGTATTGATTGGTGTATTGTTTGTTTGCATGTATGCTCGATAACGACGATAGTTGCGAGTGTGTGACGCCGAGAAGAAGGAAGGATCGGGATATTATTTTATTATTATTGGTTTTCTGGTTATCTAAGACCGTCAAGGGACATCTCGCTGGTCACAGGCAAGCCACCTTATTGCTCATATGCCTTGTCCTATTATTCTACCTATGCATGTTCTATCTACTTATTTATGCAAATTGCATTCTTTTACTATACTATGTTTTATATGGGGAATGTTTGGCTCCTCCATACCATTACCCCTTAGTACCATTAGGTATAACCCTTTATTTTCTGAAACCTACCTGCCCCTAGTATGGTAGATGGTGTTTAACACCATGACCCCTTGGAAACCCAGTTTTATCCTAAACAAAAGTGTAGGATGGGAAGACCCCGGGAAAAAGACTTACAAAAATGTTTTATGTGAAAACCTTGGTGAGGCGTGGACTACCAAGTGAATTTGAAAATGAGAAAGGTTTTGTTTTATAAAAGATAGGCAAAGGAAGGAGAAAAAATGTTTACGAAAACAACCGGGCTGGCCAGTTGTGAAGCCAGCGCAATTAACCCGTGCAACCACATTACTCTGGAATGGGATGGGGCTGGGCTGGAAGTTTATCTAATCCGGTATTAGTGTCTCAAACTACTACGGGGAAGAACAATTTCCTGGAGGCTGGGCTTTCCCCTATAAAGGCCCATGTGAAACATCGGTCTGGGAAGGTAAATACCGTCTAAATGGCGGCCAAACGATACTATGAGCCCCTCATTGAAAGCGCACACCCTGCGGGGTGCAAAACGCGCTCCGGTTGGCTTGTGATTGTATAGGGCGTCCCGGTTTTGAGGGGATTAACCTCATAGGTTAGGCACTTGTATAGGAGAGGACATTCGAAAGGTCTTGACCGGTTATTCGACCCACGATCAGTGTGGATCAGGGATGGGTAAATGTATGGTGTGGGTACAGTGTACAACCTCTGCAAAGTGTAAATCTATTCGAATAGCCGAGTCCTCAGTCATGGACGGTTGTGCTGGCAGCTGTACAGCAATAATGGTTTTGATTTCAAAAAGGATTTCAGAAAAGCAATGGCTTGAAATTTTTTTGACCATGGGATGGTCGGAAAAAGGAGGAAGGAGTTTGGTCATGAGATGATCGGAAGGAGAAACAAATGGGTGACCCATTCCTAGTGCTTTATTAAAACTTTTCAAAATGGTTTCCAAAATGTTTTACAAAAGTTTTTCAATATATAGAGGCATGCTATATCTACAAGAGAAACTAGTTTATAAAAGAACCTCTCTTGGAACCATCCTACCACAACCATATTGCATACCTTTTATTATTGTCTTCTTAAGGTGCTTTCCGAGTACATTCAAAGTACTCACCGGCATTGTCCCTGGCTATTTACTTGGCCAGACTTTCAGAAGCAAGAGGGACGATGGAGTTTGTTTACGTCTATGCGAACTAGGCCATCTTCCCAGTCAGTCGCCTTTAGGTTAAGGCATGACATGGGCTCTACGCTTGAAGACTTCCGCTATTGTTGTTGTATTGCCAGAATGGCATCAATGTAAGTACTTGTATTCATTAATTGTGGATGTTGTCATTTACGCTCATGGCTCACTGATCATGGGAACGTGAATTGCATGCATAACAGGTATTCTCGGACCGTAAATCCAGGGGTGCCACAGTTTGGAACATGATCAAAGTGGTGCTTGTGAAGGAGTTGAAAATTTTGCATATGGCAAGGTGATGAAATGGTTCTAGTGGATGGATACGATCAAGATACTTCCATAAGATTTAGTTGTGATTTTTCTGATGATTAAAAGTCCACCTAAAACCATTTATTCAAAAAGTGCAGAAGTAGTTTATAGAAGCTAATGTGGTATTTTTACATTGGGAAAGGTTGGTTTTTGATGTGATATGGTCCTGAACACCATATTACACATTGGAAGATTTTATGGGAATTTATTTGGATAGAAGAGTATTTTTAAAGAATTATTTCCTATTTCTTCCATTTGAGAAAAAGGGCAAAAATAAATAATAAAGAAACTCAAAAATATTTATGTTTGAGTTCGAAAGAGAGGGTATGGGGTAGATGTAGGAGTTCGTAGCATGGAAAACAAAAAAATTCTACTGTATGCACACAAACAAGCCAATATCTATCTACTAGATTGTAGCAACGAGTTGATTAGAGTACTCACCCTCGAAGATTCCAAAGCGGTTAACGAGAGCAGATTCTCGTGGGTGATGTAGTCGTACACTTGCCGATCTCAAGATTTCGTAGACGGTCTAGCCGGCGCTGCATTCCGGCAGCGTTTCCGCTGTCGGTCACACGTTCGGTACTCGATCAATACCTTCCTCTCCCTTGTTCCAGCAGGTAGCGGAGGTTGTAGTTCTCCCTCGCGATTTCGGCAGCACGACGGCGTGGTGTCAAAAGTAGAGGGAAGATCTCGCAGGTCTTCTCCTAAGCCGGTGCGAATTATGGTGGATATAGGGTTTTTCCGGAGATGTAGGTTAAGAAGGCCGGTAGGAGGAGGAGGTGTCGGCGGTGGCTAGGGCGATGGCGACGAGGCGGCGGCGACGGCTGGCGGCGGCGCACGGGGTGGGGAGGGCTGGATCTTGTGTTGTTTGAGGCAGCCCTCCCCTCTATTTATGAGATGGGGGCAGCCTTGGGAGGGGAGAGTTAGAATTCAAACCCAAACCCAAGTTGGATAGAAGGATGGACTCTTTCCTTCTACCACTAGGAAACTATTGTTCCAGTTTGAATTTTCAAACCTCCCTTTTGACTTTCAATTTAGAGCTTTAATTCTCTCCTGCAAATGCCCAAACCAAGTGACCTAGGATATGATCCAATTGTTCCACTTACCCATGACATATTCATGGACCATTCCCCTTCTGCTCCGGTGAACCTTCTAGACCCTTCTAGAACCTCTCCGATGAAAACATCGAAATCATTCCCGAACTCCGGAATCAGACTTTCCTTATATGAATATTATTCTCCGGACTATTTCGGATCTCCTCGTGATATCCTGGATCCCATCCGAGACTCCTAACAACATTCGGTATCCCTAATAACATTCCATATCTACTAAACAACATAGAATCCTTAAGTGTGTCTCCCTATGGTTCGTGAATTATGCGGACATGACAGAGACACTTCTCCGATCAATAACCAATAAAGGAATCTGGAAAATCATATGGCTCCCACATATTTCAACGATTACTTTGCGATCGAATGAACCACTTACATATGATACCAATTTCCCTTTGTCTAGCGATAGTTTACTTATCCGAGGTTTGATCGTCGGTATCTCTGCATACCTAGTTCAACCTCGTTACCGATAAGTACTATTTTCTCATTCCCGTGATATGTGATCCCTTGTGATCCAGTCACATTCTTGCAAGCTAATTGGATGACATTCCACCGAGAGGGCCCACAGTATATCTATCTGTCATATGGATGGACAAATCCCACTCTTGATCCATGTGCCTCAACACATACTTTCCGAACACTCAATGCCACCTTTATAGCCACCCAACGGTGTGGTGTTTGATGTCATCAAACCATCCTTCCGGTGATGGTGATTAGAATGATCTCATGGTCAAAGGAGTTAGGTTACTATGTATCAGAAAGCTTATAGAAAACGAACTATTGAAATGACTTGATCTTAATGCTACACTTATCTATAGGAGTATGTCCATCATACCATTCTCCTAATGATATGATTTGTTGTTAATAACATCTCAATGTTCATGATCAAGAAACCACGATCATCTATTAACCAACAAGCTAGTATTATAAAGAGGCTTTACCAGGGACACTAATTTAGTTTACAAATCACACAAGTATTAATGTTTCTGGTTAATACTATTATAGCATGAATGTAGACATTTATCATAAACACAAAGATATAATAATAACCAATTTTATTATTGCCTCTAGGGCATATCTCCAACAATCTCCCACTTGCACTAGAGTCAACAAATCTAGATTACATGGTAATATACCGAACACCCATGGCCGTTTGGTGCTGGTCATGTTTTGCCCTCGGGAGAGGTTTAGTCAACGGATCCGCCAAATTCAGATCTGTGTGTACTTTGCAAATCTTTATGTCACCATCTTGGACGTGCTATCGAATAGCGTGGAAACGTAGCTTGATGTGCTTCAGATTCTTGTGTGACGTTGGTTCTTGCGCATTGGCTATGGAACTCATGTTATCATAGTAGATAGACATTGGGTCCAGCGCACTTGGAACCACACCGAGCTCTGTAATGAACTCCTTCATCCATATCGCCTCTTGTGAAGCCTCCGAAGCAGCTATGTATTCCGATTCAGTTGACTATCTCTCCACAACGCTTTGCTTTGGACTCCTCCAGCTAACTGCTGCACCATTCAAAGTAAATACGTATCTAGATTGAGATTTAGAATCATCCGGATCGGTGTTCCAACTAGCATCAGTGTAACCATTAACAACGAGCTGTTCATCACCTCCATAAGAAAGAACCATATCCTTAGTTCTTCTCAAGTACTTAAGGATGTTTTTGACCGCTGTCCAATGATCCACTCCTGAATCACTTTCATATCTGGTAGTCAAGCTAACAACATATGCAATGTTGGGCCTAGTACATAGCATGACATACAGAAGAGATCCTATGGGTGAGGCATAGGGAGTCTTACTCATCCTTTCTATATCTTCTGCCGTTGCAGGACTTTCAGTTTTACTCAAGGTCGTATTGGGCAACATGGGAAAGAACGCTTTGTCGCTATCTTCCATTCCAAACCTCTTTAGAACTTTGTCCAAATATATACTCTGTGACAATGATATTAGGCGTCTCGATCTATCTCTATAAATTTTTATGCCTAATATGTAAGCTTCTTCGCCAAGATCTTTCATTAAAAATTATTATTCAAATAATCCTTGACACTATTAAGAAGGTCTACATCATTCCCAATCAACAATATGTCATCTACATATAGTATTAAGAATGCTATAGAGATCCCACTCACTTTCTTGTAAATACAAGCTTCTCCATAAGTTTGTATAACCAAAGCTTTTGATTACCTTAACAAAACGTTGATTCCAACTTCGGGAAGCTTGCTTTAATCCATAAATGGACCGTTGAAGTTTGCATACCTTGTTAGCATATTTAGGATTCACAAAACCTTTGGGTTGCATCATATACAACTCTTCATCAATGTCTCCATTGAGGAATGATGTTTTGACATCCATCTGCCATATCTCATAATCATAATATGCAGGAATTGCTAACAAAATCCTCACAGACTTTAGCTTCGCTACCGGTGAGAAAGTATCATCGTAGTCAACTCCTTGAATTTGTTGACACCCTTTCGCGACAAGTCGAGCTTTATAGACAGTAACATTACCATCAACATCTATTTTCTTCTTGAAAATCCATTTGTTCTTGATAGCTTTTCGGCCATCCGGTTATCCACCAAAGTCCATACTTGGTTTTCGTACATGGATCCAATCTCGGATTTCATAGCTTCTTGCTATTTATTGGAATCTGGGCTCATCATCTCTTCCTTATATGTCACATGGTCATCAGTGTTATCCACCAACATGGCACTCATAAAGGGATCATACCAATCAGGAGTGGTACGAGTTCTTGTTGACACTACTAGGGAAATGGCCATTCGTGGCGCTGAAGAGCATCCATGAGACGTGCCTTCTGATTATCTCAGCCGTGGCAAGATCGCCTAGTGCGCCACTTGCCAGTTAATGAGATAGGCGTAGCGCACCTGCTAGTGTGCCACGGCTATGTGGGCAGGTGCGCTACGCGTAGGATCTTCTGTGGCGCACTTCCCAGTGCGCCACTAAGCTTCTGAGGTGCGCTTTAGGTGTAGTGCGCCACAAAAGGTAGGTCATGTGCGCCACTGGTGTTTTTTTGTTTTTTTTTTAATTTCCGAGACAAATTATATACAACATTACAGGCAGATATACACACACAGATACAAGATATACAATTATATATATAAATACACAATTTGAAAAACAAGATTGAAACAAATACATATAGATATGTCTCATACATGAATACATAGTATAAGTTACATTGTTTCGATCAAGTTACAAAGTAGTTGGTGACATGTGAATACATGTGTCGATCGAACAAGTTAGAGCTCGGAAGCTCGCCTAGACATCTAAACTAGCTAGACACAAATGCGGGATAAACAACCAAAGAAGATAAGCATGATCACCGCCGCGACGAAGGTGTAGGTCTTCTTCCGGTTCCTTGTCCTAACTCCCGCTAGATAGCGCGTGTATCTAGCTTCCGCCTCCGCCATAGTGTTGTACCCTTTGTCGCTATTGCCGCTGAAACGGTGCACCTGTCTCCGGCAGTCTTCCCAATCATCATAGACTCCGGGAACCCGTCCCTTGTACACGACATACCACGTCATCTATAAGTTGACAATAATAATTAACCGATGATTGAAAAAAAACATATATAATTAAAGTCGCATATGAAGATACACTTATAGAAAGTACTCCTAAATCAAAAAGACTAAACTCAAAAAGCATGCCTCATATATAACTAGGTTGTTCGACACAGGAATATGCTACGATGGAACCGTCCGCCAAGTAGGATGCACAACACCTGGACCTGTGCATACCACAAGGCGGACAATCCCATCGCAACACATTCACATATATAATGTGCCATGACATTTCAATCATCGTCATTATTCTCGAAAAAGACCAAAGTAACTCGAACAGAATGCCTCATATATATATACATAGGTTGTTGGACACAGGAATATGCTATGATGGAACTGTAAGCCAAGTAGGATGTACAACATCTAGACTTGTGCATAACACAAGGCTTGCAGTCCCGTCGTAGCACATTCACATATATATTGTGCCAAGACATTTCAATCATCGTCATTATTCTCGAAAAAGACCAATGTAGATCGAAAATAATGCCTCATATATAACTAGCTAGGTCGTTGGACACATGAATATGCTACGACTGAACGGTTAGCCAAGTAGGATGCACAATTCCTGGACTTGTGCATATCATAAGGCTAACTATCCCGCCGTAGCACATTCACATATATATTGTGCCACGACATTTCAATCATCGGCATATTCTCGAAAAAGACAAAAATAACTCGAAAAGAATGCCTCATATATAACTAGCTAGGTCATTGGACACAGGAATATGCTACGACGGAACAGTGAGCCAAGTAGGATGCACAATTCCTGGACTTGTGCATATCACAAGGATCACTATTCTGTCGTAGCACATTCACATATATAGTGTGCCACGACATTTCAATCTGTAACATCCCAAAAATATTGAACTTGGATCATCAAACTCTAAGCATCAAAATTAGGGTTAACAAAAACTTTTCAAAATAAAGTTATGAATGCATGCATATGAATATGCATTGAATTTGAAATTATTTTGAACCACCTTGTTTGTGTGTTTCCTTGCTTGTAAAATGTTTCTTAGGTGAAATAAACATCATCTAAAACATTTCCCACACTTTTCCCAAAGACAAGTAAATCAAAACAAATAAAATAAAGGAATGGTCATTTTGACCAATTTAACTCCCATGCCTACTTTGGCCGTCTCAAACTTTCAGAACCTAACAGAAACTTCTCTAGATCTTTGCACCCCTTGATTGTACTCATAACAAGGTATCAAGGCCCACTTTGTGATCATCCAGAAACTTTCAAATACATATATTAAATGACAATTCAAAATTAAATCTTTATCATATGGGAAGATCCCACTTTTTCAAAAACCACTCAAACAAGCTCAACTTTCAAAACCCAAGCATCTGCAGACTCACCAGCACCAATCTAGCACACCCACCAAAAATCTTTTCAAAATTCAAAACATGAATTCATGCTGCCATTTCATCAAACACTTGGCAGACACAAATCAAACAAAATCAAAACACTATAGTGTGCAGTGTTTTGAGCCTAACTGGTTCCCTATCTAGCTCACAACCAGCTCAGTAGATCATCTAGCAAGATTAACCAAGCACTAGCACCACTGTGAGCTTGCCAAAACCATCAATGGTGAACAGCCGAAGCCACCCTTGCCACCCCAGTGTAGACAGCAAGCTAGGAAGGAAACTAGCCATGCCAACCGTGTCTGGGAGATCACCCATGCCTCACCGCCCCCTCTCGACCAGCCCTGTGTCAACACCCTAATTTTTAATCCCAGATGCCTGTTATGCCATACATCACAATCCTAGGATTACCATTTTTGCGAGACATAACAGAATTGGATACCATAGTACATCACCCATTACAACCGTACATAAGTTCTTACACAAATAGGGATCTCATGATCCAGTTCATAATACAACACCAAGCAACGGAATACGTAATAATAACGGTAGCGTAGGCGAAGCTCCATCTTCGGGGTCACAGGCAATGCTGACGATGGGAGATGATCCTAGTTGTCGTAACCTTCCTGGGGTCCATCCTCCGGGTACTCCTCTTCATAGTCTGGCCATGGGAATAGCTAGGGACAAAGCCATGAGTACTCTTTAAGTACTCGCAAACTAATACTAACAAGTGAGAGGGGTTTTTGATAATAGGACACTAGGATATAGGGTTGTTTTGCGAAAGCCAGATTTATCTCTACTAAGTTTAGAAGCAACGAATGCTAGTTGAAGTTTTATAACACCTAAATGGAAACTGGTATTCATATCACAACCCTGTTGTGGTCAAGTCAAAGTCTCACTTTGTATCATAAGTCATTTTGAAAAGTCTGACGGGGGAACAGTATGGCCACTCCAACTGTCCATAACCGCTGACGCGGCTATTCGAATAGTTTGACACTCTGCAGAGATTGTACACTTTCACCACAACATTCGATACATCCGTCAGGAACAAATCCTGAATTCACCATACTCAGTATGCGGATAATCAATCCTAACCTTTCAATTACATTTCCTAGTATAAGCACCTCTCCTGTGAGTTTGGCCTCCCAACCATGACCAACTGTCATCTTGGGTACTGCACAGGTGGACCATCTTCACAAGGTAGCCTCAGCTCAGACCTTGGCCGTGAGGGAACTAATACTAAGATCTATAAGTTTCCAGTCAAGCCCTACCCAATCTTTGGGTATTGTGGTTGTACGATAAAATTGGAATGGTATCGCATCCAGACAACCATCAGTTTTATAAAGGGCTAAGGCTCATGCCTCAACATTTTCATCACCAAAATCATCAAGTGTTTGGAAACACATGTCCAAAACATTTCAATAGAATGATCCATCATTCCAAGGTTTTCATAACCATTTTTCCACCAAGTATTCCCATCTAAAGTTGATCAAGTTTTATGCTTAGCACTAGCATCTACAGGTGGGGGTAAACATTAATGAGGGGTGGTAAACTAGTGGAGGTTTAACTAAGTTCAATCTCATGCCTTAGGATGACATCAAGATTATCTAGCTTAGGCCAAATTTTATGCTCTTTATGCAACCTTCACAAATATCTTTCTAGAATCTACAAGTCACTTAAGTAGACTCCAAGTAATAGCTTTGATAAAGAAATAAAATAGAAAGCCTGTAAGTAACACTAGGCTTGGGTATCATCAAATATGTCCAACCAAGCATGCTTAGTGCATTGCATAGGTTATCCAACTTTCATAACTGCAAGTGTTAGCTTGCACATTCAACTAGTAGTATTAGGCTTGCATTAGTGTCAATATAAGCTTGCAAGTATTGGCTTGCATAGGTATAGTATCATCTTGTGTAACATCCCTAAAATTATGATTTCAAAGTTTGCATATCATTCATGCATGCATATAGAATTGAGATCAATTTCAAACTCATTTCAAGAAAACTAAAGCACATAGTGCTATCATTTTAGGTGATCAAACTTAAATCAAATGGCCATCCCCATTTGAGAGTTTGAATGTTTTAAACCAAGATTGTTTGTCTCCCTTATTGGTTGATTTGAGTGTGAAGTTAAAACAAAATTTTACAAAATAGAAATGGTTTCAAAAACCATTTTGCAAACATTTGCAAACCTAGTGCATTGTCCCTGTTCTTTTGTTTTTCCAAAATGACCAAGCCTTTTCAAAGTGACCACTTAGTTTTATGCCAAGTTTTGTGACTATTGCCCACTGCAAAAAACCCAAATAGATTTGAATTCAAAAAGAGTTTGAATTCATTTGAAAACCATTCCTGAAATTCATCCTGGAAAAAAAAGAAAAGGATTAAAGAAAAGAAAAGGGCCAGGCGCTCCTATTCTAGCCCAACAACAGAACCGGCCCAGCTAGCCCACCCGGCCTCCCTCTCTCTCTCGCACGCGCAGACGCACCCACGCGGTCGCTGACACCCAGACCCCACTCCCTCTCTGCTTATTTCGCTAACGAGCGGGCACTCTCCACGTCACCGCCGTTACCACCGTGCAGTGACGCCACGATTAAACTCGCCTAAATTCCATTGATTCAGCGCGTGATCCTCGCCCCGCTTCTGGCTACTTAAACCCCTCGTCGCTGCGGTCATTTCCCCCCACTCTCCTCGCTCACTCCGCCACCAGGCTGCGCGCATTTGACCTCGAAACCCTGCAACACCGACGACCTCCGGCGACTAATTCCGGTGAGCTTCGACCGCCCCCTTTCTCTGGTTCAAACTATCGTGCTCAGCGTGATCTCGTGCATCTCCTGATACTTTTCGTTTGCATTATCGTGACCAGTGAAGCCGCCCCGCTCGCGTTCAAGAATCGACCGAGCCGCTGCTCAAATCCGGCGACCAATTACGGTAAGCAGAGCGCGCCCCTTGCCGCCTCTTGCATACTAGGTTGTTCGCCTTCGTCTTGTGCGTCTTCTAATCCCTCTGGTTCGTGCTAGGGCGACGCGAAACCTCGGCAACAACTCCGACCGCAACCACCCGACGCCGTGCACGACTCCGACGAGCTCCAGCAGCCCCTGCCGTGCGCCCCTTGCCAAGCCACCTCCACGTTGAGATTCGCCTCGACCTTGCGGTTCTGGTAAGCACACCCTTCCTTCCCCGGGCGACCTAGAACGCTAGCGCCGCCGCTGACAGAGCGCTCCGCCGCTCGCCGTCGCCGCGCGCCACCAGAACGTGGTCGCCTGATCGAGAGCCGTTGGATCTAGATCCAGCGCTCTAGATTAGATCTGCATCGAAGGGGTAAGTAACAATCTGAGCCGTGCGCGTAAGTTAGATCTGACGGTCCACTCTAGTCGATCCACGAAGCGTACCGATTTAATCATAGCGCGACGCGTGGCTAGGGTTTGAGTTTAAAACAGAATTTAAAACAGATTTAGATTCAAATTTGATTAGGCTATAACTTTTGATTCCCACGTTAGATTTTTGCAAATTTTATACCGTTGGAATCAGGAAGACAAGCCCTTTCTGTTTAAGCAATGTGTTTAATAAATAGTTTCTGTTAAAATGACTTTAATTGCAGAAACTTGTTTAATACTATTTTGAGTATAGAAATTGTTTAGAAAATTGTTTTAGTGTAAAACAAACTTGGTTTAGCAAGTTTTTAACTTGGTTATGTTTCAGTACTATGCACTTGCTTGGTGGAGTTTTAAAAATCATCACTTAGCATTCTTGCATGCATGCATATATATTTTTGTTTGTATATGACTTGTATGTGATTGTGATTATATTCTTTGTGTGGACTTTGGTGCTAGTGATTGTGATTGTGAAGAGTGCTACTCTCCCCACTACCAAGGCAAGTGGTACTTCATGAATATTTCCATCCCTATATTTTTTACAAGCATTAGAAATCTTTTGCTAAGTCTTGCATCTTACTATTTTTTCCAAATGC
The DNA here is from genome assembly GCA_023614405.1 of Avena insularis. Lineage (NCBI taxonomy): Eukaryota > Viridiplantae > Streptophyta > Magnoliopsida > Poales > Poaceae > Avena > Avena insularis. The sequence continues at coordinate 87,166,303 of CM042685.1, read as the reverse complement.
CATGTTGGGAAATCCTAAGTAGATATAGAATTGCTAGGAAATTCCTAAGTTAAGTTACTATGCCATGCTTAGTCTAGCTAGTAGCAAACAAGGGTTGGTAAAGTATATACATGCTATGATGAAAATATTTCTAAGTCTTTGGACTTATGTTTTTCTTAATAAAACAACTAAGTCAATGAATCACCTGGGTGGAATGGGACTTGAATGGTGGTTTTTGGTTGAGTGGTTACACAAGGCCCATGGACATGGTTTACCTTGTGTATCTCACTTGTGGTATGCCACCCAGGAACAAAGGGATTTTAGACGCCAAGTGTTGAGAAGCTTATAGTGCAGCCACATGGCAATATGGGCTCTGCCTGGACCACATAGGTTGCTAGAACTTAGTCATTTGGACAGTTGGTGGTAGTGGGATGGTAGGTTGGAACGCGTCCATTTGGCTAAGGGAAGGCTTCTGAAAGGTCCTGTCTTGGGAAACCAAGTCTGGTGGGGAAAGTGCACAACCTCTGCAGATGGAAAATCTAAGTACTTAGCCAAGTCCATGGCAATGGACAACTTGAGCATCAAGACATGGAAGCTATCAAGAATCTCATCACTCCAACTTCTAAGTAAAACTTGTGGGTGAGCAAGGGTGAAGGACCTCAATGTCTATTGATGGTTTCTTGGGAAAAAGTTTTGACAAAGGAAAACTTAGTGATTTCAACTAATAGGAAAAACCTATTTTGAGCAAAGAAAGCTAAGCTACACTTAGCCAAAATGCATATAGTAGTATAACCCACTTAAAATTTTACTAATGTATCACTTGCCAATACTATTCCAAAGTATTGACCCACTATGGCTGTAAGTTGTGATGTTGCAGGTTACTCCGATGATGATTAGGTGTCATGAGTCTACACTCAACATGCTTGCCTGTGGCACATGAAGATGAAGACTTATGTTTATTTACTTATTCCAAACTCTTGTATTAGGCATGTGTCCTTGAGTTGTAAAAGACTTTGTTTTATCTCTGGAATGGATGTAATAAATGACCTTTGTATCTATGTACTTCATCTTAAACTGTGGATGCTAGCAATGATCCAGGGACTAGCATTGCAATCACAGGGATCCTTTTCCTTTACAAAGGAGGGATCTTACGGATGGTATTAGAGCACTGTGTTGCCTGTAGGATTATGACCCTAGGATTGGAAACCACTAAGGAAAATTTTTCAACTACTTCTACACTTGTCTATTCTTCTCGTAAAATTTTCTAATCTTCTCTTTCTCATCTCTATTTGTAGATGAACTCCATCAACGAAGCCGTAAAGAAAGGACCACTCATGACCATGACCTTGGAGTGTGAGACAGAGTTTCCCAAGATTCTCAAGGACCTCATGGTGGCAATGGAAATACATGGTGCAGCTGTGTACAAAGGCTTTCCAGTGATGGACGAAGGAGTTGAGTACTGGTGGGTGCAACTTCACTTGTTAAAAAACAAGGAAGACAACCACAAAGAAAAAGGATTCTGCATGTACACCAACACTGTGGTGCATACCACATTCTTTGAGCCAGCAAGAGAAGCATCTTGGAGGACTATCAAAGAACTTAGTGCTAGAGTCAAGTGCAGAATGCTGAACCTCCAAAAATACTTGATGAAAGATAAGGAACTTACTCAAGAGTTGGAAGCTACCAACCAAACCTTAAGAGGAGATATTATAGAATTAGTGATGGAATCATGTGAGCAAGATAGGCTGATTGCTTCTAGGAACATTGTGTTAGCCAACAGATCCAGTGAGATAGGATTGTAAACGTACTTCGTTAGTTGGACCACCACCTATTCCCTTATTTTCCAAAATATTACCTTAAGATATAATTGGACCTTGGTTGATGTAATGGATTCATGTATGCATGACTTGTGTGATATTGCTTCCAAGGATATGTATGTGATGTTATGACTTTTGTTTTATCTTGAATTGTGTTGTTCTAACTTTTCTATCTTATAAATAGATGCCTATTACCATCAGCACTGTTGAGGAGTTCCAGGTTACCCGCTTTGGTCCTCGTATCATTGAGCTTACCACTTTGCTCAATCTCCCTCTTCCCACCATCATGGTGCATCCACTCACCAAGTTCGAGAGGAAGGACCTCTAGGGCTTCAAGGTGAACCAGCCCAGACGCCAGACAGAGCCTACTACGGAGGCCATCGTCTTCAACCTTATGCACGATGACAGGGAGAGAGGCATGGAGGTAGTTATGCAGGACCTGATAGGACGTCTACTAGGTCGACACTCCCGACAGGTAAGAGGCAATCACTTCCACGTCTTCGGAAGACGTGATGAGGACGGAGAGTCCATCGACTTCGAGGACGACTCGAGAGACGCAGCAGAGCCGATACGTCTATATCTGCAGGACTTACAGTCTCTCATTAGGCACGTGGACACGGACAGGACCAATGTCATGCTCAGTAATGAAGAGCTCCAAGTGCATCTTCGCGAGAAAGACAAGCTCTTCGCGCAGCAGGACGAGATAGTCAAGGAAATGGAGGCGAAGTTCGAGACCCAGGACAGGAAGTTCAAGAGTCAGGAGAAGCGTGTCCAGGATAGGAACAAGAAGATCCGGGACATGACTGAAGAACTGCAGTCCAAGGACTTCGAGCTAGAGCAGCAGCAGACGGTGATAGAGAGGCTTCGTTCCTAGAAGAGGGCTCTCAAGGCCAAGATAGAGTCCTTGACCACTACCATTGAGGAGAATAAGACCGCGATGGAGAACGCAGGTCTTACCTTTGTCGAGGAGGAGATTGATGCTGATGAGTAGACTTGACTACTCGTTTATCTTTTATTATCGTACTTGTTATTTGAGAACTTGTTATTGGACCATACGACATGTGGATGGCTTGCTACTTGTGTGTTTTACTTTGTGAACTTGTTATCTTGTTGTTGAACTTTTTATCTTGTGCTGCATGCTATGTGTTTGCTTATGTGATGTAATGTGCATGAAAACATTTATGGGTATCTCATTCTTATCTCCATTTGAACAAACCAGAGATGCCTCCCCGCCGTGCAAACCCCAACCCCAACAACAACAACAACATCACTCCAGAAATGCAACAAATGATGACTGCTCAAACACAGCTGATGCAGATGATGACAACATTCATCCAGAACCAAAACAATAACAACAACAACCCCAATAACAACAATAATAACAACAACAACAACAACCCTCCGGGCTTTGATATGCTCACCAGGTTTCTGAGATTGAGGCCTGCTAAGTTTTCAGGGACGATTGATCCCATGGTGGCCAATGATTGGCTACGTTCTGTAAACAAGGACTTAGTAACCGTAATGCATTTGGATGCTGAAAAGGTCGATTTGCAAAGACATCTGCTGGAAGGGCCAGCCGCCACTTGGTGGGACAACTTCCAGATCACCACTCCTATTGATGAAGTGACCTGGGCTATCTTTGAGGATGGCTTTCGCACTGCTCATATCTCATCAGGAATAATGAGCCTGAAAAAGAAAGAGTTCCACAATCTGAAGCAGCGCCACCGCAGCGTGGCTGAGTACATTGAAGAGTTCAACAATCTGGCACGTTATGCACCGGATGAAGTTGACACTGATGCAAAGAGAAAGGAAAAATTTATGGAAGGCTTAAATGATGAGCTGAATCTGCAATTGGCTGTGGCATATGTTCCCACTTATCAGTCGCTCTGTGACAAGGCTGCAATATTGGAGAACAAAATGAAGCAAGTCGAGAGTATAAAGAGAAAGCACTCCGACAAGCACAACTCAGGATCGTCTCACAAACGATCTCACTATGATGACAGCGGAAGCTCAGGATCCCACAAGCATGGGAAATTCAACAAGCACCACAACCACAACCGTCATGACAACAAGCATCATCGCAGTCATGACAATGACAAGTACAAGAACCACAAGAGTGGACATAAGAGCCACCACAGTGGCAATGGAAGTGGAAGTGGAAGTCAGCCTGCTAAGAGAGACATCAGTCAGGTTGAATGTTTCAAATGCAAGAAGATGGGGCACTATGCAAATGAGTGCCCTGAAAAGAAAGTTGAAGGACCTATCAAGCCCAACCCTTTTCAGAAGGGACAGGTAAATCACATCAATGTGGAGGAGGTCTATGAGGAGCCTGATGCTGTTGCTGGTAAGTTCAGACTCAATTCTGTTCCAGCATTTGTACTCTTTGATACTGGTGCATCGCATTCATTCATATCAAGAGCATTTGTTGAAAGAAATGAACTACCGGTAGAAACTATTGGGTGTCCTATAAAAGTAAGTTCTCCTGGTGGAGAAATGATAGTGAATTCAGGATGTCATGATCTAGTCATAGAATTTGGGAAGTATAAGTTTCCCGTTGACTTGATAATTCTAAACTCCCAAGGATTGGATGTCATTCTGGGAATGGACTGGATGACCAAATACAAAGGAGTGATAGATTGTGCCAGCCATACTGTTTCACTCACAACTCCAGAAAATAAAAGGATCAGATTCAAGACCAGCTTTGAAGCAAAAAGGAGTATGCTTAATTCTCTTAAGGGGGTTAGCATGGACAGTGTGCCAATTGTGAGTGAGTATCCGGATGTATTTCCGGAAGAACTGCCGGGAATGCCACCAGATAGAGACGTGGAGTTTCTGATAGATTTGGTACCAGGTTCTGGACCAATAGCAAAGACACCGTATAAAATGTCAGTTGATGAACTTAAAGAACTCAAGAAGCAACTAGGAGAACAGTTGCAGAAAGGATTTATTCAACCAAGTTCTTCATCTTGGGGAGCCCCACTCTTGTTTGTGGAGAAGAAAGATAGAAGTCAAAGGTTATGCATAGATTACCGTTCACTCAACGAGGTAACTATCAAGAACAAATATTCTTTGCCTAGAATCAATGACTTGTTTGATCAGCTAGAAGGAGCATGTGTGTTCTCAAAGATTGATCTCCGGTTAGGCTATTTTCAACTCAAGATAAGAGAACAAGACATACCAAAAACAGCATTCACTGCAAGGTACGAATTATATGAGTATACCGTAATGCCTTTTGGCTTGACAAATGCTCCAGCATACTTCATGAATATGATGAACAAAGTGTTCATGGAATTCCTTGACAAGTTTGTTGTCGTTTTCATCGATGACATCTTAGTCTACTCCAAGAGCAAATAAGAGCATGAAGGACATTTGCGTTTGATACTTGAGAAGTTAAGAGAGCATAAGCTTTATGCCAAATTCAGCAAGTGTGAGTTCTGGTTGGTTTTCTTGGTCATGTTATGACAAAGGATGGTGTAGCAGTTGATCCTACTAAGGTTTCAGCTGTGACTGAATGGGAATCTCCCAAGTCCATGAAAGAAGTTCGTAGTTTCCTTGGCTTAGCAGGTTACTACAGAAGGTTTATTGAGAATTTTTCTAAGGTAGCTAAGCCCATGACTGAATTGTTAAAGAAAGACAAGAAATTTGCTTGGTCTGAAGGGTGTGAAGCCAGCTTTCAGGAGTTGAAGAAGAGACTTGTGACAGCACCAGTCTTGTGTCTGCCAGACTTGGAAAAGGATTTCCAAGTATATTGTGATGCATCTCATCAAGGTTTGGGCGCAGTACTTATGCAATACGGTAAAGTTGTGGCCTATGCCTCGAGACAACTCAAAACTCATGAGGTGAACTATCCTACTCATGATTTAGAGTTAGCCTCTATCGTCCATGCACTCAAAACATGGAGACATTATCTTTTGGGAAAGCGTTGTGAAGTGTTCACAGATCACAAAAGTTTGAAGTATATCTTCACCCAGAAGGAAATCAATATGAGACAAAGAAGGTGGCTAGAACTTATCAAAGACTATGACTTAAGTTTGCAATACCACCCCGGTAAAGCAAATGTTGTAGCAGATGCTCTAAGTCGTAAGGTATTTGTGAATGGCCTTACCAAAGGAGAATTGCCAGATGATTTGTGTACCCAATTCAGAAAACTCAGATTGGAGATTGTGCCCGAAGGACATCTCATGTCTTTGGATGTTCAACCCACTTTGTTGGACAAGATCCGAGAAGCTCAGAAGACTGATAAGGAAATTGAAGAGATTAAGGAAAAGATTGGCCAATGAAAAGCTAAAAGTTTCCATGAAGACAAACAAGGTACTTTATGGCATGGGAAACGTATCTGTGTTCCACAAGATCCGGGGTTGCGGAAACTGATTTTGCAGGAAGCACACAACTCTCCGTATTCTATTCACCCGAGTAACACTAAAATGTACATGGACATGAAAGAAAGATTTTGGTGGAACAATCTCAAGAGGGACATCGCCGAACATATTGCTTTGTGTGATGTGTGTAGTAGAGTAAAAGCGGAGCATCAGAAACCAGCAGGTTTGCTTCAACCACTACCTATTCCTGATTGGAAGTGGGACAAGATTGGTATGGATTTCATTACCGGATTACCAAGGACCAGATCAGGATATGACTCCATATGGGTAGTAGTGGATCGCCTAACTAAAGTAGCTCATTTTATACCCGTGAAGACAACCTATACAAGTGCTAAGTTAGCCAAAATTTACATGAGTAGAATTGTATGTCTACATGGTGTGCCCAAGAGTATTGTGTCTGATAGGGGAACTCAATTCACTTCCCATTTTTGGAGACATCTACATGAGTCATTGGGGACAAGGTTGGAATTCAGTACTGCTTTCCATCCTCAAACCGATGGACAAACAGAAAGAACTAATCAAATTCTTGAAGACATGTTGAGGGCATGTGCCCTAGACTATGGAGCCAGTTGGGATGAAAGTCTGCCTTACGCAGAATTTTCTTATAACAACAGCTATCAAGCAAGCATTGAGATGGCACCGTTTGAGTTTCTCTACGGAAGGAAGTGTACCACCCCATTTTTATGGAATGGTGTGGGAGAAAGAAGTCTATTCGGGCCAGATCTTATCAAAGAAGCCGAAGAGAAGGTCAAATTGGTTAAGGACAGGTTAAAGATAGCACAGTCCCGATAGAAAAGCTACGCAGATCCTAAGCGTAGAGAGGTCACGTACGAAGTTGGTGATAGAGCTTATCTTAGAGTGTCACCACTTCGTGGAGTGAAGAGATTCGGAGTCAAAGGAAAGTTGGCACCAAGATATGTGGGGCCATTCAAGATTTTGAGTCGCAAAGGAGAAGTTGCCTATGAAATTGAATTACGTAATCTCATCATTTGTCCATAATGTGTTTCATGTGAGTCAGCTTAAGAAATGTCACCCAGAAATGGAAGAAACCTCTTTGAAGGATACTATACCTTTGGAGGAAGTGCAACTAGAAAGTGATCTCACTTATGAAGAGAAACCTACCAAAATTCTTGAGACTGCAGAAAGAGTCACAAGGACAAAGACTATCAAGTTTTGCAAACTGCAGTGGAATCATCATTCCGAAGAGGAAGCAACATGGGAAAGAGAAGATGATCTTCGGAAAGACCACCCTCACCTATTTGCTAGCCAATCCGAATCTCGAGGGCGAGATTCACCTTAAGGGGGTTAGATTTTTAACATCGCTAAAATTATGATTTCAAAGTTTGCATATCATTCATGCATGCATATAGAATTGAGATCAATTTCAAACTCATTTCAAGAAAACTAAAGCACATAGTGCTATCATTTTATGTGATCAAACTTAAATCAAATGGCCATCCCCATTTGAGAGTTTGAATGTTTTAAACCAAGATTGTTTGTCTCCCTTGTTGGTTGATTTGAGTGTGAAGTTAGAACAAAATTTTACAAAATAGAAATGGTTTCAAAAACCATTTTTCAAACATTTGCAAACCTAGTGCATTGTCCCTGTTATTTTGTTTTTCCAAACTGACCAAGCCTTTTCAAAGTGACCACTTAGTTTTATGCCAAGTTTTGTGACTATTGCCCACTCCAAAAATCCCAAATAGATTTGAATTTAAAAAGAGTTTGAATTCATTTGAAAACCATTCCTGAAATTCATCCTGGAAAAAAAGAAAAGGATTAAAGAAAAGAAAAGGGCCAGGCGCTCCTATTCTAGCCCAACAGCAGAACCGGCCCAGCTAGCCCACCCGGCCTCCCTCTCTCTCTCTCGCACGCGCAGACGCACCCACGCGGTCGCTGACACCCAGACCCCACTCCCTCTCTGCTTATTTCGCTGACGAGCGGGCCCTCTCCACGTCACCGTCGTCCTCCCCAGTTTCTCGCGCGCAGACGCCGCTCCGCCGTTACCACCGTGCAGTGACGCCGCGATTAAACTCGCGTAAATTCCATTGATTCAGCGCGTCATCCTCGCCCCGCTTCTGGCTACTTAAACCCCTCGCCTCCGCGGTCATTTCCCCCCACTCTCCTCGCTCACTCCGCCACCAGGCTGCGCGCATTTGACCTCGAAACCCCGCAGCACCGACGACCTCCGGCGACTAATTCCGGTGAGCTTCGACCGCCCCCCTTTCTCTGGTTCAAACTATCATGCCCAACGCGATCTCGTGCATCTCCTGGTACTTTTCGTTTGCGTTATCGTGACCCAGGAAGCCGTCCCCGTTCGTGCCTGCAACTGACCGAACCGCCGCTCAACTCCGGCGACCAATTACGGTAAGCAGAGCGCGCCCCTTGCCCCCTCTTGCATACTAGGTTGTTCGCCTTCGTCTTGTGCGTCTTCTAATCCCTCTGGTTCGTGCTAGGGTGACGTGAAACCTCGGCAACAACTCCGACCGCAACCACCCGACGTCGTGCACGACTCCGACGAGCTCCAGCAGCCCCTGCCGTGCGCCCCTTGCCAAGCCACCTCCACGTTGAGCTTCGCCTCGACCTTGTGGTTCTCGTAAGCACACCCTTCCTTCCCCGAGCAACCTAGAACGCCAGCGCCGCCGCTGCAGAGCGCTCCACCGCTCGCCGTCGCCGTGTGCCACCAGAACGTGGTCGCCTGATCGAGAGCCGTAGGATCTAGATCCAGCGCTCTAGATTAGATCTGCATCGAAGGGGTAAGTAACAATCTGAGCCGTGCGCGTAAGTTAGATCTGACGGTCCATGCTAGTCGATCCACGTGAAGCGGTACCGACGATTCATAGCGCGACGCGTGGCTAGGGTTTGAGTTTAAAACAGAATTTAAAACAAATTTAGATTCAAATTTGATTAGGCTATAACTTTTGATTCCCACGTTAGATTTTTGCAAATTTTATACCGTTGGAATCAGGAAGACAAGCCCTTTCTGTTTAAGCAATGTGTTTAGTAAATAGTTTCTGTTAAAATGACTTTAATTGCAGAAACTTGTTTAATACTATTTTGAGTATAGAAATTGTTTAGAAAATTGTTTTAGTGTAAAACAAAGTTGGTTTAGCAAGTTTTTAACTTGGTTATGTTTCAGTACTATGCACTTGCTTGGTGGAGTTTTAAAAATCATCACTTAGCATTCTTGCATGCATGCATATATATTTTTGTTTGTATATGACTTGTATGTGATTGTGATTATATTCTTTGTGTAGACTTTGGTGCTAGTGATTGTGATTGTGAAGAGTGCTACTCTCCCCACTACCAAGGCAAGTGGTACTTCATGAATATTTCCATCCCTATATTTTTTACAAGCATTAGAAATCTTTTGCTCAGTCTTGCATGTTACTATTTTTGCCAAATGCCATGTTGGGAAATCCTAAGTAGATATAGAATGGCTAGGAAATTCCTAAGTTAAGTTACTATGCCATGCTTAGTCTAGCTAGTAGGAAACAAGGGTTGGTAAAGTATATACATGCTATGATGAAAATATTTCTAAGTCTTTGGACTTATGTTTTTCTTAATAAAACAACTAAGTCAATGAATCACCTGGGTGGAATGGGACTTGAATGGTGGTTTTTGGTTGAGTGGTTACACAAGGCCCATGGACATGGTTTACCTTGTGTATCTCACTTGTGGTATGCCACCCGGGGACAAAGGGATTTTAGAGGCCAAGTGTTGAGAAGCTTATAGTGCAGCCACTTGGCAATATGGGCTGTGCCTGGACCACATAGGTTTCTAGAACTTAGTCATTTGGACAGTTGGTGGTAGTGGGATGGTAGGTTGGAACGCGTACATTTGGCTAAGGGAAGGCTTCTGAAAGCTCCTGTCTTGGGAAACCAAGTCTGGTGGGGAAAGTGCACAACCTCTGCAGATGGAAAATCTAAGTACTTAGCCAAGTCCATGGCAATGGACAACTTGAGCATCAAGACATGGAAGCTATCAAGAATCTCATCACTCCAACTTCTAAGTAAAACTTGTGGGTGAACAAGGGTGAAGGACCTCAATGTCTATTGATGGTTTCTTGGGAAAAAGTTTTGACAAAGGAAAAACTTAGTGATTTCAACTAATAGGAAAACCCTATTTTGAGCAAAGCAAGCCAAGCTACACTTAGCCAAAATGCATATAGTAGTATAACCCACTTAAAATTTTACTAAGGTATCACTTGCCAATACTATTCCAAAGTATTGACCCACTATGGCTGTAACTTGTGATGTTGCAGGTTACTCCGATGATGATTAGGTGTCATGAGTCTACACTCAACATGCTTGCCTGTGGCACATGAAGATGAAGACTTATGTTTATTTACTTATTCCAAACTCTTGTATTAGGCCTGTGGCCTTGAGTTGTAAAAGACTATGTTTTATCTCTGGAATGGATGTAATAAATGACCTTTGTATCTGTGTACTTCATCTTAAACTGTGAATGCTAGCAATGATCCAGGGACTAGCATTGCAATCACAGGGATCCTTTTCCTTTACAAAGGAGGGATCTTATAGCTTGCCTTGTGCAGAGCAGTGGTTGAAGTTCTCCTCGGCTTCTTCTTCGTAGTATCCTCCTTCCTCCTCGTATCCTTGGTCGGTACTAGCATCTATAATTAAATACGAGGTACACAATCACCAAACAATACTTAACTACTTGCAGTCATCACACACAAGGGTCCAATAGATGATCTAACATCATCTCTAACCTTACAAGATTAAGGTTTGGTTTAATTCCTTTTATTTTTAGAAACGTAATTTCTACTCATTGATAAACTACTTAAGATTTAATATTCTCCAAACCAAACATGGGATCATGTTGACACATGTCATCACCACATATTTTAGTCCATGGGAATATGATTTAAAGTGGTGTCACAATTTAATAAGGTTTTACCCTTTTATTTTAATTAATTAAAGTGGCTAGAAATGCCTATGTAGCATTCTTTTATTACTTGAACATTATTTCTATAAGTAAACCTATATATTTTTATATATTCTAAAAGGTATGGTTAAATGTGATTTTTGAGAGTTGGAATCGACTCAAAAGCTATTATGGTTTAAATTTGAAAAATGTGTGAATGCAGAAAATCTTCTGCCTTGTTATTTTTACCATGGGTGATCTATAGAACCAAATGACTTGAATCCAACGGGCTTGGATTCAGCATCCCCAGACCTTTCTAACAAAATTAGTTTCATTCAATTTAGTGCACTGAATCGACCTGGGTTGATTTTTGAAAATGGGTACAGAAGTGTGTTTGAAATTAAATGGGAAAGGTTTAATTCAAATAAATGGGTTGCGCGGGAAAAGTTAACGGGCCGGCCTGCTAAGCGTAGCGCTTTCGCAGGCTGCTTAATGGCTGTCCCCACTCGTGAGTGAGACAGGGGTGTGCGAAGCGGTATGGGGCGATGTGATTCGTTCGATTTGGTTCTAATCCAACGGCTGGGAGTCATCGTCGACGTTGGGCAACGCCGGCGAGATAGAAACCCAGCGCAGCTAGTGGGGGTTGTTTGGGGCTCACCGGGGTGCAGGCGAGGGTCGGCGAGGCGGGCGAACGACGAAGTCGACGACGGTGAACTCAGGGGTGGTCACGGCAGCTCCTGGGATGGAAGAAATCGATGGCGGCCTTCTTCTCTAGAGGCGGCGGGTTCTAGTGAAATTCCGGCGATGCACGGCTCGCCTTGCTCTGGGACTAAGGTGGGTGGTTCTGGGTGAGAGAGGAGTGGAATGGTGTGAAGATTTCTAGCGGGGGAGTCCTCTATTTATAGTCTCGACGGTGAGACCGAACGGCATGGGAGGGCGACGGTGGCGACATGGCTACGGGCTGCTAGAGGCATGGCCGGCGGTGGCGATCGCTTGGTGGTCTCCTGGCGATGCTCTACGGCCTTAATGCGTTTGTAGGGGCGGTGCGGTTTGGTCTGGAACACGCGACGCTCTACGCAGCAGAGGCGGCGTCTTCGACGATGAGCGGTGGCTGTGCGTCACGGGGCGGCGAACGGGGATGTATGGCAGTCTCCTGGGTTGGTGGTGATCGTGTATGCACGCGGTGAGGGCGGCGCGCGGTCTGTGGGCTTCAGTCGAGGGTGGCGCTCTGGCGCATGCTCGGCACGGTTGGCAGAGGCAAGGGCGCGGCGTTCCTAGGTGCTCTGGTCGGTGTCTTCGAGGCAGGGCTGGTCGGGAGGGGGCGGTGAGGCATGGTTGATCTCCCAGACAAGGTTGGCTTCGCTAGTTTCCTTCCTAGCTTGCTGTGTACACTAGGGTGGCAAGGGTGTCTTCGGCTGTTCACCATTGATGATATTGGCAAGCTCATAGTGGTGCTAGTGCTTGTTTAATCTTGCTAGATGATCTACTGAGATGGTTGTGAGCTAGATAGGGAACTAGTTAGGCTCAAAACACCGCACACTATAGTGTTTTGATTTTGTTTGATTTGTGTCTGCCAAGTGTTTGATGAAATGGCCGCATGAATTCAAGTTTTGAATTTTGAAAAGATTTTTGGTGGGTGTGCTAGATTGGTGCTAGTGAGTCTGCAGATGCTTGGGTTTTGAATGTTGAGCTTGTTTGAGTGGTTTTTGAAAAAGTGGGATCTTCCCATATGATAAAGATTCAATTTTGAATTGTCATTTAAACTATGTATTTGAAAGTTTCTGGATGATCACAAAGTGGGACTTGATACCTTGTTATGAGTACAATCAAGGGGTGCAAAGATCCAGAGAATTTTCTGTTAGGTTCTGAAAGTTTGAGACAGCCAAAGTAGGCATGGGAGTTAAATTGGTCAAAATGACCATTCCTTTATTTTATTTGTTTTGATTTACTTGTCTTTGGGAAAAGTGTGGGAAATGTTTTAGATGATGTTTATTTCACCTAAGAAACATTTTACAAGCAAGGAAACACACAAACAAGGTGGTTCAAAAGAATTTCAAATTCAATGCATATTCATATGCATGCATTCATAACTTTATTTATAAAAGTTTTTGTTAACCCTAATTTTGATGCTTAGAGTTTGATGATCCAAGTTCAATATTTTTGGGATGTTACAAACCTTCCCCTTTTAAACAAAATCTCGTCCCGAGATTTGAAAAAGGACGAAAAGATTACCTAGGATTTGAAGAGATCGGGAAACTCTGTCCTGATGTGATCTTCGCGCTCCCAGGTAGCTTCCTCTTCGGTGTGGTTGCTCCACTGAATCCTGAGAAACTTGATGCTTCAGGTTCGGGTAGTTCGAAAAGCTTATTCCAAAATACGGATGGGTACTTCAGGATAGGTCAGGTCATCGTTGATCTCTATGGTCCGGTGGTCGATATTTTTGAACACTTCGGTCTTCTCGGGGACTTCGAGACACTTGCGAAGTAATGAGATATGGAACACATTGTGCACGGCTGACATCTCTTCGGGTAGTTCCAATTGATACGATACTTCTCCTCGACGGTTCAGAATCTTGAAAGGTCCGATATATCTGGGGGCTAACTTTCCTTTGAGTTGGAAACGCTGCATTCCCTTCAATGGCGACACTTTCAGATAAACAAAATCTCCTATGTTGAAGGCGAAATCTCTACGTCTCTTGTCGGTGTAACTGTTTTGTCTGGATTGGGCTGTCTTGAGGTGCTCACGAATCTTGTGAACCTTCTCTTCTGCTTCTCGTAGGATGTCGGGTCCGAAGACCTGAGTCTCTCCTACTTCCGACCAGTTCAAAGGGGTGCGACACTTCCGTCCGTACATGAATTCAAAGGGGGCCATTTGCAAACTGGCTTGATAACTGTTGTTGTATGAAAATTCTGTGAAGGGCAGACAGTCTTCCCACTTGGATCCATATTCTAACACACATGCTCTCAGCATATCTTCGAGTATTTGATTTACTCGCTCCGTTTGTCCATCGGTCTGAGGGTGATATGCGGTGCTGAAATCTAGACGGGTTCCTAAACCTTCTTGGACTTTCTTCCAAAATCTCATGGTAAACTTAGTTCCTCGATCCGATACGATGTTCTTGGGGACTCCATGCAAACTAAAGATTCTAGCGATGTACAACTCTTCTAGTTTTGAACTCTGATATGTGGTCTTGACGCATAAGAAATGGGCGTCTTTGGACAATCTGTCCACTATGACCCAGATAGAGTCATTTCCCCTACTAGAAGTAGGCAGTCCAGTGATAAAGTCCATTCCTACAGAATCCCATTTCCATTCCAGAATTTGCAAGGGTTGCAACAATCCAGCGGGTCATTGATGTCCTGCCTTGACTCGCTGACATATATCACACTTGGCGGTATAGCTTCTGATTTCTCTCTTCATCTTATGCCACCAAAATTGCTCTTTCAAATCTTGATACATCTTAGTTCCTCCGGGATGGATAGAATAAAGAGTATCATGAGCCTCCTTCAAGATAACTTCTTTCAACTCAGAATCTGATGGTACACAAAGGCGTCCTTTGTACCACAAAACTCCTTCTTCGTGCTCGGTGAATCCGGGTACTTTGCCTGGACCGATACGACGCTTGATTCCGTCGATTAGCATTTCCTTCGCCTCTTTAATCTGACTGATCAAAGTGGGCTGGAGTTCTATGCTAGCCAAAAATCCTTCACTTACTAATTCCATTCGAAAATCTTCTATCTCTTTGTGCAAACTTGGTTGCTCCTTCAAAATCATGGAGTTCAAGCGGAACGGCAATCTGCTAAGGGCATCGGCAACCACATTAACTTTACCAGGGTGATAGTGAATGTCCAGGTCGTAATCCTTGATTAGCTCAATCCATCTTCTCTGCCTCATATTCAGCTCCTTCTGAGTGAATATATACTTTAGGCTCTTGTGATCCGCATAAATCTCACAACGGTTTCCCATCAGGTAATGCCTCCATGTCTTCAGGGCTAGAACTACGGCTGCGAGTTCGAGGTCATGGGTTGGGTAATTTTGCTCATGTTGCTTCAGTTGTCGAGATAGATAAGATATAACTCTGCCTTCTTGCATTAGCACACATCCGAGCACGATCTTGGATGCGTCACAATACACATCGAAGGGCTTCGTGATATCTGGCATGATCAAGATTGGGGCTGAAATCAATCTTCTCTTGAGTTCTTGAAAACTCGCTTCACATTTGTCGGTCCATTCAAACTTCTTGTCCTTCTTCAGCAATTGGGTCATGGGTTTGGCGATACTAGAGAATCCTTCTACGAATTTGCGGTAATATCCCGCCAATCCGAGAAATGCACGAACTTGGGTTTGAGTGGTAGGGGCTTGCCAATCTTCTACATCTTTCACTTTGGCAGGGTCAACGGCAATTCCTCCGGCTGATACAATGTGACCGAGGAATCCTACCTCCTGTAACCAGAATTCACATTTGCTAAACTTTCATACAGCTGATGCTCTCTAAGGGTTCCAATAATGGTCCTTAGGTGTAGCTCATGTTCTTCTTCTGATTTGGAATAGATCAGAATGTCATCGATGAAAACAACGACAAACAGGAAGTCCATAAAAATCTTATTCATGAGATTCATGAAATAAGAAGGGGCATTGGTTAGTCTGAAAGACATGACTGTATACTCATACATTCCATATTTGGTGGTAAAGGCAGACTTTGGAATATCCTCTGCATGAATTTTGAGTTGATGATAGCCAGTACTAAGATCAATCTTAGAGAACACCTTGGCACCGGTCACTGATCAAAAAAATCTTATATCTTGGGCAAGGGGTACTTGTTCTTGATGGTGCCATCATTCAATTTCCGATAATCCGTACACAAACGGTTACCTCCATCCTTCTTGTCCACAAACAAGACAGGTGATCTCCATGGTGACGCACTTGGTTGAATCAATCCAATTTCCAGCATGGAATCCATTTGCTTCATCAATTCTTCTAGTTCAGACGGGTTCATACTATAGGGTCTCTGGGCTATGGGTCCTGTTCCGGAGATTAGTTCGATGATAAACTCGATATCTCGATCTGGGGGCATACCGGGCAAAACATCTTGAAATACATCGGGGTATTCACAGACTATCCGGACTTGGTAAATGGTAGGTTGGTCTATACTCTTGTTGCACTTGAATTGGCGAGGTAAGGTTTCACATATATGCTCGACTGATATTCCGGCAGTACTGTTCATGGTTATGGCTTTCTAGGCACAGTCAATCAATCCTTTATGTTTGGACATCCAATCCATTCCAAGTACTACTTCCAAACCTTTAGTTCCGAGTACTATCAGATTTGCATAAAAATCTATGCCATGGATTCGGATAGGGACGGCTTTGCAAATTTGCCTAGCCTTAGTGGTTGATCCGGGAATTTGAACAATCATAACATGCTTCAGTTTGGTTGGTTGAATTTTACTAGTGCATGCAAATTCTTCGGTGACAAATGAATGCGATGCACCAGAATCAAACAACACTCTTGCAAATACTGAATTAACAGAAAACATACCCAACACGACGTCTGGCGCTTCCTGAGGTTCTTCAGCATGCATGAGAAAAAGACGGCCGCTATGTTGAGTGAATTCACAGGGCAAATCTTCTTCCTGGCTGAACATGACGCTGCTGCTGAGCTGGGACATTGGCATTGGGGGCTATAGCATTCTTCTTGTTGGGGCACTCGTTGGAATAGTGGCCTTTATTTCCATAGTCATAACAAGTCACTTGCGACTTGTCCTTGGCTGCTACAGGCACATCATTGCTTCTAGTCCTAGGGGCAGTGTTGGTGTTGGCGGTAGCATTGTTGTTGTTGAATTTGGGTGGGGCACGATTGAAACTGCTAGCGTTGTCGGGGTTTTTGTGATTTCCTCCGGGCCTAGGGTTTCCACGGTTGGGGTAGGTCGGATGGTTCATCGGGGGTCTGTTGGTTCTTGGGGCAATTCCTGGAGATGGATTGGGGCGATACTTTGGGGTCTGATGGGTTCCTGGTTGATGCATCATGCGACGCTTGCGGTTCTCATTGGCTTGGTTGATATTTCCTTCCATCTGGATAGCTGAGTCGACAAGGGCTTCAATATCAGCAAAGGGGATATTGACTAACACAGTCTACATCTCGTCATGCAGACTATTCAGGAATCTTTCTTTTTTCTTGGCTTCGGTGTCGATCTCATTCGGGGCATACCTAGATAATGACAAAAAAATTTCACGGTATTCCACTACAGTCATCCTTCCTTGCTTCAACTCTCTGAACTCGTCTCTCATTCTCTTGATCATACCGGGTGGCACATGGGTTCTGCTAAACTTGACCTTGAATTCTTCCCAGGTCATCATCTGGCCTCCGGTCATTGCGCGAACACTGTTCCACCATGCCCTGGCATCTCCTACTAGATAGTGGGTGGCGAACAGAACTTTCTCGTTGGCTTCCACTCTGGCGACTTCTAGGTTATTTTCCATGGTTTGCAGCCAATCATCGGCGTCTAGGGGTTTTTCTGACTTAGTGAAAACAGGTGGGTTGGTATTCTGGAAATTCTTGAGCTTAGATCCAGGGTTGTCCTGATTTCCATGGCCTTGGTTGTTGTGGGCCAACTGGGCTATCTGCTAAAGGGTGGCTAGGTTGGCTTGACGTTCCGATCTTTCAGCTTCACGTTCAGAAGTCAACATTTGCAGAATCTGCAACATCGGGTCCGGGGATGAACCACTTCCTCCACGTGGGCATCTGAAAATCGAGATAGATCATGAGAAAAGAGGGTAATTTCTAAGTTTTTGGGTCTTTGAAATTTTTTTAAAGTTTGACTCAGATTTTCTAGCAACTTGATTTTTCATTCATTCATAGCACACGATACAACACACACCACCACAAAGAAAAACAGATGGTTTTAAGAACCATTCTGAGAACTAAGATATAGTGGGACCGAATACTACTCACTACGCTAGTCCTCAAGTGCTACTACTCCTCGGAATCTGTGGCCTCATCATCCTCATCATCATTGATGAAGGCGAAATCATCTTCATCGGTGAAGAAATCCATAGACTGATCCTCCAGAAAATCATCGTCATCGTTGAGATAGGAGTAGGGGTCTCCACGAAGATCCCCTCCGGCATTCTCCCTTTCCTCCAACTTCATGTCTCTCTCGTGGATGGTCTCCTCCAAAGATGAGATGTGGTGGCGAAGGTGGGCAATGATGCGCTCCTTCTTGTCGAGCTGACGGCGGCGAGACATGTGATCCTTTGCTAGCATGGCGATGGTTTGGTCCTTCGTCTTGATGATGGAAGACTTATGGTTGGAGTAGTCACAGCAGTTATCCAACTCCTACTGACGATGGTACATCATGAAGCTAAGGGGGTCCAATTGAGTCTTCAGCTCAGGGTGGTATGGGGCTTCTAGTGGTTGTCCATTTGCATCACGCCTTGGGAAAAACTCAAAGCGAGTACCCTTGATCTGATTGATGCTCTGACCACACAGACGGGAAAGAGCTTCCTGCATGGCCCTGGCAAGTCCATCGAGCCAGTTGTTCTCTCTTAAGGTTATCTGAATTCCTTCCGCAGTGGGAGGTTCAATCTTTCCTCTGAGACTTGCAACAATTAGCCACTGCAGATCTTCTCCTCCTTGATCATTGAGCTGAGTTCCGAAGAACTCGGGGTGCGGACGCTCCAGAAGTTCTGAAAGCTGGTCCAAATCCCTCTCAAAGATAAGGTCTCCTCCATTCCCCAACTGATAAAACATGATGTACTTCACGTCCATCTATAAGAATATAGGATGAGTAAGTTAGTAGAGTGATCAAGTGTGTCAAAATTTTATGTACTTTGCAAGAGTTTTTGAGGAACATGAATTTTTATGAAAGAATCAAAGGGATAAGAATGAGAATAAGTTTTTGTAAATATTTTTTTTCTTTGGGTTTGAACCTAAGTTTTTGATTCAAACGTCTAGTCTAACTAGGGTCTCCTATGGTCAGGATGGCTCTGACACCAACTTGTCAACACCCAGATTTTTAATCCCAGATGCCTGTTATGCCATACATCGCAATCCCAGGATTACCATTTTTGCGAGACATAACAGAATTGGATACCATAGTACATTATCCATTACAACCATACATAAGTTCTTACACAAATAGGGATCTCATGATCCAGTTCTTAATCCAACATCAATCGTAATAATAGATGATCTAACCTTCGGGTCCATCCTCGGTACTCCTCTTGTACTCTTGTGAGAGGGGTTTTTGATAATAGGACACTAGGCTCTAGGGTTGTTTTGCAAAAGCCAGATTTATCTCTACTAAGTTTAGAAGCAACGAATGCTAGTTGAATTTTTATAACACCTAAATGGAAACTGGTATTTCATATCACAACCCTGTTCTGGTCAAGTAAAAGTCTCACTTTGTTTCATAAGTCATTTTGAAAAGATGGAAGGCAGAGTAAGCCCAGCATTTGTCCATAATCATGACGTGGCTATTAGAATAGTTTGACACTCTGTAGAGATTGTACACTTTCACCACAACATTTGATACATCCGTCAGGAATAAATCCTGAATTCACCATACTCAGTATGCGGATAATCAATCCTAACCTTTCAATTACATGCCCTAGTATAAGCACCTCTCCTGTGAGTTTGGCCTCCAAACCATGACCAACTATCATCTTGGGTACTGCACAGGTGGACCATCTTCACAAGGTAGCCTCATCTCAGACCTTGGCTGTGAGGGAACTAATACTAAGGTATATATGTTTCCAGTCAAGCCCTACCCAATCTTCTGGTATTGTGGTTGTACGATAAAATTGGAATGGTATCGCATCTAGAGAACCATCAGTTTTATAAAGGGCTAAGGCTCATGCCTCAACATTTTCATCACCAAAATCATCAAGTGTTCGGAAACACATGTCCAAAACATTTCAATAGAATGATCCATCATTCCAAGGTTTTCATAACCATTTTTCCACCAAGTATTCCCATCTAAAGTTGATCAAGTTTTATGCTTAGCACTAGCATCTACAGGTGGGGGTAAACATTAATGAGGGGTGGTAAACTAGTGGAGTTTTAACTAAGTTCAATCTCATGCCTTAGGATGACATCAAGATTATCTAGCTTAGGCCAAATTTTATGCTCTTTATGCAACCTTCACAAATATCTTTCTAGAATCTACAAGTCACTTAAGTAGACTCCAAGTAATAGCTTTGATAAAGAAATAAAATAGAAATCTTGTAAGTAACACTAGGCTTGGGTATCATCAAATATGTCCAACCAAGCATGCTTAGTGCATTGCATAGGTTATCCAACTTTCATAACTGCAAGTGTTAGCTTGCACATTCAACTAGTAGTATTAGGCTTGCATTAGTGTCAATATAAGCTTGCAAGTATTGGCTTGCATAGGTATAGTATCAGCTTGCCTTATGCAGAGCAGTGGTTGAAGTTCTCCTCGGCTTTTTCTTCGTAGTATCCTCCTTCCTCCTCGTATCCTTGGTCGGTACTAGCGTCTATAATTAAGTACGAGGTACACAATCACCAAACAATACTTAACTACTTGCAATCATCACACACAAGGGTCCTATAGATGATCTAAGATCATCTCTAACCTTACAAGATTAAGGCTTGGTTTAATTACTTTTATTTTTAGAAAAGTAATTTCTACTCATTCAAAAACTACTTAAGATTTAATATTCTCCAAACCAAACATGGGATCATGTTGACACATGTCATCACCACATATTTTAGTCCATGGGAATATGATTTAAAGTGGTGTCACAATTTAATAAGGTTTTACCCTTTTATTTTAATTAATTAAAGTGGCTAGAAATGCCTATGTAGCATTCTTTTATTACTTGAACATTATTTATGTAAGTAAACCTATATATTTTTATATATTCTAAAAGGTATGGTTAAATGTGATTTTTGAGAGTTGGAATCAACTCAAAAGCTATTATGGTTTAAATTTGAAAAATGTGTGAATGCAGAAAAGCTTATGCCTTGTTATTTTTACCATGGGTGATCTATAGATCCAAATGACTTGAATCCAACGGGCTTGGATTAAGCATTCCCAGACCTTTCTAACAAAATTAGTTTCATTCAATTTGGTGCAATGAATCGACCTGGGTTGATTTTTGAAAATGGGTACAGAAGTGTGCTTGAAATTAAATGGGAAAGGTTTAATTCAAATAACTGGGCTGCGCGGGAAAAGTTAACGGGCCGGCCTGCTAAGCGTAGCGCTTCCACGGGCTGCTTAAGTGGCTGTCCCCACTCGTCAGTGAGACAGGGGGTGCGAAGCGGTATGGGGCGATGTGAGTCGTTCGATTTGGTTCTAATCCAACGACTGGGAGTCATCGTCGACGTTGGGCAACGCCGGCGAGACAGAAACCTAGCGCGGCCAGTGGGGGTTGCTGGGGGCTCACAGGGGTGCAGGCGAGAGTCGGCAAGGCGGGCAAAAGACGAAGTCGACGACGGCGAACTCAGGGGTGGTCGCGGCAGCTCCTAGGTTGGACGAAATCGATGGCGCCCTTCTTCTCCAGAGGCGGCGGGCTCTGGTGAAATTCCGGCGATGCACGGCTCGCCTTGCTCCGGGACTGAGGTGGGGTGGTTCTGGGTGAGAGAGGAGTGGAATGGTGTGAAGAATTCGAGCGGGGGAGTCCTCTATTTATAGTCTCGACGGTGAGACCGAACGGCACGGGCGGGCGACGGTGGCGACATGGCTACGGGCTGCTAGAGGCATGGCCGGCGGTGGCGATCGCTTGGTGGTCTCCTGGAGATGCTCTACGGCTCTAATGCGTTTGTAGGGGCGGTGTGGAGTTGGTCTGGAACACACGACGCTCCGCGCGGCAGAGGCGGCGTCTTCGACGGCAAGCGGTGGCTGTGCGTCACGGGGCGGCAAACGGGGATGTCTGGCGGTCTCCTGTGTTGGTGGTGATCGTGTATGGACGCGGTGAGGGCGGCGCGTGGTCTGTGGGCTTCGGTCGAGGGTGGCGCTCTGGCGCATGCTCGGCACGGTTGGCAGAGGCACGGGCGTGGCGTTCCTGGGTGCTCTGGTCGGTGTCTTCGAGGCAGGGCTCTGGTCGGTGTCATCTAAATAAAGTTATGAATGCATGCATATGAATATGCATTGAATTTGAAATTCTTTTGAACCACCTTGTTTGTGTGTTTCCAGGAGCGCTCATGCCGCCAGAGCCAAAGTATGCGCGAAGTCGATGCGCCTCTCTCGCCACCCCGCATCATAGCGCCGCACCACCGCCACCGAGACCGCTGCATATCACCCACACCAGAGACCGCCAGACATCCCTGGATCAGCCGTTTCGCGGACGGAAGACGACCGTCTCTTGTCGAAGACGCGCCGCGTGTTCTCAAACCGCACCGCCTACAAACTCATTAAAGTCAGAGCATCGCCAGAGACCACCGTTTATCGCCACCGCCGCCATGCCTCTAGCATCCCGTAGCCATGTCGCCACCATCGCCCGCCCATGCCGTTCGGTCTCACCGTCGAGACTATAAATAGAGGACTCACACGCTCGAATTCTACACAACATTCCACTCCTCTCTCACCCAGACCACCCCACCTCAGTCGAGCAAGGCGAGCTGCATCGCCGAATTTCACCGAGCCCGCTATGGAGAAGAAGGGCGCCATCGATTTTGTCCACCCAGAGTCCGCCGCGACCACCCCTAGGTTCGCCGTCAACGTCGACGATGACTCTCACCGCTGATTAGAAGCCAATCGAACGACTCACATCGCCCATACCGCGCACCCCATGTCTCACTGACGAGTGGGGACATCCAGTTTCAAGCGCAGCAGGCGCTCGGGTGTGCGGTCGGCTAACTTTTCCTCCAAGAACCCGCTTATTTGAATTAAACCTTTCCCATTTAATTTCAAACACACTTATGTACCCATTTTCAAAAATTAACCCAGGTCGATTCAGTGCACCAAATTGAATGAAACTAATTTTGTTTGAAAGGTCTGGGAATGCTGAATTCTAGCCCGTTGGATTCAAGTCATTTGGCTCTATAGATCACCCATGGAAAAATAACAATGCAGAAGCTTTTCTGCATTCACACATTTTTCAAATTTAAACCATAATAGCTTTTGAGTTGATTCCAACTCTCAAAAATCACATTTAACCATACCTTTCAGAATATATAAAAATATATAGGTTTACTTACAGAAATAATGTTCAAGTAATAAAAGAATGCTACATAGGCTTTTCTAGCCACTTTAATTAATTAAAATAAAAGGGTAAAACCTTATTAAATTGTGACACCACTTTAAATCATATTCCCATGGACTAAAATATGTGGTGATGACATGTGTCAACATGATCCCATGTTTGGTTTGGAGAATATTAAATCTTAAGTAGTTTTTCAATGAGTAGAAATTACTTTTCTAAAAATAAAAGGAATTAAACCAAGCCTTAATCTTGTAAGGTTAGAGATGATGTTAGATCATCTATAGGACCCTTGTGTGTGATGATTGCAAGTATTTAAGTATTGTTTGGTGATTGTGTACCTCGTATTTAATTATAGACGGTAGTACCGACCAAGGATACGAGGAGGAAGGAGGATACTACGAAGAAGAAGCCGAGGAGAACTTCAACCACTACTCTGCACAAGGAAAGTTGATACTATACCTATGCAAGCCAATACTTGCAAGCTTATATTGAAACTAAGGCAAGCCTAATACTACTAGTTGAATGTGCAAGCTAACACTTGCAGTTATGAAAGTTGGATAACCTATGCAATGCACTAAGCATGCTTGGTTGGACATATTTGATGATACCCAAGCCTAGTTTTACTTACAAGCTTTCTATTTTATTTCTTTATCAAAGCTATTACTTGGAGTCTACTTAAGTGACTTGTAGATTCTAGAGAGATATATGTGAAGGTTGCATAAAGAGCATAAAATTTGGCCTAAGCTAGATAATCTTGATGTCATCCTAAGGAATGAGATTGAACTTAGTTAAAACTCCACTAGTTTACTACCCCTCATTAATGTTTACCCTCACCTGTAGATGCTAGTGCTAAGCATAAAACTTGATCAACTTTAGATGGGAATACTTGGTGGAAAAATGGTTATGAAAACCTTGGAATGATGGATCATTCTATTGAAATGTTTTGGACATGTGTTTCCGAACACTTGATGATTTTGGTGATGAAAATATTGAGGCATGAGCCTTAGCCCTTTATAAAAACGATGGTTGTCTGGATGCGATACCATTCCAATTTTATCGTACAACCATAATACCCAAACATTGGGTAGGGCTTGACTGGAAACTTATATACCTTAGTATTAGTTCCCTCACAGACAAGGTCTGAGCTGAGGCTACCTTGTGAAGATGGTCCACCTGTGCAGTACCCAAGATGACAGTTGGTCATGGTTGGGAGGCCAAACTCACAGGAGAGGTGCTTATACTAGGGCGTGTAATTGAAAGGTTAGGATTGATTATCCGCATACTGAGTATGGTGAATTCTGGATTTGTTCCTGACGGATGTATCGAATGTTGTGGTGAAAGTGTACAATATCTGTAGAGTGTTAAACTATTCCAATATCCGTGTCCGCGGTTATGGACAGTTGGAGTGGCCATACTGTTCCCCCGTTAGACTTTTCAAAATGACTTGTGAAACAAAGTGAGATTTTGACTTAACCACAACATGGTTGTGATATGAAATACCAGTTTCCATTTAGGTGTTATAAAACTTCAACTAGCATTCGTTGCTTCTAAACTTAGTAGAGATAAATCTGGCTTTTGCAAAACAACCCTAGAGCCTAGTGTCCTATTATCAAAAACACCTCTCACTTGTTAGTATTAGTTTGCGAGTACTTAAAGAGTACTCATGGCTTTATCCCTGGCTATTCCCATGGCCAGACTATGAAGAGGAGTACCTGGAGGATGGACCCCAGAAAGGTTACGACAACTAGGATCATCTCCCATCGTCAGCATTGCCTGTGACCCCGAAGATGGAGCTTCGCCTACGCTACCGTTATTATTACGTATTCCGCTGCTTGATGTTGTATTAAGAACTGGATCATGAGATCCCTATTTGTGTAAGAACTTATGTACGGTTGTAATGGATGATGTACTATGGTATCCAGTTTTGTTATGTCTCGCAAAAATGGTAATCCTGGGATTGCGATGTATGGCATAATAGGCATCTGGGATTTAAAATCCGGGTGTTGACACAATCATCAGCATTATTCTCGAAAAAGACAAAATTAACTCGAAAAGAATGCCTCATATATATATATATATATATATATATAGGTCGTTGGACACAGGAATATGCTACGATGGAACCGTGAGCCAAGTAGGATGCACAAGACCTGGACTTGTGCATATCACAAGGCTCACAATCCCATCGTAGCACATTCACATATATAGTGTGCCACGGCATTTCAACCATCGGCATTATTCTCGAAAAAAGAGTAAGGAAAAAAGGACCAAAGTGAAGAAAGGACCAAAGAGTAAGCAAACAAACCAAGGATTGTTTGATATATAATAATAATAAGCAAAATAAGTAAGCGATGAGTCCTAAACCTAATAAGATAAGTATAGTAGCATGTACACTTGTCCACACACCCAAAGGTCATCTATAGTTTGTAACTACAACTAGGCCAACATCAAGCCTTCTAGCTCGCCTTAAGGAACGGGAGGACGCCTTGTATCGTCATGAACTTCCTATAGTCACCCTGCATCTCTAGGCGATCTTCTATGTCACGGTTATTCGGGATATTTCCTCCGTAGAAGATCCCCCCCGAACACATATCTTTGATTATTTCTCCCTGCATCCTCTGTATGCCCCGGTCACTCTACTTCTTCTCGATTAACCTTTTGTGCTTCTGTACCCAAGGATCGACCAGTTCTAAAAATGTAGCATGACGAGGTTTGCTCGATCAAAGTCTGCGCGTCGAAAATCAAAGTCTGCATGCAGTATGCGACGACCCTCTCGGTGACCAGATCCATCAAGCTTGCCAAGGTGCCTGTTGACGGGAAGACCGATAGGGTTCTCGATGTCTAGATAATTCGTGTAGAAAGAGATGCACTCTTCGGCCAGAAAGCCCTTGACTATGCTTCCATCTGGACGGGACCTGTTGCGAATGTATCCTTTGATGTGTCCGTTCATCCTTTCGAACGCCATCATGCTGCGGAGGAACATCGGTCCGAGTTGTACGATGTCCTCCACGACATGGACCAGCAGATGCACCATAATGTCGAAGAATGCGGGTGGGAAGTAGACCTCAAGCTCACATAGTATTACCATGATCTCCTCCTGTAGACTCCCGAGCTGATTCACGCCAATCGACTTCCTAGAGATGACGTCGAAAAACTTGCAGAGGCCAAATAACGTTTCACGGACGTGCTCGTCCATTATCCCTCTTAGTGCAACCGGAAGTACCTGCGTCATTAGCATGGCACAATCATGAGACTTCATGCCACTGAACCTCTGCTTCGCCTCGTCTAGGTATCTGCTTATCTTGCCCGCGTAGCCGTAAGGAAATTTGACTCCTAGAAGGCACTTGAAAAACTGTTTGATCTCATCCTGGCTTAGAGTGAAGCAAGAAGGAGGGCAGTAATATTTGTTCTTCTTGAACTTTTTACCCTTCCGACGACCTTGTGTCATCTCCGACTCATGATCATTGTCATCTTCCTGATGATCAGGAGTAGTGCGTCCTCCGTGAAGCTCCTTCCGGATACCCAAGCATATCAGGTCGTGCCTTGCTTTCGGACCATCTTTCGTCCTATCTGGCATGTTGATTATGGTGGCGACCAGACTCTCGCACACATTTTTCGTGATATGCATGATGTCGAGGCTATGAGGCGTGCGGAGAAACTTCCAGTATGGCAACTCCTAGAAAACAGACCTTGTTTTCCATACCTTCATCAGCGTATTGTCTTGTTGCTGCCTCTTTTGCTTCTTTCCAGGCTTAGGACAATCTTTCCAGTTTTTCAGCAACTCTTCCACTTCTTCGCTGCTCCTATGCTCTGGGATTCCTTGGGTCTCGGATTTGCCATCGAACAGGTCTCCACGTTTTCTACATGGATCATTCTTGCCGAGCCACCTCCGGTGCGCCATGAACACGGTTTTCAATGACCCTGGATCTTTCTCTAGTTGGAGATAGCTTGTGTTATCCATGCACCTAATGCATGCGCAGAATCCTTGGATATCCTGCCCCGAGATATACCTGCAACCTGGATAGTCTTGCATCGTAGTGACCAACGCGGCTCTCATAGTGAAATAATCTTGTGCGACGGTGTCGTAAGTATTGGCTCCAGATTCCCATAACGTGGATAGCTCCTCTTTCAACAGCCCGAGATACATATTGATGTCGGTACCAGGTTGTTTCGGCCCTTGAATTAGCATACTCATTTGTATGTACTTCTTCTTCATGCACAACCATGGAGGGAGGTTGTACATCCATACAAACACGGGCCAAGTGCTGTGCGTGCTGCTCTGGCTACCGAACAGATTGAGTCCATCGGTGCTCGCACCAAGCCTGATTTCCTCGAATCTCCACCGAATTCCGGGAATTCGAGGTCCAATGATGTCCACTGGCTAGCATCTGAAGGGTGCGTCAGCAGCTCATCCTTTTCGGGGTCATCATCATCTCTTGGCTTCTTCCTTTCCGCATGACATCGCATGAGCTTCGCTTCCTTAGGGTCCACGAAATAGCGCTGCAGACGAGGAGTGATAGGAAAGTACCATACCACTTTTCGAGGTGCTTTCTTCCCTTTCTTGTATCGACTCACACCGCACACCAGACATGTGGTTTTCTCCGCGTCCTCGCCCCGATAAATGATGCAATCGTTGATGAATACGTGATATTTAACGTGTGGTAGATCGAGAGGACAGACAATTTTCTTGGCGTCCTCGATACTAGTTGGACATGTGTTCCCCTCCAGGAGACGATCGTGCCAGAATGCCATCATATCATCGAAGCTTGCGTCGCTCAATTTGTGTTTTGCCTTCATCTCCATAGCCTTGAGCGTTACATTCAACCGGGTATCATCGGGCCTGCATCCTTCATACAATGGAGTAACCGCGTCTTTCTCAAGTTGCGCGAGCTTGGCTTTCTCTCTAGCGGCAGCGCTGGCGTTACTCATCTGCTTGAGAAGCAACTCTTGCACATAAGGGTCCCGCACCCAGCTGACGTTGTTCCATCGTCGTCTGCTCCTCCGGCATCTAGATCATCATCATCCCGGTCTGCTTCCGCACCTTCACCATCTCCAGGATACTCTTCATCATCTCGCCCGTTCTCGTCGTGATGATGATCATCGTCATGTTGGCCACCTTCACCGTCTCCGTCGTCTTCGTCATCGCTTATCCAACGAGTGTATCCATCCATGAAACCATGGCGGAGCAGGTGCGCCTGTAGATTCCTGGAATCTGGGTCGATCACCTAGTTGAGTTTGCATCTTCTGCACGGACATCTTATATTCGTCTTGTTATTTCGTATCATGTCTGCTGTCGCACATTTCAAAAATCTAGCCACAATGCCTTCGCTCATTATGCGGACCATTTTTGCCTGCACGGTGTACACGGTACAATTAGAAGTCTATTAGAACCACATAATGAATGCATGCATGCAATGGTCGATAGAAAATTTCGGCATGACCTATCCTAAAATTAGGACCTTTGCGAAATGCCAAAGTCTTGCCAAAATGGAAATGAATCAACATTTTGGCAAAACAAATGGCAATTTGTTCACATACAAACACAAGAGAGAGAGACCGATCCATACACACATGAACATATCGTTATCCTCTCCATACACACATGCATGAGCATCATCGATACTATCCATATACACACACATATGACCATCGATCCTCTCATACACACATCATGAGCATCAATCATCTACATACATATGAGCATATCATCCATATACACATGAACACATCCTTACATGGACAACTTACCGAGATGAGAGACCAATCGCGAGAAAGATGGAAAGGAGAGGTCTTGTGAGACGGAGAAGGAGATGAGAGACCGGAGACCTTCCTCTATTACTTATGTAACATCCAAGGCAAGTTATACATGCTAAAAATGGTAAATGGGTGGAGAAATTGAGGTGGGAAGGAGAAGATCCCGACTAGATCTAAGGAGGAAGAAGAAGGGGAAAGTGAAGTGTGGGGTGGTGGATAGTCACACATGTGCACATAAAGTGCAGCTGTCAAAAAAATCGCCACATCCGTGGCGCACTCTGCCCTAGTGCGCCACAGGGAGTAGTAACATCCGTGGCGCACATGCAATAGTGCGCCACAGATGTGTCTAGCCGTTTCATAGCAGAGAGGGGCATGCGCTTAGGCGTAGCGCACCCCCTCCATGTGCGCCACGGTTGACACTAACAACTGTAGCGCACCTACCCTATGTGCGCTACGGATGTATGGCGTGCGGGCAACAGGGCCCTGGCCCACACATATCTGTGGCGCACTATGGTCATGTGCGCCACGGTTGTTCTAGTTATTAGTAGGTCACTGCCCATAGGTGAGCCACGCCTGTTTTTGCCGTGGGGCACTTCAACCATGTGAGCCACGGATGTGCTGATTACCTATAGCCATTTTCCTAGTAGTGTGACCTGCGAGGTTCCGTAGTAACTTCAACCGAAGTTTCATGATCAACATCATTAGCTTCCTCTCTTATTGGTGTAGGCACCACAGCAACTACTTCCGGTGCTGCGCTACTTGCAAGTTCGAGAGAAGGTTCAACAACCTCGTCGAGTTCTACTTTCCTTCCAGTCACTTCTTTCGAGAGAAACTCCTTCTCTAGAAAGGATCCATGATAGAAGGTATACCCAATAGTTTCCTTCGGGTACCCTATGAAGATGCATTTTTCCGCTTTGGGTTCAAGCTTGTCGGGCTGTAACTTCTTTACAGAAGCTTCACAACCCCAAACTTTAAGGAACGACAATTTAGGTTTCTCCCAAACCATAATTCATACGGTGTCGTTTCAATAGATTTAGATGGTGCCGTATTTAAAGTGAATGCGGCTGTTTCTAATGCATAACCCCAAAACAATAGAGCTAAATCTGTAAGTGACATCATAGAACGAACCATATCTAAGAGAATTCGATTACGACATTCGGACACACCATTACGTTGTGGTGTTCCCGGTGGTGTCAATTGTGCAAGTATTCCGCATTTCTTCAAATGCTCGCCAAACTTGTAACTTAGATACTCACCTCCACGATCATATCGTAATAATTTAATCTTCTTGTTATGTTGATTCTCTACCTCACTTTGAAATTCCTTAAACTTCTCGAAAGGTTTGGACTTATGTTTCATGAAATAGATATACCCATATCTTATCAAATCATCTGTGAAGGTAAGAACATAATGATAACCATCGAGCGATGCTACACTCATTGGGCCACATACATCGGTATGTATGATTTCCAATAAGTCCGTAGCTCGCTCCATCATACCAGAAAATGGAGTCTTAGTCATTTTACCCATCAGACATGCTTCGCATCTTTCAAGTGATTCCAAATCAAGTGATTCAAGAAGTCCATCGGAATGGAGTTTCTTCATACGCTTTACTCCAATATGACCAAGACGAAAGTGCCACATATAGGTCGAGTTATCACTCAATTTCAAACATTTAGCTTCAATGTTATTGATGTATGTATTTCCACAATTGAGATTCAATAAGAATAGACCATCTATCAAAGGTGCATGTGCATAAAACATATTACTCATATAAATCGAACAACCATTATTCTCGGACTTAAACAAGTAACCGTCTCGCAAAAAACATGATCCGGATATAATTTTCATGCTCAACGCAGGCACCAAATAACAATTATTTAAGTATAAAACTAATCCCGATGGTAGATGAAGAGGTAGCGTCCCAACCGCGATCACATCAACCTTTGATCCATTTCCAACGTGCATCGTCACCTCGTTCTTCGCTAGTTTTCGTCTATTCATCAGCACCTGTTTTGAGTTAAAAATGTGAGCAACCGAACCAGTATCAAATTCCCAGGAACTACTATGAGTACTAGTGAGATACACATCAATAACATGTATATCAGATATACCTTTCTTCTTGATGTTGCCATTCTTCAAATCCGCCAAGTACTTAGGACAATTCCGCTTCTAGTGACCTTCTCCCTTGTAGTAAAAGCACTCAATATCAGGCTTAGGCCCAGCCTTAGTCTTCTTCGCCGGCGCGGCAACTTTCTTACCGCCCTTCTTGAAGTTTCCCTTTTTCTTAGACTTGCCTTGATTATTGAATTTAGTGGTCATATTGACAAACATCACTTGGTGCTCTTTCTTGATCTCCACTTCCGCAGAATTTAACATGGAGAAGAGTTCAGGCAACGACTTGTCCATGTTTTGCATATTGTAGTTCATCACAAAGTTCTTGTAACTTGGTGGCAGTGATTGGAGGACACAGTGAATCCCCAAAGCATTAGGAATCACTATACCCAAGCTTTGAAGCTTGCTTGCGTGCCCAGACATCTTAAGCACGTGTTCACTGACGGGGCTGCCCTCTTCCATCTTGCAGTTAAAGAACTTTTCAGAAGCCTCATAACTCTCAACTGCCGCGTGAGCCTCAAATATCATTTTGAGTTCACAAACAATATCATGTGGGTCATGGTTCCCAAACCTTTTATGAATCTCCAATTCAAAACCATAGAAGATATCACACTGAACTATGGAGTACTGATTCTTCCGAGCGAGGAAAACATTCTTTACCTCATCGGTAGCATCAGCTGCAGGTGGGTCACCCAGCGGTGCATCCAACACATAGGTCAAATTACCAGCATTGAGGACAATCCTCAAATTGCGGAACCAATCCGTGAAGTTGCGTCCATTGATTTTCAACTTTTCTCTCTCTAGGAACGCAATAAAATTGATGGTAGGGGCCGCCATTGATCTACAACATATTTGCAATAGTTTAGACTAAATTTATGACAAATTGATTTATAATTAATAGTTAAATTAATCTAGGTGAACTGCCACTCAAAATAATATCCCTCACATTGTTTTAGTGATCACAAGAACCAAATCCACCACATCAAAACCGATCATCACGAGATTTGATGTAGCTTCAATGGCGAACAATCAACATGTTCATCATATCTACTATATGACTCATGCTTTACCTTTCGGTGATCCGTGTTCCGAGACCATGTCTGTACATGCTAAGCTCGTCAAGATCAAACCTTAGCTTCCGCATGAGCAAATCTGGCTTGCTCACATTGGATACACTCGCAGAATCTAACACACCGATCATCACGTGGTGCTTCGAAACAACGAGCTTTAGCAACGGTGCTTACTAAGGATGAACACTTTATAACTAGATATTTTTGTTCTTGAGGGATCATCTTATAATGCTACCGTCGCGAACTAAGCAATACAAGATGCATAAAAGGATTAACATCACATGCAATTCATAATATGTGATATGATATGGCCTTTCTTCTTGTGCTTCTGATCTCCATCTTCAAGCACGAACATGATCTCCATCATCACCAGCATGGCGTCAAGGTCAATGGTGCCGCTTCATGGTTGTCGTCCACTAGCATCAACTATTACAACTACTTTGAATAATAGACACGCGGGTCTTAACGGAATTAAAAGGCAACCATATGGTTCGTACCGGTTGTCGACTTACAATAAGTAACATTGCATACATCATATATAATCACAATCATGGCCATATCACATCACAACACACCCCTACAAAACAAAGTTAGACGGCTCTAATTTTCTTTGCATGTTTTACGTGGTTTGGGGCTTTCAATAAGTGTCGTTCTAACTTACGAACAAGAACCACAACGTTGATACTAGTATTGTCAATCACCAGTTGTAAATGGAATCTTAACTATGTTGGGAGAAACAGGCACCCGCAAAGCCACTTGTGCAATAGAAGTTGCATGTCAAGCGTGGAGCAAGTCTCATGAACGATGTCATGTAAGGTTAGCCCGGGCCGCTTCATCCCACCATACCGCAAGATGCAAAGTACACAAGAAGCAATGGACAACAAAAGCATCAACTCCCACAATGACCATTGTGTTATACTCGTCCAACAGATCTACATATAGATACGACTCTGATACCACTGTAGGGGTTCGTAGCATGGAAATCAAAAAAAATCTACCGCATGCCCACAAACAAGCCAAGATCTATCTACTAGATTGTAGCAACGAGTTGATTAGATTACTCACCCTCGAAGATTCCAAAGCGGTTAACGAGAGAAGATTCTCGTGGGTGATGTAGTCGTACACTTGTCGATCTCAAGATCGCATAGACGACCCTTCCGGCGCTGCGTTTCGGTAGAGCTTCTGTAGTCGGTCACACGTTCGGTACTCGATGAAGACCTTCCCCTCCCTAGTTCCAGCAGGCAGCGGAGGTTGTAGTTCTCCCCTTGCGATTCTAGCAGCACGACGGCGTGGTGTCGGAAGTAGAGGGAAGATCTCGCAGGGCTTCACCTAAGCCTGTGCAAGTTATGGTGGATCTAGGGTTTTTCCAGCGATCTAGGTTTAGAAGGCCGGGAGGAGGAGGACGTGTCGGCAGGAGCTAGGCGGCGACGGCGCACGGGGTGGGGAGGGCTGGCTCTTGTGTTGTTTGGGGTAGACCTCCCCTCTATTTATGAGAGGGGGGCAGCCTTGGGAGGGGAGAGTTTGAATCAAAACCCAAACCCAAGTTGGATAGAAGGAAGGACTCTTTCCTTCTTCCACTAGGAAACTATTGTTCCAGTTTGACTTTTCAAATCTCCCTTTTGACTTTCAATTTAGAGCTTTAATTCTCTCCTGCAAATGCCCAAACCAAGTGACCTAGGATATGATCCAATTGTTCCACTTACCCATGACATATTCATGGACCATTCCCCTTCTGCTTGGGTGAACCTTCTAGACCCTTCTAGAAACCTCTTCGATGAAAACATCGAAATCATTCCCGAAGTCCGGAATCATACTTTCCTTATATGAATCTTATTCTTCGGACTATTCCGGATCTCCTAGTGATATCCCGGATCCCATCTGAGACTCCGAACAACATTCGGTATCCCTACTAACATTCCATATCTACTAAACAATGTCGAATCCTTAAGTGTGTCTCCCTACGTTCGTGAATTATGCGGACATGACTGAGACACTTCTCCGATCAATAACCAATAGAGGAATCTGGAAAATCATATGGCTCCCACATATTTCAACGATTACTTTGCGATCGAATGAACCACTTACATATGATACCAATTTCCCTTTGTCTCGCGATAGTTTACTTATCCGAGGTTTGATCGTCGATATCTCCACATACCTAGTTCAACCTCGTTCCCTTGATATGTGATCCCTTGTGAGCCAATCACATGATTGCAAGCCAATTGGATGACATTCCACCGAGAGGGCCCAGAGTATATATATCCGTCATATGGATGGACAAATCCCACTCTTGATCCATGTGCCTCAACACATACTTTCCGAACACTCAATGCCACCTTTATAGCCACCTAGTTATGGTGTGGTGTTTGATGTCATCAAAGAATCCTTCCGGTGATGGTGATTAGCATGATCTCATGGTCGAAGGAGTTAGGTTACTATGTATCAGAAAGCTTATAGCAAACGAACTATTGAAATGACTTTATCTTAATGCTATGGTTATCTATAGGAGTATGTCATCATACCATTCTCCTAATGATATGATCTTGTTGTTAATAACATATAAATGTTCATGATCGAGAAACCATGATCATCTATTAACCAACAAGCTAGTATTATAAAGAGGCTTTACCACGGACACTAATTTAGTTTACAAATCACACAAGTATTAATGTTTCCGTTTAATACTATTATAGCATGAATGTAGACATTTATCATAAACACAAAGATATAGTAATAACCACTTTTATTATTGCCTCTAGGGAATATCTCCAATAGTAGATATGTCAAATGTGTATTGAGTTGGCAAAGTGGTTTGGAGAAAAACAAACTTGCCTTTATAGGAGAGGTTTTGAGAATTTTGCAAGATAATGAATTTAAATAGTTTGAGGATCCATATAATTATGGGAATTATTTGGGGAATTATCATAACCAAAGTAGATGATGTAAACTTGATTTATACAACATTGAAAACTTTATTCTCGAGGAGAATTGGTGACAAAGGAGGAAACTATATTTTGGGGAATCTAGGGTTTTGATATTTCTATGCCACCAAAACATGGTGATGTTAGTGAGCTCAGAGCTCCCCTTGGTGCAAAGGATAGATGGATAGATATAACAAGTTATATAGATGATCATGTAAGTAAGGATTGGGATTGGTTGTAGTTGAGGTGGTCTAGAGGAGATGGCAAACTTTGTTGAAATTAAGGCTGCCATAACAGAGTTGTCATGTTGCCTCCTAAACCATGGGGGTTTAAGAAGCAAAAAGCTCCAGTGGAAACAAGTGAAGTATGGATTCATAGACTATGGTTAGTAGATCATAAAGAGTTGGCAAAGGGGAGGTAGCATATAGATGTGATCGTCTGCCAAAGTAGGCATGATGATAAGATTTGTAGAAAAGATTATTATCTTGACTATAAAACCATCATGGATGAGTGGGAACTACAATGGATTAGTCAAAGGAAGGACTGGGGTTGGGTAGCACTAATGATGTAATGCAAGATGGTTCAATTACATTATCAATAATTCACATAGGCTAGAATAGGTGGAGTACCAAAGATTGAATCTAGATAAGAATTCCAGACTTAGCCATTTTGGCAGATTTAGGTTTTTAGACTATGTTACAAGGGGGAAACAAATTGAGGGAGCTGCAATTGTTTATCCTTCCCATCAAGTGGCTGATGTTGAGGTATAAAATAAATAGAGGTGATCCATGTTTGGATTGGGTCTTCATTGAGTAGGAAACTATCAAAAGGAATTATATCTGGATTGATCTGATTATGAGGGGAGATGGTCACCTTAGTGGCTTAGGATAGATACTGATTTGGATGCTTGGCTTGATGTTGGCGATCACAAACATATATTGGGTCCTAACGGATGAGATATTAGATTAGTTCACTCTAGTCCCTAAGCGAACAAGGCAATTAGAAGATCAAGGCAATTCATTAGACAAAAGATCAAGGCAACTCATCTTATCAAACTTGTCCAACTACTACTAAAGTCACCTCTAGATTTAGTTAGGCATGGGTGTTTGGAAGAAGTGGTGATTTGAAGTAGGATATGGTCCTCTTGGTATTTCTACCAAGATTAGAGTAAAAAGGTTTTATGAAAGTTTTGGAAAAACCTAGGGATAATAGTAGTTGAAGCTTTGTCTTGAAAACATAAGGAGATTATAGTATAGTTATCCATAGTTTGGTTAGAGAGAAACTAATAAAGTATTTTTTTATCAAAATCATCTTGGCTCAATTTTGAAATGCCAGAACATTTGAGAATATGAAAGATTAGCCAAGACATCTCTTTTGTAAAATAGCTTTTGTCAACTAGTGTTTGAGATAAGAAGTATATCACTTAATACACAATCAGTTGCATGATCACAAGCAAGCAAGCAAGCAAACATTGCAGCACTTAATAAGAAAAAGTTTTTGTTCCCCCTAATTTTTGCCTTTTTGACAAAAGATCAGGGTTGCTAAAATTGGGATGTTACAATCTGCCACCTCTCCGACGTCTTACGCTCCTTGGTGAGCCTCCCCGCATCCTCCTGACCGCCCCATAGGGTTTCTGCTCGCCACCGCGCGTCGGGTGAAGGACGACGGCCACCCGCCGTTGATCCCCCTCCTAATCTTACAGCCCTAGCGCCTCGTACCCCTTCGGCCTTACCAGGCTGTGGCTTGCTGCGTGACGCCCACACGCGCCAACCCGCGATCTAGGCCATTTGGCGCCACACGACCTAGTAATCCCGTTTCCCCTCTATTTCGAGCCTGCGGGACAAAGTTGCTTTTATTTTTTAATTTATTCCAGATCTATTAAATAGATGCACAGTTTTAATTCAAATAAAAATTAAAACCAACATATTATGCCCAGATCTAAATTTTACTAGGTCCCAACATGTCTTCCCTAACATGTAGAACAAACCACTTGACCATATGTTCTTTCATTATTTTCAGATTTTTATATTGCCATGAAGTATATAAATCGCACATTAATTCCTACAGCTAGTTTCACAACCCCAACTGAAATGAATCATGTTTGTACTGCAAGTTATTATTCATACCTTACATGTCACACTAGTCCCATATTAAATTTATACCTATATCGCCCTGTGTAAAAATAACAAAAAATAGTCCTATTCCAACTCTAGGAAATTCTCCACAACAAACCAAAAGGCCTATTGACCTAATTCCAACTCCTAGAGCACATTCATACCCATATCCTTTAAAATCCTAGAGCTCATCATTTTTTAAGCCTTGATTGAATTTTGGTAAATTAAACTCTTCTGTGCATGGTTTATTCACTAATAAAATCACCTCCAAAGTTCAGTTTATCCAAACAGGGTGATTCCAATTTCTACAGAAGGGTATTCAATATACCTACCATGTGTCCCTGGATTCATAACAAAACCATATGTATATTAAATTTGGTTAAAAAGACAATAACCTTTAGAACTGACTTTAGGAAATTCCCGAGGGCATTCTAGTAATAAAATTGAAGTTATTCCAACTCTTAGTGAATCATTCCAGCAGACTCTAGTAGACCATCCAAGGAAATAATTTTTGGACTTACATAACATTTCTGGTGAATAAATCCTAAAACTAGAGCTTTTATCACTAGGAAATTCATAGTAATTCAAAAAAAATTGATAAAATAGTGAAACCACTTTTGTTGGTTTCATTTTGTGAAAACATATATGATGGTATCCTTTTTGTACAATGGTATCACATAGACTATGGTCTGGGTCCAAAGCCCCTCTCCTATGTAGTTTCCCGACTATAAATCATAAGGGATCTTCTTCCAATGCCTTCAAATCATTTACCCATCTCATCAACCCAATCATCCAGCACTCTACTATTTTATATCAAGTTATTATATTTTTTTTGGTATATGTATTTATGCGTGTATGTCTTGTATTGATTGGTGCTTTGCTTGCATGCATGTTTGCTCGATAACGGCGATAGTTGCGTTTGTGTGACGCCTAGAAGAAGGAAGCATCATATTATTATTATTATATATTTGGGTATTCTAGGTATTCTGATATTCTAAAGAAGTCCCGGGATAACTCTCTAGTCACAGGCAATCTATCTTCTTGTTCATAATCCCTTGTCCTACTATTTTGTTTATGCATGTTTTATCTACTTGCTTATGAAAATTGCATGGCTTTATTTATAGTATGCTTTATACGTGGGAATGTTTGGCTCCTTGATGACCCACAAGTATAGGGGGTGTATCATAGTACTTTCGATAAATAGGAGTGTCGATCCCAACAAGGAGCAGAAGGTTTTGACTAGTGGTATGGAGCAGGAAATGTTTGTAAATACTTAGCAAATGCATTTTTAGGGGTTTTATCCTAAAGCAAAGAAATAAAGTGAAAGTAAATAAAATAGCGAACAATTGCAGGAAGTGGCCCAATACTTTCTTAGCAAAGGACAAGCCGGTGGAAATACTAATGAGGACCAAACGTTCTCGAGGACACATGGGAATATTCTCAAGTGCTTTCGCTTTATATAGCTGAGTAGTCTTCTTTGGTTTTATAAGTATTGTGTGGGTGAACCTACGCTAATGTAACGACCTTACTTGGACTAATACATAATTGTGATTAAACCCCTTGCAAGAATCCGCAACTACAAGAAACAAATTAATGTATAAACCTAACAACAGCCTTAAACTCTAAGATCCTACACTCCCTTGTGCAATGGTTTCCTAACGGGGGTGTAGGTTTCTATCACTCTGGCAACCCCACAATTAGTAGATAAATACACAATGCATTCCCCTAGGCCCATAAATTGTGAAGTATCATGTAGTCGATGTTCACATGACACCACTAGAAGAATAGCACAACAACTTAAATACTAAACCATTGAATAATATCTCAACACAAATCCACTACTAACAACATGACTTCTCCCATGTCCTCGAGAACTAAACGAAGTACTCACTATACATCATATGGATCAAGATAAAATATGATTTGGTGATGAATAACAATATGAACATAAACAATAATCCAATGGTTCCACTCACAAGCATCAACTACAATAGTAATCAATACCGGGAAAGTTTCCCCTAAGAACTATGCAAGATTCAACTCAATTGTTACAGCAGGATGGAGTGGTGATGATGGTGCTGGTGGAGATGATGGTGTGGGTGATTATAATGATGATACCGATGAAGTCTAGCTTGATGATGGTGTTGATGGCGACGATCTCCCCTCTCTGGGGAGGAATTTCCCGTGAGAAATCTGTCTCCCGGAGAGCTCTTTCTCTCTTGGTGTTTTTCGCCCTACAGAGGCGGTGGAATCTTTTTATGGTCGCTCCCTTGTGTATTAGGGTTTCGAGGAGAAGATATCGGCTAGAGGCAGGAGGCAGAGGTGGGACAGGTGGTCCACACCCCCTGTAGGCACGGCCTAGGTGTGGCCTGCGCCTGGGGGGTGTGGGCCCCCTATGGCCCATTTCCGCCTCCCCTTGTGGCATTCTTCGTCTTATGGGAAAATAGGATTTTCCATAGTTTTTCTGGTATTTTTCTGATCTTCGCAAAATTGCATCAAAACAACGCTTTTTTCCATCAGAATCCTGACTCCAGCAGTTCATCCTCCAAGAATCATCCAACATACAAAAACAAATGAAAAGACACAAGTAACACATATTAATATGAAATATATCAATGAATAGAGGCAAATTATGATATAGAATGGTGATGCAAATTGGACATATCATTCCTCCAAATTATTACCTCTTTAGTACCACTAGGTACAACCCTTTCTGGTGACACATACTGTTCCTTAGTATAGTAAGTGGTGAATGACACCACCCTCCATCGGAGACCCGATTTTAGCCAAAGTAAAGTATGGGATGGGAAGACCATGAAAAAGGATTATAAAAATGTTTTATGATAAAACCTTGGTGAGGTTTGACCTACCAATAGAAATTTGAAAAATGAAAAAGGTTTTGTTTTACAAAAAAGTGGGACGAAGGACGGAGAAAAAAGGTTTACAAAAAGGCACCCGGTTCTTTGTAGTTTTGCTAGAAAAATTAACTCGTGCAACCACACTACCATGGAGTGGGACATGGCTGGGCTTAATGTTTGGTACACTGTTGTGGGAATTCTCAAAACTACTTACAAGGGATCAACTCCCTCAAATTTTGGGCTTGCCTTTACAAAAAGGGTCAACTGCGAGTCAGTCACCTAGAGGAAGCAGGATCACCCATGTGAGTGACCGGGTGATACTATGAGTCTCTCATTGAAAGTGCTGGCTCTCGAGGAGTTGGGATGCACTCTGGTTGGTCCATGGATCCAGACATCCCATTGTTGAGAGGAACAACTCATGGTAAGGCCCATCCTAAAGTGGTATTTGGAGGGTCTTGATCGGTTGCCCGACCCACGATCAGTGTGTATCAGGGCAGGGTACCCGTTTGGTGTGGGTAAAGTGTACAACCTCTGTAGATTGTAAATCTATTCGAATAGCCATGTCCATGGTCATGGACGGTTGCGAAGGTTGCTATAGAGCGGTGCTGGTTTTTTTTCAAAAAGGATTTCATAAAATAAAGTGTGTTCTAAACCTAGTGGTCTGAAGGACACCCGAGAAGGTGATGTGATGTTGAGGAGCAAGGAGGAAGAAAATCCGGTCATTCGAGGACAGTGGAGTTTAAATATGGTACCCAATCCTAGTATTTATAAAAAATTTCAAAAATACTTTCCAAAGGTTTTACAATTTTTTCAACTAAACCTTGTAGATGCTACATATACAAGAGAAACTATTTTAGAAAAGAACCCCTTATGGAGCCCTCCTACTACCACATCCATATTGCATATCCTGTTTGTAATTATCGTAGGTTGGTTTGCGAGTATATTCAAAGTACTCACCGGCATTGTCCCTGGCTATTTACTTGCCCAGGTTTACAAAAACAAGGAGATTGAAGGAGATGCTGACGTCTATGCGATCTAGGCCATCTTCCTAGTCATTCGCCAATAGGTTAAGGCATGACATGGGCTCCGATTGAAGAAATTCGTTTCTAATATTTGTACCACCATAAAGGCAAT
The DNA here is from genome assembly GCA_023614405.1 of Avena insularis. NCBI lineage: Eukaryota > Viridiplantae > Streptophyta > Magnoliopsida > Poales > Poaceae > Avena > Avena insularis. The sequence continues at coordinate 87,125,108 of CM042685.1, read as the reverse complement.
ATGAATGTCTTCTACTGCGTTAATTTAAGGATGTTGTTATGATACTAGAAGTTTTGCTCATGGCTCACTGATCACGGGAACGTGAATTGCAGGCATAACGGGGGATTCTAGGACCATAAATCCAGGGTCCCACACCATTTGTGTGCATTTTGCATTCAAAAGGAAAATCCTACATAATGCACTATCCATGGGGGAGATCTCCTATATTATTTAGAACACTCATATTTATGCCTCTTGTTTTGTTCCATATCATGTTTTATGTGCTTGGAAGTTCAATCATTTTGTTTTGGTATTTTTTTCATCATGAAAAGTGTGGAGAGTTTGGTTTATTTGTTGGAACCTTGCACTTTTTTGTAGTTGGTTTTATCTTGTTCCATGTTTCTCGATTTGACCTTTAAGAATGAGATAAATCCTTGAGAATTAGTGTTCGTGTCTATCTTTTTCTCTTTGGACTATTTCTAGTTCATTTGTTTAATTTGTGATGTTTCATGTGTTGAATTGGTTCTTTGATACAATTTACACCATTTGTCATGTCACACACTTGTATGTGCCATCTGGGTTTACTTGATATTTTTGTTCAAATTGTATCACCTTTTTCGTTCTTTAAAGTCTTGTGCATGCATATTTAGTACTTGTTTATATCATGGCATGCTTGCTTTCTTTGATCCAATATATAGGGGAAACTCCACAAAATCCCATCGTCTAAGTTGTGCATGAAATTCAATTTCATATCAATATGCACATAATTATGTGGAGTCTCTCCTATGTATTCTCTAACTTATTTGGACCCAATTTGTTTGGGGTTCTTTTTGTACATAATGTGTTTTAGGTACATTGTTGATATATTTGATGCTTGTCTCTCAATTTTGAAGAAGTGGTGCATGCATTAAAATTGGAGGCAAGATATAAGATGATCGACGAACTCATATCTACTACATCCTATCAATGATATCTCGGTAACAAGTATCTCTCTCTCATGCTCATATATCTTGCTTCCAACCGTTCTTGGGTTGCCTTCTAGCATGAATTCTTGTATTTGCATTTGTTGTGGTTCTAGCTTTGTTTTTAAAGATAACTCCCTAATGAAAATATATGTATGTTGAGATGAGTGCATATAATTGTTACTATAAAAAATCATACAATGATTCACCAATACCAAATATGTAAATCTAGCAATTTTATTGCCTATATTTTCATCAACTTCTCTCATGTGCAATAGTGAGGTTTTGCTAGTTGATTTTTCCTTTGTGATACTTGTTGCCTTTCTCCACATATTCCAACTATCTCATTTTCCCTTGTTTATGGTTGTAATGTATGTGGTGTGATGGTGTTTGAAGCTCATTAGTGAACAATAAGATAAAATTGTGCCTTTGGCAATGCTTTCAAGCAAAAATCTTATTGGTATATGTTATTACTTCATTTTGTTTTCCATGTTATTTCTTGTATATCTTCTTTGTGCGTGCTTGTTTCCTTGTGGGATTATTTCTTTGTGATGTTTTCCACTTAGAAACCTATACACATAAGAGAATATATGTTTTGTGGAAATTTTATTCCTTGGAGACCACCTTCCTATTTATTTTTTATGCTTCGGTGGTTTCCAAATTTATTTGCCAATGAGTTATTTTTCTTGTGTTTGCATCTTCGGCACTCATATTTGTTCTCTCATGCATCGTATTGTTAAATGAATTTGGATGAGTGAGGATTCCATGATTTTTCACTTTCTTCCCAAATGCAATTATCATAATTGGTGCATAATCTTTGGGGAGCTCCTCTAATTCATTTAAGAATGCTCATTTGTCTTCTCTCTCATTTGTTGTGTTTTAAATGCTTACGGGGGAGTGGGTCTTCCATGTTTATTAATTATGTATTCTAATTTATGCACAAGTCTTGGGGAGCTTCTATATTTTCAGTTAAAACAATCTTTTACTCATATCATAATATCGTGTTGTTTCCATTTGGTATCATTTGTTGTTTTCAATTGGTGCGTCTGATCTCGTGATTTCTTGCATCGTTTGTCAATGCTTATTTCATTTTATTTATTTGGAAATCTTAGGGTCCTCAGTATAGTTCTACTTCCTCCCGAGTATTCATCATTGGATAGATGTGAATTCACCTTTGAAGGAATTATCACTGTATTGGCCTTCTAGAACTTGTCACCCATTTCGGCAATCAATGCCAATGGTTTATGATTTGAGTTTGTCCTTAAGCATTTGCCTTTCATGCTATTGCATCTTTGTTGTTGCTTAGCATGTAGTATATATAGAGGAACCTCCACCAATGACAATGATTGGCAATATATGCAATGAAATTCAAGTTCATCACACATGCATATAATTGTTGGGGTGTTTGCTCTATATATTGTTGTTGTACCAATATCACATATTTGTGCAGTATTTGATATTGCTGCTACTATTTTATTCGTTAAAATTTCTTATATAAACTCTCTCAAAGGGATTGTCATAAATAACCAAAATGGACGAGATTGAAAGTTCATGTGGACCCCTATGTGTTGTTTTGGTAATTAATGACAGTCTCTATGGACTAATGATTGCATTTAGTGGAACTTGTAGGAATTGTCTATTGCCATCACTTGGAGAATGTGTTGGCTTCAAGGGTGAAGAAGAAGAAGAAGCAATGCCCAAAGGCTTTGGGACTATTGGAATCAAGTAGAAGAAGAACAACGACAAGAATAAGAAGAATAAAAAAGAAGATCGAGAGTGTATTGAAGAAGAAGATAGAGTTCCTCATGTGTATATTCAAGACATCATCCTAATGGAGTTAGAAGAAATGAAGTTCAATCTCAAGATGCTCCATCTCTAGGATATATCATGCTAGATGCTTAACATCCTTGGTGATCATGGATTGATGAAGAAAAGTTCACAGAAGTGGCTTCCCCATGGTGTATGGGGGAGAAATTCGCAAATAATCATCAAGAAAACACAAGCAAGAGAAATTAAGAAAGAAGTTCTATATTGAGGAGGAAAAGATAATCCACATCAAGCTCAAGTGGAAAGCTCAAGGCAAATGTATGATCTTGATATGTTTTACCTTTTTTTGGTCTCATGTTGTTAGTTGGGTGACCGGGTTATAGGATAGATAACCATACTATCAAGAGGGGCTCTCGAGTGAGTAACTTGATCATATATTTCGGAGAGAGCTCAAAATTTTAAATACCTGGCAGTATTATTCTTCGTTCCTATTTGGTTCTTATCCATTAGAGGATCTAGAGCTTTTATTAATCTCCATGATAAGCCCTATTGTGGCACCCCGGATTTACGTTCCGATAATACCCGTTATGCATACAATTCACGTTCCCATGATAAGTGAGCCATGAGCATAAGCGACCAGTATCATTACAACATCCAGAAAGTATCAATTACAGAACTTACAAAGTGGCTGCTATGGCGATTACAACACAAATAGCGGAGAGCCCATGTCATTCCTTAACCTACAGGAAACTTACTGGGAAGATGGCCTAGATCGCATAGATGTCAGCAGCCTCCACCATTCCTCTTGCTTCTGAAAAGTCTGGCCAAGTAAATAGCCAGGGACAATGCCGGTGAGTACTTTGAATGTACTCACAAACCACCTTAAGAGAACCATAATAATTGATATGCAATATGGCTATAGTAGGATGGCTCTATGAGAGGTTCTTTTATAAACTAGTTTCTCTTGTAGATATAGCATATCTCTATATCTTTATTGAAAAACTTTTGTAAACATTTTCGAAACCTTTTTGAAAAGTTTTAATAAAACACTAGGATTGGGTCACCCATTTGTTTTCCTTCCGGTCATCTCATGACCAATCTCCTTCCTAATTTTTTCCGAGCAACTCATGGTAAAAATAGTTCCAAACCATTTCCTTTTCGAAGTCCTTTTTGAAATCAAAACCAACACCGCTCTACAGCAGCCTTCCCAACCGTCCATGACCGCGGACACGGCTATTTGAATAGATTTACACTCTGCAGAGGTTGTACACTTTACCCACACCATCCGATTACCCGTCCTTGATCTACACCGATCATGGGTCGAATAACAGAAGAAACTTCCAACCTCTAAAGTAGTGCGAGGCACCTATACCTAATTAGACAAACTTCCAGCCTAGCCCCGTCCCATTCCAGAGTAATATGGTTGAACGGGTTAATTGTTCAAGCAAAACTGCAAAGAACCGGGTGTGTTTTCATAAACATTTTCCTCCTTCTTTCGTCCAACCCTTTTTGTAAAACAAAACCCTTTTTCATTTTCAACTTCACTTGTTAGGCCAAGCCTCACCAAGATTTTATCATAAAACATTTATGTAAGATTTTCCGGGGTCTTCCCATCCTATACTTTTGCTTCACTAAAACGGGGTCTCCAAGGGGATATGTCATTACGTAACCATCTACAATACTTGGGAAAGTAGGTGTCATCAAAGGGGTTGCACTTAGTAACGCAAATGTAATTAGTTGGAGGAGCCAAGCCACTAACAGACATAAAATCATCATAAGTGAAATAATGCAGTTTCATAAACTCTAGATAAAACATGCAAAAGTTAAACAACAGGACAAGGGCTTATGAGCAAGAAGGTGTCTTGCCTGCGACCAGCGATACATCCCATGACTTCTTTAGAAAACGAGAATACCAAATACAATAATAATCAGAAACACCCGATGCTTCCTTCTTCTCTGCATCACGCAACGCAACTACCGTCGTTGTCGAGCATACATGCAAACAAACAACACCACCATCAATACATTCCATACAAAAACCTATCCATATATCAAGCAATTTACAAAACAAGTTTATATATCAGTATGGATTGGGGATTTGGTTGGGGGATACAAAGTAAGTGTTTTGGTTGCATTGGTGGATTTTCTATTTCAGATTTATAGTCAAAAACTTGCTAGATAAGGGGTTTTAGAACAAGGCTAAGTCCTACATGATAAAGTTGTGCACAAATGATGTCATTAGATATATATTGATAAAATGAAGCCAACACAAGTGGTTTTACTATTTTATCAATTATCATCGATTTATAATGGATTTTATAGTAAATAAATCTCTAGTTTGAGGAAATAATTTAGAAGAATTGTTCTGGAGTTCCAAAAATTATTTCTTTGGGTTATTAGATATTATTTGATGGACTGATTCACTGAGAGTTGGAATCAACACAAAATAATTTCTATAATGCCCTCACGAAAATCCCAAAGGCAGTACTGGATGGTTTTTGTCATTTTCACCGGATTAAATCTATAGAATATTGTGGTATGATTCCAAGGACACAAGTTAGGTAGTTGTACTACCTTTCTATATAAATTTTAATCACCCATTTTGGGTTCACAGAACTCCTATGGTGGATTTATTGGTGAAATAACCATGCACAAAAGTTATTAATTCACCAAAATTCAAAGAAGCCTCAATAAAAATTGGACTCCTAGGTTTTGAGGGATATGGTTATGTATGTCTAATGAGAGTTGGAATTAGGTAAATACCTCTTTTGGTTTGACCTATAGAAATTCCTAAGTGCAGGACAGGGATGTTTTTGTCATTTTTGCTAGAGTCAAATTATAGTTCAACAAGGCATGGGACAAGGGCCCAAAAATGGGTAATTCAATTACCTATCAGAAGAAACTTGATTCATCCCAATTGGATAACTAAACTTCGTAGGGGTTTTATTCAATATTTTAGATACATGCTAGTAGAATAAAGGCCACTAAATAATGATAAATAATTTTGGCCAAAGACTTGTCTTGCATGTTGCACGGAACATTCAGGAACATAGTAAATTTTAGATCTGGAGGATCTAGTCTATTTTCCATTTTTATTTTGATTTAAAAAAAATTGCATGCATTCAGATCTTGGAGAAAAATTAAAGGTTTAAAAGAAAACGGGCCAGATCTGAAAAGCCAACGGGCTAGCGTCGATGGGCCAGCCCATCCGGGCTCGCGGCATGCGGGGGAGGCAGCAGGCTGCTGCGCGGTAGGGCCTGCCGGTCAGATTCTCATAGATGCAAAGGGGTACGGGACAGCGGGAGCCGAGCCGCTTGATTAGATCGAGATCGACGGCTCCCTGCCATCTTCCACCTTGCGACGAGGGCACCGGGGCAGAAACCCTAGGCGGGACGAGGGAGGCCGAGGGTGCTCACCAGAGGGCTCGGGAGGGGTCGGCAATGGCACAGGGCGACACGATGGTCGACGGCGAGCCCAGGGAGGGGCGACATAGCGGGTTTTCACCTAGGAGGGCATATACCGCGACGGTGGCCGAGAGTGCTTCACCAGAGCACCGATGGCGGCTACACTAGAGGCATTCCTGTAATGAAAGGGAGGCATGGTTAGGTTCAGAATGGAATGGGAGCTTGGCTAGGTGACATGTAGAGGATGAAAGAGGAGGGGTGGAGCTCGGGGCTTGATTTCTTTGAGAAGGCCGAAGTGCCTTCTCCTATTTCTCCCGGGCAAAACAGATCAGGGGAGTAGGGTAGGGAGATCAGGAGAGGTCTGGTGGAGTGAGAGGAGGCAAATGGGGGGAGGGACGAGGGGTTGTAATGTCCTGTGGACTTATAAACCGAAGTGAGAGGTCTATGGTTTACAATGTGTAGGAGGGAAAGAGAGAGGAGGGGAGGGCCAGCCATTTGGCAGCAAGGGTGGTGGAGAGGGGTGTGTGGGGCCATGCATTCGACCAAAGAAGACAGGGGAGGGATGGGGTGGACATATTTTCAGATTTTGTACTAACAAGTCCTCTCTCTCTCATCCAAGAACTAGTTATAAGAGAGGGATGTGCTACAGTAGATTGGCTATAGCGCATGACCAGGAGGGAGTGGGGTTATGCTGTGCAAGCTCGGCTTGATCAAGTTGATGTGAGTTTGGATGGTTTTGATTTGAGCAAAGCTAGATTGGCAAAAGTGATCCAAAAAATTGTTGTGAAGGAAGTTTGAAAATTTGCATTGAAGAATGTGGGGAAATGGTACTGGTAGATAGATGATGTCAAATCATCTCATCAGGATTTTTTTTGGGATTTTCAAATGATTATTAGTACTCTTAAGATCATTTATTCAAATAGGGCGGAAATGGTTTCTAGGAACTTAAGTGATATTTTTTACATTGGGCAAGGTTGGTTTTTTATGTGATAGGATCCTAAATACCATATTCCAAATTGGAGAATTTTATTGGATATAAAAGTATTTTTAAGCAATTAATTATTCTTTCTGCCATTTAAGAAAAAAGACAAAAATAAATAATAAGGAATATCAAAGATATATATTTTTGATATGGGAAGGCGGGGTATGAGTTATAAAACTAAAATGTGCATTGATTTGGCAGAGTGGTTTGGAGAAAAACAAACTTGCCGTTAGAGTCAAGATTTTGAGAATTTTGCAAGATAACAAATTTAAATAGTTTGAGGATCAAAATAATTGTGGGAATTATTTGGGGATGGTTATATTCAAGGTAGATGTTGTAGACTCGTTTTATACCTCAATGCCTTCTTGGTTTTTGAAGAATTGTGGTGAAAAAGGATGGAAACTAGATGTGGGAGAATCTAGGGTTTTGATATTTTTATGCCACCTAAACATGGTTTGATTAGGGAGCTCAAAGCTGACCTTGGTGAAAGGGATAGATGGATATCTAGAAAAAGTTATATAGATGATCATGGCATAAAGAGTGGATTTTTTGTATTTGAGGTTGTTTAGGAGTGATGGCAAATTTTGTTGAAAATAAGGCTGCCATAACAGAGTTGTCCCGATGCCTCCTAAATCATGTGGGTTTAAGAAACACAAAGCTCCAATGGAAGGAAGTGAAGTGGGGGTTTATAGGACATGATTAGTAGTTCATAATGATGCAAAGAGTTGGTAAAGGGGAGGTGGCATAAATATGTGAGCTTCTGCCAAAGTAGGCAAGATGATAAGATTTGCCGAAAATATTATTATCTTAACTACAAGACCATCATGGATGAGTTGGATCCAGAAGGGTGAATCCAAGGGTAAGAGTGGGATTTGGTAGTACTAATTATGTACTACAAGATGGTTCAAGTACCTTCTCAATAATTCACACAGGTTCGAAAAGGTAGAGCTCCAAAGATTGAATCTAGATAAGAATTTCAGACTTAACCATTTTGGCAGATTTAGGGTTTTAGACAAGAGTATAAGCGTAGGTGATTCTCAGGGAATGCTCGGTTCCAAACTCTTGATCAAGGAGATGATGTTGAAGTGTGAAATAAGTAGATAGGATCCATTCATAGATTGGATCTTCACTAAGTATGAAACTATCAAAAGGGATTATCCTTGGATTGATATGATTAGGAGGGGAGATGATCACTTTAGTGGCTTAGGATTGATTCAGATTAGGATGCTTGGTTTGAGATTGATAATCACAAACATAGATTTGGGTCCTGAGGGATGAGCTACTAGATTATCTCACTCTAGTTCCTAATCAAACAAGGCAATCAGCAGATCAAGGCAATTCATCTTATCAAATTTGTCAAACTACTACCAAAGTCATCCTCAAGCTTATCTTGAGGTAAGCATGAGTATTTTGAAGAGGTTTTTACTTGAAGTAGGATAAGTACATCTTGGTATTTCTACTATGCTTAGAGTGAGAAAGGATTTAGGGAAGGATTCTGGAAAAACCTAGGGGTGAGAGTAGTTGAGTGTTCTGTCTTGAAAACATAAGGATATTATACTATAATTCCATAGTTTTTTTAGAGGGAGACTAATAAGGTATTTTTGTTTTTATCAAGATCATCTTGGCTCAAGTTTGAAATACCTGAACATTTGAGAATATTAAAGATGAGCCTAGACAATCTCTTTTGTAAATTATCTTTTGTCAACTAGTGTTGAGATAAGAAGTAAATCACCCAATACACAATCAGTTGCATGAACACAAACAAACAAGTATGCAAGCATTGCAACAAGTAATAAGAAAAAGTTTTTGTTCCCCCTGATATTTGCCTTTTGGTGAACCATTTAGGGTTGCTGAAATTGGGCTGTTACACCTATTTCATTGAAAACGGTTTTCATATACATTTTATATTGTGTTTTCGATGTTGGAGGTTTTATCGTCTTGTCTTTTATAGATAGGTTAAAACTTTTAATAATTTGGTTCTATCCTACCTTAATGGATTATGATGGTTCCCTGAGTAATCTTGTAGAGATTAGTTTCATCTTCGAAACGAGCCCAATATCATCAAAATCGGAGTCTGGATCCAAAAGTTATGGTCGTTTTGGTGTTGATGTTTCTGTCAGTTTTCACGGGGGTGGAGACTCCGGTCTCGAGGTAGCGGAATCTCCGGCCCGGGCAGAATTTCCAACCTGAAAAGTATCTGAACAGACACCATGAGCTTGCAGCTCTGTCTCCCCTCCACCTGGATGTTCTAGGTCCGGAGACTCCAGGGTTTGGACCCAGAAACTTCGGGTTAAGTGCCCAGCAACGGCTCTATTTCATGGGGGACCTGTAAAAGGCTCCCTTCTTTCTCCTTGGGCTTTTTTTCTTGCTCTCCCTTTCTCCTCCATTATTTCTACCTTTTAGAGCTTGCACATACTCTCAGTCCCTCCCAAATTTTTCGTATCTTTTTGCGGTATTTGAAAGAGGAGATGTATATCTACAACTCCCACCAATCCATCTCTCCTCTATGTGAGGGGAACATCTTGGGATCTAGATATTGGGGTTTATTTTGTGGATTTCCTCTTGTTTTCTTCCTCTCTTATTCTCCCAATAAATTTTGTAGATTTGGTGGAATTTGAGAGTGAAGGACTTGTCATTGCATTTGGTGCATCGTTTTGAGTTCTCCTCGGAGGATTTGGTTGGTGAAATAAAGAAGCTTGTTTCTCTTGGGTTCTCGGAACCCTAGATGATTGTGTGGCCCTTGGGGTGAGTTTTTGGGGAATCCAATTAAATTGTCGAGCCCTCCTCAAGTTAGTAGCTTGGGTGGTGATTATTGGGATCCTCGAATTAAGTTGTGGAGATTGCCCCAATATTGTCTGTGTTTTGCAACCGCCCTCAAGTGTCCCATAGTGGATTGGGTGCTTGCCGTGCGGCGGATGCTCGGGGAATAGGGTGAGGCCTCTTGTGGCGTTGGTGGTCTTAGTACCGCCCGCCATCCAACGAGACGTACTCCATTTTAGGGAGGAACTAGGTAAACCATCGTCGTCTCCGCGTGCCTTGTTTATATCTATACCCGAGCTCTTTACTTATGCACTTCACATTTTTATAGACTTCCTGCTTGAAGTAATCTATATTTCTATATCTTTGTTTGTTTTCTTACTTAGCATAAGTTGTTGGTGCACATTGGTGAACCATAGTATATATAGGATTTCTGCTTGACAAAATAAAACGCTAGTTTTATTCCGCCTTTGTTAAGCCCATCTTGTAAAAGTTTCTAACCGCCTATTCACCCCCCTCTAGGCGGCATCCTTGATCTGTCACTCCTCATACTACTTCACATTCGATTGTTTTCAAATATGGCCAAATTTGCAGCATGCAAATTCTTGGATATGGGATCTTCATCCATGGAAATTATGATGCACATATGGCCATGACCTTGGTCGTTCGGGTCGAAATCTAAAAATAATCATACTTGTTGACAACTAATCTTATATTCGTTAAGATTTTACAACATACTTTTAGGTTAAAAGTTTTCACGGACAGTGTGAGTACATTTTATATCAAGGTCCTTAAAAGGGAAAATTACATCAAGGTCCATACATTTACCACAAAGGGACCTAAAAAGAGGATATTACATCGAAGTCCATAATACTATAGCACGAAACACCATATAGTTAAGCAAGGAAAACAGTCAGGTCGACTTCTTCTCGAGAAAGCACCTCATCGAGCCATACTCTTTATACTACTACGCCTTCGATTGTTTTCAAAAAATGGACAAACTAATTTGACGGCATTCAAATTTTTGGATATGGGATCGTCATCGACATAAAGTATGATGTACATTTGGCCATGACCTTGGTCGTTCTGCTCGAAATCCAAAAATGTTCAAACTCATTGAAAACTAAGCTTAATTTCATTTAGATTTTACCTCTTACTTTTAGGTTAAAAAATTTCACGAGCGGTGGGAGTACATTTTACATCACGGACAAAAAAAAGTGAAAATTGAATCTTTCAAAAATCTCGTTGGTTTTCGGTACATTGATTTCCTGGTGGCTAAGGTCAAAATATAGCTGTAGAACTTTAAGATTAATCTACCACTTATTTGTAGTTGAAATTTTACATAATAACAGAAAATCGGCTTAAATTCTTTGGGAAGTAGGGAGTACTACTTGCTTCGCAAAAAAAGAGCACTCCTCACTTTTGAACCAGCTCGCGGCGGCTGTGATTTGTTCTTCCTCTTTGTGTGAAAGGGAACAAATGGAGGTGTATAAGTTGGGACTAGGAAGGCTAGCCAGATCTGGTCCCCTGCACAAAAAGGAACATAAATGGTGTGCATCCAATGCGATGGGACGTAGAAAGGATCAACCTATCTATGGTCCACCACTTATTAAGTAGGAGTAGGTCTTATTCTATGAATGGCGATCTTTTGAATATCCCCCCCTAAAATTTACAATTACTCACTATACACCGTACCTTGTGTCAGAAACTCATCGCATCTTTACTCTCACATTGCACCGCCTTCAAGTCGTCCTCTTCGCCGCCTCCTCTATGCTCTCGGTCCCTTCTTCCTCCTATTTTTTTCAACAAGGGAAACTCCTAGTGGCAATATTCTTTACCATGACAATATTTTTCCACCACATAATTTAAGGTTAAAATTTCACACGGGCGGTTGGAGTACATTTACCACAAACGGACCTAAAAAGATAAAATTACATCGAGAACCATACATTTAGCACAAAGGACCCTCAAATAATTAAGCAAGGAAAGTAGTTAGGTTCGGCTCCTCGAGAGAGCAGTTGATCGAGCTATACTATTCATACTACTTCCTCTTTCGATTGTTTTCAAAATATGTCCAGATTTGACAACTAAGCTTAAATTTGTTTAAATTTTATCACTTACTTTTAAGTTAAGATTTAACATGGGCGATGGGAGTACATTTTACACCAAGGACCTAAAAAAGGGAAAATTACATCGAGGTCCATATATATCTAGCACCAGGCACCATAAAATTATGAAAGGAAGACATTCGAGTCGGCTCCTTCTTGAGAAACCACCTCATCAAGCCATACTCTTCATACTACTTCCTCTTTGATTATTTTCAAAATATGGCCAAATTTTACATGGGTGGTGGGGGTACATTTTACACCAACAACCTAAAAAAGGGAAAATTAAATCGAGGTCCATACATTTACACATATGTCCCTTAAAAGGTAAGATTACACCAAGGTCCATATACATCTAGCACGAAGAACCATAAAGTTAACCAAGGAAAACAGTCGGGTCGGCTCCTTCACAAGAAAGCACCTCATCGAGTCATACTGTCAAACCCCGGATTTTTCAATCCTAGATGCCTGTTATGCCATACTTCGCAATCCCAGGATTACCATTTTTGCGAGACATAACATAATTGGATACCATAGTACATCATCTATTACAAACGATACATAAGTTCTTACACAAATAGGGATCTCATGATCCAGTTCTTAGTACAACATCAAGCAGCGAAATACGTAATAATAACGGTAGCATAGGCGAAGCTCCATCTTCGGGGTCACAGGCAATGCTGACGATGGGAGATGATCCTAGTTGTCGTAACCTTCCTGGGGTCCATCTTCCAGGTACTCCTCTTCATAGTCTGGACATGGGAATAGCCAGGGACAAAGCCATGAGTACTCTTTAAGTACTCGCAAACTAATACTAATAGGTAAAGGGGGGGTTTTGGATAATAGGACACTAGGTTCTAGGGTTGTTTTGCAAAAGCCAGATTTATCTCTACTAAGTTCCAAAGCTAGTCACAATTTTAAAATTCCTAAGCGGGAACTTGTATTTCATATCACAACTCTGTTGTGGTCAAGTCAATTCATCTCAAAAGTTTGACGGGGGAAACAGTATGGCCACTCCAACTGTCCATAACCGCGGACGCGGCTATTCGAATAGTTTGACACTCTGCAGAGATTGTACACTTTCACCACAACATTCGATACATCCGTCAGGAACAAATCCTGAATTCACCATACTTAGTATGCGGATAGTCAATCCTAACCTTTCGATTACACACCCTAGTATAAGCACCTCTCCTGTGAGTTTGGCCTTCCAACCATGACCAACTGTCCTCTTGGGTACTGCACAGGTGGACAATCTTCCCAAGGTAGCCTCAGCTCAGACCTTGTTCGTGAGGGAACTAATACTAAGGTACATAAGTTTCCAGTCAAGCCCTACCCAATATTCGGGTATTGTGGTTGTACGATAAAATTGGAATGGTATCGCATCCAGACAACCATCAGTTTTATAAAGGGCTAAGGCTCATGCCTCAACATTTTTATCACCAAAATTCTCAAGTGTTTGGAAACACATGTCCAAAACATTTCAATAGAATGATCCATCATTCCAAGGTTTTCATAACCATTTTTCCACCAAGTAATCCCACCAAGCACTAGCATCTACAGGCCGGGGTAGTATTAATGAGGGGTGGTAACTAGTGGAGTTTCAACTAAGGACAACCTCAGGTCTCAGGCTGATGTCAAGGTTTCTAACTTAGGCCAAATTTTATGCTCTTTATGCAACCTTCAGCATCTTTCCAAATCTACCAGTCACTTAAGTAAACTCTAAGTAAGCTTTGATAAAGAAGTAGCGTACGGAGCTTGCACATAAAACTAGGATTGGTTTATCAAGTGGGTATGATCACATATGCTTAAGGCATATAGTAGTCATAGAACAAGTATAGGTTTGTTGCATCAGTAGAGTGTCTTGCAAATTTTAGCTCGCATAGGTCAACTTGATTGGTAAGGCTTGCATAGGTATAGTATCAGCTTGCATCAATATCAGTATAAGCTTGCTAAAGTAGAATGTCTTGTAAGTTTTAGCTTGCCTTGTGCAGATCAGTGGTTGAAGTTCTCCTCGGATTCTTCTTCGTAGTATCCTCCTTCCTCCTCTATCCTTGGTCGGTACTAGCGTCTATGAATAAATACGAGGTACACAATCACCAAACAATACTTAACTACTTGCAATCATCACACACAAGGGTCCTATGGATGATCTAGCATCATCCCTAACATTACAAGGTTAAGGCTTGGTTTAAATTTTTTTATTTTTAGAAAAGTAATTTCTACTCATTGAAAAACTACTTCAGATTTAATATTCTCCAAACCAAACATGGGATCATGTTGACACATGTCATCACCACATATTGTAGTCCATGGGAATGTGATTTAAAGTGGTGTCACAATTTAATAAGGTTTTACCCTTTTATTTTAATTAATTAAAGTGGCTAGAAATGCTTATGTAGCATTCTTTTATTACTTGAACATTATTTCTGCAAGCAAACCTATATATTTTTATATATTCTGTAAGGTATGGTTGAATGTGATTTTGGAGAGTTGGAATCAACTCAAAAGCTATTATGCTTTAAATTTGAAAAAATGTTTGAATGAAGAAAAGCTTCTGCCTTGTTATTTTTACCATGGGTGATCTATAGATCCAAATGACATGAATCCAACGGGCTTGGATTCAGCATTCACAGACCATTCCAACAAAATTGGTTTCATTCAATTTGGTGCAATGAATCGATCTAGGTTGATTTTTGAAGTTGGGTACAGAAGTGTGTTTGAATTGAAATAGAAAAAGGTTTAATTTGAATAACTGGGTTGCACGGGAAAAGTTACTGGGCCGGCCTGCTAAGCGCAGTGCTCCCGCGGGCTGCTTAAGTGGGTGTCCCCACTCGTCAGTGACACGGGGCTGGGCGAAGCGGTATGGGGCGACGTGGATCGTTCGATCTAGTTCTAATCTAAAGGCTGGGAGTCATCGTCGACGCGAGACAACTCCGGCGAGAACGAAACCTAACGCGGCCAGTGAGGGTCGCTGGGGGCTCACCGGGGTGCTGGCGAGGGTCGGCGAGGCGGGTGAACGACGAAGTCGACGACGGCGAACTCAGGGGTGGTCGCGGCAGCTCCTGGGGCGGCTCCAATCGCTGACTCCCTTCTTCTCCGCCAGCGGCAGGCTCCAGTGAAATTCGGCGAGGTGGTGCTCGCCTTGCTCTGAGAATGGTGTGGCACGATCAGTGAGGAGAGGGGAGTGAGATGGTGTGAAGAAATCGTGCGGGGGTGGCCTCTATTTATAGTCGGCGGGACCGTGGGCCGCACGGTGAGCTCGCTCGGGGCGAGGTTACAGCGGCTAAAGGCATGGGCAAGGGTAGGGACGGTGCGGTGTCTCTGGCGATGCTCAACGACATGGTCTCGAGGCATGGTGCGGTGTGGTTTGGTCTGAACGGCGGTGCTCAAGGGCAGAGGCGGCATCTTTGACGGCAGGCGGTGGCTGTGCGGCACGGGGCGGCAAACGGGGATGTCTGGCGGTCTCCTGGGTCTGTGGGGATTGTGTATGCACGCGGCGAGGGCAGCGCGCGGTCTGTGGGTGATGGTCGAGGGTGGCGCTCTGGAGCACGCTCGTCATGGTCTGGGCGCGGCTTGTGCGCGTGGTCCAGGGCTTGGCAACGCTCGCGGCTAGGACAGTGAGTGGCGGTGGACGGTGGGTTGCCTCCCAGACATGCTGGCTAGGCTTGCTACTGCTCCTAGCTTGCTGTCGACTATGGGGTGGCAAGGGGGTGCTCGGCTGTTCACCATTGATGGCAATGGCAAGCTCACAGTGGTGCTAGTGCCTGGCTAATCTTCCTAGATGATCTACTGAGTTGTGTGTGAGCTAAATGGGGAACCAATTAGGCAAGAATCACTGCTCACAATAGTGTTTGATGTTTGTTTGATTTGTGTCTGCAACCTGTTTGATGAAATGGCCGCATGAAATCAAGTTTTGAATTTTGAAATGATTTTTGGTGGGATTGCTAGATTGGTGCTGGTGAGTCTGCAGATGCTTGGGTTTTGAAAGTTGAGCTTGTTTGAGTAGTTTTTGAAAAAGTGGGATCTTCCCATATGATAAAGATTAAATTTTGAATTGTCATTTAAACTATGAATTTGAAAGTTTCTGGATGATCACAAGGTGGGCCTAGATACCTTGTTATGAGTACATTCAAGGGGTGAAAAGTTTCTGTTAGGTTCTGAAAGTTTGAGACAGCCAAAGTAGGCATGGGAGTTAAATTGGCCAAAATGACCATTCATTTCATATATGTGTTTTGATTTACTTGTCTTTAGGAAAGGTGTGGGAAATGTTTTAGATGATGTTTATTTCACCTAAGAAACATTTTACAAGCAATGGAACAAACAAACAAGGTGGTTTTGAAGGATTTCAAAATCCATGCATACACATATGCATGCATCCATGATTTTATTTAGAAAAGTTTTTGTTAACCCTAATTTTGATGATTAGAATTTGATGATCCAAGCTTAGTATTTTTGGGATGTTACAAACCTCCCCCCCTTAAACAAAAATCTCGTCCCGAGATTTGAAAAAGGACGAAAAGATTACCTAGGAGTTGAACAGATCGGGAAACTCCGTCCGGATGTGATCTTCGCGCTCCCAGGTAGCTTCCTCTTCTGTGTGGTTGCTCCACAGAATCTTGAGAAACTCGATGCTTCGGGTTCGGGTAGTTCGAAAAGCTTCTTCCAAAATGCGGATGGGTACTTCGGGATAGCTCAGGTCATCGTTGATCTCTATGGTACGGTGATTGATATTCTTGAACACTTCGGTCTTCTCGGGGACTTCGAGACATTTGCGAAGTAACAAGATATGAAACACATTGTGCACAACTGACATCTCTTCAGGTAGTTCCAATTGATACGATACTTCTCCTCGATAGTTCAGAATTTTGAAAGGTCTGATATATCTGGGGGCTAACTTTCCTTTGAGTTGGAAACGCTGCATTCCCTTCAATGGCGACACTTTCAGATAAACAAAATCTCCTATGTTGAAGGCGAGGTCTCGACGTCTCTTGTCGGCGTAACTCTTACTCGCCGGATTGGGCGGTATTGAGGTGCTCACGAATCTTGTGAACCTTCTCTTCTGCTTCTCGGAGGATGTCGGGTCCGAAAATCTGACTCTCTCCTACTTCCGACCAGTTCAAAGGGGTGCGACACTTTCTTCCGTACATGAATTCAAATGGGGCCATTTGCAAACTGGCTTGGTAACTATTGTTGTAGGAAAATTCTGCAAACGGCAGACAGTCTTCCCACTTGGATCCATATTCTAGCACACATGGTCTAAGCATATCTTTGAGTATTTGATTTACTCGCTCCGTTTGTCCATCGGTCTGAGGGTGATACGCGGTACTGAAATCTAGGCGGGTTCCTAAACCTTCTTGGACTTTCTTCCAGAATCTTGAGGTAAGCTGAGTTCCTCGATCCGATACTATGTTCTTGGGGACTCCATGCAAACTAACGATTCTAGCGATGTACAGCTCCGCTAGCTTCGAACTCTAATAGGTGGTTTTGACGGGCAAGAAATGGGTGACTTTGGACAATCTATCCACTATGACCCAGATAGAGTCATTTCCCCTACTAGAAGTAGGTAGTCCAGTGATAAAGTCCATTCCTACAGAATCCCATTTCCATTCCGGAATTTGCAAAGGTTGCAACAATCCAGCAGGTCTTTGATGTCCTGCCTTGACTCGCTGACATATTTCACACTTGGCGATATAGCTTCCGATTTCTCTCTTCATCTTATGCCACCAAAATTGCTCTTTCAAATCTTGATACATCTTAGTTCCTCCTAGATGGATAGAATAAATAGTATCATGAGCCTCCTTCAAGATAACTTCTTTCAACTCCGAATCTGTTGGTACACAAAGGCGTCCTTTGTACCACAGAACTCCTTCTTCGTCCTCGGTGAATCCGCATTTTGCTGCATCGATACGACGCTTGATTCCCGACATCGGCATTTCTTCTGCGCCTCTTTAATCTGACTGATCAAAGTGGGCTGAAGTTCTATGCTAGCCAAAAATCCTTCACTTACTAATTCCATTCGAAAATCTTCCATCTCCTTGTGCAAACTTGGTTGCTCCTTCAAAATCATGGAGTTCAAGCGGCACGGCAATCTGCTAAGGGCATCGGCTACCACGTTGGCTTTACCAGGGTGATAGTGAATGTCCAGGTCGTAATCTTTGATTAGCTCAATCCATATTCTCTGCCTCATATTCAACTCCTTCTGAGTGAATATATACTTTAGGCTCTTGTGATCCGAATAAATCTCACAACGGTTTCCCATTAGGTAATGTCTCCATGTCTTCAGGGCTAGGACTACTGCTGCGAGTTCGAGGTCATGAGTTGGATAGTTTTGCTTGTGTTGCTTCAATTGTCGAGATAGGTAAGATATAACTTTGCCTTCTTGCATTAGCACACATACGAGACCAATCTTGGATGCGTCGCAATACACATCGAAGGGCTTCGTGATATCCGGCATGATTATGATTGGGGCTGATATAAATCTCCTCTTGAGTTCTTGAAAACTCGCTTCACACTTGTCTGTCCATTCAAACTTCTTGTCCTTCTACAGCAATTGGGTCATGGGTCGGGCGATACTCGAGAATCCTTCTACGAATTTGCGGTAATATCCCGCCAATCCGAGAAAAGCAGGAACATGGGTTTGAGTGGTTGGGGCTTGCCAATCTTCTACATCTTTCACTTTGGCAGGGTCAACGGCAATTCCTCCTGCTGATACAATGTGACCAAGGAATCCTACCTCCTGTAACCAGAATTCACATTTTCTAAACTTTGCATACAACTGATGCTCTCTAAGGGTTCCAAGAATGGTCCTTAGGTGTAGCTCATGTTCTTCTTCTGATTTGGAATAAATCAGAATGTCATCGATGAAAACAACGACAAACTTTTCCAGGAAGTCCATAAAAATCTTATTCATGAGGTTCATGAAATAAGCGGGGGCATTGGTTAATCCAAAAGACATGACTGTATACTCATACAATCCATATCTGGTGGTAAGGCAGTCTTTGGAATATCCTCTGCACGAATTTTGAGTTGATGATAGCCAGTTCTAAGATCAATCTTAGAAAACACCTGGGCACCGGTCAACTGATCAAACAAATCTTCTATCTTGGGCAAGGGGTACTTATTCTTGATGGTGACATCATTCAACTTCCGATAATCTGTACACAAACGGTTACCTCCATCTTTCTTTTCCACAAATAAGACAGGTGATCTCCATGGTGACGCACTTGGTTGAATCAATCCAATTTCTAGCATGGAATCCAGTTGCTTCTTCAGTTCTGCTAGTTCCGACGGGTTCATACTATAGGGTCTCTGGGCTATGGGTCCTGTTCCGGGGATTAGTTCGATGATAAACTCGATATCCCGATCTGGGGGCATACCGGGCAAAACATCGGGAAATACATCGGGGTATTCACAGACTATCTGGACTTGGTCAATGGTAGGTTGGGCTAGACTCTTGTTACACTTGAATTGGCGAGGTAAGGTTTCAGAGATATGCTCGACTGTTATTCCGGCGGTACTGGTCATGGTGATGGCTTTCTTAGCACAGTCAATCAATCCCTTATGTTTGGACATCCAATCCATTCCTAGTACTACTTCCAAGCCTTTAGTTCCGAGTACTATTAGATTAGCATAAAAATCTATTCCATGGATTCGGATAGGGACGACTTTGCAAATTTGCCTAGCCTTGGTGGTTGATCCGGGAATTTGCACAATCATAACATGCTTCAGTTTGGTTGGTTGAATTTTACTAGTGCAGGAAAATTCTTCGGTGACAAATGAATGCGAGGCACCAGAGTTAAACAACACTCTTGCAAGTACTGAATTAACAGAAAACATACCCAACACGACGTCTGGCGCTTCCTGAGCTTCTTCAGCATGCATGAGAAAAAGACGGCCCTTGCGGTTGAGTGAATTCCCTGGGGCAAATCTTCTCCCTGGCTGGACACGACGCTGCTGCTGAGCTGGGGAATTGGCATTAGGGGCTGTAGCATTCTTCTTGTTGGGGCACTCATTGGAATAGTGGCCTTTATTCCCACAGTCATAACAGGTCACTTGTGACTTGTCCTTGGCTGCGACAGGCACACCATTGCTTCCAGTCCTCGGGGCAGTGTTGGTGTTGGCGGTAGCATTGTTGGTGTTGAACTTGGGTGGGGCACGAGTGAAATTGCTAGAGTTGCCGGGGTTGTTGTGATTTCCTCCGGGTCTAGGGTTTCCACGGTTGGGGTAGGTCGGACGGGTCATAGGGGGTTTGTTGGTTCTTGGGGCATATCCTGGAGATGGGTTGGGGCGATACTTTGGGGTCTGATGGGTTCCTGGTTGATGCATCATGCGACGCTTGCGGTTCTCATTGGCTTGGTTGATCTTTCCTTCCATCTGGATGGCAGAGTCGACAAGGGCTTCAATATCAGCAAAGGGGATATTGACTAACACCGTATGCATCTCGTCATGCAGACCATTTAGGAATCTTTCTTTCTTCTTGGCTTTGGTGTCTATCTCGTCCGGGGCATACCTAGCTAATGACAAAAATTTGTCACGGTATTCCACTACAGTCATCCTTCCTTGCTTCAGCTCTCTGAACTCGTCTCTCATTCTCTTGATCAAACCTGGTGGCACATGGGTTCTGCTAAACTTGACCTTGAATTCCTCCCAGGTCATCATCTGGCCTCCGGTCATTGCACGAACACTGTTCCACCATGCCCTGGCATCTCCGGATAGATAATGGTTGGCGAACAGGACTTTCTCGTTGGCTTCCACTCCGATGACTTCTAGGTTGTTTTCCATGGTTTGCAGCCAATCATTGGCATCTAGGGGTTCTTCTGACTTGGTGAAAACGGGTGGGTTAGTATTCTGGAAATTCTTGAGCTTAGATCCATGGTTGTCCTGATTTTCGTGGCCTTGGTTGTTGTGGGCTAGCTGGGCTATCTGTTGCAGAGTGGCTAGGTTGGCTTGACGTTCCGCTCTTTCAGCTTCGCGGTCAGAAGTCAACATTTGCGGGATCTGCAACATTGGGTCCGAGGCTGAACCACTTCCTCCACGTGGCATCTGAAGATTGATATAGATCATGAGAAAAGAGGGAAATTTCTAAGGTCTTAGGTCTTTGATAAGTTTTAAATGTTTTACTAAGATTTTTCTGGCAACTTGATTTTTCATTCATTCACTCATAGCACACAGTACAACACACACCACAACAAAGAAAAACAGATGGTTTTAAGAACCATTCTGAAAACTACGATATAGTGGGACCGACTACTACTCATTACGCTAGTGCTCAGTGCTACTACTCCTCGGAGTCTGTGGCTTCATCATCTTCAGCATCATCGATGAAGGTGAAATCATCCTCATCGGTGAAGAAGTCCATGGCCTGATCCTCCAGAAAATCATCGTTATCGCTGAGATAGGAGTAAGGGTCTCCACGAAGATCCTCTTCGACATTCTCCCTTTCCTCCAACTGCATGTCTCTCTCGTGGATGGTCTCCTCCAGAGATGAGATGCGGTGGCGAAGACGGGCAATAATGCGCTCCTTTTTGTCGAGATGACGGCGGTGAGACTTGCGATCCTTTGCTAGCATGTCGATGGTCTGATCCTTCGTCTTGATGATGGCAGACTTGTGGTTGCAATAGTCACGGCAGTTGTCCAACTCCTGCTAACGATCATACATCATGAAGCTAAGGTGGTCCAATTGAGTCTTCAACTCGTGTGGTATGGGGCTTCCAGTGGTTGTCCATTTGCATCACGCCTTGGGAAAAACTCAAAGCGAGTACCCTTGATCTGATTGATGCTCTTCCCACACAGACAGGAAAGAGCTTTCTGCATTGCTCTGGCAAGTCCATCGAGCCAGTTGTTTTCCCTCAAGGTAAACTGAATTCCCTCCGCAGTGGGAGGTTCAATCTTTCCTCGGAGACTTGCAACAATTAGCCACTGCAGATCTTCTCCTCCTTGATCATTGAGCTGAGCTCCAAGTGCGGACGCTCTAGAAGTTCCGAAAGCTGATCCAGATCCCTCTCAAAGATAAGGTCTCCCCCATTCCCAAGTTGGTAAAACTTGTTGTACTTCCCGTCCATCTATAATAATAGAGGATGAGTAGATTAGCAGAGTGATCAAGTGTGTCAAAATTTTATGTATTTTGCAAGAGTTTTTGAGGAACATGAATTTTTATGAAAGAATCAAAGAGATAAGAATGAGAGTAAGTTTTTGTAAATATTTGTTTTCTTTGGTTTTGAAACTAAGTTTTTGATTCAAACGTCCATTCTAACTAGGGTCTCCTATGGTCAGGATGGCTCTGATACCAACTTGTCAACACCCGGATTTTTCAATCCTAGATGCCTGTTATGCCATACATCGCAATCCCAGGATTACCATTTTTGCGAGACATAACAGAATTGGATACCATAGTACATCATCCATTACAAACGATACATAAGTTCTTACACAAATAGGGATCTCATTATCCAGTTCTTAATACAACATCAAGCAGCGGAATACGTAATAATAACGGTAGCATAGGCGAAGCTCCATCTTCGGGGTCACAGGCAATGCTGACAATGGGAGATGATCCTAGTTGTCGTAACCTTCCTGGGGTCCATCTTCCAGGTACTCCTCTTCATAGTCTGGCCATGGGAATAGCCAGGGAAAAAGCCATGAGTACTCTTTAAGTACTCGCAAACTAATACTAATAGGTAAAGGGGTTTTTTGGATAATAGGACACTAGGTTCTAGGGTTGTTTTGAACAAGCCAGATTTATCTCTACTAAGTTCCAAAGCTAGTCACCATTTTATAATTCCTAAGCGGGAACTTGTATTTCATATCACAACTCTGTTGTGGTCAAGTCAAAGTCTCAATTCATCTCACAGGTCATTTTGAAAAGTCTGATGGGGGAAACAGTATGGCCATCTAATCTGTCCATAATCATGACGCGGCTATTCGAATAGTTTGACACTCTGTAGAGATTGTACACTTTCACCACAACATTCGATACATCCGTCAGGAACAAATCCTGAATTCACCATACTCAGTATGCGGATAATCAATCCTAACCTTTCGATTACACGCCCTAGTATAAGCAACTCTCCTGTGAGTTTGGCCTCCCAACCATGACCAACTGTCATCTTGGGTACTGCACAGGTGGACAATCTTCACAAGGTAGCCTCAACTCAGACCGTGGCCGTGAGGGAACTAATACTAAGGTACATAAGTTTCCAGTCAAGCCCTACCCAATATTCGGGTATTGTGGTTGTACGATAAAATTGGAATGGTATTGCATCCAGACATACATTAGTTTTATAAAGGGCTAAGGCTCATGCCTCAACATTTTTATCACCAAAATTCTCAAGTGTTTGGAAACACATGTCCAAAACATTTCAATAGAATGATCCATCATTCCAAGGTTTTCATAACCATTTTTCCACCAAGTAATCCCATATAAAAGTTGATCAAGTTTTATGCTTAGCACTAGCATCTACAGGTGGGGTAGTGTTAATGAGGGGTGGTAACTAGTGGAGTTTCAACTAAGGACAACCTCAGGTCTCAGGCTGATGTCAAGGTTTCTAACTTAGGCCAAATTTTATGCTCTTTATGCAACCTTCAGCATCTTTCCAAATCTACCAGTCACTTAAGTAAACTCTAAGTAAGCTTTGATAAAGAAGTAGCGTAAGGAGTTTGCACATAAAACTAGGATTGGTTTATCAAGTGGGTATGATCACATATGCTTAAGGCATATAGTAGTCATAGAACAAGTATGGGTTTGTTGCATCAGTAGAGTGTCTTGCAAGTTTCAGCTCGCATAGGTCAACTTGATTGGTAAGGCTTGCATAGGTATAGTATCAGCTTGCATCAATATCAGTATAAGCTTGCTAAAGTAGAATGTCTTGCAAGTTTTAGCTTGCCTTGTGCAGAGCAGTGGTTGAATTTCTCCTCGGCTTCTTCTTCGTAGTATCCTCCTTCCTCCTCGTATCCTTGGTCGGTACTAGCGTCTATGAATAAATATGAAATACACAATCACCAAACAATACTTAACTACTTGCAATCATCACACACAAGGGTCCTATGGATGATCTAGCATCATCCCTAACATTACAAGGTTAAGGCTTGGTTTAAATTTTTTTATTTTTGGAAAAGTAATTTCTACTCATTGAAAAACTACTTAAGATTTAATATTCTCCAAACCAAACATGGGATCATGTTGACACATGTCATCACCACATATTGTAGTCCACGGGAATGTGATTTAAAGTGGTGTCACAATTTAATAGGGTTTTACCCTTTTATTTTAATTAATTGGCTAGAAATGCTTATGTAGCATTCTTTTATTACTTGAACATTATTTCTGCAAGTAAACCTATATATTTTTATATTTCTGAAAGGTATGGTTAAATGTGATTTTTGAGAGTTGGAATCAACTCAAAAGCTATTATGGTTTAAATTTGAAAAAATGTTTGAATGCAGAAAAGCTTCTGCCTTGTTATTTTTACCATGGGTGATCTATAGATCCAAATGAATTGAATCCAATGGGATTGGATTCAGCATTCACAGACCTTTCCAACAAAATTGGTTTCATTCAATTTGGTGCACTGAATCGATCTAGGTTGATTTTTTAAGTTGGGTACAGAAGTGTGTTTGAATTGAAATAGAAAAAGGTTTAATTTGAATAACTGGGCTGCACGGGAAAAGTTACTGGGCCGGCCTGCTAAGCGCAGTGCTCCCGCGGGATGCTTAAGTGGGTGTCCCC
This sequence comes from Avena insularis, assembly GCA_023614405.1. Taxonomy (NCBI): domain Eukaryota; kingdom Viridiplantae; phylum Streptophyta; class Magnoliopsida; order Poales; family Poaceae; genus Avena; species Avena insularis. The sequence continues at coordinate 87,100,425 of CM042685.1, read as the reverse complement.
ACTTGTCAGTGACACGGGGCTGGGCGAAGAGGTATGGGGCGACGTGGATCGTTCGATCTAGTTCTAATCTAACGGCTGGGAGTCATCGTCGACGCGAGACAACTCCGGCGAGAACGAAACCTAGCGCGGCCAGTGAGGGTCGCTTTGGGCTCACCGGGGTGATGGCGAGGGTCGGCGAGGCGAGCGAACGACGAAGTCGACGACGGCAAACTCAGGGGTGGTCGCGGCAGCTCCTGGGGCGGCTCCAATCGCTGGCTCCCTTCTTCTCCGGCAGCGGCAGGCTCCAGTGAAATTCCGGCGAGGTGGTGCTCGCCTTTGTTCTGAGAATGGTGTGGCACGATCAGTGAGGAGAGGCGAGTGAGATGGTGTGAAGAAATCGTCCGTGGGTGGCCTCTATTTATAGTCGAGCGAGGGGACCGTCGGGGCGCACGGTGAGCTCGTCGGGGGCGAGGTTACAGGGGCTAAAGGCATGGGCAAGGGTAGGGGACGGTGTGGTGTCTCCTAGCGATGCTCAATGACATGGTCTCGAGGCATGGGGCAGTGTGGTTTGGTCTGGAACGAGCGGTGCTCTGCGCGGCAGAGGTGGCGTCTTCGACAGCTGCGGTGGTTGTGTGGGACGCGGCGGCAAACGGGGATGTCTGGCAGTCTCCTCGGTCGGTGGGGATTGTGTATGCACGCGGCAAGGGAGGCGCGCGGTCTGTGGGTGATTTACGAGGGTGGCGCTCTGGTGCACGCTCGGCATGGTCTGGGCGCGGCTTGTGTCCGTGGTCCAGGGCTTGGCAACGCTCGCGGCTAGGACAGTGAGTGGCGGTGGACGGTGGGCTGCCTCCCAGACATGCTGGCTAGGCTTGCTGCTGCTCCTAGCTTGCTGTCGACTATGGGGTGGCAAGGGGGTGCTCGGCTGTTCACCATTGATGGCAATGGCAAGCTCACAGTGGTGCTAGTGCCTGGCTAATCTTCCTAGATGATCTACTGAGTTGTGTGTGAGCAAAATGGGGAACCGGTTAGGCAAGAATCACTGCTCACAATAGTGTTTGATGTTTGTTTGATTTGTTTCTGCAACCTGTTTGATGAAATGGCCGCATGAAATCAAGTTTTGAATTTTGAAATGATTTTTCGTGGGTTTGCTAGATTGGTGCTGGTGAGTCTGCAGATGCTTGGGTTTTGAAAGTTGAGCTTGTTTGAGTAGTTTTTGAAAAAGTGGGATCTTCCCATATGATAAAGATTAAATTTTGAATTGGCATTTAAACTATGCATTTGAAAGTTTCTGGATGATCACAAGGTGGGCCTTGATACCTTGTTATGAGTACATTCAAGGGGTGAAAAGATCCAGAAAAGTTTCTGTTAGGTTCTGAAAGTTTGAGACAGCCAAAGTAGGCATGGGAGTTAAATTTGCCAAAATGACAATTCATTTCATATATGTGTTTTGATTTACTTGTCTTTAGGAAAGGTGTGGGAAATGTTTTAGATGATGTTTATTTCACCTAAGAAACATTTTACAAGCAATGGAACAAACAAACAAGGTGGTTTTAACGGATTTCAAAATCCATGCATACACATATGCATGCATCCATGATTTTATTTAGAAACGTTTTTATTAACCCTAATTTTTATGATTAGAATTTGATGATCCAAGATTAGTATTTTTGGGATGTTACACATACTCTTCATACTACTTACTCTTCTATTATTTTCAAAATATGGCCAAAATCGGCGGCATGCAAATTCTAGGATATGGGATCATCATTGATAGAAAATATGATTTACATATGGCCATGACATTGGTCGTTCGTATGGAAATATAAAAAATGTTAATACTCATTGACAACTAAGATTAAATTCTTTTAGATTTTACCACTCACTTTTACGTTAAAATTTTACATGGACCGGGTGAGTACATTTTACATCAAGGACCTAAAAAGGGAAAATTGCATCGAGGTCCATACATCTAGTATGAAGAACCATAAAATGAATACAGGAAAACAAATGGGTCGGCTCCTTCTCGAAAAAGCACCTCATCGAGCCATACTCGTCATACTACTTCCTCTTTGATTATTTTCAAAATATGGCTTAATTTGGCGGCATGCAATTCTTGGATATGGGATCGTCATGGACATAAAGTATGATATACATATGGCCATGAACTCGGTCGTTTGGCTTGAAATCCAAAAATGTTTATACTCATTGACAACTAAGATTAAATTTATTTAGATTTTACCACTTACTTTTAGCTTAAAATTTTACACGGGAGGTGGCAGTAGATTTTACACCAAGGACCTGAAAAAGGTAAAATTACGTCGAGTTCCATTCATCTACCAAAAATGACACTAAAAAGTGAAAATTACATCGAGGTCCATATACATATAGCACGAGGCACCATAAAATTAAGCAAGGAAAAAAGTTGGGTCGGCTCCTTCTCGAGAAAGTACCTCATCAAGCCATACTCTTAATACTACTTCCTGTTTGATTGTTTTCAAAATATGGCCAAATTATACACACGCGGTGGCAGTACATTTTACACCAAGGACCTAAAAAGGGATAATTAAATCAAGGTCCATATACACGTAGCATTGAGAACCATAAAACTAAGCAAGGAAAACAGTTTGGTCGGCTCCTTTTCGAGAAAGAACCTCATCGAGCCATACTCTTTATACCACTTCCTCTTTGTTTATTTTCAAAATATGGTCAAATTTGGCAGAATGCAATTTCTTGGATATGGGATAATCATAGACGGAAAATATGATTTACATATGGCCATGACTTTGGTTGTTTGGCTTGAAATCCAAAAATGTTCATACTCGCTAATAAATACCATTAAATTCATTTAGATTTTACCACTCACTTTTAGGTTAAAATTTTACAAGGACCAGGTGAGTACATTTACCATCAAGGACCTAAAAAGAGAAAAATTGCATTGAAAACTTGATTTATACAACATTGAAAACTTTATTCTCGAGGAGAATTGGTGAGAAAGGAGGAAACTATATTTTGGGGAATCAAGGGTTTTGATATTTCTATGCCACCAAAACAGGGTGAGGTTAGTGAGATCAGAGCTCCCCTTGGTGCAAAGGATAGATGGATAGATATAAAAAGTTATATAGATGATCATGGAAGTAAGGACTGGGATTGGTTGTAGTTGAGGTGGTCTAGAGGAGATGGCAAAATTTGTTGAAATTAAGGCTGCCATAACAGAGTTGTCATGTTGCCTCCTAAACCATGGGGGTTTAAGAAGAAGAAAGCTCCAATGGAAACAAGTGAAGTATGGATTAATAGACCATGGTTAGTAGATCATAAAGAGTTGGTAAAGGGGAGGTAGCATATAGATGTGATTGTCTGCCAAAGTAGGCAAGATGATAAGATTTGTAGAAAAGATTATTATCTTGACTATAAAACCATCATGGATGAGTGGGAACTAGAATGGATTAGTCAAAGGAAGGAGTGGGGTTGGGTAGTACTAATGATGTACTGTAAGATGGTTCAATTACATTATCAAGAATTCACATAGGCTAGAATAGGTGGAGTACCAAAGATTGAATCTAGATAAGAATTCCAGACTTAGCCATTTTGGCAGATTTAGGGTTTTAGACTAGGTTACAAGTGGGAAACAAATTGAGGGAGCGGCAATTGTTTATCCTTCCCATCAAGTGGCTTATGTTGATGTATACAATAAATAGAGGGGATCCATGCTTGGATTGGGTCTTCATTGAGTAGCAAACTATCAAAAGGAATTATATCTGGATTTATCTGATTATGAGGGGAGATGGTCGCCTTAGTGGCTTAGGATAGATACTGATTTGGATGCTTGGCTTGATGTTGGCTATCACAAACATAGATTGGGTCCTAAAGGATGAGATATTAGATTAGTTCACTCTAGTCCCTAAGAAAATAAGGCAATTAGAAGATCAAGACAATTCATCGGACAATAGATCAAGGCAACTCATCTTATCAAACTTGTCAAACTACTACTAAAGCCACCTCTAGATTTAGGTAGGCATGGGTGTTTGGAAGAAGTGGTGATTTGAAGTAGGATATGGTCCTCTTGGTATTTCTAACAAGATTAGAATAAACAGGTTTTATGAAAGTTTTGGAAAAACCTAGGGATAATGGTAGTTGAAGCTCTGTCTTGAAAACATAAGGAGACTATAGTATAATTCTCCATAGTTTGGTTAGAGGGAAACTAATAAAGTATTTTTTTATCAAAATCATCATGGCTCAATTTTGAAATGCCAGAACATTTGAGAATATGAAAGATTAGCCAAGACATCTCTTTTGTAAAATAGCTTTTGTCAACTAGTGTTTGAGATAAGAAGTATATCACTTAATACACAATCAGTTGCATGATCACAAGCAAGCAAGCAAACATGGCAGCACTTAATAAGAAAAAGTTTTTGTTCCCCCTAATTTTTGCCTTTCTGACAAAAGATCAGGGTTGCTGAAATTGGGATGTTACAATCTTCCCCCTCTCTGACGTCTTCGCTCCTTGGTGAGCCTCCCCGCATCCTCCTGACCGCCCCACAGGGTTTCTGCTCACCACCGCCTGTCGGGTGAAGGACGACGGCCGCCCGCCGTTGATCCCCCTCCTAATCTTACAGCCCTAGTGCCTCGTACCCCTTCGGCCTTCCCAGGCCGTGGCTTGTTGTGTGACGCCCACACGCGCCAACCCGCGATCTAGGCCATTTGGCGCTGCACGACCTAGTAATCCCGTTTCCCCTCTATTTCGAGCCTGCGGGACAAAGTTCCTTTTCTTTTTTAATTTATTCCAAATCTATTAAATAGATTCTCAGTTTTAGTTCAAATAAAAATGAAAACCAACATATTATGCCAGATCTAAATTTTAATAGGTCCCAACATGTCTTCCCTAACATGTAGAACAAACCACTTGACCATATGTTCTTTCATTATTTTCTAATTTTTATATTGTCATGAAGTATATAAATCCCACATTAATTCCTACAGCTAGTTTCACAACCCCAAGTGAAATGAATCATGTTTGTACTACAAGTTATTATTCATACCTTACATGTCACATTAGTCCCATATTAAATTTATACCTACATCGCCCTTGGTAAAAATAACAAAAAATATTCCTATTCGGACTCTAGGAAATTCTCTAGAACAAACCAAAAGGTGTATTGACCTAATTCCAACTCCTAGAGCACATTCATACCCATATCCTTTAAACTCCTAGAGATCATCATTTTTTAAGCCTTGATTGAATTTTGGTGAATTAAACTCTTCTTTGCATGGTTCATTCACTAATAAAATCACCTCCGAAGTTTAGTTTATCCAAATAGGGTGATTCCAATTTCTACAGAAGGGTATTCAATATACCAACCATGTGTCCCTGGATTCATACCAAAACCATCTGTATATTAAATTTGGTGAAAAAGACAATAACCTTTAGAACTTACTTTAGGAAGTTCCCGAGGGCATTCTAGTAATAAAATTGAAGTGATTCCAACTCTTAGTGAATCATTCCAGCAGACTCTAGTAGACCATCCAAGGAAATAATTTTTGGACTTACATAACATTTCTGGTGAATTATTTCCTAAAACTAGAGCTTTTATCACTAGGAAATTCATAGTAATTCAGACAAAATTGATAAAATAGTGAAACCACTTTTGTTGGTTTCATTTTTTGAAAACATATATGATGGTATCCTTTTTGTACAATGGTATCACATAGACTATGGTCTGGGTCCAAATCCCCTCTCCTATGTAGTTTCCCGACTATAAATCATAAGGGATCTTCTTCCAATGCCTTCAAATCATTTACCTATCTCATCAACCCAATCATCCAGCACTCTACTATTTTATATCAATTTATTATATTTTGTTTGGTATATGTATTTATGCTTGTATGTCTTGTATTGATTGGTGCTTTGCTTGCATGCATGTTTGCTCGATAACGGCGATAGTTGCGTTTGTGTGATGCCTAGAAGAAGGAAGCATCATATTATTATTATATATTTGGGTATTCTAGGTATTCTGGTATTCTAAAGAAGTCCCGGGACAACTATCTAGTCACAGGCAATCTATATTCTTGTTCATAATCCCTTGTCCTAGTATTTTGCTTTGCATGTTTTATCTACTTGCTTATGAAAATTGCATGGCTTTATTTATAGTATGCTTTATACGTGGTAATGTTTGGCTCCTTAATGACCCACAAGTATAGGGGGTGTATCGTAGTACTTTCGATAAATAGGAGTGTCGATCCCAACAAGGAGCAGAAGGTGTTGACTAGTGGTATGGAGCAAGAAATCTTTGTAAATACTTAGCAAACGCATTTTTAGGGGTTTTATCATAAAGCAAAGAAATAAAGTGCAAATAAATAAAATAGCGAACAATTGCAGGAAGTGGCCCAATACTTTCTTAGCAAAGGACAAGCCGGTGGAAATACTAATGAGGACCAAACGTTCTCGAGGACACATGGGAATATTGTCAAGTGCTTTCGCTTTATATAGCTGAGTAGTCTTCTTTGGTTTTATAAGTGTTGTGTGGGTGAACCTATGCTAATGTACCGACCTTACTTGGACTAATACATAATTGTGATTAAACCCCTTGCAAGAATCTGCAACTACAAGAAACAAATTAATGTATAAACCTAACAACAGCCTTAAACTCTAAGATCCTACACTACCTTGTGCAATGTGAAGGGAATATGGCCTGAGAGGCAATAATAAAGTGTTTATTATGTGTATTCCAAGTATATGATAGATGTTTATTTTGCATGCTATAATTGTATTAATACGGAAACATTAATACATGTGTGTTTAATAAACAAACAGAAAGTTCCTAGTTGCGCCTCTCTCATAAACTAGCTCGTTGATTAACAAGATGATCAAGGTTTCCTGATCATGGACATTGGATGTTGTTAATAATGTGATCACAACATTAGTGTAATGGTGTGATGAACATTCATCCGAAGTATAGCATTACGATCAAAGTCATTGATTTTATATTGCTATAACAACTTACGAAGTGATCCTAATCCTTAGACCATGAGATCATGTCAATCACTAACACCGAAAGAGTTTCTTGATAACATCACACGTCACACCGTAACAAGGTGATTATAAAGATGGATTCAGAACTAATAAAGTGTTATGTTGAGGCTCATGGATCGAGAGTGGAATTTGTTCATCCCGATGACGGATAGATATACTCTGGGCCCTCTCGGTGATATCACATTGATTAGCTTGCAAGCAAGTGATTTGATCACTAGAATGTTATATCACGGCAACGAGAAAAGAGTGCATGTCAGTAACAAGATCAAACTAGGTATGGAGATACCGATGATCGAATCTCGGACATGTAATATATCGTGAAACAAAGGGATTAAGATACTAGCGTAAAAGGTTCCGACGATCACAAGAAAGTCATCGTTGAATGTGTGGGAGTCAGTATGGGTCTTGAGATCCCGCTTCTGATTATTGATATGAGAGGGGTCTCGATCATGTCCTCATTATTCACGAACCGTAGGGTGACACACTTAAGAGACACCGACATCCAATTTGAGCAAAAGTTTCATGCCGAAAGAATGAACAAACGCAGGAATTTATTTCACTAGATACCGAAACAGGTTTTCGGGTGAAATTTCATAAAGTGGTTATGCATGTGAAATAGAATTCTAGCAAGGGGTTATTTGTGAATGTTTGTCATTAAAGTAATTGACAAAATTCTGAATAAAATAAAAGAGTTTTATTTAATGAGAGTTTGCATTAAATTTGGTGGAAATTTAATGGCATGTTTGAGTGGGATTTTGAGTGGAGGGAATTTAAAGGAATTTTGTGAGTGGAGTGTCCACCCACATAAATGAAGGAGGGGAGGGGGCAGCCCCCATGGCCGGTGGCCACCCCCTTGGGTGCCCCCCTCCTCCTATAAAAGGCACCCCTCTCCTCACTTCTCACTCACACCTCCTCATGAAGGATCTCTCTCCCCCTCTAGAATTTATTCCCCATGGTCTCGGACTAGCGAGATACATGTTCCCGGTGGCTACTCGGAAAGAAAGAGTTGTGCTTCCGCTGCATCTCTGGAGCGAGGAGGCGGAGGTTGCTCGGTGCCTCTGACGTGTGTGCGAGCACGGATGCGTTGCTGATTTGCAGCGCTAGGACTTCCTCTCGATCTTGAGATCGGCAAGAGATCGTCTACATCAACCATGAGTTGAAATCGTTAAGCTTTGTCGGTCTTCAAGGGTATGTTCTCTACGTATATACATCCGCCCGTTGTTTGTATCTAATAGATAGATCTTGGTACATAGTTCACATCGTAGGAAAATTTTTGTTTTCTATGCTACGAACCCTACAGTGGTATCAGAGCCGGATCTATGCGTAGATGCTTTACATGGGTAGTACACATATGAGTATGTGGGCTATGATGATCATGTTGTTGATCCTTAGTTGTAATTTTGGATATTGGTGGCATAGTGGGATGAAGCGGCCCGGACAAACTTTACATGTCCTCGCACATGAGACCTGTTCCACGCTTGACATGCAACTAGTTTGCATAAGTGGCTAGCGGCCGTCTGTCTCTCCTACTATAGTCAATATCTATTTTGCAAAGAGTTGTCAACAATTTGGTTATCCGCGTTGTGGTTCATGTTCGTAGGTAAGAACGGTTCTATCTCGAAAGCCCTAAGCCACGTAAAACTTGCAATGGATAAATTAGAGGCGTCTAGTTTAGATTGTTGCTGGGCTAGTGTTATGATATGGTGATGTTGTAAGTAGAAGTATGAGATGATACTCTTACAACATACATAACGTGTAATCTCCATAGACCTTGGACTTACACATATAGGTATGATAGTGATCATACCACGATGCACATGATAGAGATCATATGCGGGAACCATATCATTTCACTAATAAACATGTGATGTTTGATAGCATATTATATTGCTTGTTTAGAGCTTTGTTAGCATAATAAGATGATCCCTCATTTAAATATCAAGATAAGAATGTGTTCTTCCTTTAGTATGCACCGATTATGTTTTCGTCGCTCCAAGACATCACGTGATGATCGGGTGTTCTTGGATCCACGACCATATTTTGGGTGTAAAGCAGTTACACACGCGAATACTAAGGTTCTAACTTGGCGAGCCTAGCATGTACAGACATGGCCTCGGAACACGGACCAAAAGGTTAAGCATGAGTCATATAGTAGATATGATGCCCATTTGATGCTCGCCTTTGAAGCTATACCGACTCACGTGATGATCGGACTTGGTATAGTGGATTTGGTTCATGTAATCACCAAAAAGGCATGAGGGATGTCGTTTTTTAGTGGGAGTTCATTCGTAATATGGATTAGTTGAACTCAATCTATCATACACTTAGTCAAAACTTTACAGATTCTGTTGTAGATGGCACCACCTGCTTTTAATTTCAATGTGTTCATGGAGAAAGAGAAACTTGCAACGAACAGTAGCAACTTTACCGAATGGGCCATGAATTTGAGGATTCTCCTCTCTGCTGCACAAAAGCAATACGTGCTAGAAGCGCCACTAGGCCCCCCACCTTTTGAGGATGCCCCTGACGAGGAGAAGAATGACTATCAGACTCTTCAGGAGGACCACAAATTAGTTCATTGTGGCATATTGTATGGGCTAGAGCCGGAACTTTGAAAGCGTTTCGAAAACAGAAATGCTTTTGATACAATGGGTGAGTTGAAAATGATTTTCGACACACATGCTGCTGTAGAGAGCTACAACACTTCAGAAAAGTTCTTTAGCTGCATGATGGAAGAGCACAACTCCATTAGTGAGCATGTACTCAAGATGTCGGGTTACGCCGATAAGCTTGTGTCCTTGGGAATAATGATTCCCATTGACTTAGTCATCCATCGTGTTCTGCAGTCTCTGCCACTTAGCTATAAGAGCTTTGTGATGAACTATAATATGCAAGGCATGAAGAAGCCTCTCCCCGAGCTTCCGTCAATGCTTAAAACTGCAGAAGTGGAGATAAAAAAGGAACATCAAGTGTTGATGATCAATAGGAACACTGGTTTCAATAAAGACAAGAAGGGAAAACATAAGGGAAGTAAGGGCGGCAAGCCGGTTGTCGTGCATGAAAAGAAACCCCGAGTTGGACCTAAGTATGATACCGAGTGCTACTATTGTAAGGGGCCATCTTTGGGCATAATCGCCCAAGTATTTGGCAGACAAGAAGGCCGGCAAGGCAAACAAAGGTATATATGATATACATGTTATTGATGTGTACTTGACTAGTGCTCGCAGTAGCACCTGGGTATTTGATACCGGTTCAGTTGCTAATATTTGTAACTCGAATCAGGGGCTGCGGAACAAGCGACCGCTAGCAAGGGGTGAGGTCAAGATGCGGTCGGCAATGGATCAAGCGTTGATGTGATCGCCGTCGGAACGCTGCCTCTCCATTTGCCGTCGGGATTAGTTATAAACTTGAATAATTGTTATCTGGTGCCTACACTAAGCATGAACATTGTATCTGGATCGTGTTTGATGAGAAGTGGTTATTCATTTAAATCTGAGAACAATGGTTGTTCTATTTATATGAATGAAATCTTTTATGGTCATGCACCGATGATGAATGGTTTATTTCTTTTAGATCTCGATGATAATGTTATACATATTCATAATGTTGATGCTAAAAGGATTAAACTTAATGATGATATATCCGCATATATGTGGCACTGCCGTCTAGGTCATATTGGCGTTAAACGCATGAAGAAGCTCCATTCGGATGGACTTTTGGAATCACTTGATTTTGAATCATTTGATACATGTGAGCCATGCCTTATGGGCAAGATGACTAGAACGCCGTTTTCCGGTTCAATGGAACGGGCGACAGATTTGGAAATCATACATTCTGATGTATGTGGTCCAATGAGTGTGTCGGCGCGAGGTGGATATCGTTATTTTGTAACTTTCACGGATGATTTGAGTAGATACAGTTATATCTACTTGATGAAACACAAGTCTGAAACCTTTGAAAAGTTCAAGGAATTTCAGAATGAAGTGGAAAATCATCGTAATAGAAAGATCAAATTTCTATGGTCCGACCGTGGAGGTGAGTATCTAAGTTACGAGTTTAGCACTCACATGAAAGAGTGTGGAATTGTTTCACAACTCACACCTGCCCGAACACCACAGCGAAATGGTGTGTCGGAACGTCGTAATTGTACTTTATTAGATATGGTTCGATCTATGATGTCTCTGACGGACTTGCCGTTGTCATTTTGGGGTTATGCACTAGAAACTGCTGCATTCAGTTTAAATCGGGCACCATCTAAATCCGTTGAAAAGACACCGTATGAATTGTGGTTTGGAAACAAACCTAAGCTGTCATTTCTTAAAGTTTGGGGATGCGATGTTTATGTGAAGAAACTTCAACCGGATAAACTCGAACCCAAAGCGGAAAAATGCGTCTTCATACGATACCCTAAGGAAACTATTGGGTATTCCTTCTATCACAGATTTGAGGGCAAGGTTTTTTTTGCCAAGAATGGATCCTTTCTAGAGAAAGAGTTTCTCGCGAAAGGTGTGAGTAGTCGGAAGGTAGAACTCGAAGAGGTTATTGAACCTTCTCTTCAAAGTATGGCGAGTAGTGCAGCACCATAAGTTGTTCCGGAGTTGGCTTCACCTGTTGAAGAGGGAACTAATGATAATGATCATGAAACTCCAAAAGAGAGTACTACCGAACCTCACAGATCTAGCAGGATGCGTGCAGCTCCCGAGCTATACAGAAATCCTGTCATGAATTTCATGGTTGATGAAAATGATGACCCTGTGACGTATGAAGAAGCGATGATGAGCCCGGATTCCAACAAATGGTTAGAAGCCATGAAATCCGAGATGGAATCCATGTATGAAAATCAAGTTTGGAACTTGGTGGAATTACCTCACGACCGAAAGGCCGTGGAGAACAAATGGATTTTCAAAAGAAAAACTGATGCTGATGGTAATGTGACCGTCTATAAAGCTCGACTTGTCACAAAGGGGTTTCGACAAATTCAAGTAGTTGACTACGATGAGACATTCTCTCTCGTAGCGATGCTAAAGTCAGTTAGGATTATGTTAGCAATTGCTGCATATTTCGATTATGAGATATGGCAGATGGATGTCAAAACCGCGTTTCTCAATGGTAATATTGAAGAAGAGTTGTATATGATACAACCAAAGGGTTTTGTCGATCCTAAGGATGCTAACAAGGTGTGAAAGCTTCAGCGATCCATCAATGGATTGAAGCAAGCATCACGAAGTTGGAATCTCCGCTTTGATGAGGTGATCAAAGAGTTTGGATTTGTCCAAACTTATGGAGAAGCTTGTATTTACAAGAAAGTGAGTGGGAGCAATGTGGCATTTCTGATATTATTTGTGGATGACATATTATTGATCGGAAATGATATAGATCTTTTAAACAGTGTTAAAAGTTATCTAAACAGCAAATTTTCAATGAAGGACCTAGGTGAAGCATCATACATATTAGGCATAAAGATCTATAGAGATAGATCTAGACGCCTAATAGGGCTATCGCAAAGTACATACCTTGATAAGATTTTAAAGAAGTTTAAAATGGACAGAAGTAAGAAGGGGTTCTTACCTATGTTGCAAGGCAAGACATTGAGTAAGACTCAAAGTCCGGCTTCGGCGGAAGAAAGAGAGATAACGGAAAAAGTCCCCTATGCTTCAGCCATAGGCTCCATAATGTACGCCATGCTATGTACAAGACCGGATGTGGCACATGATATTAGTTTGACTAGTAGGTACCAATCGGATCCAGGTTTAGAACACTAGATAGCGGTCAAGAATATCCTTAAGTACTTACGAAGAACAAAGGATATGTTTCTTGTATACGGAGGTGAAGAGGAGATCGTCGCTAAGTGTTATGTTGACACTAGCTTTGACACCCATCCGGATGACTCTAAGTCTCAATTCGGATACGTATTTCTCATGAATGGCGGAGCGGTTAGTTGGAGGAGCTCCAAACAACCTGTGGTGGCGGGATCAACAACGGAGGCCGAATATGTTGCTGCTTCAGAAGCGGCTCAGGAAGCAGTTTGGATGAAGGAGTTCATATCCGAACTAGGAGTGGTTACAAACGCGTTGGACCCAATGCTGATATATTGTGACAACAATGGTGCCATTGCCAATGCCAAAGAGCCAAGGTCTCACAAGCATTCCAAGCATATTAAGCGTCGGTTTCACTCCATCCGAGAGCATGTCAAGGATGGAGATATAAAGATTTGTAAAGTACATACGGATCTCAATGTAGCAGATCCGTTGACTAAAACTCTCCCTAGAGCAAAACATGATCAACACCAGAACTCGATGGGTGTTAGATTTATCACTATGTAACTAGATTATTGTCTCTAGTGCAAGTGGGATACTGAAGGGAATATGCCCTGAGAGGCAATAATAAAGTGTTTCTTATGTGTATTCCAAGTATATGATAGATGTTTATTTTGCATGCTATAATTGTATTAATACGGAAACATTAATACATGTGTGTTTAATAAACAAACAAGAAGTTCCTAGTTGTGCCTCTCTCATAAACTAGCTCGTTGATTAACAAGATGATCAAGGTTTCTTGATCATGGGCATTGGATGTTGTTAATAACGGGATCACAACATTAGTGTAATGGTGTGATGAACATTCATCCGAAGTATAGCATTACGATCAAAGTCATTGAGTTTATATGGCTATAACAACTTACAAAGTGATCCTAATCCTTAGACCATGAGATCATGTCAATCACTAACACCGGAAGAGTTTCTTGATAACATCAAACGTCACACCGTAATAGGGTGATTATAAAGATGGATTCAGAACTAATAAAGTACTATGTTGAGGCTCATGGATCGAGAGTGGAATTTGTTCATCCTGATGACGGATAGATATACTCTGGGCCCTCTCGGTGATATCACAGTGATTAGCTTGCAAGCAAGTGATTTGATCACTAGAATGTTATATCACGGGAACAAGAAAAGAGTGCATGTCAGTAACGAGATCAAACTAGGTATGGAGATACCGATGATTGAATCTCCGACATGTAATATATCGTGAAACAAAGGGATTAAGATACTAGTGTAAAAGGTTCTGACGATCACAAGAAAGTCATCGTTTAATGTGTGGGAGTCAGTATGGGTCTCCAGATCCCGCTTCTAATTATTGATCTGAGAGGGGTCTCGATCATGTCCGCATTATTCACGAACCGTAGGGTGACACACTTAAGAGACACCGACATCTAATTGGAGCAAAAGTTTCATGCCGAAAGAATGAACAAGCGCAGGAATTTATTTCACTAGATACCGAAACAGGTTTTTGGGTGAAATTGCATAAAGTGGTTATGCATGTGAAATATAATTCTAGCAAGGGGTTATTTGTGAATGTTTGTCATTAAAGTAATTGAAAAAATTCTGAATAAAATAAAAGAGTTTTATTTAATTAGAGTTTTCATTAAATTTGGTGCAAATTTAATGGCATGTTTGAGTGGGATTTTGAGTGGAGGGAATTTAAAGGAATTTTGTGAGTGGAGTGTCCACCCACATGAATAAAGGAGGGGAGGGGGCAGCCCCCATGGCCGGCGGCCACCCCCTTGGGTGCCCCCCTCCTCCTATAAAAGGCACCCCTCTCCTCACTTCTCACTCACACCTCCTCGTGAAGGATCTCTCTCCCCCTCAAGAATTTATTCCCCATGGTCTCGGACTAGCGAGATACATGTTCCCGGTGGCTATTCGGCAAGAAAGAGTTGTGCTTCCACTGCATCACTAGAGCGAGGAGGCGGAAGTTGATCGGTGCCTCGAACGTGTGTGCGACCACGGATGCGCTGCTGATTTGCGGCGCTAGGACTTCCTCTGGATCTTGAGATCGGCAAGAGATCGTCTACATCAACCACGAGTTGAACTCGTTTATCTTTGTCGGTCTTCAAGGGTATGTTCTCTATGGATATACATCCGCCCGTTGTTTGTATCTAATAGATAGATCTTGGTACATAGTTCACATCGTAGGAAATTTTTTGTTTTCTATGCTGCGAACCCTACACAATGGTTTCCTAACGGGGGTTCTGGTTTCTATCACTCCGGCAACCCCACAATTAGTAGATAAATACACAATGCATTCCCCTAGGCCCATAAATTGTGAAGTATCATGTAGTCGATGTTCACATGACACCACTAGAAGAATAGCACCACAACTTAAATACTAAACCATTGAATAATATCCCAACACAAATCCACTATTAACAACATGACTTCTCCCATGTCCTCGAGAACTAAACGAAGTACTCACTAGACATCATATGGATCAAGATAAAAGATGATTTTGTGATGAATAACAATCTGAACATAACAATAATCCAATGGTTCCACTCACAAGCATCAACCACAATAGTAATCAATACCGGGAAAGTTTCCCCTAAGAACTATGCAAGATTCAACTCAATTGTTACAACAGGATGGAGTGGTGATGATGGTGTGGGTGATGATGATGATGATGATACCGATGAAGTCTAGCTTAATGATGGTGTTGATGGTGACGATCTCCCCTCTCCGAGAAGGAATTTCCTAACAGAAATCTGTCTCCCGTAGAGCTCTTTCTCTCTGTGTTTTCCGCCTTGTAGAGGCGGTGGAATCTTTCTATGGTCGCTCCCTCGTGTATTAGGGTTTTGAGGAGAAGATATAGGCGATAGACAGGAGCCAGAGGTGGGCCACACCCCCTGTAGGCACGGCCTAGGTGTGGCCCGTGCCTGGGGGGTGTGGGCCCCCTATGGCCCATCTCCGCCTCCCCTTGTGGCATTCTTCGTCTTCTGGGAAAATAGGATTTTCCATAGTTTTTCTGGTATTTTTCTGATCTTCGCAAAATTGCATCAAAACACCGCTTTTTTCCATCAGAATCCTGACTCCAGCAGTTCATCCTCCAAGAATCATCCAACATGCAAAAACAAATGAAAAGACATAAGTAACACATATTAATATGAAATATATAAATGAATAGAGAAAAATTATGATATAGAATGGTGATGCATATTGGACATATCATTCCTCCAAATCATTACCTCTTTAGTACCACTAGGTACAACCCTTTCTGGTGACACATACCGTTCCTTAGTATAGTAAGTGGTGAATGACACCACCCTCCATCGGAGAGCCGATTTCAGCCAAAGTAAAGTATGGGATGGGAAGACCCTGAAAAAGGACTATAAAAATGTTTTATGAAAAAACCTTGGCGAGGTTCGATCTACCAATAGAAATTTGAAAAATGAAAAAGGTTTTGTTTTAAAAAAAAGTGGGACGAAGGACGGAGAAAAAAGGTTTACAAAAAGGCACCCGGTCCTTTGTAGTTTTGCTAGAAAAATTAACTCGTGCAACCACACTACCATGGAGTGGGACATGGCTGGGCTTAATGTTTGCTACACTATTGTGGGAATTCTCAAAACTACTTATAAGGGATAAACTCCCTCAAATTTTGGGCTCGCCTTTACAAAAAGGGTCAACTGCGAGTCAGTCACCTGGAGGAAGCAGGATCACCCATGTGAGTGACCGGGCGATACTATGAGCCTCTCATTGAAAGTGCTGGCTCTCGAGGCGTTGGGATGCACTATGGTTGGTCCATGGATCCAGACATCCCATTGTTGAGACGAACAACTCATGGTAGGGCCCATCCTAAAGTGGTATTTCGAGGGTCTTGATCGGTTGCTCGACCCACGATCAGTGTGTATCAGGGCAGGGTACCCGTTTGGTGTGGGTAAAGTGTACAACCTCTGTAGAGTGTAAATCTATTCGAATAGCCGTGTCCATGGTCATGGACGGTTGCGAAGGTTGCTATAGAGCGGTGCTGTTTTTTTTTCCAAAAAGGATTTCATAAAATAAAGTGTGTTCTAAACCTAGTGGTCTGAAGGACACCAGAGAAGGTGATGTGATGTTGAGGAGCAAGGAGGAAGAAAATCCGGTCATTCGAGGACCGTGGATTTGAAATATGGTACCAAATCCTAGTATTTCTAAAAAAATTCAAAAATACTTTCCAAAGGTTTTACAAATTTTTTCAACTAAACCTTGTAGATGCTACATATACAAGAGAAACTATTTTAGAAAAGAAGCCCTTATGGAGCCCTCCTACTACCACATCCATATTGCATATCCTCTTTGTAATTATCATAGGTTGGTTTGCGAGTATATTCAAAGTACTCACCGGCATTGTCCCTGGCTATTTACTTGCCCAGGTTTACAAAAACAAGGAGATTGAAGGAGATACTGACGTCTATGCGATCTAGGCCATCTTCCCAGTCATTCGCTAATAGGTTAAGGCATGACATGGGCTCCAATTGAAGAAATTCGTTTCTAATATTTGTACCACCATAATGGCAATATGTATGTCTTCTACTGCATTAATTTAAGGATGTTGTTATGATACTAGAAGCTCTGATCATGGCTCACTGATCACGGGAAGGTGAATTGCAGGCATAACGGGGGATTCTAGGACCATAAATCCAGGGTCCCACACCATTTGTGTGCATTTTGCATTCAAAAGGAAAATCCTACATAATGCCATGGGGGAGATCTCCTATATTATTTAGAACACTCATATTTATGCCTCTTGTTTTGTTCCATATCATGTTTTATGTGCTTGGAAGTTCAATCATTTTGTTTTGGTATTTTTTTCATCATGAATAGTGTGGAGAGTTTGGTTTATTTGTTGGAACCTTGTGCTTGTTTGTAGTTGGTTTTATCTTGTTCCATGTTTCTCGATTTGACCTTTAAGAGTGAGATAAATCCTTGAGAATTAGTGTTCGTGTCTATCTTTTTCTCTTTGGACTATTTCTAGTTCATTTGTTTAATTTGTGATGTTTCATGTGTTGAATTGGTTCTTTGATACAATTTACACCATTTGTCATGTCACACACTTGTATGTGCCATCTGGGTTTACTTGATATTTTTGTTCAAATTGTATCACCTTTTTGGTTCTTTAAAGTCTTGTGCATGCGTATTTAGTTCTTGTTTATATCATGGCTTGCTTCCTTTCTTTAATCCAATATATAGGGGAAACTCCACTAAATCCCATCGTCTAAGTTATGCATGAAATTCAATTTCATATCAATATGCACATAATTATGTGGAGTCTCTCCTATGTATTCTCTAACTTATTTGGACCCAATTTGTTTGGGGTTCTTTTTGTACATAATGTGTTTTAGGTACATTGGAGATATATTTGATGCTTGTCTCTCAATTTTGAAGAAGTGGTGCATGCATTAAAATTGGAGGCAAGATATAAGATGATCGACGAACTCATATCTACTATATCCTATCAATGATATCTCGGTAACAAGTATCTCTCTCTCATGCTCATATATCTTGCTTCCAACCGTTCTTGGGTTGCCTTCTAGCATGAATTCTTGTATTTGCATTTGTTGTGGTTCTAGCTTTGTTTTTAAAATAACTCCCTAATGAAAATATATGTAAGTTGAGATTAGTGCATATAATTGTTACTATAAAAAATCATACATATGATTAACCAATACCAAATATGTAACTCTAGCAATTTTATTGCCTATATTTTCATCAACTTCTCTCATGTGCAATAGTGATGTTTTGCTAGTTGATGTTTCCTTTGTGATACCTGTTGCCTTTCTCCACATATTCCAACTATCTCCTTTTCCCTTGTTTATGGTTGTAATGTATGTGGTGTGATGGTGTTTGAAGCTCATTAGTGAACAATAAGATAAAATTGTGCCTTTGGCAATGCTTTCAAGCAAAAATCTTATTGGTATATATTATTACTTCATTTTGTTTTCCGTGTTATTTATTGTATATCTTCTTTGTGCGTGCTTGTTTCCTTGTGGGAATATTTCTTTGTGATGTTTTCCACTTATAAACCTATACACATAAGAGAAGATATGTTTCGTGGAAATTTTATTCCTTGGAGACCACCTTTCTATTTATTTTTTATGCTTCAGTGGTTTCCAAATTTATTTTCCAATGAGTTATTTTTCTTGTGTTTGCATCTTCGGCACTCATATTTGTTCTCTCATGCATCGTATTGTTAAATGAATTTGGATGAGTGAGGATTCCATGATTATTCACTTTCTTCCCAAATGCAATTATCATAATTGGTGCATAATCTTTGGGGAGCTCCTCTAATTCATTTAAGAATGCTCATTTGTCGTCTCTCTCATTCGTTGTGTTTTAAATGCTTATGGGGGAGTGAGGCTTCCATGTTTATTAATTATGTATTCTAATGCAATTATTCTAATTTATGCACAAGTCTTGGGGAGCTTCTATATTTTCAGTTAAAACAATCTTTTACTCATATCATAATATCTTGTTGTTTCCATTTGGTATCATTTGTTGTTTTCAATTGGTTTGTATGATCTCGTGATTTCTTGCATCGTTTGTCGATGCTTATTTCATTTTATTTATTTGGAAATCTTAGGGTCCTCAGTATAGTTCTACTTCCTCCTGAGTATTCATCATTGGATAGATGCGAATTCACCTTTGAAGGAATTATCACTATATTGGCCTTCTAGAACTTGTCACCCATTTCGGCAATCAATGCCAATGGGGGAGAAGTTTTCGACGGTTTAAGGGAAGTTGGTTTATGATTTGAGTTTGTCCTTAAGCATTTGCCTTTCATGCTATTGCATCTTTGTTGTTGCTTAGCATGTAGTATATATAGAGGAAACTCCACCAATGACAATGATTGGCAATATATGCAATGAAATTCAAGTTCATCACACATGCATATAATTGTTGGGGTGTTTGCTCTATATATTGTTGTTGTACCAATATCACATATTTGTGCAGTATTTGATATTCTGCTACTATTTTATTCGTTAAAATTTCTTATATAAACTCTCTCAAAGGGATTGTCATAAATAACCAAAATGGACGAGATTGAAAGTTCATGTGGACCTCTATGTGTTGTTTTGGTAATTAATGTCAGTCTCTATGGACCAATGATTGCATTTAGTGGAACTTGTAGGAATTGTCTATTGCCATCACTTGGAGCATGTGTTGGCTTCAAGGGTGAAGAAGAATAAGAAGCAATGCCCAAAGGCTTTGGGACTATTGGAATCAAGTAAAGAAGAACAACGACAAGAAGAAGAAGAATAAAAAAGAAGATCAAGAGTGTATTGAAGAAGAAGATAGAGTTCCTCATGTGTATATTCAAGACATCATCCTAATGGAGTTAGAAGAAATGAAGTTCAAGCTCAATATGCTACATCTCTAGGATATATCATGCTTGATGCTTAACATCCTCGGTGATCATGGATTGATGAAGAAAAGTTCACAGA
The DNA here is from genome assembly GCA_023614405.1 of Avena insularis. NCBI lineage: Eukaryota > Viridiplantae > Streptophyta > Magnoliopsida > Poales > Poaceae > Avena > Avena insularis. Next base: position 87,080,164 of record CM042685.1, on the reverse strand, counting down.
AGTGGCTTCCCCATGGTGTATGGGGGAGAAATTCGCAAATAACCATCAAGAAAACACAAGCAAGAGAAATCAAGAAAGAAGTTCTATATTAAGGAGGAAAAGATAATCCACATCAAGCTCAAGTGGAAAGCTCAAGGCAAATGTATGATCATGATATGTTTTACCTTTTTTGGTCTCATGTTGTTAGTTGGGAGACCGGTTTATAGGATAGATAACCATACTATCAAGAGGGGCTCTCGACTGAGTAACTTGATCATATATTTCGGAGAGAGCTCAAAATTTTAAATACCTGGCAGTATTATTCTTGGTTCCTATTTGGTTCTTATCCATTAGAGGATCTAGAGCTTTTATTAATCTACATGATAAGACCTATTGTGGCACCCCGGATTTACGTTCTGATAATACCCGTTATGCATACAATTCTCGTTCCCATGATCAGTGAGCCGTGAGCATAACCAACCAGTATCATTACAACATCCAGAAAGTATCAATTACAAAACTTACAAAGTGGCTGTTATGGCGATTACAACACAAATAGCGGAGATCCCATGTCATTCCTTAACCTACAGGTAACTTACTGGGAAGACGGCCTAGCTCGCATAGACGTCAGCAGCCTCCATCATTCCTCTTGCTTCTGAAAAGTCTGGCCAAGTAAATAGCCAGGGACAATGCCGGTGAGTACTTTGAATGTACTCGCAAACCACCTTAAGAGAACCATAATAATTGATATGCAATATGGCTGTAGTAGGATGGCTCTATGAGAGGTTCTTTTATAAACTAGTTTCTCTTGTAGATATAGCATATCTCTATATCTTTGTTGAAAAACTTTTGTAAACATTTTCGAAACCTTTTTGAAAAGTTTTAATAAAACACTAGGATTGGGTCACCCATTTGTTTTCCTTCCGGTCATCTCATGACCAAACTCCTTCCTCCTTTTTCCCGACCAACTCATGGTAAAAATAGTTCCAAACCATTTCCTTTCCGAAGTCCTTTTTGAAATCAAAACCAACACCGATCTACAGTAGCCTTCCCAACCGTCCATGAACGCGGACACGACTATTCGAATAGATTTACACTCTGCAGAGGTTGTACACTTTACCCACACTATCCGATTACCCATCCTTTATCTACACCGATCATGGGTCGAATAACAGGTCAGGACCTTCCGGATGACCTCTCCGATACAAGTGCCTACCCTATGAGGATAATCCCCTCCAAACCGGGACTCCCTATATAGTCTCAAGCCAGCCGGAGCGTGTTTTGCACCTCGACTAGTGTGCGCTTTCAATGAGGGGCTCATAGTATCGTTTGGCCATCCTTAGACAGTATGTACCTTCCCTAGGACGATGTTTCACATGGGCCTTTACAGGTGAAGGCCCAACCTCCGTGGATTTGTCCTCCCCCGTAGTAGTGCGAGGCACATATACCGGATTAGATAAACTTCCAGACCTGTCCTATTCTAGAGTAATATGGTTGCATAGGTGAATTGTTCAAGAAAAACTGCAAAGAACTGGGTGCATTTTCATAAACATTTTCCTCCATCTTTCGTCCAGCCCTTTTTGTAAAACAAAAACCTTTTTCATTTTCAAATTCACTTGGTAGGCCATGCCTCACCAAGGTTTTCTCATAAAACATTTCTGTAAGCTTTTCCGGGGTCTTCCCATCTTAGACTTTTTCTTCGGCTAAAACGGGGTCTCCAAGGGGTTATGGCGTTATGAAACCTTCTACCATACTAGGGAAAGTAGGTGTAATCAAAGGGGTTGCACTTAGTAGTGCAAATGGTATTAGATGGAGGAGCCAAGACACTACCAGATATAAAAGTATCATAAGTGAAACAATGCAGTTTCATAAACAGTACATAAAACATGCAGAAGTAAAACAGTAGGACAAGGGCTTATGAGCATGAAGGTGGCTTGCCTGCGACCAGCGAGACGTCCCGTGACTTCTTTAGAAAACCAGAATACAGAATACAATAATAATCAAAAACACCTGATGCTTCCTTCTTCTCGGTGTCACGCAACGCAACTATCGTCTTTGTCGAGCATACATGCAAACAAACAACACCACCATCAATACATTGCATACAAACACCAATCCATACAACAAGCAATTGAGAAAACAAGTTTATAGATCAGTATGGATTTGGGATTTGGTTGGGGGATACAAAGGAAATGTTTTGGTTGCATTGGTGGATTTTCTATTTAAGATTTATAGTAAAAACTAGCTAGATAAGGGGTTTTAGAACAAGGATATGTGATGCATTATAAAGTTGTGCACAAGTGATGTCATTAGATAGATATTGATAAAGAAGCCAACAGAAATGGTCTCACTATTGTATCAATTACCATCGATTTATAATGGATTTTATAGTAAATAAAGCTCTAGTTTGAGGAAATAATTTCCTTGGGTGATTATATAGTATTTGATGGACTGATTCACTAAGAGTTTTAATCAACACAAAATTATTATCAGAATGCCCTCAGGAAAATCCCAAAGGCAGTACTGGATGGTTTTTGTCATTTTTACCAGATTAAATCTATATAAGATTTTGGTATGATTCCAAGGACACAAGTTAGGTAGTTGTACTACCTTTTTGTAGAAATTTTAATCACCCATTTTGGGTTCACATAACTCATGTGGTGGATTTATTGGTGAAATAACCATGCATAGAAGTTATTAATTCACCAAAATTCAAAGAAGCCTCAATAAAAATTAGGCTTCTAGGTTTTGAGGGATATGGTTATGTATGTCTACAGAGAGTTGGAATTAGGTCAATACCTATTTTGGTTTGACCTAGAGAAATTCCTAAGTGCAGGATAGTGCTGTTTTTGAAATATTTGCTACAGTCAAATTATAGTTCAACTTGGCATGGGAAAAGGTCCCAAAAATTGGAAATTCAATTACCTATCAGAAGAAACTTGATTCATCACAATTGGATAAGTAAAACTTTCTAGGGGTTTTATTCAATATGTTAGATACATGCTAGTAGAATAAAGACCACTAAATAAAGATAAATAATTTTAGCCAAGGACTTGTCCTGCATGTTGGACACAACATTCAGGAACATAGTAAAATTTAGATATGGAGGATCTAGGCTATTTTCCATTTTATATAGATTTAAACCAAAACTTCCTGCATTCAGATCTGGGATAAAAATTAAAGGTTTAAAAGAAAACGGGCCAGATATGAAAAGCCAACGGTCCAGCACCGTTGGGCCAACCCATCAGGGCTTGCAGCACGCGCGGGAGGGATCTGTCTCCCGAGCGGCGGGGCCCGCCGGTCAGCAGCTCATAGAGGCGAAGGGGTACGGGACAACAGGAGCCGCTCGATTAGATCGAGATCTACGCCTCCCGGCCATCTTCCACCTCACGGCGAGGGCGCCACGGCAAAAACTCTAGGCGGTATGAGGGAGTCCAGGGGTGCTCACCAGAGGGCTCGGGAGGGGTTGGCGTTGGTATAGGGCGATGCGATGGTGAACGACGAGCCTAGGGAGGGCGGCAGAGGGGTTTCCGCCCAGGAGGGCATCTACCGCGATAGCGGCGGAGAGTGCTTCGTCGGAGCATTGATGGCGACAATGCTAGAGGCATTCCTGTAGCGAGAGGGAGGCATGGTTAGGTTCAGAATGGAATGGGGAGCTCAGCTAGGTGACATGCAGAGGAGGAAAGAGGAGGGGTGGAGCTCGGGGCTCGTTTTCTTTGAGAAGGACGAAGTGCCTTCTCCTCCTCCCGAGCAAATAGAGTAGGGGAGCAGGGTAGAGAGCTCAGAGGCGGTCTGGTGGAGTGAGAGGAGCCAACCAGGGGGAGGGGAGAGGGGCTGTACTGGCCTGTGTCCTTATAAACCGAAGTGAGGGGTCTATGGTGGACAATGTGTAGGAGGGCAAGAGAGAGGAGGGGAGGGCTAGCAAGGGTGGTGGAGAGGAGTGTGTGGGGCCATTCATTCGACCATAGAGGATAGGGGAGGACTGGGGTGGAGATATTTTTAGAGTTTGTACTAACAAGTCCTCTCTCTCGCATCCAATCACTAATGACAAGAGAGGGATGTGCTACAGTAGCTTGGCTATAGTGCACGACCTGGAGGGAGTGGGGTTGTGCTGTGCAATCTTGGGTTGATCAAGTTGATGTGGGTTTGGATGGTTTTGATTTGAGCAAAAGCTAGATTGGCAAAAGTGACCCAAACAATTGTTGTGAAGGAAGTTTGAAAATTTGCATTGAGGAATGTGGGGAAATGGTACTAGTAGATAGAGGATGTCAATTCATCTGATCAAGATTTATTTGGGATTTTTCAAATGATTATTGGTAGACTTAAAATCATTTATTCAAATAGGTAAGAAATGGTTTCTAGGAGCTTAAGTGATATTTTTACATTGGGCAAGGCTGGTTTTTTATTCATATGGTCCTAAATACCATATTACACATTGGATAATTTTATTGGAATTTATTTGGATACAAAAGTATTTTTAAGCAAATAATTCTTGTTTCTGCCATTTAAGAAAAAGGGCAAAATAAATAACAAGGAATCTCAAAGATATTTTTTTTTGAGATGGGAAGGTGGATTATGAGGTAGAGAACTCAAATGTGCATTGATTTGGCAGATTGGTTTGGAGGAAAACAAACTTGCCTTATGAGACAATATTTTGAGAATTTTGCAAGATAATGAAATTAAATAGTTTGAGGATCCAAATAATTTTGGAAATTATTTGGAGATGGTTATATTCAAGGTAGATGTTTTAGACTTGGTTTATACCTTAATGACTTATTGGTTTTTTAAGAATTGTGGTGAAAAGGATGGAAACTAGATGTGGGAGAATCTAGGGTTTTGATATTTTTATGCCACCTAAATATGGTTGGATTAGGGAGCTCAAAGCTCACCTTGGTGCAAGGGATAGATGGATACCTAGAACAAGTTATATATCTGATCATGGCAGAAAGAGTGGTTCTTGGTTGTATTTGAGGTGGTTTAGGAGTGATGGCAATTTTTGTTGAAAATAAGGCTGCCATAACAGAGTTGTCCTGATGCCTCCTAAACATGTGGGATTAAGAAACACAAAGCTCCAATGGAAAAAAGTGAAGTGGGGATTGATAGTCCATGATTAGTAGGTCATAATCATGCAAAGAGTTTGTCAATGGGAGGTGGCATAAAGATGTGAGCTTCTTCCAAAGTAGGCAAGATGATAAGATTTGCCGAAAAGATTATTATCTTGAGTACAAGACCATCATGGATGAGTGGGATCCAGAAGTGTTAATCCAAGGGTAAGATTGATCTTTGGTAGTACTAATGATGTAATACAATATGTATCAAGTACATTCTCAAGAATGCACATAGGTTGGAAAAGGTAGAGCTCCAAAGATTGAATCTAGATAAGAATTCCACTTAGCCATTTTGGCAGATTTGGGGTTTTAGACTAGAGTACAAGTGTAGGTTTTGAGGGAATGCTAGGTTCCAAACTCTTGATCAAGCAGATGATGTTGAAGTGTTAACTAATTAGATAGTATTCATGCTTAGATTGGGTCTTCACTGAGTATGAAACTATTAAAAGGGATTATCCTTGGATTGATATGATTAGGAAGGGAGCTGATCACTTTAGTGGCTTAGGATAGATCCAGATTTGGATGCTTGGTTTGAGATTGATGATCACAAACATAGATTGGGGTCCTGAGGGATGAGATACTAGATTAGCTCACTATAGTTCCTAATCAAACAAGGCAATGAGCAGATCAAGGCAATTCGTCTTATCAAATTTGTCAAACTACTACCAAAGTCATCCTCGAGCCTAGCTTGAGGTAAGCATGGGTATTTTGAAGAGGTTGTTCCTTGAAGTAAGATAAGTACCTCTTGTTATTTCTACTAAGATCAGAGTGAGAAAGGTTTTAAGGAAGGTTTTTGGAAAAACCTAGGGGTGAGAGTAGTTGAGAGTTCTGTCTTGAAAACATAAGGAGATTATATGATAGTTCTCCATAGTTTTGTTAGAGGGAGACTAATAAGGTATTTTTTATCAAGATCATCTCGGCTCATGTAACATCCCAAAAATATTGAACTTGGATCATCAAACTCTAAGCATCAAAATTAGGGTTAACAAAAACTTTTCTAAATAAAGTTATGAATGCATGCATATGAATATGCATTGAATTTGAAATTCTTTTGAACCACCTTGTTTTTGTGTTTCCTTGCTTGTAAAATGTTTCTTAGGTGAAATAAACATCATCTAAAACATTTCCCACACTTTTCCCAAAGACAAGTAAATCAAAACAAATAAAATAAAGGAATGGTCATTTTGACCAATTTAACTCCCATGCCTACTTTGGCTGTCTCAAACTTTCTGAACCTAACAGAAACTTCTCTGGACCTTTGCACCCCTTGATTGTACTCATAACAAGGTATCAAGGCCCACTTTGTGATCATCCAGAAACTTTCAAATACATAGTTTAAATGACAATTCAAAATTGAATCTTTATCATATGGGAAGATCCCACTTTTTCAAAAACCAATCAAACAAGCTCAACTTTCAAAACCCAAGCATCTGCAGACTCACCAGCACCAATCTAGCACACCCACCAAAAATCTTTTCAAAATTCAAAACTTGAATTCATGCGGCCATTTCATCAAACACTTGGCGACAAATCAAACAAAATCAAAACACTATAGTGTGCAGTGTTTTGAGCCTAACTGGTTCCCTATCTAGCTCACAACCATCTCAGTAGATCATCTAGCAAGATTAACCAAGCACTAGCACCACTGTGAGCTTGCCAATATCATCAATGGTGAACAGCCGAAGCCACCCTTGCCACCCCAGTGTAGACAACAAGCTAGGAAGGAAACTAGCCATGCCAACCTTGTCTGGGAGATCACCCATGCCTCACCGCCCCCTCTCGACCAGCCCTGCCTCGAAGACACCGACCAGAGCACCCAGGAACGCCGCGCCCGTGCCTCTGCCAACCGTGCCAAGCATGCGCCAGAGCGCCACCCTCGACCAAAGACCACAAACATGCGCCGCCCTCACCGCGTGCATACATGATCACCACCGACCCAGGAGATAGCTAGACATACCCGTTCGCCGCCCCTTGACGCACAACCACCGCTCGCCGTCGAAGACGCCGCCTCTGCCGCGCAGAGCGTCACGTGTTCCAGACCAAACCGCACCGCCCCTATAAACGCATTAAAGCCGTAGAGCATCGCCAGGAGACCACCAAGCGATCGCCACTGCCGGCCATGCCTCTAGAAGCCCGTAGCCATGTCGCCACCGTCGCCCGCCCAAGCCGTTCGGTCTCACCGTCGAGACTATAAATAGAGGACTCCCCCGCTCGAATTCTTCACACCATTCCACTCCTCTCTCACCCAGAACCACCCCACCTCAGTCCCGTTGCAAGGCGAGCCGTGCATCGCCGGAATTTCACTGGAGCCCGCCGCCTCTGGAGAAGAAGGGCGCCATCGATTTCGGCCACCCCAGGAGCTGCCACGACCACCCCTGAGTTCGCCGTCGTCGACTTCGTCTTTCGCCCGCCTCGCCGAGCCTCGCCTACACCCCAGTGAGCCCCCAGCAACCCCCACTAGCCGCACTATGTTTCTGTCTCGCTGGTGTTGCCCAACATCGACGATGACTCTTAGCCGTTGGATTAGAACCCAATCGAACGACTCCCATCGCCCCATACCGCTTCGCACCCCCTGTCTCACTGACAAGTGGGGACATCCACTTAAGCAGCCCGCGGAAGCGCTACGCTTAGCAGGCCGGCCCGTTAACTTTTCCCGCGCAGCCCAGTTATTTGAATTAAACCTTTCCCCATTAATTTCAAACACACTTCTGTACCCATTTTCAAAAATCAACCCAGGTCGATTCGGTGCACCAAATTGAATGAAACTAATTTTGTTAGAAAGGTCTGGGAATGCTGAATCCAATCCCGTTGGATTCAAGTCATTTGGATCTATAGATCACACATGGTAAAACTAACAAGGCAGAAGCTTTTCTGCATTCAAATATTTTTCAAATTTAAAACATAATAGCTTTTGAGTTGATTCCAACTCTCAAAAATCACATTTAACCATACCTTTCAGAATATATAAAAACATATAGGTTTACTTACAGAAATAATGTTCAAGTAAGAAAAGAATGCTACATAGGCATTTCTAGCCACTTTAATTAATTAAAATAAAAGGGTGAAACCTTATTAAATTGTGACACCACCTTAAATCATATTCCCATGGACTAAAATATGTGGTGATGACATGTGTCAACATGATCCCATGTTTGGTTTGGAGAATATTAAATCTTAAGTAGTTTTGTAATGAGTAGAAATTACTTTTCCATAAATAAAAGGAATTAAACCAAGCCTTAATCTTGTAAGGTTAGAGATGATGTTAGATCATCTATAGGACCCTTGTGTGTGATGATTGCAAGTAGTTAAATATTGTTTGGTGATTGTGCACCTCGTATTTAATTATAGACGCTAGTACCGAGCAAGGATACGAGGAGGAAGGAGGATTCTACGAAGAAGAAGCCGTGGAGAACTTCAACCACTGCTCTGCTCAAGGCAAGCTTATATTGACACTAATGCAAGCCTAATACTACTAGTTGAATGTGCAAGCTAACACTTGCAGTTATGAAAGTTGGATAACCTATGCAATGCACTAAACATGCTTGGTTGGACATATTTGATGATACCCAACCCTAGTTTTACTTACAAGCTTTCTATTTTATTTCTTTATCAAAGCTATTACTTGGAGTCTACTTAAGTGACTTGTAGATTCAAGAGAGATATATGTGAAGGTTGCATAAAGAACATAAAATTTGGCCTAAGCTAGATAATCTTGATGTCATACTAAGGCATGAGATTGAACTTAGTTAAAAATCCACTAGTTTACTACCCCTCATTAATGTTTACCCCCACCTATAGATGCTAGTGCTAAGCATAAAACTTGATCAACTTTAGATGGGAATACTTGGTGGAAAAATGGTTATGAAAACCTTTTAATGATGGATCATTCTATTGAAATGTTTTGGACATGTGTTTCCGAACACTTGATGATTTTGGTGATGAAAATGTTGAGGCATGAGCCTTAGACCTTTATAAAACTGATGGTTGTCTGGATGCGATACCATTCCAATTTTATCGTACAACCACAATACCCAAACATTGGGTAGGGCTTGACTGGAAACTTATATACCTTAGTATTAGTTCCCTCACGGCCAGGGTCTGAGCTGAGGCTGCCTTGTGAAGATGGTCCACCTGTGCAGTACCCAAGATGACAGTTGGTCATGGTTGGGAGGCCAAACTCACATGAGAGGTGCTTATACTAGGGCGTGTAATTGAAAGGTTAGGATTGATTATCCGCATACTGAGTATGGTGAATTCAGGATTTGTTCCTGACGGATGTATCGAATGTTGTGGTGAAAGTGTACAATCTCTGTAGAGTGTCAAACTATTCAAATAGCCGCGTCTGCGGTTATGGACAGTTGGAGTGGCCATAATGTTCCCCCATCAGACTTTTCAAAATGACTTATGAAACAAAGTGAGACTTTGACTTGACCACAACAGGGTTGTGATATGAAATACCAGTTTCCATTTAGGTGTTATAAAACTTCAACTAGCATTCGTTTCTTCTAAACTTAGTAGAGAGAAATCTGGCTTTTGCAAAACAACCCTAGAGCCTAGTGTCCTATTATCAAAAACCCCTCTCACTTGTTAGTATTACTTTGCGAGTACTTAAAGAGTACTCATGGCTTTGTCCCTGGCTATTCCCATGGCCAGACTATGAAGAGGAGTACCTGGAGGATGGAACCCAGGAAGGTTACGACAACTAGGATCATCTCCCATCGTCAGCATTGCCTGTGACCCCGAAGATGGAGCTTCGCCTACGCTACCGTTATTATTACGTGTTCCGCTTCTTGATGTTGTATTAAGAACTCGATCATGAGATCCCTATTTGTGTAAGAACTTATGTATGTTTGTAATGGATGATGTACTATGGTATCCAATTCTGTTATGTCTCACAAAAATGGTAATCCTAGGATTGCGATGTATGGCATAACAGGCATCTGGGATTTAAAAAACCGGGTGTTGACAAGCTGATATCAGAGCCATCCTGACCATAGGATACCATAGTTAGACTGTACGTTTGAATCAAAAACTTAGTTTCAAAACCAAAGAAAACAAATATTTACAAAAACTTATTCTCATTCTTACCCCTCTGTTCTTTCATGAAAATTCATGTTCCTCAAAAACTCTTGCAAAATACATAAAATTTTGACACACTTGATCACTCTATTAACTTACTCATCCTATATTCTTATAGATGGACGTGAAGTACAGCAAGTTTTATCAGTTGGGGAATGGAGGAGACCTTATCTTTGAGAGGGATTTGGACCAGCTTTCGGAACTTCTGGAGCGTCACTCGAAGTTCTTGAGCTCAGCTCAATGATCAAGGAGGAGAAGATCTGCAGTGACTAATTGTTACAAGTATCAGAGGAAAGATTGAACCTCCCACTGCGGAAGGAATTCAGTTTACCTTAAGAGAGAACAACTGGCTCGATGGACTTGCCAGGGCCATGCAGGAAGCTCTTTCCCGTCTGTGTGGGCAGAGCATCAATCAGATCAAGGGTACTCGCTTTGAGTTTTGCCCAAGGCGTGATGCAAATGGACAACCACTAGAAGCCCCATACCACCCTGAGCTGAAGACTCAATTGGACCACCTTAGCTTCATGATGTACGATCGTTAGCAGGAGTTGGATAACTACCGTGACTACTCCAACCACAAGTCTGCCATCATCAAGACGTAGAACCAAACCATCGCCATGCTAGCAAAGGATAGCAAGTCTCGCCGCTGTCAGCTCGACAAGAAGGAGCGCATCATTGCCCTCCTTCGCCACCGCATCTTATCTTTGGAGGAGACCATCCACGAGAGAGACATGAAGTTGGAGGAAAGGGAGAATACCAGAGAGGATCTTCGTGGAGACCCCTACTCCTATCTCAGCGATGACGATGATTTTCTGGAGGATCAGGCTATGGATTTCTTCACCGATGAAGATGACTTCGCCTTCATCGATGATGATGAGGATGATGAGGCCACAGATTCCGAGGAGTAGTAGCACTTGAGCACTAGCGTAGTGAGTAGTATTCGGTCCCACTTTATTGTAGTTCTCAGAATGGTTCTTAAAACCATCTATTTTTGTTTGTGGTGGTGTGTGTTGTATCGTGTGCTATGAATGAATGAAACAACAAGTTTCTAGAAAATCTGAGTCAAACTTTAAAAATTTCTCAAAGACCCAAAAACTTAGAAATTTCCCTCTTTTCTCATGATTCATCTCGATCTTCAGATGCCACGTGGAGGAAGTGGTTCATCCCTGGACCCGATGTTGCAGATCCTGCAAATGTTGACTTCTGACCGTGAAGCTGAAAGAGCGGAACGTCAAGCCAACCTAGCCACCCTTCAGCAGATAGCCCATCTAGCCCACAACAACCAATGCCATGGAAATCAGGACAACCATGGATCTAAGCTCAAGAATTTCCAGAATACCAACCCACCTGTTTTCACTAAGTCAGAAGAACCCCTAAACGCTGATGATTGGTTGCAAACCATGGAAAATAACCTAGAAGTCGCCAGATTGGAAGCCAACGAGAAAGTTCGGTTAGCCACCCACTATCTAGCAGGAGATGCCAGGGCATGGTGGAACAGTGTTCGCGCAATGACCGGAGGCCAGATGATGACCTGGGAAGAATTCAAGGTCAAGTTTAGCAGAACCCATGTGCCACCCGGTTTGATCAAGAGAATGAGAGACGAGTTCAGAGAGCTGAAGCAAGGAAGGATGACTGTAGTGGAATACTGTGACAAATTTTTGTCATTAGCTAGGTATGCCCCGGATGAGATCGACACCGAAGCCAAGAAGAAAGAAAGATTCCTGAATGGTCTGCATGACGATATGCAGACTGTGTTAGTCAATATCCCCTTTGCTGATATTGAAGCCCTTGTCGACTCAGCTATCCAGATGGAAGGAAAGATCAACCAAGCCAATGAGAACCGCAAGCGTCGCATGATGCATCAACCAGGAACCCATTAGAGCCCAAAGTATCACCCCAATCAATCTCCAGGATTTGCCCCAAGAACCAACAGACCCCCGATGAACCATCCGACCTACCCCAACCATGGAAACCCTAGTCCCGGAGGAAATCACAACAACCCCGGCAACGCTAGCAATTTCAATCGTGCCCCACCCAAATTCAACAACAACAATGCTGCCGCAAACACCAACACTGCCCCTAGGACTAGAAGCAATGATGTGCCTGTAGCAGCCAAGGACAAGTCGCAAGTGACTTGTTATGACTGTGGAAATAAAGGCCACTATTACAACGAGTGCCCCAACAAGAAGAATGCTACAGCCCCCAATGCCAATGCCCCAGCTCAAAGCGTGTTCAGCCAGGAAGAAGATTTGCCCCAGGGAATTCACTCAACCCGCAACGGCCGTCTTTTTCTCATGCATGCTGAAGAAGCTCAGGAAGCGCCAGACGTCGTGCTGGGTATGTTTTCTATTAATTCGGTACTTGCAAGAGTGTTGTTTGATTCTGGTGCATCGTATTTATTTGTCACCGAAGAATTTGCATGCACTATTAAAATCCAACCAACCAAACTGAAGCATGTTATGATTGTTCAAATTCCCGGATCAACCACTAAGGCTAGGCAAATTTGCAAAGCCGTCCCTATCCGAATCCATGGCATAGATTTTTATGCAAATCTGATAGTACTCGGAACTAAAGGTTTGGAAGTAGTACTAGGAATGGATAGGATGTCCAAACATAAAGGATTGATTGACTGTGCCAAGAAAGCCATAACCATGACCAGTATAGCCGGAATATCAGTCGAGCATATATGTGAAACCTTACCTCGCCAATTCAAGTGCAACAAGAGTATAGCCCAACCTACCATTGACCAAGTCCGGATAGTCTGTGAATACCCCGATGTATTTCCAGATGTTTTGCCCGGTATGCCCCCAGATCGGGATATAGAGTTTATCATCGAACTAATCCCCGGAACAGGACCCATAGCCCAGAGACCCTATAGTATGAACCCGTCTAAACTAGAAGAACTGAAGAAGCAACTGGATTCCATGCTGGAAATTGGATAGATTCAACCAAGTGCGTCACCATGGAGATCACTTGTCTTGTTTGTGGACAAGAAGGATGGAGGTAACCGTTTGTGTACAGATTATCAGAAATTGAATGATGTCACCATCAAGAACAAGTACCCCTTTCCCAAGATAGAAGATTTGTTTGATCAGTTGACCGGTGCCAAGGTGTTCTCTAAGATTGATCTTAGAACTGGCTATCATCAACTCAAAATTTGTGCAGAGGATATTCCAAAGACTGCCTTTACCACCAGATATGGATTGTATGAGTATACAGTCATGTCTTTCGGACTAACCAATGCCCCTATTATTTCATGAATCTCATGAATAAGATTTTTATGGACTTCCTGGATAAGTTTGTCGTTGTTTTCATCGATGACATTCTGATTTTTTCCAAATCAGAAGAAGAACATGAGCTACACCTAAGGACCATTCTTGGAACCCTTAGAGAGCATCAGCTGTATGCAAAGTTTAGCAAATGTGAATTCTGGTTACAGGAGGTAGGATTCCTCGGTCACATTGTATCAGCTGGAGGAATTGCCTTTGACCCTGCCAAAGTGAAAGATGTAGAAGATTGGAAAGCCCCAACCTCTCAAACCCAAGTTTGTGCATTTCTCGAATTGGCGGGATATTACCGCAAATTCGTAGAAGGATTCTCTAGTATCGCCAGATCCATGACCCAATTGCTGAAGAAGGACAAGAAGTTTGAATGGACCGACAAATGTGAAGCGAGTTTTCAAGAACTCAAGAGAAGATTGATTTCAGCCCCAATCTTGATCATGCCAGATATCACGAAGCCCTTCGATGTGTATTGTGATGCATCCAAGATCGGTCTCGGATGTGTGCTAATGCAAGAAAGCAAAGTTATATCTTATCTATCTCGACAAATGAAGCAACATGAGAAAAATTACCCAACCCATGACCTCGAACTCGCAGCCGTAGTTCTAGCCCTGAAGACATGGAGGAATTACCTGATGGGAAAGCGTTGTGAGATTTATTCGGATCACAAGAGCCTAAAGTATATATTCACTCATAAGGAGCTGAATATGAGGTAGAGAAGATGGATTGAGCTAATCAACGATTACGACCTAGACATTCACTATCACCCTGGTAAAGCCAATGTGGTAGCAGATGCCCTTAGCCGATTGCCGTGCCGCTTGAACTCCATGATTTTGAAGGAGCAACCAAGTTTGCACAAAGAGATGGAAGATTTTCGAATGGAATTAGTAAGTGAAAGATTTTTGGCTTGCATAGAACTCCATCCCACTTTGATCAGTCAGATTAAAAAGGTGCAGAAGGGAAATGCTAGTATTGACGGAATCAAGCGTCGTATCGGTACAGGCAAACTACCCGGATTCACCGAGGACGAAGAAGGAGTTTTGTGGTACAAAGGATGCCTTTGTATACCATCAGATTCTGAGTTGAAAGAAGTTATCTTGAAGGAGGCTCATGATACTCTTTATTCTATCCATCCCGGAGGAACTAAGATGTATCAAGATTTGAAAGAGCAATTTTGGTGGCATAAGATGAAGAGAGAAATCGAAAGCTATATCGCCAAGTGTGATATATGTCAGCGAGTCAAGGCAGGACATCAAAGACCCGCTGGATTGTTGCAATCCTTGGAGATTCTGGAATGGAAATGGGATTCTGTAGGAATGGACTTTATCACTGGACTGTCTACTTCTAGTTGGGGAAATGACTCTATCTAGGTCATAGTGGACAGATTGTCCAAAGTCGCCCATTTCTTACCCGTCAAGACCACATATCAGAGTTCGAAACTAGCAGAGTTATACATCGCTAGAATCGTTAGTTTGCATGGAGTCCCCAAGAACATCGTATCGGATCGAGGAACTCAGTTTACCTCGAGATTCTGGAAGAAAGTCCAAGAAGGTTTAGGAACCCGCTTAGATTTCAGTACCGCATATCACCCTCAGACCGATGGACAAACGGAGCGAGTAAATCAAATACTCGAAGATATGCTGAGAGAATGTGTGTTAGAATATGGATCCAAGTGGGAAGACTGTCTGCCGTTTGTAGAATGTTCGTACAACAACAGTTATCAAGCCAGTTTGCAAATGGCCCCCTTTGAATTCATGTATGGACGGAAGTGTCAAACCCCTTTGAACTGGTCGGAAGTAGGAGAGAGTCTGGTCTTCGGACCCGACATCCTACGAGAAGCAGAAGAGAAGGTTCACAAGATTCGTGAGCACCTCAAGACAGCCCAATCCAGACAAAATAGTTATGCTGACAAGAGACATAGAGATCCCGCCTTCAACATAGGAGATTTTGTTTATCTGAAAGTGTCGCCATTGAAGGGAATGCAGCGTTTCCAACTCAAAGGAAAGTTAGCCCCCAGATATATCGGACCTTTCAAGATTCTGAACCGTCGAGGAGAAGTATCGTATCAATTGGAACTACCCGAAGAAATGTCAGCCATGCACAATGTGTTCCATATCTCATTACTTCGCAAGTGTTTCGAAGTACGCGAGAAGACCGAAGTGTTCAAAAATATCGACCACCAGACCATAGAGATCAACGATGACCTGACCTATCCTGAAGTAACCATCCGTATTTTGGAAGAAGCTTTTCTAACTACCCGAACCCGAAGCATCAAGTTTCTCAAGATTCAGTGGAGCAACCACACCGAAGAGGAAGCTACCTGGGAGCGCGAAGATCACTTCAGGACAGAGTTTCCCGATCTCTTCAAATCCTAGGTAATCTTTTCGTCCTTTTTCAGATCTCCGGACGATATTTTGTTCAAGGGGGAAGGTTTGTAACATCCCAAAAATATTGAACTTGGATCATCAAACTCTAAGCATCAAAATTAGGGTTAACAAAAACTTTTGTAAATAAAGTTATGAATGCATGCATATGAATATGCATTGAATTTGAAATTCTTTTGAACCACCTTGTTTGTGTGTTTACTTGCTTGTAAAATGTTTCTTAGGTGAAATAAACATCATCTAAAGCATTTCCCACACTTTTCCCAAAGACAATTAAATCAAAACAAATAAAATAAAGGAATGGTCATTTTGACCAATTTAACTCCCATGCCTACTTTGGTTGTCTCAAACTTTCAGAACCTAACAGAAACTTCTCTGGATCTTTGCACCCCTTGCTTGTACTCATAACAAGGTATCAAGGCCCACTTTGTGATCATCAAGAAACTTTCAAATACATAGTTTAAATGACAATTCAAAATTGAACCTTTATCATATGGGAAGATCCCACTTTTTCAAAACCACTCAAACAAGCTCAACTTTCAAAACCCAAGCATCTGCAGACTCACCAGCACCAATCTAGCACACCCACCAAAAATCTTTTCAAAATTCAAAACTTGAATTCATGCGGCCATTTCATCAAACACTTGGTAAACACAAATCAAACAAAATCAAAACACTATAGTGTGCAGTGTTTTGAGCCTAACTGGTTCCCTATCTAGCTCACAACCATCTCAGTAGATCATCTAGCAAGATTAACCAAGCACTAGCACCACTGTGAGCTTGCCAATATAATCAATGGTGAACAGCCGAAGCCACCCTTGCCACCCCAGTGTAGACAGCAAGCTAGGAAGGAAACTAGCCACGCCAACCTTGTCTGTGAGCAAGCTAGGAAGGAAGCTAGGAAGGAAACAGCAAGCTAGGATTAACCAAGCACTAGCCATGCCAGCAAGCTAGGAAGGGCCCATGCCTCACCGCCCCCTCTCGACCAGCCCTGCCTCGAAGACACTGACCAGAGCACCCAGGAACGCCGCGCCCGTGCCTCTGCCAACCATGCCAAGCATGCGCCAGAGCGCCACCCTCGACCGAAGTCCACAGACTGCGCGCCGCCCTCACCGCGTGCATACACGATCACCACCGACCCAGGAGACCGCCCATGACGCACAGCCACCGCTCGCCGTCGAAGACGCCTCCTCTGCCGCGCAGAGCGTCGCGTGTTCCATACCAGACCACACCACCCCTACAAACGCATTAAAGCCATAGAGCATCGCCAGGAGACCACCAAGCGATCGCCACCGCCGGCCATGCCTCTAGCAGCCCGTAGCCATGTCGCCATCGTCGCCCGCCCATGCCGTTCGGTCTAACCATCGAGACTATAAATAGAGGACTCCCCCGCTCGAATTCTTCACACCATTCCACTCCTCTCTCACCCAGAACCACCCCACCTTAGTCCCGGATCAAGGCGAGCCGTGCATCGCCGGAATTTCACCGGAGCCCGCCGCCTCTGGAGAAGAAGGGCGTGATCGATTTCTTCCACCCCAGGAGCTGTCGCGACCACCCCTGAGTTCGCCGTCGTCGACTTCGTCGTTCGCTCGCCTTGCCGACCCTCGCCTGCACCCCGGTGAGCCCCCGACAACCCCCACTAGCCGCGCTAGGTTTCTGTCTCGCTGGAGTTACCCAACGTCGATGATGACTCTCCGCCGTTGGATTAGAACCCAATCGAACGACTCCCATCGCTCCATACCGCTTCGCACCCCCCTGTCTCACTGACGAGTGGGGACAGCCACTTAAGCAGCCCGCAGAAGCGCTACGCTTAGCAGGCCGGCCCGTTAACTTTTCCCGCGCAGCCCAGTTATTTGAATTAAACCTTTCCCAGTTAATTTCAAACACACTTCTATACCCATTTTCAAAAATTAACCCAGGTCGATTTATTGCACCAAATTGAATGAAACTAATTTTGTTAGAAAGGTCTGGGAATGCAGAATCCAAGATCGTTGGATTCAAGTCATTTGGATCTATAGATCACCCATGGTAAAAATAACAAGGCAGAAGCTTTTCTGCATTCAAATATTTTTCAAATTTAAACCATAATAGCTTTTGAATTGATTCTAACTCTCAAAAATCACATTTAACCATACCTTTCAGAATATATAAAAACATATAGGTTTACTTACGGAAATAATGTTCAAGTAATAAAAGAATGCTACATAGGCATTTCTAGCCACTTTAATTAATTAAAATAAAATGGTGAAACCTTATTAAATTGTGACACCACTTTAAATATATCCCCATGGACTAAAATATGTGGTGATGACATGTGTCAACAGGATCCCATGTTTGGTTTGGAGAATATTAAATCTTAAGTAGTTTTGTAATGAGTAGAAGTTACTTTTCTAAAAATAAAAGGAATTAAACCAAGCCTTAATCTTGTAAGGTTAGAGATGATGTTAGATCATCTATAGGACCCTTGTGTGTGATGATTTTAAGTAGTTAAGTATTGTTTGGTGATTGTGTACCTCGTATTTAATTATAGACGCTAGTACCGACCAAGGATACGAGGAGGAAGGAGGATTCTACGAAGAAGAAGCCGAGGAGAACTTCAACCACTGCTCTACTCAAGGCAAGCTTATATTGACACTAATGCAAGCCTAATACTACTAGTTGAATGTGCAAGCTAACACTTGTAGTTATGAAAGTTGGATAACCTATGCAATGCACTAAGCATGCTTGGTTGGACATATTTGATGATACCCAAGCCTAGTTTTACTTTCAAGCTTTCTAGTTTATTTATTTATCAAAGCTATTACTTGGAGTCTACTTAAGTGACTTGTAGATTATAGAGAGATATATGTGAAGGTTGCATAAAGAGCATAAAATTTGGCCTAAGCTAGATAGTCTTGATGTCATCCTAAGGAATGAGATTGAACTTAGTTAAAACTCCACTAGTTTACCACCCCTCATTAATGTTTACCCCCACCTGTAGATGCTAGTGCTAAGCATAAAACTTGATAAACTTTAGATGGGAATACTTGGTGGAAAAATGGTTATGAAAACCTTGGAATGATGGATCATTCTATTGAAATGTTTTGGACATGTGTTTCCGAACACTTGATGATTTTGGTGATGAAAATGTTGAGGCATGAGCCTTAGCCCTTTATAAAACTGATGGTTGTGTGGATGCGATACCATTCCAATTTTATCGTACAACCACAATACCCGAAGATTGGGTAGGGCTTGACTGGAAAATTATATACCTTAGTATTAGTTCCCTCACGGCCAAGGTCTGAGCCGAGGCTACCTTGTGAAGATGGTCCTCCTTTGCAGTACCCAAGATGATAGTTGGTCATGGTTGGGAGGCCAAACTCACAGGAGAGGTGCTTATACTAGGGCGTGTAATTGAAAGGTTAGGATTGATTATCCGCATACCGAGTATGGTGAATTCAGGATTTGTTCCTGACGGATGTATCGAATGTTGTGGTGAAAGTGTACAATCTCTCAAAGTGTCAAACTATTCGAATAGCCGCGTCCGCGATTATGGACAGTTGGGGTGGCCATACTGTTCCCCCGTCAGACTTGTTCCCCAGTGAGACTTTGACTTGACCACAACAGGGTTGTGATATGAAATACCAGTTTCCATTTAGGTGTTATAAAACTTCAACTAGAATTCGTTGCTTCTAAACTTAGTAGAGATAAATCTAGCTTTTGCAAAACAACCCTAGAGCCTATTGTCCTATTATCAAAAAACCCTCTCACTTGTTAGTATTAGTTTGCGAGTACTTAAAGAGTACTCATGGCTTTGTCCCTGGCTATTCCCATGGCCAGACTATGAAGAGGAGTACCTAGAGGATGGACCCCAGGAAGGTTATGACAACTAGGATCATCTCCCATCATCAGCATTGCCCGTGACCCCGAAGATGGAGCTTCGCCTACACTACCGTTATTATTACGTATTCCGCTGCTTGATGTTGTATTAAGAACTGGATCATGAGATCCCTATTTGTGTAAGAACTTATATATGGTTGTAATGGATGATGTACTATGGTATCCAATTCTGTTATGTCTCACAAAAATGGTAATCCAAGTTTGAAATGCCAGAACTTATATACGGTTGTAATGGATTGCGATGTATGGCATAACAGGCATCTGGGATTTAAAAATTTGGGTGTTGACAGCTCAAGTTTGAAATGCCAGAACATTTGAGAATATGACAGATGAGCCAAGACAATCTCTTTTGTAAAATTGCTTTTGTCAACTAGTGTTGAGATAAGAAGTATATCACCCAATACACAATCAGTTGCATGAACACAAACAAACAAGTAGGCAAGCATTGCAACAAGTAATAAGAAAAAGTTTTTGTTTCCCCTGATTTTTGCCTTTTGGTCAACCATTCAGGTTTGCTGAAATTGGGCTGTTACAGACATTTCCCCCTTAAAATAATCTCGTCCTGAGATTAGGGAGGAGTATGGTTGGGTGATAACATCCGCTTAACAATTTCAGCGATGGAATTTATTAGGTGCTAACATATTTTACAACAAACAGGCGTGGTTGGCTATGGATCGGAGCTAAGTCGCTTCAGATTGGGTGGTTTAGATTAAACGAGTGGAAAAGATGCAGTGTTTTCCCCTTAGGACGATTCCAAGTAGGTTTAGCATGGACAGGGTCCTTCTTTTTTGTGGCGAGACGCCGAGTTAAGCCTTCTTCATTCCATCGCCACGATAGTTAGCTTTTCTATCTTCAAGGTCTTGAATCGCCAGGAGTGTTGGCTGGACGGTCGACCTTGAAGTGGAGGAGTTTCCTGAAGTATCTTCTGATTTAGGAGAAGGGTAGATTGTTGTCCTTCTATGGGGTCCATGCATCTTGATTTAAGGGAGGGTCATCTCTTGACGATGATTAGAGGTCGAGTCTCTCGGGGTGATTCGGGTTTCGTGGGAAAGACCCAGTCTTTCCCCCTTAGAACGAGACTAAGGGTACTTGGTGTTGTCGCGGACCTTCTATATTTGAGTCATATGATGATACTGGGGGATGGCGTTGCACCTTTCGCTGGGGTGGTTATCTGCGGTCGACCTTGTATAAGTCACTTCGTGAGAGACATCGATGCCACTTCATGAAGTAGTAGTCGTAGCAGGAGAGGCGTTTAACTAACTTCCGGTTAGTTAGTTCTGAGCTAGTTAGGGGTCCAATAGGTTGAGGGTTGACGTTGGATGTTGGCGGTTATGGAACACGGTCATTGGAAATGAGGTTGTTCCGGGTTTGGTCTGATGCAACGTCGTGGGTCAAACATGAATGAGGGGACCTCAGACCCGCATACTAGCATGCTAAGTTCCTGCATCTTGACATCGTCCTTGGGTGGGTATCAACTTTGGTTACTGTAGTTCCTCGGGGTTAGCAGAGTCGGCGGTCTTTTAAGGGAGTGGTTAGCGGAGATGGAAGAGAATGGACTTTGTGACATCTTGGGAGGAACTCGATGCTTTGGGTTTCTTTATTCTCCTTGGAGGGTAGTATTGACGGCGTCAAGCAGTCTTGTCATATTAAATTCTAAACGTCTCGGTGGTTGAGAGGATGGAGCAGACTTCTGAAGATTATTGATGATGTATGTGTTTTGTTCCCCTTACGACTCTCGAGGTGGTGTTTGGAGCAAGTGCTTGTATTGAAGATCTTCCTGTATTATCTTGTCGTAAGCGGTCTTCTTGATTTGAGTGGAAAGACGGATTCTTTCCACCTTAGAGATTTACTTGAGGTCATCGAGGTTGGGGTAGAATCATCGTCTTGGAGCAAAGGCATGACGCTTGGGTTGAGGTCTTCAAGTGATGCCTTATTGGGACTACCTTGATAAGGTGATTACCTAACAATGTCGTAAGGGTTAACTCGAGGTAGATTTAGTAGTTAGCGATGCTTCTTCTTGGTCCTTTTTCTAGGTGGAGGCAGGTTAGCGTTAGAGGGGTGGTCTTAACTCAAACTCTTTGTGTTGCTTTGGGCCGATGACGGAGTAGACTCGTTGTCTTCAGGAATCCTTCTCTTCATGATTCTTGGGGGCGTTTGTGTTATCGCGAGGACTTCCCTTTGACTCGGTGGATGGTTGACTAGGGTCGTTTCCCTTTTTGGGCGATCGGAACTAGGGCAGGGTAGGAGTTGTCGGGGATTTTCTTTATGTGCCCATCCTGCTCAGGAGAGGTTTCTAGTTATGGGTGTACGAAGTTTAGTGTCAGGATACACCATCCAGGTGGTCATACAATAGGATCGAGGGATCCGAGGCAGACAAGCAACACACTTCAAGCATCATACATGCACATGACAAGCAAACATGGCGTACCATAGGTACTAAGGGGGGACTACATGCCATAAGGGGAATCCTATATTCGGGATGCTTATCCTAAGTATGGATGTTACGGGGGCCTTAACTTTTCTCTTGCTATTTGTTCTCGTCAGTGTCATACTTGATCGATTTGGGGGCAATGAAGGACTCCGTTGGTAGGGCGATCTTGTAGTTTCTTTCGTCATTGTTAGATCCTTTGGTTTGCATGTCTTGTTATCTCTTCATCTCGGGATCTCCGTCATCCCGACTTCCAAGTCGGACTTGTTTTTGAAAACGGATCATTTGAATGTAGACGAGATAAAGATAAAGCGATTTTCAAATTAGTTGAAGTCAAAGAGGATAAGATAAAAAGTCTTTTGAAACCCTTATGAGAAAATAGTTTTCCAAATCCGGTTTTTTTCGGAAATAGGGGTCGTCCTGTCTAACGTCCATGCTAGCTAAGGTCTCCAACAGTCAGGATGGCTCTGATATCAAGTCTGTGGAACCCCGGATTTGCGGTCCGAGAATACCCGTTATGCATACAATTCACGTTCCAATGATCAGTGAGCCGTGAGCATACCCGACCAGTATCATTACAACATCCAGAAAGTAACGATTACAGAACATACAAAGTGGTCGTTATGGCGACTACAACACAAATAGCAGAAGTCTTCAAGCGCAAAGCCCATGTCATGCCTTAACCTACAAGCAACAGACTGGGAAGACATCCTAGCTCGCATCGACGTCAGCAACTCCATCATTCCTCTTGCTTCCAAAAAGTCTGGCCAAGTAAATAGCCAGGGACAATGCTGGTGAGTACTTCGAATGTACTCCTAAACCACCTTAAGAGAACCATAATAATTGATATGCAATATGGACGTAGTAGGATGGCTCTATGAGAGGTCCTTTTATAAACAAGGTTCTCTTGTAGATATAGCATATCTCTATATCTTTGTTGAAAAACTTTTGTAAACAGTTTGGAAACCTTTTTGAAAAGTTTTAATAAAACACTAGGATTGGGTCACCCATTTTTTTCCTTCGGGTCATCTCATGACCAAAATACTTCCTCCTTTTCCTGACCATCTCATGGTAAAAAACAGTTCCAAACCAATTCCTTTCCTGAGTCCTTTTTGAAATCAAAACCAGCACCTCTCTACAGCAGCCTTTCCAACTCTCCATGACCGTGGAAATGGCTATTCGAATAGATTTACACTTTGTAGAGGTTGTACACTTTACCCACACCATCTGATTACCCATCCCTGATCTACACCGATCGTGGGTCGAATAACCAGCCAGGACCTTTCGGATGCCCTCTCTGATACATGTGTGTACCCTATGAGGATAATCCCCTCAAAACCGGGATGCCATATATAGTCTCAATCCAACCACATCGCGTTTTGCACCTCGACTGGTGTGCGCTTTCAATGATGGGCTCATAGTATCGTCTGGCCCTCCATAGACATTATGTACCTTCCCCAGGCCGATGTTTCACATGGGGCTTTACAGGTGAAGGCCCAGCCTCCGGGGATTTGTCCTCCCCCGTAGTAGTGCGAGGCACCTATACCTAATTAGACAAACTTCCAGCCCAGCCCCGTCCCATTCCAGAGTAATATGGTTGAACGGGTTCATTGTTCAAGCAAAACTGCAAAGAATCGGGTGTGTTTTCATAAAAATTTTCCTCATTCTCTCGTCCAACCCTTTTTGTAAAACAAAAACCTTTTTCATTTTCAACTTCACTTGTTAGGCCAAGCCTCACCAAGGTTTTCTCATAAAACATTTATGTAAGCTTTTCTGGGGTCTTCCCATCCTATACTTTTGCTTCACCAAAACAGGGTCTCCAAGGGGATATGGCATTACGAAACCATCCACAATACTTGGGAAAGTAGGTGTCATCAAAGGGGTTGCACTTAGTAGTGCAAATCTAATTAGTTGGAGGAGCCAATCCACTAACAGACATAAAATCATCATAAGTGAAACAATGCAGTTTCATAAACTCTAGATAAAACATGCAAAAGTTAAACAACATGACATGGGCTTATGAGCAAGAAGGTGTCTTGCCTGCGACCAGCGATACGTCCCTTGACTTCTTTAGAAAACAAGAATACCAAATACAATAATAATCAGAAACACCCGATGCTTCCTTCTGATCGGCATCACGCAATTTAACTATCGTCGTTGTCGAACATACATGCAAACAAACAACACCACCATCAATACATTCCATACAAAAACATATCCATATATCAAGCAATTGACAAAACAAGTTTATATATCAGTATGGATTGGGGATTTGGTTGGGGGATACAAAGGAAATGTTTTGGTTGCATTGGTGGATTTTCTATTTAAGATTTATAGTCAAAAACTAGCTAGATAAGGGGTTTTAGAACAAGGATAAGTCCTTCATGATAAAGTTGTGCACAAATGATGTCATTAGATAGATATTGATAAAATGAAGACAACACAAGTGGTTTTACTATTTTATCAATTACCATCGATTTATATTGGATTTTATAGTAAATAAATCTCTAGTTTGAGGAAATAATTTAGAAGAACTTTTTTGGAGCTCCAAAAATAATTTCTTTGGGTTATTAGATATTATTTGATGGACTGATTCACTGAGAGTTGGAATCAACACAAAATAATTTCTATAATGCCCTTACGAAAATCCCAAAGGCAGTACTGGATGGTTTTTGTCATTTTCACCGGATTAAATCTATAGAAGATTGTGGTATGATTACAAAGACACAAGTTAGGTAGTTGTACTACCTTTCTATAGAAATTTTAATCACCCATTTTGGGTTCACAGAACTCCTATGGTGGATTTATTAGTGAAATAACCATGCACAAAAGTTATTAATTCACAAAAATTCAAAGAAGCCTCAATAAAAATTGGACTCCTAGGTTTTGAGGGATATGGTTATGTATGTCTAATGAGAGTTGGAATTAGGTAAATACCTCTTTTGGTTTGACCTAGAGAAATTCCTAAGTGCAGGACATGGATGTTTTTGTCATTTTTGCTAGAGTCAAATTATAGTTCAACAAGGCATGGGACAAGGGCCCAAAAATGGGTAATTCAATTACCTATCAAAAGAAACTTGATTCATCCCAATTGGATAACTAAACTTCCTAGGGGTTTTATTCAATATTTTAGATACATGCTAGTAGAATAAAGGCCACTAAATAATGATAAATAATTTTGGCCAAGGACTTGTCCTGCATGTTGCATGGAACATTCAGGAACATAGTAAATTTTAGATCTGGAGGATCTAGTCTATTTTCCATTTTTATTTTGATTTAAACCAAAATTGCATGCATTCAGATCTGGGAGAAAAATTAAAGGTTTAAAAGAAAACGGGACAGATCTGAAAAGCCAACGGGCTAGCGTCGATGGGCCATCCCATCCGGGCTCGCGGCATGCGGTTGAGGCGGAAGGCTGCCGCGCGGTAGGACCTGCCGGTCAGCTTCTCATAGAGGCAAAGGGGTACGGGACAGAGGGAGCCGCTTGATTAGATCGAGATCGACGGCTCCCGGCCATCTTCCACCTTGCGGCGAGGGCACCGGGACCGAAACCCTAGGCGGGACGAGGGAGGCCGGGGGTGCTCACCAGAGGGCTCAGGAGGGGTCGGCAATGGCACAGGGCGACACGATGGTCGACGGCGAGCCCAGGGAGGGGCGATATAGTGGGTTTTCACCTAGGAGGGCATATGCCGCGATGGTGGCCGAGAGTGCTTCACCAGAGCACCGATGGCGGCTACACTAGAGGCATTCCTGTAGTGAAAGGGAGGCATGGTTAGGTTCAGAATGGAATGGGGAGCTGGGCTAGGTGACATGTAGAGGATGAAAGAGGAGGGACGAGGGTTTGTAATGTCCTATGGACTTATACTCCGAAGTGAGGGGTCTATGGTTGACAATGTGTAGGAGGGAAAGAGAGAGGAGGGGAGGGCCAGCCATTTGGCAGCAAGGGTGGTGGAGATGGGTGTGTGGGGCCATGCATTTGACCAAAGAAGACAGGGGAGGGATGGAGTGGAGATATTTTCATATTTTGTACTAACAAGTCCTCTCTCTCATCCAAGCACTAGTTACAAGAGAGGGATGTGCTACAGTAGATTGGCTATAGTGCATGACCAGGAGGGAGTGGGGTTATGCTGTGCAAGCTCGGCTTGATCAAGTTGATGTGAGTTTGGTTGGTTTTGATTTGAGCAAAGCTAGATTGGCAAAAGTGATCCAAACAATTGTTGTGAAGGAAGTTTGAAAATTTGCATTGAGGAATGTGGGGAAATGGTACTGGTAGATAGATGATGTCAATTCATCTCATCAGGATTTATTTGGGATTTTTCAAATGATTATTGGTACTCTTAAGATCATTTATTCAAATAGGGCAGAAATGGTTTCTAGGAACTTAAGTGCTATTTTTTACATTGGGAAAGGTTGGTTTTTTATGTGATAGGATCCTAAATACCATAATGCAAATTGGAGAATTTTAATGGAATTTATTTGGATACAAAATTATTTTTAAGCAATTAATTATTTTTTCTGCCATTTGAGAAAAAGGACAAAAATAAATAATAAGGAATCTCAAAGATATTTATTTTTTATATGGGAAGGCGGGGTATGAGGTATAGAACTCAAATGTGCATTGATTTGGCAGAGTGGTTTGGAGAAAAACAAACTTGCCATTAGAGACAAGATTTTGAGAATTTTGCAAGATAAAAAATTTAAATAGTTTGAGGATCGAAATAATTGTGGGAATTATTTGGGGATGGTTATATTCAAGGTAGATGTTGTAGACTCGGTTTATACCTCAATGCCTTCTTGGTTTTTGAAGAATTGTGGTGAAAAAGGATGGAAACTAGATGTGGGAGAATCTAGGGTTTTGATATTTTTATGCCACCTAAACATGGTTTGATTAGGGAGCTCAAAGCTGACCTTGGTGAAAGGGATAGATGGATAGCTAGAACAAGTTATATAGATGATCATGGTATCAAGAGTGGATTTGTTGTATTTGAGGTGGTTTAGGAGTGATGGAAAATTTTGTTGAAAATAAGGCTATCATAACAGAGTTGTCCCGATGCCTCCTAAACCATGTGGGTTTAAGAAACACAAAGCTCCAATGGAAAGAAGTGAAGTGGGGGTTTATAGGCCATGATTAGTAGTTCATAATTATGCAAAGAGTTGGTAAAGGGGAGGTGGCATAAATATGTGAGCTTCTGCCAAAGTAGGCAAGATGATAAGATTTGCCGAAAATATTATTATCTTGACTACAAGACCATCATGGCTGAGTTGGATCCAGAAAGGTGAATCCAAGGGTAAGAGTGGGATTTGATAGTACTAATTATGTACTACAAGATGGTTCAAGTACCTTCTCAATAATTCACACAGATTCGAAAAGTTAGAGCTCCAAAGATTGAATGTAGATAAGAATTTCAGATTTAACCATTTTGGCAGATTTAGGGTTTTAGACAAGAGTACAAGTGTAGGTGATTCTCAGGGAATGCTAGGTTCCAAACTCTTGATCAAGGAGATGATGTTGAAGTGTGAAATAAGTAGATAGGATCCATGCATAGATTGGGTCTTCACTGAGTATGAAACTATCAAAAGGGATTATCCTTGGATTGATATGATTAGGAGGGCAGATGATCAATTTAGTGGCTTAGGATAGATCCAGATTAGGATGCTTGGTTTGAGATTGATAATCACAAACATATATTTGGTTCCTGAGGGATGAGCTACTAGATTATCTCACTCTAGTTCCTAATCAAACAAGGCAATCAGCAGATCAAGGCAATTCATCTTATCCAATTTGTCAAACTACTACCAAAGCCATCCTCAAGCTTATCTTGAGGTAAGCATGAGTATTTTGAAGAGGTTTTTCCTTGAAGTAAGATAAGTACCTCTTGGTATTTCTACTAAGCTTAGAGTGAGAAAGGATATAGGGAAGGATTTTGGAAAAACCTAGGGGTGAGAGTAGTTGAGTGTTCTGTCTTGAAAACATAACGAGATTATACTATAATTCCATTGTTTTGTTAGAGGGAGACTCATAAGGTATTTTTGTTTTTATCAAGATCATCTTGGATCAAGTTTGAAATGCCAGAACATTTGAGAATATTAAAGATGAGCCTAGACAATCTCTTTTGTAAATTATCTTTTGTCAACTAGTGTTGAGATAAGAAGTATATCACCCAATACACAATCAGTTGCATGAACACAAACAAACAAGTAGGCAAGCATTGCAACAAGTAATAAGATTAAGTTTTTGTTCCCCCTGATATTTTCCTTTTGGTAAACCATTTAGGGTTGCTAAAATTGGGCTGTTACACCTATTTCATTGAAAACGGTTTTCATATACATTTTATATTGTGTTTTCGATGTCGGAGGTTTTATCGGCTTGTCTTTTATAGATAGGTTAAACTTTTAATAATTTGGTTCTATCCTACCTTAATGGACTATGATGGTTCCCTGATTAATCTTGTAGATATTATTTTCATCTTCGAAACGAGCCCAATATCATCAAAATCGGAGTCTGGATCCAAAAGTTATGGTCGTTTTGGTGTTGATGTTTCTGTCAGTTTTCACCGGGGTGGAGACTCCGGTCTCGAGGTAGCGGAATCTACGGCCCGGGCAGAATTTCCAACCCGAAAAGTATCTGAACAGACACCAGGAGCTTGCAGCTCTGTCTCCCCTCCACCTAGATGTTCTAGGGCCGAAGACTCCAGGGTTTGGACCCAGAAACTTCGGGTTAAGTGCCCACTAATGGCTCTATTTCATGGGGGACCTATAAAAGGCTCCCTTCTTTCTACTTGGGCTTTTTTTCTTGCTCTCCCTTTCTCCTCCATTATTTCTACCTTTTAGAGCTTGCACATACTCTCAGTCCCTCCCAAGTTTTTCGTATCTTTTTGGGGGATTTGAAAGAGGAGATGTATATCTACAACTCCCACCAATCCATCTCTCCTCTATGTGAGGGGAAAATCATGGGATCTAGATATTGGGGTTTATTTTGTGGATTTCCTCTTGTGTTCTTCCTCTCTTATTCCCCCAATAATTTTTTTAGATTTGGTGGAATTTGAGAGTGAAGGACTTGTCATTGCATTTGGTGCATCGGTTTGAGTTCTCCTCGGAGGATTTGGTTGGTGAAATAAAGAAGCTTGTTTCTCTTGGGTTCTCGGAACCCTAGATGATTGTGTGGCCTTTGGGGTGAGTTCTTGGGGCATCCAATTAAGTTGTCGATCCCTCCTCAAGTTAGTGGCTTGGGTGGTGATTATTGGGATCCTCGAATTAAGTTGTGGAGATTGCCCCAATCTTGTCTGTGTTTTGCAACCGCCCTCAAGTGTCCCATAGTGGATTGGGTGCTTGTCGTGCGGCGGTTGCTTGGGAAATAGGGTGAGGCCTCTGGTGGCGTTGGTGGTCTTAGTACCGCCCACCATCCAACGAGACGTACTCCATTTTAGGGAGGAACTCGGTAAACCATCGTCGTCTCCGCGTGCCTCGTTTATATCTATACCCGAGCTCTTTACTTATGCACTTCACATTTTTATAGACTTCCTACTTGAAGTAATCTATATTTCTATATCTTTGTTTGTTTCTAACATTGGATTTGTGCTTGAGTTGTTGGTGCACATTGGAGAACCATAGTATATATAGGATTTGTGCTTGACAAAATAAAATGCTAGTTTTATTCCGCCTTTGTTAAGCCCATCTCGTAAAAGTTTCTAACCGCCTATTCACCGCCCTCTAGGCGGCATCCTTGATCTTTCGCTCTTCATAATACTCACATTCGATTGTTTTCAAATATGGCCAAATTTGCAGCATGCAAATTCTTGGATATGGTATCTTCATCCACGTAAATTATGATGCACATATGGCCATGACCTTGGTCATTCGGGTCGAAATCTAAAAATACTCATACTCGTTGACAACTAATCTTATATTCGTTAAGATTTTACAACATACTTTTAGGTTAAAAGTTTTCACGGGAAGTGTGAGTACATTTTATATCAAGGTCCTAAAAAGGGAAAATTACATCAAGGTCCATACATTTACCACAAAGGGACCTAAAAAGGGGATATTACACCGCCTTCAAGTCGTCCTCGCATCTTTACTCTCACATAGAACCGCCTTGTGTCAGAAACTCATCGCATCTTTACACTCACATTGCACCGCCTTCAAGTCGTCCTCTTCGCCGCCTCCTCTATGCTCTCGGTCCCTTCTTCCTCCTAGTTTTTTTTCAAGAAGGGAAACTCCTAGTGGCAATATTGTTTACCATGACAATATTTTACCACCACATAATTTAAGGTTAAAATTTCAGACGGGCGGTTGGAGTACATTTACCACAAAGGGACCTAAAAAGAGAAAATTACATCGAGGACCATACATTTAGCACAAAGGACCCTAAAATAATTAAGCAAGGAAAGTAGTCAGGTTCGGATCCTCGAGAGAGCAGCTGATCGAGCTATACTATTCATACTACTTCCTCTTTCGATTGTTTTCAAAATATGTCCAGATTTGACAACTAAGCTTAAATTTGTTTAAATTTTATCACTTACTTTTAAGTTAAAATTTAACATGGGCGATGGGAGTACATTTTACACCAAGGACCTAAAACAGGGAAAATTACATCGAGGTCCATATATATCTAGCACCAGGCACCATAAAATAACACAAGGACGACATTCGAGTCGGCTCCTTCTTGAGAAACCACCTCATCAAGCCATACTCTTCATACTACTTCCTATTTGATTATTTTCAAAATATGGCCAAATTTTACATGGGCGGTGGGAGTACATTTTACACCAACAACCTAAAAAAGGGAAAATTAAATCGAGGTCCATACATTTAAACATATGTCCCTTAAAAGGGAAAATTACACCAAGGTCCATATACATCTAGCACGAAGAACCATAAAGTTAACCAAGGAAACCAGTCAGGTCGGCTCCTTCACGAGAAAGCACCTCATCGAGTCATACTCTTCATACTACTTACTCTTCTATTATTTTCAAAATATGGCAAAAATCGGCGGCATGCAAATTCTAGGATATGGGATAATCATTGATAGAAAATATGATTTACATATGGCCATGACATTGGTCGTTCGTCTTGAAATCTAGAAAATATAGGTTTGCTGAAATTGGGTTGTTACAGACATTTCCCCCTTAAAATAATCCCGTCCCGAGATTAGGGAGGAGTATGGTTGGGTGATAACATCCGCTTAACAATTTCAGCGGTGGAAATTATTAGGTGCTAACAGGTTTTACAGCAAACAGGCGTGGTTGGCTATGGATCGGAGCTAAGTCGCTTCAGATTGCGTGGTTTAGATTAAACGAGTGTAAAAGATGCAGTGTTTTCCCCTTAGGACGATTCCAAGTAGGTTTAGCATGGACAGGGTCCTTCTTTTTTGTGGCGAGACGCCGAGTTAAGCCTTCTTCATTCCATCGCCACGATAGTTAGCTTTTCTATCTTCAAGGAGTGCTGGCTGGACGGTCGACCTTGAAGTGGAGGAGTTTCCTGAAGTATCTTCTGATTTAGGAGAAGGGCAGATTGTTGTCCTTCTATGGGGGTCCATGGATCTTGATTTAAGGGAGGGTCATCTCTTGACGATGATTAGAGGCCGAGTCTCTCGGGATGAATCATGTTTCGCGAGAAAGACCCAGTCTTTCCTCCTTAGAACGAGACTAAGGGTACTTGGTGGAGTCGCAGACCTTCTATATTTGAGTCATATGATGATGCTGGGGGATGGCGTTGCACCTTTCGCTGGGGGTGGTTATCTGCGGTCGACCTTGTATAAGTCACTTCGTGAGAGACATCGATGCCACTTCATGAAGTAGTAGTCGTAGCAGGAGAGGCGTTTAACTAACTTCCGGTTAGTTAGTTCTGAGCTAGTTAGGGGACCAATAGGTTGAGGGTTGACGTTGGATGTTGGCGGTTATGGAACGCGGTCATTGGAAATGAGGTTGTTCTGGGTTTGGTCTGATGCAACATCGTGGGTCAAACATGAAGGAGGGGACCTCAGACCCGCATACTAGCACGCTAAGTTCCTGCATCTTGACACCGTCCTTGGGTGGGTATAAACTTTGGTTACTATAGTTCCTCGGGGTTAGCAGAGTCGGCTCTCTTTTAAGGGAGTGGTTAGCGGAGATGGAAGAGAATGGACTTGGTGACATCTTGGGAGGAACTCGATGCTTCGGGTTTCTTTATTCTCCTTGGAGGGTAGTATTGACGGCGTCAGGCAGTCTTGTCATATTAAATTCTAAACGTCTTGGTGGTTGGGATGATGGAGCAGACTTCTGAAGATTATTGATGATGTGTGTGTTTTGTTCCCCTGACGACTCTCGAGGTGGTGTTTGGAGCAAGTGCTTGGATTGAAGATCTTCCTATATTATCTTGTAGTAAGCGGTCTTCTTGATTTGAGTGGAAAGACGGAGTCTTTCCACCTTAGAGATTTACTTGAGGTCATCGAGGTTGGGGTAGAATCATCGTCTTGGAGCAAAGGCATGACGCTTGGGTTGAGGTCTTAGAGTGACGCCTTATTGCGACTGCCTTGATAAGGTGATTACCTAACGATGTACTGCAAGATGGTTCAATTACATTATCAAGAATTCATATAGGCTAGAATAGGTGGAGTACCAAAGATTGAATCTAGATAAGAATTCCAGACTTAGCCATTTTGGCAATTTAGGGTTTTAGACTAGGTTACAAGGGGGAAACAAATTGAGAGAGCGGCAATTGTTTATCCTTCCCATCCAGTGGCTGATGTTGATGTATAAAATAAATAAAGGGAATCCATGCTTGGATTGGGTCTTCATTGAGTAGGAAACTATCAAAAGGAATTATATCTGGATTGATCTGATTATGAGGGGAGATGGTCACCTTAGTGGCTTAGGATAGATACTGATTTGGATGCTTTGCTTCATGTTGGCGATCACAAACATAGATTGGGTCCTAACGGATGAGCTATTAGATTAGTTCACTCTAGTCCCTAAGCAAACAAGGCAATTAGAAGATCAAGGCAATTCATCAGACAAAAGATCAAGGCAACTCATCTTATCAAACTTGTCAAACTACTACTAAAGTCACCTCTAGATTTAGGTAGGCATGGGTGTTTGGAAAAAGTGGTGATTTGAAGTAGGATATGGTCCTCTTGGTATTTCTACCAAGATTAGAGTAAAAAGGTTTTATGAAAGTTTTGGAAAAACCTAGGGATAATGGTAGTTGAAGCTCTGTCTTGAAAACATAAGGAGATTATAGTATAGTTCTCCATAGTTTGGTTAGAGGGAAACTAATAAAGTATTTTTTTTATCAAAATCATCTTGGCTCTATTTTGAAATGCCAGAACATTTGAGAATATGAAAGATTAGGCAAGACATCTCTTTTGTAAAATAGCTTTTGTCAACTAGTGTTTGAGATAAGAAGTATATATCACTTAATACACAATCAGTTGCATGATCACAAGCAAGCAAGCAAACATTGCAGCACTTAATAAGAAAAAGTTTTTGTTCCCCCTATTTTTTTATTTTTTGACAAAAGATCAGGGTTGCTGAAATCCGGTTGTTACAATCTGCCCCCTCTCCGACATCTTCCGCTCCTTGGTGAGCCTTCCCGCATCCTCCTGACCGCCCCATAGGGTTTCTGCTCGCCACCGCTCGTCGGGTGAAGGACGACGACCGCCCGCCATTGATCCCCCTCCTAATCTAACAGCCCTAGCGCCTCGTACCCCTTCGGCCTTCCCAGGCCGTGGCTTGCTGCGTGATGCCCACACGCGCCAACCCGCGATCTAGGCCATTTGGCGCCGCACGACCTAGTAATCCCGTTTCCCCTCTATTTCGAGCCTGCGGGACAAAGTTCCTTTTCTTTTTTAATTTATTCCAGATCTATTAAATAGATGCTTAGTTTTAATTCAAATAAAAATGAAAACCAACATATTATGCCCAGATCTAAATTTTACTAGGTCCCAACATGTCTTCCCTAACATGTAGAACATACCACTTGACCATATGTTCTTTCATTATTTTCTGATTTTTATATTGTCATGAAGTATATAAATCACACATTAATTCCTACAGCTAGTTTAACAACCACAAATGAAATTAATCATGTTTGTACTGCATGTTATTATTCATACCTTACATGTCACACTAGTCCCATATTAAATTTATACCTATATCGCCCTTGGTAAAAATAACAAAAAATAGTCCTATTCCGACTCTAGGAAATTCTCCAGAACAAACCAAAAGGCGTATTGACCTAATTCCAACTCCTAGAGCACATTCATACCCATATCCTTTGAACTCCTAGAGATCATCATTTTTTAAGCCTTGATTGAATTTTGGTGAATTAAACTCTTCTATGCATGGTTTATTCACTAATAAAATCACCTCCGAAGTTCAGTTTATCCAAACAGGGTGATTCCAATTTCTATAGAAGGGTATTCAATATACCTACCATGTGTCCCTGGAATCATACCAAAACCATCTGTATATTAAATTTGGTGAAAAAGATAATAACCTTTAGAACTAACTTTAGGAAATTCCCGAGGTCATTCTAGTAATAAAATTGAAGTGATTCCAACTCTTAGTGAATCATTCCAGCAAACTCTAGTAGACCATCCAAGGAAATAATTTTTGGACTTACATAACATTTCTGGTGAATTATTTCTTAAAACTAGAGCTTTTATCACTAGGAAATTCATAGTAAATCAAACAAAATTGATAAAATAGTGAAACCACTTTTGTTGGTTTCATTTTGTGAAAACATATATGATGTTATCCTTTTTGTACAATGGTATCACATAGACTATGGTCTGGGTCCAAAGCCCCTCTCCTATGTAGTTTCCCGACTATAAATCATAAGGGATCTTCGTCCAATGCCTTCAAATCATTTACCCATATCATCAACCCAATCATCCAGCACTCTACTATTTTATATCAAGTTATTATATTTTGTTTGGTATATGTATTTATGCTTGTATGTCTTGTATTGATTGGTGCTTTGCTTGCATGCATGTTTGCTCGATAACGACAATAGTTGCGTTTGTGTGACGCCTAGAAGAAGGAAGCATCATATTATTATTATATATTTGGGTATTCTAGGTATTCTGGTATTCTAAAGAAGTCACGGGACAACTCTCTAGTCACAGGCAATCTATCTTCTTGTTCATAATCCCCTTTCCTACTATTTTGCTTATGCATGTTTTATCTACTTGCTTATGAAAATTGCATGGCTTTATTTATAGTATGCTTTATACGTGGTAATGTTGGGATCCTTGATGACCCACAAGTATAGGGGGTGTATCGTAGTACTTTCGATAAATAGGAGTGTCGATCCCAACAAGGAGCAGAAGGTGTTGACTAGTGGTATGGAGCAGGAAATCTTTGTAAATACTTAGCAAACGCATTTTTAGGGTTTTTATCATAAAGCAAAGAAATAAAGTGCAAGTAAATAAAATAGCGAACAATTGCAGGAAGTGGCCCAATACTTTCTTAGCAAAGGACAAGCCGGTGGAAATACTAATGAGGACCAAACGTTCTCGAGGACACATGGGAATATTGTCAAGTGCTTTCGCTTTATATAGCTGAGTAGTCTTCTTTGGTTTTATAATTGTTGTGTGGGTGAACCTATGCTAATGTACCGACCTTACTTGGACTAATACATAATTGTGATTAAACCCCTTGCGAGAATCGGAAACTAAAAGAAACAAATTAATGTATAAACCTAACAACAACCT
Source organism: Avena insularis (assembly GCA_023614405.1). Lineage (NCBI taxonomy): Eukaryota > Viridiplantae > Streptophyta > Magnoliopsida > Poales > Poaceae > Avena > Avena insularis. The sequence goes on along the minus strand of CM042685.1, from coordinate 87,044,330 downwards.
TAAACTCTAATATCCTACACTCCCTTGTGCAATGGTTTCCTAACGGGGGTTCAGGTTTCTATCACTGCGGCAACCCCACAATTAGTAGATAAATACACAATGCATTCCCCTAGGCCCATAAATTGTGAAGTATCATGTAGTCGATGTTCACATGAAACCACTAGAAGAATAGAACCACAACTTAAATACTAAACCATTGAATAATATCCCAACACAAATCCACTACTAACAACATGACTTCTCCCATGTCCTCGAGAACTAAACGAAGTACTCACTAGACATCATATGGATCAAGATAAAAGATGATCTGGTGATGAATAACAATCTGAACAAAAACAATAATCCAGTGGTTCCACTCACAAGCATCAACTACAATAGTAATCAATACCGGGAAAGTTTCCCCTAAGAACTATGCAAGATTCAACTCAATTGTTACAGCAGGATGGAGTGGTGATGATGGTGCTGGTGGAGATGATGGTGTGGGTGATGATGATGATGATACCGATGAAGTCTAGCTTGATGATGGTGTTGATGGCGACGATCTCCCCTCTCCGGGAAGGAATTTCCCGGCAGAAATCTGTCTCCCGGAGAGCTCTTTCTCTCTCGGTGTTTCCCGCCTTGCAGAGACGGTGGAATCTTTCTATGGTCGCTCCCTCGTGTATTAGGGTTTCGAGGAGAAGATATAGGCGAGAGGCAGGAGCCAGAGGTGGGCAAGGTGGGCCACACCCCCTGTAGGCACGGCCTAGGTGTGGCCCGCGCCTGGGGGGTGTGGGCCCCCTATGGCCCATCTCCGCCTCCCCTTGTGGCATTCTTCGTCTTCTGGGAAAATAGGAATTTCCATAGTTTTTCTGGTATTTTTCTGATCTTTGCAAAATTGCATCAAAACACCGCTTTTTCCATCAGAATCCTGACTCCAGCAGTTCATACTCCAAGAATCATCCAACATGCAAAAACAAATGAAAACACATAAGTAACACATATTAATATGAAATATATCAATGAATAGAGGCAAATTATGATATAGAATGGTGATGGAAATTGGACATATGATTCCTCCAAATCATTACCTCTTTAGTACCACTAGGTACAACCCTTTCTGGTGACACATAGCGTTCCTTAGTATAGTAAGTGGTGAATGACACCACCCTCCATCGGAGACCCGATTTTAGCCAAAGTAAAGTATGGGATGGGAAGACCCTGAAAAAGGATTATAAAAATGTTTTATGATAAAACCTTGGCGAGGTTCGACCTACCAATAGAAATTTGAAAAATGAAAAAGGTTTTGTTTTACAAAAAAGTGGGACGAAGGACGGAGAAAAAAGGTTTACAACAAGGCACCCGGTTCTTTGTAGTTTTGCTAGAAAAATTAACTCGTGCAACCACATTTCAATGGAGTGGGACATGGCTGGGCTTAATGTTTGCTACACTATTGTGGGAATTCTCAAAACTACTTATAAGGGCTCAACTCCCTAAAATTTTGGGCTTGCCTTTACAAAAAGGGTCAACTGCGAGTCAGTCACCTGGAGGAAGCAGGATCACCCATGTTAGTGACTGGGCGATACTATGAGCCTCTCATTGAAAGTGCTGGCTCTCGAGGCGTTGGGATGCACTCTGGTTGGTCCATGGATCCAGACATCCCATTGTTGAGAGGAACAACTCATGTTAGGGCGCATCCTAAAGTGGTATTTGGAGGGTCTTTATGGGTTGCTCGACCCACGATCAGTGTGTATCAGGGCAGGGTACCCGTTTGGTGTGGGTAAAGTGTACAACCTCTATAGAGTGTAAATCTATTCGAATAGCCGTGTCCATGGTCTTGGACGGTTGCGAAGGTTGCTATAGAGCGATGCTAGTGGTCTTGGATGGTTGCGAAGGTTGCTATAGAGCTTGCCTCTATAGAGTGTAAATCTTATCACTTTTTCAAAAAGGATTTCATAAAATAAAGTGTGTTCTAAACCTAGTGGTCTGAAGGACACCAGAGAAGGTGATGTGATGTTGAGGAGCAAGGAGGAAGAAAATCCGGTCATTCGAGGACCGTGGAGTTGAAATATTGTACCCAATCCTAGTATTTCTAAAACTTTTCAAAAATACTTTCCAAAGGTTTTACAAAAAATTTCAACTAAACCTTGTAGATGCTACATATACAAGAGAAACTATTTTAGAAAAGAACCCCTTATGGAGCCCTCCTACTACCACATCCATATTGCATATCCTCTTTGTAATTATCGTAGGTTGGTTTGCGATTATATTCAAAGTACTCACCGGCATTCTCCCTGGCTATTTACTTGCCCAGGTTTACAAAAACAAGGAGATTGAAGGAGATGCTGACGTCTATGCGATCTAGGCCATCTTCCTAGTCATTCGCCAATAGGTTAAGGCATGACATGGGCTCCGATTGAAGAAATTCATTTCTAATATTTGTACCACCATAATGGAAATATGTATGTCTTCTACTGCGTTAATTTAAGGATGTTGTTATGATACTACAAGTTCTGCTCATGGCTCACTGATCAAGGGAACATGAATTGCAGGTATAACGGGGGATTCTAGGACCATAAATCCAGGGTCCCTCACCATTTGTGTGCATTTTGCATTCAAAAGGAAAATCCTACATAATGCACTATCCATGGGGGAGATCTCCTATATTATTTAGAACACTCATATTTATGCCTCTTGTTTTGTTCCATATCATGTTTTATGTGCTTGGAAGTTCAATCATTTTGTTTTGGTATTTTTTTCATCATGAAAAGTGTGAAGAGTTTGGTTTATTTGTTGGAACCTTGAGCTTTTTTGTAGTTGGTTTTATCTTGTTCCATGTTTCTCGATTTGACCTTTAAGAATGAGATAAATCCTTGAGAATTAGTGTTCGTGTCTATCTTTTTCTCTTTGGACTATTTCTAGTTCATTTGTTTAATTTGCGATGTTTCATGTGTTTAATTGGTTCTTTGATACAATTTACACCATTTGTCATGTCACACACTTGTATGTGCCATCTGGGTTTACTTGATATTTTTGTTCAAATTGTATCACCTTTTTGGTTCTTTAAAGTCTTTTGCATGCGTATTTAGTACTTGTTTATATCATGGCATGCTTGCTTTCTTTGATCCAATATATAGGGGAAACTCCACCAAATCCCATCGTCTAAGTTGTGCATGAAATTCAATTTCATATCAATATGCACATAATTATGTGGAGTCTCTCCTATGTATTCTCTAACTTATTTGGACCCAATTTGTTTGGGGTTCTTTTTGTACATAATGTGTTTTAGTTACATTGGAGATATATTTGATGCTTGTCTCTCAATTTTGAAGAAGTGGTGCATGCATTAAAATTGGAGGCAAGATATAAGATGATCGATGAACTCATATCTACTACATCCTATCAATGATATCTCGGTAACAAGTATCTCTCTCTCATGCTCATATATCTTGCTTCCAACCGTTCTTGGGTTGCCTTCTAGCATGAATTCTTGTATTTGCATTGGTTGTGGTTCTAGCTTTGTTTTTAAAGATAACTCCCTAATGAAAATATATGTAAGTTGAGATGAGTGCATATAATTGTTACTATCAAAAATCATACATATGATTCACCAATACCAAATATGTAAATCTAGCAATTTTATTGCCTATATTTTCATGACCTTCTCTCATGTGCAATAGTGATGTTTTGCTAGTTGATTTTTCCTTTGGGATACTCGTTGCTTTTCTCCACATATTCCAACTATCTCCTTTTCCCTTCTTTATGGTTGTAATGTATGTGGTCTGATGGTGTTTGAAGCTCATTAGTGAAAAATAAGATAAAATTCTTCCTTTGGCAATGCTTTCAAGCAAAAATCTTATTGGTATATGTTATTACTTCATTTTGTTTTCCATGTTATTTCTTGTATATCTTCTTTGTGCATGCTTGTTTCCTTGTGGGAATATTTCTTTGTGATGTTTTCCACTTAGAAACCTATACACATAAGAGAATATATGTTTCGTGGAAATTTTATTCCTTGGAGACCACCTTTCTATTTATTTTTTATGCTTCAGTGGTTTCCAAATTTATTTGCCAATGAGTTATTTTTCTTGTGTTTGCATCTTCGGCACTCATATTTGTTCTCTCATGCAACATATTGTTAAATGAATTTGGATGAGTGAGGATTCCATGATTATTCACTTTCTTCCCAAATGCAATTATCATAATTGGTGCATAATCTTGGGGGAGCTCCTCTAATTCATTTAAGAATGCTCATTTGTCTTCTCTCTCATTTGTTGTGTTTTAAATGCTTATGGGGGAGTGAGGCTTCCATGTTTATTAATTATGTATTCTAATGCAATTATTCTAATTTATGCACAAGTATTGGGGAGCTTCTATATTTTCAGTTAAAACAATCTTTTACTCATATCATAATATCTTGTTGTTTCCATTTGGTATCATTTGTTGTTTTCAATTGGTTTGTCTTATCTCGTGATTTCTTGCATCGTTTGTCGATTCTTATTTCATTTTATTTATTTGGAAATCTTAGGGTCCTCAGAATAGTTCTACTTCCTCCCGAGTATTCATCATTGGATAGATGCGAATTCACCTTTGAAGGAATTATCACTGTATTGGCCTTCTAGAACTTGTCACCCATTTCGGCACTCAATGCCAATGGGTGAGATGTTTTCGACGGTTTAAGGGAAGTTGGTTTATGATTTGAGTTTGTCCTTAAGCATTTGCCTTTCATGCTATTGCATCTTTGTTGTTGCTTAGCATGTAGTATATATAGAGGAAACTCCACCAATGACAATGATTGGCAATATATGCAATGAAATTCAAGTTCATCACACATGCATATAATTGTTGGGGTGTTTGCTCTATATATTGTTGTTGTACCAATATCACATATTTGTGCAGTATTTGATATTCTGCTACTATTTTATTCGTTAAAATTTCTTATATAAACTCTCTCAAAGGGATTGTCATAAATAACCAAAATGGACGAGATTGAAAGTTCATGTGGACCTCTATGTGTTGTTTTGGTAATTAATGTCAGTCTCTATGGACCAATGATTGCATTTAGTGGAACTTGTAGGAATTGTCTATTGCCATCACTTGGAGCATGTGTTGGCTTCAAGGGTGAAGAAGAATAAGAAGCAATGCCCAAAGGCTTTGGGACTATTGGAATCAAGTAAAGAAGAACAACGACAAGAAGAAGAAGAATAAAAAAGAAGATCAAGAGTGTATTGAAGAAGAAGATAGAGTTCCTCATGTGTATATTCAAGACATCATCCTAATGGAGTTAGAAGAAATGAAGTTCAAGCTCAATATGCTACATCTCTAGGATATATCATGCTTGATGCTTAACATCCTCGGTGATCATGGATTGATGAAGAAAAGTTCACAGAAGTGGCTTCCCCATGGTGTATGGGGGAGAAATTCGCAAATAACCATCAAGAAAACACAAGCAAGAGAAATCAAGAAAGAAGTTCTATATTAAGGAGGAAAAGATAATCCACATCAAGCTCAAGTGGAAAGCTCAAGGCAAATGTATGATCATGATATGTTTTACCTTTTTTGGTCTCATGTTGTTAGTTGGGAGACCGGTTTATAGGATAGATAACCATACTATCAAGAGGGGCTCTCGACTGAGTAACTTGATCATATATTTCGGAGAGAGCTCAAAATTTTAAATACCTGGCAGTATTATTCTTGGTTCCTATTTGGTTCTTATCCATTAGAGGATCTAGAGCTTTTATTAATCTACATGATAAGACCTATTGTGGCACCCCGGATTTACGTTCTGATAATACCCGTTATGCATACAATTCTCGTTCCCATGATCAGTGAGCCGTGAGCATAACCGACGAGTATCATTACAACATCGAGAAACTATCAATTACAGAACTTACAAAGTGGCCGTTATTTCGATTACAACACAAATAGCGGAGAGCCCATGTCATTCCTTAACCTATAGGCAACTTACTGGGAAGACTGCCTAGCTCGCATAGACGTCAACAGCCTCCATCATTCCTCTTGCTTCTAAAAAGTCTGGCCAAGTAAATAGCTAGAGACAATGCCGGTGAGTACTTTGAATGTAGTCGCAAACCACCTTAAGAGAACCATAATAATTGATATGCGATATGGCTGTAGTAGGATGGCTCTATGAGAGGTTCTTTTATAAACTAGTTTCTCTTGTAGATATAGCATATCTCTATATCTTTGTTGAAAAACTTTTGTAAACATTTTCTAAACCTTTTTGAAAAGTTTTAATAAAACACTAGGATTGGGTCACCCATTTGTTTTCCTTCCAGTCATCTCATGACCAAACTCCTTCCTCATTGTAGATATAGCGTAAAAATAGTTCCAAACCATTTCCTTTCCGAAGTCCTTTCTGAAATCAAAACCAACACCGCTCTACAACAGCCTTCCCAACCGTCCATGATCGCGGACACGGCTATTCGAATAGATTTACAATCTGTAGAGGTTGTACACTTTACCCACACCATCCGATTACCCATCCTTGATCTACACCGATCATGGGTCGAATAACAGGTCTGGACCTTCCGGATGCTCTCTCCGATACAAGTGCCTACCCTATGAGGATAATCCCCTCAAAACCGGGACTCCCTATATAGTCTCAAGCCAACCGGAGCGCGTTTTGCACCTCAACTAGTGTGCGCGTTCAATGAGGGGCTCATAGTATCGTCTGGCCATCCTTAGACAGTATGTACCTTCCCCAGGACGATGTTTCACATGGGCCTTTACAGGTGAAGGCCCAGCCTCTGTGGATTTGTCCTCCCCCGTAGTAGTGCGAGGCACATATACCGGATTAGATAAAGTTCCAGACCTGTCCCATTCTAGAGTAATATGGTTGAACAGGTTAATTGTTCAAGATAAACTGCAAAGAACTGGGTGCATTTTCATGAACATTTTCCTCCATCTTTCGTCCATCCCTTTTTGTAAAACAAAAACCTTTTTCCTTTTCAACTTCACTTGGTAGGCCATGCCTCACCAAGGTTTTCTCATAAAACGTTTCTGTAAGCTTTTCCGGGGTCTTCCCATCTTAGACTTTTTCTTTGGCTAAAATGGGGTCTCCAAGGGGTTATGGCGTTATGAAACCTTCTACCATACTAGGGCAAGTAGGTGTAATCAAAGGGGTTGCACTTAGTAGTGCAAATGGTATTATACGGAGGAGCCAAGACACTACCAGATATAAAATTATCATAAGTGAAACAATGCAGTTTCATAAACAGTACATAAAACATGCAGAAGTAAAACGGTAGGACAAGGGCTTATGAGCATGAAGGTGGCTTGCCTGCGACCAGTGAGACATCCCGTGACTTCTTTAGAAAACCAGAATACAGAATACAATAATAATCAAAAACACCTGATGCTTCCTTCTTCTCGGTGTCACGCAACACAACTATCGTATTTGTCGAGCATACATGCAAACAAACAACACCACCATCAATACATTGCATACAAACACCAATCCATACAACAAGAAATTGAGGAAACAAGTTTATAGATCAGTATGGATTTGGGATTTGGTTGGGGGATACAAAGGAAATGTTTTGGTTACATTGGTGGATTTTCTATTTAAGATTTATAGTCAAAAACTAGCTAGATAAGGGGTTTTAGAACAAGGATAAGTCATGCATTATAAAGTTGTGCACAAGTGATGTCATTAGATAGATATTGATAAAGAATCCAACAGAAATGGTCTCACTATTGTAACAATTACCATCGATTTATAATGGATTTTATAGTAAATAAATCTCTTGTTTGTGGAAATAATTTCCTTGGGTGATTAGATAGTATTTGATGGACTGCTTCACTGAGAGTTGGAATCAACACAAAATAAATATCAGAATGCCCTCAGGAAAATCCCAAAGGAAGTACTGGATGGTTTTTTTCATATTTACCGGATTAAATCTATATAAGATTTTGGTATGATTCCAAGGACACAAGTTAGGTAGTTGTACTACCTTTTTGTATAAGTTTTAATCACCCATTCTGGGTTCACATAACTCCTGTGGTGGATTTATTGGTGAAATAACCATGCATAGAAGTTATTAATTCACCAAAATTCAAAGAAGCCTCAATAAAAATTGGGCTTCTAGGTTTTGAGGGATATGGTTATGTATGTCTAGAGAGAGTTGGAATTAGGTCAATACCTATTTTGGTTTGACCTAGAGAAATTCCTAAGTGCAGGATAGTGTTGTTTTTGAAATATTTGCTACAGTCAAATTATAGTTCAACTTGGCATGGGAAAAGGTCCCAAAAATGGGTAATTCAATTACCTATCAGAAGAAACTTGATTCATCACAATTGGATAAGTAAAACTTTATAGGGGTTTTATTCAATATGTTAGATACATGCTATTAGAATAAAGGCCACTAAATAAAGATAAATAATTTTAGCCAAGGACTTGTCCTGCATGTTGGACAGAACATTCAAGAACATAGTAAAATTTAGATCTGGAGGATCTAGGCTATTTTCCATTTTATATAGATTTAAACCAAAACTTCCTGCATTAAGATCTGGGATAAAAATTAAAGGTTTAAAAGAAAACGGGCCAGATCTGAAAAGCCAACGGGCTAGCATCGCTGGGCCAACCCATCAGGGCTTTTAGCACGCGCGAGAGGGATCTGTCTCCCGAGCGGTGGGGCCCGCCGGTCAGCAGCTCGAAGAGGCGAAGGGGTACGGGACATCAGGAGCCGCTAGATTAGATCGAGATCTATGCCTCTCGGCCGTCTTCCAACTCGCTACGAGGGCGCTGCGGCAAAAACCCTAGGCGATATGAGGGAGGCCAGGGGTGCTCACCAGAGGGCTCGGGAGGGGTTGGCGTTGGTATAGGGCGATGCGATGGTGAATTAAGTTATATCCTCCTAGGTTGTTAATTATAAATATTTGTATTATTTCAAAATAGTGGATTTTACAAATCTCACATTAGTCCATGGTAGGGACAATATCATAATTCAAAATATAATTTTGAAACAAGGGTTTTGGATTTAAATTTTTGGGCCTTGAGTCTTACTAAAATTGTATTGGATCTATGATAAAATAGTATATTGTGAGTCTAAAAATCATTTTTTCAGAAAATAATGGGCATCAGATAATGTACTTGTAGTTCAAATCGGACGCACTTTCTACCGATTCGGTAGGAATTTGTCTTTTTCGCGAAGGGTGTATGGAAAGGTATGAGATACCGTAGCTGGGACATTTGTCCATCTAATGTGGCCTATTATTTTTGAAAATGGAGTGGTAACATTTTGAAACTTTCATTTGGTGGTTGCTTCACAAAACGACCCATTTTTTGCACTCGGAAAATGCAAAATGGATTTTTCGTGTGTCGAAAAGGAAAACTTCCTCCTGCAACATTGTTCTCCATCCCAAGATATAGACACGTGCATAATACGGGCACATTATCACAAACTATGTCCTGATTCTAGCCATAACATTGGCCATTTGACTCGAAAGCCATGAAACCTCATACATGATAGGTCATTTTTGAGACGCAATAATTTACCAAGTTTGATATTTTTCCTTGGAACCATGTCACATAACATGACGCCACGCGAAGGTTTCACATAGTTCGGACCGTTTTTGAATTTTTTATGCCCGTTTCAAACAATGGTCAAAATAGAGGGCACGAAGGTTCTTAGCTAGGGGCTGAGCCTCGCTAAACTTGCATTGGATCTCTGAAGAAATAGCATATTGTGAGTTTAAAAATCATTTTTGCAAAAAATTAAGGGCATCAGATAATGTACCTGTAGTTCAAATCAGACTGTCAACACCCGGATTTTTAATCCCAGATGCATGTTATGCCATACATCGCAATCCTAGGATTACCATTTTGGCAAGACATAACAGATTGGTACCATAGTTCATCATCCATTACAAACCATAATAAAGGTCTTAAAAATAAAGGATATCAAGATCCAGTCTTAATAAAATCAATGTAGCGGAATAATAATAAGGGTAGCATGGTCGAAGCTTCATCTTCAGGGTCACATGAAATGCTGACGATGGGAGATGATCCTAGTTATCATAGACTTCCTGCTGTCCATCATCCTGGTAGTCCTTATCATAGTCTGGCCATAGGAATAGCCAGGGACAAATCCATGAGTACTCTTTAAGTACTCGCAAACTATCACTAACAAGTAAAGTGGTTCAAGTAGGAACCTTAAGCTCTAGGTTTATTTGCAAAAAGCCAGGTTTATCTCTAACTAAGTTTAGAAGTAAAGAAAACTAACTTAAAGTTTTACAACACCTAAGTGGGAACTTAGTTTTCATGTCACAACTCTATTGTGGTCAAGTCAAAGTCATAATTCATTTCACAAGTCATTTTGAAAATATCTAATGACAAAACAGTATGACCACTCCAACTGTCCATAACCGCGGACGCGACTATTCGAATAGTTTGACACTCTGCAGAGGTGGTACACTTTCACCACAACATTCAATACATCCGTCAGGAACAATACCGAATCACCATACTCAGTATGCGGATAATCAATCCTAACCTTTCAATTACACACCCTAGTATAGGCACCCCCCCTATGAGTTTGGCCTCCCAACCATGACCATCTGTCATCTTGGAAACTGCACAGGTGGACATTCATCATGAGGTAGTCTCCGCTCAAACCTCTTCTACAAGGGAACCCATACTAAGATATAAACTTCTAGTCAAGCCCTATCCAAATTCGGGTATTGTGGTTGTACGGAAAAATTGGAATGGTATTGCATCTGAACCTAACTATCAGTTTTTATATAAGGGCTAAGGCTCATGCCTAAACATTTTCATCATCAAATCATCTGGTGTGCATAACACATGTCAAAACATTTCATTAGAATGATTCATCATTCTAAGGTTTTCATAATCATTTCACCAAGTATTCCCATCTAAAGTGATCAAGTTTTATGCTTAGAACTAGCCACTAAGTTGGGGGTAATCACTAATGAGGGGTGCAAATCAAGTGTGACTTATCCAAATCTAATCCCATGCCTCATTTTGACATCTAGTTTTAACTAACTTAGGCCACGTTTTATGCTATTTATGCTACCTATAATATCTCCCCAAATTTTACAAGTCACTAAGTAAAAGCAATAAAGAATTTTGATAAATAAATAAAATAATAAAACTTGCAAGTAAAACTGAGATTTGGTATAATCAAGTGGTATAACCCAAGCCTCCGGCGACGGGCCTCGCTCCACTCGTCAGAAGTTGGCCTATACTTTGTAGAATTTGGATCAACATATAACAATTACGACGATCAACCATCAGCAACCACGAAAAAACTTTCAGTTTTGGAAGTGTTTTTGATTTCCAAATTGAATTTAAGGCACCATATTGTGGAAGCTATTCAAACATGAAACCATAGAACCGAGAGGGAGTAAATTTGCTTCCCCATGTAAATGGCCTCTTATCAATAGCACCTTCCACCAAATGGGTCTCATTCATTATAAGAAAAACATGCTTATATTCTTGGTATGCTTCAACTGATAGTGGCAGACCAAAACTTGAACTGAGGACAGTCAACGAAAATTTAGCAACTGTTATATCTTCCTCCAATACAAAGGAGTAGAGTCTAGGGAATTTTTCGCTTAAATTTACATTGTCTTGCCAAAAATCTTTTCAAAAAAGTACAGAGGTGCCATCACCCACTCTGCATTTCGAAATGCTTCTGTACTCCCCAATCAAACTGAAAATATCTCACCACCAAAACGATCCGTGTTTAGACTGAGCATGGGGAGCACCTTCATCATAGTGAGACCAAACCAATTTTATCTAGGGGGTATTCTCTTTCTCATAGAATTTGTGCAGCTGATTTAAAATTAAAGCCTTATTCTAAAGTTCCAAGTTAAGAACACCTAAGGCACCAAATTTTTTAGGTCGGCACACCATGGACCAAGTTGCCAAAGCATTTAAAGAGGAAGAATCTTCTTCTTTAGCCCACATGCAATGCCTTTGAGCTCTATTGCAGATCTTGATGATGGTTTTATAGAGCTTAAGAGATCACATAAAGAAGTTGGGGAGCGTAGCGAGTACAGATTTTACAAACTCTAGTCGCCCTCCATAATTGAGGAAGCGAGCACTAGCATTAAGCCTTCTTTCAACCAACCCAACTAGTGGAGAGAGATATTGGATCGTCGGTTTTGTCATACCTAGCGGCAAACCCAAGTAAGTGAAGGGCAAACGTCTAGTAGTTCATCCAAACACAATTGCCAAAGTCTCCAAATGTTGCTCAGCTATGTTAACCGAATAAAGAGAAGACTTGGCATAATTTACTCTCAGTCCAGTGGCTTGTGCAAAGGTCTTAATCAAATTTTTTAGTGCAGATAACTGAATCAGACATTCTTGTAAGACAAGGAGCTTATCATCCGCGTATTGAATAATGGGGAATCACTATTTGGGATGTTGAGTGGTGCATGTAGTTCCCCATCTTGAAATAAATGGTTGACCATGGCTGAAGGAGTTTAGATACACTCAGAAATAAAATGGGGGATAATGGATTTCCTTGCCGAACTCCTCGCTTACAGAAAAATTTCTTACCCAACACTCCATTGAGTAGGACTGAGGAGGTGCCTTTAGACATAATCATGTCCAACCAATCTAGCCATCGAGGATCGAAACCCCAACATTCAAAAACCCTTCTAATTGCAGCATTCTCGACCATGTCAAAAGCTTTGGCGAAGTCAAGATTGAGAATCACTGTTGCTTCTCCACTTTGTTTGCACTGATGAATATATTCATAAGCGCAACCCACACAATCTTGGATATTTCTAAATTGCAGGAAGCTATACTGATTGATATGAACTAATTCCAGAATTCTCTCTTGTAAACGATTGGCAAGCAATTTGTGAGTAGTTTCAAGCAAATATTTAGCAATCAGATAGGCCTAAAGTCATTAGGTCCTTCCGGAGAGAGGGTTTTAGGAATCCAAGTGATAAAAGAATCATTGATACTCTGAAGATTAACGGTTCATTAAACAATTTGCTCCACGTCGTTTTGATGCTTTCACCTATGTGCCCTCTGATGGTGTCTCCGAGGGATTACTTGTTTTATGGGTCAGTAACTGATTTGCTGGACAGGTCTTTCTAGAGGAGAGTTTTGGCTTGGTAGTAAACTTCACTTCCAACATCTCTGCAGAATCTTTTGTCTTGGTCAATGTATATGGGCCCTGTGATGGCATTGACAGGGAAAATTTTGTAGCATGGTTGTTTCACCTTAACATTCCAGATGATGCTCTTTGGATCCTTGTTAGAGACTTCAACTTTTATCATTTTGCTGAAAACCGAAACAGAGATGGAGCCAATATGACAGACATTTCTACTTTTAATGAGATCATAAGTTATTTGGGATTAATTGAGCTCCCAATCAAAGGTCGTTCATTCACTTGGAGTAATATGCAAGTTGATCCTTTTCTTGTACAATTGGATTGGTTCTTTACCTCCACGGTTGGATTCTAAAATTTCCTAATACACTTGTGAACCCATTAGCAAGACCCACCTTAGACCATGTGCCATGTGTTGTGTCTATTGGTACATTTATACCCAAAGCGATTTTTTTGTTTTGAAAATCACTGGATTAGAATGCCCGGATTCTTAGAGGTTGTCAAGACCATTTGGGAAATAAATTGTCCAGGTGATGCTGCAAAGTGTATTTTGGCCAAATTTAAATTACTTAGAAAAGGCCTGAAAAAGTGGAGCACTATTATCTCTCTCCTCAGTCGTCTTATAGACAATTGTAATAACATTGTGCTTATGTTGGACAATTTTGAGGAGCATAGATCTTTAAGGTTGGGGCATCTGTTACTTTGCAAACAAGACTATTGGAGGAAGAGATGTACAGCCAGATGGGCTCGTTTAGGTGATGAAAACGGATTTTTTGTCTGTCGAAAAGAAAAACTTCCTTCTGTAACAGTGTTCGCCTTACCAAGATGCACACGCGTGCACAATACGGGTACATTATCACGAACTATGCCCTAAATCTAGCAATAATATTGGCCATTTGACCCAAAAGCCATGAAACCCCAGACATGATAGGTCATTGTTGAGAAGTTTTTTTCAAGACGCAATCAATTTACCAAGTTTGAAATTTTTCCTTGGAACTATGTCACATAACATGATGCCACACGAAGGTTTCACATAGTTCAGACCGTTTTTGAAAACTTTATGCCCGTTTCAAACAATGGTCAAAACGGCGGGCACGAAGGTTCTTAGCTAGGGACTGAGCCTCACTGAACTTGCATTGGATCTCTGAAGAAATAGCATATTGTGAGTCTAAAAATCATTTTTGCAAAAAATCATGGGCATCAGATAATGTATCTGTAGTTCAAATCAGAGCCACCTCCTACCGATTCGACAAGAAATTGTCTTTTTTGCTAGGGGTGGACGTAAAGGTTTGAGATACCATAGTTGATACATTGTCCATGTAAGGTGGGATACTATTTTTGAAAAATGGGGTGGTACCATTCTAAAACTCTCATTTGGTGGCTTCTTCACAAAACGTCCCGTTTTGCGCTCGAAAAATGGAAAATGGATTTTCCGTCTGTCGAAAACGAAAACTTCCTCCTGCAACATTGTTCGCCATATAAATATGCACATGCGTGCACAATACAAGCACATTATCACAAACTATGCCCTAAATCTAGCAAATAATATTGGCCATTTGACCAGAAAGCCATGAAACCTCAAATATGATAGGTCATTTTTGAGAAGGTTTTTTGATACGCAATCAATTTACCAAGTTTGATATTTTTCCTTGGAACTATGTCACATAACATGACACCACGCGAAGGTTCCACATAGTTCGGACCATTTTTGAAATTTTTATGCCCGTTTCAAACAATGGTCAAAATGGTGGGCACTAAGGTTCTTAGCTAGGGGCCGAGACTTTCTAAACTTGCATTGGATCTCTGAAGAAATAGCATATTGTGAGTCTAAAAATCATTTTTGCAAAAAATCATGGGCATTAGATAATGTACTTGTAGTTAAAATAGGACCCACCTCCTACCAATTCGACATGAATTTTTCTTTTTTGCCAGGGGTGGACGAAAAGGTTTGGGATACCCCGGTTGAGACATTGTCCATGTACTATTTTTGAAAAATGGGGTCGTACCCTTCTAAAACTGTCATTTGGTGGTTGCTTCACAAAATAACCCGTTTTTTGCGCTCAAAAAATGGAAAATGGATTTTCCGTGCATCAAAAAGGAAAACTTCCTACTACAACATTGTTCGCCATCCCAAGATGGATGTATGTGCAAAGTATAAGCTCATTTATAGGAGCTATGCAACGGGAATGACATAACCCCAAAACCTCCTAAGATCGCGATTTAGAGACAACAAATCAGAAGACATAATTTGCGTACCCATGGATCACCCCAACAAGCAGATCTCGGCCGTCGATGTGACTAGCATCCAATGCCCAAAAATTTCTCCCGCCTCCCCCTTGCCCTCCCCTAGTTTTATTTAAAATGACCAGAACACCCGCAAATTAGTAGTACACCACAAAAATACCCATGGGTATTTTGGCGAATCTTTTGATGCCACACGGATAACACAACCCAAACCGCTCCCCTCCACACATTTCCTCAAACCCTATACACTCCTCCCCCGATACCCACATGTCCGCCTCCAGTTCCTTCTCCGCCTGCATTGCTCTGGCTTCCACTATTTCGGAGACCCCCATCCCCTTCCCCGACCAGACCCTAACCCCTACCCGTCCCCTCCGCTCCGATCCAGATTGAGCCACCGGCTACCCTATCCCTTCCAACCCACCGCCGCCCCATCTGCCTCCCAGATCCAATCCATAATGTCGCGCCAAGATACCTCACTTCCCTGCCGCCCCATCCCTCTCCTCCCCTCTGTGACAATGCCCTACCTCACCCTCGAGCCCCATCCCCCTCACCCTCGAGCCACATATCCCCTCACGGGATTTCTCCCATGCATCCATCATCACGGGTAAAAGGAGCAGGAGTGGTTCCTGCCGATCGCCAACATCGGGTGCATCATGCATCGCGGTGTTCCGGAGAACAGACTATGTCGCGGCATGCCAAGGACGCGAAGGATTCCATCATCTTCATCTCCACTCACCAGCGAGTTAGTGCCTCCTCCCCTCTCTCTGATCACTGCACTTGCCCCAGGTACAAAATAATCACTCAGTACGAATTCGCTGTGTGTGATTCTTGAGCGTAGAGCGAGCCACAGGTGCGTGAAGGAGAAGCGAAAGACCATGAGTGAGGACGACCTGATCTAGTCCATGAGCACACCTGGCTTCGAGGACTATGTCGAGCCCCTCAAGCTCTACTCGGAGGTATTCCCCTCTCTCCCAGTATTCCCCTATTCTCCCTCTCTACTCCGTGCTAACCTTGATGCTACACGCGAGCTAATTTTACACAGATTACATGCGCATGTTAGATGAGAGGAAGGTTGAGGGTATAGTATTGGTCGGTATACATCCTAGTAGTCCCAAGAACTACTATTAGGCTGGAATTCCACTGTGTAATGTGTTAGGCTGGAATTCCAATGAGGGTACAATATTAGGCTAGAATTCCACTGTGTACTGTGACAATGAAACAAGAACTAAATCAATTAGTAGTGCAAATTCAGGGAGGTGACATTTGGAGAAGATTTACCATGACTTGTTATTAGTCTGCTGTTATTCCTCATGTCCCACTTCAAATTGTAGAGGCGATTATCATTTAGTTATAATTTTGATGGAAACAGCCGTGGTTTTAGGTTCATTGTCTAGATCATATTGCGAACTTTCAGTACTACCAGCAGGAGTCCTCCAAGCTGCGCCAGCAGATCGGTAGCTTGCAGAACTCAAACAGGTTAAAATCTGTCAAGTCATGGCATGATTATTCCGGATTACTTGCACTATTAACGGTGTTTAGAGAACCTAATCCATTCAAAATAGTGTTTCCCTAGCTTTTACTAGTAAATGTTGGTAGATATGGACAATGCATCTGCAAAAAAGTAGCATAGTAGTATATGATGGATTAAAAGATGAAGAAACACATAGATTTTTCTTAGATTTTCTCAATTGCTGATTGGTGCAACATTGCATAGTAGTATGTGTCATTGCTCTGCACAGATATATCCAATTCTTCTTACACTGATCCTTGTGTACAATCTACTGTTCTTAATTCATTTAATTCATACAGAGCTATTACATTCAATTGTAATATCTCAGTTCTTCCTCACCGAAGCTGGTGGAAATGCATGGTGGTCATCTACATGGACGAGTACCTCGAACAGGTGGCGTCGACAATGATGCAGACCTGATCTTCTTCAACTACTGCCCCATCCACCGAATCAACACGAAGTTAGGTACCTACTTATCTTCTTTAACATATATGAGTCTGATGCTTGATGACCTCATGCTTGATGTATGTATCATGTGACAAGCACATTAGTAAATTTTATTGCTTTGACATAGTTTCTCCTACTAACTAATCTGTTATACAACTAAAAATGGCCTGTGATACAACTAAAAATGGCAGTGGCATTTCCGTTTATTTTATTTGGCATCTCTCTTTTTTACTAATGTATTAACTTTTTGCTCCATTATCTCACACTGGACTGGTACTATCATTTCCATGTACTAATATATCTCAATTCTGCTTACATTGATCCTTGTGTATGGTCTATAGTTAGTTCATTCAATTGTTATCTCACAGTTATCCCTTTTGGTTGCATGATACATATGACTGAGGCATTTATGAATGGTGACGGGAGCTCAAGGTGGAATTCTCCATGGACGAGTTCCTGTAATGCCCAGTGTCAATGATGACACTGACCAGATCTTCTTGACCTATAGTTGTCCACTACGTAAGCCCTCATGCTTCAGGATCATGCCCTACCTGCTTCAGCATCCGTTCATTATTCTGTTTCTAGTTGTTGTGTTATTTTCGGAAGGTGTATATCCATGTCCAATCAGAGAAATGCAGTAGTAGTTAAATTAGATTACTAAGTAAATAAGTGAGATGCTGACTAGCGATGAACACTTCTCCAAAAATATGACATCGGTAGGTGGCGGCGCGAATCTTGACACAGCGCGGCGGCGGACGACATTGCCGGTGACAGCGAGCAACTTGCTCGTCATCGTCAAAGACGACATGAGGAGAAAGAAGGCCGAAGCGGTACGGGGCCGGTGACAGGCTGCGCTTGGGCCCCGGGTGGGCTGGCTCTAGCTGCTGCTGCGTGCGCCAGCGACGGGGAGAGAGAGAGGAGAAGCTGGGCTGCGGCCCAGTAGCTAGGGTTTCCATATTTTTTCTGTTAAAACCTTGTCTTTTCTGTTTTTCCTTTTTCTGTTTATTTTTTCAAATTCTTTTCTATTTTTAAACATTTCAAAAATACTAGATCTTGTCCAAACATACTAAGATAATGTGGGAACCCTTTTAGTCAGTTTGGGATCCACTCTTTTGGGTAGTTTTCAAAATACAAAGACCATTTGAATTGTTTTGAGAGGGAGAAAATTTAGGGTTTTTTGTTTGTTCTTATTTGATTAAATCAAGGTGCAAGTGTAATGCATGCATGCAATTTTCAAACATGTCTTTATTTATATTACACAAAAGATGGTATGTTACAGTAATGGAATCTATCATAGATGAATAGTACTTGTATAAATCCACAACGAGTACGGAAATTACAACAAGATCTAGACAAGATGTAGATGGGATAGATGGATATGGTGGTGATGCAGCGGTTGATGATGAAGATCGATGCCTTAGCCTCCTGGATTTGCGTAGGGCGAAGATGGATCCCCGATGGATGAGTTCGCCCTCCAGATGCCTTCTAGAGGTGAGGTTTCGGCGATTTCTGGGTGTTATGAATGTCGTCTCCCTGATCTAGTTGCACAGGGTGAAACTATTTAAGGAGGCGGTGTCGGCGCCAACTATACGGATGTAACTATACGACCAGAATATTTCTTCCCGCCGTATAGTTGGTCGTTAACCCTTCTGTACCCTCCAATTGCTTCGGGTTTTCTTCTGGTGTTATTATTATTTCCCAGATCAGCAATTTATGTTTTTTTGGCTCCTTTGACTCCAATATAACTGGTTCAAGAATTGTGTCCATCGTAACCATCATCTGATCTGATCCTGATGAAAATAAACATAAAAGGTGCACGTGAACGCCGTAAAATACCAAGATCCTAACACTACAATGCAATAATAATAATGTAAACATGATGCAAATATGCACTCATCAACACCATTGCTCGATGCATCAACCATTTTTACTGGCTCGTGGGTCCCATATGTCAGCTCACATTAGAAGAATAGTGTGTATATGATGGAATTTTTTCTTCTCTAGCGCCACCCTTTTACGATCTAGATAGCGTTGCTTGACGAATCAGCCGTTTGGTCACGCTGCTGGGTCCCACATATGAGCATATTATTACAAGAACGTGTATGTGTTGGACTTTTTCTTGCTCATGCCTACCTTATTTGAACTTGGCAACGTTGCTCGATGCAGCACCTATGTAAGGTCTCTCTGGTGGGTCTCACATGTCAGCCTCTCCGTAAATGAAACATGCTATGATGGACTTTTTTTCGGCCACCTCCGTTGTTCTGACTTTGGTCCGTAGCTGGGTACCACATGTCAGCAAACTCTGTGCAGGAAACATGTCTATGCTAGGTCCCAAATGTCAGCTTCTATTTGAAAGAAACGTGTGTATGTTGGACTGTTTTTTCGATTTGAGTCTGCAGTTTACCTGGGCCCTAGATGTCAGCCTTATAGAGTACAAAAAATGTTAATCTACACTCTGATGTTGGGTCCCACATGTCAGCCTTCTATGTACAGGAAACGTGTATATGCTGGGTCCCACATTGCGGCCTTCTCTGTGCAGGAAATGTATCTATGCTTGGTCTCACATGTCAGCCACTATTTGAATTAAACGTGTCCATGCTGGTTTCACATGTCAACCTCTATTTGAATTAAACGTGTTTATATATGTTGGACTATTTTTTCGGGTCGAATCCGCCGTCCTAACCTTGGCAACATTGCTAGATGCAGGACCAGTTTATCTGGGTCCCACATGTCAGCCACTATTTGAATTAAATGTGTCCATGCTGGGTCTCACATGTCAACCTCCATTTAAATTAAACGTGTATATATGTATTGGACTGTTTTTTGGGTTGAGTCCGCCGTCCTGACCTTGATAACATTGCTAGAAGCAGCATCAGTTTATCTGGGTCCCAAATGTCAGCCTGAGAGTACAAAAAAGTAACTTTATATTAACACAAATTTCCTAGGATTCGAACTCGAGACCTCACCACCGGTTGACTGGGTGCCTTGTCACTACGATAGAAACAACTAATTGAATAGAATTGTTAAGCTTTGTTATTATAACTTATTGACTTGTCTCCTTAAAAAGACTTTTTTTGAACATTTTTATCTCCCATCAAATAATAAGGCGGCTCTCCTGGAATCTAAACTAAAAACTGCAGGTGTTGTAAAAAAATCTGTAGGCAGAGTTTTTTAAAAAATATTGAGAGGTGGGGCGTAATGCCCAAAAGGCCGAATTAAAAAAAAGTTTGGCTATTCTACATGGGCTGCTCTACATGGGCTATACTCCATAGGCTATTCCTCATTTGCTCGTTTCTCAAATTTCCCTGGGCTGTGGTCAGCAGTCCCCTTATACCCCTAAAAGGCCAAATTAAAGTGTTCTAGGTTAAAGAGGGGCCGAATGAGCTAGATTTATTCTCTTGGTGTATAAAAATTGCATTTTGCTGTGGCTCGACCGGATTCGAAACAAAGATCTCAGAGAGGGAGGGAAAGAAATCGATAATTCTTTTTGGCAGATATTTATATAAACTCTGTAGTATAGAATAAGATAGAAAATTTATCGACAGATTTGTAGTTCACATTCAGCAGGACTTGACCAATTCAGTAGCATTTCAAAGTGAGTGATTCAACAATACAGACACTGAAATACAATAGTAGTACAAAGAGAGCCAGTTCTTGTTTCAGCTTTTAAAACCTTATCACCCGATTAGTTTCCCTTTTCTCCAAACACACTCGACCTTTGGAGCATGCAAAACTTACTATCAAGTTTGCTTCGAGTACCTTCTTCTTACATCAATATCAAGTTTCAAAACAAAAAACAAGACTATCTACTGCCCTTGATTTAAACAAGTACCAGTACATCAATATTAGTTCCACAAAATGCTTTAATAATAGCAAGGACAGAAAAATTGAGAGATTCAGTAGCTTTCCTGCTTGAAATTCAATAGCATTATAGAGAGAATCGGTACTTGTTCTAGCTCAAAAAATCTTGGCGCACGATCAGTTTGCCCCGTTCTCCGAAGAGACTCGATCATTGGAGCAAACAAAACTGACGATCAAGTCTACTTCTATGTGAATAAATATTCCTTACGTTAATGCCTGTGTGACCCCTATATGCAACCCAACATGCCCAAGACGCATCTAGATAATTATTACAACTAAATTTCAAAAGGAAAGCAGATAATCTGCTGCACTTGATCTAAACAAGTACTCTAATTACATCGTAGTTAGTTGTCAAAAAATGTACTGGAGGTAATGAAAAAACATTTGACAGATTTAGCAGTACAAAATAAGATCGAAAAAATGTTGATAGATTGTCAGTTCATATTCAGCAGCACTTGATAGATTCAGCAACATCACAAACTGACCGATTAGTGGTACATAGACAATATCCATAAGAGTTGATAGATTCAGCAAGGCCCGATTCAATAGAAAAGCGAGACCTATTTGCACTCAATAGGTCGACCTGAACAAGTACCCGTACATGGTTATTACCACAAAATAGATTAGAAGAGGAAGAACTCCATACAAAATACTCAGAACTACCTTAAGCCAGGAACTACTATTCTTACTAGCATTTCAAAGATTTAGCAGTACAGAATAAAAAATAAAATTTTCGACAGATTCCCAGTTCGTAACCAGCCGCACTTAACATCTTTAGCAGCATTTCAAAGTGGCCGATTCAACAATACATACACTAAAATTCAATAACAGCACAAAGATAATCAGTTCTTGATTCAGTTTGCCCTTTTATCCAAACGCACTTCATCATTGGAGCATGCAAAACTGATGATCAAGACAACTTTTCTGTGCATACCTTGTTCTTACATCAATGCCAGTGTGACCAACATATATGCAATCCAAAATGCCCAAGCCTCATCTAGATTTTGACAAGGCCATATTTCAAAAGAAAACCGAGACCGACCATTTACTGCCATTGATCTAAATATGTACCAGTACATAAGTACTTGTTCTACAAAATACTTTAGTAATAAAAATGATAGAACATTTGACAGATTCACTAGCATTTGAAATATTTGGCGATATGGTATAAAATAGAAAAATATCAACAGATTCCCATTACACAATCAGTGGCACTTGATAGATTCAACAACATTTCAATGTGACTGATTTAGAAGTACAAATAATGACCAAAAGAATTTATAGATTTAACAATGCAGACATTGAAATTCAATAGATGTAGCAAGGCCATAATTCAAATGGAAAGAGAGACCATATTGTGGCCATGTTGTTCCAAAATAAGAGCAAGACCATCTACTTCCCTTGATCTAAACAAGTACCAGTAGATCACTATTAGTTCTAAAAAAATACTTTAGTAATAGCAATAGAACATTTGATAGATTCATTAGCATTTGAAAGATTTAGTAGTACAGAATAAGAAAGAAAAATATCGATAGATTCCCAGTTCATATCCAGCGGCACTTGACAGACTAATCAGCATTTCAATGTGACCGATTTAGTTTGTCCTTTTATCGGAACACTTGATTATTGGAGCAAGCAAAACCGACGATCAAGTCTGCTTTTGTGTGCATACCTCCTTCTCACATAAATGCCTGTGTGTGAGACCTCCATAGGCAACTAAAAATGCCCAAGCTTCGTCTAGATTATGTGTTTATGACAATGCCAAATTACAAAAGAAAAGCAAGAAAAATTTGCACTTGATCTAAACAAGTACCAGTACATCAGTATTAGTTCTATGAAATAATTTAGTAATAAGAACGATAGAACAAAGGCAAAGCAGTACCATCTCCTGCCCTTGATCTAAACAAGTATCAGTATATAGTATAAAATACTCCAAAATACAAGACCTAGTACTATACTAGTACTACTTTGCAGCCAAAATAGTTCAACAGGGCTGATACCAACTGAACTATCCTATTACATAGTATTATGACTAGGTTCCAATCCCGGGATTGGCGAAGCTCGGGATGAACCATAATGGAGTCTCCAAAGATTTCCATACAACGTTGGTTGAGAAACCAACAGCTACTTCTTTAGTATTTAGACTAAAGCAACATATTTCAGGAAACGGCGTATATCCAAGTCCTATTGCATGGTGGGAGGTATAGACACAGTTGCTTCTCGTCAGATATCCTGGGGCAACATCTGCACCGCCTACTACAATGTTAATCGGATAGTTCAATCCAAGGAAAAGGGAATATGCTCCCAGGTCAGCGATCGGTATCCATGGCTTAGGTGGAAACAAGTAAGCAGTGTCCTTTGAGTACATCTTGCATCCAAATCCAGTAGCATATGTGCCAAAAGTGTGACCGCAGCGATCAACACTATCATCAACAACAAGATTGCCATGGCCATAATAAGTACCGCCATAAAACTCCTCATCAGTTACGCCCTCAGTATGGATAAGAAGAAGGCGAGATTCATCTGTAGATATTGCTAAGAACCATAAACTAGGTGCGTACTCCTCATCATCTATGTCATCAAGGTTGCCCTCCCCAAGATGCGCACTAGGTGGTGCCGAGAGCAGAATAGGACCTTGAAAAAGAAATGACGGCCAAATCATGCAAAACTAGTTTACATCCATAAAAATAGAAACTAGTGATTACAACAGGTGTGGATCAAACTTACCAAAATACAGATTATTCTACACATAAACACTGCCACTATCAGTGGCTACAAACACCAGACCCTTGTGGATAACTGCATTGCTGTATTTGAAAAAGTACTGGAATTGGATCTGGTTCTCAAGAACTTTCCATGTATACTCATCCCCATCAAGGGTAGAAATTGAGTTGTCGAAGATAGCGACAAGAGAGAAATCTAAATAATCCATAGCAGCTGTGGGAGCTCAGCAAATAGCATTCTTCTTGAGGATAATGGTGCGATCATTATGCTTGAATGTAAACAGATCATTGGGTAGAAACTCATGGGAGAGGAACGCGTTGATGAGTGTACACATTGAAAATATCCCACTTAAACTCGCACCAAAAGTGGCAATCCAATCTCCATTGGCACCTACCCACTGTTTACCCTTACAATTCAGGAACACAGCGTTGGAGGAGAACCTGTCCAACAACGTTAGGCTGCATGTCGTGCCCTTTCCCTCGAAGTACTCATTATATTCCCATGGTTTCTTAGTCGGGTGATAATGAAGAACATAGGGGAGGCCAAATGTCTTAGAAGCATGTAAAGTTGCACTATATTTTGCCAATTCAAGAAGATGTTTGGACAAACCGGCGAGGCTCACGGTGGTGATGAAATCAAATCTCGTTATGAGTTCTTCAAGCGGGCCTTCGGTAAAAACCTCCTAGAACAGCTCAGAATCATCACTGTCCTTTCTTGGTCCTGCCATCACAAGGGAGCTAGTGGAAGTTGGGACGATGGCTTGATTTGGTTTTCTGGAAAAGAGGGAAGATCGATGGTGGCAGGCGGGACAGGAAGAAGAACAAACACTCTCATGTTGTGCGGTGGACAGGATTGGAAAGTGGCATGGTGGAGGAGTGGAACGGCGACGCTTGGCATAGAGGCAGGGGATGGGAAATTGGGGATTGAGAGTGGTGTAGAGGAGGTTGAATAAAATGATTGAAATGGACGCATTCTCCTCTTCTCCAGTTCCCTCCAGATTAGTACGAATGAAGGGGTAGCTGCAGGACTAGATCTTATGTAATTTCTGGTCAAATTTTTAGGTCCTTGATGTAAAATGTACTCCCACCGCCCGTGTAAAGTTTTAATCTAAAAGTGTTAAAATTTAAACGAATTTAGCTTAGTTGTCAATGAGTATGAACATTCTTCGATTTCAAGCCGAAAGACTAAGGTCATGGTCATATCTACATCATACTTTATGTGGATGATCCATAGGGATCGACTATCGAGCAACTTGACTCGTTAAGGCTCGCACTCTTTAAGGCTCGGATAATTCAACTCATTAAGGATACGAGCAAAAAGTAAAGCCTAGCTCATTTCTTATTCGTTGATAACTAGTAAAATTCTAACTTGAAAATACATGGTAAAATCAAAATGAAATTAAGCTTAGTTGTCAATGAGCATGAACGTTCTTGGATTTCAAACCAAACAACCACGACCATGGTGATGACTGCAAGTACACATATCAGTTGTAGCTAGTTTCGAAATAAAGATATCGATCCCATATGGAGTAGGAGTTTAAAGTCTAGAAATTATTGAAATAAATACTGAAAATAGAATTGCTAAATATAGTCCTAAGAGACAAAATGCGAGTATTGCGTAAAAAGCTGTTTTGGGTTTTTGGTACAAGATAACAATGAGTAATGTAAATAAAACAGAATACAAAAAATAAGTATTGCGTATGTAAAAAAGATTTAAAACTTTAGTGGGAAAAAACATTCTCAGGGATTAGCGGATACACACTAGCATTATAAAGGGCTAAGGTAAAGATTATTATCATGAACATTCTCAACTATGTATGCGTGGGAGGAACTCCTTATTTGGACAAAGAGGCAACAACCACTTCCCAAATCATCCCCATAACCATAGCAGACAACAATCATCATCAATTGAATTATTGCGCTATTACGGGACGTAATCCCACAGGACGTATCCCATGGCATGTATAGTATTTTATGAGTTTTCTCGATTCCCAAGTTGATACGTGCCAACAGCTTTATAGTCACTGTAAGTGCTAACATCCCTCTGTCTACCAACAAGTAGTTTCCTATATCAAGTCTCCACAAGAGACAAATATTGAGAGGTCAACTTCTTCCAACATCAAGATGTAGACAATCTAACACATGGTCACAACGATGAATATCATAATAAACTTTATCTTATTTCAATATCATGCTAGGGTTTCTCCATCTCCCCAAGAACTAATGATCTACTAAGACATGGAGGCAATCAACATCATGGAAAAAGTAATGAAATCTATCATTGATGAATAGTACTTGTATAAATCCACAACGAGTACGGGAATTACAACAAGATCTTGACAAGATGTAGATTGGATGGATGGATATGGTGGTGATACAGCGGTTGATGATGAAGATCGATGCCTTAGCCTCCTGGATCTGCGTAGGGCGAAGATGGATCCCCGATGGATGAGTTCTCCCTCAAGATGACTTCCGTAGGTTAGGTTTTGGTGACTTCTGGGTGTTCTGTATGTCGTCTCTCTGATCTAGTTGTACGGGGTGAAACTATTTGAGGAGGCGGAGGCGGCGCAAACTATACGGCGACGGCCCGTATAGTTGGTCGTTAAATCTTCTGTCTCCTTTGCTTGTGTTGAGTTTTATTCTAGTATTATTAATATTTCCTAAATAAGCAATTTACATAGTTTTTGGCTCCTTTTCACTCCAATATAACTGGTCCAAGAATTGTGTCCATCGGATCCATCATTTGTCATAATCCTGGTGAAAATAAACATAAAAAGTGCGTGCGAACGCCGTAAAATACCAAGATCCTACAACTATGATGCAAAATAATAATATAAAACATGATGCAAATATGCACTCATCACATGTGCATATCTATAGCATACTTCATGTTAATGATCCCATGTCCAAGGATTTGCATGCCGACAAATCTGGCCATATTTTGCAAACACTCAAAGAGGAAGTAGTATCAAGAGTATGGCTCAATCATCTGCTCTCTCAAGGAGGTGAACCCGATTGTTTTCCTGCTTGATTATTTTAGGGTCCTTTGTGCTAAATGTATGGACCTCGATGTAATTTTCCTATTTTTAGGTCCTTGGTATATAATGTACTCCCATCACCCGTGTAAAATTTTAACCTAAAAGTAAGTGGTAAAATCTAAATGAATTTAAGCTTACTTTTCAATGAGTATGAACATCCTTGAATTTCAAGCCGAATGACCAAGGTCATGGAAATATCTACATCATACTTTATATCGATGATCCCATGTCCAAGAATTTTCATGTCGACAAATTTTGCCATATTTTGAAAACAATCGAAGAGGTAGTATTTAGAAGAGTATGGCTCGATCAGCTGGTCTCGCGAGAAGGATCCAAACCCAACTATTTTCCTTGGTTAACTACTTTAGGGTCCTTTGTGCTAAAATGTATGGACCTTGATGTAATTTTCCCTTTTGTAGCTCCTTTATATAGGATGT
Organism: Avena insularis; assembly: GCA_023614405.1. Taxonomy (NCBI): domain Eukaryota; kingdom Viridiplantae; phylum Streptophyta; class Magnoliopsida; order Poales; family Poaceae; genus Avena; species Avena insularis. Next base: position 87,016,988 of record CM042685.1, on the reverse strand, counting down.
ACTCCCACCTCCGTGTAAAATTCTAACCCGAAAGTATGTGGTAAAGTCAAAAAGAATTTATGTTTAGTTGTCAATGAGTATGAACATTCTTGGATTTCAAGCCGAACGACCAGGGTCATGTCCATATCTGATGCTGATGATCCCATATCCAAGAATAGGCATGCTCACAAATTTGTCCATATTTTGAAAACAATCTAAGAGGTAGTAGTATGAAGAGTATGGCTCGATCAGCTGCTCTCCCGGGAAGGATCTGAACCCGATTGTTTTCCTTGCTTAATTATTTTAGGGCTTTATGCTAAATGTATGGATCTCGATGTAATTTTCCTATTTTTTAGGTCCTTCATGTAAAATGTACTCCCGTCGCCCATTTAAAATTTTAATCTAAAAGTAAGGGGTAAAATTTAATGATTTTATACTTAGTTTTGACTGAGTATGTATGAACTTTCTTGGACTTCAAGCTGAACGACCAAGGACATGGCCATATCTACATCATACTTTATATTGATGATCCCATGTCCAAGCATCTTCATGTCAACAAATTTGTCCATATTTTTAAAACAATCAAAGAGGAATTAGTATTTAGAAGAGTATGGCTCGATCAACTGGTCTCTCGAGGAGGATCCGAAACTGACTTTTTTCTCCCTTAATTATTTTAGGGCCCTTTGTACTACATGTATGGACCTCGATGAAATTTTCCCTCTTTTTGGGTCCTTGGCGTAAAACATACTGCCACCACCCGTGTAAAATTCTAACATGAAAGCACGTGGTAAGATCTAATTGAATTTACGCTTAGTTTTCAACGGGTATGATCATTATTGGATTCAAGCCAGACAACCAAGGTCATGGACATATCTACAACATACTTTATGTTGATGATCCCATGTCCAAGAATTTTCATGCCGACAAATCTGACCATATTTTGAAAACAATCAAAGAGGAAGTAGTATGAAGAGTATGGCTCAATCAGCTGGTCTCTCGAGGAGGAGCCGAAACCAACTGTTTTCCTCCCTTAATTATTTTAGGTTCCTTTGTGCTACGTGTCTGGACCTTGATGTAATTTTCCCTCTTTTTGGGTCCTTGGTGTAAAACATACTCCCACCGCCCGTGTAAAATTCTAACCCGAAAGTATGTGGTAAGATCTAGTCAAATTTATGCTTAGTTTTCAACGGGTATGATTATTATTGGATTTCAAGCCGGACAACCAAGGTCATGGTCATATCTACAATATAATTTATGTTGATGATCCCATGTCCAATAATTTGCATGCCAACAAATCTAGCCATATTTTGAAAACAATCAAAGAGGAAGTAGTATGAAGAGTATGGCTCGATCAGCTGCTCTCTCGAGAAGGAGCCTAATCCGATTGTTTTGCTTGCTTAATTATTTTAGGGTACTTTGTGTTAACTGTATGGACCTTGAAGTAATTTTCCTATTTTTAGGTCCTTGATGTAAAATGTACTCCCATCGCCCGTGTAAAATTTTAATTTAAAGTAAGTGGTGAAATCTTAATGAATTTAAGCTTAGTTGGCACTAAGTATGAAAATTCTTTGATTTCAAGCCGAACGAACAAGGTCATGGCCATATCTACATCATACTTTATATTGATGATCCCATGTCCAAGAATTTTCATGTAGACAAATTTTTCCATATTTTGAAAACAATCAAAGAGGAAGTAGTATTTAGAAGAGTATGACTTGATTAGTTGCTCTCTCGAGAGGGCTTTTTCCTTTGCTTAATTATTTTAGGGTCCTTTGTGCTAAATGTATGGACCTCGGTATAATTTTCTCCTTTTTAAGGTCCTTGATGTAAAATGTACTCCCACCACCCATGTAAAATTTTAACCTAAAAGTAAGTTGTGGCAAAATCTTGTCATGGTAAACAATATTGCCACTAGGAGTTTCCCCTATTGAAAAAAATGAGAGCGAGAAGGGACCGAGAAGCGAGAGCATAGAGGAGGTAGGCCGAGAGCAGCGAAGAGGAGGATTTGAAGACAGGTGCGATGTTAGAGCAAAGCTGATGGGTTCATGACACGAGGTATGGTCGGTAGTACACTAGTACTAGTATAGTTCATGACCTTTACTATACGCAAAACAAATTGTTTTTCTCCTTCCTTCACTACCTCATCACCATCCACACACCCTGGCCGGCTGAGCTCTTCCTCGTCCACAACGTGGCACTGCGCATGTGCGTCGACTAGCCTCGTGTCGGCGGCTCCGTGTCTGTGTCTAGCGTGTTAGTCAGCTGCGTTGGTGTGAACCATTTTGGGCCTTGTCTGGAGTAGTAGAGTAGAATTCAAATTTTCCGGGTTTCCAAATTTTCAATTCCTTCCCAAACATCCAGGGGGAGGATATTCAAAATATCGCCATTCGCAGTACTAGTACTAGTACTCTAGTAGTACACTACTTAAAGTGGTAGACAAGGGGTGTGTTGATACTACCGTACATCCCATCACATTGGATTTTGATGTACACCATTATGATCTTTTTATTTTTATTTTTGCGGGGGATACCACTATGATCTGGCCAGCCTTCCTACTCCCAACTACTCCACCTCCATTCGCTCCACTTCACACCCTAGGAAGAGGAAGCACGAAGCACACACCCAGCAAGCTGGTTCGAAAGTGAGGAGCCCTCTTTTTTTATCTGTGAAGCAAAAGTAGCTCTCCCTTCTTCCCAAAGAATTTAAGCCGATTTGCCAACATTATGTAAAATTTGAAATACGATTAAGTGGTAGACTGCTCTTAAAGTTCTATAGCTATCTTTTGACGGTAGCCACCAGGCAATCAATATACCGAAAACCTATGAGATTTTTGAAAGATTCGATATCTTGCTAAGCATTTGCATGTTGACAATCACGAGTCTTCACAACTTTTGAAAAAATAAATCTGCCGATGATACCATATCCAAGAATTTGCATGGCGACAAAATCTGGCCATATTTTGAAAATAGTCGAGAGAGAGGAAGTAGCATGAAGAGCATGGCTCGATCAGCTGCTCTTTCGAGAATGGGCAGAATGTTTGCCTTGCTTAATTATTTTAGGGTCCTCTATGCTAAATGCATGGACCTCGATGTACTTTTCCTTCTTTTTAGGTAATTGACAAAAAATGTTCTCCCACCGCCCGTGTAAAATTCTAACCTAAAATTAAGTAGTAAAATATATACGAATTTAAGCTTAGTTGTTGATGAGTATGAAAATTCTTGGATTTCAAGACGAACGACCAAGGCCATGGCCATATCTACATCGCACTTTGTGTTGATGATCCCATATCCAAGATTTTGCATGGCGTGAAATCTGGCCATATCTTGAAAACAATCAAAGAGGAAGTGGCATGAAGAGTATGATTCGATGAGCTGCTCTCTCGAGAAGGAGCCGAACCCGACTGTTTTGCTTGCTTAATTACTAAGTGTATGGACCTTGATGTAATTTTGGTTCTTTTTAGGTCTTTGAACAAAAATGTACTCCCACGGCCCGTGTAAAATTCAACCTAAAAGTACGTGGTAAGATCTAAACGAATTTAAGCTTAGTTGTCAACGAGTATTGACATTCTTGGATTTCAAGCCACACGACCAAGGCCATGGCCATATTTACATCTTACTTTATGTTGATGATCCCATATCCAAGAATTTGCATGCCGACAAATCTAGCCATATTTTGAAAACAATCAAAGAGGAAGTAGCATGAAGAGGTAGTATGCCTTGATCAGTTGATCTCTCGAGAAGGAGCCGAACACGATTGTTTTACTTGCTTAGTTGTTTTAGGGTCCTTTGTGCAAAATGTATGGACCTTAATGTAATTTTACTTTTTTAGGTCCGTGATGTAAAATGTACCCGCACTGCACGTGTAGAATTTTTACCTCAAAGTAAGTGGTAAAATCTAAACAAATTTAAGCTTAGTTGTCAATGAGTGTGAACATTCTTGGATTTCAAGCAGAATGACCAATGTCATGGCCATATCTACATCATACTTTACATTGATGATCCCATATCCAAGAATTTGTAGGCCAAGAAATCTAGCCATAGTTTGAAAACAATTGAAGAGGAAGTAGCATGAAGAGTATGCCTCGATCGGCTGGTCTCCCGAGAAAAGGATCTGAACCTGATTCTTTTCCTTGCTTAATTATTTAGGGCCCTTTGTGCTAAATGTATGGACATCAATGTAATTTTCCCTTTTTTAGGCCCTCGATGTAAAATGCACTCCCACCCCACGTGTAAAATTTCAACCTAAAACTAAGTGGTAAGATCTAAAAGAATTTAAGCTTAGTTGTCAACTAGTATGAATATTCTTGGATTTCAATCCGAATTACCAAGGTCATGGCCATATCTACATCATACTTTATATTGATGATCCCAATATCCAAGAATTTGCATGCCGACAAATATGGTGTCAACACCCGGATTTTTAATCCCAGATGCCTGTTATGTCGTACATCACAATCCTAGGATTACAATTTTTGCGAGACATAACAGAATTGGTAGTACAGTACATCATCCATTACAAACCATAATAGTCTTACAAATAGTTGATCATAAGATCAAGTCTGAATACAAATCATAGCAACGGAATAATAGCATAGTAGAGGCTCCATCTTCAGGGTCACAGGCAATGCTGACGATGGGAGATGATCCTAGTTGTCAAAGGAGTCTTGTTGTCCATCCTCCTCATACTCTCCTTCGTATTCTGGCAATGGGAATAGCCAGGGACAAAGCCATGAGTACTTTTAAGTACTCGCAAACTATCACTAAAGTAGTAAGACCATTCTAGTAGGAATCCTAAGCTCTAGGTTTATTTGCAAAAAAGCCAATTTTATTTCATAAGTACTTATTAGAAAAGACCTAACTTTAGTTGTCTAGATTGCTCAAGTGGGAACCTAGTTTCATGTCCACATCCTTGTGGAGTCAAGTCCAAGTCATAAATCAAGACACGAGTCATTTTAAAAACATCTGACAACAGAACAGTATGGCCATCTAACTGTCCATGACCGCGAATGCGGCTATTCTAATAGTTTGACACTCTATAGAGGTGGTACACTTTCACCACAACATTTGATACATCCGTTAGGGATAACCCTGAATCATCGTACTTGGTATGCAGATAATCAATCCTAACCTTTCAACTACACACCCTAGTATAGGCACCTCCCCTATGAGTTTGGCCTCCCAGCCATGACCATCTGTCATCCTGGGAACTGCACAGGTGGCCATTCATATTCACAAGGTAGCCTCAGCTCACCTCGTTCTGCGAGGGAACACATACTAAGAAACATAAACTTCCAGGTAAGCCCTACCCAGACTCGTGTATTATGGTTGTACGGTAAAATTGGAATGGTATCGCATCTGAACCCAACCATCAGTTTTTATCAAAGTCCGGGCACATACTCCATTCAATATCATCTTCAACTCATTGTGTTTCATAACACATGTCAAAACATTTCAATAGAATGACTCATCATTTCAAGGTTTTCATAATCATTTTCTCCAAGTGTTCCCATCTATAATGAGCAAGATTAGTTTAGCACTAACATCTATCAATGAGGGTGTCACTATTAAGGGGTGCTAGTCAAGTGTAACTACCTACATCAAGTTCCAAGCTCTTGATGAACTCTTTCCTACTTTTCCATTAATCACCTATTAATTAACTACTTGAGTAACTTCGACAAAATGGAGAAAAGATAAATCTTGCAAGTAAAATTTGGGATGGTTATAATCAAGGTGGTATCATAATAGTATGCCTAGTGAGGCTTGCATGGTATAACTTAGCTTGCTTGCACAGAATAGCTTGCCTTAGTTGGTACAGTGGTTGTAGTTCTCTTTCTCTTCTTCCTAGAATTCTTCCTCCTCGTAGCCTGGATTGATACTAGCATCTATAAATAAATACGAGGTACACAATCACCAAACAATACTTAACTACTTCTATTTAGCACACAAGGATCCACACTAGATGATCTAGCATCATCTCTATCATTACAAGAAAAGAGTGACAAGATTTTATTTATCTTATTGGAGAAAAGTAATTTATAATCATTGAAAACTACTTAAGATTTAGTATTATCCAATTAAAATATGGGATCATATTGACACATGTCATCACCATATATTCCAATACTTTGGAATGTGATTTAAAGTGGTTGGTCAATACCACAAAGTTTAACAATGCCTTTTAATAATATCCAAGTCACTAGAAATGACTATAAAGCCATTCTTTAATTTTTGGTCTAGGACTACTATATGTAAATCTATATATTTTTACATATTCAGATATGTCATGGCCAATGTGATTTTTGAGAGTCAGAATCAAATCAAAATCATTTATGGTTGATTTTAGAAAAATGTTTAAAGTGGTAAAAGCTACTGTCTTGTTATTTTTACTGAGGGTGATCTATAATTTCAAATTGTTTGAAACCAACGGGATTGTTTAGAGATTTTCATATACTTTATAAAAAATCGGATTCATTCTATTTGGTTTAGTGAATCTTCCTGAGTTGATTTTCAAAGTTACCTATAGTATAAGATTTTTAAATAAAAGAAAAACCTAAGTTTGAATCTATGGGCTACATGCGGCAAAACTAACGGGCCGGCCCAACTACACAGTGCGCGCGCAGTGAGCGGCACCGGGGTTGTTCCCACACATCAGTGGCTCATCTAACACGAAGCGGTATCCTTCAATCTAGACCACATGATTAGAGCATGATCGAAGGCTCCGCGTCAACGTCTCCGTCACATGGGGCACGCGAGATGCTAACCGTAGCGCTACAGCGGGGGTCGTCGAGGGCTTACCAGGGCTCCAGCTAGGTCCGGCGAGGTGGGCGAATAAGCGAGTCGACGACGGTGGTTCGACTAGTGGTCGCGGCATCTCCTGGGGCGGCTCCTAGCGCTGGTTCCTCTTCTTCACTACAACGGTGGGCTCTGGTGAAATTACGGTGGTGTGGTGCTCGCCTTTCTCCAGGGACTGGTCAGAGAGATTTCTGGGTAAGAGTGGAGTGGAATGGTGTGTGTGTTTTGAGGCAGTCAGAGGGCTCTATTTATACTACGGCGAAGGGGGCACAACAACATGGCTCTGGAAAGTCGGCGACATTATTAAAGGAAGCTATCGGCATGGACAAGGGTGTAGCTCGATGCAAGGCTTCATGGTGATCTTCATGCGCACATTGGCATGACAAGGCGCGGTCTCCATCATTCTAGAATGTCCGTTCTCTTCTTTGGAACCGTCGGTGTTCCTTACGGCGTACGGTGGTCACGGAGCACATAGGGTCAAATGATCATGTCAGGGAGATTGCTGGAGTCACGAAAAACTTACTGGCAAAAGGAGAGAGCGTGGCGCGGCATGGTCGCGCGGGATTTCTCGGTGCTCTGGCGCAGCGATCGGTATGGTCGAGTGTTAAATGGGCGTGGTTGCGCTGGCGTCTCCAAGGGCGGTTGTTGGTCGAGGCATGCATAGGCAGTGGCGGTGAGGTCACGGCTACCTCCTAGACATCATGGGCGAGGGCGGCGCGGCGTGTAGCAGCGTGTCAGCGTCGGGGTGACATGGGTGAGCTCGGGTACGATTTCTGCTGGTCACAATGGCGAGTGAGAGGAGATCAATTGCACGAACTGGTACTATAGGGTTTGCAACATATAAAACAAAAATTTTCCTATGATGGGAACAACTAAGTACCAAGATCTATATACTAGATACAAGCAACGGGTGGATATGCATCCATAGAATACATACCCTCGAAGACCGTATAGCATTAATGAGGTTGTACTCGTGGATGATTTAGTCGAACGCTTGACGATCTCAAGATCGTGATGAAGTCCATCTGGTCCAGCCGGTCCAAAAACATCACGTCCAGCACCGCAAAGCAGTGGTGCATCCATGATGGCACACACGCTCGGGTACCCCGACAACCTTCACGCCCTCGCTCCAGCGAAGCAGCGGAAGCAACAAATCCTTCTAGAAAAATCCACCGGGAACATGTATCTCGCTGATTCGAGACCATGTGAAATTCTAAAGAGGGGAGAGAGATCCTTCACGAGGAGGTGTGCTTTGAGAGGAGGAGAGGGGGGCCTTTTATAGGGAGAGGGGGGAACCCAAGGGGATATGCGCCCAGACATGGTGGGCTGCCGCCACCTCTTCCACATTCATGTGGGTGGAGCTCCCACTCAAAATGAAAAGCCTCCACTCCCATAAAAAAGCCTCCACTCAAAAATCCACTCACATGCATTAAATTTCCACCAAATTTAATGCAAGCTCTCATTTAAATAAAACTATTTTATTTATTCAGAATTTTGTTAATTACTCTAATTAACAAACATTCACATAAAACCCCTTATAACATTTCAATTTCACATGCAGAAGAAGTTTCAGCAATTTCAACTGAAACAGTTTCGGTGTCTAGTGAAATAAATTCCCGCGCTTTCTTTTTCTTTATTTGGCATATCATTTGCTCCGAATGGTGTTGGTATCCTTTAAGTGTGTCACCCTATGGTTTGCGAATAATTTAGACATGATCGAGACCCCTCTCCAATAAATAATCAGCAGCGAGACCTGGAGATCCGTACTGACTCCCACATATTCAACGATGACTTCTGTGATCGTGTGAACCTTATACGCATGTAACTCAATCCCTTTTTCTCGCGATATACTACATGTTCGATATTCGATCATCGGTATCTCCATACATAGTTTGATCTCGTTACCAACATGTACTCTTTTCTCGTTCCCATGATATAACATTCTTGTGATCAAATCACTTGCTTGTAAGCTAATTAATGTGATATCACCAAGAGGCCCTAGAGTATATCTCTCCGTCATCGGGATGGAAAAATTCCACTCTTGATCCATGAGCCTCAACATAACACCTTCGTAGCACTGAACCTATATTTATAGTCACCCTGTTACGTTGTGACGTTTGATGTTATCAAGATACTCTTCCGGTGTTAGTGATTGACATGATATCATGGTCTAAGGACTAAGATTACTTCGTAGGATGTTATAGAAATATAAACACAATGACCTTGATCATAATGCTATACTTCGGATGAATGTTCATCACATCATTCCAATAATTTTGTGACCTCATTATTAACAACATCTAATGTCCATGATCAGGAAACCTTTGATCATCTTGTTAATCAATGAGCTAGTTTATAAGAGAGGCATAACTAGGAACTTCCTTTTTGTTTATTAAACACACATGCATTAACTTTTCCGTATTAATACAATTATAGCATGCAAAATAAACTTTTATCATAAATAAGGAATACGATAATAACCACTTTATTACTGCCTCTCGGGCATATTCCCTTCAGTCTCCCACTTGCACTAGAGACAATAATCTAGTTTGAAAACTTTGCGTATTGAACACCTATGGCTTTCTGGTGTTCCATATACGCGATTTCAAGTGGTTAACAAAATCTACGGATCTGACGCTTTCAGGTTCGTGTGTATGTGCATGTCTTTGCGTCTTCACGCATCACTCATTCTCCAATGAGATGGCATTGTATAAATTTGGTCTTTTGGTGAGACCTTTAGTACCTTGGGGTTAAATCATGTCGATACTATTGTCGTACAATATATCTTGAGTGTTAGCCCGTTACGAACCACACCTTAGTTTGATAACAAACTACTTGACACAAATTCGCTCCTTTGCTGCTACTATAGCAGTCATATACTTAGCCTTTTGTTGTAGTATACGTCTCAATGTATTAACTTTGGAATTCATCCAAATCCATCATGGAATCTCGTTTCCATTACATTGTGCCACCCATAGTTTAAATTGAGATAAACTTAATTTGTATCTTGTGACAAAACTAGTATGAATTTAATGCTTTAAAATGAAATATTTGTAATTGTTTGTCACCTCTACACAAATATATTCTTAGTTCTTCCAAAAGATCATAAGAATATCCTCACTATTGTCCAATGATCATTTTTATGATTCATTCTGGTATATGATCATAACACTTAGAGCATAGGACATATCTGGATGTGTACATATCATGGTATGATTGATCAAAACATTCTTGTTATTTCACTCATCAAGTGTCAAAGCACTTGAATCTTGTTTCACTTATCAAGTGTCAATACACTTGAATCTTGATTCAATTCTTTTCCATGTGACAATAAACTTTTCTTGTCATTTCTATAATGAACTCCTTCAATATCTCATATATGTATGTTTGGCATAACCATATTAGCATCATAGTCTATCCATGTATACATTCATGCTAAATATTTGGGTTTTGCCTAAGTCTTTCATCGAAATGAAATTCTTAACCCTTGTCAATAAAAGATACATCATTTCCAATCAACGAGATGTCCTCCACATAATGTATTAGAAATATGTCACAACGCTCCCACTTAATTTCTTGCAAATGCAAGCATCTTCATCGTCCCCTGATGAAATTAAACTTCTTTAACAGTTTCATCACGGTGAAGGTTCCAACTCCATGATGCTTACTTCAACCATTAAAGTTTGCATGCCCTTTTTTAGCATCCTTTGAATTAACAAAACCCTTTGGTTCGTGTCATACACACGTCCTAGGTAACCATTCTTTTAGAAGAACTTTGTTATGTTTATTCATCTACCATATACCAAATTATATGTAGTGGTTGCTACTTTAATCCGTCCAGACTAAATATCGCTATGAAAGATCAAATCTTGTCATAGTTAACTCCTTGAACATGTCGTAAAAAAAACTTTACGACATGTCGACTATTTCATAGATGTGAAACATCCTTGTTTGTTTCTTTATATATCCAAATATGACCGATAGTTTTTTACACCTTTCCGGAGGTTCTTTCAAGTTTCAAAAACTTGATTTCTCGTGTATGGAACTATCACGGATTTATGGCTTCAAGCCATTTGAAGGAGTCAGGGCCCATCATCGCTTCTTTTCATGTAGTCGGTTCATCATTGTCAAACAATAATGATATATTCTCAAATCTCAGTATTCGATTATTTATCCGACCTACTTGGTTCAATAGGAACATAGACCTCCGTTACCACAACCTTTGAGGCACGTGAGCCATGAGCATTCTGGCTGCATCCGGAACGTTTTCCGGCGCTGCGCAACTCAGCACATATAGCTCAGGTTTGTTAACCTTATCAAAGTTCTATTGTCCTCCCACTTAACTTTTGCGAAAATTCCTTTTTCAATAAAATTCACATTTCAAGCGACAAACCCTTTTGTCCTCGGTGTTATGGAGGAATACGCAATGGTTATTCAAAATAACCTACAAATACATGCTCATCCAACTTTGGTTGTAAACATCTTACTTATTCTTAGCATACCAAAATTTAAGAAAGGACAACTTGGGTTTTACCCCAAACCAGGTGTCATTTCAATGGATCAAGATGGAGCTCTTTTTAGTGTAAAAGCAGTAGTATCTAAAGCTTTAATCTTTTAAAACATAATGGCAGTTTTATAAATAACACCTTTGATCCAACCATGTCAAACAAGGTTTCATTACAAATCTCAAACACTCCATATTCCTATGGTGTTTTGGGAGATGTAAATCTAGGTGATTTGCTAAACTTGCAACTCAAATAAAACCCTTTATGATGAAATCATGAATCATTTATTTTCTTGTTACACTTGCAACTCAAATAAACCCCTTTTTATGATAAAATCATAAATCATTTATTTTCTTGTTACAATGATTTTCCACTTCATCTTGAAAGTCTTTGAACATTTTCAAATATTTCATACTTATTTCTCAATAAGTGAATATTCACTCAAATTTCTGGAGAAAGCATATGAAGTTGAAATCCATCACTTATGACTACACATAATGGACTACATACATCGATATGTATAAATTCCAATATTTTAGTCGTTCGTTCTTCTTTGGCCTTGGAACGAAGTTTTCATTATCCGGAGGAAAGAATCACAAGCATCACTTGATCAAATCAAAGACTCCAAAAATCCATGAATATGGAGATTCTTCATGTTTTCTTTCCAATATAATTTAAATGGCGATGTCACTTTGTAAGTGATCTTTCAATCATTTGTCTTGTGACATTTTAGCATTAGTTTTTATGGATGTGATTTCTCCAACTAGATTTGTAAATCATCCATATTATATGGAATACGGTAATTATTTGAACAACCTTTGTTCTCATAATACCTGATTTAAATAACTATTATTAAAACAAATCTTGAAGGCAAGCTTTGATGCCAACGAGAAATACAAACAACGGCTTGTTTGTTTTCGATGATCATCATCACATATTCTCTTGCTAGTTACTTAGGTCATTGTAGTTCATGAATTGCATCGTTCTGTATGAAATTTCATACCAACCAATTCGGTATCCAATACCCAAGAACCACATTGGTTAACAAGCAAAGAATACAACCATAACATGTATATCATCTATATACCTAAACTGGATATTTCCAGTCTTTTCTTTTCTGCCAAATATATTTTATAGATTCTCTTTCAGCATTTAATTTTCCTTTTTAAAAGAATCTATCAACATCAACAGTGGCACCATATACATGACACATAGTCCAATGCGTGTATATTCAAATAATAATACCTTTGGACTTGCACTTTGAAGTAGATCGCCATCATCAAATGATCGACATTCTTTCAAAATTCATTCTTTAGTAATCTTTTAGTGTAGTAAACACTTTACATACATATTCTATTCATCCTTATCATGAGGACTTTCATGATCAAGCTAATGTAGCTTATAAAGGCGAATCGTGAGTATAATATTATTCCATAACCCTTTTGGATGATGAGGATGTCTAGCATCTCCATCCTTTGAAAATTCTCATCAAATATGAGAACATATATATTATACTCTATCATACTGCAACCAAAACATTGTTTTAGATATCGTTATATCTGCCACACATAATGGTTTCTGAAACAATTCTTTCAGCTCCTAGATAAACTTGATATTAAAACAATCAAGAATCATAGAGGCAAACATGATACCTAAGATACTAACACTGGAATTGTTACTCTCGATTTAATACCAATTATTAAATTTCACAGAGTAAACAGAGGTTGCTGAAAGTTTGCAATTGAACTTTAAACTTTAGATTGACACTCAACACAATATGGTACTAGTTCGTAAAGTAAATACCCAGAATTATATAGTTCTATTATCTCAATTAGAACTTAGCATGAGGTGGTGAACGAATGCCAATGACTACAACAAATTGTGCAAATTCACTTTGATTTAATTTATGATAAATTGAGTTCTACTAATCCAAATTATAAATGAACTCCCACTCAAAAATGACATCCCTCGTGTCTTTTTGGTGATTACATGAACCAAATCCACTACACCAAGTTCGATCATCACATGAGTCGGTGTACCTTCAAAGGCGAGCATCAAATGGGCATCATATCTTTCATATGACTCATGCTTAACCTTTCGGTCCGTGTTTCAAGGCCATGTATGTATATGCTAGGCTCACCAAGTAAGAACCTTAGTATTCACGTGTGTAACTGTCTTACACCCGAAATATGATCGTGGATCCAAGAACACCCGATCATCACGTGATGTCTTGGAGCAACGAAACATAATTGGTGCATACTTAAGGGAGAACACATTTTTTATCTTGATATATAAATGAGGGATCATCTTATTATGCTAATAAAATTCCAAACAAGCAATATAATATGCAACAAACATCACATGTTAATAAGTGAAATGATATGGTTCTTGCACTTGATCTCCATCATGTGCATCGTGGTATGATCCTCATCATTCCTTTATGTGTAAGGCCAAGGTCTATGAAACTTACACGTTATGTGTGTTGTAAGAGTATCGACTTATACTTTTACTTACAACATCACCATATCATGACACTAGCCCAGCAACAATAGGACTGGTGTAGCGACCTCGGATCGGTAAGGATCCTAAGTCCCAGTGATTAACATGCTAGTCCCCGGATCAATAGCTAGCACTCACAGTTGATGAAATATCATGTAAAACACAAGTCTTTATTACATGAATCGAATAATCCAGAGTTTACATTATTACAACAGAAGCGATATAAATACAACTTGGAGTCCCATCAATGCCACATGCAGGTTGAGTGAAGACCGGCGATCCTAGCACACCTTTCAACGATCTCCGAAATTCTGCACATGAAACGTGCAACCAACAAGTTGGGTCAATACTTTGAATGTATTGGCAAATTACACCAAGGAAGGAAAGACTAACTCTACATGCAAGGCTAGTTTAGGCTTTGGAGTTCATTTGCATAAAGCTAATTTTCACTAAGTATGGAGAGAAAAGGGAGAGAGAGTTTTACCCTACTTTGTAAACATTTGCTTAGATAAAATAGGGTCGAATGGCACACAAGGATATTACTCACCAAGTGTCCAAACAACCAAACACTTGGATATTACTCACCAAGTGACACTTGGATATTACGCACCAAGTTCCCAAAATCCCACCCATTGGCGATATTACTCACGCCATGGGGTTTTCAAAACATTGTTTAGAAAAGAGAGAGGAAGATCCTTCAGAGGCTCCATCCTTCAGATGCTCAATGTTGTTCTGTTTCCATGAACACGGCTGATCGATCAGATTGCAATACTCTCGAGAGTTTGTGCACTTTACCCATAATACACGACCAAGTCCTTTTACAGACAAGACCATGGCGAGGCTTTCCCTTAGTAGCCCCTCTGCCTTCTGGATCCAACCGTGCCAAGAACCTCCAAATGTTGGTACCCAGGTGAGGTTTCCCACTAAGTACTAGGCCAAGACAGAGCCCATATGTATTGTGGTTGCACTGGAAGCTTTTGAATTCTGAAACATGGCAGACTTCTTTGATTCCTGGGCGGCCGTCCTCCACAAAAATCTCACTCGTTGTCCCGACAACCATTCCGCCCAGAAGAAAACTTAGTTTTATTTTGAAGTGGATTTGAGAAGAAAAGTTTGCTCTAGAGAGCCTTTATACTTAGAAAAATTCTTTGTCTTTCGAACCCCCCAACGGTACTTTGTATATATAGCATAGCAAGCAATACTTAGCAAAAACAGGGGTCACCTATTAGGAGGGGAAATCCTAAGTATAGAGCTACTCATGGCATACTACAAAATATTCTTACTTGCAAATAATACTAAGGAAAAATTCTACTAGAACATCCTACACATGCATACTACAGAATTTTTAAGATCATATGCATAGAATCAAAACTGGGACAAAAGTTATGAACAAGTGGTGTAACTTTCCTTATGTTGATAATATGGGTGATAATTGTATTTTCCGCAGCAATCACACTCTCTGAACAATCTAATACAAGGACAAGGTAGTTCCAATTAAAACAATTGCAAACATAGCAAACACAACAAGGATGATCAAAAACATGCATGATGGTTTAATATGTTACAATGCTTATATTTAGTTCTCTGAGCATTAATAGATCATATGATGCATGTATGAGATCAATTAAAGTAATAGGGTACTTGTTATTAATAATTACTTGCCAATATAAGGGTTTTGATAGTTCTGTTGTAACGCATGTTCTAACTGTCGAATTAAATTTGTTTCTTGGGTTTACTGGATAGAGGACGTTAATACGAACTAGTAGGCGTTGGATTCACCCTAATCGGAGTTATAGATCTTTTTGTATGATTTAAATAGTGTTTAATGGGTTTTAAATGATTCATACAATTTCTGTTGCCTAAAAATCGAACTAAAATTATATCTGTAATCTCCACGGAATTATGATTCCAGAGACATATTATTTGTAATTTTCTGAGCAGTATTTATTTTATTATGAATTTATTACTCTAAATAGGCCATTAAACCATTTAAATCTTCACGGCAAAACCTTACAGTCAAAGGCTGAACTAATTACATATTGATGATCTACATGGAACCAGCTTTCCATCGGTATATTATTTATATTTTTGTGATATGCATTTGCTATGAATTTAATGATTTCTAAAGCCATTAAAACTAATTAAATCACTACGGGGTAAATAACCCGCAAATGCTGGATCCAACCAGATATTATTAATCTACATTACAGTAGCTTCAATTTGATATATTGGTCATATTTTTTGGAGTTACAGATAATTTTATATGAATTTATTAACCTAAAAGACCATTAAAACTAATTAAATTACTGCAGTAACCACGTACAGTAAAAGTTGGATCTATTCTGATAAGATGTTTCTACGTAAAATTATCTTCAATTTGATATATTATACACAATTTTTGGACGTTCTATGAATTTCTAATGAATTTTACAAGTTAGATCTATAATGTGCAATTTTAAATTCGAACAGGTTGACTAGACAGGTTGACTTTACATGCTGACTGAGACTAGATGCTGACCTGACGTTGACACGTGGCGATATCCGGTTGGCTCGTACCTCTTCGCGGAGTCGATCTAATCCTGGCCGTTGGGATGAGATCCAGTTGTTAGGAGAGGAGATTGACCCGATTTTGGCTCAGAATAGACAAGAAACATATCTGGGTTAGAGAGACAAATCCGTAGGTCAAATTGAAAAACTTAGAACATGAAAGTTATGGGGAATCATTAGTCCTACCTTCTCAACAAAGGAATTTGGATTTGAAGAAACGAGCGCGAGTACATCTTGGATTTACACCGTCAGATCGGAAATATTGTGATGCGAAATTCTCTAGCTGTGGTGGATGAAAAGAGGTGAGGTTTGTCGGGGTTGAAAGATTTCGACGAGTTCTACAACGTTTGTTTTTTGGCCAAAGGCAAACAACAAAGTCTAGATGGGTCAAAAAGCGAAATAAAATTCGGGCATGTGTAGATTCGAGATTTCGGGAATAGAAACTCGTACAGCTGTAGCTCCACGAGTTTATATAGAGATTTAGGATGGTGTAGAGATGGGTCTTGGAGTAGGGAACAATTAGAAACAAACGGAAGTCGATTCAGAGTTGTAGATAAAAAGATATAGCAGTTTGAATAGACATAGGTTTGAGAAAAACTGATTTGCACGGTTTTTAAAGCACTCATGAGAACGATCCTGTGTAGCTGCTTGGTTCGGTCGGTGGCTTGCTGGGCCGCCGGCTGGCTGGCCGGCCCATTTGTTTTTTTTATTTTTCTATTTTATATTTATTTGTTTCCCTCATATCTTTTGCATACGAACTCCAAATGACATGATTCTTGTTTCTAAATTTTTCTAAAATCGAATAGATCATTGTAGGATCATATTTGTAATCTTTTTACTAGTTTGAAAATAGTGGATTTATAAATCCTTGTATATTTCATTTTATTTATATCTTTATTTGTTTGTATTTATTCCATAACTTTTTCATAATAGCTCCAAATAAGCTCAATTTTGTTTCTAAAATTTTGTATTATTAATTGGATCTCTTTAGGCTATAATTATCAACAATTTATGCCTTAGCAATAGTGGGTTTTATAAAGTCAATTTGATTACCTTTAGGAACATTTGGGTGAATCAACTATAGTATTTGGATACCAGGATTTGGATTCTGTTTGTGAGAACTTTGCATGGATGTAATGAAATGCTTATGAATGCTTCATGATTTTCATTTTGAAATCTTGCACACCAATTCTACAATCCATAATTAATACATGCCCTTTTGCCTATATGGCTACTTAGGTCATAACAAAAGAATATAATATTTTGAATTCAAGGTTGAGAGGATTTTCTACTCAAAAAGTTTCTTTTCTTTGAGAATTTTCAGCAAAGTCAAACAATCAATCAAGATATTGATTTAATTTATAACATTCCAAAATAGGAAGAATTAATCAAGCTATGGATAACCAAATTGTTGACAACTCGTTGCAAATTAGATATTGACTATAGTAGGAGAGATAGACACCCGCTAGCGACTTATGCAAAACTAGTTGCATGTCAAGCGTGGAACAGGTCTCATGTGCGAGGACATGTAAAGTTTGTCCGGGCCGCTTCATCCTACTATGCCACCAATATCCAAAGTACAACTAAGAATCAATAATATGATCATCATCTCCCACATATACATATGTGTACTACCCGTGCAAAGCATCTACGCATAGTTTCGGCTCTGATACCACTGTAGGGTCCGCGGCATAGAAAACAAAAAATTTCCTACGATGAGAACAACTAAGTACCAAGATCTATCTACTAGATACAAGCAACGGTTGGATATACATCCATATAATACATACCCTCAAAGACCGTATAGAGTTAACAAGGTTGTACTCGTGGATAATGTAGTCGAACACTTGCCGATCTCAAGATCGTGATGAAGTCCATCTGGTCCAGCCGGTCCAGCACCATCACGTCCAGCACCGCAAAGAAGTGGTGCATCCGTGATCGCACACACGTCCGGGTACCCCGACAACCTCCGCGCCCTCGCTCTAGCGAAGCAGCGGAAGCAACAAATCCTTCCATAAAAAGCCACCGGGAACATGTATCTCGCTGATCCGAGACCATGGGAAATTCTAAAAGGGGGAGAGATCCTTCGCGAGGATGTGTGCTTTGACAGGAGGAGAGGGGGGACCCAAGGGGCTATGCACCCAGCCATGGTGGGATGCCCCCACATCTTCCACATTCATGTGGGTGGAGCTCCCACTCAAAATGAAAAGCCTCCACTCCCATAAAAAATCCTCCACTAAAAAATCCACTCACATGCATTAAATTTCCACCAAATTTAATGCAAGCTCTCATTTAAATAAAACTCTTTCATCTATTTATTCAGAATTTTGTTAATTACTCTAATTAACAAACATTCACATAAAACCCCTTATAACATTTCAATTTCACATGCAAAACCAGTTTCAGCAATTTCAATCGAAACAGTTTCGGTGTCTAGTGAAATAAATTCCTGCGCTTTCTTTTTCTTTCTCTGGCATATCATTTGCTCTGAATGGTGTCGGTATCCCTTAAGTGTGTCACCCTGCGGTTTGCGAATAAGGTAGACATGATCGAGACCCCTCTCCAATCAATAATCAGTAGCGAGACCTGGAGATCCGTACTGACTCCCACATATTCAACGATGACTTTTGTGATCGTGTGAACCTTATACGCATGTAACTCAATCCCTTTTTCTCGCGATATACTACATGTTCGATATTCGATCATCGGTATCTCCATACCTAGTTTGATCTCGTTACCAACATGTACTCTTTTCTCGTTCCCATGATATAACATTCTAGTGATAAAATAACTTGCTTGTAAGCTAATTAATGTGATATCACCGAGAGGCCCAGAGTATATCTCTCCGTCATCGGGATGGAAAAATTCCACTCTTGATCCATGAGCCTCAACATAACACCTTCGTAGCACTAAACTCATCTTTAAAGTCACCTTGTTATGGTGTGACATTTGATGTTATCGAGATACTCTTCCGGTGTTAGTGATTGACATGATCTCATGGTCTAAGGACTAAGATTACTTCGTATGATGTTATAGCAATATAAACACAATGACCATGATCGTAATGCTATACTTCGGATGAATGTTCATCACATGATTCCAATAATGTTGTGACCTCGTTATTAACAACATCCAATGTCCATGATTAGGAAATCTTTGATCATCTTGTTAATCAACGAGCTAGTTTATAAGAGAGGCATAACTAGGAACTTCCTTTTTGTTTATTAAACACACATGTATTAATGTTTCCGTATTAATACAATTATAGAATGCAAAATAAACTTTTATCATAAATAAGGAATACGATAATAACCACATTATTATTGCCTCTCAGGCATATTCCCTTCAGGTACTAGGAGAGTTAAGGGCGAGTAGTGGAGGCTCGGTGAGCTCACAAAGATGATCACAAGATTGATCAAAACAGTGAATTGTTGGTAAGGTTGTACTGTGATCACCAAGTGTTTGATTAAATGGCCACAAGAACTAAACCTTCGAACTTTCAAATTCTTTTTGGTGGTTGAGCTGGTCATAAGCTTGGTAGTCTCTGGGTGCAAGGGTTTTCTAAGTGGCGAAGGTTTTGGTGGTTTTCCAAAAATGACTATGTTGATGCATAAGATAGATTCAATTTTGAATTGCCTATCAAATGGATTTGAAACTATTTCTACAAGATTTGAAAGCTCCATTGTGTTCAATGTCACTTGTTCTAGCAAGGGGAGAAAAGAAATGGATTTGTTTCTGTTTTAAATCATTTGCTAGCGATGCTCAAAGTGAGCTAAGTGTTAACTTTTGCAAAAACGACCAATAGGTCATATCCTTCATATATTGATTTTCTTTTGTTTTTATTTTGTTTGGATTTTACCTAGATGATATGGTTTTTATCTTTAAACCATTTCTCATCATTTACAACAAACAAACATGGCATTGCAAACATTCATACACATTCATAACACACATGCATTAAGATAGTGTTTATTATTAAAAGCTTTTGTTAATCCTATTTTTTTTTGATTAGAAATTGATATCCTAATTAATATTTTTGAGATGTTACAAACCTTCCCCCCTTAAACAGAATCTCATCCCAAGATTCAGGAAAAACTAGGAACTAAAGAGATTGGGAAACTCAGTCCTCATGTAATCTTCTCGTTCCCACATGGCTTTAATGACCCACAAGTATAGGGGGCGTATCGTAGTACTTTCGATAAATAGAACTATCGATCCCAACGAGGAGCAGAAGGTGTTGACTAGTGGTTTGAAGCAGGAAATCTCTGTAAATACTTAGCAAACGGATTTTAGGTTTTTTTGATAAAGCAAAGAAATAAAGTGCAAGTAAATAAAGACAGCAAATAATTGTAGCAAGTGGGACAATCCTTTCTTAGAAAAGGACATGTCGGCTGTATTACTTATGAGGAACAAACGTTCTCGAGGACACATGTGAATACTGTCAAGCACTTTCGTTTCATATAGTTGATTAATCTTATTTGGTTGGATAAGTTTTGTGTGGGTGAACCTATGCTAATGTACTGACCTTACTAGGACTAATACATACTTGTGATTAAACTGCTTGCAAGCATCCGCAACTACAATAAAGTAATTAAGATAAAAACCTAACCACAACCTTAAACTCTGAGATCCTACACTCCCTTGTGCAAAGGTTTCCTAACGGGGGTTCAGGTTTCTTTCACTCTAGACACCCCACAATTAGTATCCAAATACACAATGCATTCCCCTAGGCCCATAAATGGTGAAGTATCATGTAGTCGATGTTCACATGACACCACTAGATGAATAGCACCACAACTTAAATATCAAACCATTGAATAATACCTCAACACAATTCCACTACTAACAACATGACTTCTCCCAGGTCCTCAAGAACTAAAAGAACTACTCAAGAGACATCATATGGATCAAGATCAGAGATGATATGATGATGAATAACAATCTAAACATAGACAATAATTCAATGGTTCCACTCACAAGCATCAACTACAAAATTAATTAACACCGGGAAAGTTTCTTCTAAGAACTATGCAAGATTCAACACAATTGTTACAACGGGATGGAGTGGTGATGATGGTGTTGGTGGAGATGGTGGTGTGGATGATGATGATGATCCCGATGAAGTCTATCTTGATGACGGTGTTGATGGCGAGGATCTCCCCTCTCCGGGAAGGAATTTCCCCGGCAGAAATCTATCTACCGGAGAGCTCTTTCTCTCTCTGTAGTTTCCTCCCCGTAGAGGCGGCAGAATATTTCTGTGGTCGCTCCCCGTGTATTAGGGTTTCGAGGAAAATATATAGGTGAAGGGGCGGAGCAGGAGGTGGGCCAGGGTGGCCACACCCCCTGTTGGCGCGGTCTAGGGTGGCCCGCACATGGCCCATCTCAGCCTCCCCTTCTAGCATTCTTCGTTTTCTAGAAAAATATGATTTTCCATGTATTTTCTGGTATTTTCTGATCTTCTCGAAAATTGCATCCAAACACCGCTCTTTTCCATCAGAATCCTGACTCCGGCGGTCCATCCTCCAAGAATCATCCAACATGCAAAAATAGATGAAATAACATAAGTATCACCTCTTAATATGAAATATATCAATGAATAACAGGAAATTATTATATAGAATAGTGATGCAAAATGAACGTATCAGGCTTCTTCTTCAATATGGTTGCTCCACTGAATTTTGAGAAACTTGATACTCCTGGTCCGGGTGGTTCTGAAAGCTTCTTCCAAAATATGAACGGGTACTTCACAATAGGTTAAATACGGGTTGATCTCCACAGCTCTATGATCGATGTTTTTGAAAACTTCCGTCTTCTCTGGAACTTCCAAGCATTTCCTAAGTAATGAGATATGAAACACATCATGAACGGCTGACATCTCTTCCGGAAGTTCTATCTGATAAGATACTTCTCCTCGGCGACTTAAAATCTTGAAGGGTCCAATATATCTAGGTGCAAGCTTTCCTTTGAGTTGGAAACGTTGCATTCCTTTCAAGGGTGATACCTTGAGATAAACAAAGTCTCCGTTATTGAAGGATAGATCTCGATATCTCTTGTCAGCATAACTCTTCTGTCTGGATTAAGCGGTCTTGAGGTGCTCACATATCTTGTGAACCTTCTCTTTGGCTTCTCGTAGGATGTCTGGTCCGAATATCTGACTCTCTCCTACCTGCGACCAATTCAGGCGGGTACGACACTTCATTTCATACAAAAACTCAAATGGGTCCATATGCAAACTGGCTTGATGACTGTTGTTGTGTGAGAATTCTGTGAAAGGCAGGCAGTCTTCCCATTTGGATCCATATTCTAGTACACAGGCTCTCAACATATCTTCTAGTATCTGGTTTACTCTTTCTGTTTGTCCATCGGTCTACGGGTGATAAGCTCTGAAGTTCAGTTTGGTCCCTAATCCTTCTTGGACTTTCTTCCAAAATCTTGAGGTAAACTGGGTTCCTCGGTCTAATACGATAGTCTTGGGAGTTCCGTGCAGACTGACTATCCTAGCAATATACAACTCTGCTAGCTTCGAGCTTTGATAAGTGGTCTTGACTAGTATGAAATGAGATACTTTGGAGAGTCTATCCACTATGACCCAAATAGAATCATTTCCCCTACTAGATGTAGGCAAAGCGGTGATGAAATCCATTCCAACTGAATCCCATTTCCATTCTAGAATTTGAAAAGGTTGCAAAAGTCCTGCGGGTCGCTGGTTTTCCGCTTTGACTCTCTGACAGATATCACACTTGGCGATATAGCTTCCGACTTCTCTCTTCATTCTGTGCCACCAAAATTGCTCCTTCAAATCCTGATACATCTTTGTTCCTCGCGGATGAATAGAGTAAAGAGTATCATGGGATTCTTGCAAAATGACTTTCTTCAACTCTGAATCAGCTGGCACACAAATGCGTCCCTTATACCACACAACTCCTTATTCATCTACCGTGAATCCGGGTACCTTCCCTGTACCGATATGATGCTTAATTCTATCCATACTGGCATTGCCTTTCTGAGCAGTTCTGGCTAGGAAACCTTCGCTAACTAGCTCCATTCTGAAATTCTCCAACTCCTTATGCAAATTTGGATGCCCTTTCATAATCACCGTGTTTAATCTATACGGCAGTCTACTAAGAGCATCCGCTACCACATTGGCCTTGCCGGGGTGGTAGTGAATGTCAAGGTCATAATCCTTGATTAACTCTATCCATGTCCTTTGTCTCATATTCAGCTCCTTCTGGGTGAAAATATACTTCAGACTCTTGTTATCTGAATAAATCTCACAACGGTTACCCATGAAGTAATGACGCCATGTCTTCAAGGAAACTACGGCTGCCAACTCTAAGTCATGGGTTGGGTAATTCTGCTCATGTTGCTTTAGTTGTTTGGACATATATGATATCACTTTGCCTTCTTGCATCAACACACATCCGATACCAATCTTGGATGCATCACAATACACGTCAAAGGGCTTCGTGATATCCGGCATGATCAAAATTGGGGATGAAATTAATCTCTTCTTGATCTCTTGAAAACTTGCTTCACATTTGTCTGTCCATTAAAACTTCTTGTGTTTCTTCAATAGCCGAGTCATCGGCCTTGCGATGCTTGAAAATCCTTCAACAAACTTGCGGTAATTTCCCATAATCCAAGAAATGCACGAACTTTGGTTTGAGTCGTTGGGGCTTTCCATTCTTCAACATCCTTAATCTTGGCGGGGTCAACGGCAACTCCTCCAACCGACAAGATATGTCCTAGGAATCCTACTTCCTTTAACCAGAATTCACATTTGCTGAACTTGGCATACGACTGATGCTCTCTAAGGGTTCCAAGGATGGTTCTTAGGTGTTGTTCATGTTCTTATTCTGACTTGGAGTAAATCATAATGTCATGGATGAAAACAATGACAAACTTGTCCAAGAAGTTCATAAAATCTTATTCACGAGGTTCATGATATAAGTGGGGGCATTGGTTAATCCAAATTACATGACATTGTACTCATACAATCCTTATCGGGTAGTGAAATTAGTTTTTGGGATATCTGTTGCGTGGATTTTTAGTTGATGATAACCAGTTCTAGGGTCAATCTTATAAAACACTCTCGCACCAGTCAACTGGTCAAACAAATCTTCTATCTTCGGTAGTGGGTACTTGTTCTTGACGGTGACATCATTCAGCTTTTGGTAATCCGTACATAAACGGGTGGCACCATCTTTCTTATCCACAAACAAAACATGTGATATCCATGGCGATGCACTTGGTTGAATCAGATTTTTGCTCAACATGTCATCAAGTTGCTTCTTGAGCTCCACTAACTCTGTTGGGTTTATACTATAGGGTCTCTGAGCTATGGGTCTAGTTCCAGGAATTAGTTCAATGATAAACTCGTTATCCTGATCTAGGGGCATACCAGGTAATTCATCTGGGAACACATCGGGGTATTCATAGACTACTCTGACTTGGTCTAGGGTTGGTCGGACTAAAATCTTGCTGCACTTGAATTGACGGGGCAGTGTCTCAGACCCATGCTCAACTGATACTCTGGTGCTACTGGTCATGGTTATGGCTTTCTTGGCACAGTCTATTAATCCTTGATGTTTCGATATCCAATCCATACCTAGTACTACTTCCAAACCTTTTGTTCCAAGTACTATTAGGTTGGCATAAAAATACATTCCATGTATTCCGATAGGTATGGCCTTGCAAATTTTTCTAGCTTTGGTAGTTGACCCATGTATTTGAACTATCATAACATGCTTCAAATTTGTTGGTTGAATCTTACTAGTGCATGAAAATTATTCTGTAACAAACGAGTGCGATGCTCCAGAATCAAACAACACTCTTGCAAGTACTGAGTTAACAGAAAACATACCCAACACGACATCTGATGCTTCCTGGGCTTCTTCTGCATTCATGTGGAACCGACGACCGATATGGTTGTGTGGGTTGCCTTGGGAAAATCTCTTTCTAGGCTGAACACAATGTTGTTGCTCGGTAGGTGCAGTGGCATTGGGTGATATAGCAAGCTTCTTGGGGCACTCATTGGAGTAGTGACCCATGATTCCACATTCAAAGCAGGTGATCATTGACTTGTCCTTCCCTGCGATAGGCACAACATTGTGTCCAGTCCTTGGGGCAGTATTGTTGCTGTTGGCTGGCATTGGCGATGCACGTTTGAAGTTACTGGGGTTGCCGGTGTTGTAGTTGTTATTGCCTCCGGGCCTCGGGTTTCCTCCACCACGATTGGGAAAGTTCGGATGGGGCATAGGTGGCATGTTGTTCCTTGGTGCAAATCCTGCAGACGAACTGGGGCGATACTTTGGGGTATGGTGGGGTCCAGGTTGGTGCCTCATACGACGCTTACGGTTCTCATTGGCTTGATTGATCTTCCCTTCCATCTGGATAATAGAATCCACTAGAGCTTCTAGATCGGCAAAAGTAATATTGACTAGCACTATCTGCATCTCATCGTGCAAACCATTTAGAAACCTTTCCTTCTTCTTTGCTTCAATGCTGATCTCATCAGGGGCATACCTAGACAGAGACATAAATATGTCATGGTATTCCATGACAGTCATTGTCCTCTGCTTCACCTCCTTGAGTTCATCCCTCGTCCTCAGAATCAAACCTGGAGGCACATGAGTTCGACTGAACTTGAGTTTGAATTCCTCCCAAGTCATCATCTGTCCTCCATTCATTGTATGAGTGCTATTCTACCATGTTCTTACAAAACCTGCCAGATAGTGGTGGCAAACAGTACCTTCTCTGTAGCATCTACTCCTACAACTACTAAGTTGTTCTCCATGGTTTGCAGCCAGTCATCAGCATCTAAGGGCTCTTCAGATTTGCTAAAGATAGGGGGATTGGTTTTCTGGAAGTTCTTAAGCTTGGATCCATGATGATCCTGATTTCCCTGGCCTTGGTTGTCATGCGCCAGTTGGGCGATCTGTTGAAGAGTGGCGAGATTGGTTTGACGCTCGGTTCTACTGGCTTCTTGAACGGCCAATAGCATTTGCAGAATTTGGACCATCGGGTCCTAGGATGAGCTGCGTCCTCTGCGAGTCATCTGAAGATTGAGATAGATCATAAGATAAGAGGGAAATTTTTCTAAGGTTTATGGGTTTGGTTTAAAAGTTTTTAAACTTTGAGTAAGGCTAGGGTTTGAAAGCCAACAACTCTTTTTCATTCATTCCAAGCACACATACAAACCACACATTCCAAACATATCACAACAACAAAGCAGATGGTTTTAAGAACCATTCTAGCAAGCTACAATATAGTGGGACCGATTACAACTCACACCTATGACAGTGATCTGGTGCTACTACTCCTCTTCAGAACTGATGGCCTCTTCATCATCGGTGAAGTTGTGGTCCTCATCGTCAGTGTGGAACTCCTCGTTGATGTCCTGTAAGTAGTCGTCATCATCACTGAGGTACGAGTAGGGATCTCCACGAATATCTTCCCCTTTGTTCTCCCTCTCCTCAAGCTGCATGTCCAGGTCATGGATGGTTTCTTACAGGGTTGACATTTTGTGACGGAGGCGAGCAATGATGCGGTCCTTCTTGTCACGCAGGCGGCAAGTGACTTGCGCTCCTTAGCAAGGTTGGCGAGGGTCTGGTCCTTCTTCACTGCAACACTGTGCTTCTGGTTGGCATCTTCATGGGCATTGTCCAGCTCTTTCTGGTTCTCGTGCAGCATGAAGGCGAGATGATCCACATGGTGCCTCAACTCCGGGTGTCCTGGCATGGACAAGGTTGTCCTGGGAGTCACTCCTGGCATAGTGAGCGAAGCAGGTGCCGGCGAGCTGATTGACGTTCTGCCCACACAGACGGGCAAGTGCTTCCTGCATTGCTCTCGCTAGTCCATCCAGCCAGTTGTTCTCCCTTAGTCTGAACTAGATCTTCTCAGATGTTGGTGCCTCCATCTTTCCTCTCAGCCAGCAACTATCATCCACTACAGTTCCCCTCTCAGCCAGCTGATCATTGAGCTGAGGTCCATTGAACTCCAGGTGCGGGCGCTCAAGAAAGTCTGCAAGCTGACTCAAATCCCTCTCAAAGATGAGGTCTAGTCCGTTGCCCAACTAGTAAAACTTGCTGTACTTGACTTCCATCTATAAGCAATTAAGATGAGTAAGTTAGAGAGGTGATCAAGTGTGTCAAATTTTATGTAGGGTTGCAAAAATTTTGAGGAACATTTGACTCTCTATTGGAAAGAATTTCAAGGATAAGAGTGAGAATACATTTTCATAAATACTCAATTTCTTTATTTTGGAAACTAAGTTTCTCTGACGTACATTCTAAATAGGGTCTCCTATTGTCAGGATGGCTATTGCAATCCCAGGATTACCATTTTTGCGAGACATAACAGAATTGGTAGCACAGTACATAATCCATTACAAACCATAATAGTCTTACAAATAGTTGATCATAAGATCAAGTCTGAATACAAATCATAGCAGCGGAATAATAGCATAGTAGAGGCTCCATCTTCAGGGTCATAGGCAATACTGACGATGGGAGATGATCCTAGTTGTCAAAGGCGTCATGCTATCCATCCTCCTCATAATATCCTTCATAGTCTGGCAATGGGAATAGCCAGGAACAAAGCCATGAGTACTTTTAAGTACTCGCAAACTATCACTAAAGCAGTAAGACCATTGTAGTAGGAATCCTAAGCTCTAGGTTTATTTGCGAAAAGACAATTTTACTTCATAAGTACTTATTAGAAAATACCTAACTTTAGTTGTCTAGATTACTCAAGTGGGAACCTAGTTTCATGTCCACATCCTTGTGGAGTGATACGTCCAAAACGTATGTATTTTTCCGAACACTTTTGCTATTGTTTCTCCTCCAATTTGTGTGATTTGGATACAACTAACACATACTGACGCTATTTTCAGCGGAATTGCTTTGGTGTCTTGTTTTTGTGCATGAAATCAACTTTCAGAAAAAATCCCGAAAAATCTTGCAAAACTCCTATTTTACCATAAGACTCACAGTGCTAAATGACGAGACGAAGGAGGGCCATGAGGGGCTCACACCCCTAGCCGCGCGGGCCAGGCCAGGCCGCGCCTAGGGGTGTTAAGGACACCTCATGCACCCCCTCAGTCTCCCCTTCGCCTACATAAGCCCTCTGACCTAAAAACAGAGGGGGGTTCAACATTTTTCCAGATAGTGTTTTGCTGCGCCGCCACCACCAGAAACCACGATTCGGAACCAGAAACACCGTTCTAGCACCTTGCCGGGACAGGGAATTAGAAGAGATCATCGCCATCATCATCACCGACGCCTCTCCATCAACCATCCATGTTTCCCCCATCCATGAATGAGTAAACCCCTACAGTTGGCTATGGGGATGGTAGGGATTGGATGAGATCTATCATGTAATCGAATAAGATTGTTAGGGGCATGGTGCCTAGTATTTTTGTTAGTGCTCTTTGACATTGTTGCAACTTGTTATGCTTAATTCTTATCACTAGGGCCCGAGTGCCATGATCTTAGATCTGAACATGTTATTGATTCATGATGATAGTATTGTTTGTGATCTTATATGCAAGTTGTTTACACACATTATTGTCTAGAACTAAAGGCCCCAAAGTGACAGAAATTGGGACAGCCGGAGGGAATGGCTGTGATATGAGGATCACGTGTGTTCATGGAGTGTTAATGCTTTGCTCCGGTTCTCTATTAAAAGGAGTACATTAATTGCCAGTAGGTTCCCCTGAGGCCCCACTGCAACGGGCTGGTAGGACAAACTATGTTGTGCAAGTTCTCATTGTGAGCACGTATGACTACATATGGAACACATGCCTATGATTATTTAGTACTTGGATGATTTATCTTATTTATCTGCAAATGATCTTGATATTACATGAATTGTCTTGTCCATGCAAGGCCCATCCATCCATCCCTATGCCTACCGCAGTCAAACCCTACTATTTGCTACTATTGTTACTACTGCCTTTGTTTTACTGCTGCTGTTACTTTGCTATTGCTACTACAAAACTATTGCTACTGATAAACTAATGTGAGCAAGACTATTTCTAGGTGTATCTGAATTGACAACTTATTTGTTAAGGCTTATAAATATTTTTTGGCTCCCCTTGTGTCGAATCAATAAATTGGGTTATACTACCCTCGAAGACTGTTGCGGTCCCCTATACTTGTGGGTCATCAATACTATTTTCTGGCGCCGTTGCCGGGGAGCATAGATTTATTTGTAAGTTCACTTGGATTTATTATTGTTCGATGCTATCCTTTTCATCATGGGAAAGTCTCATGATGGAAAGTTTCCTATTTTACCATCTACTACAAGAAGAGGTACAGTTCTAAACACCTCTGCTGCTCTTGATTCACTATTTGTTATAAGTAAGCTTGTTACACCATGTAACACCACGGTCCTGAAAAGACCGTGGCTTCTATGTGACATGCCAATCCCTGGATCGGTTCATTGGCCCATAATAGAACAAGATGAATAACATAGAAAAATATCCGTGTATCATAAATAATGAAGATCCAGAGTACCATTATTACAATAAAAGCTTAGCCCAAGGCTAGCTCAAATTATTCAGGTAGCAACATAAATAAAGTAAATCCTCCATTCTTCAAATTGCCCACAAGTGAACAAGTGCCGAGTGGAGTACCGTGGCCTATATTGATTACTCCGAATCGGAATATCCTGCAACATGAAACGTAGCAGCCCCGAAGGGTCAATACATGGAATGTATGGCAAGTAGAGCTAGTAAAGGAGACAAAAATGCTAACATCTACATGCATATTTGGCAAGTGGAGTTGTGGCTAGCTTGCATTTGCAAATACCTTTGTCCTACTTTCATAAACAGTTTTGATTTTTCTTCGAAAAGATCCCAATTAAGTTAACCCAACAACATTAAAGCAATTATGAAATTCGAATGAGCGAGAAACATGTCATGGAATCAATATCAAGCAACTCAGTTGTCCATAACCGGGACACGGCTAATCGATTAGATTATACACCCTGCAGGGGTTAGTACACTTTACCCATGTGACTTGGCCAGCCCAGCTCGTACCATCACTCTCATTTTGGGTGATGATAGGGAGAAGTCCAAGAAGAGACCGTTCGGGAAGTAGCTCACCAATCCCGACGCGCACCGGTCCAACCTACCAAAATTCTACATCTCTGGATACGCGGGTTCGAGTTACCACAACCTACTAAGTCCAACCAACTGCCCATTTCATTATTGGCACATGGTTGTACACGTAAGCTACACAATAAAGAAGCCTGGGTGCCTTTCCGCAATGAAACCACCCAAATTTATCAATCCCATCACACCCAGGAGATTCATTGATTAAGTTGTTTTAGTTTTCGCAAACCAACACATTTAGAAACAACTTTCAGTGATGTATCCCAGCCCTCGTTCATTATAGCATGGCTAAGCACATCTACCAACAGTGGTTCATCTACAAGGAAAGCCCTACCACATAATAGGACATAGGATAGCGATAGTATCATCCTACACATGTAAGTACAAAACACACGACAATGCAATGAAAATAGTAGGACAATATCATGAACAAGGTAGCATCTACTTGCCTTGGTTGTAGCGGTCGGAAGAACAATCCACACACGAGCAAGCGTTGCACTCGTCACAATCTACACGATACAATTGCATTCATAAACAAACCATCCACAAGCATATGCAACAAAGATGATGCATGAATGCATGCATGACAAGTGGATTGATGCTACAGCATCACCACATAATCCTATTAAGTATAGCAACTGATTGCATGCATGGAAAATAATTTTAGCGCAAGGAAAACTATTATGCACAATATAACGCTCAAAACTAGAGCTAGAAACCAAATAATTCACCACCGACAGTATACTGTATGTAAAATCTTGGGAAAATTCTACTGTGTAGGCATTGCTATTTAGAAACAGTACCAATTGGAATTACTCAAAAAGGAATTATAAAACTCCTTGAGTAAATAAAACACTGCAGAAGGCCACTAAATAGTTTCTGCAAAAGTTTTTACTGTAAGCCTATCTTTTTAATTCACTTTGAGATTCCCCTTTTTCTACTGAATCCACGGACATATTATTTGCATTTTTTGGAGTTACAGATCTTTTTCTACGAATTAATTACTCCAAAAAGGCCATTAACTCTTTTAATTAATATGGACAAAATCTTTCTGCAAAAGTGTAAAACAATGGTACAGCAAGATTCTACACGTCTTACTGAATCTACACATATTTTATTTGCAATTTTTGGCCTAGTAGATTAATTTCTATGCAATTTACAAGATTCTACAAATTTTTGCAATTTCTAAATCGATTTAAATCAAAAGGGAATATTCTGGGAATATTCCTTGCTGAGTCAGCGCGGGTTGACTGGCTGTTGACCAGTCAACCGTGCGGTCTTCGGCCGATCTGAGCCATGGACTCACCGGAGGCGGCGGTGGTGGACTCACCGGAGGCGGCGGCGGCGAGCGGCTCCGGCGGCGGTGGCGTGGCGTCGGGTGTCGGCGCGGAGAGATGGCGGCGGGCGTGCACGCGGTCGCCGGCGGCGGGGTCGACGTCGGGTGGCGGCGGATCGGTGTCGGCGTCGGGGCGGCGGCCTGCGGGGGAGATGGAGGCGGTGGTCGGTGGCGGGGGTCGGCGCTGGCGGCTGGTGTGGCGGCGGTGAGCAGCTCGAACTCCGGCGAGAAATCGCCGGAGATTTAGGGCGTCTCGGTTGCAATTAGATGGGGGTTTGGAAGAGGGGCTCGAGGAGAACGTGATAGGCAAGAAAAATCGCTGAAATCGGTTCGGAAACGACACGGGAATCCCGCGAGAAATCCGCTAGTAGTTGGAGCTCAGGACAAACTCGGCTGACGGGTGGGCCCCGCGTGGAGGTGGCTGGAGGTGGCCGACGGGCAGGCCCCGCTCGTCAGCGGCTGGCGGCTGGCGTGGGCGGCGCGCTGGCGGGCTGCTGGCTGCGGCTGGGCTGGTTCGGCCCAGCAGGCTGCGCTGCTCTTTTTTTTTGTTCCTTTTATTTTTTTCTAATTCTTGTTTAGTAAAACCTCCGTATCTTTGTCATACGAACCCCGAATTGGGTGAAACTTGTCCCTAAATTTTTCTAAAATCTAGGAGATCATTCTAGGGTCAAGGGGTGAGTGAATCCACTTGTCTACAAGGGTGGAAAACACGAGTCCTAGTATACCCTCCCACAGGAGCATTTTACTAAAGTAAAAATAGGGTTTTGAAAATAGCATTTTGCCGAATCTTTTCAATCGAAGGTTTTGCATGGAAGAACATGATGCAATGATATGAAAGATATGCAGAGCCAAATCTAAAATTTGGGATGTGACAAGACTAACCCCCATAAGATGAATCTCGTCCCCGAGATTCGGCGCAGCTAGCAAATAGGTGCGGGTAGTCCCCTCGGATGTCATCCTCACGCTCCCAAGTGGCTTCCTCTTCGGTGTGGTGGCTCCACTGCACCTTGCAAAACCTGATCGTCTTGGTACGGGTAATCCTCTCCGCTGTCTCTAGAATTCTGACCGGCTTCTCCTCATAGGTCAAGTCATTCTCAAGCTGAACCTCCTCTAGCGGCACAATGTCTCTCAATGGTGTATCCACCATCTCCGGATGGCACTTCTTCAGCTGGGATACGTGGAACACATTATGAACAGCGAACAGAGCCTCCGGCAACTCCAACTGATAAGCAACTTCTCCTTTGCGTGCTAAGACCCGATACGGTCCAATAAACCGAGGTGCCAGCTTACCCTTAATTCCAAATCTCTTGATTCCACGAAGTGGCGACACTCTGAGGTATGCTCTATCGCCTATATCATACACCACTTCCTTGCGCTTGGTGTCAGCATAGCTCTTCTGCCTTGATTGTGCTACCTTCAGCCTGTCCCTAATCAAGGCGACCTTCTCCTCAGCGTCCTTGATCAGATCAGGTCCAAACAACTGACGTTCTCCTACTCCATCCCATAGCAATGGTGTCCGGCACCGTTTCCCATACAATACATCCAACGGTGACGTCTTGATGCTGGTTTGATAGCTGTTGTTGTAGGAAAACTCAGCATACGACAAATTCTCATCCCAACTAAAACCATGAGCCAAAGCGCAAGCTCTCAGCATGTCTTCCAAAATCTGATTCACCCTCTCGGTTACATCCATCGATGCATGGGTGAAACGTTGTGCTAAACTCCAATCTAGTCCCAAGCGACTCGTGCAGTTGACGCCAAAAGTGAGAAGTAAATTGGGTGCCTCTATCTGACACTATACTCTTGGGAACTCCATGTAGGCACACAATCCTGTCCATATAAATCTTGGCCAACTTTGCACTCGTGTAGGTCGTCTTCACTGGTATAAAGTGGGCTACCTTGGTCAAATGGTCGACCACTACCCAAATGGAGTCATATCCTGACCTGGTCCTGGGCAATCCTGTGATAAAATCCATTCCCACTCTATCCCACTTCCAATCCGGCACGGGCAACGGCTGTAGTAGTCCTGCTGGCTTCTGGTGTTCCGCCTTCACTCAGCTACATACATCACATAGGGCAATATGCTCTGCAATGTCTCCCTTCATGTTGTTCCACCAGAATCTGTCCTTTAGGACCATATACATCTTCGTATTGCCCGGATGTATGGAATACAGCGAGTCATGAGCTTCCTGCAGAATCAGCTTCCTTATCTCCGGATCGTTGGGAACGCACAAACGATCTCCATACCACAAAGTCACTTGCTCATCCTCACGGAATTCCCTTGCTCGATCCTCCTTCATCTTTTCCTTTACTTCATCTATCTCTTTGTTTCCCACTTGAGCCTTCCTGATTCTATCCTGTAGCATTGGTTGGACTTCCATTGCTGCCAAGTATCCTTCGGATACTACCTCCAGTCTAAGGTCCTTGAATTGCTTGCACAAATCCTCGGGCAATTCCCCAATTGTCAATCCATTGGCATAAACCTTCCGGCTCAGAGCATCTGCTACTACATTGGCCTTTCCTGGGTGGTATTGCAGATTCATATCATAGTCCTTGGTAAGTTCCAACCATCTCCTTTGCCTCATATTCAGTTCCTTCTGGGTAAATATGTACTTCAGGCTCTTGTGGTCGGTGTACACATCACAGTGTTTCCCCATCAAGTAGTGCCTCCATACCTTGAGTGCATGAACCAGTGATGCTAACTCCAAGTCGTGTGTGGGGTAATTCCTTTCATGGTGTTTAAGTTGTCGTGAGGCATATGACACAACTCTTCAATCTTGCATCAGCACACTTCCAAGTCCCTGTCGAGAAGCATCACAGTACACTTGGAAATCCTTCTGAAGATCTGGTAAACAAAGAACAGGCGCGGTCACTAGTCGACGCTTCAGTTCCTGAAAGCTGGCTTCACACACATCCGTCCATTCAAACTTCCTCTCCTTCTTCAGAAGTTCAGTGATCGGCTTAGCAATTTTGGAGAAGTTTTCAATGAACCTCCTGTAATATCCAGCAAGTCCCAAAAAGCTTCGTATCTCTCCTGCATTCTTGGGCGCTTCCCACTCAGTTACTGCAGTCACTTTGCTTGGATCAACAGCGACTCCTTCTCCTGACAGCACGTGTCCAAGAAATCCAACAGTGTTAAGCCAGAATTCACACTTGCTGAATTTGGCATACAGCTTGTGTTCCCTCAGCTTCTCCATAATCAGTCGCAGATGTTTCTCATGCTCAACATTATCCTTGGAATATATCAGTATGTCGTTAATAAACACCACCATGAACTTGTCCAAGTACTCCATAAATACCTTGTTCATCATGGTCATGAAATATGCCGGAGAATTCGTTAGTCCAAAAGACATAACTGTATACTCATATAATCCATACCTAGTAGTGAAAGCGGTTTTTGGAATGTCCTCCTCACGGATCTTCAATTGGAAGTAGCCTGATCGCAGATCAATCTTGTTGAACACCTTCGCTCCTTCCAGTTGATCAAACAAATCATTTATGTTCGGCAGGGGGTATTTGTTCTTGATGGTCACCTCATTCAGCGAGCGATAGTCCACCACTAATCTCTTGCTGCTGCCTTTCTTCTCCGCAAACAGAACAGGTGCACCCCATGACGACGAGCTAGGCTGAATGAATCCCTTGTCCAACTGCTCTTTCAGCTGCTTCTTTAATTCCTTCAGCTCATCCACATACATCTTATATGGTCTCTTTGCTATAAGTCCTGTTCCCGGCGTCAGGTCGATGAGAAACTCCACTTCCCTGTCAGGTGGCATTCCTGGCAGCTCTTCCGGAAACACGTCGGGGTAATCTCTAATCACAGGCACAGTATCCATGCTAACCCCCTTAAGAGAATTCAGCTTACACCATCGCGGTCGCACGGCCGACTTGAATCTAATTCTCTTACCATCCGGGGTTTTGAGTGAAATAGCTCGCTGTGCATAATCTATGTGTCCCCCATGCATAGACATCCAATCCATACCCAGAATAACATCTAACCCTTGTGATTCCAACACTACCAGATGTGCAATGAAGTTGTGTGTTCCAATCCTCATAGTTAAGCCGCGGCATCCCGCGCTAGCTATCATATCTCCTCCAGGTGAGCTTACTCTAATAGACTCTTTCATAGACTCAGTAGGTACCTTATACTTATCCACAAATTCCCTTGATATGAATGAATGCGATGCACCAGTATCAAAAAGTATAAGTGCAGGGTGAGTGTTGATTGGGAACTTACCAATCACAAAGTCAGACTCATCTGGGATCTCCTCCACATTCATGTGGTTCACTGTGGCCTTCTGGTTGTTGGTTGGCTTCAGTCCCTTCTTCTCTGGACAGTTGTCAGCATAATGTCCCTTCTGACCACACTTGAAGCATGTCACCTCACTCAGATCCTTCTTCACAAAGCTGCTATCACGGTTGCGGTCATGTCCATCGTGTCCTCTAGAGTGGTGAGAGTGTCCTCCCTTGTGGCTATGGTGGCTGCTCTTGTGGTTGTCATGCCGATGTCCATCGCCTCCATGGTGGTGGCTGTCATGGCTCCCATGGTGCCCATGGTCACTCCCTCCATGCTTGGAGTATCCATCATATGAAGTGCGAGACTTGTGATGTGAACCAGAGTGGTGATTGTTACTCTTCCTCTTGCGGTTCTCCACCTGGTTGTGCTTCCCTTCCAAGATCCTGGCCTTGTCCATAAGCTCCTGGAAAGTGGGGCAATAGACCACCAGTACTTGCACTGAAAGCTCATCATTGAGGCCATCCAGGAATCTCTCCCTCCTTTTTGCATCAGTGTCAACATCCTCAGGTGCATAACGGGACAGGTTGTTGAACTCCTCAATGTACTCAGTCACGGTGCGGTTGGTTTGGCGCAAGTTGCAAAACTCCTTCCTCTTCAGGCTCAGAACACCTCAAGATACATGGTTGGTCTTGAAACCTTCCTCAAACATTTCCCAAGTCACAGTATCGAGCGGGTGGGTGATCAGAAAAGTGTCCCACCAAGAAGCGGCTGGTCCCTCCAGTAGGTGAGCGGCAAACCTCACCTTCTCAGCATCATTGCATCCAACAGTTACCAGATCCTTGTTGACTGTACGCACCCAGTATAGAGCAACCATTGGTTCCGTTGCAGTAGAGAACTTAGCTGGCCTTAACCTCAAAAACCTGGTGAGAGCATCTCCCTGAGGCTGGTTGTTCCCATTGTTGTTGTTGTTCTGAGCTTCCATGAACTGGGTCATAACTTGGGTCAGCTGTGCCTGAGCTGCCATGAGATGCTCCAACTCAGTGGGTTGACGGCGGGGAGGCATCTGCGGTTCAGCACAGGTAAGCTTAGAAAGAATCAACTACGATAATAGGATTCTACCCATGCATTATGATCAAACAACAACAAACAATAGCAGACAATCTCAAGCAAGCAACACATCAACAAACAAGTGATCCAGCAACATCCCAGGGGTTATCCTAGCAGTATATACCTACTGAAATAGTTTTACAAGAGTTGGCAATGGTTAGCTAAGCAGTTGATCAACTAAGCAACAAAAACAGCAATCTGTCAGAACAGTCCAGCAGCGTTCACGAATTTTTCTACCTGACTTAGACTCGTCAGGAATTTTAGCTGATTTTTGCACATACAGTACAGAGAGTTTCGCACCAGCCCTATTGTTTTCAGATTTTACCCAGATACCAGTAAAATATGAAAAACCATACAGTACTGCTGTATCAGCAGAAAACTACAGCGAAAATAACACAGATATTAACCAAACTTGCCATAACTCTTTCATAAAATTCGCACAAATAATTCCTGGGATATTGGAGTACACAAATAAGAAACTAAACACTCTTAAGCTAACTGTAACTAAGTTTTACATCGATCGAGACTAATCCTAACGATTTTTCCTAACGAGAACTAATTGGTGGACTTCTATCTACTTCTTGAAGAGGTTGCGGTAGGTCCTTGCACTCATGCGTTGGCGCTTCTGTCCACGGTTCAACCATGGCGGCGGAGTGTACACCTCTCCTTAGTCATCACTTGATATCTCAAACTCCACCTCTTCTGGATCCTCCTCTTCTTCTTCACTCTCTGCTGCAACTGCAACAGCTTCATCTCCTCCACCATCATCGTCTCCATCATCATCATCCTCGTCCTCATCATCATCATCATTCCCACTGTCGTCATCATCATCATTGTTGCCACCATCTCCATTGTCATCATCAGAGGGTGGATTCAGCTGTGCTTGGAGAGCAGCAATCTGGGATGCCATAGCTTCAATAGTTTGATCCCTTTCCTGGACGGTCCCTTGCAACTGTTGTATGTTCTGGGTGTTTTCCTGCATAGTACCATGAAGATGAGCTATGTTTGCATCTCTAGCTATCAGGGCATTCTCCAGAACTCCCACAGCTTCATGCAAGGTGTCAATCTCCTGTCCTTGGACCACCATACCATTGCTAGCAAAATCTGCAATCTCCTTTATCATCATCACTTTCTCAGCTAGAGCTCCATTCTCCCTTTCCATGTCCTCTATGTGCCTCGACGGGCGTGCATGTTGTTCTGTCGCCTGGTAACCACAATGTGCCCATCTTCATCACACCTCCCATAGTCACGGTAGGGTGAATATCTTTGGCGATGAGGTGTCGACATGATGGCCTTTGGCGGCAGGGTTCATGTATGGCCAAGTTAATTCCAAGTCCCCATTGCGGTATGTCTTGGTGTAGATCAGATGCAGGTTTTGGCAAGGCGGCATCCTGAAGATGAAGGTGGTGATCTCCCATGCATCCTCACCATATCCATAGGTGTACAGCCTTC
The DNA here is from genome assembly GCA_023614405.1 of Avena insularis. NCBI lineage: Eukaryota > Viridiplantae > Streptophyta > Magnoliopsida > Poales > Poaceae > Avena > Avena insularis. The sequence continues at coordinate 86,978,422 of CM042685.1, read as the reverse complement.
TTCCCTTGAACATGGGCAGTGGCAATCCCAATGACTGCGAGAGCTGTGCTAACTGTCTTGCAAAGGGCCTTGGTGACTCCATGGTAGCATACTCAGTCCTGACTTCTCCCATCTATCAATTAAAAGAGGAAAGTGTGAGAATAGCATATGGTAAGAATTTACGAGAGTGGAAGTCATAAGACGAAAGACAGAGTTAACATAAGCTTTAATAATTCTATGGCTTCCTAATCCAATCCTAGGTCACGATCCTATAGTCGACACACGGGCTCTGATACCATCTTGTAACACCGCGGTCCTGAAAAGACCGTGGCTTCTATGTGACATGCCAATCCCTGGATCGGTTCATTGGCCCACAATAGAATAAGATGAACAACATAGCAAAATATCCGTGTATCATAAATAACGAAGATCCAGAGTACCATTATTACAATAAAATCTTAGCCCAAGGCTAGCTCAAATTATTCAGGTAGCAACATAAATAAAGTAAATCCTCCATTCTTCAAATTGCCCACAAGTGAACAAGTGCCCAGTGGAGTACCGTGGCCTATATCGATTACTCACAATCGGAATATCCTGCAACATGAAACGTAGCAGCCCCGAAGGGTCAATACATGGAATGTATGGCAAGTAGAGCTAGTAAAGGAGACAAAAATGCTAACATCTACATGCATATTTGGCAAGTGGAGCTGTGGCTAGCTTGCATTTGCAAATACCTTTGTCCTACTTTCATAAACAGTTTTGATTTTTCTTCGAAAAGATCCCAATTAAGTTAACCCAATAACATTAAAGCAATTATGAAATTAGAATGAGCGCGAAACATGTCATGGAATCAATATCAAGCAAATCAGTTGTCCATAATCGGGGACACGGCTAATCGATTAGATTATACACCCTGCAGGGGTTAGTACACTTTACCCATGTGACTTGGCCAGCCCAGCTCGTACCATCACTCTCATTTTGGGTGATGATAGGGAGAATTCCAAGAAGAGACTGTTCGGGAAGTAGCTCCCCAATCCCGACGCGCACCGGTCCAACCGACCAAAATTTTACATCTCTGGATACGCGGGTTCGAGTTACCACAACCTACTAAGTCCAACCAACCGCCCATTTCATTATTGGCACATGGTTGTACACGTAAGCTACACAATAAAGAAGCCAATCATTTTCTCTCGATGCCTGGGTGCCTTTCCGCAATGAAACCACCAAAATTTATCAATCCCATCACACCCAGGAGATTCATTGATTAAGTTGTTTTAGTTTTCGCAAACCAACACATTTAGAAACAACTTTCAGTGATGTAACCCAGCCCTCGTTCATCATAGCATGGCTAAGCACATCTACCAACGGTGGTTCATCTACAAGGAAAGCCCTACCACATAATAGGACATAGCATAGCGATAGTATCATCCTACACATGTAACTACAAAATACACGACAATGCATTGAAAATAGTAGGACAATATCATGAACAAGGTAGCATCTACTTGCCTTGGTTGTAGCGATCGGAAGAACAATCCACACACGAGCAAGCGTTGCACTCGTCACAATCTACACGATACAATTGCATTCATAAACAAACCATCCACAAGCATATGCAACAAAGATGATGCATGAATGCATGCATGACAAGTGGATTGATTCTACAGCAGCACCACATAATCTACTGATTGCATGCATGGAAAATAATTTTAGCACAAGGAAAACTATTATGCAAAATATAACGCTCAAAACTAGAGCTAGAAACCAAATAATTCACCACCGATAGTATACTGTTTGTAAAATCTTGGGAAAATTCTACTGTGTAGGCACTGCTATTTAGGAACAGTACCAATTGGAATTACTCAAAAAGGAATTACAAAACTCCCTGAGTAAATAAAACACTGCAAAAGGACACTAAATAGTTTCTGCAAAAGTTTTTACTATAACCCTATCTTTTTAATTCACTTTGCGATTCTCCCTGTTCTACTGAATCTAGGGACATATTATTTGCAATTTTTGGAGTTACAGATCTTTTTCTACGAATTAATTACTCCAAAAAGGCCATTAATTCTTTTAATTAATCTGGACAAAATCTTGCTGCAAAAGTGTAAACCAATGGTACAGTAAGATTCTAAATGTCTTACTGAATCTACACATATTTTATTTGCAATTTTTGGCCCAGTAGATTAATTTCTATGCAATTTACAAGATTCTACAAATTTCTGCAATTTCTAAATCGATTTAAATCAAAAGGGAATATTCTGGGAATATTCCCTGCTGACTCAGCGCTGACTCAGCGCGGGTTGACTGGCTGTTGACCAGTCAACCGTGCGGTCTTCGGCCGATCTGAGCCGTGGATCGGAGATCCAACGGCCAGGAGGGGTGGCGGCGGTTGACTCACCGGAGGCGGCGGCGGCGAGCTCGGGGCGGCGGCGGCGAGCGGCTCCGGCGGCGGTGGCGTGGCATCGGGTGTCGGCGCAGAGAGGAGGCGGCGGGCGTGCACGCGGTCGCCGGTGGCGGGGTTGGCGTCGGGCGGCGGCGGCTCGGCGTCGGAGATGGCGCGGGAAGCGGTGATGGCGGTCGGCATGAGCGGTGAGGGAGCGGATGCTTGTAGCATCCCAATTGTCTAACAATTGTAATGCTACTTGGTCTAGTAATATAATGGCTACTTCCTATATATAATTGTTGCATCATAATTATATCATGCTCATGTCATCATGCCACCTTGCATTTGAGCATCATATAAAACCCCTTTTTCCTTTTGGGTCTTCCTCTCATAATGCATTTGTCTTATTAAATATAGTTGCTTCTTGATATATTGTATTTGTATCTTGATATATTGTTACATGCCCAATATGAGCTGAGGGCATCTCTCTTTAATCCTTTCATCTACTAACAATGGCCACCTTCCTTTTGGTATCATCTTAATTCCACCATATATATGTATGTGACCATTTTACCTTGCCTTGGCATTTTATTCTTGTCACTCATACATGTATGGACCCAATATTCTATTCTTACACATGCATACATGTGGTTTAATTCAAATCTATCCTAATCTGGATTTTTTTTTGCTTTCTCTCACTTTTGTAGCTCACATACCTGTCACATATTTAGTTTTCACTAAATATGCTCACATACATGCATGCTCAATTACTTGCCTACATGCATTATGGATGCATTGCATGGCACATGCAATATGGGCACCATCTACACCTCTTTTCCTTCTATTTGTTTTGGTGTTGTTTTGGGTTTTTCCTAAAGAGTTGAGATTAATTGTTTTTGGTCAACTAAAATCAAACCTAACTAGCCTAATCTACCCAACCTAACCACACCACACTAGCCCCTTCCAAACCGTGGCCACCACCCATGTGCTTGCCATGGCACACATGGATGGCATGATCACACATCACCCCATATTCCTTACCCTCTTCTTTTCTTGCAAACCAAGAAGATGGCCAGCAACCCACGTCTTCCCCTCCCCTCCTGCTCCCCACCTCCTTCCTCTTTAAGCAAAGAAACAAAGAGAGAGAAGGGAAGACCTAGCCCTAGACTACCGAAGCCTTCCTCCTTCTCTTTTTGCATAAAGGTGACCCCCCATGTGATCCTTCCTCTCTCGTATCTCCAACCCCAACCACCCAGAACTCCTCTCAGATCCTTCCTCCCCACCACATCCTGGCCATGGCCATGGGTTCTCTAAACCCTAGCTCCGGCCTCCCTTGCTAGCCGACGATCCCGAGAGCGCCAAGCTGTACAAGGAGCACGAGGAGCTTCGTCTGCTTCATCTACCTCACCCTGCACCGGCCAAGCCTCGCCGGAGTCCTCTGGAGCTCCCTGGGCACGCCGCGGCCACCGGATCAGACGCTCGCGGGACCCCTGCCTCTGCTCCGACCCGATCCACCTCTCGCTCCAGCGACCACACCGACGAGCTCCTGGTGAGCCTCTCAACCCCCTAGACATGCCCCCTACCCTATCTTGCACCGTAGCACCGCCGCCCTGCGTCGAGCACCCCGCGTGCACGCGTGCCGCCGCAGTCACCGTCAGCGCGCGCGTCCGTCGCGTCTGCAGCCCACCTGCTGCCTCGGCTCCCCTAGGATTTCCGCGCGCTGTAGACCATCTCAGTGCAAGCTCTATGAACGAAAGTTGTAGCCCGAAGTCCCCTCGTCGTTTTTCGTTTTTGCGGCTTGGCGAGATCCGCCGCCGTTTGGTCGCCATCGTCGTCCAAACTCCGGCCGATCCTCTGTACTCTGCAGATCGGCGCGCAGCAGCAGTCCGGCGACGCCGTCGTTTTCGCAGTAAGGCCCCTGGCCTTTTTCCCGCCTCAACCCGCAGCCCTTCTGGCCCACCTGCCAGCTCCTGCGGAAGTTTTGCAGAAAGGCACCTCGACTTTAGGCGTTCCCACCGCGCAGCCCTCGGACCGCCCATGTGTCGCATCCCATGGTGTGGTGGCAGCGTGCCTCATGCCCAGCTGTCAACGAGTGCGGCTAGGCCAGCCCGCGGTGTAAAAAGGTTTTCCGCGCGCTGTGCTGCTGAGTCAGCGCTGGACCCACTGGTCACTGTCTGTGGCTAGATCTGAGTGAGTGAAAAAAAAGAAATTCGGTTTTCTGTTTTAATTCAAACTATTCAAAATTAATTTAAATTCAAATTTCAAATCTGTTTTCACATAACTTTTAAAATATAAACCCAAATTAAACATGTAATATATGTTTTTGAATCAGAAAAATGTGAGGAATTCAAATATGCCCTTCAAAATATATTTTGAACACTTTATTTTCCAAGTTAATTAAAATTGCAGTAAAATGCCCTTTATCTTAATTAATTAATAACTTTTGTTTTATAACTCCAAATTTAACAAATAATATGTCTAAAATGATCAGCTCGACGAGACCTTTCTGTTTATGCATTCCATGTTCTGTTTTGCAGCATGCATCATATAAATATAAAGCATACAGCAACTTATATGAGGTTAAAATGTGACCAAAACTCAATAAAAGGTTTTATTCTTGTATTCCACACCTCACCCATGCCATGCTACATTATTGCCATGCAAATTGTGCATCATTCATCATGGCATGATTGTTTGCTTGATGCATTTTATTCATATGCTTGTGCACTTTATTTATGTTGGCCCTTGTTTGTTTGGTTCTTCTTCGAATAGGCGAAAGGTGGAATATATCAAGAAACCGGAGAACTACCGGATCATTCTCTCGCTTCAATCGAGCTGCCGTGCAAGCACTACCACATGCTTGCATACATATATTACCTATTGCCTCTATCTTATTCTTGCATCATTGAGTCGCGAATGCATTAAATTGAATCCCAAATCGCATAGCCTTTACTTTTAAACCCCACCGAAGCTTGTTCCTCCATCCCATGAGCCATTACTACAGGAGTTGTTTGAGCCATGCGAGTCGTAGAACAGCATGTGTAGGGTATGTGAGTGTCTGATGTACAACGAGGTACCTAAACAACTTAACCTGAGTAGTAATGGGATAACTAATGAAAGTGGCATCAGTGAGCAATATCTGCTATTTGGTTTTTCATGCTCACTTGTGTCCCGTAGGACCCCGAGTACTTGATTCCTGTTCCTTGAATATTCGCACTATCCACATCCGGGAGGCCTATGGACCCCCCTGAGCCAGAGCTTGATTCATTCTTATTCCTTGGGGCCACAATTAGTTTGGGGCTTTATTACTATCCTGTACTTATGCCATGCTTTACTGCTTAATTTAAGATTGATGAGGATGCACCTGTACTGTTTAGGTCCGTGACACGTTTTCGCTGTATCGACAAGCCCAGTCACACTTTCGGGTTCCCAGTCGTTTATAGCCGTCCACACAAACCTTGAGTCCATCTCGGAGTCGGCCAACTTCGTCGCGGGTAGCTTAATGGGGTGGCCCCCTGAAATATTTCTGAATCCTGTGATCGCTTTGTCGTGACTGCCTCGTTGGGTTTTGATTTGGTTTTTCCGAGGTTGATCGAGTGTGTGTTGCTATTTGTGCACCCCTGCAGGGTAAAACTTTCTGAAAGCCGTGTCCGTGGTTATGGACGACTTGGAGCACAGTTTCTCGATCATAGACAAGTATAACTAAAGTACCGCTTTTAATTTGACTAAGTACCTGACTAGTTAATATTGCAACACTCATGGAATGGATAATAAAACTGCCAACGGATGGGGGGTTGTTCGTCCGCTTCCTCATCGGTAAGCGAGGAGGAGGATGGATCTGTTAATATTACTGTGATAACCGTTGTTATTAATTCACGGACATCCGTCTATCTCTGGTTAGGCGGATGGTTAGCGAGGTTCTATAGAATTGTTAGGGTTTATCTTTTGCTGCAATTGCGTCACCCCAGGTTGTGTCCCCTTTAGAGGCATAAAGTCTTGCTGAGTACCCCTAGGGTCTCACACGATAAATTGTTTGATTCAGATGAACAGGTAAGCTCGCAAGACGGATACTGGATGGAGGAGACGGACGATGTGTGCAACGATCATTCGGTGTAGAGATTCCGGGAACGGGGATCCGTGAGATCTGTGGGCGGGATGTGTTTATTTATGGGGCATCTTATGCCGATTTGCTTCTTATCCGTACTCGGATCTTGTTTTCCGCTTCCGCTTGATACTCTGATGTTTGATGTATGAGGAGATATCCTAAACTATTATATCTATCTAGGATATTTGGATCTTGCCGTATGGCGTTGCAATATTTCTATTTCTTTTAGATGGAATGGCTCTGAGGACTGTTGTATGGTGGCTTGCATACATACTCATTTGTGTATGTAGTTGATCCCTTCACTGCCGATTACGCCTGCTCTTGTCCCGATGTTTGGAAATGGTTAGGACGGCGAAAGGTCTACCTGTGAGTGGCATTTGGGCCCCACTGCATTATTTTAACCATTTCCGTTCATCCGCTTGTAACTAGGAGCGTAATTCACCGAGGTAGTTACAATTGGTATCGAGCCATCCGCCCTTCGTGGTCTCAGCCAAATGGTCGTTGTCAGTCTAGCAAATATTTTTGGTAGCTATGTATACTAGGGAAAAACAAAACGTGAGAGTAGGACTGCTTCCACTTTTCTTCTTACCCACCCACCCACCCTTTTCTGGTAAGGAAGTGTAACGTTTTCAATCCTCTTCTTAAAATTCAAACTAGGATTCACGTGTTCTGGGTTCCGTAGTACCATAGGTTGTGTGTGTGTGTAATTCCTTGTCTATCTGTTGCATCCAAGTTGTTATCACAATCTGCCTTTGGTGATCAACTGTTGGTACATTCCATACCAACAGGCTTTTGCAAACCGACGCGATCTATCTGATTCGTTGTATACCGCCGCGATCTGTCTTACTCTTTGTTACCCGACGTTATCTTGTTGGGGTGTTCGTTTCCGTAGTTGCTAATCTTTAGGTTATCTTGAAAGAAGGTGTTGGGATATGTGTTTTACTTATTCATGTGCGGAGTAATGATTTGAGTGCAGGATGGAGTCGCGACCATACCACTACTTTTATCATTCGCTCTTGTATATTGAATTGGTAGAGTCACTAATCTTGATTCGTTAAGTGATTTTGCGCATCTATTGGTATTTTAATGCCGAAATTTGCGGAAAATTTTTCTTTGATATATCTGTGTACCACACTCCTTTTCAGTCGTGTGCGATACGCTTAATATCTTCTAGGTGCTTTGAACTTTGTTGATATTTTAATATCATCTTAGTAAATTGTATCCTTTAATCTTGATTAATTCCATCTTGGTACTATTTTGGATTATTATTATTCTCCATCATAGTACTGACTTGTGTTTTATATCAATCACAGGATGGCACCACCACGCCATTCTGATGAGGACATACAACCTGAACTGGGGGCAGCGATGTCAAGCATCGCCAATGCCTTGGCAGCAATGCAGCAGAACCAGCAGCGTTTTGAAGAAAGTATCAGGAGGAATGAGTTTGTTCCGCTACCTCCACCTCCCAAGCGAGGAGACATCAAAAGCTTCCTGAAGTTCAACCCACGCCAATTTGATGTGTCCGATCAACCACTTGATGCTGATGATTGGTTGCGTGAGATGTCAAGGCTACTGATGACCGCTGATGTTCCTGAGCAAGAATGGGTAAAGTGTGCCACTCACCTTCTGAAGGGAGATGCAGCTCTGTGGTGGGAGAATTACCTGAAGGCAAACTGCACTGGTTTTCAGCCTACTTGGGGACAGTTCACTGGAGCTTTCAAAGAGCAGTATCTGTCAGAAATTGTCATGGAGAGGATGAAGGAAGTGTTTCTCAACCTCAAGCAGGGCAGATGGAATGGCTCTGAGGACTGTTGTATGGTGGCTTGCATACATACTCATTTGTGTATGTAGTTGATCCCTTCGCCTGCCGATTACGCCGCCCGTTCTTGTCCCGATGTTTGGAAATGGTTAGGACGGCCGAAAGGTCTACCTGTGAGTGGCATTTGGGCCCCACCGTACTATTTTAACCATTTCGGTTCATCCAGGCTTGTAACTAGGAGCGTAATTCACCGAGGTAGTTACAGCGCTCACCTGAGCTAATGGCGGCGGCGGCGGCTCGAACTCCGGCGAGAAATCGCCGGAGATTTAGGGCGTCTCGGTTGCAATTAGATGGGGGGTTTGGAAGAGGGGCTCGAGGAGAACGTTATAGGCAAGAAAAATCGCTGAAATCGGTTCGGAAACGACATGGGAATCCCGCGAGAAATCCGCTAGTAGTTGGAGCTCGGGACGAACTCGGCTGACGGGTGGGCCCCGCGTGGAGGTGGCTGGAGGTGGCCGGCCAGGCGGGCCCGCTGTCAGCTGGCTGGCTGGCTGGCGCATTGCTAACTTTTTGTTCCTTTTATTTTTTTCTAATTCTTGTTTAGTAAAACCTCCGTATCTTTGTCATACGAACCCCGAATTGGGTGAAACTTGTCCCTAAATTTTTCTGAAATCTAGGAGATCATTCTAGGGTCAAGGGGTGAGTGAATCCACTAGTCTACAATGGTGGAAAACACAAGTCCTAGTATACCCTCCCACAAGAGCATTTTAGTAAAGTAAAAATAGGGTTTTGAAAATAGCATTTTGCCGAATCTTTTCAATCGAAGGTTTTGCATGGAAGAACATGATGCAATGATATGAATGATATGCAGAGCCAAATCTAAAATTTGGGATGTGACACACCACCACCACATACACATGCTACACACGCTACCACTACTGCTGAATCTGTGATGTTACTTCTACTGTGCTTGATGAGAGTGGTTCATTAGGTCCTTTCTTAGATGCTACAATGGCTAGAACTATATTGGGAAACACTGAAACTCCTATTGAAGGCACTATTACACCTGTTAGCTCACCTGAGTCTAGAGAGAGTTATGATATTAATGATGGTTATATTGAAATGACTGATGAATTTATTGAAGCATATCAAAACACATGTGGTTCTAGTGCTATTAAGAGTCTTCTTGAGAAACGTACTATTATACCTAAACTATATCCTGATGCTAAGTTTGCTACTTCTCCCATAAACATTAAAGATAAAGATTATGATTTCTCTCTTGATTTATCCTATATAAACATTCTTGAGAAAGAACCTTTTTGTGGGACTGAGAATGAAAGGGCTATGGCACATATGACTGAGCTTTCTACTATGAGTGCCTTATTTCTGATGATGTTAAGCTGCACACCTACTTTGTTGGTAAATTTTTCCCTTTTCACTAAAAGGATAAGCTAAAGCTTGGTTTAATAGTTTACCTCTTGGATCCATTGATAGCCATGATTTCTTGATTGCTACTTACTTTCAGAAATATTTCCCTCCTAGTGCTCGACATGCTGTTTTGCAGAAACTTTTTGATTTTAAACAGGGAGAAGAGGAGAAAGTGCCTGAGTCATGGACAAGGTTCTATGCCTTGATTCATGCACATCCTGGATGTCCACTACCTAAAAATGAGATTCTTGATATATATTATAATGGAAAAACTAATGAATCAAGGACATACCTGTATAGTTTCGCTGATTGTGTTTTTCGGAAAAGAACTCCTACAGAAGCCGAAAATTAATGGCTAAAGTAAGCAAGAATTATGATGATTGGACTACATCTGAGCCAACTACACTTGAGCCAAATGCACCTGAACGAATTGTGCCTGAACCAACCCCAACACCAACACCCAAGAAAGGGGAGTGATTGAACTAAATGATGAAGTGATGAAAGAATCCAAGAAATTTCATAAGGAAAAGGGTATTAAATCTGAAGATGTGAAGACTTTACCTCCTATAGAAGAATTATGTAAGCCAATCTCCCACTCATCCACTATTGAGGTACACTCTCTCCAACATTTTGATGAAGGTGATATTCCTTATGGGAAACCTCCTGATCAATGCTTAGATGAACTAGATACTTTCATTGTTAAACAAGGTAATTTTAATAAACAAGTTTAGAATCATTTATTGGAAAACTCTAGAGCTATTAATGAGTTGAAAGATATTGTGGAAAGAACTTCTAATGATGTTAAAATGCTTGTTAAACATTTCCAAACGGTTAAAACTCAAATTGATCAACTTGCTAAAGTACAATAAGATATGCTCGTTAATGCTTCTGGAGATAAACATGCTTATGATATTAGAACTAGGAGTGGTGCTACCACTCAGGATCCCTTATATCTAGAGGGACGTCCTAAAAGAATTGAGCAGGATTCTCAACAAGCTGAAAATAGAGTTACTTCTTCTAAGGGAAAGAAAAAGAAACATAAACCAGTTGAGGAACCTTCTGAACCTTCTATAGATCCTAATAGTATATATGTATCTGATGCTGAAACTGAAAGTGCTAATGATAAGAATGATGCTCCTGATAAGGAAGAAATTGAAGAAGAACCTGAAAAGCACACTAAGGACACTAAGTACACTAAGGAAGATTTTGTTGCTAATAAACATGGTAGTGAAAGAGAACCTTGGGTGCAAAAACCAATGCCTTTTCCTAATAAGAAACATAAGTCAAAGGAAGAACACTATAACAAGTCTTGTGAGTGGATGAAACCTTTATTTTTTCAAATTCCATTGACTGATGCTATTAAGTTGCCTCCTTATTCAAAGTATATGAAGGATATTGTCTCTAATAAAAGGAAGATTCCTAATGAGGAAATTTCTACTTTGCTTGCTAATTATTCCTTCAATGGTAAGGTCCCAAAGAAACTTGGGGATCCAGGTATTCCAACTATTCCTTGCTCTATTAAAAATAATTATGTTCGAACTGCTTTGTGTGATTTGGGAGCTAGAGTTAGTGTTATGCCTTTTTCTCTCTACAAGAGAATTCAACTAGAAAAATTGATACCAACTGATATATCTTTGCAAATGACTAATAAGTCTTCTACTATCCCTGTTGGTATATGTGAGGATGTTCCGGTTTAAGTGACTCATAATTGCTTGGTATTAACTGATTTTGTTGTGCTTGAGATGCCCGCAGATGATAATATGTCTATTATTCTTGGGAGACCTTTTCTTAATACTGCAGGTGCTGTCATCAATTGTAATCAAGGAAAAGTAACTTTTAATATTAATGACAAAGAGCATACTATCTATTTCCCAAAGAAGATTGATAAGATTTATATCTTGAATTCAATTGAGAATAGTGAGGGCATCAAAGTTGGAGAAATATATTGTCCCATACCACAAGAAAATTTGGAAACTGTTATGATTGGGACTATTGCTATAAAGATTGAGGTAACATAATCATTTAGTGAAATGCAAAGTTTTGTTTCATAGAAGATTGTTTTGGTAACAAGACTTGATCAACCTTGTTAACAAAGGGATTTTAATGGATAAAACAATGCTTTCACAATGATTATCCTTGCTCACTTCTATATTTCTCCATTCCAATCTTTGTTTTTCCTCTTGTTAGTCTTAGTTTTTCTAGTTGCTTGCTTTCTAGAGTGTTTTAGAACTTCTGTAGTTTTAGTTTTGGTTTTCTTTTGTGTCTTTCAAAAATCTTTTTCTGCGAGAAAATCAATTTTCATAACCTAAAAATTGCCCAAAAATAAAGTTTCCCGATAAATTCCTAAAAATTTATATTAAAATTTTTCATGAAAAAAGGGGAAGAGGGGCACCTGGGGTGAGCTAGGGGGACCCACCAGGCCGGTACACCTCCTGGTGGTGCGGCCAGCCCTGGGGCGCGCCTGGCCTAGGTGTGGGCCACTCCTGGACCTCCACTTAGCCTCCTCCCTTCCATTTCTTTCTCTCTCCTGAAAAACACCGGAAAACATCTCAGAGCTCGAGTTCTTGCTATTCTTGCTCCCGATTTTCGATCTCCTTGCTCAGCCCATCTTTGTTGGTGATTTTTGGAGGGATTGCTCTTTGGTATGTGCCTCCTCCGCTTGTCCAATTAGATTTTTCATTGGTGGATTGTACCTTGAATATTTTGCTACTGTAGGTGACAGGTTATGTGATCTTGCATGCTTGTTCTATGATTAGAAATTTCATTTTGATGCATGTTTATCCCTATAGAAAGTTCCTATAGTAGTTCCCCATCATTCATTAACTTGGAAATCGCTTGGTTTGATATTTGTCTAAAAATTTCAGAAAAGAAGATGAGTGAATACCAGTTGAGTCAACATGAATTAATGGTACCGGAAATTATGAAAGTCCACCGCGAGAAAGGTCGAATTTGTGGAGGCCTCATTTCCTCTTGTTTGTAAACTTTACATGGTTTAGCACCTCATCATTCAGACTTGCAGTTTCCCATTGAGAGACTTGATCTCAATTCCATGATATAGCATAAATTTCTTCTTCTTGGTCTATTATGAGCGAGTTATATTATGAAATAAACTTTCTCAAGAGTGGTTGGAGAGGGGTTAAGTCTAAGAAAGTAGTTGCCTGCACCTACTTTATTTTAACTTTGATACCAGGAAAGGATGGTCACTCACGGACGAAGAACTCGACACATACATGGCGGAGCTCTCCCAGCAAGAGGAGAATGTTGGATAGGAAGCCGAAGATAATTCAGTGCAACCCTCCAACATGGGGGAGTCCTCATACCAGTAGCCCTCTTATGATTGGGACGCTTCTTCTTCTTCTTCTTCTTCTTCACAAGGGCCTGACTATGATCATTCTTACGATGATCCACCAGCTTGGAGTTACTACACGCATTATTGATATCCACTTAGGCCAAAAGCCTAATCTTGGGGGGAGGTATACCGACATCACACTCATCTATATATCATGTTCTGTCGGTACTTTGTATATCCATGTTTCGCTTTCTTTTTAGTTTTTGTTTCTACTTTCCAAAACACAAAAAGACCAAAAATATTTTTGTTGTTTCTCTTGGTTTGTTTCTTTGCCTTATATTTTTGGTTTGATATGAGGAAAAATCCAAAAAATATTTTGCTTTGTTTGATTTTTCTTTGGCCTTTAGTTCTTGTTCTCTAAAATCGAAAACCCAAAAATATTTGTTGTTCTTCTCTGGTTTTGTGAAGTTCGTTGCAGGGTTCAGCTGTCCTCAATGACTCCTTTGTAGTTTGGTTTCATGTTATTATTCAAGCCACACAAGTGAGAGGCAATAATGATGATTTATGACAACTCGAGGTGTGGTAAGAGGCTGGTAATGAGATCTATTTGTCTTCATTTTTATACATATACTCATCATTGTGGGCATGCTTAGTCTGTTCATGTAAGGTGTATGTTATTTATTGGATTCTTAGTAGTTCTTGCTCTCTTATGATTAGCTCCAACTTGCTAATAGTTTGTAGCATGTCACATGAATGTTTTCTTGCATTGTTCTATTCATAACTTGGTATGACATTGTGGTATCCTCCTCTGAATGCTTCATCTGAATCGACTTGGCACATGCTCACGCATACATATGACTGAACCAAAGTCAGTTAGGCCTCGATGATTTATTTTGCCTCATAGTTCTTGCATCAATTTTATGCCATAATTAATTTTGTTTTGTTGCAAGCATGATTATGACAGTTACTGCTCTCTCGTTTATTGCTCCTTTTCTATTGCTAGCCATCACTTGCACTGAGTATGAGCTCTACTCGTGTTTCGAAGTCCCCAAAACCAAAATTGTCAAAAAGCGTCCACCATATCTATCTACTAGCATCATTTGCTATTCCGTGCATATTTATTATGCCTCGTTTTCTTCCAAATAAAATGTTTTCTTGTTATGAGAAAGTTAGTTAGTAAAGCTCTCACGAACTTGATCGCACACTTTATTTTCTTGCACTTAATAAACCTGAACCATTGTGACTGTCCATGAAAGTTCTATGCTTGCAAATTATAGGCTGGGAGTTAGCAGAACCGTGCTGTCATGGGGAACGCTTTCAACACCTGTAAATATTATCCAGTTGATATCATGCTCTTTTGTTTACAGATGTCGACGGTGTGAAATAAAAGGGGAGCTTGTAAGTCCATGGAGTTATGTATATGTGTTAGAGAAATGCCTAGGACGCTAGCCTAAGCCATGCCTAATCATGGTGAAAACTTGCAGCATAACCATAGTGAGCAATCTATGAAGCATCCTCATAAAAAATTATATAGAGAAAAAGAGAAAAGAAAAATTATGCACCATGCTTATGGTAAATAAAAGGATTGCTGAGATGCTCACTGTCTATTGCCTTGTCATTTTGATATGGGATAGCTCCTATGTCATGGGGCAAGGGGTACCCCATTGACGGTTCTCTATGATACACATGTATTTGCAATGGCAAGAACTTACCGGTAACTAAAGTTGAGTAGCATGAGGAACGACCCTCGTACTCTAGGGACATGAGATTTCTAGTTTATGTTCTGTCACGCATATAACTCAAATTGGACCTCACTTTAAACTTAACCACTTAAATATGCCTATGATAGGGGCAATGAGATCTCAAAGCTAATGAGTACCATACTTTTAGCATTTGGAAGCATTTCAAACTTTTCAAAACCTTTTCACTTCCTTGTTGAGTCACCACTTATTCTATGAGCACTTTCTTGAGAGCATAGTTGTTATTCTTAGTGTAATGTGCTTGTTTTAAAAACTTGGTTAATTATTACATAACTTTGATTCTTGTATCTTTGATATCTTTACTTATAGTCTTCACTTGAACTTCAGAGGTGCCTTGGCATTTATGTTATGCTCCACAATCAAAGGCAAGCGATATACCACTCATCATACCTTCTTATGAGCATTGCAAGGTTGCTTATGTTTATGTTTCCTACTGCTTATTATTATTGTGTTGGAATCTCTTCATATCTTGCATGACTATTGAGTAGACTTAGTTGCATACTCCTTATTATGAATTGTCTAAGTACTGATCATATGTTGAGAATATATACATCATATGAAGCAAATGTGTTCGTGAAAGATTCTGTTATGGCACTCAGTTTTCAACTGAATGGCTTGAGGACAAGCAATAAGCTAAGCTTGGGGGGAGTTGATATGTCCAAAACGTATCTACTTTCCCGAACACTTTTGCTATTGTTTCTCCTCGAATTTGTGTGATTTGGATAAAACTAACACGGACTGACGCTGTTTTTAGAAGAATTGCTTTGGTGTTTAGTTTTTGTGCAGGAAATCAACTTTCAGGAAAAATCCAGGAAAATATTGCAAAACTCCAAATTTACAAGAAGACTCACAGATCTAGAAGACGAGACGGAGGAGGGCCATGAGGGGCCCACACCCCCTGGCCGCGCGGGCCAGGCCAGGCTACGCCTAGGGGAGGTGAGGCCACCTCGTGCACCCCCTCAGTCTCCCCCTTTGCCTACATAAGCCCTCTGACCTAAAAATAGAGGGGGTTCGATGTTTTTATAGATAGAGTTCCGCTGCGCCGCCACCACTAGAAACTCCGTTCTGGCACCCTGCCAGGATGGGGAATTGGAGAAGATCATTGCCATCATCATCACCGACGCCTCTCCATCAACCATCCATGTCTCCCCCATCCATGAGTGAGTAAACCCCCGCTGTAGGCTATGGGGATGGTAGGGATTGGATGAGATCTATCATGTAATCGAATAAGATTGTTAGGGTCATGGTGCCTAGTATCTTTGTTAGTGCATTTTGACATTGTTGCAACTTGTTATGCTTAATGCTTGTCACTAGGGCCCGAGTGCCATGATCTTAGATCTGAACATGTTATTGATTCATGATGATAGTATTGTTTGTGATCTTATCTGCAAGTTGTTTACACATATTATTGTCTAGAACCAAAGGTCCCGAAGTGACAGAAATTGGGACAATCGGAGGGAATGGCTGTGATATGAGGATCACGTGTATTCATCGAGTGTTAATGCCTTGCTCCGGTACCCTATTAAAAGGAGTACCTTAATTGCCAGTAGATTCCCTTGAGGCCCCACTGCAACGGGCCGACAGGACAAAAGATGTTGCGGAAGTTCTCAATGCGAGCACGTATGACTACATATCGAACACATGCCTATGATTATTTAGTACTTCGATGCTTTAACTTATTTATCTACAAATGCCCTAGATCATGATATTACATGAATAGTCTTGTCCATGCAACACCCGTCCATCAATACCTATGCTTACCGCACTCAAACCCTGTTGTTTGCTACTATTGTTACTACTGCCTTTGTTTTATTGCTGCTGTTACTTTGATATTGCTACTACAAAACTGTTTCTACTGATAAACTAATGTGAGCAAGACTATTTCCAGGTGTAGCTGAATTGACAAATCGGTTGTTAATTCTTAAAAATATTCTTTGGCTTCCCTTGTGTCGAATCAATAAATTGGGTTATAGTACGCTCGAATACTGTTGCGATCCCCTATACTTGTGGGTCATCATGAAGTCATGTCCAAGTCATAATTCAAGTCACGAGTCATTTTGAAAACATCTGACAATGGAATAGTATGTCCATCCAACTGTCTATGACCGCGGACGCGGCTATTCGAATAGTTTTTGACACTCTACAGAGGTGGTACTCTTTCACCACAACATTTGATACATCCGTCAGGGATAACCCTGAATCATCATATTTGGTATGCGGATAATCAATCCTAACCTTTCAATTACACACCCTAGTATAGGCACCTCCCCTATGAGTTTGGCCTCCCAGCCATGACCATCTGTCATTCTTGGAACTACATAGGTGGGCATTCATATTCACAAGGTAGCCTCAGCTCACCTCGTTCCGCGAGGGAACCCATACTAAGACACATAAACTTCCAGTTAAGCCCTACCTAGACTCGGGTATTGTGGTTGTGCGATAAAATTGGAATGGTATCGCATCTGAACCCAACCATCAGTTTTTATCAAAGTCAGGGCACATAGTCCATTTAATATCATCTTCAACTCATTCTATTTCATAACACATGTCAAAACATTTCAATAGAATGACTCATAATTCCAAGGTTTTCATAATCATTTTCTCCAAGTGTTCCCATCTATAGTGAGCAAGATTAGTTTAGCACTAGCATCTATCAATGAGGGTGTCACTATTGAGGGGTGCTAGTCAAGTGTAACTACCTACATCAAGTTCCAAGCTCTTGATGACCTCATTCCTACTTTTCCACTAATCACCAATTAATTCACTACTTGAGTAACTTTGATAAATGGGAGAAAAGATAAAGCTTGCAAGTAAAACTTGGGATGGGTAAATCAAGGTGGTATCATGATAGTATGCCTAGTGAGGCTTGCATGGTATATCTTATCTTGCTTGCATAGAGTAGCTTGCCTTGGTTGGTATAGTGGTTGTAGTTCTCTTCCTCTTCTTCGTAGAATTCTTTTTGCTCGTAGCCTAGATTGACACATGTCATCACCACATATTCCAATACTTGGGAATGTGATTTAAAGTGGTTGGCCAATACCATAAAGTTTAACAATGCCTTTTAATAATATCTAATTGACTAGAAATGACTATAAAGCCATTCTTTAATTTTTGGTCCAGGACTACTATATGTAAATCTAAATATTTTTACATATTCAGATAGGTCATGGCAAATGTGATTTTTGAGAGTTGGAATTAACTCAAAATCATTTATGGTTGATTTTATAAAAATGTTTGAAGTGCTAAAATCTACATGTCTTGTTATTTTTACTGAGGGTGATCTATAATTTCAAACTGTTTGTTTGAAACCAACGGGAGTGTTTAGAGATTTTCATGTACTTTCTAACAAAATTGGATTCATTCCATTTGGTTCAGTGAATCTTCCTGAGTTTATTTTCAAAGTTACCTACAATATAACATTTTGAAATAAAAGAAAAACCTAAGTTTGAATCTGTGGCTACACGCGGGAAAACTAACAGGCCGGCCCAACTACACAGTGCACACACAGGGAGCAGCACCGGGGTTGGTCCCACACGTCAGTGGCTCATCTAACACGAAGCGGTATCCTTCAATCTAGACCGCACGATAAGAACACGATCGACGGCTCCACGACGTCATATCCGTCGCATGTGGTGCACGAGATGCTAACCCTAGCACTACGGCAGGGGTTGTTGGGGGATTACCAGGGCTCCAGGTAGGTCCGGCAAGGTGGGCGAACGAGCGAGTCAACGACGGCGGTTCGACTGCTGGTCGCGGCAGCTCCTAGGACGGCTCCTAGCTCTGGTTCCTCTTCTTCACTGAAGTGGCGGGCTCCGGTGAAATTCCAACTGTGTGGTGCTCGCCTTGCTCTAGGGACGGGTCAGAGAGATTTTTGGGTGAGAGGGGAGTGGAATGGTGTGAGTTTTGAGGCAGGGGATGGCTCTATTTATACTACAATGAAGGGGGCATGTCGGCATGGCTCGGGCTCGTCGGTGACGTTGTTACAGGAAGCTATCAGCATGGCCAAGGGTGTAGGTCGACACAGGGCTTCATGGCGGTCGTCATGTGCACAATGGCATGGCGAGGCATGATCTCCATCGTTCTAGAACGTCCGTGCTCTACTTCGGTACCGTCGGTGTTCTTCATGGTGTACGGTGGTCACAGAGCGCGCGGGGTCAAACGATCGTGTCTAGGAGATTGCTGGAGTCGCGGCGAACTTACTAGCACAAGGAGAGAGCGAAGCGCGGCGTGGTCACGCGGGATTTCTCGGTGTTCTGGCGCTGCGATCGACATGGTCGAGTGTTAAATGGGCATGGCTGCACTAGCGTCTCCACGGGAGGTTGTTGGTCTAGGCGTGCACAGGCAGTGGCGGTGATTTCACGGCTACCTTAAAGACATCATGGGGGAGGGCGGCGTGGCGTGTAGCAGCATGTCCACATCAGGGTGACATGGGTGAGCTCGGGTACGATTTCCACTGGTAACAATGGCGAGTGAGAGGAGCTCAGTTGCACATGCTAGTACTAGGAGAGTTAAGGGCGAGTAGTGAAGGCTCGGTGAGCTCACAAAGATGATCACAAGATTGATCAAAACAGTGAATTGTTGGTAAGGTTGTACTGTGATCACCAAGTGTTTGATTAAATGGCCACAAGAACTAAACCTTCGAACTTTCAAATTCTTTTTGGTGGTTGAGCTGGTCATAAGCTTGGTAGTCTCTGGGTGCAAGGGTTTTCTAAGTGGCGAGGGTTTTGGTGGTTTTCCAAAAATGACTATGTTGATGCATAAGATAGATTCAATTTTGAATTGCCTCTAAAATGGATTTGAAACTATTTCTACAAGATTTGAAAGCTCCATTGTATTTAGTGTCACTTGGTCTATCAAGGTGAGAAAAGAAATGGAATTATTTCTCTTTGAAATCATTTGCTAGAGATGCTCAAAGTGAGCTAAGTGCTAAGTTTTGCAAAAATGACCAATAGGTCATATGCTTCATATATTTCTTTTGTTTTGATCGGGTTTGGATTTGACCTAGATGATATGGTTTTTATCTTTAAACCATTTCTCATCATTTACAATAAACAAAAATGGCATTGCAAACATTCATACACATTCATAACACATATGCATTAAAATAGTGTTTATTATTAAAAGCTTTTGTTAACCCTAATTTTGGTTGATTAGAAATTGATATCCTCATTAATATTTTTGAGATGTTACATATGGCCATATTTTCAAAACAATCAAATAGGTAGTAGTATTTAGCAGAGTATGCCTCGATCAGCTGCTCTCTCAAGAAGGAGCCGAACCCAACTGTTTTCCTAGCTTAATTATTTTAGGGCTGTTTGTGCTAAATGTATGGAACCTTGATGTAATTTTCCCTTTCTTCAGGTCCTTGGTGTAAAATATACTCCCACCGCACGGGTAAAAGTTTAACCTTAAAGTAAGTGGTAATATCTAAATGAATTTAATTTTAAGTGTCAATGAGTATGCACATTCTTGGATTTGAAGCCGAACGACCATGGTCATGGCCATATCTACATCATATACATTATATTGATGATCCCATATCCAAGAATTGCATGCCTCGATGTAATTTTAGGTCCCTTTATGCTAGTTGTATGGACCTCGATCTGATTTTTCTCCTTTTCAGGTCCTGGGTGTAAAAGTTACTCCTACTACCGGTTTAAAACTCTAAAATAATTTAAGCTTAGTTGTCAATGAGTATGCAGATTCTTGGATTTGAAGCCGAACGACCAAGGTCGTGGCCATATCTACATCATATACATTATATTGATGATCCCATATCTAAGAATTTGCATGCCTCGATGTAATTTTTGGGTCCTTTGTGCTAGATGTATGGACCTTGATGTAATTTTTCTCCTATTTAGATTCTTGCTAAGCATCTGTATGTTGACAATCACTAGTCTTCACAACTTTTGAAAAATAGATCTGCTTGGGAATATGACCTACATTGTATGAACATTCTTAGGCTTCAAGCCGAACACCATGGGTGGATATATGGCCATATATGTACATAATACTTTATGGAAATGTTCTGATGTTTGGTATATGGGAGCATCTTGGCATGGTAAACCATAGTGCTGCCAATAATTGGTGTTTCCAACTTTTAGGAAAAAATTATTTTTGTGTTTTCGTTGTAAAAATAATGTGTTTTCCTTTAAATTAAAGCAAGTATGAAGAATATGGCTCAGAATACCACAAGCCCCATTTTCGAGACAAAGTTTGGACCATGTTTCACTTACGTTTACACCAAGTTTAACAAGTTCTTAAGCTTCCTAGCTAAGTTCGCCCATTTAAACGAATTTAAGCTCTTTTCTCAACGTTAGGTGAAATATTAACCTAAAAGTATGTGGTAGATTGCTCTCAAAGTTTTACAAATAAAATATATTTTGACAGTAGTACCCACCGAGCATTCTATATATCGAAAACCATGGAGGTTATTTTTGAAATATTTCACATGATGCTAATAATTTTCATGTAAAAATTTTTGTCCTTATTTGGAAAGCAATCAAACATCATACTTTGTGTTGATGACCCCATATAAAAGAATTTGCATGCCAACAAATGTGGCCATGTTTTGAAAACAACCGAGATGAAGTAGCATGAAGAGCATGGCTCGATCGACTGGTATCTCGAGAATGATCCGAACCCAAATGTTTTCCTTGCTAAATTATTTTAGGGCCCTTTGTGTTAGATATATGAACCTCAATGTAATTCCCCCTTTTTAGGTCCTTGATTAAAATGTACTGTGGCCCGTGTAAAATTCTAACCTAAAAGTAAGTGGTAAAATCTAAACAAATTTAAGCTTAGTTGTCGATGAGTATGGACATTCTTAGATTTCAAACCGAACGGCCAAGGCCATGGACATATCTACATCGCACTTTGTGTTGATGATCCCATATCCAAGATTTTGCATGGCGTCAAATCTGGCCATATCTTGAAAACAATCAAAGAGGAAGTGGCGTGGAGAGTATGGTTCGACGAGCTGCTCTCTCGAGAAGGAGCAGAACCCGACTATTTTCCTTGCTTAATTACTCTAGGGATATTTGTGCTAAGTGTATGGACCTTGATGTAATATTGGTTCTTTTTAGGTCTTTGAACAAAAATGTACTCCCACCGCGCGTGTAAAATTTAACCTAAAAGTAAGTGGTAAGATTTAAACGAATTTAAGTGTAGTTGTCAACGAGTATGGACATTCTTGGATTTCAAGCCGAACGACCAAGGTCATGGCCATATATATATCTTACTTTATTTTGATGATCCCATATCCAAGAATTTGCATGCCGACAAATCTAGCCATATTTTTAAAACAATCGAAGAGGAAGTAGCATGAAGAGCTAGTATGCCTTGATCAGTTGCTCTCTCGGGAGGGAGCCGAACCTGATTGTTTTCCTTGCTTAGTCACTGATAAAACCGATGCATGTAATTTCCTTGCTTAATTATTTTAGGGTCCTCTGTGCTAAATGTATGGACCTTGATATAATTTTCCTTATTTTTAGGTCCTTGATGAAAAATGTAGTCCCACCGCCCGTTTAAAATTCTAACCTAAAAGTAAGTGGTAAAATCTATACGAATTTAAGATGAGTTGTTGATGAGTATGAACATTATTGGATTTCAATCCGAACGACCAAGTCCATGTCCATATCTACATCGCACTTTGTGTTGATCATACCTTATCATCCAAGATTTTGCATGGCTTCAAATCTGGCCATATCTTGAAAACAATCAAAGAGGAAGTGGCGTGAAGAGTATGGTTCGATGAGCTGCTCTCTCGAGAAGGAGACGAACCCGACTGTTTTCCTTGATTAATTACTCTAGGGACCTCTGTGATAAGTGTATGGACCTTGATGTATTTTTGGTTCATTTTAGGTCTTTGAAGAAAAATGTACTCTCATCGCGCGTGTAAAATTTAACATAAAACTAAGTGGTAAGATCTAAACGAGTTTAAGCTTAGTTGTCAACGAGTATGGACATTCTTGGATTTCAAGCCGAACGACCAAGGTCATGGCCCTATTCACATCATATACATAATTGATGATCCCATATCCAAGAATTTGCATGCCTCGATGTTATTTTATGGTCCTTTGTGCTAGATGTATGGACCTCGATGTAATTTTTCTCCTTTGTAGGTCCTTGGTGGAAAATGTACTCCTGTTGCCGGTTTAAAATTCTAAAAAAATTTAAGCTTAGTTGTCGATGAGTAGGCACATTCTTGGATTTCATTACGAACGACCGAGGTCATGGACATATCTACATCATATACATTATATTGATGATCCCATATCCAAGAATTAGTATTCCTCGATGTAATTTTAGGGTCCTTTATGCTAGATGTATGGACCTCGATGTAAATTTTCTCCTTTTTAGGTCCTTGGTGTAAAAGGTACTACTACCTTCGGTTTAAAAATCTAAACAAATTTAAGCTTAGTTGTCAATGAGTATGAACATTCTTGGATTTGAAGCCGAACGACCAATGTCATGGCCATATCTACATCATATACATTATATTGATGGTCCCGTATCCAAGAATTTGCATGCCTCGATGTAATTTTAGGGTCCTTTGTGCTAGATGTCTGTACCTTGATGTAATTTTCTCCTTTTTTGGTCCTTGGAGTAAAAGGTACTCCTACCGCCGGTTTAAAAATCTAAACGAATTGAAGCTTAGTTATTAATGAGTATGCAGATTCTTGGATTTGAAGTCGAACGACCAAGGTCATGGCCATATTACATCATATACATTATATGATGATCCCATATCCAAGAAGTTGCATGCCTTGATGTAATTTTTGCTGGGCCACGTAGAGATAAAACAAAATGTTTTCCCCAAACATGGTGATCTCAAGATCTAGCTGAGGTACAAGGCCACGAGGATTACCACTAAACGCGCAGTTGCGGAATTGATGAAGCACGTCTATTGAATGCAGTGCAATCCTCACGATCTGGTCCGATCGTCCTGGTGCTGATCGTACAACACAGCTGCTGGTATCTAGACGTACAAGGAGGAGCGCCAATGGTGAACTGATAGGTTCAGTATGACGGCTGGACTGTTGTGGAGCTAGGGTTTCCAACACATCGAATGATCTAACCCATCAACCCTCCTGGGTTTCTGTGCCCCACTATATATAGGGAGTGAACGTGGGCTCCACTCGTGGCCCATTCACTAAAGCCCATATAATATTAGTCACCATGAGTCTGACTCACTGACTCAGTACAAATCCAGCTCGGGTAAAACCCAACTAGATTTCCGGTTTAGATCCAATCCGAACTTGCTCCCGCTCTTAAGTGTGTGACCCCACAGGCTCATGGCTACTTGGACACGATTGGAGTCCGACTCTTAATCGATCAGTCGGTAGGGCTCCTAGCAGAACGTGCCAACTCCCAAGTACCAAATAGTCATGACGACTTGCCTTTACAATGCGACTTGCATCCAAGTCCCTTTTTCCTCACGATATACCTTGTCAGACTATAGGCGAATATTTGGCATCCCTTAAATAGTCTGACTATCTTCTAGATTCGAGATAAATGATTCATCTGACTAACTCTTAGTCTATCGCCTCAGTTAACACTTAACCGAGTTATGGCCATGCTTTCCGAATCATATCATCTGAGAGGGCTCAGATAATAGCTCTCCAAGTGGAGGGGCAAAATCCCATCTTGGTTATTCACATCACGTAACTTCATTCTCAGTCGACCTAAAATCTGCCTTTATAACTGCCCAGTTATGGATCTGCGTTTGACAGAACCTAGGTTGGTGATCCTCAACTCGGACTATGCAACAACCTTAGGTCTAAGGATTACATTGATTGAGATATACAAATGACAACTTGTTCATTGTACCTCAATATGGGTCAATCCGACTCGCTAAACTCTTTTGGCGAATATGTGTAAATCGGAATAGCATCTCCATGCCCATGACAAGTGGAACCGAGTCTGTCACATCCCAAAATTTTCCAAATTTTGAAATGTGAAAAATAAATAAAGAAAATAAATGATTGTTGAAATTTAGGATGAAAAGAAACTTTTTGTTTTAGAATGGAAACATCAAAACCCATCTTGAACAAACTTTGAATAAAATTTGAATCCAACTAAATTCAAATCAAGTGTAATGCATTCTTCATAAATGCATCTTGAAATTTACACACTTGGAAAATAAACCAAAACTCTAAAACCCGAATGGAAGAAATCCTATTCAAGATCCCAAAGATCATGGATTTGATCCATATAAAAATCTGTCAACAAACATTTATAAATGATCAAATGACAAATAGAAATATCATAAAACCATGGAAATTGGTTTCACTTAATTTGGATCCATAGATAAAATCTTATGAATTTAATAAGATAAGGAAATTTAATTCCCAAAGCTAATAAAGCACCTATCTAAAATCCATACCAATTTGTGAGCAATTAATCCTAGAAGAGATATAAAAGGATAAACAAATATTAAATAAGATTTTAAAAATTGGAATCACAAAGTTTGGTTCTGTAAATAAAAGGACATGGATTTTATAAGATAAAGAAATAAATAAATAAATAAAGAATATTTAAAATCCAAATTAAATCTTGGCCAAATCCATAAGAAAATGGAATAAAGATAATCCAAATAGAATAAAGGGATAAAGAATATTCAAATAAATAAAATGTCCTTAACCAAATTCTATTCCATTTGATTAAAGACAAATCCCTAATAAGAATGATTAATTAAATCATGGGAAAATAATAATTGGAATTTACCCAAGTAGAATAAAAATTATTTAATTAAATTAAATGGAATCAAATAAATCATCTAAATAAAATTTATGGAATTAAAAACCATATTTGATTTTATTGGAATAAAAACAATTGCCTAATTGAAAATGATTAATAAAACATATGGAAATACTTTAAATACTTCAAAGTGAATTATTTGACACCCTATTAAATAAATAAAACCTACTAAAAAGGTTTAGTAAAAATTAGAATTCAAATAAAGAATTTGAAAATATATTTAATCATATTTGAATAAAGGCAAATGATTATTCTAATAAAGAATAAAACCATAAGAAGAATAAAAGAATTATTCCTAAAATGGTTTTTAAAATACATGTTTAGACCTATTAAAAACTTACTCAAATTTTTTGAAATGATTTGAAAAGAAAAAGGTTTGAAATCAATTGAATAAAAATCAAAACAGAAAATCTAAATAGAAAAAGAAAAATGAAACAGAACAAAAAAATGGAAAAGGTCCAGCCCAGCTAACCTAGCCTAGTCCAGCCTAGCAGCAGCCCACACACTCCTCCCCGCGAAAAACGTTTCACACTCACTAATGCACCCGCGAACTCACTGACCGCTAGACCCTACTCTTTCTCTCTCACGCTGATGACCCGACCCCACCAGTCAGACCATCTTCCCCACCCGCGGACCCTTTCTTCCCCCAAACCTCGTCGCTGTTTCTGGTTTGAATCCACCGATTAAATTATCCTTAACGCCATGACCATTACTTGCTTTGATCATGCCCCTTAATCGCACCATCCTCCTCTCTCTTTTCCCCCTCACGCCCTACCTAGTGAGCCACTAGACTACGTGAATTCTCGCTCTCAACCTCTCTGCTCCAACGACCTTCCTCAGCCGATTCCGGCCTGACATCGCCAACCACACTGCCCCAGAGCACACGAGCGTGTTACCCCGCATCTCCTGCATCTCCCAGTACCCCAAGCTCAGCCGTGCGAGCCCCCTAGCATCGGCAACCTCAACGCCAGCTCGCCACCGCCGTCTGCTTCGACTCCGGTGACGCCTCCCTGTAAGCCACGTCCTCTCCTCCATCTCTGGATGATACTCCTACGGTGTCCTCTCTCTCACGCGTCTAACAGACCCTCTGCTTCCCTCTCCCGTGCTTTGTAGCCTCGTCCCCGTCGATAACCATGCGTGCCCGATCCAGTGAGCTTCTCCGGCGAGCAATCCCTGACGACCCCGTGCGCCCCTCGACAAACGGCAACCACCTCGAGCATCAACAAAGCACGGAGAATCTGGTGAGCTCCTCCCCATAAACTCTTGTTCCTGTATCGCCGGTACCATCCTCGTCTGAGCGCGCCGCCGCCACTCGCTGCCGCCAGCACCGCTCATTCATGGTCACACTCACAGCAGCCATTGGATCTTGATTGCGTGGATATAATAGAGTCAATTAAGTGAAACGGTGTGGACCGATCTGTGTCGCACGATTGTCATTATATCCAACGCACGACAGCAGCCGATCGGGACGAACCGTTTTTGGCCAATAAGAACAAGACACGTGGCTCAAGATTTGTTTTAAAAACAGAATTGAATCTATTAGTTGTTTGAATTTGTAAATTACATAATTTTTGATCCACACGTCCAAATTTTGCAAATTTTATATCAATGGAATAAGAAAAACAAATACTTTCCAACTATGAACTTTGTTTAGTAAATTTCTTCTACTAAATTCGTTGTTTTTAAAGAAACTTGTTTAGGCATAAATTGAATATAAAAATTGTTCTAGAAATATTTTTAAGGTAAAATCTTTGGCAAATGGATTTTTTGAACATACTAACCATAGAAGCCAACTTATGGATTTAAAAAACATATTTTTTGAAGCTAAAGAATAAATCTTTGAATTAAAGCATTTCTAGCTAAATAAAAATGTTGATTATGTTTAAAAAAATGCTTTTTGAGTAAAACCTTTTGAAAATGGTTGGAATTAAACTCTCTGACCCTAAACACCAAGTTTCATGATTTAAAAATATATTTGATGAACCCTATAAAAATATTACATTGCTAAAAGGCTTTTCCAACAACATAAAATATTGCTTTGGTATAAAAATGGGTTATAGGTGAAACCTTTTGCAAATGGATTTAATATTAAACACTTGACCATAAAACACTAACATTTGTGTTTAAAAATGTATTTGTCAAACACTAGAGAATATTACTTTAGATTGAACCATTTCTAGCAAAACAAAAATGACATAAAATGGCCATTTTCACTAACTTGATATCCAATGGTTTTGCCACTTTTATGAATGACCAATAGGTGTTTTAAAATGTTTATAACCTATTAGAAACCACTTTTCCAAATAAAACAATCTTTGGCATGCTTACATGCATTTCTTTGTTTTTATTATTCTATGTGATGATTGCCTAAATGGTAGATTGAATATTTGCTTGCTTAATTGAATTGTAGTGGAATTTGAAGAGTGTGACTATTGCGAGATCAAGGAGTGAACTTATATTCTCTGCCAAAAAGGCAAGTGATGCTTCATACTTTTTTCCCATTATTTTCACTATGCATTAGTTTTATTTCTAAGTAGGACTTGCATGGAATTTTTGCTAAGTATAAACTATGCCATGGGAAATCCTAGTAGATGAAAACTTAGTAGAATTTCCTATGTTAAGAATTCCTACTACTATCATGCTTAGCTTAGCTCATAGAAAAAAGGGGTGGATTATATTCATTATATGGAATATTTCTAAGTCAAGGACTTATGTTTTGTTTAAATAAAACAACTAAGTGAATGAATCACCTGGGTGGAAAGGGACTTGCATGGATGGATTTTTGTTGAGTGGTTAAAAGGGCCCATTTTTCAATGGTTTACCCTTTGTATCTCACTTGTGGAATGCCACCCAGGAACAAAGAGATTTTAGATGTCAAATGTTGAGAAGCTTCAAGTGCAGCCACTTGGCATTATGGGCTCTGCCTGGATCATATAGGTTGCAATAACTTAGCAAAATGGACAGTTGGTGGTAGGGGATGATAGGTTGGAATGCGTCCATTCTGGTCTAAGGGAAGGCTTCTGAAAGATCTTGTCTCGATGCATGTCGAGTCTTGTGGGGAAAGTGCACCACTTCTGCAGAAGGAAGAAACTAAGTACTTAGCCATGTCCCCGTTAATGGAAAATTTGAGCATCAAGACATGGAAGCTATCAAGAATCTCCTCATCCAAATTTCTAATTAAAAACTTGTGGTTGAACAAGGGTTGAAGGATCACCAATTTCTATTGGTAGATGCCTTGGGTGATTTTGACAAACAAAAACTTAGTGTTTTCAAATGATAAGGAAAATCTATTTTGAGCAAAGCAAGCCTAAGCTCCACTTAGCCAAATGCATATAGATGATAGATACCACTACTATACCATGGTATCACTTGCCAATACAAATCAAATGTATTGACCCTTGTGGCTGTAACTTATTATGTTGCAGGTTTGTTTGATGTTCGTGAAGTGTGTTGATTAGGATTACAAGTCTACACCAACATGATTGCCTGTGGCACTTTGAAGATGAAGGACTCCATGCTATAGTTATTTCTGCTGTATTGTAATGAGATAGCCAAATGAGCTATGTAAGATGTAATGAATTATTTTATTCCTGGTTATAAAGTTGTATTATGACCTTTGTTTCTTGATATTAGATCTTTACTGTGGATGCTAGCTATTGATCTAGGGACTAGCATTGTAAACACAGGGATCTCTACCTTATTAAAGGTTGGGACCTCTACGGAGTCATCAAGCCGACTTTCACATTGGTCTAAGTTGTGTGTCCAACACAACCTCTATGACCAAGGATATTTAGTACAAACAACATGAATTTATAGTTCCACGACTGAATCACATATTCAATGATACACATCGGATGTTTATACAATGACAACTTAATATCTTTATGAATATAATGGGAAATATCATCATACATGATTACCTCTAGAGAATATCCCAACAGTCTCCCACTTGCACTAGAGTCAATCTTTGGACATCACATGTCTAGGCATCTAATGCCCATATCTCTTAGGTGCGCCTCATGCTTTGGCTGCGGTAGCGGCTTTGTCAACGCATCCGCAATATTTGCATATGTGTGTACCTTGCATAACTTGATATCACCCTGATCCACGAACTGGCTAATCATGTTACTACATGAGTATGTGCTTGTTCTTCGGGTGTAGTATAGGTTCCTTGGCTTGTGCAATAGCACTGTTGTTGTTATAATACATGTCTAATGGATTGGAAGAGCCCTAAAACACACCAAGATCCATGAGGAAATTACTCATACAAACAACTTCCTTTGCTTCCTCCGAGGCGACAATATACTCAGCCTCTGTTGTAAATGCAGACACAGTCTTTTGCTTGGAACTCTTCTAGCGCACATCACCTCCGTTTATAATAAAGACGTATCCTGATTGCGAACGAGAATCATTAGAGTCGGTAAGATAACTCGCATCTGTGTAACCCT
This sequence comes from Avena insularis, assembly GCA_023614405.1. Lineage (NCBI taxonomy): Eukaryota > Viridiplantae > Streptophyta > Magnoliopsida > Poales > Poaceae > Avena > Avena insularis. The sequence goes on along the minus strand of CM042685.1, from coordinate 86,948,504 downwards.
TTACAGTGAGTTCATCTTCACCTCCATAAACCAAAATCATATACTTAGTCCTTCTCAAGTACTTTAGGATATTTTTAGCCACTGTCCAGTGGATTTCTCCAGGATCATCCTGGTATCTGCTCACAACACTTAGAGCATATGAAACATCCGGTCTAGTACAAATCATGACATACATGATGGATCCGACTGCAGAAGCATACGAAATCGCACTTATTCGACTTCGCTCATCAGTCGTCGAAGGACACTGAGTCTTGCTAAGTTTTACACCATGGGACATTGGTAATAACCCCTTCTCAGACGATTCCATGTTGAACTTCTTCAACACTTTGTCCAAATAAGTAATCTGACTCAATCCAATGAGTCTTCTTGATATATGTCTATAGATCCGGATTCCGAGAATATATGTTGCCTCACCCAAGTCTTTTGAGAAACTCCTTTCCAATGATTCCTTGGTTCCTTGCAACATCTGGACATCATTTCCAATCAATAATATGTCATCCACATATAAGATTAGAAAGTTTACTTTGCTCCCACTAAACTTCTTGTATAAACAAGAATCATGACCACTCTCGATGAAGCCAAACAATTCGACTACCTCATCAAAGAGAATATTCCAACTCCGGAATGCTTGCTTCAACCCATAAATGGATTTCTAAAGTTTGCACACTTTGTCAGCAGTATCCAGATCGACAAAACCCTCGGGCTGTATCATATACACGTCCTCGGTTAAATTTCCGTTAAGGAAAGCCGTTTTGACATCCATCTGCCATATCTCATAGTTGAAATAGGCTGCTATAGCTAACATGATCCAAACTGATTTAAGCATCGCAACGGGTAAGAAGGTCTCGTCGTAATCAACTCCTTGAAATTTTTGGAACCCCTTCATGACAAGACATGCTTTATAGACGGAAACATTTCCATCCATATCAGTTTTCTTCTTAAAGACCCATTTGCACTCGATGGGTCTTGCACCTTTTGGCAGATCAACCAAGTTCCAAACTTGATTTTCATCCATGTACTTTAACTCGGATCTCATGGATCCAAGCCATGACTCGGAATCAGATCCCACCATCGCTTCCAAATAATTTGCCGGCTCATCACTGTCTAACAGTAATACATCACGAACACTTCGTAATCTCGCCGATCTTCGTAGTACAGGTGCTGCTGCTGGCTCAGCTACCACGACCAGCTCAACGTCCAAGGTTTTTGCCGACTCGCTACTATCCGGTTCCTCTCGAATTTCTCGAGCTACACCGTGCTCCCATTGACTCCCTGACTAAGAAACTCTTTCTTAAGGAAGACACCGTTCTGAGCGACAAACACTTTGCCCTCTTCTCGGTTGTAGAAGTATTAACCCAAGATTTACCTTGGATACCCCACGAAAATACACTTATCCAACTTGGCCGTAAGCTTGCCCGACTGAAGTCGCTTGACAAATGCTTCACAACCCCAAATCTTAAAAAAAGACAAACTCGGCTTTTTGCCTGTCCACATCTCATGCGGTGTCTTCTCTAGCGACTTTGATGGTACTTTTTTTAGTGTGAATGCCGCTGTTTCTAGAAAATAACCCCAAAATGATAAAGGCAGATCTGTCCGACTCATCATTGATCGTACCATGTCCAACAAGGTCCGATTCCGCCTTTCCGAAACACAGTTCCTTTGCAGCGTTCCTGGCGGAGTAAGTTGAGGAACTATTACGCAACTTTTCAAATGGTCATCAAACTCATGGCTCATGTACTCGCAACCTCGGTCCGACCGAAGAAACTTTATTTTCTTTCCGTGTTGATTCTGTGCTTCATTATGGAATTCTTTGAACTTTTCAAAGGCTTCCGACTTATGTTTCATCAAGTAGATATATCCATACCTACTCAAATCATTAGTGAAGGTAATGAAGTATTCATAACCACCCCTGGCTGTCGTGCTCATTGGTCCACATACATCACTATGTACTAGTCCCAACAAGTCGGACGCCCTTTCACAACTCTTTGCAAAAGGTGTCTTGGTCATTTTGCCAAGTAGGCAAGATTCGCATGTCTCGAATGACTCCAAGTCGAACGAAGTTAGGAGTCCATCATCATGGAGCTTATTCATGCATTTCCAACTTATGTGACCAAGCCGACAATGCTAAAATTAAGTCATATTCAGATCATTTGGTTTCAACCTTTTAACATTTATGTTATAAACCGACTCACCATCAAGATTCAAAATAAATAACCCTTCATGGACGGGTGCAAAGGCGTGAAACATATCATTCAAATAGAAAGAACAACCATTATTCTTGATATTCGACTCATAGCCTTTCCTCATCAAACATGAAGCAGAAATAATGTTTTGACTGGGCACTGGAACATAATAACAATTATTCAGTTCCATAATGAATCCGGAAGGTAAATGAAGTTGCATCGTGCCGACTTCCAACGCAGCGACTCTCGCTTTGTTGACGACTCGAATATCAACCTCGCCTATTGCTACGCTCCTAGTTCTTACCAGTCCCTACAACGAGTTGCAGATGTGAATAACTGATTCGGTATCATATAACCAAGAACTACTAGGTGCATCAGCAAGATAAATGTCTATAACATTGCAAACAAGTGTACTTGAGTCGGAAGTCATACCTCCACTCATGGCTTTGTCGGCCAAATACTTGCTGCAGTTCCTCTTCCAGTGGCCATCCGCCTTGCAGTAGAAGCAAGTGGATCCGGCTGAAGGAGATGGCTTAGTCCCTGAGGAAGCGCTTGGGACCGGGTCCGGAGCCTGCTTTACTCCTGACTTAGCCTTCTTCTTAGTCCAAGAACTCTTCTTGAACTTAGCCTTATTCTGCACCATCAACACTTGACTGGCGCCCTTCTTGAGATCCGCCTCTGCCTGCTTGAGCATCCCATGCAATTCAGTGAGCTTCTTATCCATACCATGCATGTGGTAGTTCGAAATGAACTGACCATACACACTAGGAAGAGAGTTCAGAATTATATCCATAGCGAACTATTCGCTAATGGGGTAGCCAAGCCTCTCTAGAGACTACACGTAACCAACCATTTTGATCACATGCGGACTCAGTGGATCACCATCCTTAAGCTTGCAACTCAGCAAAGCCTGAGAGACTTGATACCTCTCAGTCTTGGCTTGAGCCTGGAACATACTTTTGAGGCTTTTGATCATATCGTAGGCCTCAACATTCTCGAAATTCTTTTACAAGTACGGTTACATGTGACCAAGAATAAGAAAGCTAATATTCGTGGACTCATTCTTAGCCCGATGGTAGGCATTGGTGGCAGCGACAGTCGCATTCTCATTCGGCTCATCTGGAAGTGGGTTGTCTAGGACATGGTCCTTTTTTTCTTGTTTGAGAACAACTCTCAAATTTCGATATCAAATTGGTAAAATTAGTGTCGTTCAGTTTATCTTTCTCAAGAATGGTTCTCAAAGCAAAATCGGATATCTGAGAGTGACTGCTACTTGGTGCCAAGATCTACAACAGAAAATATGCAAAATACTTAATACATGTATTCATAAAAGAGAAAGCATATTAAACACTTTAATATTTTATGCTCCCACTAGAACCAACACCCCTCCGATGGTTACTTAGTGATTCAGGATCCCAAATAAGCAAGTCGGCTAGTGAGCTTTAGCATCACCGCTAGTCGTCAAGTGATCTAGGTAGACAACTCCTTGTCAATCGTATCTTATACGACTCATGTTGGTCGGGTGGCATCACATGCCCCGTCTCCCGTCCGAATTTTCCCCAATCCCCACAACTGTTGTGATAGAACCGTCTAGCTTACCGAATGTTTCCGCAGTAAGAGTCCAAATCGAACCCACCTACTCGGAAAGAATTGGAAGCACCTCAATTTTATGATCCCACTACCAAAAATGTACGACTTGTGATGGTGCAAACACTGGCGGGAAAACCGACTAGACCTTCTTTGAGGGATTAAATTTTACCGAGTATCTAATGGAGGTAAAACAGAGACATATCAACAACACAAATAAAGCAATTATAATGTGAAATGGTATGAATCTCTTCATGGCGATCTCCATCTCACAAAGCCTGTAATCCGACTCATGCCAAGTCTTGTCACTTGTCGTCTTACTCCATGTCGCCGACATAAACATCGACTTGCATGCCATCCGGGTTCTCCAAACAGCTACACTAGCTTAGTAAAGTAAATTACATAGATAATCCGACATGCAGGTCGTTGTATAATAAAATGATAGCACCTAGGCTCTAGCCGGCTAAGAAAACCATGATTCACAGATCACGTATGGATTACACACATACATCACATGCACATGAACCATACCATTCACAACTTCCTGCAAAAACAAGTTAGGCAAAGATATGCTATCTACCGGCGTTGTGAAACTCGCAACGATATCTAAGGCGCTACGACATGGCGAAGCCGGCAGTCTCGCTAGCCGGATCGAGGGACGGGATCGAAGGGGTAGCGCCCCTCGCGGGTTCAGGCAGCGCCCGACGATATTTCGGAAAACATAGATATCATTTACATTCCGAACATGGATTCCGACCATCATTCCGAGTGGATCAAACTATTTTGATCTTCGATCACTGCTTCTGGATTTACGTGTCACAGTCTACCCCAATGGCAGAAACCAACCGGTAGGGGTATGTCGTTCCACGACCTCAGTAGTATGATCATGGAAATCAAATCTACCATTCTCCGAGTACAGTTGATCCAATCAAAATCGTACAAAACCGATCTATGTCATAGGTAGACCACCAAAACATCACATAGATAAAACAAAACTTTTCCCCTAACGTGGTGATCCCAAGATCTAGCTGAGGTAGAAGGCCACGAGGAATGCCACTAGACACAAAGTTGCAGAATTGATAAAGCACGTCTATTGAATGAAGTGCAGTCCTCACGATCTGGTCCGATCGTCTTGGTGCTGATCGTACATCACCGCTGCTGGTATCCACATGTAGAAGGAGGAGCGCCAGCGGTGAACTGCTAGGTTCAGTATGACGGCTGGACTGCTGTGGAGCTAGGGTTTCCAACACAAGGAATGAACGAACACATCAACCCTCCTGGGTTTCTGCGCCCCACTATATATAGGGAGTGAACATGGGCTCCGCTATTGGCCCATATAATATTAGTCTACATGAGTCCGACTCACTGACTCAGTCCAAATCCGGCTCTGGTCCAACCCAACCAGATTTCCAGTTCAGATCCAATACGAACTTGCTCCCGATCTTAAGTGTGTGACCCCACAGGCTCATGGCTACTTGGATACGATTGGAGACCGACTCTCAATCAATCAGTCGGTAGCGGCTCCTAGAAGAACGTGCCGACTCCCAAGTACCAAAGTGTCATGATGACTTGCCTTTCTAGTGCGACTTGCATTCGAGTCCCTTTTGCCTCAAGATATACCTTGTCAGACTATAGGCGAATATTTGTCATCCCTTAAATATTTGACTCTCTTCTCGATCTGACATAAGTGATTCATCCGACTAACTCTTAGTCGATCGCCTCGGTTAACACTTAACCGAGTCGTGCATGGCCATGCTTTCCAAATCATATCATCCGAGAGGGCCCAGAGAATATCTCTCCAAGTGGAGGGGCAAAATCCCATCTTGGTTATTCACATAACGTAGCTTGATTCTCAGTCAACCTGAACTCTGCCTTTATAACTGCCGAGTTATGGATCAACGTTTGATAGAACCTAAGTCGGTGATCCTCAACTCGGACTATGCAACAACCTCAGGTCTAAGGATTACATTGTTTGAGATATACAAATGACAACTTGTTCATTGTACCTCAATATGGGTCAATACGACTCGCTAAACTCTTTTGCCGACACTATGTAAGTCGGAATAGCATCTCCATGCCCATGACAAGTGGAACCGAGTCATCAAGCCGACTTTCACATTGGTCTAAGTTGTGTGTCCTTCACAATTTCTATGACCTAGGATATTTAGTACAAACAACATGAATGCATAGTTCCACAACTGAATCACATATTCAATGATACACATCAGATGTTTATACAAGGACAACTTAATATCTGTATGAATACAATGGGAAATATCATCATACATGAATGCCTCTAGGGCATATTCCCAACAATTTTAGGGTCCTTTGTGCTAGGTGTATGGACCTCGATGTAATTTTTCTCCTTTTTAGGTCCTTGGTCTAAAAGGTACTCCTACCGATGGTTTAAAATTCTAACCTAAAAGTATGTGGTCGTAAAATCTTGTCATGCTAAACAATATTGCCACTTGGAGTTTTCCCCTATTAAAAAACTAGGAGGGAGATGGGACCGAGAGCATAGCGGAGGCAGCGCGAGAGCAGCGAAGAGGAGGATTTGAAGGCAGTACGATGTCAGAGCAAAGCTACGATGAGTTCCTGACACGAGGTACACATAGAGTGAGTAGTAACTAGTAAATTTCCGGGGGTAGGATAGTCAATATATCGCCATGCGTAGTACTAGTACTACTTAAAATGGTGGACAAGGGGTGTCCCATTGCATTGGATGCACACCATTATGTTCTTTTATTTTTATTTTTTTGGGGGACACCACTATGATTTGGACAATCTTCCTACCCCCAACTACTCCACCTCCATTCATTACTCCCTAGTAAGAGGAAGCACCAGGCAGACCCATATCAAGCTGGTTCGAAAGTGAGGAGTGATTTATTTTCTCGTGAAGCAAGTTCTACGGTTATCTTTTGACGTTATCCACCAATGAGATTTTTGAAAGATTTGACTTCTTGCTAAGCATTTGCATGTTGACAATCACTAGTCTTCACAACATTTAAAAACATAGATCCACTTGGCAATATGCCCTACATTGTATGAGTATTCTTAGGCTTCAAGACGAACAACATGGGTGAATATATGGCCATATATATAGTCCTATATAGTGTACCAATAGAGATGAATTGTAGCTGTTGGATCATTTCAATCTAACGGTTCACATTCTGAACATGTAAGTTAGGAACAATTAGAACCGTCGGATCATTTGTATCCTAGGGCTAGAAATGCAGGGATTCACACCACATGTTGGATAGGTCCGTACCTGACTACTTGGGACCCAGCGGAAACTGTAAATTCCAAAAAGAAAAAACAACGGAGACTGTAGTCCCTAGCTTCCTCTAGATGTTTCGTTCCTTCTCTCCATCTTCTTTTCCCATTTTTTATTCAGGTTCTACATAGACACAAGTATTTTCTACCCTTACTTAAGTACTATGTAACGTGCTTTTGCACGTACTAATTACTAGTATGTACATAATACTCTATGGAAATGTTCCGATGTTTGTTAGATCGGTGCATCTTGGCATGGTGAACCATAATACTACAAATAATGGGAGTTTTTCAACTTTTAGGAAAAAAACATTTGTGTATTTTCATTGTCAAAAGAATGTGTTTTCCTTTAAATTAAAGCATGTACGAAGAATATGGCTCAGAATACCACAAGCCCATTATCGAGACACAGTTTGGACCATGTTTCACTTTCGTTTACACCAAGTTTAACAAGTTCTTAAGCTTCCTAACTAAGTTCGCCCATTTAAACGAATTTAAGCTCTGTTCTCAATGTTAGGTGAAATTTTAACCTAAAAGTATGTGGTAAATTTCTCTCAAAGTTCTACAAATAAAATATCTTTTGATGGTAGTACCCACCAAGCATTCTATATATCGAAAACCATGGAGGTTCTTTTTGAAATATTTCACATCTTGCTAATAATTTGCATGTAAAAATTTCGGTCCTTATTAGGAAAGCAATCAAACATCATACTTTGTGTTGATGACCCCATATCCAAGAATTTGCATGCTGGCAAATGTGTCCATGTTTTGAAAACAACCAAGAGATGAAGTATCATGAAGAGGATGGCTCGATCGACTAGTATCTCGAGAATGATCCGAACCCGACTTTTTTACTTGCTTAATTATTTTAGGGCCCTTTGTGTTATATATATGGACCTCAATGTAATTCCCCCTATTTTAGGTCCTTGATTAATATGTACTCCGAGAGCCCATGTAAAATTCTAACCTAAAAGTAAGTGGTAAAATCTAAACAAATTTAAGCTTAGTTGTCGATGAGTATGATCATTCTTATATTTCAAGCCGAACGACAAAGGCCATTTCCATATCTACATCGCACTTTGTGTTGATCATCCCATATCCAAGATTTTGCATTGCGTCATATCTGGCCATATCTTGAAAACAATCGAAGAGGAAGTGGCGTGAAGAGTATGTTTCGATGAGCTGCTCTCTCGAGAAGGAGCCGAACCCGACTGTTTTCATTGCTTAATTACTCTAGGGCTCTATGTGCTAAGTGTATGGAATTCGATGTAATTTTGGTTCTTTTTATATCTTTGAATAAAAATATACTCCCACCACGCATGTAAAATTTAATCTAAAAATAATCGGTAAGATCTAAAAGAATTTAAGTGTAGTTGTCAACGAGTATGGACATTCTTGGATTTCAAGCCTAATGATCAAGGTCATGGACATATCTACATCTTTTATTTTGATGATCCCATATCCAAGAATTTGTATGCCGACAAATATAGCTATATTTTGAAAACAATCGAAGAGGAAGTAGCATGAAGAGCTAGTATGCCTCGATCAGTTGCTCTCTTGAGAAGGAGCCGAACCCGATTGTTTTCCTTGCTTAGTCCCTAATGAAACAGATGCGTGTAATTTCCTTGCTTAATTATTTTAGGGTCCTCTATGCAAATGTATGGACCTCGATGTAATTTTCCTTCTTTTTAGGTCCTTGATGAAAAATGTACTGCCACCGCCCGTTTAAAATTCTAAACTAAAAGTAAGTGGTAAAATCTATACGAATTTAAGCTTAGTTGTTGATGAGTATAAACATTCTAAGATTTAAAGACGAATGGCCAAGGCCATGGCCATATCTACATCGCACTTTGGGTTAATGATCCCATATCGTTCAAGATTTTGCAAAGCGTCAAATCTGGCCATATCTTGAAAACAATCGAAGAGGAAGTGGCATGAAGCGTATGGTTCGATGAGCCGCTCTCTCGAGAAGGAGCCAAACCAAACTGTTTTCCTTTCTTAATTATTCTAGGGCCCTCTGTACTAAGTGTATGGACCTCGTTGTTGGTTCTTTTTATATCTTTGAAGAAAAATATACTCCCACCATGCGTATAAAATTTAACCTAAAAATAAGTGGTAAGATCTAAACAAATTTAAGCTTAGTTATCAACAAGAATGGACATTCTTGGATTTCAAGCCGAACGACCAAGGTCATGGCCATATCTACATCTTACTTTATGTTGATGATCCCATATCCAAGAATTTGCACGCCGACAAATCTATCCCTATTTTGAAAATAATCCAAGAGGAAGTAACATGAAGAGTTAGTATACCTCCATCAGTTGCTCTCGATGTAAAATGTATGTACTTTAATACAAGTTTCCTTTTTTAGGTTCTCGATGTAAAATTTACCCCTGCACATGTAAAATTTTAACCTAAAACTAAGTGGTAAAATATAAACAAATTTAAGCTTAGTTCTCAATGAGTGTGAACATTCTTGGATTTAAAGCAGAATTACCAAGGTCATGGCCATATCTACATCATACTTTACATTGATGATCCCATATCCAAGAATTTGTAGGCCGTGAAATCTAGCCATATTTTGAAAAAAATTGAAGAGGAAGTAGCATGAAGAGTATGCCTCGATCGGCTGGACTCTCAAGAAGAAGGATCTGAACCCAACTGTTTTCCTTGCTTAATTATATTAGGGCCCTTTGTGCTAAATGTATGGACATCGATCTATTTTTCCCTTTTTTAGGTCCTCGATGTAAAATGCACTACCACTGCACATGTAAAATTGCAACCTAAAATTAAGTGTTAAGATCTAAATGAATTTAAGCTTATTTGTCAATTAGTATGAACATTCTTGGATTTCAATCCGAAGGACCAAGGTCATAGCCATATATACATCATACTTTATATTGATGATCCCAATATCCAAGAATTTGCATGCCGACAAATATGGCCCTATTTTGAAAACAATCGAAGAGAAAGTAGTATTTAGAAGAGTATGCTTTGATCAGCTGCTCTCTAGAGAAGGATCTGAACCCTAATGTTTTCCTTGCTGAATTATTTTAGGGCCCTTTGTGTTAAATGTATGGAAATTCGATGTAATTTTCCCTTTTTTAGGTCCTTTATGTAAAATGTACTCCCACCACACTGGTAAAATTTTAACCTAAAAGTAAGTGGTAAGATCTAAACGAATTTAAGCTTAGTTGTCATTGAGTATGCACATTCTTGGATTTGAAGCCAAACGACCAAGGACATGGCCATATCTACATCATATAAATTATATTGACGATCCCATATCCAAGAATTTGCATGCCTTGATGTAATTTTAGGGTCCTTTGTGCTAGATATATGGACGTCGATGTAATTTTTCTCCTTTTTAGGTCCTTATTGTAAAAGGTACTCCTACATCCAGTTTAAAATTCTAAACGAATTTAAGCTTAGTTATCAATGGGTATGCACATTCTTGGATTTGAAGACGAACGACCAAGGTCATGTCCATATCTACATCATATACATTATATTGATGATCCCATATCCAAGAATTTGCATGCCTCGATGTAATTTTAGGGTCCTTTGTTCTAGATGTATGGACCTCGATGTAATTTTTCTCCTTTTTAGGTCCTTGGTGTAAAAGGTACTCCTACCGCTGGTTTAAAAATCTAAATGAATTTAAGCTTTGTTATCAACGAGTATGCACATTCTTGGATTTGAAGCCGAACGACCAAGGTCATGGCCATATCTACATCATATACATTATATTGATGATCCCATATCCAAGAATTTTCGTGCCTCCATGTAATTTTAGGGTCCTTTGTGCTAGATGTATGGACCTCGATGTAATTTTTCTCCTTTTTAGGTCCTTGGTGTAAGAGGTCCTCCTACCACCGGTTTAAAATTCTAACCTAAAAGTAAGTGGTGGTAAAATCTTATCATGGTAAACATTATTTCCACTTGGAGTTTCTGCCTATTAAAAAATATAGGAGGGAGAAGGGACCGAGAGCATAGAGGAGGCAGTGGGAGAGCAACGAAGAGGACGATTTGAAGGCAGTGCGATGTCAAAACAAAGCTACAATGAGTTCCTGACACGGGGTACACGTAGAGTGAGTAGTAACTAGTAAATTTTAGGGGGAAGGATAGTCAAAAGATCGCCATGCGCAGTACTAATACTACTTAAAGTGGTGGACAAGGGATGTCCCATCGCATTGGATGCACAACATTATGATCTTTTATTTTTATTTTTGCAAGGGACACCAAAATGATCTGGCCAACCTTCCTACCCCCAACTATTCCACCTCCATTCGTTCCACCCTAGGAAGATGAAGCACCAGGCAGACTCGCAGCAAGCTGGTTTGAAAGTTAGGAGTGCTTTTTTTCTCGTGAAGCAAGTAGTAGTACTGCCTCCATCCTATAGAATTTAGGCCATATATGTACATAATAATTTATGGAAATGTTTGGTAGATGGGTGCGTCTTGGCATGGTGAACCATATGTTGCAAATAATGGGAGTTTCAAAATTTTAGGAAAACCATTTTTGTATTTTCATTGTAAAAAGAATTTGTTTTTGTTTAAATTAAAGCAAGTACGAAGAATATGGCTCAGAATACCACAAGACCATTTTCGAGACAAAGTTTGGACCATGTTTCAGTTACGTTTACACCAAGTTTAACAAGTTCTTAAGCTTCCTAGCTAAATTCACCCATTTAAACGAATTTAAGCTCTGTTCTCAATGTTAGGTGAAATTTTAACCTAAAAGTATGTGGTATATTAAGTTCTACATATAAAATATCTTTTGATGGTAGTACCCACCAAGCATTCTATATATCAAAAACCATGGAGGTTCTTTTTGAAATATTTCACATCTTGCTAATAAGTTGCATGTAAAAAAATTCGTCCTTGTTAGGAAAGCAATCAAACATCATACTTTGTGTTGATGACCCCATATCCATGAATTTGCATGCCGAAAAATGTGGCCATGTTTTGAAAACAACCGAGAAATGAAGTAGCATGAAGAGCATGGCTCGATCGGCTGGTCTCTCGAGAATGATCCGAACCCGACTGTTTACCTTGCTTAATTATCTTAGGGCCCTTTGGGTTAGATATATTGAACTCAATGTAATTATCCCGTTCTTAGGTCCTTGATTAAAATGTACTCCCACGGCTCGTATAAAAATTCCAACCTAAAAGTTAGTGGTAACATCTAAATAAATTTAAGATTAGTTGTCGGTGAGTATGGACATTCTTGGATTTCAAGATGAACGACCAAGGTCATGTCCATATCTACATCTTACTTTATATTAATGGTCCCATATCCAATAATTTTCATGCCGACAAATCTAGCGATATTTTTAAATAATCAAAGAGGAAGTAGCATGAAGAGTTAGTATGCCTCGATCAGTTGCTATCTCGAGAAGGAGCCGAACCCGATTGTTTTCCTTGCTTAGTTGTTTTAGGGTCCTTTGTGATAAATGTATGGACCTCAATGTAATTTTTCTTTTTTATGTCCTTGATGTAAAATGTACTCCCGCTGCACGTGTAGAATTTTAACCTAAAAGTAAGTGGTAAAATCTAAAAAAAAATCTGCTTAGTTGTCAATGAGTGTGCACATTCTTGTATTTCAAGAAGAACGACCAAGGTCATGGCCATATCTACGTCATACTTTAAATTAATGATCCTATATAGAAGAATTTGTAGGCTGACTAACTGGCCATAGTTTGAAAACAAATGAAGAGGAAGTAGCATGAAGAGTATGCCTCGATCGACTGGTCTCTCGAGAAGAAGGATATGAACCCGATAGTTTTCCTTGCATAATTAGACCTCCATGTAATTTTCGTATTTTATGCCCTTGATGTAATATGTACTTCCACCGTGTGTGTAAAATTTAACCTAAAAGTAAGTGGTAAGATCTAAATAAATTTAAGCTTAGTTGTCAACGAGTATGAACATTATTGGATTTCAAGCTGAACGACCAAGGTCATGGCCATATCTACATCATACTCTATTCTGATGATCCCATATCCAAGAATTTTCATGCTGAGAAATATGGACATATTATGTAAACAATCAAAGAGAAAGTAGCATGAAGAGTATGCCTCGATCGGCTGCTCTCTCGAGAAGGATCCGAACCCAACTATTTTACTTTCTTAATTATTTTAGGGCCCTTTGTGTTAAATATATGGATCTCGATATAATTTTCCCTTTTTAGGTCCTTGATATAAAATGTACTCCCACCACACAAGTAAATTTTAACATAAAAGTAAGTGGTGAAATCTAAACAAATTTAAGCTTAGTTAATCAATGATTATGAACATTCTTGTATTTGAAGTAGAATGACCAAGGTCATGGCCATATATACATCATACTTTATATCGATGATCCCAATTTCCAAGAATTTTCATGCCGACAAATATGGCCATATTTTTAAAACAATCGAAGAGGAAGTAGTATTTAGAAGACTATGCCTGGATCAGCTCCTCTCTCGAGAGGGAGCCGAACCTGACTGTTTTCCTTGCTTAATTATTTTAGGGCCCTTTGTGCTAAATGTATGGAACCTCGATGTAATTTCCCCTTTTTAGGTCCTTGATGTAAAATGTACTGCCACCGCACTGGTAAAAATTTAACCTAAAAGTAAGTGGTAAAATCTAAACGGAGTGAAGCTTAGTTATCAATGAGTATGCACATTCTTGGATTTGAAGCCGAACGACCAAGGTCATGGCCATATCTACATCATATATATTATATTGATGAACCCATATCCAAGAATTTGCATGCCAACAAATATGGCCATATTTTGAAAACAATCGAAGAGGAGGTAGCATCAAGAGCATGGCTCGATCTGCTGGTCTCTCGAGAGCCAAACCTGACTGTTTTCCTTCCTTAATTATTTTAGGGTCCTTTGTGATAAATGTATTGACCTCGATGTAATTTTCCCTCTTTTTAGGTCCTTGGCTTAAAAAGTACTCCCACCGCCCATGTAAAATTCGAACCTGAAAGTAAGCGGTAAGATCTAAATGAGTTTAAGCTTAGTTGTCAACGAGTATGAACATTCTTGGATTTCAAGATGAACGACCAAGGTCCTGGCCATATCTATATCATACTTTATGTTGATGATCCCATATCCAAGAATTTGCATGCCGATAAATATGGCCATATTTTGAAAGGAATCAAATAGGAAGTGGTATGAAGAGTATGGCTTGATCAGCTGCTCTCTCGAGAAGGAGACGAACCCGACTGTTTTCATTTCTTAATTACTTTAGGGTCCTTTGTGGTACATGTATGGACCTCGATGTAGTTTTCCTTCTTTTTAGGTCCTTGATGAAAAATGTACTCCCACTGCCTGTGTAAAATTTTAACCTTAAAGTAGGTGGTAAAATATAAACGAATTTTAAGCCTAGTTGTCAATGAGTATGAACATTCTTGGTTTTGAAGTCGAACGAACAAGGTCATGGCCATATCTACATCATACTCTATATTGATGATCCGATATCCAAGAATTTGCATGCCGATAAATTTGGACATATTTTGAAAATAATCAAAGAGGAAGTAGTAATATGAAGAGTATGGCTCTCTCGAGTCGGAGCTGGAGCCAAATGTTTTTCTTGCTTAATTTTAGGGTCCTTTATGCTAAATGTATGGACCTCGATGTAATTTTGCATTTTTTAGGTCCTTGATGTATAATGTATTTCCACTGCTCGTGTAAATTTGTAACCTAAAAGTAAGTGGTGAAATCAAAATGTATTTATTATTAGTTCCTACTCCGTAGGAGTATTAGGGTGAATAGATTATGGGCACAAAGGTTCCGATTTATGTTCGGTTGGGATAAAAACATGGAACGAAATGGCTAGATTTTTACTCATAATTAACTTTTTTCTCCAAAACCGAGTAGCTAACAGCTAAACAGAGATCATCTTGTATCAAAATCGGAATACACATAAGCCAAATCAGATGAATCGAGGCACAAATCTGATCAATCGAGGAAAAATATGATGGATAGCTAGCCCAAAATCAAAATACATCGTATCTAGACAGATGCACGTCAATTAATTTGGATTGAAGGGAGTAGCAGCAACCGCCCATGTGTGCTTGTGCCGTCGCCTATGCGTTGTAAACTGTTGCGCCACCCATGTTCCTGTTGTGCCTCCGCGTGTACCTGCTTGCGCCGCTCGCGTGTAAGCGCCTGCGTTCCTGTTGCACCTCCTCGCGTGCTTGCCATGACCGCCGGTGGTTAGCGAGGCATTTATTTCGTATGACAACCCTCATTAGCTAAGGTTCATCGGTTATCATCTCAAAAGAAACTTCATTCAACCATTAACATAACAACACGAGTTTACATATATAGGACTCGTTGCTATACTAGTGCAGGTCTGGCGCCTCCTAACACCTAGTCCCGCACCACCAGTGGTAGCTCGTTAGACACCGACATCAACGACATCTCCAACACCGCTACCGGCTCCTTACCCGGCGACACCTTCAGATAAGCCGGCGGCACGTCCTAAGCCATCAGCAGCTCCGAGACGACCCTGCGGATGAAGTTGTCGTTGTTGAGGAGCAGGTCCCAGTAGTTGGTGAAGATGTTGGTGCCGGTGAACACCACCATCTTGCAGCCGCAATGGAAGGACTGGCCGTAGAGGAGACAAGCGTCCATGAAGTTGATGAACTTGACCATCAACGTCCCGCCGTCCAGAGTGTTGTGGAGGCCATACATACGATACTTGCGGCGATAGTAGCCAGCATCGAGGAAGGCACATGACAGCTGCCAAGGTGTTATCTGCGGGGAGAAGGCCCAAATGCGCCTAGCATTGTCCTCCTGTGTGGCGATGTTGATGTCTTTCTGCTCCGATACGGCGTGCGGCAGCCGGAAGGTGGCCATAGATGACTGACGAGGACAGAGACGCTTGCTAGAACCTGAGATTGGAGATGCTTTGGTGCTTTGGGATCATGGGGAAGGAGAGAGAATAAATAAGAAGGAGGTTATCCGAGATTAATGTGGAAGATTAGCCGAACCAAGGGGGCAATCAATGTCGCTGATGAAACTGATGCGAGTGTGGAAAATGTGGATGACGAAGACTAGGGTAAGCCGATGGGACGGAATGCTGCCTCTGCTTCTCGCACTCGATGGGAACATTCATAATTTTGGGGTGCCTCTGAGGCGACCGCGACCCGCCTCATCATCCGCCCTCCACTACCCATGGAATGGCTTGCCATGCACAGCATGGAACGGCTTCTCCATCCTTCTACATTCTTCCATTCTTAAAATATTCCAACTTACATTTTTTATGCACTTCATCACGACCTGGCCAGCCTTCCTATATTTTACTCTTATATACTCAAGTTATTCCATTTATCCATACATGGAGGAAGCAACGACCGCATTCACATGGACCCGACGTAGATTGGTACTCTTATATACTCATGACCGTTTTTTTACTCATCTTCCCACCTCTGCATTGCCCAATCCGTACACCATCATCCCGAAAAAGAAAACAAACTCATCCTCTCGCCACTGACTCATCTCACCACCGCTTCCGAGTAAAGGTTAAAGAATAAGTACTAAACAAGGACAACATTAAATCTTATTTTCATCAGGTTAAAAGAAGACATCATTATAAAGGTACCTTCAGAAGTATGTCTAGATGAAAGATCAAAGTTTACTTCAAGATAGTAGTACCCAAACCTTAATATAATTAATAAAAAGAAGTTGAATAAGTACTTAACGTGATAAAAAAATATTATCTAAAGCTTGATAATGCAAAATCTTAAAGTTGATAAAATAGATTAATCCTAATAGACTCATTCTAGAGGAAACAACTCTTAAGATATCCTTAATAGGGAATAAAACACATCCAATTGAACATGTGTTGAGGAACAAGAAATTACGAAGGGTATGGACTAAATGTGTTCAATAAAAATCTTCGGAAGGACTACCAGTATAAACCATACAATGGGAAACCAAAAACTTAGGCTTTTGGCCACAACTATTGGCTAATAAATTCTTAAAACCCTGTTTTAGTGAGACATCCTAGACCTTATATAGTATGATAATGAAGTTTGATGATCAAGTAAAGGAATTGGATTAGGATACCTAATCAAGGAAATGAACTAAAGAAGAAACCTCAAAGTAAGGATTTTATAATAAGGACGTATCCCTAAAGGATGAGATTAAAAGGAACTTTGGACTATTAGAAACAACAAGTTGGAGATTTCCAAGTATGATGTGAATTCAAGAAAAAGATATGGATATGGGATATTACAATTGTTCCCAGTTTAGGTTACCATGGAGTTGAGATATGTCGTAACAATACAAGTCAATTCCTCATTCCGAAACGCAAGAGAGTACGGACTTCGAGGATGATGTTTATTTTAAGGGGGAGAGTCTGTAACATACCAGGATTAGCACCTAGAATTAGAGAGGATACATGTGTGTAAATTACATTCATGCATCAGAAAATCCGGGGAATTTTCGCGCAAAGCTAAAGAACCTATAGAGGGATAGGGATCTCTCTTGTTCTAATGGAAACATCAGGTTAGGTGTGATGGATTTTGACATGACCTTTGTAGAATTATTTGTTTTTAAGGGGGAAGTTATTCAAACATGTATTTGAATTTCAAATTTTAATTCAAATGAATTAAGAAAATTCACAAATTAAATTATAGAATATTTAAATGCATATAAGAAATGGAAGAGAAATTCTGTAATAAAGTAATATTACAATCTAGAAATAATAAAATACAATAAAAGAATAAAGCAATGCTTTACTACATTAATACAAAGGTTACAAAGTACTTACATTTATTCAAATAGAAAAGAATGTTAATATAGAATAATAATAGAAAAATAAATAACAATGATATATAAGGGAAAAGAAATAATAGTTATTACATCGATAATGTTACAAGGATTCTTTATTCTGTACATGAATGTATTACATTGTTTTTACAAGATAATAAATAAAGAAAATGTTAGAATAATAAGATAAACCTAAACTATATTTCCTATCTAATTCTTGATCTTATCATTATCTCCTTGATCCTGATTCCTACAAAATAAAAACAACAGACTAATAAGGATAAAAGAATAAAAGGGTTAGAGTGTTAGTTTTACTCTCAGATTTAGCATACAGATGATATGCTTAAATTCATCATTTAGCTGATAATTTGGGGCCAAGTACATGATCTCTTTTTATCTAGGAAATGCCTCAGTTCAACATCATGGGCTTAATAGGGGCAAGTTTCACCAAACTAGCAAAAGATAAATGGCAAAGCAGTAATACTCGTCAAAATATCTAGTTTCACTTGATCTGATCCATAAGCCACAACAAGCAAGCAAGATGCTCACACATGCATGTATTTGTATGTGCTGTCGACACATCAACAATAGTAGAGGCAGATAAGAGAGAGAAACCAGGGCACAGCTGCTAGCTTGCCATTTCCTTCTCAACACACACCTTCCTCCATGAAATCTCATGTTATACCACACAGCCTAGAACACCACCAAATCTCATTGCAATAGATAGTAGCACAAGGAGAAGACCAGGAGCATAAAGAGTAGACCAGGCAGAATCTCCAAGACAAGCTGATCAGGTGCATAACATGGGATAGCTGGAGCTGATCTAGAAGGAGAAGAAGAGGAGTAGGCCACCAATATCAATAATATTTGATTAAGATTACCACTGGGAGGAATAAGCCAGCAGCTCATCAAGAGGATCTCTACAAATAGTAGGTGAATCTCCTCAAAACCAGTTGTAGTATCTATTCTTAGTAACTTATCCAAGAAATGGTTTTGAAAAGAGGATAGCTCTCTGATTCACATAGAATGCTATGTGGATCTCATCATTGAGCAATAAAGGGAACACAAGTCAAGTACTATTCTTACCAGTAAAATAGGGGCCTCAGCTAGTTATATCATTGACAGCCAAAACTTAAGTCCTAGTATCAAGCAAAACAGATGCTAGGTACCTTTGTGCACACTCTGAAGGGAGGCACCACAAAGTCAAACATAGAATTAGCAGCCACAAGTTTAACTAGGACTGGAGTAGAATATTGTAGAATTTTAATAGTGGGGAGCATTATTTTAATCAACCAACTCATAAAAGCATCCATAAGCTGATATACCATCCATATTTTTAATTCAAATGATTTCAAGTCATTTCCCAAGTTCATCAATCGAGGAATCATTTTAAGAAATGTGACTAATATCATTACTGAACCATAGGTTCAGTTCGTCATGCATATTTCATATATAAATACAACACTGAGACAAATACATCATCTATCATCTACAAACCATCAGAAAATTGAATTAAATCATCTTCCTAATATTTTTAGGAATCACATATAGAAGTTGTCTATTGATTTTCATCCATCATGTGAGTAAGATCTGTTGGATAGATTATATCCTCAAAAATACAATCAGAAGGAGTGTTTATCCATCATTGGATATCTCAAGAGGGGTCTAATAGCACCTTTTCCATCTATAGAGGAGGTCTCAGGTCATGCATCATTGACCTAAACTATTGTTCACTAGTTTAGAACTAGGTGACAGCAGATCCATTGATGAACTACTACAGGGCACATTCCAAAGAATGGTAGCACCTCTATAGCAGTTTCATTCTTTAGCCATTTCTCAAATCAGAGGAAATAAGTATAAGTAATTATACAAGGGTACTCAAATCATCTTCCTAAATAGAAACTTTAGGAATCATATACTTAGATTGTTTGTCACATGATTGACACCTCAGGGTAACCTGACAAAATGAATATAATCTCTTTCTCAAGTCTTGGTTCACAGAGCAAATTTACTATATCATTTATCCATCCTAAAGGGAGGACTTCACCAAAAATATCACAGAAGTCACAAATATTCACAAGATATGAGCCACTAGACTAAACCATAGCTAGTAATTTTACTAAGAACATGGATCACAGACAAGATCAAAGTCCATGTATAAGTGACAATACACGTATTCACTAATCCTAACTCAATCGAACCATAAGTCGCAAGTAATTTCGTCAAGCAGATGAACCCTAGAACACGGGATTAACCCTAATTAAGGATTGATCACAGTAGCAGTAAGGAATAGAAAGGGAGACAGAGAACAAGGGGTAGGATAAGAAGACTCACTAGTGGTCCTCGCTTAGATCTTGAAGAAGAGGAAGCAGAGAGGCATGCAGTGGCGATGGGAGCCACGACACGGCGACATAGGGGAACGACACTACTGTGCCTGCACCAAGCCGTGACCCATGCCATTAAAAACCCAGCACGTCCCTCAGCGACACGCTACACCACCAGGGAATCATAGGGATCACCCACGAAGGGCACAACATTCTGCACCTTCCCTAGGATGACAACCACACCGAGTGAGCAGGCACGGGAGTAAATCTAGCGAGCAGCAGATGCACATCACCGAAAACCTAGCTAGCACCATGAGAATAGAAGGGGGTGAGCTCGAGAGAGCCTTAGAGATAAATCGAATTGGAGGGCCTAGTCGGCTAGATGGTGGCGGAGCTCCAGTGACCGGTGGCAGTGATCGCAACAGTAGGAGCAGCCGGAACCAACGGTCGATGATGACAACTGGAGCTAGAGAAGAACGAGAGGGGAGAGGAACGTCGTGCACATGTATGTGCGAGAGAGAGAGAGGAGTGGGCCGGGGTCGGTGTTGACCCCGATCCTAGTAGGCCGTGTAATTTGGCCTCGTGGGCCTTAGAGTTGGGTTGGGCAGGGCTAGACACTGTCCAGGCCTAGTTATAAAATAAATAGAATAGAAATTATTAAATTTAGGGAAAGACAAACAGGTCTTTATATATATTTCTATAAAATTCATAAAAATACCTAAAATATATTAAAATCATTACAAAAATAAGATCTACCTAATAATAATATAACTTTACTTGTTAAAGATAAATTTAAATGCCGTCGGATTGTCAACAAGTAATCCATAGGGGGTCCTAGTGGCGTTGGAAGGATGGGGTGTGAGACGTCGGATGTTCCAGGAGCGGTGAGCACAAGTTTACTCAGGTTCAGATCCGACTGTGGTGATCGAATCCTACTCCTACTAGCAACCCAGTAATATATCGGCGTAAGCCGGATGTTACGACGGATTACAAGAGAGGTTCGCCTGTGCGAGTTGGTTGTGGTTGTCTATTTAGTTGATTACCCTAATGGATCCCATAGGGACGGTTTATATAGTCACTGGGGCCTAGGGTTACAGGAGAAACCTATCCGTCTACGTTATAGAGTCGGTAACTATGTATAGCTTGGACTACAAGTAATACTACATGCCTAATTCGGTAACTCTTCTGGGCCTTGTCGTAGCCGGAACTGGCTCCTCCTCTTTCTCTGACTGGGCCACTCGTGAAGCAAAGCTCTAACCTTTTGGTGGGCCACCCTGGTCAGCGAGTCCTGTGGGTATACCCGGAAAGAATATCCCCAACAGTAGCCCCCGGAAGCCTCCAAGATCCAAAGTCGGACAAATCGTCTAGCTTGATGGGTTCTTCGTCTTGAGAATCTTGAAGGGTTCCCAAAAAATTCGTTCATTAATGTAGGATTCTGAGTCAATTGAGTCGGATATGATTTTCTCTGACCTTAGTCTTTTCCCTGCTTGGTTTGAAACATAAGCCAGATTTTCAGCGGCGTGCAGCCTGACAACTTTACAGGCTAGGTCCTGTCACTTATAGGATTTCCATCAGCACAACCATTGGTGGGTCCGTTCCTTACGGAACAGAACGCCGTTTCAATGCCTGCACGAAAATCGAGGGGGCGGAAGAGTCACGGGGAAGCTAACTCCCCCTCTCCTATACGCGTGGCGCTAATCACGCGTGTCATCCCATGAATCTTGATGTAAAGGCAAATAAATAGGGGAGAAAACCCTTTCTCCCAGATTCACCTCTCCATCGATTTATTCATTGCTTCCTCATACTCCTCGAGCTCTCCGCACCAGTTCCCATCTACACACCGTTGAGAAAAAATCTCTCCTTCCCCCACCAGCCCTTCTTCCTCCAAGATCTATGGCTTTTGCCTCGACCTCTAGAGCGGCGGCGGGGGGTTCGTCAGCAGCAGAAGAGAAGAAGATGCGGGGTCTTTGGATCCCTAGCGCCATGGACAACACGGAGCTCCAAGTCATGGAGGACGAAGGGTTCATTGTTGCTAGTGCCTGGCGGAGCACCTGAGGACAAGCCATCCCCACGCCACTCGACGGCGTGAGGGTGTTGTTCGACACTCACGTTGACCGTGGCCTCAGCCTGCCACCGTCAGACTTCCTCGTCGAGGTCCTCAACTACTATGGTGTGCAACTTGATGACCCACAAGTATAGGGGATCGCAACAGTCTTCGCGGGTAGTATGACCCAATTTATTGATTTGACACAAGGGGAGCCAAAGAATACTTGCAAGCCTTAAGAACTAATTTGTCAGTTCAGCTACACCTGGAAATGGTTCTTGCTCATAGAAGTTTATCAGTAGCAACAATTTGGTAGTAGCAACAGCAAAACAACAGCAGCATTAACAGCAACAGTGAAACAAGAACAATAGTAACAGTAACGGTAATAGTAGGATTCGAGTGCGGTAGGCATAGGGATGGATGGACGGGCGTTGCATGGACGAGTCTAAACATGTAACTTCAAGATCTATGGCATTGCAGATAAATAATAACAAGCATCCAAGTACTAAATAATCCTAGGCATGTGCTCCAAATATAGTCATACATGCTCGCAATGAGAACTTGCACAACATCTTCTGCCCAGCCAGCCCTTGGCAGCGGGGCCTTTAGGGAACTACTGGCAATTAAGGTGCTCCTTTTAATAGAGCACCGGAGGAAAGCATTAACACTCCATAAACACATGTGATCCTCACACCACAGCCATCCCCTCCGGTTGTCCCAATTATTGTCACTTTGGGGGCTTATATGTGTACACAACTTGCAGATAAGATTACAAACAATACTATCATAATGATTCAATAATAAGTTCAGATCTGAGATCATGGCACTCGGGCCCTAGTGACAAGCATTAAGCACAACAAGTTGCAACAAAGTCAAATAGTACTAATAGAGATACTTGACACTATGCCCTAACAGATCTTATTCGATTACATGATAGAACTCATCCAATCCCTACGATCCCCAAGCCTACAGAGGGGGATTACTCACTCATGGATGAGGGAAACATCGGTGGTTGATGGAGATGCGTTGGTGATGACGATGGCGATGATCCTATCCAAATTCCTGTCCCGACAGGGTGCCAGAACGGAGTTTCTGGATCCGAATTTTTGTTTCTGGTGGCGGCGGAGTAGATGCTTAGACAATTCATAATAAAAAGTATGGAACTAAGTCTACTCAATAGTCATTGCAAACTATGAAGAGAAATCAACTCAATAATAATAAGTATCATGAAACATAAACATAAGCAACATTGCAATGCTCATAGTAAGGTATGATAGAGTGGTATCTCGCTTGCCTTTGTTTGAAGAGCACAATATAAATGCAAGGCACCTCTGAAGTTCACATGAAGACTAGAAGTAAAGATATCAGAGATACAAGCATCAAAGTCATGACATAATTAACCAAATTTTGGAACAAACACAAGAATGACAACTATGCTCTCAAGAAGGTGCTCATAAAATAAGTGGTGACTCAACAAAGTTGTGAAAATGGTTTTGAAAGGTTTGAAAGGCTTCCCAATGCTAAAAGGAAGGTACTCATTAGCTTTGAGCTCTCATTTCCCCTATCTTAGGCATCTTCATGTGGTTAAGGTGAAAGTGAGGTCCACTCTGAATCATATGCTTGACAGTCCATAAACTGTAAATCCCAAGTCCCTTGAGTACAAGAGTTGCTCCGCATGCTACTCAACTTTGGTCACCTGAAAGTTCTTGTCATCGTAAATACATGCATATCATCGAGAACCGCCAATGGGGTACCCCTTGCACATGGTACAGGAGATTTCCCATAACCAAAATGACAAGGCAAGCAGACAATGAGCATCTCAGCGATCTTTTTATTTACTATGTGTATAGCTTTTTATTGAGGATGCTTCATAAATGCTCATTATGGTGATGCTGCAAGTTTCCACCATGATTACGAATGACTTAGGCTAGTGGCCAAGGTATTTCTCTAACACAATGTATAGACTCCATGAACTCACAACCTCCCCTTTTATTTCACATCGTCGACATCTGCAAACAAAAGAGCAAGGAATCAACTGGATGAGATTTCCAAAAAATGTTGAAAGCGTTCCTCATGACAGCACAGTTCTGCTGACTCCAATCATATAATTAGGAAGCATATAACTTTCATGGATAGGTCACAATGGTTCAGAATTATTAAGCGCAAGGAATAAAGTGTGCCATCAAGTTCGTGAGAGATTTACTAACTTTCTCAAAACATACAAACATTTTATTTTGGAAGAAAACACGACATATATAAAATATGCACTGAAGTAGCAAATGATGCTAATAGGTAGGTATGGTGGACAAATCTGGCAGTATTGGTTTTGGGCAGTTGGAAGCACAGTTAGAGCACATACTTAGTGCAAGTGAAGGCTAGCAATAGAGAGGGAGCGACAAACGAGAGAGCAATAGCTGTCATAATCATGCTTGCAACAAAACATGACTAGTTATGGCATGAAAGTGATACAAGAACTCTGAGGCAAAATAAATCATTGAGGCTTACTGACTATTGATTAGTCATATGCATGCGTGAGCATGTTCCAAGTCGATTCACATGAACAGTCAGAGGAGGATACCACAATATCATACCAAAATATGAATAAAACAATGCAAGTAAACATTCATATGACATGATACAAACTATTAGCAAGCTGGAGCTAATCATAGACAAGCAATAACTACTAAGCATCCATAATGACATACACCTTACACAAACAGGCTAAGCATGCTGGGGCTTAACTTGTGGTGCTCATAAGTGGTGACAACCAGCATGGGGGTACTATCCGCGTTATTGCCCTTAACTTGTGTGGCTTGAATAATTAACATGAAACCAAAATCCATTGAGGACGGCTGAACCCTGCAAAGAACTCACAAAACCAGAAGAACAACAAATATTTTTGTTGTTTTTGATTTTTTAGAAACAAGAAAACAAACAAAAACAAAGCAAACCAAACAAAGCAAAATATTTTTGGATTTTTCTTTTAAGGCAAACCAAAGCAAAGAAACAAAGAAACAAACCAAGAGAAACAACGAAAATATTTTTGGTATTTTTGTGTTTTTAGAAAGAAGCAACAAAAACCAAAAAGAAAGCAAAAACAATGGATGTACAAAGAACCGACCGAACATGATATATGTATGAGTGTGATGTCGGTATACATCCCCCTAAGCTTAGGATTTTGGCCTAAGTGGGGCACAATAGCGCGGATAGTACCCCCATGCTGGTGGGTCATCATGGTAATGATCGTAGTCAGGCACTTGCGATGAAGAAGAAGACGCACCCCAATCAAATGAGGGCTGCTAGTATGAAGACTCTCCCAAGTTGGAGGGCTGAATCGAATTGTCTTCGGCATCCTCTTCAACATTCCCCTCTTGATAGGAGAGTTCCCCCACATAAGTGTCAACCTCCTCCTCTGTAAGCGACCTTCCTTGCCTGTTACCAAAGTTAAACAAAGCAGGTGCATGCAAATAAACTATTTTCTTAGTCCTACCCTTTCTCCGACCTTGTTGGGAAAAAGATAATTCATACGGTAGACTTCCCACATTAGCCCCCAAGGAAACAAAACCATGCTGAATCATGGATTCAATATCAAGCGTCTCTATGGGGAACTGAAAATCTGAATAGTGAGGCTCTAAACCATGGAAAGCTAGCAACCTAGAAGCAATGAGACCTCCACAAATTCCACCCTTCTCGCGGTTGGTGGTGAGACGGTGAGCTATCAAATCACCCAGGCTATAAGATCTATTCCTATTCAAAGCAGCTACGGTAAAAGCTAGATCAAAAGAAGACAACTTTCTAGCAATCTTTCTAGCAAGAACACACTTGGTAATGAAATAGGCAAAGTATATAATAGCTAGGAGCTGAATGTTCCAAATTTTACCACTTTCCTTTGAGAAGTCGAAACCTCGGCAAATCTCAGCATATAAATCCATAAGTGACTTGGGCCTCTCCTTAATCTTCTCACAAGATCCCCACTGAGGTACTCTAATTGCTGCACAAAAATCAGCAAAAGGCAGGTCGATAGATATATTATATATTTTGTAATGGGCCATGGGATTAGATGTAGACCAAGTGAACCGGAATCCTGCAAAAAAGCCATCATTAGCTTAACATATTGGAATGGTTCACCTTCAACAAAGTGTTCCAACCCTGCATTTGTAACCATAGTTTGGAAGTCTTGGAGGATCCCCGCAGTTCTCATAAATTCATGGCATGGATATATGGAAGGAAAAACTGCCTCCTCACGATGAACCTTCATTGGCTCATGCACCATCAAGTCATATTGATTCAGTGGATAAGAACTCATCTTCCTTGCTGAAATTTTTAGAACAACCATCAAACCATGTGATTTCTAAGTTGATAAATGATGAGCAACTACTATAGGAACTTGCTAGAGGACTACACATGCATCAAAACAAAGTTTCTAAGCATAGAACAAGCATGCAAGCTCAAACAACCTGTCACCTATAGCAGCAAAATACTCAATATACAATCTACCAATCACAAATCTAATTGGACAAGTGGAGGAGGCACATACCAAATAACAATCCCTAAAAAAATCAGCACTTGAGATGGGCTGAACAAGGAGATCGAAAATCATGAGAAAGAACATCAAGAACTCGAGCTTGAGAAAGTTTTCCGATGTTTTTTGGGAGAGAGAAAGAAGATGTCTTTGAGGAGGCAGCCTGGGGGGCCCAGGTGGGCCAGACCCCCCAGGCGCCGCCCCCTGGTAGGCCATTCCTACCATGGGTGTGGTGGCCTGGGGTGGCCCCCTGGGTCACTTCAAGTGCCTCTATGCCCCTTTTTTTGAGGAAAAATTTATTTTGAATTTTCTAGGATTTTTCCTGAAACTTTATTTTTGGCCAATTTTCAGGGTATGAAAATTGATTTTCTCGCAGAAACAGTTTTTCAGAAGAAGCAAAAGCAAACCAAAAGACAAACTACACAAGCTCTAAGAAACTCAAATAAGCAAACAACTAGCAAAACTAAATGTAAAGCAAATACTAAGAAGGAGAATAGTAAAAGAAAGCAAATATAACCACAATGGAAAAATTATTTTGTTCATTAAAATCCTTTTGTTAACAAGGTTGATCAAGTCTTGTTACCAAAACAATCTTATATGAAACAAAGTTTTGCATTCCACAAGGTGATTATGTTACCTCATACTTGATAGCAATGGTCCCAATCATAATAGTTTCAAAATTTTCTTGTGGAATGGGACAATATATTTCTCCAACCTTGATGCTCTCAATATTTTCAATGGAATTCAAGCAATAGCTCTTAACAACCTTCTTGGGGAAATAGACAGTGTGATCTTTGTCATTAATATTGAATGTTAATTTTCCTTGATTGCAATTGATGATAGCACCTGCACTATTAATAAAAGTTCTCCCAAGAATAATAGACATATTTTCATCTTCATGCATTTCAAGCACAACAAAATCAGTTAAACCATGCAATTATGAGAAACTAGAATATGAACAACCTCACATATACCAGCAGGAGTAGTAGTTGACTTATAAGCCATTTGCAAAGATATATCAGTTGGTATCAACTTCTCTAGCTAGAGTCTCTTATAGAGAGAAAAAGGCATAACACTAACTCCAGCTCCCAAATCACATAAAGCAGTTCTAACATAATTATTCTTAAAAGACCAAGGAATAGTTGGTATACCTAGACCACCAAGTTTCTTTGGAACCTTACCATTGAAGGAGTAATTAGCAAGCAAAGTAGAAGTCTCCTCACTAGGAATCTTCCTTTTATTAGAGACAATATCCTTCATATACTTTGAATAAGGAGGGCACTTAATAGCATCAATCAAAGGAATTTGCAAGAATAAAGGTTTCATCCACTCACGAAACTTGTTGTAGTGTTCTTCCTCCTTTGACTTGTGTTTCTTACCTGGAAAAGGCATAGGTTTCTGCACCCAAAATTCTCTCTCTTTACCATGTTTATTAGCAATAAAATATTCCTTCGTGTACCTAGTGTTCTTAGTGTGCTTCTCAGGTTCTTCCTCACCTTCCTCCTTATTAGGAGACTCATTTTTATCATTACCACTCCCAGTTTCAGCATGAGAGACAGATATACTATTAGGATCTACATCAGGTTCAAGTGGTTCCTCAACTATCTTATGTTTCTTTTTCCTCCTCTTACGAGGACTACCAGTATCTTCACCTTGTTGGGAATCCTGCTGTATTCTTTTAGGGTGTCCTTCATGATATAAAGGATCTTGAGTAGCTATACCACTCCTAGTTCTAATTCCATAAGCATGTTTATCTTCTGAGGCATTAACTAACATATCCTTTTGTACCTTAGCAAGTTGATCAAGTTGGGTTTGAACCATTTGAAAGTGTTTACAAAGCATTTTAATATAATTAGAAGTTCTTTCCACAATATCTTTCAACTCTTTAATAGCTCTAGAGTTTTCCAATAAATGATTCTGAACTTGTTTGTTAAAATTACCTTGTTTAACAATAAAAATGTCAAGTTCCTCTAAACATTGATCAGGAGGCTTACCATAAGGAATATCACCTTCATTAGAGTGTTAGAGAGAGTGTACCTCAATAGTGGATGAGTGGGGAATTTGCTTACATAATTCTTCTATAGGAGGTAGATTCTTCACATCTTCAGCTCTAATACCTTTCTCCTTTAGACACTTCTTAGCTTCCTTCATCACTTCATCATTTAATGCAATACCTCCCCTTTTCTTTGGTGTTGGTATTGGATCTGGTTCGGGCACAACTGGCTCAGGAGTAATAGGCTCAGGTGTATTTAGCTCAGTTAAAGTCCAATCATCATAATTCTTGCTTATCTTAGCCATTAATTCTTCAATAGCTGTAGGAGTTCTTTTCCTGAAAACACAATCAACAAAGCTATCTAGGTATGTCCTAGAATCATCAATTAGTACATTATAATAAATATCAAGAAGTTCATTCTTAGGTAATGGACATCCAGGATGTGCATGGATCAAGGCACAGAACCTTGTTCTTGACTCAGGCAATTTCTATTCTTCTCACTGTTTAGTCTCTGCAAAGCAGCATGTATAGCACTAGGAGGAAAATATTTCTAGAAGAAAGAAGCAATCAGGGCTATCAATGGAACCAGGAGGTAATCTATTAAACCAAGCCCTAGCTTCTGCTTTTAGTGAAAAAGGGAAGATCTTAGTAACAAAGTACTTGCGCATCTTAAAATCATCAGAGAACAAAGCACTCATAGTAGAAAGCTCATTCATATGAGCCACATCACTCTCATTTTTAGTCCCACAAAAAGGTTCCTTCTCAATAATATCTAAATAAGATAAATTAAGAGAGAACTCATAGTCTTCATCTTTAATATCTATGGGAGAAGTGGCAAACTTAGGATCAGAGGACAACATAGGCATGATAGTACGTCTAGCAAGGAGACTCTTAATAGAACTTGTACCATGTGTGTTTTGGCACTCTTCAACAAAATCATCAGTGAACTTAATGTAACCATCATTAATATCATAACTCTCACTATCCTCAAGTGAGCTAATAGGTGTAACAATGTCTTCACTAGGAGTTTTGGTATTTCCTAGACCAGCCATAGTAGCATCTAGAAAAGGACCTAATGAACCACTCGCATCAAGCATAGTAGAAGTAACATCATGACTATCAAAAGCAGTTTCAGACTCAGCAGTAGTAGCAGTGTGTGTAGCATGTGTATGTGGTGGTGGTGTGACAAGGTTACTTATAACTGACGGTGAATCAAGAGCAACAGAGGTGTTTAGGACTGTACCTCTTCTTGTAGTGGATGGTAAAATAGGGAACTTTCCATCACGATACTTCCCCATGATGAAAGGAGTAGTAGTGAACAATAATAGATCCAAGTGAACTTACAAATAAAGCTATGCTCCCCGGCAACGACGCCAGAAAATAGACTTGATGACCCAGAAGTACTGGGGATCGCAACAGTCTTCGCGGGTACTATTACCCAATTTATTGATTCGACACAAGGAGAGCCAAAGAATACTTTCAAGCCTTAACAACTGAGTTGTCAGTTCAGCTGCACCTGGAAATAGTTCTTGCTCACAGAAGTTTATCAATAACATCAATTTGGTAGTATCAACAGCAGCAGTAACAGCAATAGTGAAATAGGAACAATTGTGGCACCCCAGATTTACGGTTCAAGAATACCCATTATGCATACAATTCACGTTCCCATGATCAGTGAGCCGTGAGCATAACCGACTAGTATCACTATATCATCCATATATTAACGAGTACAAAAACATACAAGGGGGCTATTATGGCAATTACAACACAAGTAGCGGAAGTCTTCAACGCAGAGCCCGTGCCTTAACCTACAAGCAACTGACTGGGAAGACGGCCTAGTTCGCATAGACGTCAACACCTTTGTTCCTTTTTAACATATGCAATCTGGCCAAGTAAATAGCCAGGGACAATGCCGGTGAGTACTTTGAATGTACTCGCAAACCACCGAGTCAAGGTAACAACTATAATGCATAATGGGCTGTGGAGAGATAGCTCTACACTATAGTTGTTTTTGAAAGACCTAACATTGGCATCTCTATATCTTTGTTGAAAAAGCTTTTTTAGAAAATATGCCTCCTTTTTGAAAATTCGGACATCTCCACATCCTTGTTAAAAAGATTTCTAAAACAGTTTTGTTGTAAAACCCTTTTTAAATGTCTTCGACCATCACTGGTCAAAACCAAACTCATTCTTATCTTTCCTCGTGACCAAATCACATCCTTTGTTTCCTCATAACTTATCCGAAGGGTCCTCCTAGCACTTGTCATTCCAACCGTCCTTGACCGTGGACACGGCTATTCAAATATATTAGACTCTGCAGAGTTTGTGCACTTTACCCATAAGAATCAATACATCTGCCGAGATAAAAACAATGACCTGCCACACACGGTAGACAGGGGTTCGGATAATCAAACTTAGACTTTTCATTTGTCCATCCCTAGCAACGGCGGCTTTTCCTTTTGGGTTGTTCTCTCCAGTACGAGTATGGGGTACAACGACCCTGGTCCTTCCTCCCGTACTGACCCCTATCTCCAGACCGAAGTCTGGCAGATAGCAATAGTGACAATCTTCCATCCGTACTACCTAAAAGCATAGCGTTCACGAGAGACCCAATTGTTGCACCAGTGCCTTGTCCTACAGACAACCCGGATTTCAGGGGATTTCTCCCCTTTAGCGAGTACGAGAAGCCCCGGCTAAGGATCACAAACTCCGAGCAAAGCCCCAGCGTCTGGGGTAATGTGGTTGCACAGATAAATTGTTCCGGACATTGGCTTAGAACAACCCTTCCTTTCTCTTACTAAACTAACCTTTACTTATCTTCCTATTCATTATCTTTCTCTTCATCCACCTCATATTTGCTTTTAGTAAAACTTCCACTCAGAAACGATGCCTCTTTCCAAGGGTTTTATTTTGAAAACCTTGCAGTAGGGTAAAACCCAAAATAGTCTTATCTTTGAAAATCCGTGGGTTCCAAGAGGGAAGATGCTAATCATCTTTGCCTCAGTCTAAAGGGGTAAGCATAGGTGCAAAAAGGGTAGGTGTCCTAATGGACACTCATCCATAACTTGGAGGAGCCAAGTTATTCACGCACTTTTATTTGAAACAAACCTTGCCTGTGATCATGCAATTTTATAAACGAGATACAAAACAGTTGATAAACAGAAGTAGGTTAATGTAGGAGTTAAGGAATGGTGGCTTGCCTGTGACCAGCGAGAAGTGCCTTGATGGCATTAGATAACTCGATAACCAATAACTATAATAAAATAATATCCTGATCCTTCCTTCTTCTCAGCGTCACACAACCAAAACTATCGCCGTTATTGAGCATACATGCAAACAAATAGCACCACAATCGATACAAGGCATACAAGCATCAAACCATATAGCAAGTAAAGGATAACTACAAGATATAGATCAGTAGGGTGTTGGAGGATTTGTGATGAGATTGGCAAAAGATTTGGTGGCATTAGGAAAAAGGCTCCCTTTGGATTTATAGTCTACGAACTACTTAGTAGAGGGTTTTTGCTCAAGGACTTGATCTGTATGATACCATTGTATAACAATGATACCATTAGATAGGTACTGATAAAGTAAAGCCAAGAAAAGTGGTTTCACTATTTTATGAATTTTCCTTGATTTATAATGGATTTTATAGTGGATAAAACCCTAGTTTTAGGAAATAATTCACCAGAACTTATCCAGAGTTCCAAAAATTATTTCCTTGGGTGATTAGGTATTATTTAGTGGAGTGAATCAAGTGGAGTTGGAATCACCTCAAAACAATTGCTAGAATGACCTTGAAAAAAATCCTAAAGGCAGTACTGGATGGGATTTGTCTTTTTCATCAGATTTATTTTACAGAAGATTTTTAGTTGATTCAAAGAACACATGATGTATACTGAGGATACCTTTCTGAAGAAATTGGAATCAACTATTTTGGAGTTATAGAGCTTCTATGGTGATTTTAATAGTGAATAAATCATCTACATAAGGGTTTAATTCACAAAAATTTAACACAGGCTCATAAAATGATGAGCTGCTGGATTAAGTAGGGTATGGTTATGTGTGTTCACTGGGAGTTGGGTTTGGGTCAAAACCTCATTTGGTTTGGCCTAGATAAATTTTCTAAAGTCAGAAAGTCTTTGTTTTTGTTAATTTCACCAGGGGTATACTAGGTGGCAAAACAAGAGGGGGCCTGTGGGATGTGAAAGGTAGTGTCAGTACCTTTCATCACCAGTTGAGTTTAGGTCATTTGGATTTGTAAAACTCCCTGGGGAATTTTTTTAGTGTTCTGGACAGATCTTAGTATGACATTTATCATATTTATTTTAGTCCTCTATTTAGTGCAAAACTTGGTCTGCATGTGAGAGAACAGGTGTAGGCTTGCGGGGAATTTTAGATCTGGCCAAAATATGAGGTTTTATTATTTTGTTTGGATTTAAACCAAGCAGTCATCCTGCGGATCTATTTAGAGCAGAAAAAGAAAAAGGGGAAAAGTATTCGCGGGCCAGATCTGCGAGCAGATGGGCCGCGAGGGGAGGATTTGGCCTAGCGGCGACGGAGCGCACGCGGGCGACGCGTAGTCAGTGGCGGCCCAGCAGTTGGCCCACCAGGTGAAGGGGTAAGCAGCTACCGGGGCCATAAGATCTAGTGGAGATCGACGGTCCCTAGTCGTCGTCCTCGCGGGAGCCCACCAGCGGAGAGAGAACCCTAGGCAGGAGTTGGCAGGGGCAGGGGAGCTCACCAGGGGCTCGAGGAAGGTCGTGGAGGCGACGTGGCGACACGGTCGATGACGGCGACTCCAGAGAGGGGCGACACGAGGTGGTTCGTCGTCGGGAGGAGCTCGTGCAACGGTGGTCGAAGTGGAGCTCACTGGAGTTCTTCAGTGCGACCACAAGGGTGTCTGCATGTCAAAAAAAATGCCAGGGTGAGCTAGCGGAGGCGGAGGGGAGTACTGTAGGGTGACATGTAGGAAAGCACGGGGGATGGATCTAAGCTAGATTTTTTGAAGCAGGCCGAAGCTTCTTTCTCTCCTTCTCTCGAGCAAGACGGAGCAAGGGGAGGAGAGGGGACCTCTAGGAGGTAAGTGGAGGGGCGAGGGGGCAAATGATGGTAGAGGGGCGAGATGCGGTGTCCTGTGGCCTTATAAACAAGAGAGGGGTGGACAAGGTCCATTTGGACATGGGAAAGGTGGGGGCTATCTATTGGGCGAGAGAGGCGATGCTGGGGGTGGTGTGGGGCCTACAGCTCGGCCAAAGAGGGGGAGGGAGAGTGGGGTAGCTTATGTCCCCTTTATTACAAAGATGTTTGCAAGTTATGATGCTTTCTCTCTCTCTCTCTGAAGTACTAGGGGCAAAGAGGGGCTAGGTACTGTAGTGCTACAGTGCACACGACCAGGAGGGTGTGGGTGCTTCTAAGGTGGAGTGCTTGACAAGCTTGGGGTTGGTTTGGGGTTAGTTTGAATCTAGGTATGATTAGTTGGGCAAAATTTGATCAAAGGAAGGTTTGTAAAGGAAGTTGCAAAAGTTGTATTGGACAAAGTGTGGAAATGGTACTGGTAGGTAGAGTAGATCAAATAACCTCTCCAAGAATTAAATGGGATTTTTCTAATGATTATAATCCCATTTAAATGCACTTCTTCAAAAAGTGCAGAAATAGATTATGGAAGAAAAAAAATGATATTTTTACATTGGACAAGCTTGGTTTTTGATGTGATATGGTACTAAATACCATAACACACATTTGAGAATTTTATTGGGATTTATTGAGGTGGAAAAGTATGTTTAGGGAATTATTTCTTGTTTCTGCCATTTATGAAAAAGGGCAAAAAGAAATAATAAACAATCTCAAAAATATTTATTTTTGATTTGGAAAGATAGGATATGATAAATAGGCATCAAATGTGCCTTTAGTTGACAAGGTGATTTGGAGAAAAACAATCTTGCCTTTGAGGACAAGGTTGTTGGGAAATTGGTAAGTGAATGAAATAAAATTAGTGTAATAATCCAAATAAATGGGGGTCTTATTTGGGGATGCTTATATCCAAGGTAGATGATGTGTACTTGATGTAGGCATAAATATTAACCTTGGTTTTGAAGGAAGGTGGTGAAAAGGGTGGAAACTAGATTCTTGGAGGATCTAGGGTCTGGTTATTCTGATGCCATCTAAACAGGGTTGGATTAGGGAGCTTAGAGCTCACCTTGGTACAATGGGTATATGGATGGATAGACAAATTTATAAAGATGATCATGGAAGCAAAGGTTGATCTTGGTTGCATTTGAGGTGATCTAGCTGAGATGGAAAATTTGTTGAAAATAAGGTTGCCATAACAAATACATCAGGTAGCCTCCTAAACCATGTGGGTTTAGGAAGCAAAAGGCTCCAATGGAAGCAAGTGGAGTGGGAGTTGATAGGCCATGGTTATTAGATCTTAACAAAGCAATAAGTTGGTCATGGGGAGGTGGCATATAGATGTGAGCTTCTGCAAAAGTAAGCAAGATGATAAGATTTGCAGAAAAGATTATTATCTTGACTACAAAACCATCATGGATGAGTGGGACATAGAATGACTTAGCTAAGAATTGGCTTTGGTAGTACTAATTATGTACTACAAGATGGTTCAAGTACATTCTCAAGAATTCACCTAGGTTGGAAGAGGTAGGGCTCCAAAGATTGAATCTAGAGAAGAAATCCAGACTTGGCCATTTTGGCAGATTTGGAGATTTTGACTAGGATGCAAGAGGGAAGCATTTGAGAGGGTGGCAAGGGTTTATCCCTTACCTAGGGTGGTTGATGTTTAGGTATGGATTGAAGAGATGGTATCCAAACTTGGATTGGGTCTCCACTAGGTTGGAAACCATCAAGAGGGATTATCCCTGGATAGAGATAAGCAGGAGATGAGATGATCACTTGAGTGGCTTAGGATAGATCCAGACTTGGATGCTTGGTTTGTGATTGATGATCACAAGCAAGGATTGGGTCCTATAAGATGAGCTACTATATTAGCTCACTCTAGTTCCTAATCAAACAAGACAAATAGCAGATCAAGGCAATTCATCAACTAGCAGATCAAGGAAATTCATCCAACTACTACTAGGGTGACCATCAAGCCTAGCTTGAGGTAAGGATGGGTAATTTGAAAGGGTTTTGCTTTGGTGTAAGATAAGTACCATCTTGGTATCTCTACCAAGATTAAGATGAAAAGGTTTTAACAAGGTTTTGGAAAAGCTAGAGATAAGAGTAGTTGAAGGTTCTGTCTTGAAAACATAAGGAGATATATATATATATATATATATATATATATATGTCTCCATAGTTTTGGTAATAGAAACTAGTAAAGTATTTGGTTGGGTCAAAGTCATCTTGGCTCAAGTTTTGAAATGCCAGAACATTTGAGAATATGAAAGATGAGCCAAGACATCTCTTTTGTAAGATAGTTTTTGTTGAGATGAGGAGTACACCCTAATACACAAACAGTTGCTTGAGCACAAGCAGGCAAGTAAGCACACATTGCAGGAAAAAGTTTTTGTTCCCCATGATTTTTGCCTTTTGGACATTAAATCAGGGTTGCTGAAATTGGGATGTTACAGACCTTTCCCCCTTAAAATAATCTCGTCCCGAGATTAGGGAGGAGTAGGGTTGGGGTGTTAACATCCGCTTAACAATTTCAGTGGTGGAAACTATTAGGCGCTAATACGTTTTTCAAAGACCTAACGTGGTTAGTCATGGGTTGGAGCTGAGTGGCTTCGGATTGGGTGGTTTAGACGAAATAAGTGGAGAAGACGCAATCTTTTCCCCTTAGGGCAAGTCTAGGTAGGTTTAACGTTGACAAGGTACTTCCTTCTTGAGTTGGGACGGCGAGTTGAATCCTCTCATTCCTTCGTCTCGTGGTCAACTTCAGGGGTCTATAGGGTTTTTGGGCAGGAAAGATGCAGCCTTTCCCCCTTAGAGCAAAATTCCAGATTGTTGGTGAAGTCGCCGACGCTCTTGATTGGAGTCGTATGCTGATGTCGGGGTATAGCGCTACATCTTCCTTCGGGGTAGTTATCTTCTGTCGACGTCGTCGGAACCACTTCAAGAGTTAGAAGGTCTATTGGAAAGGGCGTCTACCAGCTTTCGGGAAGTTAGTTTTGCGCGGGGTTATGGGTCCGACGGGTTGGGGGATACCATTGGAGTTTTGGCGATCTAATAAACGTGGTCCTTTCGAAGTGGGTCATTCCGGGTTTGGTCTGATGCAACATCGTGGGTAAAACATGCAAAGAAGGATATCATACTTGCATATCATCCAAAGAGTTAGCGACTTCAAGCCGGTCGGTGGCAGGGGTACTTAAGTGGTTACAGAACAGGTCGGTGCCGCAAGGCGAACGGGCACTTAGATTTCTACAAAACAGGTCTTGGGACGATACATGGCTCTACCCATATGGGGGAATGGGCGAGCTTCTGGGTGCTAAACTACTTCAAAGGGTCGCTCAGAGTCTTGTCGCCTTTCGGGGGCGACAGGTTTCTCCTCAAGTAGTGCTTTCTCGGGGGCAGAGGAGGTTCTGGGGATAGTGGCCTCCTGACTCTTTTAGCCGAAGGGGTTCGTGGTTTCTTGCCAATTTCGGGTGTCGCAGTGGTTTGTTTCAGGTTCATCTAGTACTGTTCTGGACAGCTGCGGGCGAAGTGGTTCGGACCTCCACATGTGTAACAACTGCGTTGCTTAGCTTCAGATCTCCCTTGTGTTTGTCTTGGGATCTTTACGGGGACGGGGGTTGTCTTGGCCTTCGCCTTGATAGAAGTGTTGTCAAGACCACGCTGGGGGCACTCTCGGCTGAAGTGACCTGGTTCATCACAGGCGAAGCAGGCGCATTTCTTGGAACGTCCTTCTCTTGGTTTCTTCCCAATGTTGACGCAAGGGAGTTGACTAGCTTTGCCAATCAGGAGTTGGAGGGGACAGTTGGCCGGGACATGGTCTTGACCTTCACAGAGGAAGCAGGTGACTAGTTGGGTAGGGCAATATGTAGGAGAGTGGAGAGCTCCACAATTTGGGCAGTTGCCTAAGCACTGGCTAGCTTGATGTCCTTCTTCACCGCAACAGCTGCATCCTTTCTTCGGGGCTCCGATCTTCATGGCCATACTCAGGGTTCTATTGGAGCGAAAGTCTTCGGCTAAAGAAGGGAAACGGGGCTACGGAGTTAGTATTCCGAGCTAAAGGGTATAGGACTTAGCAGGGTATAGTATTGGAGGGAATGCTATGGTTGACGGTGACAGGTTAACAGGGGTTTATTGGAATTGAGTGGAAAGACATAGTCTTTCTACTTTAGAGCTTTACTTGAGGTTGTCGCGGTTTTCTGATGTGGCCATCCTGCCGAGGAGAGGTTTCCGGCTATGAGGTCGTGAGGGTTAGCGTTAGGACATGTCAGCAAGGTGGTCAAAACTTTAGGGTTGGAAGGTTCAGGATAGACAAACTAACACATTCCAAGCATCAAACACGCACAAGACAAGCAAGTAGGACCTACCATGAGTCTAAGAAGGTGACTACACGCCGTAAAAGGAATCCTAATTTAGGGATGCTAATCCTAGGTACGGATGTTACGGGGGTCTTAGCTTCGGTCTTGCCATCTTTTGTCGTCGGTGTCGTACTTGATTGGTTTGGGGGCGATGAAGGACTCCGTTGGTAGGGCGATCTTGTAGTGTCTAACGTCGTTGGTAGCTCCTTGGTCTTGCTTGTGTTGGGGGTTATTCGTTCTGGGGTCTTCGGCTTCATTGTCTCTAATTTGGACTTGATTTTTGAAAACGGATTAGTTGAAGTAGACAAGATATAGAGTAATCCATTTTCCAATTGTTTAAGTCAGAGAAGATGAGGTAAGAAATCTTTCGAAAGGCTTTTGAGAAAATGGTTTGCGAAAACCGGTGTTTTCATAAATAGGGGTTGTCCTGTCTACGTCCATGCTAACTAAGGTCTCCTATAGTCAGGATGGCTCTAATACCATGTCTGTGGCACCCTGGATTTACGGTCCGAGAATACCCGTTATGCATACAATTCACATTCCCATGATCAGTGAGCCGTGATCATAACCGACTAGTATCACTACATCATCCATATATTAACGAGTACAAAAACTTACAAGGGGCCATTATGGCAATTACAACACAAGTAGCGGAAGTCTTCAGCGCAGAGCCCGTGCCTTAACCTACAAGCAACTGATTCGGAAGACGGCCTAGTTCGCATAGACGTCAGTACCTTCTTTCCTTTTTAACATCTCCAATCTGGCCAAGTAAATAGCCAGGGATAATGCCGGTGGGTACTTTGAATGTACTCGCAAACCACCGAGACAAGGTAACAAAGATAATGCATAATGGGTTGTGGCGAGATAGCTCTACACTATAGTTGTTTTAGAAAGACCTAACATTGGAATCTCTATATCTTTGTTGAAAAAGAGTTTTTAGAAAATATGCCTCATTTTTGAAAATCCGAACATCTCCACATCCTTGTTAAAAAGATTTCTAAAACAGTTTTGTTGTAAAACCCTTTTTAAATGTCTTCGACCATCACTGGTCAAAACCAAACTCGTTCTTATCTTTCCTCGTGACCAAATCACATCCATTGTTTCCTCATAACTTATCCGAAGGGTCCTCCTAGCACTTGCCATTCCAACCGTCCTTGATCGTGGACACGGCTATTCGAATAGATTAGACTCTACAGAGTTTGTGCTCTTTATCCACAAGAATCAATACATCCGCCGGGATAAAAATCATGACCTGCTACACACGGTAGACAGGGGTTAGGATAATCAAACTTAGATTTTTCATTCGTCCATCCCTAGCAACGACAGCTTTTCCTTTTGGGTTGTTCTCTCCGGTACGAGTATGGGGTACGACGACCCTGGTCCTTCCACCCGTACTGACCCCTATCTCTAGACCGAAGTCTGGCAGATAGCAATAGTGACAATCTGCAATCTGTGCTACCTAAAAGCATACCGTCCGTGAGAGACCCAATTGTTGCACTAGTGCCTTGTCCTACAAACAGCCCGGATTTCTCCCCTTTAGTGAGTACGAGCAGCCCCGGCTAAGGATCACAAACTACAAGCTAAGCCCCAGCATCTGGGGTAATGTAGTTGCACAGATAAATTGTTCCGGACATTGGCTTAGAACATCCCTTCCTTTCTCTTACTAAACTTTCCTTTACTTCTCTTCCTCTTCATTATCTTTCTCTTCATCCACCTCATATTTGATTTTAGTAAAACTTCCACTCGGAAACGATGCCTCTTTCCAACGGTTTTATTTTGAAAACCTTGTAGTAGGGTAAAACCAAAAATAGTTTTATCTTTGAAAATCCGTGGGTTCCAAGAGGGAAGATGCTAATCATCTTTGCCTCAGTCTAAAGGGGTAAACATAGGTGAAAAAAGGGTAGGTGTCCTAATGGACACTCATCCATCACTTGGAGGAGCCAAGTTATGCATGCACTTTTATTTTAAACAAACCTTGCCTGTGATCATGCAATTTTATAAACTAGATACAAAACAGTTGATAAACAGAAGTAGGTTAATGTAGGAATTCAGGAATGTTGGCTTGCCTGTGACTAGCGATAAGTCCCTTGACGGCATTAGATAACCAGATAACCAATAACTATAATAAAAGAATATCCCGATCCTTCCTTCTTCTCGGCGTCACACAACCGCAACTATCGCCGCTATTGAGCATAGATGCAAACAAACAGCACCACAATCAATACAAGGCATACAAGCATCAAACCATACTACAAGTATAGGATAACTACAAGATATAGATAAGTAGGGTGTTGGATGATTGGTTGATGAGATTGAAAATAGATTTGGTGGCATTAGGAAAAAGGCTCCCTTTGGATTTATAGTCTAGGAACTACTTAGGAGAGGGTTTTTGCTCAAGGACTTGGTATGTATGATACCATTGTATAAAAATGATACCATTAGAAAGGTATTGATAAAGTGAAGCCAACAAATGTGGTTTCACTATTTTATCAATTTCCCTTGATTTATAATGGATTTTATAGTGGATAAAACCCTAGTTTTAGGAAATAATTCATTGTATAAAAATAATTCACCAGAACTTATCTGGAGTTCCAAAACTTATTTCCTTGGGTGATTAGGTAATATTTAGTGGACTGAATCAAGAGGAGTTAGAATGACCTGAAAACTATTGCCAGAATGACCTTGAGAAAATCCTAAAGGAGGGACTGGATGGGATTTATCTTTTTCATCAGATTTATTTTATAGAAGATTTTTAGTTGATTCCAAGGACACATGCTGGGTAATGAGGTTACCTTTCTGTAGAAATTGGAATCAACTATTTTAGAGTTACTTAGCTTCTGTGGTGATTTTAATAGTGAATAAACCATGCATGGCAGGGTTTAATTCACAAAATTTTAACAGAGGCTCATAAAATTATGAGCTGCTGGATTAAGTAGGGTATGGTTATGTGTGTTCACTGGGAGTTGGGTTTGGGTCAAAACATCATTTGGTTTGGCATAGAGAAATTTTCTAAAGTCAGAAAGTCTCTGTTTTTGTTAATTTCACTAGGGTAGACTAGGTGGCAAAACAAGATGGGGCCTATTGGATATGAAACGTAGGGTCAGTACCTTTCATCACCAGTTGAGTTAGGTCATTTGGGTTTGTAGAAATTCCTAGGGAATTTGTTTAGTGTTCTGCACAGATCTTAGTATGACATTTATCATATTTATTTTAGTCCTCTATTTAGTGCAAAACTTGGTATGCATGTGAGAGAACAGGTGTAGGCTTATGGGGAATTTTATATCTGGCCAAAATATGGGGTTTTATTATTTTTTTTGGATTTAAACCAGGCAGTCATCCTGCAGATCTTTTTAGAGCAGAAAAAGAAAAAGGGGAAAAGTATTCGTGGGCCAGATTTGCGAGAAGATGGGCCGCGAGGGGAGGATTTGGCCCAGAGGCGATAGAGCCCACGCGGGAGGAGGGGAGTACTGCAGGGCGACATGCAGGGCTAGGGAAGCACGGGGGATGGAGCTATGCTCGATTTTGTGAAGGAGGCCGAAGCTTCTTTCTCTCGCTCTCTCGAGCAAGACATAGCAAGGGGAGGAGAGGGGAGATCTAGGGAGGTAAGTGGAGGGGAGAGGGGGCAAATGAGGGTAGAGGGGCGAGCTGGGGTGGCCTAAGGCCTTATAAACAGGAGAGGGGTGGACAAGGTCCATTTGGACATGGGCAAGGTGGGGGCTGTCCATTGGGCGAGAGAGGCTGTGCTCGGGGTGGTGTGGGGCCTACAGCTCGGCCAGAGAGGGGGAGGGAGAGTGGGGTAGCTGTTGTCCCCTTTATTACAAATATCTTTGCAAGATATGATTCTTTCTCTCTCTCTCAAGTAATAGGGGAAAAAGAGGGGCTAGGTACTGTAGTGCTACAGTGCACACGACCAGGAGGGTGTGGGTGCTGCTAAGCTGGAGTGCTTGACAAGCTTGGGGTTGGTTTGGCGTTAGTTTGAATGAAGGTTTGATTGTTTTGGCAAAAATTGATCAAAGGAAGTTGCAAAAGTTGTATTGTACAAAGTGTGAAATTGTACTGGTAGGTAGAGTATGTCAAATAACCTCTCCAAGAATTAAATGGGATTTTTCTGATGATTATAATCCCATTCAAATGCACTTCGTCAAAAAGTGAGGAAATATATTATGGAAGCAAAAAAGATATTTTTTACATTGTACAAGCTTGGTTTTTGATGTGTTATGGTCCTAAATACCATAACACACATTTGAGAATTTTATTGGGATTTATTGAGGTGGAAAAGTATTTTTAGGGAATTATTTCTTGTTTCCGCCATTTATGAAAAAGGGCAAAAAGAAATAATAAAGAATCTCA
Organism: Avena insularis; assembly: GCA_023614405.1. Taxonomy (NCBI): domain Eukaryota; kingdom Viridiplantae; phylum Streptophyta; class Magnoliopsida; order Poales; family Poaceae; genus Avena; species Avena insularis. Next base: position 86,905,967 of record CM042685.1, on the reverse strand, counting down.
AATATATTTATTTTTGAGTTGGAAAGATAGGATATGATAAATAGGCATCAAATGTGCCTTGAGTTGGCAAGGTGATTTGGAGAAAAACAATCTTTCCTTTGAGGACAAGGTTGTTGGGAAATTGGTAAGTGAATGAAATAAAATTAGTTTAATAATCCAAATAAATGGGGGAATTATTTGGGGATGCTTATATCCAAGGTAGATGATGTGGACTTGATGTAGGAATCAAGATTAACCTTGTTTTTGAAGGAAGGTGGTGAAAAGGGTGGAAACTAGATTCTTGGAGGATCTAGGGTTTGGTTATTCTGATGCCATCTAAACATGGTTGGATTAGGGAGATCAAAGCTCACCTTGGTACAAGGGGTATATGGATGGATAGAAAAAGTTATAAAGATGATAATGGAAGCAAAGGTTGAGCTTGGTTTCATTTGAGGTGATCTAGCTGAGATGGCAAACTTTGTTGAAAATAAGGCTGCCATAATAGATACATCAGGTAGCCTCCTTAACCATGTGGGTTTAGGAAGCACAAGGCTCCAATGGAAGCAAGTGGAGTGGGAGTTGATAGGTCATGGTTATCAGATCATAACCAAGCAATAAGTTGGTCATGGGGAGGTGGCATATAGATGTGAGCTTCTGCCAAAGTAGGCAAGTAGGCAAGGTGATAAGATTTGCAAAAAAGATTATTATCTTGACTACAAAACTATCATGGATGAGTGGGACATAGACTGGCTTAGCTAAGGGCAAGAATTTTATTTGGTAGTACTAATGATGTAATACAAGATGGTTCCATTACATTCTAAAGAATGCACCTAGGTTGGAAGAGCTAGGGCTCCAAAGATTGAATCTAGATAAGAAATCCAGACTTAGCCATTTTGGCAGATTTGGAGATTTTGACTAGGATGCAAGAGGGAAGCATTTGAGAGGGTGGCAAGGGTTTATCCCTTCCCTCAGGTGGTTGATGTTGAGGTATAGATTGAAGATATGGGATCCAAACTTGGATTGGGTCTCCACTAGATTGGAAACCATCAAGAGGGATTATCCCTGGATACAGATAAGCAGGAGATGAGATGATCACTTGAGTGTCTTAGGATAGATCCAGACTTGGATGCTTGCTTTGTGATTGATGATCACAAGCAAGGATTGGGTCCTAAAATAAGAGCTACTATATTAGTTCACTCTACTTCCTAAGCAAACAAGGCAAACAGTAGATCAAGGCAAATCATCAGACAACAGATCAAGGTCATTCATCAACCAGCAGATCAAGGCAATTCATCCACTACTACTAGGGTAACCATCAAACCTAGATTGAGCTAAGGATGGGTAAGTTGAAAGTGTTTTGCTTTGGAGTAAGATAAGTACTATCTTGGTATCTCTACCAAGATTGAGATGAAAAGGTTTTAACAAGGTTTTGGAAAACCTATAGATAAGAGTAGTTGAAGGTTCTGTCTTGAAAACATAAGGAGATATATATATATATGTCTCCATAGTTTTGGCAATAGAAACTATTAAAGTATTTGGTTGGGTCAAAGTCATCTTGGCTCAGGTTTTGAAATGCCAGAACATTTGACAATATGAAAGATGAGACAAGACATCTCTTTTGTAAGATAGTTTTTGTTGAGATGAGGAGTACACCCTAATACACAAACAGTTTGTAGAGGTCCCATCCTTTAATAAGGTAGAGATCCCTGTGTTTACAATGCTAGTCCCTGGATCAATAGCTAGCATCCACATTTAATATGTAATATAAAGAAACAAAGGTCATAATACAACTTTATAACCAGGAATAAAACAATTAATTACATCTCACATAGCTCATTTGGCTATCTCATTACAATGCAGCAGAAATAACCATAGCATGGGGTCCTTCATCTTCAAAGTGCCACAAGCAATCATGTTGGTTGTAGACTTGTAATCCTAATCAACACACTTCACTAACATCAAACAAACCTACAACATAATAAGTTACAGCCACAAGGGTCAATACATTTGAATTGTATTGGCAAGTGATACTATGGTGGTATAGTGGAGTCTATCATATAAATGCATTTGGCTAAGTGGAGCTTAGGCTTGCTTTGCTCAAAATAGATTTTCCTTATCATTTGAAAAACACTAAGTTTTTGCTTGTCAAAAATACCCAAGGAACCACCAATAGAAATTGGTGAACCTTCAACCCTTGTTCAACCACAAGTTTTTAACTTAGAAATTGGGATGAGGAGATTCTTGATAGCTTCAATGTCTTGATGCTCAAATTTTCCTTTGCCAGGGACATGGCTAAGTACTTAGATTTTTCACTCTGCAGAGGTGGTCAACTTTCCCCACAAGACTTGGTTTCACAAAGACAAGATCTTTCAGAAGCCTTCCCTTAGACCAGAATGGACACGTTCCAACCTATCATCCCCTGCCACCAACTATCCATTTGGCTAAGTTATTGCAACCTATATGATCCAGGCAGAGCCCATAATGCCAAGTGGCTGCACTTGAAGCTTTTGAACATTTTACATCTCAAATCTCTTTGTTCCTGGGTGGCTTTCCACAAGTGAGATACACAAGGTAAACCATAGAAATGGGCCTTGTGTAACAAATCAACACAAACCATTCTTTCCATTCCACCCAGGTGTTTCATTCACTTAGTTGTTTTATTAAAGAAAACACAAGTCCTTGACTTAGAAATATTCCATAGCATGAAGTATAATCCACCCTTTTTTTCTACTAGCTAGACTAAGCATGATAGTAGTACGAATCTTGACTTAGACAAACATTCACTAGGGTTTCATCTACTAGGATTTCCCATGGCATAGTTTATACTTAGAAAAAATTCCATGCAAGTCCTACTTAGAAATATCACTAATGCATTGTGAAAATAATGGGACAAAAGTATGAAGCACCACTTGCCTTTTTGGTAGAGAATTATAAGTTCACTCCTTGATCTTGCAATAGTCACACTCTTCAACTTCCACTACAATTCAATCAAGCAAGCAATATTCAATCTACCATTCAAGCAAACATCACATAAAATAATATAAACAAAGCAATGCATGCTAAAGATTGTTTTATTTTGAAAAGTGGTTTCTAATAGGTTATGGGCATCATAAAATATCTATTGGTAATTTATAAAAGTGGCAAGGTCATTTGTAAATGTGGCAAAATCATTTGATATCAAGTTAGTGAAAAATGGCTATTTAAGTTATTTTTATTTTGCTAGAAGTGGTTCAAACCAAGGTACTATTTAATAGTGTTTTACAAATACACTTTTAAACACAAATGTTGGTGTTTTATGTTCAAGTGTTTAATACTAAAACCATTTGCAAAATGTTTCACCTATAAACCATTTTTACACTAAATCAATATTTTATGTTGTTGAAAATGCCTTTAGCAAAGCAATAATCTTTATAGGGTTCACCAAATATATTTTTATTCTAAAACTTGGTGTTTGGGGTCAGAGAGTTTAAATCAAAATAATTTCCAAAGGTTTTTCTCTCAAAAGCATTTTTAACTTATGAACAATATGTGTATTTGACTAGAGATGCTTTAATTAAAAGATTTATTCTCTTGCTTCACAAAATATGTTTTTGAATCCACAAGTTGGTTTCTATGGTCAGTAGGTTCAAAACAAACCATTTTTCAAATATTTTACTTTAAAAACGTTCCTAGAATAAATTTTATACTCAAATTATGCCTACACAAGTTTCTACAAAAACAACCATTTTACCAGAAGCAATTCATTAAACAAAGTGCATGGTTGGATAGTACTTGTTCTGCTGATTCCATTGATATAATATTTGCAAAATTTGGACGTGTTGATCAAAAGTTATGAATTTTGGAAACTTGAACATCTAATAGATCAATTATGGTTTTTATAAAACAGTCTGGGCCACGTGGCGTGATTCTACTGGCGATACCGCTTCGGATGGATCGCACTCTGTGGATCGTTAGATCTAAGTTAGATCGTGCAGCACTGGTCAACTTGTACCCCTTCGTCTAAATCTAATCCTAACCAGACGATATGCATCCTACGACTACAACGCGCTTGCCAGGAACTGGCGGCGCTGACGGTGGCTGCGCGGCGGCGCGACTCTGGCGGTGGCATTTGCGATGAACCAGGAAGCACGGGAGGAAGTGAGGATGCTCACCAGACTCTTCGTGAAGCACTGATTCTTGTTGTTGCCTTGCTTGGCCAAGGGGAGCACAGAGGCGTTCATGATTGCTCACCGGAGACGGCGTCAGCGTCGGGCACACTCGGATGTCGTCGAAGGTGAAGCTAGAGGTCACGCTAAGACAAGTAGAAGGCACTATTAGGTTCGCAAGAGGGAGGAGAGTATTAGAGTGTCAACGAGGGGGAGAGGGGCGGTCGGGTTTACCGGGGAGGTGTCGCCGGAGTGGGGGCAGACGGTGGCAGAGAATTGCCGTTGAGGTTGCCAATGATGCAGAGCGCGCGCGAGCGAGCAGGCGCTACGGAGGTGTTCGTCAGGAGATGTGGAACGTCTTCATGGCGGTCAGGGAGTAAGGGGCGACGGGGAGTGGCCGGAATTGGAGAAAAGCTCCGCCGGTGCAGTGGGTCTCCGAGCAAGAAATTGTAGCAGCCTGGGGGCGGTGAGAAGCTGGGAACAGAGGGGAATGCTAGAGGAGAGAGGGGCGACTAAGTACACACGGTCACGGCGAGGTTTAAGCACGGAATAGATGGAATTTAACGCCGACATTCAACGTCTGAGAAACGGCCAGAGGGGCGTGGTCTTCGCGCCGGTGAGGACGAAGGAGAGCTGGCGATGGGGCTCAGCGGTCAGCGAGAGAGAGAGGGAGAAGGTGGGGTCCAGTCATCATAGACTCTGCGGGTGTGGTTGCAAGTAAAAGAAAACATTTCGGGGAGAGGGAGTGGGCTGCTGGGCCAGTTGGTCTTTGCTGGGCTGGGCTGGCTTTGTTTTATTTTTTATACAAAAACTTTTTATTTTTTCTATTTCCATTATTCTGCTTTGAGTTCTATTGAATAATTTCAAACAACCATTTGAATTAAAACTTCTACCAAACTTTGTCTATATTCAAATACTGTTTATTAATACATTCTAAAGTCAAATTTAGAATATTTCTCTTATTATTTTTAGGGTATATTAATTATTTAAAATAAGCCCTTGTCTTAATTCAAACAAGATTTTAAATATAATTTCAACTCTTATTTGATTTCAAATTTTTACCAAACCTTTTTCAGTAGGTTTTATTTATTTATTAGGGTGTCAAATAATTCACTTTGAATTATTTGGAATATTTTTAATATGATTTATTAATCATTTAAATTGGGTATTTGTCTTCATTCCTATGAAATCAAATATGGTTTTAATTCCATAATTTTTATTTAGAAGTTTTCTTTGATCCCATTTAAGTTAATTAAATAACTTTAATTCCTCTTGGGTAAATTCTATATATTATTTTCCCATGATTTAATTAATCATTCTTATTAGGGATTTTGTCTTAATCAAATGAAATAGAATTTGGTTAAGGCCATATCATTTTATTTGAAATATTCTTTATTCATTTAATTCATTTGGACTTGGATTATGTTTATGCCATTTTATTTTGGTCTTGGCCAAGTTTTATTTGGCTCTCATAAAATAGTCATTATTAATTATTTCTTCTTTGTCTTTTAAAAACCATATCTTTTTATTTATAGATCCAAACTTGGTGATTCCAATTTGTAAAATCTTATTTGATATTTATTTAACCTTTTAAATCTCTTTAGGATTAATTGCTCACCATTTGGTATGGATTTTTAGATATGTGCTTTATCAGATTTGGAAATTCAATTTCCTTATCTTACTAAGTTCATAAGATTTTATCTTTGGTTCCAAATTGAATGAAATCAATTTCTATGGTTTTATAATATTTCTATTTGTCATTCTTGATCATTTATAAGTGTTTGTTGACAAATCTTTATATGGATCAAATCCTTAGTCGTTTGAGCTAACTTGGAAATGTTTTTCTTCCATTAGGGTTTTAGGGTTTTGGTTTATTTTCCAAGTGTTTAAATTTCAAGATGCATTTATGAAGAATGCATTTAACTTGATTTCAATTTAGTTGGATTCAAACATTACTCAAGTTTGTTAAATATGGGATTTTAAATTTCCATTTAGAAACAAAAAGTTTCTTTTCACCCTAAATTTCAACAATTATTTATTTTGTTTATTTATTTTTTCACATTACAAAATTCATAAAATTTTGGGATGTGACACAGTTGCTTGGGCATAAGCAGGCAGGTAAGCACACATTGCAGGTAAAAGTTTTTGTTCCCCCTGATTTTTGCCTTTTGGACATTAAATCAGGGTTGCTAAAATGGGGATGTTACAACGATAGTAACAGTAACGGTAATAGTAGGATTCGAGTGCGGTAGGCATAGGGATGGATGGACGGGCATTGCATGGACGAGTCTAAACATGTAACTTTAAGATCTAGGGCATTGCAGATAAATAATAACAAGCATCCAAGTACTAAACAATCCTAGGCATGTGCTCCAAATATAGTCATACATGCTCGCAATGAGAACTTGCACACCATATTCTGTCCAGCCAGCCCGTGGAAGCGGGGCCTCTAGGGAACTACAGGAAATTAAGGTGCTCCTTTTAATAGAGCACTGGAGCAAAGCATTAACACTTCGTGAACATATGTGATCCTCACACCACAGCCATCCCCTCCGGTTGTCCCAATTATTGTCACTTTGGGGCCTTTGGATCCGGACAATGATATGTGTACACAACTTGCAGATAATATCACAAACAATACTATCATAATGATTCAATAATAATTTCAGATCTCAGAACATGGCAGTCGGGCCCTAGTGACAAGCATTAAGCACAACAAGTTGCAACAAAGTCAAATAGCACTAATAGAGATACTAGGCGCTATGCCCTAACAGATCTTATTCGATTACATGATATAACTCATCCAATCCCTACTATCCCCAAGCCTACAACGGGGGATTACTCAATCATGGATGAGGGAAACATCGGTGGTTGATGGAGATGCGTTGGTGATGACGATGTCGACGATCCTATCCAAATTCCCCGTCCCGGCAGGGTGCCACAATGGAGTTTCTGGATCCGAATCTTGGTTTCTAGTGGCGGCGGTGGAGCAGAACTCTTTCTAGAAAACTATCGACCCCCTCGGTTTTTAGGTCAAAAGGCAACTTATAGGCACAGAGGGAGGCCGAGGGGGTGGCTAGGGTGGCTACACCCCCTCTAGGCGCGACCAGTGGTGGGCCCGCGCCTGGGGTGGGTGTGGGCCCCCAGGCTTCCTCTCTGTCTCGTCTTCTAGCTCTGTGGATCTTCTGGTGAAATATAATTTTTGGCATATTTCCCGGGATTTTTCCTAATAGTTCATTTTCTGCACAAAAGAAGACACCAAGGTAATTTTGTTGAAAACAGCGTCAGTCTGTGTTAGTTGTATCCAGATCACACAAGTTTAGAGGAGAAACAATAGAAAAGTGTTCGAGAAAGTAGATACATTTTGGACATATCACAACTCCATAATCTTCCTCCCAACTCCCTTCTTGAGCTTAGCACTCACGCAGCTTTGTGCGAGGGGTTTCTTGGCACTAGGACACTCTCACCCTTTTTCGGTACTACTATGGTACTCGGAAGAATTCCATCAGTGCCGGTGTGCCTTATGTCACCGACACTCTTAGCTTAGTCCTTATGAGGAATCAGATCTATCCTAGGATTAACGCTAGTGGGTCCATCAAACGCTGGGCTGGAACTTTCTTCTATCATAAGGATATTCTGGCTCGAGGGAAGGCGGAAGGTCTTTTGGTGTTTGTCAACGGCGCCGCTCCCCACCAAGATTCATGGGACGCGAAGGCGCCGGAGGTGTCGGATATTTTTATCCTTGCCAAAAGGCGGATCGAGTTTTTGATGAAGCATGAGGGACTCCGTGGATCCGACTTGATCCACTGCTGGCTGGAGCACCGGATTCGGCCTCTCCAGCACCACGGGGATAGCCTCATGCACCAGATCACGAGCGACAAAAAGGACAAGATGCGGGTCAGTTCCAGCCTACTCGCGCCGAAGGACTACAAGACCCTCATGAAATATTTGATCAAGGAAAGAGTGGAACGGAAAGTTTCGGAAGTTTCCATGAAGATGTATACGACCAACCGTCCTCTGACTCTAGTAAATATTTTGACTTTGCTTTCGCATTTTGTCGTTATTTTCTGTTCTTTCTCTGACTCTATTTTCATCGATGCTTTTTCGACTCTGTTAGCTCGAGAAACTCTTTGAGTCCGAGTTAGCTCCTCTAGAGGGATATTCTTCAGACGACCCGGAGGCGACGGAGGATGATGAGGTGCAAGAAGTTTCCGCCCCCGCCTCCAAGAAGCATAAGGCGGAGGAAGTTGTTGCTGCTGGTAGACAAGTGCTGCTAGTAGTTAAAAAGTAAGCACCCTACCTTTAATTTTTAGTACTTTTGTACCTTTATTTATTTCCAGAACACACCTGATACCGAGGATTTTTGTGTTCCAGAGCTAAATCAATTTTGAAGAGTAAGATAAAGCCGGACAGCAAGCTGGGCAAGCAGACGCGTCAGTAGAAGCTTGTTATCTCCCCTGTTGTGCCGCCATCGACTCCATCCACTACTCCGTCAGCACAGGGAGCTTCTGCAACCCCTGATGCTAGAAAGATCTCGAAAGCCCTGGTCACTTTTGATGACCAGGCAACTAACAAGGGTGAACCCATTAAGTGTAATGATCCCATGGTGATGACCATAGAACGACGGATAAGGTGGTTGACTCTGCTGTCCCTGGCCTCAAGAGGAAAGAAAAGGAAGAGATCCTCAGACTGGCTCAATCCAGTCTTGAGAAGCAAACCTTGACTCCAGAGGTAGCGAGCCAAGAGGAGGAGGATGTCAAGATGGTCAGCCTCCTGGACCAAATTTTGGTCCGGGACGCTAAAGTCGCATCTGGCGAACTTCCAGCAATGGATATTCCTTCCCTCTCCCTTATTGAGAAGGTGTTTCATAGTACCAAGCTCAGATTTGAAATTATGCATCTGGAACACATTGTAAGTTTCTGATTCTCATTTGCATTTATTATCATACACTACTAGGGAAATGGCCATTCGTGGCCCACCTGAAAAGAGCATCTGTGGCGCACTGGCCGTGCGCCATGGGCCTTGCGCTACAGCTATCTCCTAGCCATGGCGCACTGCCGAGTGCGCCACGGATGTGTCGAGATAGGCGTAGCGCACCTGCTAGTGCCCCACGGCTATGTGGGCAGGTGCGCTACGCATAGGCTCTTCTGTGGCGCACTTCCCAGTGTGCCACTAAGCTTCTGAGGTGCGCTTTAGGTGTGGTGCGCCACAAAAGGTAGGTCATGTGCGCCACAAGTGTTTTTTTGTTTTTTTTTAATTTCTGAGCCAGATTATATACAATACAGATTATATACAATATTACAGGCAGATATACACACACAGATACAAGATATAAAATTATATATATAAATACACAATTTGAAAAACAAGATTGAAACAAATACATATAGATAAGTCTCATACATGAATACATAGTATAAGTTACATTGTTTCGATCAAGTTACAAAGTAGTTGGTGACATGCGAATACATGTGTCGATCGAACAAGTTAGAGCTCGGAAGCTCGCCTAGACATCAAAACTAGCTAGACACAAACGCGGGATAAACAACCAAAGAAGATAAGCATGATCACCACCGCGACGAAGGTGTAGGTCTTCTTCCGGTTCCTTGTCCTAACTCCTGCTAGATAGCGCGTGTATCTAGCTTCCACCTCCGCCATAGTGTTGTACCCTTTGTAGCTATTGCCGCTGAAACGGTGCACCTGTCTTCGGCAGTCTTCCCAATCATCGTAGACTCCGGGAACCCGTCCCTTTTACACGACGTACCACGTCATCTATAAGTTGACAATAATAATTAACCGATGATTGAAAAAAAACATATATAATTAAAGTCGCATATGAAGATACACTTATAGAAAGTACTCCTAAATCAAAAAGAACAAACTCAAAAAGCATGCCTCATATATAACTAGGTTGTTCGACACAGGAATATGCTACGATGGAACCGTCCACCAAGTAGGATGCACAACACCTGGACCTGTGCATAGCACAAGGCGGACAATACCATCGCAGCACATTCACATATATAGTGTGCCACGACATTTCAATCATCGGCATTATTCTCGAAAAATACCAAAGTAACTCGAAAAGAATGCCTCATATATATATATACATAGGTTCTTGGACACAGGAATATGCTACGATGGAACTGTAAGCCAAGTAGGATGCACAACATCTACACTTGTGCATAACACAAGGCTTACAGTCTCGTCGTAGCACATTCACATATATATATTGTGCCAAGACATTTCAATCATCGGCATTATTCTCGAAAAATACCAAAGTAGCTCGAAAAGAATGCGTCATATATAACGAGCTAGGTCGTTGGACAGAGGAATATGCTACGACGGAACGATTAGCCAAGTAGGATGCACAATTCCTGGACTTGTGCATATCACAAGGCTAACTATCCCGTTGTTGCACATTCACATATATATATATATATTGTGCCACGACATTTCAATCATCGGCATATTCTCGAAGAAGACAAAAATAACTCGAAAAGAATGCCTCATATATAACTAGCTAGGTCGTTGGACACAGGAATATGCTACGACGGAACAGTGAGCCAAGTAGGATGCACAATTCCTGGACTTGTGCATATCACAAGGCTCACTATCCCATCGTAGCACATTCACACATATAGTGTGCCACGACATTTCAATCATCGGCATTATTCTTGAAAAAGACAAAAATAACTCGAAAAGAATGACTCATATATATACATAGCTCATTGGACACAGGAATATGCTATGATGGAACCGTGAGCCAAGTAGGATGCACAAGACCTGGACTTGTGCATATCACAAGGCTCACAATCCCATCGTAGCACATTCACATATATATTGTGCCACGACATTTCAATCATCGGCATTATTCTCGAAAAAACAGTAAGGAAAAAAGGACCAAAGTGAGCAAAGGACCAAAGATTAAGCAAAAAAAACAAGCATTGATTGATATATAATAATAATAAGAAAAAGAAGTAAGCGATGATTAATAAACCTAATAAGATAAGTATAGTAGCATGTACACTTGTCCACACACACAAAGGTCATCTATAGTTTGTAACTACAACTAGGCTAACATCAAGCCTTCTGACTCTGCTTAGGTAACGGGAGGACGCCTTATCTCGTCATGAACTTCCTATAGTCACCCTGCATCTCCAGGCGATCTTCTATGTCACGGTTATTCGGGATATTTCCTCCGTAGAAGATCCCCCCCGAGGTCATGACATCACGAAAGATGATTGCCCCAAACTGTTGCTGGATGCGATACATCTCTTGTCTAATATCTGAATCAGTGATCTTGGCCTTTGCTTCGGCCCACTGTTTGAGATGATCTGGCAGCATAGAATTCCGTTGGTCAAGTAGGAACGCCCTCATGTGATGGAGTGCGTAGCAGGCTTCCTTCTTACTGTTTTCCGGCTGCTTCACGTAGGGGAACTCCGTTACGTGGTTGAAGACGTGCCTGCCGAACTTGACCTTCGTACGCACGAAGGTGGTGCCTTCCGTCGAGGCAAAGCCAGTGAGAGCATCATCCAGAACTTCCTTCATCTTGTCATAGTTTTTCTTCTTTTCTAGACTCCCCGAGTCGAAATACGTGGCGTGGGAATGCTTCGGCGATAAGGAGATGAGCGTGCAGTGTTCATCTCTGTGCAAAAAATTCAAATGAAATGTGTTGGAAAAAGAATGATGGTGATCTAATAAAGCCAATCGACGGTGGCGAGTGAATAACGACTTACTCGGGAAAGTAAGGCATGAGAATGTATTCCTTTGTCTTGTTCGCCACGAGGATTCTTTTTAGGTACGAGGCCACGATACGTCGTTTGGCGGGGGAACCCAAGCAGCCGTCACGCATGTAGTAGGGGTCCACTATAGCGATGCCCGGTGTGTTCTCTCTAATGATCTGCATGGCCAAGCTGAGAGAAAACATACGGACCATGGTATAGTGCAGCGGGTTAGGTGGAACATATTGAAGATGTCATCGAACCGCAGGAAGAACAGATCCGCAGGGGCATTGTCGACGAAGCCCAAGCCTGGTGGCACCTTAACCACGAATACCGGGTGCGAGGGATCTTTCTCCGATAGAAGGCGTCTCTCTATCATCAGCATGCCGTCATGCACACTCTTCAGTTCCGAACTGGTGAGATTCCGCAAATTCTTAGGTAGCATGGGCTCACCCGCCACATGAATCCTCCACATAATACCCTCGGGTATTGGTGGCCCATCCCGAAACCTGATCGGATTCGTAGTTGTTGACGCCACCGGCTGGCTCGAGCTGCTAGATTTTCTTTTCCTGCCCTTTTTTCCTTTTGGAGAGCGGGGAGGCACCGCAATCAGAGCACCTACCGCCCTATGTAGTGTGTCAGGGCTTAGAATAAAGGACCGGTTGGTTGTATAAGTTGTATCTGTAAAGGCGCAAGCTGGAGGCGTCTCCTGAGAACCAAACAGATGCTTCGTGATAGTGGCTTTCTCTGTGGGGCCACCATCTAGGTCTTCATTGCTAAACGGAGTGTTGAAGAAGTGATCATTCCAGTCTTTGTCGTCCTCGGCCATGTGCATATCATCAACATGATCATCCGACCGACCGCGTGGAGGTGACAGCGAGGGCGGTAAGGGGGCCTTGCCACCGCTTGTCGCTGGCACGACAGGCGGTGCTGTTGTCTGTGGCGTGATGGCCCCCGCTGTCCCCAAACGTATCATGCTCTTTGGCCATAGAAAGAATAAGCCGAAGCAAGTTCTGAGGACAGAAGGCTCTTCTTCATCCGCTCCTGGGGGTTGAATGGGAGGTTCCAGGTCGTCGCAGCCCCTTAGCACCCGCCTAATTTTAACCCTGTGCACGCTATATGGCATCGGCCTTGAGTGGAATGTGTGCTGCAAGGGTTGAACGATGGTACCCTTGGCAACATCCCTCAGCTCGTTGTTCACGTAGCATAAGAGAGTGCAAGGAACATCCGTCAGCGGAAAACATGTACGGCGTAGTCAGAGATGCCATAAGAGTAATAGATGGCATGAAAGGCGGTAATTAAAGCAATTTGTTTACCGTGATGGTGTCGAGATCGGCTAATGTCGACGCACCACATACGGCGACGGGCGTGCAAGAGACGGAAGGGCTGCTTGATGGCGCGGTGCTGGCCGCCGGTGTATTCTCCCTACCGACGGGTGCTTGGAGCTCCGGTGTCGCCGCGACGATGGCAGGGGGCACCAACATGTACTCCGGCGCAAGGTGATGGCGAAGTCACCAACACTTGCGGCACCGCGGTGCTAGCGGGCGGAGTCACGAACAGGTAGTTCGCCTGATTCGTCGGCACCGCATTGTTCGAGTGGCTGCTGACCATGCTTGGAATCGGGCATGGCCCTACTCGACCACCCGCACTCCAGTTCGCTATTGACTCCACCAAGGTAGGCAGGAAGGACGTGAGGGTGATTGCCAGGTTGTCTTGGACGATCTGCGGGATCCGCGCCACTTGTGCCTTAAGTTCTTGAACCTCGCGGTTTTCCTCCTCGCTCCTTCCCGACGGCGCCACATGCGTCCTCGGCGGTGGACCAAAATGATCCACCCAATTCTTACCCTCGAGGCCGGCCAAACGGCCAGCCAACGACGGCTTCTTCGTAACCGACTCTATTTTCTTCGCCCGGTTCATCGCCCTATTAAAAGGGTTATCCCACCGGGTGGCCGCCGTCAACCCCTGGGATGAGGAACCCTGGGATCCATGACTAGCAACAATTTCCTCCTCCTGCAGAAGAAGTAACAGTCAATCGTTTAGATCATCGATTAGATTGCAATCGACTTGATCTGCGGTAATTAGATTATACTTACCACAATTTCCTCGAATTCCTTCACCGCAGGATCCGCGGTGAGTTGTTTGGTTTTTTGGGTCCACATGGTAACAGGCCCTGATGATGTTTTGAACCTGCCCAGGTTCGAATTTAGCAAAGGGGTTTTCTATCCCCTTGGATCTATACTCTTCGTCCTCCTTATTCCATTTGGCCTCCGCGGTTCTGTATCCAACAGATCCGAGATGGTGATGACCTATATTCATGGCCTGCAACACCTTTCCCCGATTACTATTGGCCAGGGGTCTTTAGGATTCACACCTCTCCTTGAACTCCCGCAACTGATCTTCGGTGATCTGCGGGTCAATCTTCTGGATCTCCTCGAGACTTTTGCCTTCTTTATAGATCTTCTTCTTTATCCGGGTTCTCCAGCTGGCCAGGGCGGTGCTCATCTTTGTGAGGGCGGATTTGTTTACTTCGTTCCCATGATAATTTGTGTTCTGATACTGTGTGGGGAACTTGTATCTTGCGTGTAGCTTCTCGAAGAGGAGTGTGCGCAAGTGGCCATTATCTTTATGCCGGAGATTCTCGGTGTTGATCGAGATGGTTGTCCGGGTGATCGCCGCCACTTGCCCACCGTACCCTTTGACGACAAGGGCGGGCTCCAAAGGAACCCCTGATGGGCTCACTTCGGTAATTTCCTCCCTGACGGTGCCGACCGTGTTTGGGTGCCGGTCCTTCGGCTTCTTCTTCTTCTTAGGAGGATTACTACCACTCCCTGAGCCCTCTCCGCCATCAGTGGTTTCATCATCCGCTGTTCCTTCGGCTTCTTCCTCCGCGTCTTCCATCTCATCATCCTTGCTCTCCGAAGGATGGTATTCTTCATCGTCTTCTAGCCGCTGGGCCGCCTCCCAGAATGTCAATTGTTTATTCGGAGGTCTGAGTTCTCCTTCAATGCTGATGCGCTTAGAACATCCAGCCTCGTCGTTGTCACACATCTTTGCACTAATAAAAAACAAATAATTGGTTAAATGCACGGAAAAATCCGGCGTGACCTTTGCTAATTTTCTTAAACTAGGAGTGCCCGATTTCTGCCGAAATGGAAGTTAATCAACATTCCGGCAAAAATCAGGACTCATTTCATACAAGAACCTGCATACGAGACATAATAAAGTGCTTCATACCAGGACAAGAATAATTTCAAGTGCTACAACAATAACAACAATCCTTGCTGTCATTTGCTTGCAATAAGAAAATGAGAATACACCATACACCATAACAAGCACAAGTTCAGCAAGCAAATGAAGGCAACATAATTTTTAGTTCTATGAACAAATGAGAGCAAATGACAAGTATACACAGTTCAATTCAGTTCACCTTGGCAAGCACAAGCTCGACATCTAACTTGACAACAACTACAGGTGCAATGCAGACTTGTTTTAATTTTGATGCAAGAAGTTACTGGACTAGAATAGAAGTTACTTGCATGCCGATGCATGCAGCACAGCCACTGCCACCCCAATAGGGCAATCAGGGCACTCAAACTTATACCATGTTTCATTGCAAAGAACTACAGATAGGTCATTGTGAAAAAAGAATAGCACAAAGGGGCACTGCATATTGGCAACAGCTGAAGAGAAACTAATTGATGCACTTTTCATTTTTACCAAAGTACAAAACTTATAAAGAGGTAAGAGAATTAGAAACTCCATCAAACTAAATCGTCAATGTTCCATAAATACCGTTGGAAAGTCTGTAATGAAAGAAAAAACAATTCAACACTTACACAGTCCACAGGTTTTTCCTAATCTCATCAACCAATGGCTCAGGCTCTCTGTCTATTATTATTGGACTTGATAAAATATGACCATCTACTGCTATATTCATCTACTGGACTTGCAAGAAGTTACTGGACTTGATGCATGAGTGATGTTTTATTTGATGCTTGGGTTAAAGAATATATGACCATCTAGTGCTATATTAATCTACTTCACATATCTGTTATCACCATGATAAGGAAATCAGTGCCATATTAATCTAGTGCTATATTAATCTACTGCACATATCTAGTGCTATATTAATCTAGTGCTTGGGTTAAAAAAATCATGACTGTTATCACCATAATAAGGACATTGGCCATCTGACAATAGCCTGATAATTACTTCTAACTGCATCAGTGCTACTGCTGCATTGCATGAGAAGAGTCAAGTGATGCGTGTAATCGAGGTGAGCATCGGCATAGGTTGCACTGGCATAGGTTGTACTGGTAACTGAGGTGAGCACTGGAATTGATGGGAACAGTAAGATAGAAGGGACAAAAATAGAAGCTACAGGAAAACCATCTAGTGACATGATTGACTGATTTATTAACAGAACATTGAGAGGATGGAAAAATATCCATTTATTGCTTAAAAAACTACTGCACTGGTTTAACTAGCCCATTTCAAGCCAAAACTGTTTATACTACAGACATTAAAGTCGAATTCAGATCACTATGAGAAAAAATATCGAATTCAGATCGAAATGGTAAACCATTTCAGATTAACATCTAAATCATTTCAGATTAACAGCTTCCATCATTTCAGCACTAAATCTACTGCTAAACCAACCTAAATCAAGCTACTGCTAATACCTAAACCTAAACCTAAATCTAATCCTAAATCAACCTAAACCTCACTGTCAACCTAAACCTAAATCTAATTCTAAATCAATGCCCGCGGGTGAGATGGAGAGAGGGGAGAAGACTCACCTCTCTGAGACGAGGACGAGGACGAGCCCGCGGGTGAGGTGGCTGGCGAGGTGGGGCTGTAGACGGTCGAGGCCGCTGGCGAGGCGAGCGCGCGGGCGACGCTCCTCCTGGCTGGCGCGTGGGCGACGCTCCTCCTCCTGCAGCTGGCTGGCGCGTGGGCGACGCTCCTCCTCCACCTCCTCCTGGCGGGCGCGCGTTGATGCAGATGTGATGCGGCGGCGGCGCGTCGATGGGGATGGGAGAGGGGGCTCGGGCTGAGATGGAGCGATGGGGATGAGAGAGGGGGCTCGATCGAGCGCACGTGTGGATAAAGCCAGTTACGCGTAGCGCACTTGGGCATAGTGCACTACGGATATCTGTAGCTGTAGCACGACGAGGTTTTCTCGATCAAAGTCTGCGCGTCAAAAATCGAAGTCTGCATGCAGTATGCGACGACCCTCTCGGTGACCAGATCCGTCGAGCTTGCCAAGGTGCCTGTTGACGGGAAGACCGACAGGGTTCTCGATGTCTAGATAATTCGTGCAGAAAGAGATGCACTCTTTGGCCAGAAAGCCCTTGGCTATGCTTCCATTTGGACGGGTCCTGTTACGAACGTATCCTTTGATGTGTCCGTTCATCCTTTCGAACGCCATCATGCTGCAGAGGAACATCGGCCCGAGTTGTACGATGTCCTCCACGACATGGACCAGTAGATGCACCATAATGTCGAAGAATGCGGGTGGGAAGTAGACCTCAAGCTCACATAGTATCACCACGATCTCCCCCTATAACGCCAATCGACTTCCTAGAGATGACGTCGAAAAACTTGCAGAGGCCAAATAACGTTTCACGGACGTGCTCGTCCATTATCCCTCTTAGTGCGACCGGAAGTACCTGCGTCATTAGCACAGCACAGTCGTGAGACTTCATGCCACTGAACCTCTGCTTCGCCTCGTCTAGGTATCTGCTTATCTTGCCCGCGTAGCCGTAAGGAAATTTGACTCCTAGAAGGCACTTGATAAACTGTTTGATCTCATCCTGGCTTAGAGTGAAGCAAGAAGGAGGGCAATAATATTCGTTCTTCTTGAACTTTTTACCCTTCCGACGACCTTGTGTCGTCTCCGACTCATGATCATTTTCATCTTCCTGGCTGGGAATTCGAGGTCCAATGCTTTCCACTGGCTAGCATCTGAAGGGTGCGTCAGCAGCTCATCCTTTTCGGGGTCATCATCATCATCTCCTGGCTTCTTCCTTTCCGCATGCAATCGCATGAGCTTCGCTTCCTTAGGGTCCGTGAAATAGCGCTGCAGATGAGGAGTGATAGGAAAGTACCATACCACTTTTCGAGGTGCTTTCTTCCCTTTCTTGTATCGACTCACGTCGCACACCAGATATGTGGTTTTCTCCGCGTCCTCGCCTCGATAAATGATGCAATCGTTGATGCATACGTGATATGTAACGTGCGGTAGATCGAGAGGACACACGATTTTCTTGGCGTCCTCGATACTAGTTGGACATGTGTTCCCCTCCGGGAGACGATCGTGCCAGAATGCCATCATATCGTCGAAGCTTACACCGCTTAATTTGTGTTTTTCCTTCATCTCCATAGCCTTGAGCGTTACATTCAACCGGGTATCATAGGGCCTGCATCCTTCATACAATGGAGTAACCGCGTCTTTATCAAGTTGCGCAAGCTTGGCTTTCTCTCTAGCGGCAGCCCTGGCGTTACTCGTCTACTTGAGAAGCAACTCTTGCACATAAGGGTCCTGCACCCAGCCTGACGTTGTTCCATCGTCGTCTGCTCCTCCGGCATCTAGATCATCATCATCCCGGTCTGCTTCCGCACCTTCACCATCTCTAGGAGACTCTTCATCATCTCGCCCGTTCTCGTCGTGGTGATGATCATCGTCATGTTGGCCACCTTCACCGTCTCCATCGTCTTCGTCATCGCTTATCCAACGAGTGTATCCATCCATGAAACCATGGCGGAGCAGGTGCGCCTGCAGATTCTCGGAATCTGGGTCGATTCCCAGTTGAGTTTGCATCTTCTGCACGGACATCTTATATCCGTCTTGTTATTTCGTATCATGTCGGCCGTCGCACATTTCAAAAATCTAGCCACAATGCCTTCGCTCATTATGCGGGCCATTTTTGCCTGCACGGTGTACACGGTACAATTAGAAGTCTATTAGAACCCCATAATGAATGCATGCATGCAATGGTCGATAGAAGATTTCGGCATGACCTATCCTAAAATTAGGACCTTTGCGAAATGCCAAGGTCTTGCAAAAATGGAAATGAATCAACATTTTGGCAAAACAAATGGCAACTTGTTCACATACAAACACAAGAGAGAGAGACCGATCCATACACACATGAACATATCATTATCCTCTCCATACACACATGCATGAGCATCATCGATACTCTCCATATACACACACATATGACCATCGATCCTCTCATACACACATCATGAGCATCGATCATCTACATACATATGAGCATATCATCCATATACACATGAACACATCCTTACATGGACAACTTACCGAGATGAGAGACCAATCGCGAGAATGATGGAAAGGAGAGGTGCGCGCGAGACTAGAGAAGGAGATGAGAGACCGGAGACCTTCCTCTATTACTTATGTAACATCCAAGGCAAGTTCTACATGCTAAAAATGGTCAATGGGTGGAGAAATTGAGGTGGGAAGGAGAAGGTCCCGACTAGATCTAAGGAGGAAGAAGAAGGGAAAAGTGAAGTGTGGGGTGGTGGATGGTCACATATGTCCACATAAAGTGCAGCTGTCAAAAAAAATCGCCACATCCGTGGCGCACTCTGCCCTAGTGTGCCACAGGGAGTAGTAACATCCGTGGCGCACATGCCATAGTGCGCCACGGATGTGTCTGGCCGTTTCACAGCAGAGAGGGGCATGCGCTTAGGCGTAGCGCACCCCCTCCATGTACACCACGGTTGACACTAACAACCGTAGCGCACCTACCCTATGTGCGCTATGGATGTCTGGCGTGCGGCCAACAGGGCCCTGGCCCACACATATCTGTGGCGCACTGTGGTCATGTGCGCCATGGTTGTTCTAGTTACTAGTAGCGCACTGCCCATAGGTGAGCCACGCTAGTTTTAGCCGTGGGGCACTTCAACCATGTGAGCCACGGATGTGCTGATTACCTATAGCCATTTTCCTAGTAGTGATATCCTCTAGCCCCCAAGCATAAAGTCGGATAAACATTGTTGGATCTGAGTTGATGCTTTTAGGTTGCAAAAGAACGATGTAGTGTAGCGCCCAAGGCTCGTGATGTGATTTTACTTAGCTAAATTTGCATCTCGAGTCTTAGTAGCCGTCTGACGGTATTCTGACTCTAAACTTACAGAAAATTGCATCTTCCAACCAGGAATTGCTCAAGAATATTAGCAATAAGCGCAAAGAAATCAAGGATTTATGCTTTGAGAATTCCAAGTTGAAAGTTGAGAAAGATGAAGCAGAAGGTAAATTTTTCTGACTTCTTCTTTTTCAGTTATCTTTTTTGTCATAGCCAAACTTTTGTTTTGTCCGAGTGATATTTTTTATCTTTGCAGAACTGTTATGTCAGTCTAGCAAGATGGTGGAGCAAGCCGAAAACTTCAAGGTCTTGGAGATAGAGAATGCTGAACTCCGGAACAAGCTTGAGAATCTAACTTTGGAATCGGAGAAATCTGTAGCTGCAGTCCTAGAATCAAGCAATCACAAGACGGCGAGGCTCGAGAAGCTTCTAGCCCTCCGAGATAAGGAACTCTCTGATCTCAAAAAGGACTTCGATATTCATAGGGATCTTGCCTAGGCCTCAGCTAGTGAACTAGACAGCCTCCGCAAGGAGCATGCTGAATGGAATCACTCTATGCTAGGTAAGATTTCCGAATATTTTCTTTGTGTTTGGCTTTCATTTTTAGCTGAAATTTGACTTTTTGGTTCTTTCTCAGCCCCCCTGAATATTTCCGACTCTCCTACTTCTGAACCTCGCCTCGAGTGTATTAAGCTCGTCAGAGATGTCTTATTCGACTTCCTCCAAACTCTAGAAGAGGCTGGCGAAGCCGTCAAGCTTTCCGATTTGCACACAATGTCAGTGCACGAGGTGAGGGACAAGGTCAAGGAGATTCGAAGTTGATCGAAGACTAGAAGATCTCCTACGCTCCGACAGCTGTGCAAACATATCTGATCATGGTGATGAGCCACCATAATGAGATGGAAATCTGGCACATCACCAAGGGCATTGCCGAGGAGGATGATGAGGGTAACCCGCATGACATCAAGGCCATCCAAGAGTCTTGTGCAGGTTACGCTTGTCGGGTGGCAGAGATGACCAACTACACGACGCCATTCTCCGAATCCGTCGCCGCTCCTCCTTCGCCCCAAGAGACAGAAGCCAGCAAAGCTTCTGAGTCTGAGATCGAGGGCGACACTGCTGTTGATTCCAGTGCTCCACCTGCTTCATCACCACCGCCTGTAGCATAAACAATTTATATGCATTATCTTGAACTTATGGCAATGTAATGATGGATACAATGTTTACTTTTGGGGCTGGTCCTATAAAAACTAATGCTTTTACTTATCTTAGCACTTTTGTTTATATATTTTATGCGTGCGCTTGAAAAATTTCTGAAGCAGTTTGCGTTTTTTATGCCTATACTTATCGGTTTATCTGGCTCTCTGCCTCATCCCTTTCATGGGTCGACCAACCTTTAACACGGAAACTTTGCCGAGCAACGGAGCGTAATTGCTAAACCAGTTTAAACTCGGAAACAAAGTTGGCTTCTAGTACCAACAACTCATTACTCAGAAAGTGGCCGCGTATAAGTAATTAGATAAAGGATCAAAGTATAGACAGTAATTTAACCTTTGTACCCTAAGGTAACATTTTTTAGAAATTCAAAAATCATAACCAAAACCAACATGAGCATAAAGTACTTTCAAGCATTCTGGGATTTTTGACAAAATTACATGCTCTTTTGGAAATAAGATGGCAAAAAACTTCTCAAAGATAAAAATATGAGGAAACCAATACATTATTTCACTTTGAACATGCACCTATATGATTACAAGGAAATATAACTAAGAATAGAAGGGACGTAGCTATGCAATATTTCATGGATAGTCTATTTCATCTAGGTCTGTGCTGCCACCAGCTCTCTTTCTCTTCCGAGTATCAGGTATTTCCTTGACTGTTCTCATGTTGGTTAAATAATATGACCCATTATGCAGAACTCTGCTAATCATAAAAGGTCCTTCCCAAAATGGGGAAAGTTTGTGCTTTCTCTTGTGCACAAGTCGGACAACCAAATCACCATTTCTAAAAGAACAATTTTGCACTCTCTGACTATGATATTTGCGTAACTTTTGCTGATAGGCTGTAGATCTCTGCTCAGCAACGATGCGTACTTCTTCGATTATATAGAGATCATCTTGTCGAGAAGCTTCTGCATATTCTTCGATATACGCTTTGACTAGTGGATCCTGATGAATCAGATCACTTGGAAGAACTGCTTCTGCACCGTAGACCAAGAAGAAAGGACTATAGTCGGTTGACCTGTTAGGAGTTGTATGTAAGCTCCATATTACAGATGGTAATTCTTCCACCCAAGCCCCCATAGCGAGGTCGGATTCCTTGTAGAATAAGGCCATTAGTTATTTCGACTTGTCCATTGGCTTGTGGATGTGTGACTGATGCAATATCAAGTCGGATCCCTTGTTCTTCGCAGAATTTGGCAAGTTCACCCATGGAAAAGTTGCTCCCGTTGTCAGTAATTATACTGTGCGGATATACGAATCTGATGATTACGTCATCGACGGATCTTCTGGCTGTGGCTCCGTTGCAACTTGTTACGGGTTTAGCCTCCATCCATTTTGTAAATTTATCCACCATCACTAGTAGGTGAGTAAATACACATTTTGTCGTGCGAAATGGCCCTACCATATCAAGCCTCCAGACCGCGAATGACCACGTAATAGGGATTGTTCGCAGCTGTCCAGCCAGAACATGTGCCTGATGAGCATACTTTTGGCAGGCCTTGCACATTTTGACCAGTTTGTCGGCAACCCCCTTAGCTATAAGACAAAATAATCCGTGTCGAAAAGCTTTAGCCACTAAATATCTAGCTGCAGCATGGTGACCACAGTCGCCATCATGGATTTCTCCTAAGATTTCCACTCCTTCTTCCGAAGAAATGCATCTCTAAAACATGCCAGAAACACTCCTCTTATTGAGCTCACCCTTTATTATGGTGTAGGCTTTTGCTCGTCGGACAATCTGCAGACTCAAGTCTTCGTCTTCGGGTAGTTTTCCGTCTATCAGGAAATCTAGATAGAGTTTTGTCCATCTGGGAATTACAGCTAGAACTGCTATTAAAGGTGAGTCGGATTTCGTCGGATAGTCCTCATCAACTCCGACTATGGAGGGGACCCTTAAATGCTCTAAAAATGCCCCATCCGGTAGTTGTTTCCGCGTAGAGCCTGTTCTTGATAGTGGATCTGCTTCCTCATTTTCTGCTCGAGGGATGTGTTGAACCTGAAAACCCTCGAATGATTTTGATAGTTCATCCACAACAGCTTTTTATGCTGCCATGTGTTTATTTGCGTTCTAGATATCGGACACTTGCTGAGCAACCAAATCCAAATCTCCGTAACACATGAGTCTTGATATGCCAATGTTTTTGGCCATGCGTATTCCATGCAGAAATGCTTCATATTCGGCAATATTGTCGGTTGCCGTGAAGTGTATTTCCGACACATAGAACAGGTTACCTCCTTGGGGTGATTTGAGCACCACGCCAGCCCCCGAGCCTCCTCGTGCTTTTGATCCGTCAAAGTGAAGGGTCCAAAATTCTGAATCTGGAGGGCCTATGTTTTCTGTCGTTTCTGTCCAATCGACAACAAAGTCAGCGAGAATTTGGGACTTGATAGCTATATGTGGTTTGTACTCAATGTCGAAGGCTGCCAGATCTATTCCCCACTTTGCGACACGTCCTGTGGCGTCGTGGTTATTGCTTATATCTCGCAGGGGAGCGGTCGTCACCACTATGATCTTGTGCTCTTGAAAGTAGTGGCGTAGCTTTCTAGATGCAAAGAACACTCCATAGGCTAGCTTTTGATGATGTGGATACCATTGCTTTATTCTGTCAGGACCTCACTTAGATAGTAAGTTGGCCGCTGCACCTTATGCTCGTGCCCTTCTTCCTCGTGCTCATCTACTATTACCACACTTATGACCTTGTTGGTCGCTGCAATGTAAATTAACATAGGCTCCTGAGGTTCTGGTGCTGCGAGAACTGGTGGGTTTGAAAGTAAATATTTCAAACTTTCTAGGGCAGTTTCTGCTTTCTGAGTCCAAACGAATTTGTCGGTTTTCTTCAAGAGTTTATACAAAGGTGCGGCTCTTTCGCCGAGCCAGCCGACGAACCGACTCACTGCTGCAATGCAACCAGTGAGGCATTGTACGTCCTTCAGGCGAATCGGCCTGGTAATGTTTAAGATAGCCTTAATTTTGTCTCGGTTCACCTCTATGCCTCGCTCAGAGACGATGAAACCTAACCATTTTCCGACTGGAAATCTAAAGAAACATTTCTTCAGATTTAGAATCATATTGAATTTTCGTAGACTAGCAAACGTTTCATCCAAGTCAGAAATTAAAGTTTCCTTCTTTTTGGAAAAAACTGCTATGTCGTCTACGTATACATGGACGTTGTGTCCGGTTTGGTCATTGAGACAACGTTGCATAGTACGTTGATATGTTGCTCCTGTGTTCTTTAAGCCAAAAGTTATAGTTTTATAGCAGAAGGTTCCGAAAGGAGTGACAAAAGATGTCTTAATTTGATCCGACTTTTTCATCAGAATTTGGTGATATCCGGAATATGCGTCGAGAAAACAGAGTAGTTCCGACCCTACCGTTGAGTCGATAACTTGATCGATTCTTGGCAAAGGGAACAGATCTTTTGGGCATGCCTTGTTCAAAGCGGTATAATCAACACACATCCTTAAATCAATAGTTTCCTTTTTAGGGGCGAGCACAGGATTTGCCACCCAATATGTATGGATGACCTCTGTTATAAAATCAGCTAACTTTAGGCGGGCTAATTCCTTGCTATTGCTTTGCACTTTTCATCACCAAACCGTCGTAAGGACTGTTTGACGGGTTTAGCATCTAGGTACACATTAAGAGAGTGCTTGGCAAGTTCCCTAGGTACTCCGGTCATGTCAGATGGCTGCCATGCGAAGATATCACTATTAGCTTTGAGGAACTCGACGAGCGTGCTTTACTATGCGTGGCCTAAGCCTACCCCTATGTTTGTCGTCTTGTAGGGATCATCTTCCTTCAGCGACGTTTTCTTCATCTCTTTCGACACCTTGAACTGCAAACTTGGCTTCAACACCTCGTTCTTCATAGCAGGCATCTAGGACGAATTGATGGTCTTCTTGATCTCCTCGTACTCCTGGGCGTGTAGCACGGCTTCGGCGAAGGCAGCATATCCTTCATCGCACTCTCGCGCCTTCCTTGGATTTCCTCGTCCAATGATTATGCCCTTTGGACCTGGAAGTTTAATCATGTTTTAGATGTAATAGGGACGAGCCATGAACGCCTAGTAAGCCGTACGTCCGAAGATGGCATGGTAGGAACTTTTGAACGGTACCACCTCGAAGGAGAGTGGCTCGGTCTAGTAATTATCTCGGGTTCCGAAAGTCACGTCTAGAGTAATCTCACCCAGAGAATCCGCCTGTATCCCTGGTACAATGCCATGGAAAGTTACACTACTGTAACTCAACTGGCTCTCGTGTAGCTTCATGCGGTGGAGCGTTTCGATGTAGAGGATGTTGATGCTGCTCCCACCGTCCATGATGTTTTTGAGAACTCATAGCCATCAATAAGAGGATTGACAACTAGAGGGTACATTCCCTAATGATGTGTTTTCCTCGGGTGATCAGAATGATTAAAGGTGATGGTCACCTCTGACCAGTCCAGGAATTGTGGGACAGCTGGAACCGTGTCATTGAGCTCACGAAGAACCGCCTTTTTGTCCTTAGCTGGTTGGGATCCAAGGAAGCAGACATATGCGTCTTTCTTGGTAGGAAAAGTCTTCTTTCCGTCCGGCTTGGGCTCTGAAGTGGCTTCCGCTTCTTCCATGTTGGAATGTTCCTTCGGTTCCTTTCCTTTCTCGGAAATTTTCTTTCCTTTTTGTCGCTTGGCTCTGTAGCCAGCAGATTCGTCTTTCTTGATGTATTCATTGAAACGGCACTCAGCGTTTGTGTGGGTAGATCCTCCGTTACTATACAAATGGTGGACACAGGGACTATTGGCAATATCATCCCATGTGTAGGTTCTTCCGGATTGCTGGTCTCCTTTGCCCCGGATTCGGGAAGTTCCTTGGCCTCTACCCCGGCCACCTCCGTGCCCTCCTCGTCCTCCAGATCCGAACGTTGCGTTAACAGTTACATTGTCAGGAGCTGGCTTTTCGTCCGAATATTTAGCAGCCCTTCTGAATCTTCGTCGGTATCAGCATATTTTCTTGCCTTCTCTATCATTTCACCCAAATCTGTGACGTGGCACGCTTCAACCTATGACGTAAAAGTCCGACTGGAAGTCCTGCAATAAAAGCTTCTATCTCAGTTTTCTTATTTACTCATTCGCATGAGTTCTTTTTTATCAATCCATCGTCCGAGGTAATCTCGGTAGGTTTCTCCGGGTCTTTGAGTGCAACGCTGCAAGTCTCCGACTATGCAGGGCCTCCTGTATGTTCCCTCGAAGTTTGAAAAGAATGTACTTTGCATATCATACCAGTTATGAATTGAATTCTCTGGCAATTCATTGAGCCATGATCGAGCCTTCTTCCTTGGCATGAGTGGGAGATATCGGACTGCAACCAGGCTATTTCCTCCTTTGGCGATGCAGCAAGCCTGGAAAAATCCTGGAGCTAAGTATCTGGCCGAGCTGCACCGTCGTAGGGCTGAATTTGTTTGGCAATCGCTGCTGAAAGAGTCAACCGGAAATCTTGTCTAACGTATGCATGGTCCGAAGCACTTGGGTCCCACGTACACATCTTCTTCCTCGTACCGCCGCGCTTCTATGTTCTATTCGATGTGATGGCGAGCTTCGTTTGGGGAGAGAGATCTGCACCTTGGAGGCTCATGGCTTCTGCACGGTGGAGTCGGATTTCTGCTTCTCCTTTGACCATTGCCGCCTCCGCCCCTGCGGCTCCCATGGCTATGACGTGATCCTTCATGGTCGCTGCTGGGAGGCGATGGTGGCCCTGGTGGATTATTTCCGACTGGGTTACGTGGTGGTAGCGGCGGAGCCTCATTATGCTGACTCAGATGCCTGTTTCTCCGGGCACTGTCCCTACTTGATTCAGGACGATCCGGGTCATCTCTTTGTCCGGCATTTCCAAACAGACGGCTTGGTGGTGGAACCCTTAGCCGATCTTGCTCCTCTCACTAGCGACATTTTTCCGGGTCTTCTCTATGGCGGTTGTTTTGCCGAAGATGGTACTAATGAGGAACCATTGCCCTGATGGCGTCTTCGGACGTAGCCGGAATAACTCTTGCCCAGTCACATGCCCGCCTGCGAGAGTGGCTGTTTGAGCCGGTTATTGAATTATCTTCTCCATGGAGACTATAACATTCAGTCGTATCCCTGCGAAGCCTTACGTCAGTGATTTGGTCAGCGCCATTGTCGAAAAACTCAGATTTTGAGGCCAGCTTGCCACTCAATGACGCGGCCATATTCTACTGCTTTAATCCTTTGTCCAGCAACGCATAGCGCCTTCTGGACCTGCTCAGAGACTGATTATTGGCGAAGATGGCTCGAGCTGCAGCAGCGTTTTCCACTGGCGTGCTGTAGACTTGGATCTTCTCTCCATCTTTTCCGTCGAATAGATCCTTGTGGATATCCGGATTCTTGTTAGCAAGTAACGAACGTCCCCTTGTCTTGTTTGGATGTTGCTTGAAATCTGACTGATATCTGGCAGGATCACTGTCTAACTGTTGTCTCATCTCGACGAGGCGTGCGGCCTATTCAAGTAGGAACAAGCGGTGCTTTTCCAGGTCCTCAGCCATTTTCTCCAGCGCCTCCGGAGTAAGATCCGATGCTGTTGGGATTGGAATAGTGAGAGCATCTCCATAAATTTTACATGCACCCTTGATGACAACGTGTCCATCCACAGGAGGGTCGATCGAGGTGGTATTAATCGGATCTCCGTCCTGATTCTCCATCTCGATCTCTTCATCAACTTTTTGTTCATTGGTTTCTTCGACGTCCAGCTCTGCCGCTGTCGGATTTTTGTTCTCCTTCTTCTTTGAACGCCCAGTAGCTTTAGCATGTGTACCAGTGGCAAAGATGGCTTTTGGTCTAGTACCGGGGGATAAAATTCCGTCTGTACTTTCCGTCATGGTTGGTTTGTGGACCTCAGGAATCTCCGATGTCCATATCATCCTGCGAGGTGTAGCTTTCATCCATGCTATCGTATGGACTAGGAGGAGTTTTTGGCTCACCTTGCGTTTGCTTGGAAATGTGCTCTTGCTCATAATCCTCCATCTCTTTGTCGAAGTCTCGAAGCTCCTGCGACGTGATTGACTCCTGAGGGGAGCCAGGTGACTCGGTATTTTATTCGATTGTGTCTAGAACCGAATCTCTACCAGCCCCAGCCTCGACATAGTCGGATCTAGTGCTTATGTGGTATACGAAACAATGCTTCTTCTTGTTCATGTTTTTGAGGTACTTGTATAACTTGGTTTCCGCTTCGACGTCAGCAAAGCTGGATACGTAGCGGATGTATTCCTCGTCTGTTTATACGATCTCGCTAGAGAGATCAGATCTGGATTCTTCTTCCACCTCTTCTTCCACTATAGGAGTGGGCTAGGTGGGCTTGATTTTCTCTGGGATTCTGAACTCTTCCGCCTCTGCGGACAAAGTAGATCCGGATTTTACCGCCGCCATGGTCAACACCTCAATGGTGGGTTGGGAGGTTTCAGCGAAACCGAGATAGATATCGATCTCGCTGATGGACATGATCGTGTAGGTTGTCACGAGTTTTGAAGCCGAAATCCAAGTATCATCTAGAAGGATGAGAGGGACATCACTGGCATAGCCCACGAGACCCATGGCGATTGTTTTGCCGATTCCTGCACACATAGAATCCGCCTGGAATGCTGCTCCAAAGGTCACCTGCCCCATGGTGGGCACCAAATGTCATCAGATTGTCGACAAGTACGCCATAGGGGGTCCTAGTGGCGTTGGAAGGATGGGGTGTGAGACGTCGGATGTTCCAGGAGCGGTGAGCACAAGTTTACCCAGGTTCAGATATGACTGCGGTGATCGAATTCTACTCCTGCTAGAAACCCAGTAATATATCGGGGCAAGCTGGATGTTATAGCGGATTACAAGAGAGGTTCGCCTGTGCGAGTTGGTTGTGGTTGTCTATTGGGTTGATTGCCCTGAAGGCTCCCATAGGGCCTAGGGTTACAGGAGAGACCTATCCGACTACGTTACAGAGTCAGTAACTATGTACAGCTTGGACTACAAGTAATACTACATGCCTAAGTCAGTAACTCTTCTAGGCCGTGTAGTAGCCAGAACTGGCTCCTTCTCTTTCTCTGACTAGGCCGCCCGTGAAGCAAAGCTCTAACCCGTTGGTGGGCCACCCTAGTCAGCGTGTCCTGTGGGTATACCCGGAAAGTATATCCCCAACAATAAAGCGAATAAAAATTAACACCATTAAATCCTATGTGAAATTTCATAAAATAAAGAAGCATCCTAAACATAAATAATAATCATTTTTGTGTATAAACATAAATTTACTATTTCATAAAAATATTAACTTAATTTTTAATAAATGAATTTAAAGTAAGTATTCATAGACATTTAATTCTTTATGGAATTTTATAAACATAATAATAATACTTAAAAATAAATAAAATTCATTTTTAAGATGTTGAGTAAATATATTAGATGAAAAAATATTAAATATATTATTAGAAAACTGTTTAATATTTTAAAGTAATAAATCCTTATCTATTATCGGTTTTGAAAATTCTTTAAAAACATTTCCTAAGTAAGAAATTATTATATTTCTTTGCAAATATTAAAACCTTAAAATCTAATTACTAAAGTTCTAAAACCATAACTAAGGTTTATAATAAAACTTAAGTATAAGTTATTAACTTTATAATACTGTTTTGAAACCTTAAATCAAAAATTTCAAAACCATAACCTTTAAGATAATTTTATACATCATTCATTGATATCAAGAGGGAATGATCTTAATATCTTAATAATATTTAAACATGACTTTAAATCTAACACATTAATAAAATCATCCAAATTATACTTCCATTGAATAGTTGCATATTATTTTCATAATACCAAATCCAATTTAAGCTAATCATTCACTTAAATATAAAGGGAATAACTCCACACCTTAGTCATACTTATCGTAAATCCAAAACTTGATGTAACATCCCAGGATTAGCACCTAGAATTATAGAGGACACATGTGTGTGCATTGCATTCATGCATAAGAAAATCTGGGGAATTTTCGCGCAAAATAAAAAGGGCTATAGAGTGAGTGAGGTCTCTCTTGTTCTCAGGGAAACGTCAGTGCAAGTATTATGGATTCCAACATGAATTTTGTCGAGTCCTTTACTTATAAGGGAAATAATTTCAATTTGATTAACCAAATGATATACATAGATAAAACTAAGAAAATGAAAATGAATATTAAGTAATTCCCTAATAGAATGCTATTTCAAATCAAGAATTGAACTAGTATTCATAAATAAGATACAGATAATTATGTCCAAGATTCAATAATGGATAAAACATTTACTTTCTTATCATATAAATAATATTACAATGTTTACATTCAAGAAAGAACTTATAGAATTAGTTAAATAAAAGAATAGGAGAATACAAAGTAAGTTAAACTTATTTACATCATACCATATTACAATGTCTTCACACTTTTGAATAAAAAGGAAATTACAAATAAGTAATCATATTCCTCGTACTACAGGAGTACAAATAAGTAACTAGTCTTGTAAAAGAAAAATTGAAATTGCAAAAAGCGATTTACTTTATTACAACATATATGGAATAATACAATTAATAAATGAAATATAAAAGAATAACTTTATACAAATATTATATTTTTTACAAATGTTTAAATGAAAGAGAAAGATTACAACAAGTAGAAGAAAAATTAGAACTAAAAATCTAGCTAGATCTCTTTATCCTCCAACCTTCTGTTCTCCAATCCTTCCTATTTTGATTCCTGCACAATAAGACAAAAAGAAAACAATGCAAAGACAAGACAGAGAGGTGGTCAGTGTATTGGATTACTCTCAGAATGGCATACAGTTCATATGCCAGGTTCATCATCGAGTTAAAAAAAGAAATGCTTAGTATCTGTTCTTAGTCAAAGAAATTGGCCTTAGAACTATGCATCATTGGCTTGGGGCAAGTTTCACCAGTTCAATACAAGAGTTATCCAATATAGGATAATACCATAACCCATCGAAACCAATCCACAACACCAAGTCTCCATGTATGGAAACTTGCACCCAGTGGGGCCCAGTTGTAGTAGTTTACACATCGCATGCAGTTGATGTGTTGTCAACACCTCAGGGAGAGCACCAGCTATAGAAAGGAAGAAGCCATCCGTAGTAGCAAAGCTAGCTATTCCATTTCCCCCACACTTAGCCAAGAACACCACCCAAGCACCTCACTAGTTTCATCACATCCACGTCATCACTTTAGAACATCTCACCAGCAGTTTTCCATCAACTATATACAAAATCTATTCACAAAGAATAGCTAGCACCATCATCAGAGGAAGAATAGAGAAAGGTGAGGAGCTGGTCAACAAGAAGGTGAAGGTGAGGAAAGGGTTCCTAGAGGCATATCAGCAGCAGATCATCAAGTC
This sequence comes from Avena insularis, assembly GCA_023614405.1. NCBI lineage: Eukaryota > Viridiplantae > Streptophyta > Magnoliopsida > Poales > Poaceae > Avena > Avena insularis. Next base: position 86,874,382 of record CM042685.1, on the reverse strand, counting down.
AACAACAAGTAGGAAATTAAGAGTCAAGAAGAACAAACCTAGAAGAACAAGCTTCAGGAAGCTCAAGGTAGGAAAAATAAAAGCCTTGGTGGATATAGTGCATATCATATATGTTTTAGATAAAAGGGAAAGTAGAGGAGGTAATAAAGTATAGAAAAGAGAGGATTTCTCTCAGTCCTGCATAGAGGTGCTATGCAAAATCATCCTCAAGAAATGAAAACCATAACACAATATCTGTCCTTATCTAGAGCTGTGCATGAGCTTTTGCATCATTGGCAGGGCGTAGATACAAGTATAATAGCTCATCTTGTCAAGGTCATCGAATAAAATAAATCCAACACACAAGAAATTGTATAAGGAAGCACAATCATCCAGAACCATTAAATATTTATAAGCAAAAGTATATCTTTGCTATTGAAGAGATACCATATTTTTATATGATCTTATGATCATCTAGAACACCAAACCATCTATTTAGAAATAAATTATAAGTCTACCAAATATAAATTTTCCAAATACCAAGTCTATATCAGGAAATCAATTTCTAATCATCAAGAAAATTCTATTGGAACGTGCCTAATAGTACAAGTTACCATTTAGGACTTCCAGAACATTGAAAATAACAGGTAGAAGAATAGGATCTTGTGTTGATCAAATGCATAGCAAATCTATTCTTAATAATTTTAACAAAGAGGCTATGAGAGGGAGTTGAAGAATATTAGTAGTGTTGCTAGATAGCAACCAGATTGTCCAGGAGCAAGTCAATCAATTATAGATTATTAAAAACACTACCAAGCCATCAAAGAAATCATATATGTGCTCTAGAGTTGTACTACAAGGATCTGGTTAACATATGATCACCAGAAACATAGAGGAACCTGTCCTGAAATAAAATATAGCTAGCCAACATAGCTATAATTATTCTACAATATACATACCAGGAAATTTACATCTGATACACAAGAAATAAGTCACATCATTAATGCATATGTAAAAACTACTTTATGTCTAGCATATCTGTCCTAGTAAAAGAAATTATTATCTCAAGCATATTAACCACACTATTACGTCTTGTGTGAGGAAATACAATCTGTTATTTTTATCTTTTCAAAATAATATATGCCAGACATGAACATGAGTATCTACTAGGCAGGACTAGAATATTTACATAAAAAAGAGTATGATCTTATTAGTGTTCTAGAAGCAAACCATGAAATTACAATCAGTACTACATTATCTATGCATATTTGAATTTGTATACACTTCTCACACACAAGTATTGCAAGAAACTACAATTGTACATTATCCTTATAAATTATATACTCATTTGCATCTAACCAAGTCCTTAATCTACTAGTAGGAGCTAACCAAAACTTAATCAAATATATTTTGTTCATTTCTTTGGATCAGATCAACACACTAACTAAATAATTAACTTGGACTGAACCAAAAGAGGGCATACATGAGCAGATTCAACACACAAATACAATCAAGCCAATGGTACATAGTGTCGAGGGAATGGTCACGGCAGATGCTGCAATCGGCAGTGAGTAGTAGAACGAGGGGCAAGGGTGGCCAGCCATCTGCGGTGCGAGATGAGGGCGGAGACTCAGGGTTTTACCCAGGTTCGGCCCCCCGGAGGGTAAAGACCTACTCCTGCTAGATTGTATTATGGAGATGGTACAATGGGCGAGCTCGGCGGCTAGGCGGCGAGTCGCTTGGGGGTATGATGGAACGTATTTCTACTCGCCCTCCAGGAGGTTTATAGGCTCACCTCCCTAGGGTTTACATATCTCAACCGATTCAGTTAAAGCTTGATTTTCGTTTAACCTAATCCATTGGGCCTATCTACTACTTTGGGCCTTCAGCTTCGATCGCTTGGTTCCTCTGGGCTTCAATCCGATCGCCGTCTTGCAGGACCACTCGCCAATTCTTGGGCCAGTCGGAAACGGCCTGCTGGGTATACCCCGGTAGGCACATCCCCATCAGTAGTCCCCGAGGCCGGCGTCGATTAGGCGTAGGTGGCTCTGGCGATCGAACATACGACTGCTGAATAGACATCCAGTCGAATCGGCGGCGGGCTCCTGTATAAAGGAAAAACTAGTCATACTGCTCGCGGCTTTGGCGAGTCGAGTCGGCGAAACACTGTCATAGTGGTTGGGTCGGCGAGCCGAGTGGCTGAAGTTGGACCGTTAAACGTGGTCAAACTAGCCGTTGGAGTAATCCAACGGTAACTTTTGGCGTAATCATCACGCGGTAACGGTTCCCTGATTTGGCGGGTAACAACCGCTATATAAGAGGAATGGCGGGCGATCAGAAATCCACCTTCTCACCATTTCGTCCGACTGCGCGCACCTTTCACCTCCCTCCGAATCGCGACCCAGCCAACCGGAAATCCTCCGAGCCCCCACAAATCTTTCCGCCATGTCCCTCTCCACCAAACCTTGGGGCAGATCAAAGTGCACCAGGGTGCAACTGGCTTCCTTCGAGGAGGCCGGGATCCTGCAAGCCGGCTGCTGGCGCATCCCCGCGGCCGGAGAGGTGACTCGGAACCCGCGAGAGAGGGAGTTCATCTGCTTCACTAGCCATCTTGAACGGGGGCTAGGGTTCCCCACGTCCCTATTCTTCCGTCGCTTCTGCGCCTACTATGGGATCCAGCCATCGGATCTGGGTCCCCACAGCATCGAGCAGCTCGCCATCTTTGTGGCGTTCTGCGAGTGCTACTTGGGCTGCCGGCCCTACTTCCCTCTGTGGCAAGATCTGTTTCATGGACGGATCAGCCGCGTGGAAGCGGGCGGCCCAATGCTAGCCGCGGGTGGCCTAACCTTCCAGCTGAAGTCGAAGGCTTCATTCTTCGACCTGATGCTGCCCGCCAAGGCGGCGAGCGACTGGAAGAAATCGTGGTTCTACCTAGCAGGCGACCGGAGGCGAGTCGGCGATTCCACGGTATTCGCCAACGGTCCGAGCGCGCCGCCTTCAAATCGGCAAGCTCCCCAGCGACCAGCGGATGGTCGTTGATGAAATGCTCAGACCATCCGCGTCTAAAGAAGAAGGGCCTCGCACGATAAATCTGTACAACCGCTGGTTGGCTCGGCGGCTCGTCCAGGGCGAAAGCACTACATGTACCAGTATACAGGTCGGGACGACTCGACGAAGGCCTGCCTCGCCGAGTGGAAGCTCGAAGACTACCTCCAAGCACTGAAGAAAATCACCAGCGGTGTACCTGGGCCACAGGCCGGGTCGCCTTACACATGAGCATCCAGCCCCAACGGTAATCGCTTTACTTTGCTCGCGATGCGATTTTTGCGGTCGCGGTAATTCTGATTTTATCTTGTGTTCTTTGCAGCTATTCCAAGTGGTGGAAGGATGGCTCCGCCTTGACGGCGAGAACTCGAGCTCGTCCGTCCAAGACATGGGCGAGTCGGCTCCCGCCAAGGGTGATGCTGGGAGTGATGAGGGCGACAGCGACGATGAATCCGAAGAAGAAGTCGCCCCGCTGCTCCGCAAGACCCGTGGGCAGCGTCAACGCGAGCTCGAGGCAAGCAAAAGCCTCGAGCGCCATGACGATGACGACGAGCTTCTAGAAACCACCTCGCGCCGCCAAGCTACTCCATCGAAAAAGAAGAAGAAGGGAAAGGAAGCGAAGGCCCCTCCGAGGAAGGCGAAGACAAAGCCGACAAGGCCGGCCTCGCCACCGCATTCAACGAGCAGTTCGGCGCCCCAGCCCGGCCAAGGATGAACGCCGCCCGGCGATGGCGGCGCTGGACACCACCATCGAGGTGCCCCTGCAGCGATGCCTCCGCCATTCGCCCAGTCTCGGGACTGGGGTGCTCTACCGTGGCAACCGCCTCAGGAAGCTCTGTCGAAGAGGTTCTGAAGGATCGATTGCAGCCTCGATGACGAACAAGCCGTCCGTGTCTTGGGCACGCGACGTCCTGGACATGGGGCTCAGCCGCCGACTAGGCTCTGAACTGGAGAAGCCAGCCGGCCTCCGTACGGGGCTGCGCTTCATTCCGGTCGCCAAGTGAGTACACTCGCCTTCCTTCGTCTTCCAAAATCGCTTGAATTATCTCGCTTATATGATTGATGTACAGGACCGGAGTGAAGAGGATGGGTCACCCGACCGTGGCTAAGGTGCCACCCGTTGTCAGCGAAGAGGATTTTCCCGCAAGAGGAAAGCGGACGAAGTCACCGTCCCTGCGGATGGTGGCAAGAAGGCCAAGGGTGACACCGTCGTCATGATTTCTGACGACACGGCGGCCGCACCGGCTGGACCCGCAACAGAGGCGGCCGCGTCCACGAAGGAGGGCGCTCCCTCGCCTGTAACAGCCGAGCCGACCTCCTTTGGGGCAGGTGCCTCTATCGCCACCTTCCCGCACTTTATGGCCAAGGCGGCCGCGGCGAGTGGAACTTCGCCATCGAGCCACACTCCTGGGATCGCCGATGCTGAAATCGACCAACGTCGTGGGCATACGCCGGCTCTACTCGCGTCCGTGGACGCGATATAACTCCACGGCATGCTTGGCGCAGCCATCCAGGTACATCCAGTCCCCGAGGATCAGGTCGGTGCTTTGCAACGACCTGATTCTTTTAGTGTCTTATATTTATTTTTCGTATCCAGTCCCTGAGTGCGTACTCGCTGAATTTCAGAGGGTGGGCACTTAGGAATTTTCTTGAATGCTAGTCCCCGAGTGTGCACTCGCTGAATTTCAGCGGGTGGGCACTTAGGAATTTTCTTGAATGCCAGTCCCCGAGTGCGTGCTCGCTGAATTTCAGCGGGTGGGCACTTAGGAATTTTGCTTCGATTAACCTTTTTTTGGTGATGTGCAGGGTCTGCAGCTTGAATCGGCTTATCGATTGGCAGCGAAGCACCACGCGGAGAAGGATCTGGCCCTCGTCCAGGAGGCGAACAATAGGCTTCAGGCGGTTGCCGCGAAGGCAGAGGAGGCTCGTCAGGGACTTGTCCCCGCAGGTGAATTGGTAGCAGCGCAATCGGCTTCGAGTTCTGCTGAACAGCGGATCGCCGTCCTCGAGCGCGAGCTGCGGGAGGCGAAGGAAGAAGCGAGCTCGGCTGATGGGCGAGCCAAGGCCGCCATTGCAGCCGCCGAAGAGGATCGCAAGGTGTCGGACGCCCTTGTTGCTGGGCTTCAGCATGACCACACTTTGCTTCAATGCTTCATCACGGATCTCGCCCGCCCATTGATTGGTAAGTGCGTCTGCCTCTGCTAGTAGTTGTGCCTTTTGTGGTATCTGTCGTATTTATTATTGTCTTCTACTCGCAGGTCGCATCATCGATAGCGCGGAAGAGGCAAGCTCGTTCGACGTGCGGCAGTGCGTAAGCACGCTTGTTGACTTGGCAACGTTGTCGGCGACGTGCATCTGTGCCTATCTCCAAGAGATATCGCCCACGGAAGTAATTCCCAGCGACCTCGTTGAGGTGTGGAAGTATTTGTAGAAGGCGCCCGCGGTCGTTGAGTTCATGACGCGGTCGGCGTTTCGGCGCGGAGCGGCGATGGCACTTAGTCTTGGGCTTGCCCACTTCCCCGAGGACTTCGACATCGACATCGACGATGTGACGAGTGGCTACCCATCGTCGACTGGCGCGGTGGATCTTTCCGAGGTCCTCAAGTTGCAGGACCGTGCCGCCACGTACTCGGAGCGTGTCTGGGCAATGGGCGACCTCCTTCCGTACCAGGAGACGGTCGTCGCGCCTAGCGACCCTGAGCCGCCGCATCGTGACTTCAAGGTCGAGCAGCCCTTCCATGCGGCGATGGCGGGTGAACTGACGACGTATCCGTCGAACCCGTACACGCCGTTCATCCAAAATCGCCGGGATGTTGGCGAGTCGTCGACTAAGCCTACAGAATAGGATAATTTGCCTTGTAGCATTAGCGCCAGGTCTGCCATGCGGGCATATTTTATAATATGAGACAATGCAACATGGTATCGTATGAGACATCGTGTCTATTTTGGTATTTGTCAAGTGTTTGTGATTGATGTTTGAACGAGTCCCCGAGCGCGTCCGCCCTTTTGTGGGGTTTACCTCGTATGTGATATGTTTGTTGTTTTTGTGTGTTTTATTATTGTGGTCGACTCGCCCAGACTCGAAGAGCCAGTCGCTAGGCGACTCCCTTGGATGCTCAGTACTTTGTCGTTTTCAAGGGCACGAACGAGGTCGGGTGGCCGAGTCCCCGAGCGTGGTACTTGGCTGTTCCAGGCGCGACTCGAGGGTGAGTGAGGACTTGGCGCGTTAGTTTGTGCGCGTCACTCCTGCCTGGCCTGTGGGGTCAGTCGCGTGGCGAGTCCTGGGCATGCTCTCCTACTTGGCATTTTCCCGGACCGCTCGAGGTGAACAGGTCTGCAGTCCCCGAGCGTGGTACTTAGCCGTTCGAGTCGCTATGTCAAGGATGCGGAGGACCATGGTCGCTGTAAGAAGCGTAGGCAGTTGTCTTGGTTCGTAGAACCAGTCGGGCTAGGCGACTCCAATGGGGCTCGGGTGGCGTTTTTAAGTGGGCGATGCGACCTGAGGTGACTCAGTGCTCTTGCACCGCATTACTTAGCCGTGCCGATCGCTGTACCAAAGGTTGACTTTTGCGGTTAGCGTAATGCTGTTATTACGAGTGCGAGTGGCACAAGACATGGAGAGTAGGCGCAATTTGCGGTAACCGTTTCTTTTTATTTCATACCGACTGGAGAATACATATGTGGGGTTCTAGGAGTAGAACTTCCGTAGGAGGTTTACATTCCAAGGTCGCTTGACGTTGAGTTCGCCGTCCCCGCGGACGTCGATGAGGTAGTAGGCGTCGTTGCCGAGTACTCGCCCGATGGCGAATGGCCCTTCCCACGGAGGGAAGAGCATGGGCATGCCCTTCTTGTCCTGGATGAGGCGTAACACCAGGTCGCCCTCTTGGAAGGTGCGAGTTTTCACCCGCCGGCTGTGGTAGCGGCGGAGTCCCTGTTGGTAGATAGTGGTGTGTGACCGAGCCAGGTCACGTGCCTCGTCGAGTTGATCGACCCCGTTTTGGCGGGCGAGCTCGTTTGCAGCCTCCGTGTAGTGAACGATCCGCGGCGAGTCGTGCTCGAGGTCGGTAGGCATGACTGCCTCGGCGCCGTAGACCATGAAGAAGGGGGTGAAACCTGTTGACCTGTTGACCGAGGTGCGGATCCCCCAGATGACAGAGGGCTACTCCTCGACCCAGCACCCGGCGGTGCGCTCGAGTGGTACTTGGAGTCGCGGCTTCAGGCCATGGAGGATGCTCTGGTTGGCTCGTTCCGCCTGGCCGTTGGATTCCGGGTGGGCGACTGACGCGAGGTCGAGCCGAATGTGGTGCTCTTCGCAGAATTCGGCCATGGCTCCTTTTGCGAAGTTGGTGCCGTTGTCCATGATGATGCTGTTTGGGAACCCGTAGCAATATATGATCTCGCGTAGGAATTTGGTGGCGGTCTTCCCATCGTATTTCCGAACTGTCTTGGCTTCCACCCACTTTGTGAATTTGTCAACCGCGACCAAGAGGTGGGTGTAGCCAGAGGGAGCCTTCTTGAAGGGGCCTACCATGTCCATACCCACAATGCCGAATGGCGGTGATGGGGATTGTTTTGGCGCTGAGCTCGGCACGTGCGTCTGGTTGGCGTGCCGGCACCGGCGCGCTGGACAATGTCGGCGTCGGCGTGTGTGGTGGTCGAAGAAGAAGCCATGTCACATAGCCTTGGCGACAAGAGAGCGGGCGCCCGGCGTGGTGGCCGATCACGGAGTGGATGTCGTGGAGGATCTTGCGTCCTTCGGCGGGTTGGACGCAGCGTTGGAACACGCCGGTGACACTGCGCTTGTGGAGCTCGCCGTCGATGATGGCGTAGGACTTGCATCGACGGGCGATCATCCGAGCTTCCGTCCCGTCTGCCGGCAAGGTGCCGGCTTCCAGGTAGGCGATGTAGGGCTTGGTCCAGTCGTCTGGCTCATTGACGAGTGCGACCAGGGATGCCTCTGGTTGGAGCGGGACTCCGATGTCGATCTCCCTTGGGGGAGAGACTGATGGCTTGGTGATCGTGTCGAGGAAGACGCCGGCGGGTGGTGCGAGTCGAGCCGACCCGATCACGAGAAGGCGTCGGCCTCCTCGTTCTTCCGCTGTCGATCCACTCGGACGGAGTAGCCTGTGAAGTGTCCGCCCAAATTGTCCCTTTGCTTGGCGGTACGCCGCCATGGTGGGGGAGACGGCGTCGCAGGTGCCAGCGACTTGCCCTGCGACGAGGTCGGAGTCGCCGTAGCAGCGTAAGCGATTGACATTCATCTCCTTGGCCGCTCGCATGCTGTGGAGTAAGGCCTCGTACTCGGCCATGTTGTTGGTGCAGGGTGTGAAGTCGAGGCAGAGGATGTAGCGGAGCTTGTCACCCTTTGGTGAAGTTAGCACGATCCCTGCGCCTACGCCGTCCGTGTTCTTGGAGCCGTCAAAGTGCAGGCTCCAGTAATGAAGGTATGGCAGCTTCTCTGGCTGCTGGGCTTCTTCCCAGTCGGCGATGAAGTCCGCTAGGGCCTGCGACTTGATCGCTTTTCGTGGCTCGTATTTGATGTTGTGGACGCCGATCTCGACGGCCCACTTGGCGACCCGCCCGGTCGCCTCGCGGTTGCGGATGATGTCTTGCAGTGGTGCTGAGGACACGACCGTGATTGGGTGTTCCTGGAAGTAGTGCGGCAGGCGCCGCTGGGCTCTGAACACCGCGTATACCAGCTTTTGGTACTGGGGGTACCGCTGCCGCGACTCGGTGAGGACCTCGCTGATGTAGTAGACCGGTCGCTGTACTGGGCGCTCCTTTCCTTCCTCCGGTCGCTCGACGACCATTACGGCGCTGACGACGCGCTCGGAAGCCGCGACGTAAACCAGCATGGGTTCTTTGTCGGCGGGGGCGGCGAGTAGCGGTGCGGCGAGTAGCACCTTTTTGAGATCGCGGAGCGCGTCGTCCGCCTCCTTGTCCCACTGGAAGGTGGGGTTCTTGCGCATCAGGCGGTATAGGGGCATCGCCTTTTCGCCCAAGTGGGGGATGAAGCGACTGAGAGCCGCTACTCGCCCGGCCAGTTTTTGGACGTCGCGCAGGCACTCGGGTTTGCCGAGCCGGGCGATCGTGTCGATCTTCGTGGGGTTCGCCTCAATACCTCATTTGGAGACAGCGTACCCGATGCTGTCCTGCAGTACACGAAGGTGCATTTGCCTGGGTTGAGCTTTATCTTGTATTTTCGCAAGTTGGCGAACGTTTCCGCCAGGTCGGCGAGTAGGTCGCCCTGGCGAGCGGACTTTACGACCACGTCGTCGATGTAGACGTGGATGTTGCGTCCAATTTGGCTCGCAAGGCATTCTTGCATGCACCGCTGGTAGGTCGCCCCGACGTTCTTGAGGCCGAAGGTCATGGCGGTGTAGCAGAAGGCTCCGAATGGCATGATGAACGCCGTCTTCTCCTCGTCCTCGACAACCATTTTGATCTGGTTGTAACCAGAGTAGGCATCGAGGAAACACAGTGACTCCGAGCCCGCGGTGGAATCGATTATCTGGTCGATCCGCGGGAGGACGAACTGCTCCGTTGGGCAGGCGCTGTTCAGGATTGTGTAGTCGATACACATCCTCCAGGTCCCGTTTTTCTTCTCGACCAGGACTGGGTTTGCCAGCCACTTGGAGTATTTGATTGGCCGGATGAAGCTTGCAGCGAGTAGACGCTGCACCTCCTCAGCGATTGCTCGGCGGCGCTCTTCATTGAGGGCCGCAGCGACTGCTTGACAGGTCGCACTTTGGGGTCGGCGTTTAGCTTATGCTCAGCGAGCTCCCTGGGGACACCGGGCATGTCAGAGGGCTTCCATGCGAAGATGTCCCTGTTCTCACGGAGGAGCTCGATGAGCGTGCCTTCCTATGCCGGGCTCATGCCCGTCCTGATCGTCACCGTCTGGCTGGAGTCGCCCGGGACCAGCTCGACGATACGGGTGTGCGTAGTGGCCTCAAAGGTTCAGGTGTTTGCGCCCTCCGAGTTGGGCTTCTTGAGTATGATGGGGTCGTCGTTGTTGACCCCGCTCGCGTACTTGGCGAGCTGATCAGCGTGGTTGGTCTCTACCGCGATGACGACGTCAGCGAGCTCGTCACCTTTGGCCTCGCACTCGGCGGCCATGTCGGGGTCGCCGTTGATGGTGATGACGCCGCACGGCCCGGGGAGCTTCATCGCGTTGTACGCATAGTGGGGCGCTGCCATGAACTTGGCGAACGCCTGGCGCCCCAGGACACAATGGTAGGGGCTGTCGAAGGGCACGAGCTCGAAGACGATCCGCTCGGTGCGGAAGTTTGCTAGTGTGCTGAAGGTGACTGGCAGCGTGACCTTGCCGATCGGGTACGCCTTCCGACCGGGGATGATGCCGTGGAACATGGTGTGGGTCGTCTCGATCATCGACTGCGGGAGCCGCAGCCGCCTGAAGGTGTCTAGGTACAGGATGTTGATGGAGCTTCCGCCGTCCATCAATGTCTTGGGGAGCCAGTAGTCGCTGACCTTAGGCTTGACCACCAGGGTGACTCGACCTGGGTACTCGATGCGTGGCGAGTGGTCTTGTCGACTCCAGGTGATGGGCTGCTCCGACCAGTTGAGGAACTGGGGAACATCCACCTGGGCCACCGCGTTGACGGCGACGGCGCGGGCAATGACCTTCTTCTCGCGCTTCGTGTTGAAGCCCGTGAAGGTGTGGAGCGAGCCGGCCACTTTGTCGAATTTTCCGCCATTTGGCGGGTCGTTGTCGAGGTCCTCCCGTGCTCGCCGTGCCTTCTCGATCTCCCTGAGGGTGTGGCAGTCGGCGGTGGTGTGCGTTGCGGGCTTCCCTTCCCTGCTATGAAACGCACATGGTTGGTTAAGGAGGGCCGCGGGGTCGAACATTGGCTTGGCCTTGTAGTTGCCGTCGTCGCGGCGTTGTCCTCCGCCGCGGCGGAAGCTCTTGGGCTCGCGTTGCACGTGCCCGGCGTTGGCGACGAAGTCGACTCGCCCGTCACTGTGGCGCTTGCCGGTGAGGCGAGTGCTGCTGTAGCGTAGGTAGGATCGTCGTCCGCTGTCGTTGCCGCTCGTGCGGCGTTGACCTCCTGACTCATCGTCAGTTTCCTGGTTTGGATCTTCCTCCGTGTACCGTTTGGCGATCTCGAGGAGGTCAGGGATGTTGTCGAGTGTGCGAGAGTGTCGCTTGAGCTTGGCGACCAGTGGCTCGTAGCGGCACGAAGTCTTGAAGCAATGGATCGCGGTGTCCGGGTGGATGCCGACCGCGTTGTACCAGAGTTCTTGCCACCGTTGGACCCAGTTGCGGGTCGACTCGCGGGGTCCCTGGACGCATCGCTCCAGGTCCTCAATGGTGGTGGCGCGGGTGTAGGAGCACTCGAAATGCCTGACGAAGGCGTCGCGCATCTCTTCCCAGGAGTCGACATCTGTCACCGGGGAGGTGTAGATCCCGCTGCACGTCCCTTCCATCATCAGGGGAAGGTAACGGGCGGCTAGAAGGTCAGTGTGGCCTGCGATCCCCATTGCCATGAGGTATGTGTCGAGCGCACGGCGGGTCGTCACGAGGTCGTACTTTTCTATCTCCTTCGGCGCCTTGAAGTTTGGCGGGTACTTCTCGCCTCGGATCATTGGTCCGAAGCACTTGGGGCCGAGTCGACTGAGCGACCCCATGGGCTCGCCGTCGCGGCGATTGGTTAGGGTGTGTCGCAGGTCGTCTGGCTGGCGTGCGCGCCAGCTTTGGTTGTTGATGATATGGGTGCGGGCGTCGATGGGTTGCCCGTTGGCGGCGACGAAGTTGGTCGCTGGCCTGGTCGCGTTAATTGGAGAGTGCCGCGTTCGCGAGTCGGTGTTGGAGCTGTAGTGGCTCGTGGCGGGCGATTGAGGGTGTTTTCGCCGCTGGCGGCCGCTTGAGGCCGCCACCTCGACGAACGCGAGTATACTCGACCCTGCGAGTCGGTGCCCGCTCTTTGCTGCTCGACGACCTTTGCGAGCAGGGCCCTGACGTATTGGATCTGCAGGGCGCCGTTGCCGGTGGCCGTGATGCTGTCGGCTGCTGCCCGGCCTTCCACGAGGTTGTCCATCGGGGTGGAGAACAGTGGGAGGCCGTTTGCGTCTCGCTCCCGTGAGCAGACTACTATCCGCGGCTGGTCCCTGGGGGGTGTGCGGTTGGGTGGAGGTGGGGCGCCCATCGCCGTCGATCCTGGCGGGGGTCGGGCACTTCCTCCTGGTGGCGCGTTCTCGCAGATCGTCTTTCGGCCACGTGACCGGTCGTTTTAAATCGTCAAAGTTTGAGCGACAGTGGGGTTCAGGTCGATGTAGAGGATGTTGATGCTGCTCCCACCGTCCATGAGTGTTTTTGAGAACTCATAGCCATCAATAAGAGGATTGACAACTAGAGGGTACATTCCCTAATGATGTGTTTTCCTCGGGTGATCAGAATGATTAAAGGTGATGGTCACCTCTGACCAGTCCAGGAATTGTGGGACAGCTGGAACCGTGTCATTGAGCTCACGAAGAACCGCCTTTTTGTCGTTAGCTGGTTGGGATCCAAGGAAGCAGACATATGCGTCTATCTTGGTAGGAAAAGTCTTCTTTCCGTCCGGCTTGGGCTCTGAAGTGGCTTCCGCTTGTTCCATGTCGGAATGTTCCTTCGGTTCCTTTCCTTTCTCGGAATTTTTCTTTCCTTTTTGTCGCTTGGCTCTGTAGCCAGCAGATTCGTCTTTCTTGATGTGTTCATTGAAACGGCACTCAACGTTTGTGTGGGTAGATCCTCCGTTACTATACAAATGGTGGACACAGGGATTATTGGCAATATCATCCCATGTGTAGGTTCTTCCGGATTGCTGGTCTCCTTTGCCCCGGATTCGGGAAGTTCCTTGGCCTCTACCCTGGCCACCTCCATGCCCTCCTCGTCCTCTAGATCCGAACGTTGCATTAACAGTTGCATTGTCGGGAGCTGGCTTTTCGTCCGAGGTGTTCTTGCGCTTCTAAGTTTTTTTTGGATGTTTGGCCGCATTGGGATTGACAGAATATTTAGCAGCCCTTCTGAATCATCGTCGGTATCAGCATATTTTCTTGCCTTCTCTATCATTTCACCCAAATCTGTGACGTGGCACGCTTCAGCCTGTGACGTAAAAGTCCGACTGGAAGTCCTGCAATAAAAGCTTCTATCTCAGTTTTCTTATTTACTCATTCGCATGAGTTCTTTGTATCGATCCATCGTCCGAGGTAATCTCGGTAGGTTTCTCCGGGTCTTTGAGTGCAACGCTGCAAGTCTCCGACTATGTTCCCTCGAAGTTTGAAAAGAATGTACTTTGCATATCATACAAGTTATGAATTGAATTCTCTGGCAATTCATTGAGCCATGATCGAGCCTTCTTCCTTGGCATGAGTGGGAGATATCGGACTGCAACCAGGCTATTTCCTCCTTTGGCGATGCAGCAAGCCTGGAAAAAATCCTGGAGCTAAGTATCTGGCCGAGCTGCACCGTCGTAGGGCTGAATTTGTTTGGTAATCGCTGCTGAAAGAGTCAACCGGAAATCTTGTCTAACGTATGCATGGTCCGAAGCACTTGGGTCCCACGTACACATCTTCTTCCTCGTACCGCCGCGCTTCTATGTTCTATTCGATGTGATGGCGAGCTTCGTTTGGGGAGAGAGATCTGCACCTTGGAGGCTCATGGCTTCTGCACGGTGGAGTCAGATTTCTGCTTCTCCTTTGACCATTGCCGCCTCCGCCCCTGCGGCTCCCATGGCTACGACGTGATCCTTCATGGTCGCTGCTGGGAGGCGATGGTGGCCCTGGTGGATTATTTCCGACTGGGTTACGTGGTGGTAGCGGCGGAGCCTCATTATGCTGACTCAGATGCCTGTTTCTCCGGGCACTGTCCCTACTTGATTCAGGACGATCCGGGTCATCTCTTTGTCCGGCATTTCCAAACAGACGGCTTGGTGGTGGAACCCTTAGCCGATCTTGCTCCTCTCACTAGCGACATGTTTCCGGATCTTCTCTATGGCCGTTGTTTTGCCGAAGATGGTACTAATGAGGAACCATTGCCCTGATGGCGTCTTCGGACGTAGCCGGAATAACTCTTGCCCAGTCACATGCCCGCCTGCGAGAGTGGCTGTTTGAGCCGGTTCTTGAATTATCTTCTCCATGGGGACTATAACATTCAGTCGTATCCCTGCGAAGCCTTACGTCAGTGATTTGGTCAGCGCCATTGTCGAAAAACTCAGATTTTGAGGCCAGCTTGCCACTCAATGACGCGACCATATTCTACTGCTTTAATCCTTTGTCCAGCAACGCAACGCACTGCTGGACCTGCTGTGGAGACTGATTATTGGCGAAGATGGCTCGAGCTGCAACAACGTTTTCCACTAGCGTGCTGTAGACTTGGATCTTCTCTCCATCTTTTCCGTCGAATAGATCCTTGTGGATATCCGGATTCTTGTTAGCATGTAACGAACGTCCCCTTGTCTTGTTTGGATGTTGCTTGAAATCTGACTGATATCTGGCAGGATCACTGTCTAACTGTTGTCTCATCTCGACGAGGCGTGCGGCCTATTCAAGTAGGAACAAGCGGTGCTTTTCCAGGTCCTCGGCCATTTTCTCCAGCGCCTCCGGAGTAAGATCCGATGCTGTTGGGATTGGAATAGTGAGAGCATCTCCATAAATTTTACATGCAACCTTGATGACAACGTGTCCATCCACAGGAGGGTCGATCGAGGTGGTATTAATCAGATCTCCGTCCTGATTCTCCATCTCGATCTCTTCATCAACTTTTGTTCATTGGTTTCTTCGATGTCCAGCTCTGCCGCTGTCGGATTTTTGTTCTCCTTCTTCTTTGAACGCCCAGTAGCTTTAGCATGTGTACCAGTGGCAAAGATGGCTTTTGGTCCAGTACCGGGGGATAAAATTCCGTCTGTACTTTCCGTCATGGTTGGTTTGTGGACCTCAGGAATCTCCGGTGTCCATATCATCCTGCGAGGTGTAGCTTTCATCCATGCTATCGTATGGACTAGGAGGAGTTTTTGGCTCACCTTGCATTTGCTTGGAAATGTGCTCTTGCTCATAATCCTCCATCTCTTTGTCGAAGTCTCGAAGCTCCTGCGACGTGATTGACTCCTGAGGGGAGCCAGGTGACTCGGTATTTTATTCGATTGTGTCTAGAACCGAATCCCTACCAGCCCCAGCCTCGACATAGTCGGATCTAGTGCTTATGTGGTATACGAAACAATGCTTCTTCTTGTTCATGTTTTTGAGGTACTTGTATAACTTGGTTTCCGCTTCGACGTCAGCAAATCTGGATACATAGCGGATGTATTCCTCGTCTGTTTATACGATCTCGCTAGACAGATCAGATCTGGATTCTTCTTCCACCTCTTCTTCCACTATAGGAGTGGGCTAGGTGGGCTTGATTTTCTCTGGGATTCTGAACTCTTCCGCCTCTGCGGACAAAGTAGATCCGGATTTTACCGCCTCCATGGTCAACACCTCAATGGTGGGTTGGGAGGTTTTAGCAAAACCGAGATAGATATCGTTCTCGATGATGGACATGATCGTGTAGGTTGTCACGAGTTTTGAAGCCGAAATCCAAGTATCATCTAGAAGGATGAGAGGGACATCACTGGCATAGCCCACGAGACCCATGGCGATTGTTTCGCCGATTCCTGCACACATAGAATCCGCCTGGAATGCTGCTCCAAAGGTCACCTGCCCCACGGTGGGCACCAAATGTCATCAGATTGTCGACAAGTACGCCATAGGGGGTCCTAGTGGCGTTGGAAGGATGGGGTGTGAGACGTCGGATGTTCCAGGAGCGGTGAGCACAAGTTTACCTAGGTTCAGATATGACTGCGGTGATCGAATCCTACTCCTGCTAGAAACCCAGTAATATATCGGGGCAAGCTGGATGTTATAGCGGATTACAAGAGAGGTTCTCCTGTGCGAGTTGGTTGTGGTTGTCTATTGAGTTGATTGCCCTGAAGGCTCCCATAGGGCCTAGGGTTACAGGAGAGACCTATCCGGCTACGTTACAGAGTCAGTAGCTATGTACAGCTTGGACTACAAGTAATACTACATGCCTAAGTCAGTAACTCTTCTGGGCCGTGTAGTAGCCGGAACTGGCTCCTTCTCTTTCTCTGACTAGGCCGCCCGTGAAGCAAAGCTCTAACCCGTTGGTGGGCCACCCTAGTCAGCGTGTCCTCGGGGTATACCCGTAAAGTATATCCCCAACAATAAAGCGAATAAAAATTAACACCATTAAATCCTATGTGAAATTTCATAAAATAAAGAAGCATCCTAAACATAAATAATAATCATTTTTGTGTACAAACATAAATTTACTATTTCATAAAAATATTAACTTAATTTTTAATAAATGAAATTAAAGTAAGTATTCATAGACATTTAATTCTTTATGGAATTTTATAAACATAATAATAATACTTAAAAATAAATAAAATTCATTTTTAAGATGTTGAGTAAATATATTAGATGAAAAAATATTAAATATATTATTAGAAAAGTGTTTAATATTTTAAAGTAATAAAT
The DNA here is from genome assembly GCA_023614405.1 of Avena insularis. NCBI lineage: Eukaryota > Viridiplantae > Streptophyta > Magnoliopsida > Poales > Poaceae > Avena > Avena insularis. The sequence continues at coordinate 86,857,828 of CM042685.1, read as the reverse complement.
CCTTATCTATTATCGGTTTTGAAAATTCTTTAAAAACATTTCCTAAGTAAGAAATTATTATATTTATTTACAAATATTAAAACCTTAAAATCTAATTACTAAAGTTCTAAAACCATAACTAAGGTTTATAATAAAACTTAAGTGTAAGTTATTAACTTTATAATACTGTTTTGAAACCTTAAATCAAAAATTTCAAAACCACAACCTTTAAGATAATTTTATACATCATTCATTGATATCAAGAGGGAATGATCTTAATATCTAAATAATATTTAAACATGACTTTAAATCTAACACATTAATAATATCATCCAAATTATACTTCCATTGAATAGTTGCATATTATTTTCATAATACCAAATCTAATTTAAGCTAATCATTCACTTAAATATAAAGGGAATAACTCCACACCTTGGTCATACTTATCATAAGTCCAAAACTTGATGTAACATCCCAGGATTAGCACCTAGAATTATAGAGGACACATGTGTGTGCATTGCATTCATGCATAAGAAAATCTGGGGAATTTTCGCGCAAAATAAAAAGGCTATAGAGTGAGTGAGGTCTCTCTTGTTCTCAGGGAAACGTCAGTGCAAGTATTATGGATTCCGACATGAATTTTGTCGAGTCCTTTACTTATAAGGGAAATAATTTCAATTTGATTAACCAAATGATATACATAGATAAAACTAAGAAAATGAAAATGAATATTAAGTAATTCCCTAATAGGAGAATACAAAGTAAGTTAAACTTATTTACATCATACCATATTACAATGTCTTCACACTTTTGAATAAAAAGGAAATTACAAATAAGTAATCATATTCCTCATACTACAGGAGTACAAATAAGTAACTAGTCTTGTAAAAGAAAAATTGAAATTGCAAAAAGCGATTTACTTTATTACAACATATATGGAACAATACAATTAATAAATAAAATATAAATGAATAACTTTATACAAATATTATATTTTTTACAAATGTTTAAATGAAAGAGAAAGATTACAACAAGTAGAAGAAAAATTAGAACTAAAAATCTAGCTAGATCTCTTTATCCTCCAATCTTCTGTTCTCCAATCCTTCCTATTTTGATTCCTGCACAATAAGACAAAAAGAAAACAATGCAAAGACAAGACAGAGAGGTGGTCAGTGTATTGGATTACTCTCAGAATGGCATACAGTTCATATGCTAGGTTCATCATCGAGTTAAAAAAATAAATGCTTAGTATCTGTTCTTAGTCAAAGAAATTGGCCTTAGAACTATGCATCATTGGCTTGGGGCAAGTTTCACCAGTTCAGTACAAGAGTTAGCCAATATAGGATAATACCATAACCCATCGAAACCAATCCACAACACCAAGTCTCCATGTATGGAAACTTGCACCTAGTGGGGCCCAATTGCAGTAGTTTACACATCGCATGCAGTTGATGTGTTGTCAACACCTCAGGGAGAGCACCATCTATAGAAAGGAAGAAGCCAGCCGTAGTAGCAAAGCTAGCTATTCCATTTCCCCCACACTTAGCCAAGAACACCACCCAAGCACCTCACTAGTTTCATCACATCCACGTCATCACTTTAGAACATCTCACTAGCAGTTTTCCATCAACTATATACAAAATCTATTCACAAAGAATAGCTAGCACCATCATCAGAGGAAGAATAGAGAAAGGTGAGGAGCTGGTCAACAAGAAGGTGAAGGTGAGGAAAGGGTTCCTAGAGGCATATCAGCAGCAGATCATCAAGTCAACGACAAGTAGGAAATTAAGAGTCAAGAAGAACAAACCTAGAAGAACAAGCTTCAGGAAGCTCAAGGTAGGAAAAATAAAATCCTTGGTGGATATAGTGCATATCATATCTGTTTTAGATAAAAGGGCAAGTAGAGGAGGTAATAAAGTATAGAAAAGAGAGGATTTCTCTCAGTCCTGCATAGAGGTGCTATGCAAAATCATCCTCAAGAAATGAAAACCATAACACAATATCTGTCCTTATCTAGAGCTGTGCATGAGCTTTTGCATCATTGGCAGGGCGTAGATACAAGTATAATAGCTGATCTTGTCAAGGTCATCGAATAAAATAAATCCAACACACAAGAAATTGTATAAGGAAGCACAATCATCCAGAACCATTAAATATTTATAAGCAAAAGTATATCTTTGCTATTGAAGAGATACCATATTTTTGTATGATCTTATGATCATCTAGAACACCAAACCATCTATTTAGAAATAAATTATAAGTCTACACAAATATAAATTTTCCAAATACCAAGTCTATATCAGGAAATCAATTTCTAATCATCAAGAAAATTCTATTGGAACGTGCCTAATAGTACAAGTTACCATTTAGGACTTCCAGAACATTGAAAATAACAGGTAGAAGAATAGGATCTTGTGTTGATCAAATGCATAGCAAATCTATTCTTAATAATTTTAACAAAGAGTCTATGAGAGGGAGTTGAAGAATATTAGTAGTGTTGCTAGATAGCAACCAGATTGTCCAGGAGCAAGTCAATCAATTATAGATTATTAAAAACACTACCAAGCCATCAAAGAAATCATATATGTGCTCTAGAGTTGTACTACAAGGATCTGGTTAACATATGATCACCAGAAACATAGAGGAACCTGTCCTGAAATAAAATATAGCTAGCCAACATAGCTATAATTATTCTACAATATACATACCAGGAAATTTACATCTGATACACAAGAAATAAGTCACATCATTAATGCATATGTAAAAACTACTTTATGTCTAGCATATCTGTCCTAGTAAAAGAAATTATTATCTCAAGCATATTAACCACACTATTACGTCTTGTGTGAGGAAATACAATATGTTATTTTTATCTTTTCAAAATAATATATGCCAAACATGAACATGAGTATCTACTAGGCAGGACTAGAATATTTACATAAACAAGAGTATGATCTTATTTGTGTTCTAGAAGCAAACCATGAAATTACAATCAGTACTACATTATATATGCATATTTGAATTTGTTTACACTTCTCACACACCACCGTTGCAAGAAACTACAATTGTACATTATCCTTATAAATTATATACTCATTTGCATCTAACCAAAACTTAATTTACTATAAGGAGCTAACCAAAACTTAATCAAATAGATTTTATTCATTTCTTCAGATCAGATCAACACACTAACTAAATAATTAACTTGGACTGAACCAAAAGAGGGCATAGATGAGTAGATTCAACACACAAATACAATCAAGCCAATAGTACATAGTAACATATAAAACCTACATCACAACATCTCCATTATCACCTAACAATTGTTCAGAACATCATAACCACAATCCCAATTCCAAAATTACCTAAACCTAAATCCCATACCTAGAGTTGTTCTTCGGCTCGAAGACCGGTCACATAAAATATCATACCTGCGCTGGAGTAGTCAAAGTGGAAAAGGAGGTAGCTGCGATCTACTACCTCACCAAGCTGAGGGAAACCATGGCCAGCCATGACATGAGCAGCAGAGGGCGCAGATATGCAGGAGCAGCGCCAGTAGTCGAGCCAAATGGTCTAGTGTTTGATGAGTAGGCGAGCATCAGAGGCTGTACTGGGTGGGGGGCGACGTGGGGATGGTGAGAATAACTGGAGCAAGGCCTCAAGACGTGTGGTGGTAATAAGGAGCCGTAGTTGGCTAAGAAGATCCTGGGAAGGCTAGGGTTTCTCCCAGGGTGATGGCGCACGGGTACCGGGCACCTCAGCAGAGGGCAATCGGAGGAGTTAGGGAGAGGCATAGCGGCGCTGGGAGATGCCGGCAAGGGTAGGCGAGGCAAGTGGCGGCGCTGGCGGCGGTAACGATATCGCAAGGGGCCAGGAGGGGGCGATGTAGGCGTGCGTGCGTGTGTGGGCGTGGTTGACGCGTGAGGGGAGAGATGGGCCGGGTCTAGGGTGAACCGAGCCTAGACTATCTGGGCCAGGCCGTCCGAGGAGGCCAACCAAACAAACCCTAGCTGAAACCATTGGGCCTGATTTTAAAAGAGAAAACGAAAAAAATCAATTGAAGAATAAAAAAAAATTACGAAAATACCTTATGATAGTTAAAGCTCTAGAAAATTATAGAAAAATCATCAAAATATATATAATCTATCTAAATAATCATAAAAATGAGATCTACCTAAAAAAAATATATAACCAGTTGTTTGAGTTAAACAAAATATCACTAAATATTAAATCCACAAAAATTATTGGTAAATTATAACAATATAAGAAAATATCCTAAAAATTAATAAAAATCTTTTTTATGTATAAAAATAAAACTAATATTTTATAAAAATACTAACTTAATCATTTTATAAATAAATTTCTAAGTAAGTATTCAAGTACATTTAATTCTTAATGGAATTTTATAAACATAAGAATAATACTTAAAAAATAAATAAAAATTTATTTTTAAGGTTTTGAATAAATACATTACACTAGAAAAATATTAAATATATTATTAGAAAAGTTTTTAATGTTTTAAAGAAATAAATCCTTCTCTATTATCTATTTTGGTAAATTCTTCAAAAACAATTCTCAAGTAAGAAATAATCACAATTTTATATAAAATCTTAAATAATTAATATCTAAGCACTAATTCCAAAACCATAACTTGAATTCATAATCAATCTTAAGTATAACTATTAACTCTAAAATATTCTTTTAAAAATCTTAAAAATTCAAATTAAAAACCCTTTTAAATAAGTATTGTGTATCACTCATATATAATATAGTGAATAATCATTATGTCTTAATCATGATCAACATAACTCCAAAACTTCAGAATAATTAAAGCAAATTACACCTTAAGTTTATTTACCTTTTTTAAAGTTAACTTTAGTCTCAAAAGCTTATAAACATCATGTCTAATAAAATACTTATATTTTTATAGTTAACTTTGGTTTATTTCAATTAAGACATAAAGCATGTTAAGTCAAACGCAATCGGTCGCATTCTATTAACCATAAAGATTGCTTGAACCTTGGAAAAGAAATCTTTTCTTCAAATGTTATTCTTTTTGCCACTTCAAGCAACAAATCACTGATAGTTCTTTCAAACCTTAATAATCCAATACATAGACTTCCATCATAATCACCAAATAGCAACTAATCTAAATCTTAGATTACTATTGCACTCTACTTTTATATCTTGTATATCAAGACTTAAAATCCCTATAAATGCATTTCCTATGAAGTAAAATTGGAAGATGAACCAACTCTTAAAGGAATCACCTAAGTTCACTTCACTCAAAGTATTGGGAATTCACTTTGGAAATTTTCCAAAATGCATGGCATTACTTATGCACAAAAGCATATTGCTTCTTTAAACATTAGTCCTTACCGGACCAATGATGCAGATTTCTGAGAGTGGATCTTATGTCGTCTCGAAGACCGTGAGTGCATAATCTTGCAATCACAAAAGGCAAGTTCACACTTGCTCATGTCCTTTGATTATTTTCTGTAAAGTGTTTTGTAAATAAAGTGTTGTCATCACCTGCATTTGATTATTGTCATGTCCTACTATTTTCATAAAAATATGATTATAGGTTATTTACCATGTTGTAATAACCTACTATGAAAGTTCCGGTGGTAAAGGAACATATTATCTAGGACTTAACAACCAATGTCGCCAGTGATTCTTGCGCCGTATATAACGCGTTAACCATGAGATTTGGAATGGGACGGAGAAGTCAGCTGTAACCTTTTCCTCTCATATGGAGGCAAGACGACCTTAACGTGACGTTGTGATTCCTTGTGCGGATCCAACATATGGGTGGGCACCCTTACGCCCCACACTTTTGGTGTATAGATTATCTATGAATGGTTTTTAGTGTTATAGTCCATTTAATATGGCACTTGCCAGGGCATCACCAGGTCATAGAGTCTTCGAGAACTCATCAGGGTTTTAGCCTGCCCGAAAGGGGGCTTAACGGAGGTGAGCCAGCCCCAAAGTATCGTGTAGACATATGAAGTCGCGGAGAGGGAAGTTATTGGCTTGGATAATCTACTAGGCCCCACAACTTAGGAAGTGTGGACGAGAAAGATCGCTCAGTTGTGCAACAAGGATTTGATCTCTCATGGGTAAACTAACGCACCTCTACAGAGTGTAAGAACTGTAACTTGTTACTCCCTGTTCCGGGAAGGAGCTACGAACGCGGCGGTAAAGGAACTCCATGAAATTTATGGTAAACCCGTGAAGGCTGACATACATGTTGGAATTATGCCCTAGAGGCAATAATAAAGATGTTATTATTATAATTCTTGTTCATGATAAAGTTTATATTCCATGCTAGAATTGTATTAAGCGGAAACATTAATACTTGTGTGGTTTGTGAACAACACCGTGTCCCTAGTACGCCTCTATGGACTAGCTCATTGATCAATGATGGTTAAGGTTTCCTAACCATAGACATGAGTTTTCAATTGATAATGAGATCATATCATTGGAGAATGATATGGTGGACAGACCCAAACTAAGCGAAGCAATTAGATCGTGTCATTGTGTTCATCTTTGCGAAGCTTTTCCTATGTCAAATATTGTATTCCTTAGACCATGAGATAATACAACTCCCTGGTATCGGAAGAAAGCTTTGAGGGCATCAAAGGTCATCCTATGAGAGGGTGATCATAAAGGTGTCTCTCAGGTGATCGGAAAGTATCTGTTAGGTTGTATGTATCGAGATGGAATTTGTCCCTCCCATGTCGGAGAGATATACTTCGGGCCCACTTTCGTGTCGATATCAACACCGCTTGCAAGCATGTGGTTAAGGAGTTAATCACAAAGTGATATCGGATTACGGAACGAGTAAAGTACTTGCTATGAACGAGATTGAACTAGGTATGACGATACCGACAATCGAATCTCGGGCAAGTAAAATATCGTGAGACGAAGGGAATATATATATGGGATTGATTGAATCCTGGCATCGTGGTTCATCCGATATGATCATCGATGAATGTGTGGGAGTCAATATGGGTGCCCAGACCCATTGTTGATTATTGATAGAAGATCATGTGCATATTCTCGAACCCGCAGGTCACACACTTAACGTGTCTCGACGCTAGGATAGATTGGATACTTGGTTTCTGAATTTTTGTTGAGTCTCGGATGGGATCCGGGACATCACGAGGTTCGGAGTGGTCGAGAATAAGATTCATATAAGGCGGTGCAGTTTTGGAGTTGAATTGTTAGGGTTAATCGGTATTGTACCGGAAGCTTCTAGAACCTTCCGGAAGGGGGCCAACGTGGTCCCACCTTCCGGGAGGGGGCATGGGCCTATGAGGGAGTGTCCTGGCCGCATTGGGCCAGGGGCACAAGGCCCCATAGGGCCCAGCCGATCCTAGATAAGTTTAAACTCGTTTAAACTAGAGATAGGGTTTCTAGATAAGGGATAAGTTTAAATCGTTTAAACTAGAGATAGGCTTGGAGGATGGGCAAGGGCTGGCCTCACCCCCCCTCTATATATAGAGGGTTGGTGCGCCCCCTCCCCCCCAACCTACACCTTCATCCAAACCCTAGTTGCCCTGCTGCCCTCCTCTCTCCCTCCCGACTGTTTGTAGGCGAAGCCCTTGTGCAGAAATTCTCCACCATATACACCACGCCGTCGTGTTGTAGATCCAATCTATCTCTCCACCCTACTTGCTGGTCCGAGGAAGGAGGAGACGTCGAGGTGCTGCACATGTGCATCTCACGGAGGCACCGCCACTTGTGGTGCTAGATCGGATCGGATCGCGAGGAGGAGAAGCGAGTACGACTACATCACCCACGTTCCGGAGCGTTCGCTGTCTTGAATCTTCAAGGGTATGAAGATCTAATCCAATATCTCTTGTTGTTTGCATCTCCTAGATTAGATCTTGGCTTTCCCTCTGTTCGCTTCCGTAGAAAATTTTGATTTACTATGCTGCGAAACCCTTCAGTGGTATCAGAGCTAGATCTATGCGTAGATGTATTTCACGAGTAGAACGCAACATGGTTGTTGCGGGAGTTGATGTTTTCTGTTGCAAGCCTCTTGTTTGTGTTCTTCTTATGGTGTGGGATAGTGAGATTGAAGCGGTCCAGGCCAACCTTACGCGACGTCGTTCGCGAGACCGGCTCCGCACTTGACGTGTGGCTTCTACCATACATGCGGCTGGTGGATGTCAGTTTCTCTCACTATAGTTGTCATGGGATTAACACCGGAGTTTGGCAACCATAATATCACCGTTGTGGCTTTCTGTAGGTAAGAATCGTTCTTAGCATCTACTCCCATAAGCCACGTAAAACATGCAACAACAAAGTAGAGGCGTCTAACTTGTTTTTGCAGGGAGTGTTTTCTGTGATATGGTATGGCCCAAGATGTGATGCGTATATTGTATGCGATGATCATGTTTTGTAATGTTTCACGACTTGCATGTCGATGAGTACACAACCGGCAGGAGCCATATGGTTGTCTTTATAATTGTGTATGACTTGCGAGTCAACTTCTTATACGCCATGTAATAGCTTTACTTTATCGCTAAGTAGTTAGCAATAGTTGTAGTTGCTATTCGTGGTGGAGGCAATCATGGTGGAGTGAAGGAGATCATGCCGGAACGCACAAGATGGAGATCATTGCGCGAAGATTGGCAATACCATGTCACATAAAGTTATATGCATGTGATGTTTATCCTTTTATGTATCTTATTATGCTTAGATCGCGACGGTAGCATTATAAGATGATTCCTCACTTAAAGATCAAGATAAAAACTGTGTTCTCCCCGAGTATGCACCGTTGTGAAAGTTCGTCGTGTCCAAGCATCACGTGTTGATCGGGTGCTATAGACTCTACGCTCACATACAACGGGTTCAAGCCAGTTTTGCACACGCGGAAATACTTGGGTTTGACTTGACGAGCCTAGCATGTACAGACATGGCCTCAGAACACATGAACCGAAAGGTTAAGCATGAGTCATATGAATGATATGATCGACACTTCGTTGTCCACCATTGAAGCCACATCTCTTCTCGTGAAGATCGGATTAGGTGTGGTGAATTTGGATCGTGTTCACTAAACAACTTGAGGGATGTTGAATTTAGTGGGAGTTCATCTAGTAATTTGATTAAGTTGAACTATTTATCATGAACATAGTCTAAATTGTACTTGCAAATACTGTACAACACATGGCCAAGTCCAACTTCAACGTTTTTGCTGAGAAATAAAAGCTTAGAAACAATGGGTCTAACTTCACCAACTGGTTCCGCAATCTAAGAATCATTACATGCGGCGGACAAAGGACTATGTCCTTGAAAGCGTTAGGTAACCCCCTGCGCAAGCTACGCGGCTGATGAAAGCTGTCTATCGATCGCAAAGATGATTATGGTGTGATTAAGAGCACCATGTTGTTTGCTATGGAACCGGAACTTCAAAATCGTTTGAAAACTATCCGGGCCCTTTGAGATTCTCGAGGAGCTGAAAACCATGTTTGACTCAGGCCCGTTCGAGAGATATGAGATCTCGAGAAGTTCTTTAGCGCAAGATGGAGGAAGGGAGTTCCGTTAGTGAGCACGCCATTAAGATGTCGGGCTACACTCAACGCCTATGAGCAAGCTGGAAGCAAGATTCCAGAGGAGCTCAAGATTGACAGGGTTCTGCAATCACTCCCTCCCAGCTACAAAAGTTTTGTAGTGACTCGTAATCAGATTGGTTCCACTAATACGATCACCGAGCTCTTCGCAAAGCTGAAGGCCGCGGAGGTGGACATCAAGAAGGATAATCATGTGTTGATGGTCAACAAGCCCTCCTTTAAGAAAGGTAAGGGTGCAAAGAAGCCCTTCAAGAAAAGCGGCGGCAAGCGCGTTGCCCCTGCTGAGAAGAAGCTCAAGTCTGGTCCTAAGCGGACATCGAGTGCTTCTATTGCAAGGACAAGGGTCCTTGAAGCGCATAACTGTCCAAGTACTTAGCGGACAAGAAGGCTGGCACCATCAAAGGTATATTTGATATACATGTTATTGATGTTTTCCTTACTAGCCCTCGTTGTAGTGCACAGGTATTTGATACGGTTCAGTTGCTAATATTTGTAACTCGAAACAGGAGCTGCGGAATAGACGGCGGCTTGCGAGGGATGAGGTGACGATGCGCGTTGGCAATGGATCAAGAGTTGATGTGATGTCCGTCGGCACGCTCTCCTTAGTTTTACCTTCGGGAATAGTTTTAAACCTTAATAAATGTTATTATGTGCCTGCGTTGAGCATGAACATTATTTCTGGATCGTGTTTATTGCAAGACGGTTATTCATTTAAATTGGAGAATAATGGTTGTTCTATTTATATGAGTAACATCTTTTATGGTCATGCACCTCTTGTGAGTGGTTTATTTCTTCTAAATCTCGAAAGGGATGAAACACACATCCATAACATTGAGGCTAAGAGATGCAAAGTAGATAGTGATAATACTACTTATTTGTGGCACTGTCGTCTAGGTCATATTGGTGTAAAGCGTATGAAGAAACTCCATTCTGATGGACTTTTGGAGTCTCTTGATTTTGAATCATTTGACACATGCGAACCATGCCTCATGGGCATGATGATCAAAACCCCGTTCTCCGGTATGATGGAGCGAGCAACGGACTTTTTGGAAATCATACATACCGATGTATGCGGACCGATGAGTGTTTCGACGCGCGGTGGATATCGCTATTTTCTCACTTTTACCGATGACTTAAGTAGATATGGGTATATCTATTTAATGAAACATAAATCTGAAACGTTTGAAAAGTTCAAAGAATTTCAGAATGAAGTGGAGAACCATCGTGTAAAGATTAAGTTTCTACGATCCGATCGTGGCGAATATTTGAGTTATGATTTTCTCACGCATCTCAAAGCAAGTGGAATCGTTTCACAACTCACGCCACCGGAACACCACAAGCGCAATGGTGTAATGCGAGCCGGAATCGAACCCTATTAGATATGGTCCGATCGATGATGTCTCTTACTGATTTGCCGTTATCATTTTGGGGTTATGCATTAGAAACCGCTGCATTCACTTTAAATAGGGCTCCATCTAAATCCGTTGAGACGACACCATATGAACTGTGGTTTGGTGCTAAACCTAAGTTGTCGTTTCTTAAAGTTTGGGGATGCGAAGCTTACGTCAAGAAGTTGATGCCGGACAAGCTCGAACCCAAAGCGGAGAAATGCGTCTTCTTAGGATACCCTAAGGAAACTATTGGGTATACCTTCTATCACAGAACCGAAGGCAATGTGTTTGTCGCAAAGAACGGTTCCTTTCTTGAGAAGGAGTTTCTCTCGAAAGAAGTGAGTGGGAGGAAAGTAGAGCTAGACGAGGTTATTGAACCTTCTCTTGAATTGGAGAGTAGCGCAGCACCTGAAATTGTTCCAGTGCCGCCTGCACCAACAATAGAGGAAGCTAATGACAAGGATCATGAAGTTTCGGACGATGCTGCTACTGAACTTCGCAGGTCGACAAGGTCACGTGCCCCTCCTGAGTGGTACGGCAACCCTGTCTTGACTGTCTTGTTAGTAGAAGACAGTGAACCTACGAACTATGAGGAAGCGATGATGAGCCCAGACTCTGAGAAATGGCTAGAAGCCATGAAATCCGAACTAGGATCCATGAGCGAAAACCAAGTATGGACTTTGGTGGACCCTCCTAGCGACCGAAAGGCCGTTGAGTGCAAATGGATCTTCAAGAAGAAAACGGACGCAGATGGTAATGTTACCGTCTATAAAGCACGGCTTGTTGCGAAAGGTTTTCGACAAGTTCAAGGTGTTGACTACGATGAGACTTTCTCTCCCGTAGCGATGTTTAAGTCCATTCGGATTTTATTAGCAATTGCTGCGTTTCATGATTATGAAATATGGCAAATGGATGTCAAGACTGCTTTCCTCAATGGCAACATTGATGAAGAGTTGTATATGATGCAACCCGAAGGTTTTGTCGATCCTAAGGATGTTGATAAAGTATGCAAACTTCAGCGTTCCATTTATGGACTGAAGCAAGCATCTCGGAGTTGGAACCTTCGTTTTGATCAAGTGATCAAGAGCTTTGGATTTGTTCCAAATTGCTACGAAGCTTGCATCTACAAGAAAGTGAGTGGGAGCTCGGTGACATTTCTGGTACTATATGTGGATGACATATTGATTATTGGAAATGACATCAACATGCTTAACGATGTGAAGAGTTATTTGAACAAGTGTTTTTCAATGAAAGACCTAGGTGAAGCTGCTTATATATTGGGCATCAAGATCTATAGAGATAGACAAAGGCTTTGATAGCTTTAAGCCAGAGTACATACCTAGACAAAGTTCTGAAAAGGTTCAGAATGGATAAGGCATTGAAAGGTTCAGTGCCTATGTTGTCAGGTAAGATATTGAGCAAGGCTTAGTGTCCAGCTACGGTAAATGATAGGGAAGCTATGAGCAAAGTGCCTTATGCCTCGGCCATAGGTTCCATCATGTATGCCATGCTGTGTACTAGACCGGATGTGTCCAATGCTCTTAGTTTGACGAGCAGATATCAAAGTGATCCGAGTGGAACCTTTGGACAGCCGTGAAGAACATCCTAAGGTACCTAAATAGGACTAAAGAAATGTTCTTAGTCTATGGGGGTGATGAACAGCGTCGTAAAAGGTTACGTCGATGCGAGTTTCGACACCGACAAGGATGATGCTAAATCTCAGACAGGATACGTGTATATTTTGAATGGAGGAGCTGGAGAAGCTGCAAGCAAAGCGTGGTCGCGGGATCTACAGTAGAAGCGGAATACATGGCTGCTGCAGAAGCGTCAAGTGAAGGAGTTTGGATCAGAAACTTCATCACTGAGCTTGGCGTGGTTCCAAGTGCATTGGACCCACTGGAGATATTGTGTGACAACACTGGCTCCATAGCACTCGCTAAGGAACCAAGATATCATCCAAAGACCAAGCATATCAACCGCAAGTTTCATATAATCTGAGATTATATAGCAGATGGAGTTCTGAAGATCAGCAAAGTACATACAGATCTGAATGTCGCAGATCCATTGACTAAACCTCTTCCACGTGTAAAACATGATCAGCACCTCAGTGCCATGGGTGTAAGATTGTTGCCAAATGTAAACTAGATTATTGACTCTAGTGCAAGTGGGAGACTGTTGGAATTATGCCCTAGAGGCAATAATAAAGATGTTATTATTATAATTCTTGTTCATGATAAAGTTTATATTCCATGCTAGAATTGTATTAAGCGGAAACATTAATACTTGTGTGGTTTGTGAACAACACCGTGTCCCTAGTACGCCTCTATGGACTAGCTCATTGATCAATGATGGTTAAGGTTTCCTAACCATAGACATGAGTTGTCAATTGATAATGAGATCATATCATTGGAGAATGATATGGTGGACAGACCCAAACTAAGCGAAGCAATTAGATCGTGTCATTGTGTTCATCTTTGCGAAGCTTTTCCTATGTCAAATATTGTATTCCTTAGACCATGAGATAATACAACTCCCTGGTATCGGAAGAAAGCTTTGAGGCCATCAAACGTCATCCTATGAGAGGGTGATCATAAAGGTGTCTCTCAGGTGATCGGAAAGTATCTGTTGGGTTGTATCTATCGAGATGAAATTTGTCCCTCCCAAGTCGGAGAGATATACTTCGGGCCCACTCGGTAATCGATATCAACACCACTTGCAAGCATGTGGTTAAGGAGTTAATCACAAAGTGATATCGGATTACGGAACGAGTAAAGTACTTGCTGTGAACGAGATTGAACTAGGTATGACGATACCGACGATCGAATCTCGGGCAAGTAAAATATCGCGAGACGAAGGGAATATATATATGGGATCGATTGAATCCTGGCATCGTGGTTCATCCGATATGATCATCGATGAATGTGTGAGAGTAAATATGGGTGCCCAGACCCCGCTGTTGATTATTGATAGATGATCATGTCTGCATATTCTCGAACCCGCAGGGTCACACACTTAACGTGTCTCGACACTAGGATAGATTGGATACTTGGTTTATGAATTTTTGTTCGGAGTCTCGGATGGGATCCGGGACATCACGAGAGGTTCCGGAGTGGTCCGGAGAATAAGATTCATATAAGGCGGTGCAGTTTTGGAGTTCGGAATTGTTCGGGTTAATCGGTATTGTGGGAAGCTTCTAGAACCTTCGGAAGGGGCCAACGTGGTCCCACCTTCCGAGAGGGGAATGGGCCTATGAGGGAGTGTCCTGGCGCATTGGGCCAGGGCACAAGGCCCATAGGGCCAGCCGATCCTAGATAAGTTTAAACTCGTTTAAACTAGAGATAGGGTTTCTAGAGAAGGGATAAGTTTAAATCGTTTAAACTAGAGATAGGCTTGGAGGATGGGCAAGGGCTGGCCGCACCCCCCCTCTATATATAGAGGGCTGGTGCGCCCCCTCCCCCCCAACCTACACCTTCCTCCAAACCCTAGTTGCCCTGCTGCCCTCCTCTCTCGCTCCCGACTATTTGTAGGCGAAGCCCTGCTGCAGAAATTCTCCACCATATACACCACGCCGTCGTGTTGTAGATCCAATCTATCTCTCCACCCTACTTGCTGGTCCGAGAAAGGAGGAGACGTCGAGGTGCTGCACGTGTGCATCTCACGGAGGCACCGCCACTTGTGGTGCTAGATCGGATCGGATCACGAGGAGGAGAAGCGAGTACGGCTACATCACCCACGCGTTTTAACGCGTTCATCTTGAATCTTCAAGGTTATGAAGATCTAATCCAATCTCTCTCGTTGTTTGCATCTCCTAGATTAGATCTTGGCTTTCCCTCTGTTCGCTTCTGTAGAAAATTTTGATTTACTATGCTGCGAAACCCTTCAATACATAGTTTTTTTTTAGAATAAAAGCAACCTTTGAAGAAATGTTTACAAAAAACTGCATTGCCTATGATCTATGGCCTGTGGATATAGTTATAGTGCATCAAACACTCCTTTTCTAGTGAACTTGCTGAGTACCCTCGTACTCAAAGTATCTTCTTAACCCTTGCTAGGTTCTAAAACCAGAATAGACGATGTTTACATCAAGTTATGCTCCAGGAATCATCACCAGAAGCTAAAGTTCTTCAATGAAGTCAAGAAAGTCAACATATACATTAACTCAAGTGAATACGAAGTTACTGATTAGATAGGAATATAATCTCTAGCCATAGAACCTACTTCTATAGTGTATTGCAATAGCACCAATGCCAGACCAATAGTTCAGATACTAGTCTTATTAATATGATAGTTTTTGAGTTGTTTATTTCTGATTCTAGTTTGTAAGAAGTTTCTTTCTCTCTCTTTAACCTAGAGTGTTCTCTAGATCTTTTGTAAAGAGTCGAGTTGTAACCTATAGTCATGTCTTGGACCTGCTATGTTTCTGTTGTACCACTCTGAGGGATGTAATACTAGTGAACGGTATTTTCATTGGTGTTATGTCAACGCTATAGTGTACTACATCATGCAGTGGTATGCTGGGTCACCACACTTGAGAATAATTAAAAAAAATTACACCTTAAGTTTATTTACCCTTTTAAAGTTAACTTTAGTATCAAATGCTTATAAACATCATGTTTAATAAACTACTTATGTTTTTATAGTTAACTTAGGTCTATTTAAATTAAGACCTAAAGCATCTCAAGTCCAAACTATTCGAGCAAGTGCAAATGACATCAATCACATTCGATCAACCATAAATATTGTTTAAACCTTACCAAAGAAACCTTTTCTTCGAAGGTTATCCTTTTTGCCACCTCAAACAATAACTCTACAATAATTACCTTCAACCCTTAAACAACCCAATACATAGACTTTCATCATAAGCACCAAATAGCAACTAATCTCAATCTTAGATTATTATTGCACTCTAATTTTATATCTTGTATATCAAGACTTAAGTTCTTATAAATGCATTTCCTGTGAAGTAAAATTTAAAGATGAACCAACCCTTAAAGAAATCACCTAAGTTCACTTCACTTAAAGTATTGGGGATACACTTTGGAGTTTTATAAAAAAATGCATAGAATTACTTATACATAATAGCATATTGCTTCTTTAAACATTAGTCCTTACCGGAAAAATGATGTTGTTTTTAGATATTAGATCTTATATTGTATCGAATACCGTAATTGCATAATCTTGCAATCACAAAAGGCAAGTTCACACTTGCTCACGTCCCTTAATTATTTTCTGTAAAGTATTTTTAAAATCCAGTGTTGTCATCACCTTCATTTCCAAAAAGGTCAGAAAACACTATTTTCATAATAATATGATTATAGGTTATTTACCATATGGTAATAACCTAATATGAAGGTTCTGGTGGTAAAGGAACAGATTATCTAGCACTTAACAACCAATGTCGCCACAGATTCTTGCGCCATATATCACGCGTTAACCATGAGATTTGAGATGGGATAGAGAAGTCAGTTGTATCCTTTTCCTTCTATATGTATGACAAGATGACCTTAACGTGACGTTGTGATTCCTTATGCAGATCCAACATATGGGTGGGCACCCTTAGGCCTCACGATTTTGGTGTCTAGATTATCTATGAGTGGCTACCAGAGGTATAGCTGGACCTATATGGTACTTGTCAAGGGAATCACCAGCTCATAGAGTCTTTGGGATCTCATTAGTGTTATAGCTTACCCGAAAGGGGATTAACGGAGGTGACCCGGAACTGAAGGATCGTGCACACATGCGGGGTCACGAGGAGGGCAGTGATTTGCTTGGATCACCTACTGGGCCCCACATCATGGAATTGTGGACGGGTAAGCTGCCTGGTTGTGCAACAAGGAGTTATGAACTATAACTTGTTACTCTGCAGAGTGTAAGAACTATAACTTGTTACTCCCTGTTCCGAGAAGGAGCTATGAATGCGGCAGGAAAGGAACTCCACGAAAGTTCTGGTAAACCTGTGAAGGATGATGGACATAGCTTTTCAAAATAAAAGAAACCTTTGAAGAAATGTTTACAAAAACCTGCATTGCCGACGACCTATAGTCTGTGGTTATAGATATAGTGCATCAAACACTCCTTTTTAGTGAACTTGCTGAGCACGCTCGTACTCAACGTATCTTATTAACCCTTGCTAGATTCTGAAGCCAAAACAGACAACGTCTACATCAACTTATGCTCCAGGAATTATCATCAAAAGCTCAAGATCTTCAATGAAGTCAAGAAAGTCAACATATACATCAAATAAAGTGAAGTATAAGTTGTTGATTAGATAGGAATATAATCTCTAGGCATAGAAACTACTTCTGTAGAGTATTGCAATAGCAGCAATGCAAACCCATTAGTTTAAATTATAGTATATTAGTATGATGGTTATGCGTTGATTATTTCTGATTCTTCGTTGTAAGAAGTTTCTTTCTCTCTCTTTAACCTAGAGTGTTCTCTGGATCTGTCGTAAAGAGTCGAGTTGTAACCTATAGTCATGTCTTGGACCTTCTGTGTTTCTACTGTACCACTCTGAGGGATGTAATACTAGTGAACGGTGTTTCATTGGTGTTATGTCAATGAATATAGTGTACTACAACATGCAGTGGTATGGTGGGTCACTACAGCTGGTATCAGAGCATATGCTTTGACCTTAGGTTGGAATCCTAGTAAATGGGTATAACCTATAGGAAAGATATCCGCAATGATAAAGAGTTCTCTAGAGATATTATGGATATTCAACTGAGAATAATCTTGTCATGTTGCTAGTGCGATAATTCTTTATTAAGTTACAATTCAAATAATTATCGTGAGTTTTAACTCTATATGACTGATGATAATTTCTTATGTATGGTATCAAATGACACCTCGGTATCCACCACAGAATGTTCAAGTGTTGAACATGGCGTTAGATGACTACGGAGGGGATTGTACAAACACTATCTGACAACTTCTGTGGAGTCTGGATTGTAAATCAAGACTTTCGTTCAAGATTTACAGTTACTATGATGGGCAGACATTATCCAAATACGGTGTCATGATCATGTTACCCAAGAAGTTAGGACTTAATGGAGAAATGCCATCAGGATAGGCAAGGTGTATGGCATCTGCATATCAGATTGTAGTAATGGCAGCCATAACCATGATCCGAGAACAAAAATCCCAAGCTCTGGTAGGTAGTACTCACACCATTATAACCATTGAAACCTCAAGTACGGAGCAAGGCTTAAATCATTCTACTCTAGTATGAACTAAACCCAGTCTAGCTATAGAGTATATGGATCGTTATAGGTCTCTACTAAACACTTTCCATAACACTCACAAAGTATTTGTTCAGGAACTGGATACTGTCATTTAGGATTTTACTGATCCTGACAAAGCAATGACATGTAGGAAGAAGTTAGATAAAGAAGCTAAGAATCCCAAAGCCATCGTTTCAGGTGAAGTGTACGAAGAAATCGAATTCGATGATCCATAGTAGGAAACCTATGCCTACTATTAGAATAAACCTCAATCACCTGAAGATCCATGGACGAAGTATACCTCATAACAGAAAACATTGGGAGAAGCCATTCAAAATAATCCCAAGAAGGACTATTATAAATGGGGAGTAGAGTATAAGGATAGGACTATAGGCAACCCTATACCTTGTGTTGTAGGTATCAGAGAAAAAACCAACTATAACCTTAGAGAGCCTTATGGACCATATGGGGGTCATACCAATCCTATCAACTTAGAAGAATGTCCTGGTAGTTATTATACTAATATGTATGAATGGATCAAGGAAAAGGCGAAGGAACCATCTTACTTTGAGGAAGCATTGAAAGAAACACAAGAATATATCATGAAGAAAATCATGCCAACTCTAGTAATTTTCCATTGACTAACCTCAATCTAGGTACTTCTAATCAAGAATACGCACCTCCTGGATGCTCTTACACTCCAGAAGGCAGTCGAAGGACTTCACATCATCATGGACGGAACTCCAGGAAGCACTAGAAGAGGATGAAAGTAAGAATGAAGTGAAATCCGAAAGGAAGAGTTCTTGAATAATGTACATATTGGGTAATGCATATTGTAGTTTTCGAGTGGTTTGCTTAAATAAGTGAGGATATACTCATAGGAACAAAAAAAGTTCTTGTAATATAGCTATGTAATGAATATGAGAGGCGAACAATTGGAATGTTCAGTTCATCTGTAATTTATATAAAACCTATGTATTAATACATGGTATGTTCTTAGTTGTCATTGAATTTTGGATTTTTTTTTGGATATTCTTGATTGACTAGAATCTATACATGAAGTTTGATTTGGTGTGCAAATGCATGTTGCAACATCCAATTACTACTTGATGTTATAGATCTAGATAGAAAAGGGAATTCGTGTAAGGGAATGACGAGTTCCAAAGATCAACATGAAGATTTACATAAAAAATGAAGCCAAGTATAAGGAGTATCAAAAGAATTTGAAGGTTGTATCAAGTTCAGATCATTATTAGTCATCAATAAGAAGGAAGATTAGTGTATAAAATACATGGACCAACAAAAATTGATGAACTTAAACATCACCTATTTTGGATGAACTTAAGTGATATTTCTAAGAAGTTAATGAAGTAGTTGTACCAAGTTCATGGAAGTATCATGAAAAGGTACACGTAAGTAAGCTTTGGAACCAAAATGGTATTGAAGCTCTGATAATTTGGAGAGAATGCCAGTAGTACGTCAAAAACCCGTAGGGTAATACATACAATCTAGGATGGTCCGCAACTGGTATTTGATCTGCAACTGGTATTTGGTTGACTTAGTTAACCAGATCATCTTAGTATTCCATAAAGAGCATAAAACTTGGCCTAAGTTAAGTAAGACATAAAGGAGTATGCAAATTAGAGCGACCATCTTTCAAGACACCTCGCGAAAGCAGGTCTACAAAAGACAGAATGTCCAAACAGTAAGACAAATAATGATGGAAGATTCACTTTGGATATCAACAATTGTGTGGGTATACCGTAATTTCTTTCGTGAGACCTTAAATAGGTTGAGTATAAGCTAGACAAAGACCAAAATTCTATTTATAAAGCCAACGGTTACAATATAGGCAGTTTAGAGACCATTAGTAAAACCTAAGGGGGAGAGTAAATAGAAAATGTAAGTATTGTTATGTGACTTTCTGTGTAAAGGCTAAAGACTAAGTACTAAACAACAACAAAATTAAATCTTATTTTCATCAGGTTAATAGAAGATATCATTATAAAGGTACCTTTAGAAGTATGTCCCGATGAAAGATCGAAGTTTACTTCAAGATAGTAGTACTCAAACCTTAAGACAATTAAAAAAAGAAGTTGAAGAAGTACTTAAAGTAATAACAAAATATTATCTAAATCTTGATAAGGTAAAATCTTAAAGGTGATAAAATAGATTAATCCTAATAGACTAATTCCAGAAGAAACAACTCTTAAGTGATCCTTAAGAGGGAATAAAGCACATCCAATTGAACATGTGTTGACGAACAAGAAATTCCGATGGGTATAGACTAAATGTGTTCAACAACAATCTTCGGCAGGACTACCAATATAAACCATACAATGAAAAAACAAAAACTTAGGCTTTTGGCCACAGATATTCTCTAATAAATTCTTAAAACCCTGTTTTAGTGAGACTTCCTAGACCTTATATAGTATAATAAGGAAGTTCGATGATCAAGTAAAGGAATTGGATTAGGATACCTAATTAGGGAAATGAACTAAAGAAGAAACCTCAAAGCAAGGATTTTATAATAAGGACATATCCCTAAAGGATGAGAGTAAAAGGACCTTTGGACTATTGGAAACAAGTTGGGGATTTCCAAGTATGATGAGAATTCAAAAAAAAGATCTGGATATGGGATATTACAATTGTTCCTAGTTGAGGTTACCAAGGAGTTGAGAAATTTCATAACCAATACATGTCAATTCCTCATTCCGAAATGCAAGAGAGTACGAACTTCGTGGACAAATTTTATTTTAAGGGGGAGAGTCTGTAACATCCTAGGATTAGCACCTAGAATTAGAGAGTACACATGTGTGTGTTGCATTCATGCATCAGAAGATCCAGGGAATTTTCGTGCAAAGGTAAAGAAGTTATAGAGGGATCAAGATCTCTCTTGTTCTGATGGAAACATCAGGGAAGGTGCGATGGATTTTGACATGACCTTTGTATAATTCTTTGTATTAAGGGGAAGTTATTCAAACATGTATTTGAATTTCAAATTTGAGTTCAAATGAATTTAGAAAATCCACAAATTAAATTATAGATTATTTAAATGCTTATAAGAATGGAAGAGAAATTATGTAATAAACTAATATTACAATCTGGAAATAATAAAATACAATAAAAGAATAAATCAATGCTTTACTACATTAATACAAAGGTTACAAATTAATTTCATTTATTCAAATAGAAAAGAACGTTAATATAGAATTATAATAGAAAAAGAAATAACAATGATATATAAGGGAAAAGAAATAATAGTTATTACATCAATAATGTTACAAGGATTCTTTATTCCGTACATGAACACATTACATTGTTTTTAAAAGATAATAAAGAAAGAAAGTGTTAGAATAATAAGATGAAACCTAAACTATATTTCCTTTCTAATTCTTGATCTTCTCATTATCTCCTTGATCCTAATTCTTGCAAAATAAAAACAACAGACTAATAAGGATAAAAGAATAAAAGGGTTAGAGTGTTAGTTTTACTCTCAGATTTAGCATCCAGATGATATGTTTAAATTCATCATTGAGCTGATAATGAGGGGCCAAGTACATGATCTGTTCTTATCTAGGAAATGCCTCACTTCAACATCATGGGATTAAGAGGGGCAAGTTTCACCAAACTAGCAAAAGATAAATGGGAAAGCAGTAATACTCGTCAAAATATCTAGTTTCACTTGATCTCATCCATAAGACACATCGAGCAAGCAATCTGCTCACACATGCATGCAATTGTATGTGCTATCGACACAACAACAACAGCAGGGGGTAGATAAGAGATAAAGCAACTGGGGCACAACTGCTAGCTTTCCATTTCCATCTCAACACACACCTTCCTCCATAAAATCTCATGTTATACCACGCAGCCTATAACACCACCAAATCTCATCGCAATAGCCAGTAGGATAAGGAGAAGACCAAGAGCACAAAGAGTAGACCAGACAGAAGCTCCTAGACAAGCTGATCAGGTGCATACCATGGGATTGCTAGAGCTGATCTAGAAGGAGAAGAAGAGGAGTAGGCCACCAATATCAATAATATTTGATTAAGATTACCACTCGGAGGAACATGCCAGCAGCTCATCAAGAGGATCTCTACAAACAGTATGTGAATCTCTTCAAAACTTAAGTCCTAGCTAGTTTTCCTAGCAGCAATCAAAATAGATGCTAGGTACCATTGTGCACACTCTCAAGGGAGGCACCATAAGGTCAAACATATAATTAGCAGCCACAAGTTTAACTAGGACTAGAGTAGAATACAGTAGAAGTTTAACAATAGAGAGCATTATTTTAATCAACCAACTCAAAAAGGCATCCATAAGCTGATATACCATCCATTTATGTAATTCAAATGATTTCAAATCATTTCCCTAGTTCATCAAGCTAGGAATTATTTTAAGAAATGTGACTAATATCATTATAGGTTCAGTTCATCATGCACATTTCATATATAAAGTCAATACCGAGCCAAATACATCATCTATCTTCTACAAACAATCAGAAAATTGAATTAAATCATCTTCCTAATATTTTTAGGAATCACTTATACAAGTTTTCTATTGATTTTCATCTGTCATGTTAGTAAGATTTGTTGGATAGATTATATAATCAGAAATACACACAGATGGTGTGTTATCCATCATTGGATATCTCAAGAGGGGTCTAATAGCACCTTTTCCATATATAGAGGAGGTCTCAGATCATGCATCATTGACGTAAACTACTGTTCACTAGTTTAGAACTAGGTGACAGAAAATCCATTGATGAACTACTACAGGGCACATTCCAAAGAATGGTAGCACCTCTATAGAAGTTTCATTCTTTAGCCATTTCTCAAATCAGAGGAAACAAGTATAAGCAATTATACAAGGATACTCAAATAATCATATTCCTAAAGAGAAACTGTAGGAATCATATACTTAGATTGTTTGTCACATGATTGACACCTCACGGTAACCAGACTAAATGATTACAATATCTATATCAAATATTAGTTCACAGAGCAAAGGTCCTATATAATTTATCCGCCCTAAAGGGAGGACTTCACAAACAATATCACAGAAGTCACATATATTCACAAGATATGAGCCACTAGACTAAACCACAAACAATAAACAACTATCACATAGCTAGTAACTTTACTGAAGCACGTTGATCATGAACAAGATCAAAGTCCATCTATAAGTGACAATACAAGGACTCACTAATCCTAACTCAATCGAACCACAAGCCACAAGTAATTTCATCAAGCAGATGAACCCTAGAACATGGGATTAACCCTAATTAAGGATTCACACAGTAGCAGTAAGGAATAGAAAGGTAAACAAAGAACAAGGGGGAGGAGAAGCAGACTCACTAGTGGTCCTCGCTTAGAGCTTGAAGAAGAGGAAGCAGAGAGGCAACCGAGGTGGCGATGGGAGCCATGACACAGCGACACAGGGGCACAACAGTGCTACACCTGCACCAAACCACGACTAGCGGCGGCGTCCACGCCATTAAAACCCAGCACGTCCCTCAGCGACACGCTACACCACCAGGGTAGCACAGGGAGCACCCACGAAGGGCACAACATTCTGCACCTGCCCTAGGATGACAATCACACCGAGCGAGCAGGCACGAGAGTAAATCCAGCGAGAGGCAGATGCACATCACCGAAACCCTAGCGCCAAGAAAATAGAAGGGGCAAGCTTGAGAGAGCCTTAGAGATAAATCGAATTGGATGGCCTGGTCGGCTAGATAGAGGCAGAGCTCCGGTGACCGGTGGCGGTGACTGCAACAGTAGGAGCAGCTAGAATCGATAGATAGCGACGACAACTGGATCTAGAGAAGAACGAGAGGCGAGAGGAACGTCGTGCGTGTGTATGTGCAAGAGAGAGGAGTTGGGCTAGGCTGACCATAGGCCAGGCCTAGTTATAAAATAAATAGAATAGAGATGATTAAATTTAGGGAAATACAAACAAGTCTTCAAATATATATATTTCTAAAAAATTCATAAAAAATACTTAAAATATATTAAAATCATTACAAAAATAAGATCTACCTAATATAAATATAACTTTACTTCTTAAAGATAAATATAAAGCAAATAAAAATTAACACCATTAAATCCTGAGTGAAATTTCATAAAATAAAGAAGGATCCTAAAAATAAATAAAATTATTTTTTGTGTATAAGAATAAATTTACTATTTTATAAAAATATTAAATATTTTTTTTATTAAATGAAATTTAAAGTAAGTATTCATAGACATTTAATGCTTTATGGAATTTTATAAACATAATAATAATACTTAAAAATAAATAAAAATCATTTTTAAGATATTGAGTAAATATATTACACTAAAAATATTAAATATATTATTAGAAAAGTTTTTAAGATTTTAAAGTAATAAATTCTTATCTATGATCGATTTTGAAAATTCTTTAAAAACATTACCTAAGTAAGAAATTATTGTATTTCTTTAGAAATATTAAAACCTTAAAATCTAATTACCAAAGTTCTAAAACCATAACTAAGGTTTATAATAAAACTTAAGTATAAGTTATTAACTTTGTAATACTCTTTTGAAACCTTAAATGAAAAAAGTCAAAACCATAACCTTTAAGATAATTTTATACATTATTCATTGATATCAAGAGGGAATGATCTTAATATCTAAACAGTATTTAAACATGATTTTAAATCTAACACATTAATAATATCATACAAATTATACTTCCATTGAATAGTTGCATATTATTTTCATAATAGCAAAACAAATTTAAGCTAATCATTCACTTAAATATAAAGTGAATAACTCCACACCTTAGTCATACTTACCATAAATCCAAAACTTGAGAATAATTAAAACAAATTACACCTTAAGTTTATTTACCCTTTTAAAGTTAACTTTACTCTCAAAAGCTTATAAACATCATGTCTAGTAAACTACTTATGTTTTTATAGTTAACTTTGGTCTATTTTAATTAAGACCTAAAGTATCTCAAGTCCAGACTATTCGAGCAAGCGCAAATGACATCAATCACATTCGATCAACCATAAATATTGTATAAACCTTACCAAAGAAACCTTTTCTTCAAATGTTATCCTTTTTGCCACTTCAAACAATAACTCTATAATAATTACCTCCAACCCTTAAACAACCCAATACATAGACTTTCATCATAAGCACCAAATAGCAACTAATCTGAATCTTATATTATTATTGCACTCTACTTTCAGATCTTGTATATCAAGACTTAAGTTCCTTATAAATGCATTTCATTTGAAGTAAAATTTAAAGATGAACCAACTCTTAAAGGAATCACTTAAGTTCACTTCACTTAAATTATTGGGGATACACTTTGGAGTTTTATAAAAAATGCATAGAATTACTTATGCATAATAGCATATTGCTTCTTTAAACATTAGTCCTTACCGGACAAATTATGTTGTTTTCAAATATTGGATCTTATATTGTATCGAATACCGTGAGTGCATAATATTGCAATCACAAAAGGCAAGTTCACACTTTCTCATGTCCTTTGATTATTTTCTGTAAAGTATTTTGCAAATCTAGTGATGTCAACACCTGCATTTCCAAAAAGGTTAGAAAACTCTATTTTGATAATAATATGATTATAGGTTATTTACCATAAGGTAATAACCTAATATGAAGGTTCTGGTGGTAAAGGAACATATTATCTAGGACTTAATAGCCAATGTTGCCAGTGATTCTTGCACCGTATATCACGTGTTAACCATGAGATTTCGAATGGGATGGAGAAGTCAGCTGTATCCTTTTCCTTCCGTATGTATGGCAAGACGACCTTAACGTGACATTGTGATTCCTTGTGTGGATCCAACATATGGGTGGGTACCCTTAGGCCCCACGATTTTGGTGTCTAGATTATCTATGAGTGGGTGTCAGAGGTATAGCCAGACAAATATGGTACTTGCCAGGGGCATGACAAGCTCATAGAGTCTTTGGGAACTCATCAGGGTTATAGCTTGCCTAAAATGGGGCTTAAGCCGACCCCGAAGGATCGCGCAGACATGCGGGGTCGTGGAGAGGGAAATGATTGGCTTGGATCACCTACTGGGCCCCACATCATGGAATTGTGGACGGGTAAGCTGCCCGGTTGTGCAACTAGGAGTTTATCTCTCATGGGTAAAGTAACGCACCTCTGCAGAGTGTAAGAACTATAACTTGGTACTTCCTGTTCCGCGAAGGAGCTACGAACATGGCAAGAAAGGAACGCCACGAAAGTTCTGGTAAACCTGTGAAGACTGACAGACACAACTTTTTGGAATAATAGCAACCTTTCAAGAAATGTTTAAGAAAACCTGCATTTCTTACGACCTATGGTCTGTGGCTGTAGATATAGTGCATCAAACACTCCTTTTTAGTGAACATATCTTCTTAACCCTTGCTAGATTCTAAAGCCAAAATAGACAACATCTACATCAACTTATGCTCCAGTAATTATCATCAAAAGCTAAAGCTCTTAAATGAAGTCAAGACAGTCATCATATAGACAACTAAAGTGAAGTCAAAGTTGCTGATTAGATAGGAATATAATCTCTAGCCATAGAACCTACTTCTATAGAGTATTGCAATAGAAGCAATGCAAACCCATTAGTTTAAATACTAGTCTATTAGTATGATAGTTATGAGTTGATTATTTCTGATTCTTCTTTGTAAGAAGTTTCTTTCTCTCTCTTTAACCTGGAGTGTTCTTTGGATCTTTTGTAAAGAGTCGAGTTGTAACCTATAGTCATGTCTTGGACCTGCTATGTTTCAGTTGTACCACTCTAAGGGGTGTAATACTAGTGAACGGGGTTTCATTGGTGTTATGTCAATGACTATAGTGTACTACAACATGTAGTGGTATGCTGGGTCACCGCACATACCTTTCTATGTCTACAAGCTCACCTCTTCTTTACTCGGTGAGGGAGGGCGAAGGATGGTAAGTAGCCATCTAAATGTCTAATTCAAAAGGTTTGCCAAAGAAATTTGTAGGTTAAATCTGTATATAGGAAATTTTACTAGGTTGGTTGTTAAATTTGCAGGATTAATTCCCATGGATTTGTTTATAAGGATTCCTTTGCACTATATTTCAAAGGAAATTAAACATCCACTCACACCTCTTTTTTCGAATCCAGTGTTTGTCCTACTACGATAAGAGTCAAATAAACTTGGGTTCCGATAAATTCCCGTAGGATTGGAGTGGGCATAACATTGTAATCCTACATTTATTTTCTCTATCATACTTAGAATCAAGCATGTATATCTTTTACTATTTCACCAGTCAACAAGCCCTAAACTTTGTATAACTATTTTCTTCTGGTTGTAGTGCTTATCACTGGATTACAGTCAGAACGTATTGAATAATCATCTACGGGAAGAAAGAAATCTGCGTGAAGAAAGAAGTATGAATGTGACCAATGAGTTGTATAAAGGTTATCATGAAGTCGTGATTTCCATGGGCGATGATGGGAGTGTGGTGATCACTACTCCTAGGAGCCTATCGGGGGGATCACCCCCGGGTAGGCCATCCGGACAGGATACAAGGGCAATGTAAATGCTAGTCGGCTACCCAAACGGATGTAAAACCTCAAGGGAAGGTCAGAAAGAAGGCAAGACGCAAAGCAGACTAGAGAACCAATCAACCGTATAAGAAACAACCCCAAAGGCATCTAGCCGGCTAGGTCATGCCAGCCGGATAAGGCAAGACAAGTCAGGAGTGAGCCCACAAATCTTACAGCCGGATAAGACAGCAAGGAGCAATCGCCTAGCCGGATGGGTTCAACCATCCCGGTCAGGGCAGAGTAGCCGGCTGGGCGACCTCGCCGGACCATCAAGACAGACGGATGACGTGGGCACAGTATCCCACAGCCTTGGCAGGCAGAATGACAGGAGGCAGCGGCACCAACGCTAGAGGAGCCAGCCTGTACCCGCACCTGGCGGGAACAGGGGTCGCCGCCTATGTCGGCCGGGGCGGCCACGCTGTTTCCGTGCCGACGGGGGGGGGGGGGGTGGCCGCCACTGTTTCCGTGCCGGCCGGAGGGCACGACACTATACCAGACGTCAGGGAGGCAGATCACTATACTAGAATAGTTGGCCGGGCCCGCCTGTGGGACCCGCCAATCAGCATCGTCTTTGCCCACGCCGCCTTGGCCTATATAAGGGGCGGCAGGGGCATCGTATCAAGGATTGGACCCTCATTCTCTACTAGTTAGCACAGATACAGCTCCAGGAGCACTTGTAGTCCTTTGTGCGATCATCCAGTTAGTCGGATCGGCAGGAGTATGGGTGTTACCTCACCACAAAGGCCCCGAACCTGGGTACTTCTTGTGTCTTAGACGCTTGCTTGTGCCCAATCCCGCCTACGGATGCCGTTGCTCGTTTCCCTGCTCGCTCCCGCACCACGAACTAGCCTGCTCAGGCACTGCCGTTTCCATAACAACGACAGTTGGCGCCCACCATGGGGAAAGATGGCGGCGACCGGAGTGACGTTTCTGCACGGGACGCCGCACTTCGTCTGGCGAGCGTGTGGCATCCGGCCTCGTGCTCACGCTGGGAAAATTTGATTGCATCATCGACAACGCTCGCTTCTTCGCCGATTATAGCTTCCCCGTAGGCGGCTTCGTCCTGCTGTTCGGCGACCTGCCCGTCTACATTGCCACTGTGCCGGAGAGTTTCCCTCGGGAGATCGTATCCTTCACCGAGCCGTTGCCCTCAGCCGACAGAGCGCTCATCGCGCCTCGCAGTGTGGAGGTGATGATGGCCGGCTCCATCCATAGCCACCATCCCCCTCTCAAGCGCGACAGCGACTTAGGCGGCCCGTACACTCCTGTGCGCGAGAAAGGCATAGTGGATGAGGTCATCGAGGAGCTCACTGAGCCGGTTGACCTTGGGGAGAACCCGGAAGAGGCGATGGCCATGATCGACGCGGCGCGAGGGCGCTTGCTTCAGCAAGCTCGGGGCTTGGCCTCCACCAAGTACCAGATGGAGAGCAATATCCGTGAGTACCACTGTGCCCATGGCTTCACCCTGGCTAATCAAGATCCTAGCCGGCTGGGCTCCGTGCAGCGTCACGGAGGAGAGCTGGGTGCCCGATTCGAGCAAGACGTCGAGTCGGGCTCCCGCACGTACTTCCCACCGCCCGTGTATGACACCGTTGTTAAGAATGTCTGGGCGGCACGAGCCATCGTGGATGACTTACCTCACCTGCAGGGAGAGGACATGTTGCGCCAGTTCTGACAAGTGCAGCACCTGCTGCGCGTAGCTAACGAGCAGGCCGAGGCTGCTCGGATCGCGTTCAAGGCAGGAATCGGCTCCAGAGGGAACCGCACGGGAGGAAACAGCTGGGGAGGACCTCACTAGACCGAGTGCTCCGCCTCTCCGAGTCAGCAACCCCCACGCTCCAAGCGTCGCTAGTCCAACAGCAGCCAACCCCGTATTGACCTCCTGATGGAAGCTCGCCTCACGGAGGAGGAAGAAGCAACCGGACCAGTGTGCTTTGGGCTACGTATCCGGAAGGAGCCCTTCCCCGACAATTTCTCCCTACCACGAGACACTCCCAAGTACGACAGCAGCATGAAGCCGGAAGACTGGCTAACCGACTACATCACCGCAGTCGGAATCGCCCATGGCAACAAGCGTGTGGCGGTTTTCTACATCCCCCTCATGTTGACCGGCTCGGCGAGAACCTAGTTCAACAACCTCGCCCCCAACAGCATCAACGCCTGGCCTGAATTTGAGAAGGTCTTCATCTGGAACTTCAACGACACCCACAAGCGCCCGGGCAGACCCCGCGATCTTTCTTTGTGCGTCCAGGGAGACCGCGAGTCAGATCGCACGTACATCATCCGCTGGAACGAGCTGCGCAACTCCTGCAAAGGGGTGGTGGAGAACCAAGCGATCGACTTCTTCATCGAAGGGTTCCACGAAGGCACGATGCTGTGCCACCAGCTGCTATGTGATGACCCCAAGACCATGGCGGAGCTCATGACCGTCGCTGACCAGTACACCACCGTAGACGCAACGATGAAGAAACCCCTCCAGATGAAAGTAGAAGGACGACCAGTTAATACCTAACCGGCTCAAGAGAAGCAGGCTGTCTAAGGAGGATATGTTGGATCATCCAAACGGCATAGCAGTGACCACCGCTACCAGGGCAAGCATCCGGTTGATCAGCAGAACCCGCGCTCCCACCAGAGGAATGTTAACGCGGTGCAAGGCGCACCAGCTGGAAAGGACAAGAGCCAGAAGAACGACTTCACCTTCGAGCAGATGTTTGATGGGACGTGAAGAACCACATCAGTGCCTTCAATCCGACAACGCACACCACTCGGTAGTGCAGCTGGACCCGACAGATCAAGGAGCAGGCGGGCTTGCCTCCCCTCCCCCCACCCCCTACCGGCGGACCCCCACCACCGGCTAGGGAAGCCGGCAGCAACCACGGCAACATGGCCTACCCTCAGTAGCACGAGAACTACCACATCTTCGAGGCCGAGCCAATTGAAAATCACGGCTGGAAGCAGCGCACCGCGGAGGTGAACACTGTCGTTCCCCCGGTCCCCCTGCACCTCAACAGGTCTAAGACTCCTATCACCTAGAGCCAGGCGGATCAGCCGGATCTGCTCCCAAACCCTGGGGGCTACGCGATGGTGCTAAACCCTCATCTCATCTCCGACGTGCGCACCTGCCGATTCTCACGCGTGCTGGTGGACGGTGGGAGAAGCCTCAACCTGCTCTACTGGTCCTCCATGGAGAAGCTGGGAATCCTGGAGTGCGATCTGCAGCCCTCGTGTAGAGGTCCCAACCTTTAATAAGGTAGAGATCCCTGTGTTTACAATGCTATTCCCTGGATCAATAGCTAGCATCCACAGTTAAGATGTAATATCAAGAATCAAAGGTCATAATACAACTTTATAACTAGGAATAAAATAATTCATTACATCTTACATAGCTCATTTGGCTATCTCATTACAATGCAGCAGAAATAACTATATAACATGGAGTCCTTCATCTTCAAAGTGCCACAGGCAATCATGTTGGTTGTAGACTTGTAATCCTAATCAACACACTTCAGTAACATTAAACAAACCTGCAAAATAATATGTTACAGCCACAAGGGTCAATACATCTAAATTGTATTGGCAAGTGATACTATGGTAGTATAGTGGAGTCTATCATTTATATGCATTTGGCTATGTGGAGGTTAGGCTTGCTTTGCTCAAAATAGATTTTTCCTTATCAGTTGAAAACACTAAGTTTTTGTTTGTCAAAATCACCCAAGGCATCTACCAATCAACGATTGAAGATCCTTTAACCATTGTTCAACCACGAGTTTTTAACTTAGAAATTGGGATGAGGAGATCCTTGATAGCTTCCATGTCATGATGCTCAAATGGTCCATTTCCGGGGACACGACGAAGTACTTAGATTTTGCTCTCTCAAGAGGTGGTGCACTTTCCCCACGAGACTCGACATGCATCGACACAATATCTTTCAGAAGCCTTCCCTTAGAACAAAATGGACGCGTTCCCAAACCTATCACCCCCTACCACCAACTATCCATCTAGCTAAGTTATTGCAACCTATATGATCCAGGCAGAGCCCATAATGCCAAGTGGCTACACTTGAAGCTTATCAACATTTGACATCTCAAATCTCTTTGTTCCTGGATGGCTTTCCACAAGTGGGATACACTAGGGTAGGCCATAAATATGGGCCATGTGTAACCACTCAACATAACCCATTCTTTCCATTCCACCCAGGTGATTCATTCACATAGTTGTTTTATTAAACAAAAGACAAGTCATAGACTTAGAAATATCTCATAGGATGAAGATAATCCACCGTTGTTTTCTACTAGCTAAGCTAAGCATGATAGTAGTAGGGATCTTAACTTAGGAAAATTCTACTAAGGTTTCATCTACTAGGATTTCCCATGGCATAGTTAACACATAGAAAATTCCATGCAAGTCCTACTTAGAAATATCACTAATGCATAGTGAAAATAATAGGACAAAAGTATGAAGCACCACTTGCCTTTTTGGTAGAAATTATAAGTTCACTCATTGATCTTGTAATAGTCACAATCTTCAAATTTCACTACAATTCAATCAAGGAACAAATTCAATCTAGCATTCAAACAATTCATAAAATAAATAAAAACAAACAATGCATGCAAGCATGCAAAAGATTGTTTTATTAGGAAAAGTGGTTTCTAATAGGCTATTGGTAATTTATAAGTGGTAAAACCATTTTAAAATTGATTTAGTGAAAATGGCCATTTAAATCATTTTTGTTTTGCTAGAAATGGTTTAAATCAAAGTAGTAATTTCCAGTGTTTGACAAATATATTTTTAAACACAAATGTTAGTATTTTAGGGTCAAGTGTTTAATATTAAACCATTTGCAAAAGGTTTCACTTAAAACCCATTTTTAAATCAAAGCAATATTTTATTTGTTGGAAATGCCTTTAAACAAGGTAATAATTTTCTAGAGTTCACCAAATATATTTTTAAATCCCAAAATTTGGTGTTTAGGGTCAGAGAGTTTAATTCAAGCCATTTCAAAAGGTTTTACTCAAAAAATCATTTTTAAACCATAATCAACATTTTTATTTAACTAGACATGCTTTTATTCAAAGATTTATTCCTTAGCATCACAAAATATACTTTTAAACCTACAAGTTGGTTTTTATGGTCAGTAGGTTCAAAATAAACCATTTGCAACAGATTTTACCCCTAAATCATTTTTAGAATAAATTTTATACACAAAATATACCTAAACATGTTTCTGCAAAAACAACTAATTTTCCAGAAGCAAAACACTAAACAAAGGGCATGGTTGGCATGTATTCTTTTTGCTGATTCCAATGATATAAAGTTTGCAAAATATCGACGTGTGGATCAAAAGTTATGAATTTTATAAAATCAAACATCTAATAGAACATTTCTGTTTTTTCAAACAAAGTTTGTGCCATGCGTCGTGTTTTCATTCGCTGGTACCGTTTCACACGGATCGAGCTATGCGGTGCGTTGGATCTAATTAGAACCATATGAAACAGATCAACAGATACCCTTTCGACTGGGATCTAATCTCACCCAACAGATCAGCATCTAGCGGCTCACAGCTATTCGACCAGAGATGAGCGGCGCTGGGTAACGGCAAGCGGCAGCGCAGCTCTGTCAGCGACGGTCCGTTGCAACCAGGAAGCAAAGGAGAGAGGGGAAGTTCTCACTGTGTTCGCCGTGGCATGCAGGTGCTCGACGTGCTCGTTGTAGATGAAGGGGAGCACGCGGACGATGGGAATCGCTCACCAGAGTTGCTTACTAACTCGGGCACGTACGGTCGTCGATGGGGGCAAGTTCCTCTGGCGTAAGAAGGCAAGGAAAGTAGTTAGGAAGGTGTGCATGCTTGCAGGGGTTGCGATGGTACCTACCAGAGAGCAAGGGCGCGCTGATTCGTCGGCTACTGCTCGCCGGAGTTGAGGCAGACGCCGTTGACGCTCAGTTGTTGACAAAAACGAGGTTGTGGGGCATGCGCGGGCGATATGGGGATACTGCCAGATGCACACGGTTCTGGCGAGCACTCTCATGGAGTCCAGGAGGCAAGGGGAGGTGAGGGCTGGCCGGAATTGGCCTGGGAAGGTTGTCGGAGCAGTGGTGTCACTACT
The DNA here is from genome assembly GCA_023614405.1 of Avena insularis. NCBI lineage: Eukaryota > Viridiplantae > Streptophyta > Magnoliopsida > Poales > Poaceae > Avena > Avena insularis. The sequence continues at coordinate 86,823,973 of CM042685.1, read as the reverse complement.
AGGAAATCCTTCATCAGTGGCGCATCTATATTAGGATTCTATGGCGCATGGCAGGGACGCCACTGTTACATCGCCACTGATGAAAACTTCTGCTGCGCATTTTAAAATGCGCCACAGAAGTCATGATACTTCTGTGGCGCATTTTGGCTGATGCGCCACAGGACTCTTTTCAGTGGCGCATTCTGGAAAATGCGCCACTGAAGAGCTATGCGCCAAAAAGGTAAAAACAATGCGCCACTGGTTTGAATATCAGGTATTAAAAAAAATCCAAACTTGTCCAAATATACAGTATTATACATGTATTATACAATATTACACAGAAATAATATATTTGACTTAGTATATGAAAACAAATATAATACAAACACGAATATAGTGCCATCACACTACTTAGAGCCAGATCAAGATAGACAAGTGGTCATCATTACAATACAATACAATACAATACAATACAATACAATACAAGACAAAGTGTTTGTTACAAAGTTCACCATCTCATCACATTACAAATGAAATGTCCATCGCCTATACTAGAATCAAACAGAATACAACTGTGATGACGGTGAGCAAGAGCACTAGTAATATCTTCATCCGGTTCTCCTTCCACATGTGGTTCCTCCACTTGGCTACCGCCTTCTCTCGAGTCACGTATCCTTTGTAGCTGTTGTCGCTAAACTTGTTCACCTGTTTCTGACAGTCCTCCCACTCGTCGTAGACTCCTGGAACCCAACCCTTGTACACCACGTACCACTTCGTCATCTCTATAGATAAGGCATATTAGTAAATCGTGCAACAGAAAGAACTAAATTGGTTCACATGCATATATGTTCACATAAACTAAAGCAAAAGATCAGTAAACATAGAAGATAGCACATCGATCATAATCATAGAACTTCGACGACAACGACCAAAATAGTGAAGTTTACAACATACGACCATGGTAGTATATAGTTTGTGACACAACACTACACACAGACATCTATGATAATTCTAGGCGCACACATCGATCAATGTTGAGAACTGCGAACGCTCGGCTTCGGAAATGGTAGATAACCATCCTTCATCATCCACGTCCTGTTGTCACCCTTTTTACGAAGAATATTTTCAATTTCCCTCTTAGTCAACGCTTTGTTGTGTTTTAGGACCCCTCCCCTTGTGTTGACATCTTCCACGATGATTTCCGACAAATTAACCTGGATGCGATGGAAGTCTTCTCTAAGATCATCATCATCCCTTCGCGCCAAATTTTCGGCCCATGCTCGGAAACTAGATGGCAGAGTTAGGTTCTGGCAATCCCGGACAAACCCTTTAAGGTGATGCATGGCGTAGAAGGCCCCCTTGGCGCCGCCAGTATCCAGCTCCTTGACGCAGGGGAGCTCGAGCACGTGCTTGAACACGTGCTTCTCATCCTTCATACGTTCCCCCTTGTTGACGAAGGGGCATCCCTTTCTAGCATAGCCCTCGAGAGCCTCATTTAACACACCCCTTATTCTGGTGTAGTCCTTGTTCTTCTTCTGACTCGCCGAGTCGAAATACGATGCTATCGAGTACTTTGTGCAATGACGATGAGTGTGCGGTATTTGTCTCTGCACAACACGATTGAAACGGGATGTTGGAAATGGGCAAAGGAAGAAAGCTATAAGAAAGCCTAAGTTACCAATGCTAGGGGGTGTGTGTACTTACTCGGGAAAGAAAGGAAAAAGAAGCGTGTTCGTCCTCTTGTGGTCCACCATGAACTTCTCGAGGAACGCCGTCGCGTTGGCACGCGTCTCTGATCCTTCCCTCAACTGGCTATCACGCATGTAGTAGGGATCCACTATCGTGATGTAGGGAGTTTGCTCTCTTGGACTTCATCGCCAGATTGAGTGCGAATAGGCGGACCATGTTATAGTCCAGCCATTTCGAGAGAAATAGCTTGAAGACGTCCTCGTACGCTATGAAGAACACGTCCGCGGGGGCTTCATGGACGAAGTCCACATCTGATGGAACCTTGACAGTGAAAATCGGGTAATTTGGATCTTTGTCTTTAAGAAGAATGCCCTCTAGTGTCTTGATACTATCACTCAAAGCGAGCATATGTCCACCAGCAAGGCGAAGCAGCTCCGGAGTCAGTATCGCTTCACCGACTATATGTATCCTGGGCAAGCCATCCTTGCGGGCTGGTACGACGTCATCCTTAGCCCGGATCCTCTTCGTAGGATGTTGGCTCTCGGCTTTCTTACCTCTCTTCCTGTGCTTCTTCGTCTTCTAAGCAGGCTCCTCCACTTGGTATGCTAAGCACTCAACGGCTGCCTTTTGGAGTGTGCCAGGGCTAAAGACGAATCCAACAGGTTTCTCCTGTTGATCGGTGGCCGAAGGCGTCTCTTGAGATAAACCATGGAAGACCAGGCATTGCGTGCATGTAGTGGGACGCCCACCTTGACCCTCTCGAGCGACGAAGGGTTCTTCATCCACATCAGGCATGTACAATCCTATGCCGGTGCCGATGTTGATGAAGTCATCGACGTTGACAAATTCTTCATCATCATCGTTGTTGCCGCCATGTGGTGATGGTGGTGGCGGGGGCGACGGCGGTTGTGTTGCGACGGCATCACCTTGGGGCGGCTCACACGCTCCCAACAGTTGTTGGTGGCGACTGGTGGTGGCGACGAAGACAGGTGGCTTCCAAGGTGGTGGCCAGACGATCGAGGTAGCACCGGTGACAGGTGGCATCCGAGGTGGTGGCCGGACGATCGAGGTGGCGCTTAGGTGCCCCGTAAGACGAATCTGAGTCTTCGGCCATGTCAAGGGCTAGCCGTGGCATTCTGCAAGGGTCTTGTGTTCATCGGCTCCCTGAGGTTGAAAGGGGGTCCATGTCATCGCACCCTGGCAACACCCGAGAAATCCGGACCCTCATCACGGCATCGTCCATTGCATTGTTGTGCATCGTGCGGTTCGCCGGTTGTATGATATTGCCCTTGGCAACATCCCTCGACTCGCCGCCGGCAACTTTGTGGAGTAGTATGAAAGCAGCATCCTCAATATCGACACATATGTGTTGGGCATCATGATCGAGGTGGCAGTCACCAAAGGCGCATAAAGAAGATGAAGCGGAGTAACTAATTAGTTACCTTGGTGAGGGCGTTGAGCTCGGCTAATGTAGACAGACGGCCGATCCCGGCGGTAGGCCAATCATCAGCATTCTCCCGCGGTACTGGTGCCACCGCCAGCTGCGTGATACTGGTATTTTTGGCGGGAGCAGCAGGGGCAGCTGTTCGACGACCAGCTCTTGCGGCTGCGCTGCGGCGATGGTGGCCGGAGGGGTCACCAAGTCCGGCGACGCATTAACGTTGATGCTCCAGTTGCGGCCGCTAAAGCTGGGCACGTGTATCGGCCCCTGTCGACCTCCCGCATTCCAAACAGCTAGCCCCTCCATCAACCCAGGGGGTATAATCGTGCTAAGCTTCTCCTCTAATAACTTGTCCATTGCTTTCTCGTCCACTTTTTCCTCTAATGTCTTCACCTTCAACTTCGGCTCTTCAACCTCGGCTTTATCTTTAGCCGCCAACTGGTTCTTCCTCTCCCTCCTCTTCTTTGCGTCCTCTTTGTAGTACTCGGTAAACTTCATGCTTGTACCAAAGCCGGACACACGGCCAGCTGATTTTGGCGGAAAATTCTTCTCCCTCTTCTTGTAAGTCTTTGTCGCCCTATTAAAAACAGTGTCCCATATCTCCGCCACCGAATCCTGGGACGACAAGTCCTCGGTAGCGTTCAATTCCTTCTCCTGTAGAGATACAAGGAGAGGTGAACCCATGCATTTAGATTCTTGGCTTAATTATTTTAATGAGATCCACGGTAAATTACTTACCATCTCATCCTGAAAGGCCTTCACATCCGGGTCGTCGGTGACAAACTCCCCTGTAACAGGGTCCAGGTAGTAGCGGGCCCGAACAAATTGTCAGATCTACAGGTCTATGATTTTATGCCATGAGTTCTCTTTACCCAGACGTTCAAGCTCGGCGTCCTCCTTGTCCCAAATGGGTTGTTTCCCTCTGTATCCGCCGCTTCCAAGCCGATGGTTACCTATGTTCTTCTTTCGCATAGTCTTTCCCCACTTAGTCCATGCTTTAGAGGCAGCAGTTTCTAAGTCTTCCTTGAATATCTTGAACTCTTCTTCGTCGAGCATCGGATTTTTCCTACTTATAATCTCCCAGCTTTCACCTTTGTCAATGTTGTTCTTTACCCGGGTTTTCCAGCTGCTCAAGGCATTGCTCATCTTTGTCAGTGCTAGTTTGTTCACCGGGTTCTTATTACTCTCCAGGTTTCTGAACTTCTCTGGGAATGTGTATCTCTTGTGAAGCTTCTTAAGGAGGTTCTCGACCAAAGCATGATTACGTCGGATGTACTTCGTGTAGATCGACATGCTTTCCCGGACAATGCACCCGAGTTGCATGCCGTACCCGCAGGCTATCGATGCGGGCGCAATGGGTTGGCCACCTTCTATGACCTCGGTGAACTCATCATAGACGTTGGCGAGCACTTGCGGCTTCCGATCCTTAATATCCTTCTTCTTCTTCTGTATAGCGCCCAGGTTGCCGCTACCACCATCTGTGCGCTCGCCACCATCCGTGTTGGTGTTACCCTCCTCCCCGCCGTCACTAGTTCCATTGTAGTCGTCGTTGTCCCCCTTCTAATCTGGATCTTCCTCGTTGCCCCCAGCACCTCCGACGACGGTCGTCGGTGGTGGTGTCATTCTCATGTCCTTCGCCTTCTCATGCTCTTTGGACGGCCCCCAGAACGACTTGTTGGCCTCTCAGGCTAGATCCTTGACGCTCATTTGTTTATAAGGATCGGCCTCGTCGTTAGTCGATATGTTTGGTCTTTATTACTAAAAAAAGAGGCAAAAGGTTAGTAAAAATATCGACCGAAAAATTCGGCATGACCTTTGCTAATTTTTGGACCTACGAGTGCCCATTTCTCAACCGAAACGGAAGTGAATCGACACTTCGGGAGAAATGGGAAACTCAATTGAAATCCCTGCAAGAAAAAACACCCCAACCCTATTAATAACCCCATTGACACCATCCATCATCATCCAACACCATATCATTCACAAAATAAATAAACTCTACAGCACCATTTAATAACATATAAAGCAATAGCAGTTCATATAAAGTAATAGAATAGGAACCAGTACATGCTACAGTGGTGAAGATCACCTGCCCAGGTGCTCTTTTTCTCAGTTAGGCATGACCAAACAGAAAAAAAAGCTCTTTTAGAAATGTAGGTCACAGGTCACAGTTTATATAAAAAACTCTTATAGATCACCTTTCAATCCATTGTTCACAGGTCACAAAAATGTATACAATACAAAGTTTATTTCAGCATTATTTACAAATCAGAAACCTAACAGTTTTCCCAACAAATTAATATCAGATTGATAATTATTTAAACTATGAATCAAATCAACCTATTGGAATTCTATAGTCTGCACTGAACCTACTGCCACCCGACAGAATATATGGACATCTGAAACAAAAAATAACAGGCACTACTATAGAACAGGCACCTCATGTCAACCAAAAAAAAAATATAATTAACACTAGGAATAAGATATAATTAACAGCAAGCAATAAGGGTCAAATAAAGCTAACAGATTGACAGAAGCATTTAACAGCAAGCAATAAGGGTCAAATATACCAGTACACTTTATACCAGTAGATAAGCATCTACTAAGCATTTGATAGAAGCATTTGACAGAAGCTAACACACAAGCATTTGATAGAAGCTAACACATAAGCACTTTATAACAATACACTTTATAACAGCAAGCAATAAGCATTTGACAGAAGCATTTGACAGAATCTAACACATAAGCATTTGACAGAAGCTAACACATAAGCACTAGATCATCATCATAGTAGATCATCATCTACTAGATACTACCTTCTTTTTTTCCTGATGGTTTTGTCTTAAGATACTACCTTCTTTTTCCTTTTATTTTCTCCAACACACATCTAAATGTGCGTCACTTCATATTAGAAGAAAAAACACCAATAATGCACAAAGTATAACACAAGCATGGAATGACTGTCTAACACCAATGATAGTTTAGCGCTTCACAATCAGGCAATATGCACAAACACCAATATGCAAAGCAGGAGCACGTGGGTAGGTTTCAGCTCTAAAAGGAAACCACACATATGCAGACACACTTCACCTATAGCTGTACAGAAGCTATCCTCTTATGCTGAACATGCTAATGCACAACATTGAGGCATTTAAAAACAAATAGCAATGTTTCAAGAACCCAGGCACAGTAAATTGCAATTATATATCAACGCCTAAGGTGGTTTGGTTTACATACTAAACTCTAAACTTTGTGTTTATGTACTGTACTAATAACACCCAAGATAGTACTTGTGTCAGAAGTTGTGTTTCTGCATTCACCCTACATGCAAATGTCCAAGAGAACCGAGGACTGCCGGTTCAGACAACCATGCCATTGCAAAATGGCTACATGCTCTTATACTCATAGTAGATGGCGATGCAGTGCAGGGGACCCAACGTTATGCTTAATGTGTATTTGGTCTTTGACTGGCTCAGAGACCACGGTGCTCATGCAGTGTCAAACATTGGAAAGCAACACTTCTTATGTAGTAATTATGACTAGCTGCACTGTCCTATCTAAATGGATCTTTTAGAACAAGTGTGCAGCTGCATCCTGATTAATTCAGAACATCTTTTGTCAGCGAGCCAGGACACAGTGGCATGCAAACTATACATGGCGGCATGGTTCTATGCCAGAATACGTGCAAAGATATTTTTTTACTACATATAACTATGCTAATGTGGAGTTGGAGAAGAGTGTAACTGTTCAACAAAGAATTTGGTACGCTTTAGGAGCCATCCTAGTCACTGAAATGAAACCATCTAAATGATCCTAAATGCACAAGCCAAGTAGTTAAATGAAACCATCTAAATGATCCTAATCAGAGCAATCCTAACCCTAATCAGAGCAATCCTAACCTAATCAGATGCTCACCTGGCGTGGACGGCGAGGTGGCGCGGGATGGGGAGGTGGTCGTCGGCGGCGGTGTGCGCTGCCCTTCTCCTCCTCGGGGGCGTCTGGTGTGCGTTGCCCTTGTCCTCCTCGGGGGCGGCAGCAGGTGGCTCCTCCACGGGCTCTGGCAGGGCAAGTGGCTCCTCCTCCACGGGCTCCGACGGCTGACTTCTATAGCGCATTCGAGCGATATGCGCCACAAAACATTGGCACTTAGTCAAAACCGTCGTGAGGCTGTAGTTGGACATCAAACACAGATTAGCCCAGTGGTTATGATGCATAGACAAACCTTTCCCAGCTAGGTTCAAATCCTGGCTAGGTCACTTTTTGTTCTTTGTTTCAAAATTATATGTTACTAATATATTTAAAACCAAGCACATACACATGTATATTTATTAAAAAACACTCCCCGAATTATTGTATATATTGTGCTTGTCACAAACACATGTGAATTTGTATACCCACACGAATATCACGATATATTTTTAGTCTCTAACTAATACACAAAAAAGGTCACACGTCGTCGTGTGATGTTTCGAGCTAGCTAGCCTCTCTTCACAATCTTCTTTGCACATCTTCTTCATGGTTGAATACTTTAGCCCGGGCACTATGAGATTTCTTCTCGTGAACGGGCAACCTTTAGTAGGTAGTGTGGTCTTTCTTCTTACTATAGTAGTAGTAGGCATGTTGAAGTATTTGTCAAATTCCTCTTCGATCTTTGGATCGCTGTTCTTATCGAAGTCTTCCTCGTTGGCGGATCCTTCCATTCTGATGATGCTCCTCTTGCCCCTGCTCACTACAACACGACTGGGCTTTGACGGGTCGGTAATAAAGAAACATTTAACAACTTGGCTAACGAGTATCCACAGCTCATTTTTCGCGGAGGACTTCTTTGCCGACTTGGCATCGGGTATAATGCAGGTGGTGAAATATCGTCCTTCTTTTTCGACATTCTTGGCCCATCTAATATGGAACATCGGTACCGTCTCTCCACAGTAGTCGAGATCCCATATCTCCTCGATCCTTCCGTAGAATCTTTCCATGACAATAGTCTCGTCATCGGCGAAGGACATCATAGTTACTCCTGAGTTTTGATATTCGCTATTCATGTCTTTTTCCTTGGTGTAGAATCTGTAACTGTTGATGTCGTATGACTAATAGGTCTTTACGTTATGCGCTGGGCCTTGTGACAAGGAGAATATGAGTTGTTGATCTTCCGTAGAATGCGTCTGCAGGGGATTGTCCAGCAGCCTTTTCTTGAACCAACCCGTGAAGCTGGAGTTGTGTTCTCTTGTTACGTCTCCTTTCTTCCCCGGGCGGGCCCGGTCCACGTACTCCTGCTCGATCAATCTTTTGTGCTCTTCCACCCAAGTGCTGACCAATTCAATCTGTTGTAGTGCGACTCGGTGTGCCCTACCAAAGTCGGCGCGTCGATTAGCAATGCCGACATGCAGTGAGGAGTGGCCCTCGCGGTGACCATACCTAGCGAGCCTGCCGAGGTGCTTCTTGGTGGGTATTCCAACATCCTCGTTCTCGGTGGTTAGATAGTTCTGGCAGAAAGAGATGCACTCGTAGATCAGAAAGCCCTTGGCTATGCTTCCAGCTGGACGGGACCCATTGCGAACGAACCATTTGATGACACCGTTCAGCCTTTAAACGACATCATGTTGTGCAGGAATGTCGGCCCGGTCTGGATGATGTCATCCACGACATGGACAAGTAGATGCACCATGATGTCGAAGACTGCGGGCGGAAAGTAAATCTCGATCCCACATAGTATCACCACGATCTCTTCCTGTAGCCTGTCGAGCTGCTTCATGCCGATCGACTTCCTAGAGATGACGTCGAAAAAGTTGCACAAGCCAAACAGCATCTCATGGATGTGATCGTCCATTATCCCTCTTATGGCAACTGGAAGTATCTATGTCATCATCACGTGAAAGTCGTGGGACTTCATACCACTGGACCTCTTCTTCTCTACGTCGAGATACCTGCTTATCTTTCCCGAGTAACCGTGAGGAACTTTGACTCCTAGGAGGCACCTGAAATACTGCTCGATCTCCTCCTGACACAGAGTGAAGCAGGCAGTGTGAAGCACAACCACCTCATTCTTTTTAACCCTTTTGCGACGACCCTAAGTCCCTTCCATTTGATCGTCATCATCACTATCAGGGTACTGAAGCTCCTTCTTGATGCCAAGCAATTTCAGGTCGTTTATTTCTTTCGGCCCATCCTTGGTCCTCTCTGGCATGTTGAGGAGAGTGCCAAGCAGACACTCGATAACGTTCTTCATGATGTGCATTACATCGAGGATATGGGGCGTGTGGAGGACCTTCTAGTACGGCAGGTCCCAGAAAACAGACCTCGCTTTCCATACACCCAGAAGCGGCTTTGTCCTTGGTCGCTTCTTTCCTGGCACTGGGCATTCATCCCAATTATTCAGAAGCTCCTCGATTTCTTCGTCGCTCCTCGTACGCGGGGCTCTTTCGAGCTCGTCTTTACCATTGAACAGGTCACCACGTTTACTCCAGGGGTGATCCATGCGAAGCCACTTTCGAGTCCCTTGGAACGCGGTTTCGAAGACCCGGGATCCTTGGGTAGCTGGAGATGCGGGGTCTTATCCATGCACTTGACACATGCATTGTGTCCGTGGTTCACCTGGGCCGATACATATGTGTAACCAGGATAGTCCTACACCGTCGTGAGCAACGCGGCTCTCAGAGGGAACTATTCTTTAGTGTAGGCGTCCCACGTATGGGCTGGTGTCTCCCAAAACGTGGCTAACTCCTCTTTCAACAGCCCGAGATAAAGATGCATATCGACACCTGGCTGTTTAGGCCCCTGAATAAGAATGTTCATGTGTACGTACCTTTGCTTTGTGCAGAGCCGTGGGGGGATGTTGTACGGCCATACAAACACGGTCCAGGTGCTATGCATGCTACTCTGGTTGCCAAAAGTATTGAGTCCATCGGTGCTCATACCCAGCCTTACGTTCCTTGCATCTCCCCCGAACTCTTAGAACTCGATGTCCAATGCATTCCACTGGCTAGCGCTGAAGGGTGTGTTAGGATCTTGCCTTTCTCTAGATCATCTTCCGGTTTCTCCCTTTCCACGTGCCATTGCATTAGCTTTGTTTCGTTAGGATCTACGAAATATCTCTGTAGACGAGGAGTGATAGGAAAGTACCATACCACTTTTCGAGGAACTTTCTTGTTCCCTCTCTTGTACCATCCATGGCCACACACCGGACATGTGGTTCTCTCCGTGTACTCGTTACGATAAAGTGCGTAATCATTGATGCATGCGTGGTATTTAACGTGCGGTAGGTCGAGAGGGCTCACGATTTTCTTGGCCTCCGCTATACTTGTTGGCAATGTGTTACCGTTAGGAAGACGATCGTGCCAGAATTCCATGTTAGCATTGAAGCTCAAGTCGGTCCATTTGTGTTCGCCTTCATCTCTAGAGCCTTGAGCGTTACACTTAGACGTGTATCCTCGGGACGACACCCATAATACAATGGAGTCATCCCATCTAACTCCATTTGCGCCAGCTTGGCTTTCTCTCTGGCTACAGCTTTGGCGTTGCTCGTCTCCTTGAGAAGCAGTTCCTAAACATGAGGGTCCCTTAACACCGAAGTTAGCAGCGTCTAGGTGTTCGCTTCTTCTCCTTATTAATGATGGTCATGCCCGTCGACATCTCCTTCTTCGTCATGATGATCATGCCCACCGCCGGTATATTCTTCGTCATCATGACCATGCCCGTCGGGAGACTCTTCGTCTTCTCGCCCGCCCAAGTCTTCATGATGACAAACACCATTTACTGCCAGCTCCTCATCGAAGTCGTCGCGCATGAAACCGCTGAAAGGTGATCCTCAATTGTCCGTAATCAGAATTCGATCCAGTAGCTGAGTTTGCATGTTCAACATGGACATCTTATCTGGGTCTTGTTGTTCTGAATCATGTCCGCCTTGGCGTCTTCCTTATACCTAGTAACTCGACCTTCGCTCATGCTGACGACCATGGTAGCCTGCGCGGTATGCACATATAGAGCAAAAGACAGAGAGTAGGTTAATTAGAAACCACACCTTATGCACACACAAAACACACATGCATGGTCGTCGCCGGAAAAATTCGGCATGACCTTTCCTAAAAGTAGGACATATGGCTGGTGCAAAAATTTGCCGAAATGGAAATGAATCAACATTTCGGCAAACATCCATGCACCACACCGGGTCAGACAAGTAAAAACAAGAAACTTCTTCCCATGCAAGCATTCATGCACCACACAAGCTTCATGCACAAACACCATCTTCGCGCCATGCATGCATCGCATATACACACCGCCCGCGCGACAAGCTTAACACCTACAAAACATGCATATTCATGGCCAATTACTCACCGGGTAGATTGAATACCGAGTCGAGAGCGCGATGTGATAGAGTATGGATCAATAGATCTATAGAGAGATAATAGTACACAAATAGAGATGTGGAGGACAAAAGTAGGTGTGTTTTAGATCTACTAGTTGGAGAAAGGCTTTCCCTAACCAATCTATCAACTATAGTAGGTTTAAATACAACAAAATGTAGAAAATTATAGACACAATGGGGTGGGAGAGAGGAGGAAGACGAGCTGGGAGGATGGGGACGAAGGATGTGAAATGGATGGTGGTAGATAGAGGGGGTGCAAAGATGCCACCTTTTTGTGCAGATCTGGTCGAAGGATTCTGTGGCGCATATAGGTAATATGCGCCACATAAGTTCAATCTTCTATGGCGCATATTGCGTGCATGCGCCACAAAATCTTGGCAATAGGGTGCAGTGGGGCTAGACTGTGGGCCCCATGACTCAATGTTCTGTGGCGCATAGCACACATATGCGCCACAGAACCTTGGCCATAGGGTCTAGTGTCCAGACACTATGGGCCATAGGGTGCAGTGGACAAACACTATGGGCCCCTGCACTCAGTGTTATGTGGCGCATATTGTTGATATACGCCACAAAGATTGAACTTCTGTGGCGCATATCAGCTATATGCGCCACAGAACACTGAGTGCAGATCTGCACGAAATAAAGGTGGCAAATATAGCTGCTTTAATGACACCCCTCTATATATATAACACACTCCCTGTCCAAAGCAACATACCTGCCCCTGATGTCTTCTTCCCACAACTCGTCGGAAGACTCATTGGAGAGCATAGCCCGCTCGCGTTCCCTGCAACGTACTCGCAGTGGAGGGGCGAGGTTTAGGGGCAGTGCTCGGAGTCAGCGGCCGCGGGATTCAGAGGTCAACCTAATCGAGGAGGAGGCCAGAGTGTGGCACGAGGCCCTCTACAACAAGGCCATGAGGTTGTACTCCATGCTCGCGTCCCCGGAGGAGAGGGCGTGCATGGCGGAACCAATTGGGTGGCGGCCGGTGCTCGACCCCAACGTGTCCATGGAGGACCACGTCTGCATGTTGCAGGCGCGTGTGAACAGGGAGGTTTGGCATCTTCCACCACCATCACCCCCACCAGCTCTGTGAAGGGATTTGCAATGTTGTAGTTTGTGTATTTGCAATGGTGTATGACATTGTTGTTTTGCTGTTCAAGGCTATGCGCATGTGCATTTTCAACGATGTATGCCACTTCACATGTCTATCTACTAGATTGTCTAGTATATTCTACCTATTCCACTGGTACTTGTTTAGTTGGGAAAAGCACACGAGGAAATTTTTGTACTAGGAAACACTCAATATATATAATCTGAGTAGCACAAAGCATTCTGTGGCGCATACTACACACATGCGCCACAAAAGTTTGTTCTTCTGTGGCGCATATGCACAAATGCGACACAGCAGCTTGTACATAGGTGTCCAGAGGGTGGGGCCCACATAATTGTTCTGTGGCGCATATCATGATATGCGCCATAGAAGATATAAACTTCTGTGGCACATCTCCATGTATGCGCCACAGAAGTTTGGTTAGAGCACGGTCAGACCCCGCCTGTTGTGGGTCTCACCAAACTTTTGTGGCGCATATAGCAAGATGTGCCACAGAAGATTCATGGTCCAACGGCTGGTGTGGGTCCCACCAAACTTCTATGGCACATGGCTGTGGAAGATGCGCCACAGAAGTTTCATGGTTCTATGGCGCATTGCTCTAGATGCGCCACTGGATAACTTTTGTGGCGCATGGTAAGAACCATGCGCCATAGAAGGTATGTCTATCTATAGCTAGTTTCCTAGTAGTGTGCGCTGGCGAGAAATTGAGGCAGCCCTGGGGCGGAGAAGAGCTGGCAAGTGAGGGGAAAGAGAGAGGGGACGTGGGTGTTTTAACGAGCTTGGTCGCTGGGAGGAATTAGCGCGGCAATCAATCATATTGACGATGCAGAATCAATGTCAGAAACAGCGAGGAGGGGGAAAGAGCGGGGTCAGCGCGAGGTAGATGATGCTTGCGTGGTATGGGCCTGCGTTGTCAGCAAAGGAGAGGGGGTGCGAGTGGGGTGAGGGAATCAGTGGCTGCGTGGGTGCGTTGCTGACTGAAAGAAAAATGGTTCGGGGAGAGGAGAGAGGTGGGCTTGCTAGGCTAGATGGGCCAGGTTGGGCTGGGATGTTTCTTTTTATTTTTTTCTTCCTCTGTTTTCTTTTTCCATTTTGATTTCCTGTTTTGAATTCAAACTATCATTTGATTTCAGATTTCTTTTCAAATCTTTTCCAAATATTTAGTATGTTTTTATACAATTTTAATTATGTATTTAAAGTCCATTTTAGAATAATTATTTTATTCATTTATGGTTTATTATTTATTTAAAATAGGCACTTGCCTTTATTCAAATAAGATTTTAATTATATTTTCAAACTCTTATTTAAATTCTAATTTTCACCAAACCTTTTTCAATAAGTTTTATTTATTCATTAGTGTAAACAATTCACTTTGAATTATTTGAAGTATTTTTAATATGAGTTATTAATCATTTAAATTGGGCAAATGTCTTTATTCAAATGAAATCAAATATGGTTTTAAACCCTTATAAATTTTATTCAAATGATTCTTTTATTCCATTTAAGTTAATTAAATATCTTTTATTCCACTTGGGCAAATTCCAATTATTATTTTCCCACAATTTAATTAATCATTTACTTTAGGGATTTTATCTTTTATTCAAATATAATTAGAATATGGTTTACTCCCACATACTTTTATTTGATTATTCTTTATCCCTTCATTTTATTTGAATTATCTTTATTCTATTTGCTTATGGATTTAATTCAATCTTTAAATTGTCTTCTAAATAATTTTCTTGGGATTTATTATTTAGGCAAATTGTCTTTATTTAAATTAAATTGAATATTGTTCAACCCTTATGATTTTATTTAACTAATATTTTACTCCTTTTATTATTCAATAAACTTTCATTTTATTTGTTTATCGATTTGGCCAAGATTTAATTTGTTTTTTAAATATTCCTTAATTATTTATTTTCTTTCCTTGCCTTATAAAATTCATATTTTTTATTTATAGATCCAAAATTGGTGACTCCAATTTGTATAATTTTATTTAATATTTGTTTATCCTTTTAAATCTATTTAGGATTATTTTTCTCACAATTTAGTATGGATTTTAGATAGGAGCTTTATTAGCTTTGGAAGTTATTTCCTTTTATCTTATTAAATTCATAAGTTTTCATCCATGGCTCCAATTTAAGTGAAACCAATTTCTATGGTTTTATAATATTTTTATTTATCATTTTTGATCATTTATAAATGTTTCTTGGTAAATTTTTATAGGGATCAAATCCATAGTCCTAGAGATCTTGGAAATGATTTTCTTCCATTAGGGTTTTAGCGTTTGGTTTATTTTTCCAAGTTTAAATTTCAAGATACATTTATTGATGAATGCATTTCACTTGATTGAAATTTGTTGGATTCCTTTTTATTCAAATTTTATTCAGTAAGGGTTTTGATGTTTTCATTTAGAAGCAAAAAGTTTCTTTTCACCCTAAATTTCAACAATTATTAATTTTGTTTATTTATTTTTCACATTTCAAAATTGGAATTTTTTTGGTATGTGAAACCTCGACCACTGTGTTCCATGGCGTCGCGCCTGGGCCACCATGCGCCCCGTTGGGCAAGATCCGGCTGGATGTCATATTCGGCTCGAAGGAGAACTTCCAGCAAGAGCCAATCTGGTTCGAGTTGGTCAACCTTGCCAGCACCTACCATGTCCTTCTTGGGTGTCCAGCCCTTGCAAAGTTCATGGAGGTCCCCCATTATGCATACCTCAAGATGAAGTTGCCCGGGCCGAATGGTGTGATCACTGTGGCTGGCTACTACAGACGGTCCATGGCCTACGCAAAGTAAGGCGCCAAGATAGCTGAGGTCCTGCTCATCTCCAAAGAGAAGCACGAGATGATGCGCAATGTTGCCATGCTGCAGCAAGAGGTGTCGGCTGGCTAGGTAAGCTTCCTAGTTGTGCAACAAGGAGTTCATCTCTCATCGGTAAAGTAACGCGCCTCTGCAGAGTGTAAGAACTATAACTTGTTACTCCCTGTTCCGGGAAGGAGCTACGAATTCGGCAGGAAAGGAACTCCACTAAAGTTCTGGTAAACCTGTGAAGGCTGACGGACATAGCTTTTCAAAATAAAAGCAACCTTTGAAGAAATGTTTACGAAAACCTGCATTACCGATGACCTATAGTCTGTGGCTATAGATATAGTGCATCAAACACTCCTTTTTAGTGAACTTGCTCAGTACGCTCATACTCAACATATCTTATTAACCCTTGCTAGTTTCTGAAGCCAAAACAGACGATGTCTACATAAACTTATGCTCCAGGAATTATCATCAAAAGCTCAAGATCTTCAGTGAAGTCAAGAAAGTCAACATATACATCAACTAAAGTGAAGTAGAAGTTGCTGATTAGATAGGAATATAATCTCTAGCCATAGAACCTACTTCTGTAGAGTATTGCAATAGCATCAATGCAAACCCATTAGTTTAAATAATAGTCTATTAGTATGATAGTTATGCATTGATTATTTCTGATTCTTCTTTGTAAGAACATTCTTTCTCTCTCTTTAACCTAGAGTGCTCTCTGGATATTTTGTAAAGAGTCGAGTTGTAACCTATAGTCATGTGTTGGACCTGCTGTGTTTCTACTGTACCACTCTAAGGGATGTAATACTAGTGAACGATGTTTAATTGGTGTTATGTCAATGACTGTACTGTACTACAATGTCAACACCCGGATTTTTAATCCCAGATGCCTGTTATGCCATACATCGCACTCCCAGGATTACCATTTTTGCGAGACATAACAGATTTGGATATCATAGCACATCATTCATTACAAACCATACAAAAGGTCTTACACAAATAAGGATCTCACGATCCAGTTCTTAATACAAATCAAGTAGCGGAATAACGTAATAATAAAGGTAGCGTAGGCGAAGCTCCATCTTCGGGGTCACAGGCAATGCTGACGATGGGAGATGATCCTAGTTGTCGTAACCTTCCTGCGATCCATCATCCTGGTACTCCTCTTCATAGTCTGGCCACAAGAATAGCCAGGGACAAAGCCATGACTACTCTTTAAGTACTCGCAAACTAATACTAACAAGTGAAGGGGGTTTTTGTAGTAGGACACTAAGCTCTAGGGTTATTTTGCAAAAAGCCAGATTTACCTCTACTAAGTTCAAAAGAAGAGAAAGCTAGTTGAAAATTTTATAAAACCTAAGTGGAAACTTGAATTTCAATATCACAACCCTGTTGTGGTCAAGTCAAAGTCTCAATTCATTTCATAGGTCATTTAGAAAACATCTGACGGGGGAACAGTATGGCCACTCCAACTGTCCATAACCGTGGACGTGGCTATTCGAATAGTTTGACACTTTGTAGAGATTGTACACTTTCACCACAACATTCGATACATCCGTCAGGAACAAATCTTGAATTCACCATACTCAGTATGCAGATAATCAATCCTAACCTTTCAATTACATGCCCTAGTATAGGCACCTCTCCTGTGAGTTTGGCCTCCCAACCATGACCAACTGTCATCTTGGGTACTGCACAGGTGGACAATCTTCACAAGGTAGCCTCAACTCAGACCTTGGCCATGAGGGAACCCATACTAAGGTATATAAGTTTCCAGTCAAGCCCTATCCAATTTTCGGGTATTGTGGTTGTACGGTAAAATTGGAATGGTATCGCATCCAAACAACCATCAGTTTTATAAAGGGCTAAGGCTCCTGCCTCAACATTTTCATCATCCAAAATCATCTGGTGTTCGGAAACACATATCAAAACATTTCAGTAGAATGACTCATCATTCCAAGGTTTTCATAACCATTTTCACCAAGTATTCCCATCTAAAGTTGATCAATTTTTAGGTTTAGCACTAGCATCTACAAAGGGTGGTAAGTACTAATGAGGGGTGGTAAAGAAGTGGAGATTAATTGAGTTCAATCTCATGCCTTAGGATGACATCAAGATTATCTAGCTTAGGCCAAATTTAATGCTCTTTATGCAACCTTCAATTATCTTCCTAGAATCTACAAGTCACTTAAGTAAACTCTAAGAGAAAGCTTTGATAAAGAAATAAAGTAGAAAGCTTGCAAGTAAAACTAGGATTGGGTATCATCAGATGTGTCTAACCAAGCATGCTTAGTGCATTGCATAGGTTATCTAACTTTCATAATTGCAAGTGTTAGCTGGAAAGGTTTCAAGTATTGGCTTGCATAAGTATAAGTATATGCTTGCAAGTATTAGCTTGCATAGGTCAACTTGGTTAGTAAGGCTTGCCTTGTGCAGAGCAGTGGTTGAAGTTCTCCTCGGTTTCTTCCTCGTAGTATCCTCCTTCCTCCTCATATCTTTGGTCGGTACTAGCGTCTATAAATAAATACGAAGTACACAATCACCAAACAATACTTAACTATTTTCAATCATCACACAAAGGTGCACTATAGATGATCTAGCATCATCAGTAACATTACAAGATTAAAGCTTTTGTCTTATTTATTTTATTTTTAGAAAAGTAATTTCTACTCATTGAAAAACTACTTAAGATTTAATATTCTCCAACTCCAACATGGGATCATGTTGACACATGTCATCACCACATATTTCAGTACATGAGAATTTGATTTAAAGTGGTGTCACAATTTAATAAGGTTTAACCTTTTTATTTTAAATAATTAAAGTGACAAGAAATGCCTATGTGGCATTCTTTTATTACTTGAACATTATTTCTGTAAGTATACCCATATGTTTTTATATATTCTGAAAGGTATGATCAAATGTGATTTTTGAGAGTTGGAATCAACTCAAAAGCTATAATGGTTGAATTTTCAAAAATGTTTGAATGCTGAAAAGCTTCTGACTTCATATTTTTACCAAGGTTGATATACAGATCCAAATGATTTGAATCCAAAGGGCTTGGATTAAGCATTTCAGTACCTTTCAAACAAAATTGGTTTCATGCAATTTGGTTCACTGAATCAAGCTGGGTTGATTTTTGAATATAGGTACAGAACTGTGTTTGAATTAAAATAGAAAAATCTAAATTCAAACGGTTGGGCTGCGCGGGAAAGGTTAATGTGTCGGCCCAGTGTCACTCCACAGCACGGGGCACAGCTGACAGGGGGGTTCCACCAGTCAGTGGCTCATAACACGCGAAGCGATACGGGGCGGTGTGGTTTGTTGGATTAGAAGGGCGATCAACGGCTGAGGGTCGTCGTCGACGATGAACATGTCACCGGCGAGCTCGAACCCTAGCGGCTCAGTGGGGGTGCATAGCGGGCATACCAAGGCTCCATCGACGATGACGAGGTAGGCAAACGAACGAGTGGTTGACGGCGAGCTCAGGGATGGTCGAGGCAGCTCCGGGGGTGGTCGAAATCAACGGCTCCCTTCTTCTCTAGAGGCGGCCTGCTCCGGCGCAATTCCGGAGAGCTGCTGCTCCTCGTGCTCTAGTGAGAGGGTGGAATGATCAGTGAGGTAAGGGGAGTGGAATGGTGTGCTTCAAACGGCTAGGGCTCGCCTCCTTTTATAGGCTCGGCGGCAAGACCGAGAGGGATGGGCAGGCGACGATGGCGACACGACTATGGGTGGGTAGAGGCATGGCTGAGGTTGGCTATCAACACGCGGTCTCCTGGCGATGCTCTAGAACTTAAATCCGTGCATAGGAGCGGTGGAAATCGGTCAGGAACGTGCGGTGCTCTACGCGGTAGAGCCGGTGTCTTCGACGACGAGCGGTGCTATGAGGCACGGGGTGGCGAATGGGGTTGTCTGGCGTGTTCCTGGGATCATGGCGAAGCGGTGGGCACGGGGTGCGGTCAAGGGGCGACGTGTGCATTGGTGCCGGGTGCGGCGCTCTGGCGCATGCTCAGCATGTCGTAGTGGCATTGGGCGCGCGGCGTTCCTGGTGGTCCATGGCTTGCGCTGGCTTGGGGAGGGGACAGTGGGCGGCGGTGAGGTGCTGGCTACCTCCCAGACAAGGTTGGCAAGGCTAGGGTTGCTGCTAGCTGGCCGACGACAATGGGGTGGCATGGTGAGGCTCGGCCTGCTCACCATTGATGGCAATGGAAAGCTCACAGTGATGCTAGAGGTTACTAAATAAGATAGATGATCTACTAGATGTTTTCTATGAGCTAGAGAGGGGACAAGGTTGGCCAAATCACTGCTCAAAATAGTGTTTGTGATTTGTTTGATTTGAATCTGCAAGCTGTTTGATGAAATGGCCGCAAGAACTTGAGTTTTGAATTTGGAAATGATTTTTGGTGGGTGTGCTAGGCATGTGCTGAGGATTCTGTGGGTGCTTGGGTTTTGAAAATTGAGTTTGTTTGAGTGGTTTTTGAAATAGTGGGATCTTCCCATATGAGATAGATTCAATTTTAAACTGTCATTTAAACTAAGCATTTGAATGTTTTTGGATGATCACAAAGTGGGCCTTGGTACCTTATTATGTGTACTAATAAGGGGTGCAAAGATCCACAAATGTTTCTGTTGAGTTTCGAAAACTAGAGATAGCCAAAGTAGGCATGAGAGTTCATTTGGCAACAATGACCATTCACTTCATTTGTTTATTTTGAGTTGTTTGTCTTTGGGAAAAGTTTGGGGATTGTTTATATGATGTTTATTTCACCTAAGAATCATTTTATAAGCAAATAAACATAGAACCATGGCAATTCAAAAGAATCCAAATTTTGAATACACGCCCATATGAATGCTTTCATAATTTTAGTTGGGAAAGTTTTTGTTAACCCTAATTGTCTCGACGTCTCTTGTCGGCGTAAATCTTCTGTCTTGACTGGGCTGTCTTGAGGTGCTCAAGAATCTTGTGAACCTTCTCTTCTGCTTCTCGTAGGATGTCGGGTCCGAAAATCTGACTCTCTCCTACTTGCGACCAGTTCAAAGGGGTGCGACACTTCCTTCCATACATGAATTCAAATGGGGCCATTTGTAAACTAGCTTGATAATTGTTGTTGTATGAAAATTCTGCGAACGGTAGGCAGTCTTCCCATTTGGATCCATACTCTAACACACATGCTCTCAACATGTCTTTGAGTATTTGATTTACTCGCTCCGTTTGTCCGTCGGTCTGAGGGTGATAAGCTGTGCTAAAATATTGTCGGGTTCCAAAACCTTCTTGGACTTTCTTCCAGAATCTCGAGGTAAACTGAGTTCCTCGATCCGATACGATGTTCTTGGGGACTCCATGCAAACTGATGATTATAGCGATGTATAACTCCGCTAGCTTCAAACTCCGATACGTGGTCTTGACTGGTAAGAAAGGGGCGACTTTGGACAATCTGTCCACTATGACCCAGATAGAGTCATTTCCCCTACTAGAAGTAGGCAATCCGGTGATAAAGTCCATTCCAACGGAATCCCATTTCCATTTTGGAATCTGCAGGGGTTGCAACAATCCAGCGGGTCTTTGATGTCCCGCCTTGACTCTCTGACATATATCACACTTGGCGATATAGCTTCCGATTTCTCTCTTCATCTTATGCCACCAAAATTACTCATTCAAATCTTGATACATTTTCGTTCCTCCGGGGTGGATAGAATAAATAGTATCATGAGCTTCCTTCAGAATCACTGCTTTCAACTCAGAATCTGCTGGTACACAAAGGCGTCCTTTGTACCACAGAACTCCTTCGTCTTCGGTGAATCCGGGTACTTTGCCTGTACCGATACGACGCTTGATTCCATCGATGCTAGCATTTCCTTTCTGCGCCTCCTTGATCTGGCTAATCAAAGTGGGTTGAAGTTCTATGCTAGCCAAAAATCCTTCACTCACTAATTCCATTCAGAACTATTCCATCTCTTTGTGCAAGCTTGGTTGCTCCTTCAAAATCATGGAGTTCAAGCGGCACGGCAATCTGCTAATGGCATCTGCTACCACATTGGCTTTACCGGGGTGATAGTGAATGTCCAAGTCGTAATCCTTGATTAGCTCAATCCATCTTCTTTGTCTCATATTCAGCTCCTTATGAGTGAATATATACTTCAGGCTCTTGTGATCCGAATAAATATCACTGCGGTTTCCCATCAGGTAGTGCCTCCATGTCTTCAGGGCTAGAACTACGGTGCGAGCTCAAGGTCATGGGTTGGATAGTTCTACTCATGTTGTTTCAGTTGTCAAGATAGATAGGATATAACACATCCGAGACCGATATTGGATGCATCACAATACACGTTAAAGCGCTTCGTGATATCCGGCATGATTAAGATTGGGGCTGAAATCAATCTCCTCTTAAGTTCTTGAAAAATCGCTTCACATTTGTCCGTCCATTCAAACTTCTTGTCCTTCTTCAGCAATTGGGTCATGGGTCTGGCGATACTCGAGAATCCTTCTACGAACTTGCGGTAGTATCCCGCCAATCCGAGAAATGCACGAACTTGGGTTTGAGTGGTTGGGGCTTGCCAATCATCGACACCTTTCACCTTTGCAGGGTCAATGGCAATTCCTCCGGCTGATACAATGTGACCGAGGAATCCTACCTCCTGTAACCAGAATTCACATTTGCTAAACTTGGCATACAACTGATGCTCTCTAAGGGTTCCAAGAATGGTCCTTAGGTGTAGCTCAGGTTCTTCTTCTGATTTGGAATAAATCAGAATGTCATTGATGAAAACAACGACAAACTTATCCAGGAAGTCCATAAAAATCTTATTCATGAGATTCATGAAATAAGCGGGGGCATTGGTTAATCCAAAAGACATCACCATATACTCGTATAATCCATATCTGGTGGTAAAGACAGTCTTTGGAATATCCTCTGCGCGAATGTTGAGTTGATGATAGCCAGTTCTAAGATCAATCTTAGAAAACACTTTGGCACCGGTCAACTGATCAAACAAATCTTCTATCTTGGGCAATGGGTACTTGTTCTTGATAGTGATATCATTCAACTTCTGATAATCCGTACACAAACGGTTACCTACATCCTTCTTATCCACAAACAGCACAGGTGATCTCCATGGTGACGCGCTTGGTTGAATCAATCCAAGTTCCAACATGGCATCCAGTTGCTTCTTCAGTTCTGCTAGTTCAGAAGGGTTCATACTATATGGTCTCTAGGCTATGGGTCCGGTTCCGAGGATTAGTTCAATGATAAACTCGATATCCCGATTTGGGGGCATACCGGGCAAAACATCTGGAAATACATCGGGGTATTCATAGACTATCTAGACTTGGTCAATGGTAGGTTGGGATATACTCTTGTTGCACTTGAATTGACGAGGTAAGGTTTCAGATACATGATCGACTGATATTCTGGCTGTACTGGTCATGGTTATGGCTTTCTTGGCACAGTCAATTAGTCCTTTATGTTTGGACATCCAATCCATTCCTAGTACTACTTCCAAACCTTTAGTTCCGAGTACTATCAGATTAGCATAAAAATCTATGCCATGGATTCGTATAGGGACGGCTTTGCAAATTTTCCTAGCTTTGGTGGTTGAACCGGGGATTTGAACAATCATAACATGCTTCAGTTTGGTTGGTTGAATCTTACTAGTGCATGCAAATTCTTCGGTGACAAATGAGTGCGATGCACCAGAATCAAACAACACTCTAGCTGGTACTGAATTAATAGAAAACATACCCAGCATGACGTCTGGCACTTCCTGGGCTTCTTCAGCATGCATGAGAAAAAGACGGCCGTTGCGGTTGAGCGAATTCCCTGGGGCAAACCTTCTTCCAGGCTGAACACGATGTTGTTGCTGAGCTGGCGCATTTGCATTGGGGGCTGCGGCATTCTTCTTGGAGCACTCATTGCAATAGTGACCCTTATTTCCATAGTCATAACATGTCACTTGCGACTTGTCCTTTGCTGCAACAGGCACAGCATTGCTTCCAGTCCTCAGGGCAGTGTTGGTGTTGGCGACAACATTGTTGTTGTTGAACTTGGGTGGTGCACGGTTCAAATTGCGAGAGTTGCCGGGGTTGTTGTGGTTTCCTCCGGGCCTTGGGTTTCCACGGTTGGGATAGGTCGGACGGTTCATCGGGGGTCGGTTGGTTCTCGGGGCAAATCTTGGAGATGGGTTGGGGCGATACTTTGGGGTATGATGGGTTCCTAGCTGATGCATCATGCGGCGCTTGCGGTTCTCATTGGCTTGGTTGGTCTTTCCTTCCATCTGAATGGCAGAGTCGACTAGGGCTTCAATATCAGCAAAGGGGATATTGACTAACACCGTCTGCATCTCATCGTGCAGACCATTCAAGAATCTTTCTTTCTTCTTGGCTTCAGTGTCGATCTCATCCGGGGCATACCTAGCTAATGACAAGAATTTGTCACGGTATTCCACTACGGTCATTCTTCCTTACTTCAGTTCTCTGAATTCATCTCTCATTCTCTTGATCAAACCCGGTGGCACATGGGTTCTGCTGAACTTGACCTTGAATTCCTCCCAAGTCATCATCTGTCCTCCGGTCATTGCACGAACGCTATTCCACCATGCTCTTGCATCTCTAACTAGATAGTGGGTGGCGAACAGAACTTTCTCGTTAGCTTCCACTCTGGCGACTTCCAGGTTGTTCTCCATGGTTTACAGACAATCATCTGCATCTAGGGGCTCTTCCGACTTAGTGAAAACAGGTGGGTTGGTATTCTGGAAATTCTTGAGCTTAGATCCATGGTTGTCCTGATTTCCTTGGCCTTGATTGTTGCGGGCCAGCTGAGCTATCTGCTGAAGGGTGGCTAAGTTGTCTTGACGTTCGGCCCTTTCAGCTTCGCGGTCAGAAACCAACATTTGCAGGATCTGCAACATTGGGTCCGGGGATGGACCACTTCCTCCGCGAGGCATCTAAAGATTGAGATAGATCATGAGAAAAGAGGGAAATTTCTAAGGTTCAGGGACTTTGAAAAGTTTTTAAAGTTTGGCTCACATTTTCTAGCAACTTTATTTTCATTCATTCATTCATAGCACACGATACAACACACACCACAACAAAGGAAAACAGATGGTTTTAAGAACCATTTTGGAAACAACGATACAGTGGGACCAGATACAACTCACTACGCTAGTGATCAAGTGCTACTATTCCTTGGAGTCGGTGTAATCGTCATCCTCATCATCCTCACCGTCATCGATTAAGGCGAAATCATCCTCATCGGTGAAGAAGTCCATTGCCTGATCGTCCAGAAAATCATCATCGCTGAGATAGGAGTAGGGGTATCCACGAAGATCTTCTCCGGCATTCTCCCTTTCTTCCAACTGCATGTCTCTCTCGTGGATGGTCTCCTCCAAATCCGAGATACGGTGGCGAAGACAGGCAATGATGGGCTCCTTCTTGTCAAGCTGACAGTGGCGAGACTTGCGGTCCTTCGCTAGCATGGCGATGGTCTGATCCTTCGTCCTGATGATGGCGGACTTGTGGTTGGAGTAGTCACGGACATTGTCCAGTTCCTATTGACGATCATACATCATGAAGCTAAGGTGGTCCAACTGAGTCTTCAGCTCGTGTTGGTATGGGGCTTCCAGTGGTTGTCCCATAGCATCACGCCTTGGACAAAACTCAAAGCGGGTACCCTTGATCTGGTTGATACTCTGCCCACACAGACATGCAATAGCTTCCTGCATCGCCCTGGCAAGTCCATCGAGCCAGTTGTTCTCTCTTAAGGTGAACTGAATTACCTCCGCAGTGGGAGGTTCAATCTTTCCTCGGAGACTTGCAACAAGTAGGAACTGCCGATCTTCTCCTTCCTGATCATTGAGCTGATGTAACACCACGGTTCTGAAAAGACCGTAGCTTCTATGTGACATGCCAATCCCTGGATCGGTTCATTGGCCCACAATAGAATAAGATGAATAACATAGCAAAATAACCGTGAATCATAAATAACAAAGATCCAGAGTACCATTATTACAATAAAAGCTTAGCTCAAGGCTAGCTCAAATTATTCAGGTAGCAACATAAATAAAGCAAATCCTCCATTCTTCAAATTGCCCACAAGTGAACAAGTGCCGAGTGGAGTACCGTGGCCTATATCGATTACACAGAATCGGAATAACCTGCAACATGAAACGTAGCATCCCCGAAGGGTCAATATATGGAATGTATGGCAAGTAGAGCTAGTAAAGGAGACAATAGTGCTAACATCTACATGCATATTTGCAAATACCTTTGCCCTACTTTCATAAACAGTTTTTGATTTTCTTTGAAAAGATCCCAATTAAGTTAACCAAACAACATTAAAGCAATTATGAAATTAGAATGAGCAAGAAACATGTCACGGAATCAATATCAAGCAATTCAGATGTCCATAACCGGGGACACGGCTAATTGATTAGATTATACACCCTGCAGGGGGTTAGTACACTTTACCCATGTGACTTGGCCAGCCCAGCTCGTACCATCACTCTCATTTTGGGTGATGATAGGGAGAAGTCCAAGAAGAGACTGTTCGGGAAGTAGCTCCCCAATCCCGACGCGCACCGGTCCAACCGACCAAAATTCTACATCTCTGGATACGCGGGTTCGAGTTACCACAACCTACTAAGTCCAACCAACCGCCCATTCCATTATTGGCACATGGTTGTACACGTAAGCTACAAAATAAAGAAGCCAATCATTTTCTCTTGATACCTGGGTGCCTTTCCGCAATGATACCACTAAAATTTATCAATCCCATCACACCCAGGAGATTCATTGATTAAGTTGTTTTAGTTTTCATAAACCAACACATTTAGAAACAACTTTCAGTGATGTAACCCAGCCCTCGTACATCATAGCATCGCTAAGCACATCTACCAACGGTGGTTCATCTACAAGGAAAGACCTATCACATAATAGGACATAGCATAGCGATAGTATCATCCTACACATGCATCTACAAAATACACGACAATGCATTGAAAATAGTAGGACAATATCATGAACTAGGTAGCATCTACTTGCCTTCGTTGTAGCGATCGGAAGAACAATCCACACACGAGCAAGCGTTGCACTCGTCACCATCTACACGATATAATTGCAATCATAAACAAACCATCCACAAGCATATGCAAACAAAGATGATGCAAGATGCATGCATTACAAGTGGATTGATGCTACCGCAGCACCACATAGTTTTATTCAGTAAAGCTACTGAATGCATGCACGGAAAATAATTTTAGCGCAAGGGAAACTATTATGCAATTTATAATGCTCAAAACTAGAGCTAGAAACCAAATAATTCACTACTGATAGCATACTGCTTGTAAAATCTTGGGAAAATTCTACTTTATAGGCATTGCTATTTAGGAACAGTACCAATTGGAATTACTCAAAAAGGAACTATAAAACTCCCTGAGTAATTAAAATACAGCAGAAGGCCACTAAATAGTTTCTACAAACGTTTTTACTGTAAGCCTATCATTTTAATTCACTTTGAGATTCCCCTTGTTCTACTGAATCCAGGGACATATTATATGCAATTTTTGGAGTTACAGATCTTTTTCTACGAATTAAATACTCCAAAAAGTCCATTAACTCTTTTAATTAATCTAGACAAAATCTTGCTGCAAAAGTGTAAAACAATGATACAGAAAGATTCTATATGACTTACTGAATCTACACATATTTTATTTGCAATTTTTTGCCTAGTAGATTAATTTCTACGAATTTTTCAATTTCAGCTATTTTCTGCAATTTCTAAATCCATTTAAATCTTTTACTGTGCGGTCAGCCTTGTTGGCCATTGTCATGTGTGACGCTCGACGTGGCGTCCACGCTGCTGCCGCTGCCACGCTTGCGCGCTGGTACTGGCCGTGCAGTTGACGTAGCGTCTAATCTAGCGTTGAACCCAGATCGGACGGCCGGGGAAAGCCGCGTCCTCACCTTGGCGGCGAGCGGTGGCTGGCGGCGGCGATGGGCGCAGACGGTGGCGGCGGCGAGAGCTCCGGCGATCCCTGGCGAGGTCGCAGCGTCTACGAGGTGCGGGGCGTCTCGGCGAGTTCGATGTCGAGGTCGGGGCGCTCCCTTGCGTCCTCGAGCAGCGGCGGAGGACAGCCGGAGGCGGGCGAGGCGTCGGTGCTCCGGCGGGGCCGGGCGGCGTCCAGGGGCATCTGTAGCAGAAGAAGAAGGGTCAAGGGGGGTCCATCGAAGCAAGGGTGAGCATCAGCGGGAGATTGGGGGTCAGGGGCGACTGCCTCGTCTAGGACCTCGAGCTTCGAAGCGGCGGCGGCGGCGGGACATCGTCGACAAATTCTAGCGGCCTGGCGGCGTGGAGCTAGGGTTTGGGAGAGGGGAAAAGCGGGGCAGGTCTTGGTTTAAGTACAAGGGTGAGGATTGGATGCGGGGGAGTGCAGTTCGAGGCGGATTGGAGATTCTCCTGGACGGTTCCGCTCTCGCGCCGGTCTCCAGCTCTAGGAGGGAGATGACAGGCGGGCCCGGGACGTCAGCGGCTGCGGAGGAGGCGGGCCGTGGTGATCGCGTTAGGCCGGCCAGCTGGTGGGCTGGGCCGTGGTGGCTCAGCCGGGGAGGTAGGTTAGTTTTTTTGTTCTTTCTTTTATTCTTTTTACTTTTCTTGTTTCTTTCCTAAATTTTTATTAGTTAAACCAAATGGATTGATTTTTGTTTTCAAATTTTTCTAAAAATACCAAGGATCATCCTAGGATCATATTTAGCAACAAAATGTCTATTTCAAACTAGTGACTCCAAGGGTCCAACTATTCCTCTTTGTAAGAACACTTGAGGCACTTCGTCTAGGATTTGAATGCAGGGTTTTGAATTTGACAAAAGATTCATGAATGCAGAATGACATGAGTGATATGCAGAACCAAATCTAAAATTTGGGATGTGACAGCTGAGCTCCAAAGAACTCATGGTGCGGACGCTCCAGAAGTTCCGAGAGCTGGTCCAAATCCCGCTCAAAGATGAGGTCTCCTCCATTCCCCAGCTGATAAAACTTGTTGTACTTCATGTCCATCTATAAGAATATAGGATGAGTAAGTTAGAAGAGTGATCAAGTGTGTCAAATTTTATGTATTTTTCAAGAGTTTTTGAGGAACATGATTTTTTTATGAAAGAAACAAAGTGATAAGAATGGGAATAAGTTTTTGTAAATATTTGCTTCCTTTAGTTTTGAAACTAAGTTTTTGATTCAAACGTCCAGTCTAACTAGGGTCTCCTATGGTCAGGATGGCTCTGATACCAACTTGTCAACACCCGGATTTTTAATCTCAGATGCCTGTTATGCCATACATCGCAATCCCAGGATTACCATTTTTGCGAGACATAATAGATTTGGATATCACAGTATATCATTCATTACAAACCATACATAAGGTCTTACACAAATAAGGATCTCATGATCCAGTTCTTAATACAAATCAAGCAGCGGAATAACGTAATAATAAAGGTAGCGTAGGCGAAGCTCCATCTTCGGGGTCACATGCAATGCTGTCGATGGGAGATGATCCTAGTTGTCATAACCTTCCTGCGGTCCATCATCCTGGTACTCCTCTTCATAGTATGGCCATGGGAATAGACAGGGACAAAGCCATGAGTACTCTTTAAGTACTCGCAAACTAATACTAACAAGTGAAGGAGGTTTTTGTAGTAGGACACTAAGCTCTAGGGTTGTTTTGGAAAAAGACAGATTTACCTCTACTAAGTTCAAAAGCAAAGAAATCTAGTTGAAAATTTTATAACACCTAAGTGGGAACTTGAATTTCAATATCACAACCCTGTTGTGGTCAAGTCAAAGTCTGAATTAATTTCATAAGTCATTTTGAAAACATCTGACGGGGGAACAGTATGGCCACTCCAACTATCCATAACCGTGGACGCGGCTATTTGAATAGTTTGACACTCTACAGAGATTGTACACTTTCACCACAACATTCGATACATCCGTCAGGAACAAATCCTGAATTCACCATACTCAGTATGCGGATAATCAATCCGAACCTTTCAATTACACGCCCTAGTATAGGCACCTCTCCTGTGAGTTTGTCCTACCAACCATGACCAACTGTCATCTTGGGTACTGCATAGGTGGACAATCTTCACAAGGTAGCCTCAGCTCAGACCTTCGCCGTGAGGGAACCCATACTAAGGTATATAAGTTTCCTGTCAAGCCCTACCCAATTTTCGGGTATTGTGGTTGTACGGTAAAATTGGAATGGTATCGCATCAAACAACCATTAGTTTTATAAAGGGCAAAGGCACCTACCTCAACATTTTCATCATCCAAAATCATCTGGTGTTCGGAAACACATGTCAAAACATTTCAGTAGAATGACTCATCATTCCAAGGTTTTAATAACGATTTTCACCAAGTATTCCCATCTAAAGTTGATCAAGTTTTAGGCTTAGCACTAGCATCTACAAAGGGTGGTAAGTACTAATGAGGGTGGTAAATAAGAGGAGATTAATTGAGTTTAATCTCATGCCTTAGGATGACATCAAGATTATCTAGCTTAGGCCAAATTTAATGATCTTTATGTAACCTTCAATTATCTTCCTAGAATCTACAAGTCACTTAAGTAAACTCTAAGAGAAAGCATTGATAAAGAAATAAAGTATAAAGATTGCAAGTAAAACTAGGACTGGGTATCATCAAATGTGTCTAACCAAGCATGCTTAGTGCATTGCATAGGTTATCTAACTTTCATAATTACATGTATTAGCTGGCAAGGTTTCAAGTATTGGCTTGCATAAGTATCAGTATAAGCTTGCAAGTATTAGCTTGCATAGGTCAACATGGTTAGTAAGGATTTCCTTGTGCAGAGCAGTGGTTGAAGTTCTCCTCGGCTTATTCCTCGTAGTATCCTCCTTCCTCCTCGTATCCTTGGTCGGTACTAGCGTCTATAAATAAATACAAGGTACACAATCACCAAACAATACTTAACTATTTTCAATCATCACACAAAGGTGCACTATAGATGATCTAGCATCATCACTAACATTACAAGATTAAAACTTTTGTCTTATTTATTTTATTTTTAGAAAAGTAATTTCTACTCATTGAAAAGTA
The DNA here is from genome assembly GCA_023614405.1 of Avena insularis. Lineage (NCBI taxonomy): Eukaryota > Viridiplantae > Streptophyta > Magnoliopsida > Poales > Poaceae > Avena > Avena insularis. The sequence goes on along the minus strand of CM042685.1, from coordinate 86,793,479 downwards.
CTTAAGATTTAATATTCTCCAACTCAAACATGGGATGATGTTGACACATGTCATCACCACATATTTCAGTACATGATAATGTGATTTAAAGTGGTTTCACAATTTAATAAGGTTCAACCTTTCTATTTTAAATAATTAAATTGACTAGGAATGCCTATGTGGCATTCTTTTACTACTTGAACATTATTTCTATAAGTAGACCCATATGTTTTTATATATTCTAAAAGGTAGGATCAAATGTGATTTTTGAGAGTTCGAATCAACTCAAAAGCTATTATGGTTGAATTTTGAAAATTGTTTGAATGCTAAAAAGCTTCTGACTTGATATTTTTAGCAAGGTTGACCTACATATCCAAATGATTTGAATCCAACGGGCTTGGATTAAGCATTTCAGTACCTTTCTAAAAAAATTGGTTTCATGCAATTTGCTTCACTGAATCGAGCTGGGTTGATTTTCGAATATAGGTACAGAACTGTGTTTGAATTAAAATAGAAAAATCTAAATTCAAACGGTCGGGCTGCGCGGGAAAGGTTAATGGGCCGGCCCAGTGTTACTTCGCAGCACGGGGCGCAGCTGACAGGGGGGTTCCACCAGTCAGTGGCTCATAAGACGCGAAGCGGTTCGGGGCGGTGCGGTTCGTTGGATTAGAAGGGCGATCAATGGGTGAGGGTCGTCGTCGACGATGAACACACCGGCGAGCTCGAATCCTAGCGGCTCAGAGGGGTGCAAGGGGGCATACCAGGGCTCCAGCGACGATGGCGAGGCGGGCAAACGAACGAGTGGTCGACAACAAGCTCAGGGACGGTCGAGGCAGCTCCGGGGGTGGTCGAAATCAACGGCTCCCTTCTTCTCCAGAGGCGGCCTGCTCCGGCGCAATTCCGGCGGGCTGCTGCTCCTCGTGCTCCGGCGAGAGGGTGGAATGATCAGTGAGGTGAGAGGATTGGAATGGTGTGCTTCAAACGGCTGGGGTCGCCTCATGTTATAGGCTCGATGGTGAGACCGAGAGGGATGGGCGGGCGACGGTGGCGACACGGCTACGGGCGGCTAGAGGCAAGGCTGAGGTTGGCGATCGACGCGCGGTCTCCTGGCGATGCTCTAGAACTTAAATGCATGCGTAGGGGCCGTGGAAATCGGTCGGGAACGTGCGGTGCTCTACGCGGCATAGGCGGCGTCTTCGACGACGAGCGGTGGTTGTGAGGCACGGGGCGGCGAACTGGGGTGTCTGGCGTGTTCCTGGGATCATGGCGAAGCGGTGGGCACGGGGTGCTGTCAGGGGCGGCGTGTGCACGTGTGCTGGGTGCGGCGCTCTGGCGCATGCTTGGCATGTCGCAGTGGCACTGGGCGCACGGCGTTCCTGGTGGTCCATGGCTTGCGCTGGCTTGGGGAGGAGACAGTGGGCGGCGGTGAGGTGCTGGCTACCTCCCACACAAGGTTGGCAAGGCTAGGGTTGCTGCTAGCTGGCTGGCGATAATGGGGTGGTATGGTGAGGCTCGGCCTGCTCACCATTGATGATAATGGCAAGCTCACAGTGATGCTAGTGGTTATTAACTAAGCTAGATGATCTACTAGATGTTTACTGTGAGCTAGAGAGGGGACAAGGTTGGCCAAATCACTGCTCAAAACAGTGTTTGTGATTTGTTTGATTTGAATCTGCAAGCTGTTTGATGAAATGGCCGCAAGAACTTGAGTTTTGAATTTTGAAAAGATTTTTGGTGGGTGTGCTAGGCATGTGCTGAGGATTCTGTGGGTGCTTGGGTTTTGAAAATTGAGTTTGTTTGAGTGGTTTTGGAAATAGTGGGATCTTCCCGTATGAGATAGATTCAATTTTAAACTGTCATTTAAACTTAGCATTTGAATGTTTTTGGATGATCACAAAGTGGGCCTTGGTACCTTATTATGTGTACTAACAAGGGGTGCAGAGATCCACAAATGTTCCTGTTGAGTTTTGAAAACTAGATATAGCCAAAGTAGGCATGAGAGTTAATTTGGCAAAAATGACCATTCACTTCATTTGTTTATTTTGAGTTGTCTGTCTTTGGGAAAAGTTTGGGGATTGTTTATATGATGTTTTTTTCACCTAAGAATCATTTTATAAGCAAAGAAACAGGGAACCATGGCAATTCAAAAGAATCCAAATTTTGAATACACACCCATATGAATGCTTTCATATTTTTAGTTGGGAAAGTTTTTGTTAACCCTAATTTTGATGATTAGAGTTTGATGATCCAAGTTTAATATTTTTGGGATGTTACATACAACATGTAGTGGTATGCTCGGTCACCGCAACTGTTATTAGAGCATATGCTTTGACCTTAGGTTGGAAACCTAGTAAATGGGCAGAACCTATAGGAAAGATCCGCAATGATAAAGAGTTCTCTAGAGATATGATGGATATTCAACTGAGAATAATCTTTTCATGTTCCTAGTGCGATAATTCTTTATTAATTTATAATTCAAATAATTATCGTGAGTTTTAACTCTATACGACTAATGATAATTTCTTATGTACAGTATCAAATGACACCTCGGTATCCACCACAGAATGTTCAAGTGTTGAACATGACGTTAGATGACTACGGAGGGGATTGTACAAACACTATCCGACAACTTCTGTGGAGTCTGGATTGTAAATCAAGACTTCTGGTCAAGAAGTACAATACTATGACGGGACGACATTAGGCAAATACGGTGTCATGATCATGTTACCCAAGAAGTTAGGACTTAATGGAGAAATGCCATCAGGATAGGCAAGGTGTATGGCATCTGCATATTAGATTGCAGTAATGGCAGCCATAACCATGATCCGAGAATAGAAATCCCAAGCTCTGGTAGGTAGTACTCACACCATTATACCCATTGAAACCTCAAGTACGGATCAAGGGTTAATTAATTCTACTCCGGTACAAACTAAACCCAGTCTAGCTATAGAGTATATGGATCGTTATAGGTCTCTACTAAACACTTTAAATAACACTCACCAAGTATTAGTTCAGGAACTAGATACTGTCATTTAGGATTTTACTGATCCTGACAAAGCAATGACACGTAGGAAGAAGTTAGATAAAGAAGCTAAGCATCCCAAAGCCATCTTTTCAGGTGAAGTGTACGAAGAAACCGAATTCGATGATCCACAGTAGGAAACCTATGCCTACTATTAGAATAAACCTCAATCACCTGAAGATCCATGGACGAAGTATACCTCAGAACAGAAAACTTTGGGAGAAGCCATTCAAAATAATACTGAGAAGGACTATTATGAATGGGGAGTAGAGTATAAGGATAGGACTATAGGAAATCCTATACCTTGTGTTGCAGGTATCGGAGAAAAAACCAACTATAACCTTAGAGAGCCTTATGGACCATATGGGGGTAATACCAATCCTATCAACTTAGAAGAATGTCCTGGTAGTTATTATACTAATATGTATGAATGGATCTAGGAAAAGGCGAAGGAACCATCTTACTTTGAGGAAGCATTAAAAGAAACATAGGAATATATCATGAAAAAAATCACGCCAACTCTAGTAGTTTTTCATTGACTAACCTTAATCTAGGTACTTCTAATCAAGAATACGCACCTCCTGGATGCTCTTACGCTCCAGAAGGCAGTCGAAGGACTTCACGTCATCATGGATGGAACTCCAGGAAGCACTAGAAGAGGATGAAAGTAAGAATGAAGTGAAATCCGAAAGGAAGAGTTCTTGAATAATGTACATCTTGGGTAATGCGTATTGTAGTTTTCGAGTGGTTTGTTTAAATAAGTGAGGATATACTCATAGTAACAAAAAAGTTCTTGTAAGATAGTTATGTAATGAATATGAGAGGCAAACAGTTGGAACGTTTAGTTCATCTGTAATTTCTATAAAACCTATGTATTAATATATGGTATATGTTCATTTGTCATTGAATTTTGGATTTTTTTGGATCTTCTTGTTTGACTAGAATCTATACATGATGTTTGATTTGGTGTGCAAATGCATGTTGCAACATCCAATTACTACTTGATGTTATAGATATAGATAGAAAAGGGAATTCGTGTAAGGGAGTGACGAGTTCCAAAGATCAACATGAAGATTTACATAAAGAATGAAGCCAAGTATAAGGAGTATCAACACAATTTGAAGGTTGGATCAAGTTCAGATCATTATTAGTCAGCAATAAGAAGGAAGATTAGTGTAGAAAATACATGGACCAACAAAAATTGATGAACTTAAGTTCATCCAAAATAGGTGATGTTGCTAAGAAGTTAATGAAGTAGTTGTACCAAGTTCATTGAAGTATCATGAAAAGGTACACATAAGTAAGCTTTGGAACCAAAATGGTATTGAAGCTCTGATAATTTGGAGAGAATGCTAGTAGTACGTCAAAAACCCATAGAGTAATACATACACTCTAGGATGGTCCGCAATTGGTATTTGATCCGCAACTGGTATTTGGTTGACTTAGTTATCCAGATCATATTAGTATTCCATAAAGAGCATAAAACTTGGCCTAAGTTAAGTAAGACATAAAGGAGTATGCAAATTAGAGCGACCGTCTTTCAAGACACCTCATGAAAGCAGGTCTACAAATGACAGAATGTCTAAACAGTAAGTAAGACAAATAATGTTGGAAGATTCACTTTGGAGATCCACAATTGTGTGGGTATACCGTAATTTCTTTCGTGAGACCTTAAATAGGTAGAGTATAATATAGACAAAGACCAACATTCTATTTATAAAGCCAATAGTTACAATATAGGCAGTTTCGAGACCATTAATAAAACCTAAGGGGGAGAGTAAATGGAAAATGTAAGTATTGTTATGTGACTTTCCGAGTAAAGGTTAAAGAATAAGTACTAAACAACAACAACATTAAATCTTATTTTCATCAGGTTAAAAGAAGATATCATTATAAAGGTACCTTCAGAAGTATGTCTGGATGAAAGATCGAAGTTTACTTCAAGATAGTTGTACTCAAACCTTAAGATAATTAATAAAAAGAAGTTGAAAAAGTACTTACAGTGATAACAAAATATTATCTAAAGTTTGATAAGTTAAAATCTTAAAGGTGATAAAATAGATTAATCCTAATAGACTAATTCTAGAAGAAACAACTCTTAAGTGATCCTTAAGAGAGAATAAAGCACATCCAATTGAACATGTGTTGAGGAACACGAAATTCCGATGGGTATGGACTAAATGTGTTCAACACCAATCTCCAGAAGGACTACCAATATAAACCATGCAATGACAAAACAAAAACTTAGGCTTTTGGCCACAACTATTCTCTAATAAATTCTTAAAACCTTGTTTTAGTGAGACTTCCTAGACCTTATATAGTATAATAAGGAAGTTTGATGATCAAGTAAAGGAATTGGATTAGGATACCTAATCAGGGAAATGAACGAAAGAAGAAACCCCAAAGTAAGGATTTTATAATAAGGACATATCCCTGAAGGATGAGAGTAAAAGGAACTTTGGACTGTTGGAAACAACATGTTGTGGATTGCCAAGTATGAAGAGAATTCAAAAAAGAAATATCTGGATATGGGATATTACAATTGTTCCTAGTTGAGGTAACCAAGGAGTTGAGAAATGTCATAACCAATACAAGTCAATTCCTCATTCTGAAATGCAAGAGAGTACGAACTTCGTGGATAAATTTTATTTTAAGGGGGGAGTCTGTAACATCCTAGGATTAGCACCTAGAATTAGAGAGGACACATGTGTGTGCATTGCATTCATGCATCAGAAAATCCGGGGAATTTTCGCGCAAAGCTAAAGAAGCCATAGAGGGATCGAGATCTCTCTTGTTCTGATGGAAACATCAGGGAAGGTGCGATGGATTTCAACATGACCTTTGTATAATTATTTGTATTAAGGGGAAGTTATTCAAACATGTATTTGAATTTAAAATTTGAATTCAAATGAATTTATAAAATACACAAATTAAATTATAGAATATTTAAATGCTTATAAGAATGGAAGAAAAATTCTGCAATAAAGTAATATTACAATCTAGAAATAATAAAATACAATAAAAGAATAAAGCAATGCTTTACTACATTAATACAAAGGTTACAAATTACATTCATTTATTCAAATAGAAAAGAATGTTAATATAGAATAATAATAGAAAAAGAAATAACAATGATATATAGGGGAAAAGAAATAATATTTATTACATCAATAATGTTACAAGGATTCTTTATTCTGTACATGAACATATTACATTGTTTTTAAAAGATAATAAAGAAAGAAAGTGTTAGAATAATAAGATGAAACCTAAACTATAGTCTTCTCATTATCTCCTCATTATCTCCTTGATCCTGATTCCTGCAAAATAAAAACAATAGTCTAATAAGGATAAAAGAATAAAAGGGTTCGAGTGTTAGTTTTACTCTTAGATTTAGCATCCAGATGATATGCTTAAATTCATCATTGAGTGATAATGAGGGGCCAAGTACATGATCTGTTCTTATCTAGGAAATGCCTCAGTTCAACATCATGGGCTTAAGACGGGCAAGTTTCACCAAACTAGCAAAAGATAAATGGAAAAGCAGTAATACTCGTCAAAATATCTAGTTTCACTTGATATGATCCATAAGCCACATCAAGCAAGCAATATGCTCACACATGCATGCAGTTGTATGTGTTGTCGACACAACAACAACAGCATGGGGGTAGATAAGAGATAAAGCAACTGGGGCACAACTACTAGCTTGCCATTTCCATCTCAACACACACCTTCCTCCATAAAATCACATGTTATACCACACAGCCTAGAACACCAACGAATCTCATCGCAATAGCCAGTAGCACAAGGAGAAGACAAGGAGCACAAAGAGTAGACCAGGTAGAAGCTCCTAGACAAGCTGATCAGGTGCATACCATGGGATTGCTAGAGCTGATCTAGAAGGAGAAGAAGAGGAGTAGGCCACCAATATCAATAATATTTGATTAAGATTACCACTCGGAGGAACATGCCAGTAGCTCATCAAGAGGATCTCTACAAATAGTAGGTGAATCTCCTCAAAACTAGTTGTAGTATTTGTTCTTAGTAACTTATCCAAGAAATGGTTTTGAAAAGGCGATAGCTCTCTGATTCACATAGCATGCTATGTGGATCTCATCATTGAGTTATAAAGGGAACACAAATCAAGAACTATTCTTACCAGTAAAATAGGGGCCTCAGCCAGTTATATCATTGACAACCAAAAACTTAAGTCCTAGCTAGTTTTCCTAGCAGCAAGCAAAATAGATGCTAGGTACCATTGTGCACACTCTCAAGGGAGGAACCACAAGGTCAAACATAGAAGTAACAGCCACATGTTTTACTAGGAGTAGAGTAGAATACAGTAGAAGTTTAACAATAGAGAGCATTATTTTAATCAACCAACTCATAAAGGCATCCACAAGCTGACATACCATCCATTTATATAATTCAAATGATTTCAAATCATTTCCCTAGTTCATCAAGCTAGGAATCATTTTAAGAAATGTGACTAATATCATTATAGGTTTAGTTCATCATGCACATTTCATATATAAAGTCAACACCGAGCCAAATACATCATCTATCTTCTAGAAACAATCAGAAAATTGAATTAAATCATCTTCCTAATATTTTTAGGAATCACTTATACAAGTTGTCTATTGATTTTCATCCATCATGTGAGTAACATTTGTTGGATAGATTATATAATCAGAAATACACACAGATGGAGTGTTTATCCATCATTGGATATCTCAAGAGGGGTCTAATAGCACCTTTTCCATTTATAGAGGAGGTCTCAGATCATGCATCATTGACGTAAACTATTGTTCACTAGTTTAGAACTAGGTGACAGAAGATCCATTGATGAACTACTACAGGGTACATTCCAAAGAATGGTAGCACCTCTATAGAAGTTTCATTCTTTAGCCATTTCTCAAATCAGAGGAAACAAGTATAAGCAATTATACAAGGATACTCATATCATATTCCTGAAGAGAAACTGTAAGAATCATATACTTAGATTGTTTGTCACATGATTGACACCTCTGGGTAACCAGACTAAATGAATATAATCTCTATATCAAATCATGGTTCACAGAGCAAAGGTACTATATAATTCATCCAGCCTAAAGGGAGGACTTCACCAACAATATCCCAGAAGTCATAGATATTCACAAGATATGAGCCACTAGACTAAACCACAGACAATAAATAGATATCACATAGCTAGTAACTTTACTGAAGCACGTTGATCATGAACAAGATCAAAGTCCATATATAAGTGACAATACAAGGACTCACTAATCCTAATTCAATCGAACCACAAGTCACAAGTAATTTCGTCAAGCAGATGAACCCTAGAACATGGGATTAACCCTAATTAAGGATTCGCATAGTAGAAGTAAGGAATAGAAAGGGAAACAGAGAACAAGGGGAGGAGAAGCAGACTCACCAGTGATCCTCGCTTAGAGTTTGAAGAAGAGAAAGCAGAGAGGCAACCAAGGTGGCGAAGGGAGCCACGACACGGCGACATAGGGGCACGGCAGTGCTGCGCCTGCACCAAGCCATGACTGGCGGCAGCGTCCACGCCATTAAAACCGCAGCACATCCCTCACTAACACGCTACACCACCACGGCAGTACAGGGAGCACCCACGAAGGGCACAACATTCTGCACCTGCCCTAGGATGACAACCACACCGAGAGAGCAGGCACCAGAGTAAATCCCGCGAGAGGCAGATGCACATCACAGAAACCCTAGCGCCAAGAAAATAGAAGGGGCAAGCTCGAGAGAGCCTTAGAGATAAATCGAATTGGAGGGCCTGGTCGGCTAGATAGAGGCGGAGCTCCGGTGACCGGTGGTGGTGACCGCAACCGTAGGAGCAGCCGGAATCGACAGATGGCAACGGGAACTGGAGCTAGACGAGAGGGGAGAGGAACGTCGTGCACGTGTATGTGCAAGAGAGAGGAGTGGGACGGGGTCGGTGTTGACCCCGATCCTAGTAGGTCATGTAATTGGGCCTCGTGGGCCTTTGAGTTGGGCTGGGCTGACCACATGCCAGGCCCAGTTATCAAAATAAATAGAATAGAAATGGTTAAATTTAGGGAAATACAAATAAGTCTTCATATATATATTTCTACAAAATTCATAAAATATATTAAAATCATTACAAAAATAAGATCTACCTAATATAAATATAACTTTACTTCTTAAAGATAAATATAAAGAAAATAAAAATTAACACCATTTAACCCTAAGTGAAATTTCATAAAATAAAGAAGGATCCTAAAAATATATAAAAATCATTTTTTTGTATAAAAATAAATTTACTATTTCATAAAAATATTAAATTAATTTTAATTAAATCAAATTTAAAGTAAGTATTCATAGACATTTAATGCTTTATGGAATTTTATAAACATAATAATAATACTTAAAAATAAATAAAAATCATTTTTTAGATCTTGAGTAAATATATTACTCTAAAAAATATTAAATATATTATTCGAAAAGTTTTAAGATTTTAAAGTAATAAATTCTTATCTATTATCGATTTTGAAAATTCTTTAAAAGCATTTCCTAAGTAAGAAATTATTATATTTCTTTAGAAATATTAAAACATTAAATCTAATTTCTAAAGTTCTAAAACCATAACTAAGGTGTATAATAAAACTTAAGTATAAGTTATTAACTTCATAATATTCTTTTGAAACCTTAAATGAAAAAAGTCAAAACCATAACCTTTAAGATAATTTTATACATCATTCACTGATATCAAGAGGGAATGATCTTAATATCTAAATAATATTTAAACATGATTTTAAATCTAACACATTAATAATATCATACAAATTATACTTCCATTGAATAGTTGCATATTATATTCATAATAGCAAAACAAATTTAAGATAATCATTCACTTAAATATAAAGTGAATAACTCCACACCTTAGTCATACTTATCATAAATAAAAAACTTGAGAATAATTAAAACAAATTACACCTTAATATTATTTACCCTTTTAAAGTTAACTTTACTCTCAAAATCTTATAAACATCATGTCCAATAAACTACTTATGTTTTTATAGTTAACTTTGGTCTATTTTAATTAAGACCTAAAGCATCTCAAGTCCAAACTATTCGAGCAAGCGCAAATGACATCAATCACATTCGAACAACCATAAATATTGTATAAACCTTACCAAATAAACCTTTTCTTTGAATGTTATCCCTTTTGCCACTTCAAACAATAACTCTATAATAATTACCTCCAACCCTTAAACAACCCAATACATAGACTTTCATCATAAGCACCAAATAGCAAATACTCTCAATCTTATATTATTATTGCACTCTACTTTTATATCTTGTATATCAAGACTTAAGTTCCTTATAAATGCATTTCCTGTGAAGTAAAATTTAAAGATGAGCAACTCTTAAAGGAATCACCTAAGTTCACTTCACTTAAAGTATTGGGGATACACTTTGGAGTTTTATAAAAAAATGCATAGAATTACTTATGCATAATAGCATATTGCTTCTTTAAACATTAGTCCTTACAGGAAAAATTATGCTGTTTTCAGATATTGGATCTTATATTGTATCGAAGACCGTGAGTGCATAATCTTGCAATCACAAAAGGCAAGTTCACACTTTCTCATGTCCTTTGATTATTTTCTGTAAAGTATTTTGCAAATCCAGTGATGACAACACCTTCATTTCCAAAAAGGTTACAAAACATGATTTTCATAATAATATGATTATAGGTTATTTACCATAAGTTAATAACCTAATATGAAGGTTCCGGTGGTAAAGGAACATATCATATAGGACTTAACAGCCAATGTCGCCAGTGATTCTTGCGCCGTATATCGCGTGTTAACCATGAGATTTTGAATGGGATGGAGAAGTTAGCTATATCATTTTCCTTCCGTATGTATGGCAAGACGACCTTAACGTGACATTGTGATTCCTTGTGTGGATCCAACATATGGGTGGTCACCCTTAGGCCCCACAATTTTGTTGTCTACATTATCTATGAGTGGCTGCCAGAGGTATAGCTAGACCAATATGGTACTTGCTAGGGGCATCACCAGCTCATAGAGTCTTTGGGAACTCATCAGGGTTATAGCTTGCCTGAAAGGGGGATTAACGGAGGTGAGCCGGCCCCGAAGGATCGTGCACACATGTGGGGTCGTGGAGAGGGCAGTGATTGGCTTGGATCACCTACTGGGCCCCACATCATGGAATTGTGGATGGGTGAGCTTCCCAGTTGTGCAACAAGGAGTTTATCTCTCATAGGTAAAGTAACGCACCTTTGCAGAGTGTAAGAACTGTAACTTGGTACTCCTTGTTCTGGGAAGGAGCTACGAACGTGGCAGGAAAGGAATGCCACGAAAGTTCTGGTAAACCTGTGAAGACTGACAGACATAACTTTTTGGAATAAAAGCAACCTTTGAAGAAATGTTTATGAAAACCTGCATTGCCTACGACCTATGGTCTGTGGTTGTAGATATAGTGCATCAAACACTCATTTCTAGTGAACTTGCCGAGTACGCTAGTACTAAACATATATTCTTAACCCCTGCTAGATTATGAAGCCAAAACAGACGACGTCTACATCAACTTATGCTCCAGTAATTATCATCAAAAGCTCAAGCTCTTCAATGAAGTCAAGAAAGTCAACATATAGATCAACTAAAGTGAAGTCGAAGTTGCTGATTAGATAGGAATATAATCTCTAGCCATAGAACCTACTTCTGTAGAGTACTACAATAGCAGCAATGCAAACCCATTAGTTTAAATACTAGTCTATTAGTATGATAGTTATGAGTTGGTTATTTCTGATTCTTCTTTGTAAGAAGTTTCTTTCTCTCTCTTTAACCTAGACTGTTCTCTGGATATTTTGTAAAGAGTCGAGTTGTAACCTATAGTCATGTCTTGGACCTGCTATGTTTCTGTAGTACCACTCTAAGGGATGTAATACTACTGAACGGTGTTTCATTGGTGTTATGTCAATGACTATAGTGTACTACAACATGTAGTGGTATGCTGGGTCACCGCACATACCTTTCTATGTCTGCAAGCTCACCTCTTCTTTACTCGGCGAGGGAGGGCGAAGGATGGTAAGTAGCCGTCTGAATGTCTGATTCCAAAGGTTTGCCAAAGAAATTTGTAGGTTAAATCTGTATATAGGATATTTTACCAAGATGGTTGTTAAATTTGTAGGATTGATTCCCATGGAATTTTTTCTAAAGATTCCTTTGCACTATATTTCAAAGGAAATTAAACATCCACTCAAACCTCTTTTTTTGAATCTAGTGTTTGTCCTACTACGATAAGATTCAAACAAACTTGGGTTCAGATGAATTCCTGTAGGATTGGAGTGGGCATAACATTGTAATCCTACATTTATTTTCTCTATCATACTTCGAATCAAGAAGACATGTTTTTTACTATTTCACCAGTCAACAAGCCCTAAACTTCGTATAACTATTTTCTTCCGGTTTCAGTGCTTATCACTGGATTACAGTCATAATGTATTGAAGAATCATCTGCGGGAAGAAAGAAATCTGCATGTGACCAATGAGTTGTACAAAGGTTATCATGAAGTCGTGAGTTCCATGGGCGATGATGGGACTGCGTTGATCACTACTCCTAGGAGCCTGTCGGGGGATCACCCCGGGTAGGCCAACCGGACAGGATACAAGGGAAATGTAACTGCCAGTCGGCTGACCCAGCCGGATGTAAAAACTCAAGGGAAGGTCAGAAAGAAGGCAAGACGCAAAGCAGTCCAGCAAACCAATCATCCGGATAAGAAACAACTCCAAAGGCGTCTAGCCGGCTACGTCATGCTAGCCGAATAAGGCAAGACAAGTCAGGAGCGAGCCAGCAGATCTTACAGCCCGATAAGACAACAAGGAGCAGTCGCCTAGCCGGATGGGTCCAACCATCCGGTCAGGGCAGAGTAGCCGGCTGGGGGACCTAGCCGGACCATCAAGACAGATGGATGACATGGGCATAGTATCCCATAGACCTGGCAGGAAGAACGACAGGAGGCAGCGACACCAACGCCGGAGGAGCCGGCCCATACCCATGCCTGGCGGGAACAGGGGTCGCCGCTCGTGTCGGCGGGGGCGGTCACACTGTTTCCATGCCAGCCAGGGGTGGCCGCCACTGTTTCCGTGCCGGCCGGAGGGCGGCAGATCACTATACTAGAATAGTTGGCCGGGCTCGCCTGTGGGACCCGCCAATCGGCATCGTATTTGCCCACGCCACCCTGGCCTATATAAGGGGCGGCAGGGGCATCTTAGCAAGGGTTGGACCCTCATTCTCTACTAGGTAGGACAGATACAGCTCGAGGAGAACTTGTAGCCCTTTGTGCGATCATCCAGTTAGTTGGATCGGCAGGAGTACGGGTGTTACCTCACCACAGGGCCCCAGACCTGGGTACTTATTGTGTCTCCGACGCTTGCTTGTGCCCCAGTCCTGCCTACGGACGCTGTCGCTCGTTTCCCTGCTCGCTCCCGCACCACGAATTAGCCTGCTCAGGCACTGTCGTTTCATCAGCTCGTCGTCCGACGAGCGCATGGCCTCCGGCCTCGTGCTCACGCTGGGCAAATTCGACTGCGTCATCGACAATGCTCCCTCCTACGCCGATTCCAGCTTCCCGGCAGGCGGCTCCGTCCTGCTGTTCGGCGACCAGCCTGTCTACGTCGCCATCGTGCCGGAGAGTTTCCCTTGGGGGATCATCTCCTTCACCGAGCCGTTGCTTTCAGCCGGAAGAGCGCTCGTCGTGCCTCGCAGCGCGGAGGTGATGATGGCCGGCTCCAGCCATAGCCATCGTCCCCCTCTGAAGCGCGGCAGTGACTTAGGCGGCCCGTCCACTCCACTGCGCGAGAAAGGCGTAGTGGATGAGGTCATCAAGGACCTCTCTGAGCCGGTTGACCTCGGGGAGAACCCGGAAGAGGCGATGGCCAAGATCGAGGTGGCGCAAGGGCGCTTGCTTCAGCAAGATCGGGGCTTGGCCTCCACCAAGTACCAGATGGAGGGCAATATCCGCGAGTACCACCCTGCCCTTGGCTTCACCCCAGCTAATCAAGATCCTAGCCAGCTGGGCTTCGTGTAGCGTCGCGGAGGAGAGCTGGGCGCCCGATTCGAGCAAGATGTCGATCCGGGCTCCCGCACGTACTTCCCACCGCCCGTGTATGACACCGCGGTCAAGAATGTCTAGGAGGCACGACCCATCACGGAGGACTTACGCCACCTAGAGGGAGAGGACATGTTGCGCTAGTTCCGGTGGGTGCAGCACTTACTGCGTGTAGCTAACGAGCAGGCCGAGGCCGCTCAGATCGCGTTCGAGGAAGGAGCCGGCTCCATAGGGAACCTCACGGGAGGAAATAGCTGGGGAGGACCTCGCCAGACCGAGTTCTCCGCCTCTCCGGTTCAGCAACCCCCACGCTCCAATCATCGCTAGTCCGACAGCAGCCAACCCCGCGGCGAGCAAGGTGCCATGAGCCATCCACCCCTAGCTGGCTAGAACCCCCCTCCCCCACGCCCATCCCGCCTAGCCGGCCGGGTGGGAGCGCCCAAGCCGGTTGATCCGGATGCGCGCGACCGTATCGACCTCCTGATGGAAGCTCGCCTCACGGAGGAGGAGGAAGCAACCGGACCTGTGTGCTTTGGGCCACATATCCGGAAGGAGCCCTTCCGCAACAAGTTCTCCCTGCCACGAGACACCCCCAAGTACGACAGCAGCATGAAGACGAAAGACTGGCTAACCGACTACGTCACCGCAGTTGCAATCGTCCATGGCAACAACCGCGTGGCGGTTCGCTACATCGCCCTCATGTTGACCAGCTCGGCGAGAACATGGTTCAATAGCCTCACACCCAACACCATCAACGCCTGGCCTGCCTTCGAGAAGGTTTTCATCCGGAACTTCAACGGCACCTACAAGCGCCCGGGCAGACCCCGCCATCTTTCTTTGTACGTCCCGGGAGAATGCGAGTCAGATCGCGCATATCTCGCCCGCTGGACCGAGTTGCGCAACTCCTGCGAAGGGGTGGTGGAGAACCAGGGGATCGGCTTCTTCATCGAAGGGTGCTGTGAAGGTACGATGTTGTGCCACCGGCTGCTGTGTGATGACCCCAAGACCATGGCGGAGCTCATGACCGTCGCTGACCAGTACGCCATTGCGAACGCAACAATGAAGAAACCCCTCCGGATGAATGCAGAAGGACGGCCAGTTAATACCGAGTCGGCTCGAGAGAATCAGGCTGTCCAAGGAGGATATGTCGGATCATCCAGACGGCATAGCAGTGACAACCGCTACCAGGACAAGCGTCCGGTTGATCAGCAGAACCCGTGCTACCACCAGAGTAAAGTTAACACGGTGCAAGGTGCACCGGCTAGAAACGACAAGAGCCAAAAAAACGCTTTCACCTTCGAGCAGATGTTTGATGGGCCGTGCAAGAACCACAGTGGTGCCTTCAATCCGGATATGCACACCACTCGGCAGTGCAGCTGGACCCGACAGATCAAGGAGCAGGCTGGCTTGCCTCCCCTCCACCCACCCTGTCCCGGCGGAACCACACCACCGGCTAGGGCAGACGGCAGCAACCACGGCAACAGGGCCTACCCTTAGCAACACAAGAACTACCACATCTTCGAGGCCGAGCCGATTAAAAATCGCGGCCGGAAGCATCGCACCACGGAGGTGAACACTGTCGTTCCCCCGGTGCCCCTACACCTCAACTGGTCTGAGACTCCTATCACCTGGAGCCGGGCGGACCAGCCGGATCTTCTCCCGAACCCCGGGGGCTACGCGATGGTGCTAGACCCTATTCTCCTTTTCGACGTGCGCACCTGCCGATTCTCGTGCGTGCTAGTGGACGGTGGGAGCATCCTCAACCTGCTCTACCAGTCCTCCACGGAGAAGCTGGGCATCCGGGAGTGCGATCTGCAACCTCGACCACTGTGTTCCACAGCATCACGCCTGGGCCACCATGCACCATGTTGGGCAAGATTCGGCTGGATGTCATATTCGGCTCGGAGAACTTCCGGCGCGAGCCAATCTGGTTCGAGTTGGTCAACCTGGCCAGCCCTTGCAAAGTTCATGGCGGTCCCCCACTATGCATACCTCAAGATGAAGTTGCCGGGGACGAATGGTGTGATCACTGTGGTTGGCTGCTATAGACGGTCCATGGCCTGCGCAAAGTAAGGCGCCAAGATAGCTGAGGCCCTGCTCATCGCCGAAGAGAAGCACGAGATGATGCGCAACGTTGCCATGCTACAGCAAGAGGTGTCGGCTGGCTTGAAGCCGGCTGGGAACATGGCGTTCCAGCCGTCCAAGGATGCCAGGTAGATCCCGCTCGACCCGGCTGACCCCTCCAAGTGCGTCACCATCGGTGCCAGCTTGGACAACAAATAGTAAAGCGCGCTCATCAACTTCCTCAGTGAGAATCGGGACATCTTTGCATGGTCGCCTAAATACATGCTGAGTGTACCGACGGAGTTCGCCGAGCACTCGCTTCATGTGCGTCCTGACGCCAAGCCGGTCAAGCAGCCCCTCCGTCGCTTCGCGGAGGACAAGAGGAAGGTCATCAGCGACGAGATCGCCCGTCTACTTACTGCCGGCTTCATCATGGAAGTATACCACCCCGACTGGCTGGCCAATCCAGTCCTGGTGCTGAACAAGAACAAGACTTGGCGTATGTGTATCGACTACACGAGCTTGAACAAGGCCTGTCCGAAAGACCCTTTTGCCCTTCCCCGTATTGATCAAGTGATTGACTCTATGGCCAGCTACGATCTGCTCTCCTTCCTTGACTGTTATTCCGGCTATAATCAGATCCCGCTGAATTCAGCTGATCAATTGAAAACGTCATTCATCACCCCGTATGGGGCTTACTACTATGTAACCATATCATTTTGCCCGAAGAATACAGGTGCTACCTACCATCATTGCATGAGGAAATGCTTGCACTCGCTCATCGGCCGGAATGTGCACACGTAAGTGGATGACGTCGTCATCAAGACGAAGGAGAAGCAGATCCTATTGGAAGACCTCGGCGAGACATTCGTGAATCTTCACCGGTACCATATGAAGCTAAACCCGGAGAAGTGCGTGTTTGGCGTGCCAGCCGGACAGCTCCTCGGTTTCCTCGTATCAAGCCGAGGGATCGAGGCCAATCCGGAGAAGATCGCGGACATTGAGAGGATGCATCCACCCAAGAGCTAACCTTCGTGTACAGAAGTTCACCGGCTGCTTAGCTTCCCTCAACCGATTCGTCAGCCGGCTTGGGGAGAAGGCCCTGCCACTGTACCAGCTGATGAAGAAGATGGACAGGTTCACCTGGACTGCGCAGGCGGATGCCACGTTCCACGACCTCAAGCGCATGCTATCCAGAGCGCCGGATCTCGCCACGCCGACTGAGTAGGAGCCGATGCTGCTCTATATAGCAGCCACCAACCGGGTCATCAACGTTGTTCTGTCGGTGGAGCATCACGAGGAAGGCAAGGCCTAGCCGGTTCAGCAACCTGTTCACTACCTCAGCAAGGTGCTCTCCCTCTCCAAGCAGAACTACCCCCACTACTAGAAGATGTGCTACGGCGTGTATCTGGCTTGCAAGAAGCTCAAGCACTACTTCCAGGATCATCCGCTCACCATGGTGTCTACCGCGCCGCTGGGCGAGATCTTCGGCAACAAGGACGCCATGGGCCGGGTGGCCAAGTGGGCCATCGAGCTGGCCACTTACTGTATTCGGTATGAACCCAGGATCACCATCAAGTCTCAGGCGGTGGAGGATTTCTTCATCGACTGGGCAGAAAACCAGTACCTGCCACCGGTTCCTGACTCAGATTACTAGAAGTTGCTCTTCGACAGCTCAAAGATGCACGGGGGCTTGGGAGCCGGCATCATGCTCACCTCACCCAAGGGAGACCAGTTGGAGTACTAGCTGCAGATCCGCTTCACCGCATCGAACAACGTCGCCGAGTATGATGCTCTCGCGCACGGGCTCCGGATCACGAAAGACATCAGTATCCGCCAGATCCTCTGCTTTGGCAATTAGGATCTGGTGGTGCTGCAAGTATCCGGCGAGTGGGACGCTCGGGATGCCAACATGGCCCTATACCGGTTCCACGTCCAGCTGCTTAGTGCTGGTTTCGAGGGATGTGAATTCCATCACATTCCCCGCGCCAACAACGAGGCGGCCGACGAGCTCGCGCGAGTCAGATCCACCAGAGCATCTATCTCACCCATAGTATCCTTGGAGCATCTTCGCAAGCCCAGCATCGCCCCCTCTTCGGAATCCGAGTCCATCATCTAGGTAGTAGACCCGAGGGCTGCCGGCTCGAAAGAGTTGGGCCTCGCTGTTGTGCCTTCCGACTCGAACGACCCGGGGGTTGCCTCCTCCTAAGGCAAGCCGTCGTTGAGCATGGCAAAGGGCCTGGGGGCTGCCGACTCGGCATCCCACCAGGCCGACCCCCGAATGACCTCTAGACCATGCCGGCTAGTGTCTTCACCATCCGGGAAGTCCCATCCTGGACCCAGCCCTTCATGAACTACCTCCTCAACGACGAGCTCCCAGGTGACGAGGTGGAGGCAAGGAAGATCCAGCGTCATGCGCACACTTACACCATCATCAACAAGGAGCTATACAAGCACAACACCGCATGCATCTTCTAGCGATGCGTCGACGCAGATACCGGCTAATGGCTATTGAAGGAAATACACCAGGGGAAGTGTGGTCACCATGCCTCGTCTCACGCCCTGATGTAGAAGGCAATGTGTCATGGGTTCTACTGGCTGACTGCATCAGAGGGCGCAGACCGACTAGTTTGTGCGTGCAACGGCTGCCAGCAGTTCGGCCGACTAAGGCACATGCCAACCTCAGCGCTCAAGATCATACCGATCACCTGGCCCTTCGCCGTTTGGGGGTTGGACATGGTCGGCCCCTTCAAGCGAGCCCGAGCCGGCATGACCCACCTGCTTGTGGTGGTAGACAAGTTCACCAAGTGGATCGAGGCGAAGCCGATTTGGAAGCTAGACGGTGCCATGGTCGTCACCTTCTTCCGTGACATCATCATCCAATTTCGGTATCCCCATAGCATCATCACCAACAACGGCACGAACTTTGCCAAGGGGTCCTTTGCCCATTTCTGCCACAACAAAGGGATCCGACTGGACCTCGCATCTGTCTCGTACCCGCAGTCCAATGGGCAGGTGGAAAGAGCCAATAGCCTGGTGCTAGCTGGAATCAAGCGCCGGTTGATCGAGCCACTAGAGCGATCACCCGGCTGTTGGATCGAGGAGCTCTCGGCTGTGTTGTGGAGTCTCCGCACCACCCCGAACAGATTAACCGGCTTCACCCCGTTCTTCCTCACCTACGGCTCGGAAGCGGTCCTCGCGGCAGACATCGAGTTCGACTCACCCCGCAAGCTCCTCTAGACGGAGAAAGAGAACCAGGAGGCAATGAAGGATAGCGTTGACCTCCTCGAGGAGGCCCGCGAGCTGGCCCTGTCCAGATCAGCCATCTACCAACAAGGGCTGCGCCGGTATCACTCCAACCGCATCTGTCCTGTCACGTTCTAGGAGGGCGACCTTGTACTCTTGCTGATACAAGACACGAAGGGCATGCATAAGTTTTCCCCTCTGTGGGAGGGCCCCTTCATCATCAACAAGGTGCTGCACAACAACTCCTACTACCTCATCGACATGCAGCAGCCGCGCAAGAACAAGATGGACAAATTGGATGAAGAGACAGAGCGGCCATGCAACATAGACCTGCTCCGACCGTTTTACACTTAGTCGCAAATCAATGTATGTATCCGGAACCCTGAATGAATGAAAGATGTGGAACCCCGGCTGATGCTCGGTGGCTCCTTGCCTGATATTTTGCTGTTGTTCCTTTTCGATTAAAACCCTGCAGCGTTTTTTTCTAGCTTCCGTCAACCCCCCCCCCCCAACCGCGGGGTCTCGCCGATTGGCCGGCCCTGCCAATTCTGTAAGCCGACTGAGTAGTGTGCGATGATGCCAGAGGCCCACTCTTCGTCTCAGCAACATACCACAATCTGGCTATCCGGCTAGCAAGAGCAAAAGCCCGAGGCATCCCAAACGAAAAACGGTGAAAGATGCGACAGATCGGACAGTCCGGCCATGTGCCTAGTTGGTATTTTACGGCTACTAATCCTCTAGTACCGTGCGGAAATGTATTGTCAGCTCCCTTTGGTTCCGGCTCTAGACCGCAACCCGGCTGTCCGGCAAGGTGCGGCTCCAGACCGCAAACAGCATTGCGCACAAGAAAGTGACTAAGTGTTTAGAAAAGCACGAGCTAGTTTTCAAAAAAAGAGAAATTCTAGTCTCATAATAGAATGGCGTACAACATGACAACGTATTCATAATAAATCTTTTTCGTGTGTTTCTTTTTCGCAAAAACCACACCAAGCCGGAAATCAAAGACAAGGAAGAATCGAAGCACCTATCTACGGTAGCCACTCCGAATCTCGGGGGCTACACCTAGTGGGTGCGTTGGCGCGCCCCCACTGGAAGCATGCGCCGTCCGGCTGACGGGCAAACCAGCCGGATGGAGAAATACAAAGCTGGATAGAAAGCAAGGCGACAACACCCTCATGCAGTCAAGAGAAAGATGGAAAGAGTAAAGAAAGAACGAGAAAGGAAAGAGATAAGGTAAGGAAAGTAATAGAGAAAAGCAAGACGGATATGTATAGCCGGACTACGATGCAGTTCCCCCAATCCGGCTAGGCAAGCCACATTTGGCAAAGCAAGGTGAAAGACAAGAATTTTTTGAAGATTCGAAACACCTGGCTACTCCAACTGTTCCGAATCTCGAGGGCTACACCCAGTCGGTGTGCTGGCGTGCCCCCACTAGAAGGATCTAGTGCCCGGCTAGAAGATGTGCTAGTCGGCCAGAACAAGTCAACAAACTACTTCCAGATCAGAAGCATAGCAGAAAGAAAACGCAAGATAAAAACCAGCTGGAATGGACCAGTCGGATGAGTTAGTCAGACAAGGCACAAACATAAGCGGGTGCATGAAGGCAAAACCTAGCCAGATGGTTAATTTAAACAGCGGGGGACAAAGCCCCCACGGATCTAGGTTCTCACGCACAAGTACTAGAAACAAAAACTAATTACAATTGCACCCGGCATCCCGGGTCTTATTCTTCTATAGGCAGTCGGGCCCTTGCAGTGAGGGGGAGCCGAGACGGTCCCGCCCGGCTGGGAGGACGCCTCCAAACCACCATCTGGTCCTGCACTCCCCTCGCCCTCCGTCCGCACCTTGTCGATGTCGGCGTAGCCGGTAATCGTGATGCGGCGGAGCAGAGTCCAGGGTTGGCCTGGCACACGTGGCAAGATTCGCGCTGGCTCGGAAGCCGTCCACCAGCTTGTCAAGCCGAGCGTCCTTGTACGAGGAGAGCATGAGGGCCAGGGCCATCTCGGAGCCGACGCGAGCGGCAAGGTCGTGCAGTCGGTTGATGGTGTTCGGCGCAATGCCCAGATTGATGACCAAGGCCCCCATGGTCTCTGCCAGGAGCTCCCCCGGGAAGACGAGGTCGTCGATGCCGGCTTCCTCCTTGCGCAGGTTTGCGGCGTCTTCCCCGAGCTGCGCCACCAAATCCTGGAAGGCGGCCTTTGTCATCTGACGCAACCTACTGCACCCAGTCATAGCCAAGGGCATCTACTTGGGGGTAGAAGCCTTGTGATTAGAGGGTGCAAGTCAAAAGGGCAATCCGGCAAAATGCAGTCGGACGAAATGAGAGGCAAAGGCCGATCTTCATCAGCTCGTCGTCCAGGAACTCAGAGTGATCCTTCATCAGGGTGGCCTCCTTGTCCAGGAGGTCGAAGGCGGTGGCACAGATGGCGAGGGCGTCGTCCCGCTCCTTGAGGCTGGCCTCCAGCTAGTTTACCCGGGAGTGCCATTCCTTATTCTGCAGCAGGAGGGCGGAGTTATCCCGGCTGAGGCGTCCATTAGAGCGCTTCAGCCGGTCAATCTCGCGCTGGGCGCAGACAAGAATGGTTGCGACGTAGAAGAAAAATACAAGTGAGAATGTAGCCGGACAACCAAAAAAATGCAAGTAAGAATGGGAGACTTACTCCTCGCGATCCCCTGCGCCGTTGCCAGGTGCGCCGTGGCAGACTCGTTGGCGCTGGCCAGCGTCGCTTGAAGGTGTCGGCATTCCTTGAGCCCGTCCTTGAGGTTCACCTCGAGGGCTTCAGAGAAGACCCAGCCTCTACGGGAAGCGACGCTAGTGGTCCGGCTAGGGCAGCAGGGGCGTCGCGGGCGGCCACCTGCCACTTCACTGTCGCCTCCTCGTCAGAGTCGACCTCTTCCACCACCAGTGTCTCTTTGACAGCGCGTGAGCCTCCCGTACCAGCTGATGAGCCCCCGCCCGGGCTGGCCGTTGCGTCCGGCTGACTCACCGCGCGCTTGGGTGCAACGCGAGTCGGCTGGACCATGACCACCGGTTCAGGCGGGGGCATGGTCACAGTTGCGGGGGGCAGAGAAGACGTCAAGGGGGTGTCCGGCTAGGGCGGAGGGTCGCGAGGTGGTGAGGCGGAAGGCGCGCTGCGAGCGGGTCTCGCAGCAAAGGAGAGTAGAGACCTACGAGAGAAGGGCAAGATCAAGGCAGGACCAAGGACAAAAGGACAAGTGTAAGAAGAGGACAAGTGTAAGAAGACCTACCCCTACACCACGGGTGCGGACCTCTTCCGGCCACCTGTAGCCCGGCCGGGGCATGGAGAAACCCCCACCTGGCTGCGCTTCGTAGCCGGATCTTCAGTGGCAGCGGCGCTACTCGAGGGACCCTCACCGACACGCCTCCGTGTAGGCTCGGGCCGCGTGGTGCCGTCACTCTCCTCCGACGTGGGACCGTGCGGGTCCTCCACCGCCTCGTTGGTCCGACTGGGGAAGAAGCCCTCCTTGCCTTCTAAGCCCTCGCCACCGGACCGGTGCGGCCGTGGCTCGGGGAGGTTGGTGGTGACGACCACGAGGGGCACGTCTCCCTCCTCCCGGATGATGCAGGGGAAGATCTGCACGGAAAGACAGAGGTCAGAGCCAGATGATGCAAGAAAGAATGAAAAGAAAAACAAGAAAAGAAGCAAGTTGCACTCACCCGGGGGCGCGCGGTTCTCGCACGTATAGGGAGCTAGACCAAAGCTCCAGTCATCTTTGATCTTCTCCTTGGTGATCATCCACACCCATTCGTAGAGATTGGCAAACAGGGGATCATGGCGGGATATCCGGGTCGGGTCGAGGCGCCCGGAGTAGTATCACATCTTGTGTGCTCGCTGCTGAAGGGGCATCATCAGCAGGCTGGCCCAGCTGAGCATCCCGTTGACGCCACTCAAGCCAGCCGTGACCAGCCCCGTCATCCGGTGTGGAAGTGCATCCGACTCCGCCTTGGCGTCGAATATCTTCTCCTGCCAGTGCGCTCGGATGGACTCTGTATCCTGGAAGGCTGGGAGGTTGAGGTGGTTATCGGACCCCAAGTTCCATACATAAAAGTATGTCTGCTGCCATAGTTTGACTGTGTCATGCAGTTGGAACTTAGGGTAGCTGGTCTGGGCGCGGGTGTAGATGGAGGCACCGCCGCAGGGCACGAGCGGCCCCTTGGCATACTGTACTTGCGGCCAGATGAGGAAGAGCCGGCAAAAGAGCCCGAGATCCGGCTGGATCCTGAGGTAGCATTCGAAAAATGCTACGAAGTGGGCCAGAATGCCGATTGCATTCAGGCCGAGATGGTGGAGGCGGAGATCAAAGTGGGCGAGGAAGCAAAGGAAAAAGGCGCTGGCCGGAAAGTCTAGTCCGTGCACTAGATGTGCGAGGAAGACAACGCGGTCGCCGGCTTGCGGAGCCCGCGAGACTTTGCCATCCAGGGCGAGGTGCACCCCGAACTCGTTGGTGGTCGGCAGGAGGCACGACCGCCAGTACTTTTTGACCTGCGCCTCCGTGACCGAGGAGCCGCACCAAGCGCCATGGCTTTCAGCCATGCCGACGGTGGCGGCGCGTGGTGGAGAAGAGGGAAGAGGCAGAGAAGGCGAAGGGGGAGCGGCGGAAGAATGACATTGACCCGTCGCTCCATCAAGAAACAGGCAGGCGACACCGGCGGAGCGGAGGCGGCACGAGCTCGTCGGCGACGCAAAGGCAGAGCGGAAGCACGAGGCTGGGGGGCGGCATCGACGGCAAGGAAGAATGGGGCAAATGGCGTGTGGGGGTTGACGGGGCGCCGCAGTCGCTAGTTAAAGGGGCCAGGGAGGAAAACCGCCGGCGCGCCACGTGGCAGCCCCCCACAGCCCTAGCCGCGGTCAGATCGTTTGCGCTGGCACGTTGTGCGCAGAGGATCTTGAGCGCGGGAGGCGAGGCGCCGATGGCGGTTCCCAACGCGACGTGCTGACGCGACCCTTCGATGCACGCCCCCACGATCATCATTGCGCCGTGGATGACGTTAGTGCTGACATGCCCGAGCAGCCCAACCGCCAGATTTCAGCCGAGAAAAAATTCAAACAGCTTTCAGAGCCCGCGCACATTTCACCTAAGGGTGGAATCTATGCGTGCTCAGGGGATAGTGTCAGGGGGATCACCCCCGGGTAGGCCAACCGAACAGGATACAAGGGCAATGTAACTGCCAACTAGCTGATCCAGCCGGATGTAAAAACTCAAGGGCAGGTCATCAAGAAGGCAAGACACAAAGAAGGCCAGCGAACCAATCATCCGGATAAGAAACAACCCCAAAGGCATCTAGTCGGCTAGGTCATGCCAGCTGGATAAGGCAAGACAAGTCAGGAGCAAGCCGGTAGATCTTACAGCCGAATAAGACAGCAAGGAGCAATCGCCTAGCCGGATGGGTCCGACCATTCGATCAAGGCAGAGTAGCCGGCTGGGCCACCTAGCCGAACCATCAAGACAGGCGGATGACGTGGACATAGTATCCCGTAGCCCTGGCAGGGAGAAGGATAGGAGGCAGCGGCACTAACGCAGGAGGAGCCGGCCCGTACCCATGCCTGGCGGGAACAGGGGTCGCCGCCCGTGTCGACCGGGGCGGCCTACACTATTTCCGTTCTGGCCGGGGCGGCCGCCACTGTTTCTGTGTCGGCCGGAGGGCATGACACTATACCAAACGTCAGGGAGGCGGATCACTGTACTAGAATAGTCGGTCGGGCCCGCTTGTGGGACCCGCCAGTCGGCATCGTCTTTGCCCACGCCGACCTGGCCTATATAAGGGGCGGCAGGGGCATCGTAGCAAGGGTTGGACCCTGATTCTCTACTAGTTAGGACATATACTGCTAGAGGAGCATTTGTAGCCCTTTGTGCAATCATCCAATTAGTCGGATCGACAGGAGTAGGGGTGTTACCTCACCACGAGGGCCTTGAAACTGGGTACTTCTTGTGCCTCCGACGCTTTCTTGTGCCCAATCTCGCCTGCGGACGCCGTCGCTCGTTTTCCTGCTCGCTCCCACACCACGAACTAGCATGCTCAGGCGCTATCGTTTCCACAACAACGACAGAGCCGACGATATGTTCTCAGGGACGTGGAGATCTTAGAATGCGAAATGTCTATCTTCTGGTTCAAGGAATGCCCACATGGATTTCATCTCAACTTGTTCAGCGGTATCCTAATTAATAAGAGGTTCTGATATGAAATTCATCGAACTTGTATTACTCCTATATGACCAGGAGGCATTCTAGGAACCAAGAAGGTTCCTGAAAAACTACTATAGTATTAGCCACTATTGCTCCTAATGGAACTATGGAACTGAGCTACTACTAGTAGTACTCCTGTTTGTATTAGTACTCGACTTTTGGTGCCTAGTCTATCTTGTACTGCTGGCAAGGCGAGCAAAGGCTCCATCCACCGCAAATATTTTGCCTTGTTTCAAAAATAAAGGGATCCTCCACCCAAAATTATGTCTCGTCGGTGTCTTTCAGGAGAGAAAAGCCACCTGGACAAAGGAGAACATCCTCCCTCTCTCCTCTTTAATGCAGCATTTCCTGCTCTGCTCCACTTTGCATTTGGTGTCTCTATGCCTTTTATTAATGGCACTTGTTTAGGTGGAAACATCGCAGCTTTTGAACAATGTTCATCACTTCCTTCCCATGTAAGCTTCTGCACAATGGAGTACAACCATGCAGGCGCAACAGTGTAGAGAAAGTTGGGTCCCATCCTGGTCTAGCCTAACTTTGCTTCTGTTTACCTCTTCTTGCACCGAGAAATGAGCTCTGGCTAGATGTTTTTCCTTCTCTCCCGTAAATATAAGGCCTGAAAATATACTAGTACTACCAAGGTCCCTAGGACAGGAAGAAAGTAATCAGGTAGAGATTCATTGATTATTAGCGGCGGTATAAAAAGAAGGGCACGGCTCGAGACCGGATCAGAGAGTCCACATTTCCCTCCTCCCAAATCGTAATGCTCGGATCACTAACTCTGCAGATGGAAGCCACCGCGCTCAACTATTCCTCTTGCTCCCATCCCCTCAAGCCCCGGTGGGGCTACAAGGTTGCTCCCTTTCTCCCTCACAATTACATTGATTTTTCTTTTGTCGGTTCGTCCATGCAACTATCTTATTTTTTGAACTTCCATTTCTCCAGTGCATGGATATTCATCTAATCTACCATAGCTACGTACGCAAGATCACCTCCTGCCAGAAGTGTGAGTACCCTAGCAGCGGATTCACCCACGAGCCCTCCATGGATGCCGTTCTATCAGCGGCTAGGGTCGAGTGTGCCCACAAAAGCTGTGGGAGCTTGCTACCCTACTATGAACTACACTAGCACAAAATCACGTGCTAGTACGCCCCTGCACTTGCATGGATATCGGGTGTGACTTTGCTGCCCCGCCGCTAGCGCTCTTCGCCCACCTCACAGTGGTCCACTCGATCCTAGTGTACAAGATCCAATATGCCACCAACAAAGTGTTCCAAGATCCGGTACCACTGGCGTGTGAGGCGTCCTGCCGGCTCATCCTCGTCAGGGAGAAGGACAACGTCATGTTCGTCCTGACGATTTGCATGCTAGACATAATGGTCCTTAGCAAGGCAAAGAAGATGAAGACACAAGCTAGGGGACGAGAATTTGCGGTCTCCCTCATGTCTGTGATATGCATTAGGCCCGCGCTATTTGACTCGCCGGTGTATAGGGTGAGGATGTGGGCGGAATGCCCGCCGGTGCTCTTCTGGCCTCACGGCAGGAGGATGACTGACACTATGACTGTGGATCTCGAGGCATCGAGCTCCACTAAGACGGGTGGTTGCGATCGAGGACCTTATATCTTACCTGCCGAAACCGCCGCATTACCTGCTCAGTCCTGCTACCGCAAAGGAGCTTCGTTTCTTCATTCGCATCGACTTTTATTTGCTATGTAACCTGTTATTAATTGGTTTAGTTTCCTAAAGATCATTGTCATACGAGGAAGGGTGGATTTTGGAATAGTAGTAAGATGTATGGAGTATGTAGTTAATTAGTGGAAGTACGGTAGTGGAGCAGTAGTAGCTGTAGTTTGGTTGGAAGAAATCATATCCTTTTCGCAGTAGGGATGGTTGTTTTTTCTAGTAGTAGTAGGTATGTATGTTTATAGTCGACATACATTCAGGCAATCATGAAAAGTACATCTTGCTGTTCTACTACTATTGTTTGTTTGTATGAGTCTTCGCTCTTGTACTCCACTTTACACTGCTGCTACTCCTTCAGGAGTATAATAAATGGAATTACTCAAACAAAGTCTCTACCATGAATTAAAAGAAAATGCTATGATTCCTTGAAGCGTGGTGGCGTGCTACGATGCCTAAACCTGCACTCCTAGCACTTTGTAGTGAAATTATAAGAAACTTCTGCGATTCCTTGCATCTAATTATTACCTCCGCCCCTGCATGATGTAGTACTACTCGTGTACTCCTATTGTAGTATATATACTACATGCATTAACTTGTACGGAGTATCATGCAAGGATAGAGCAAAACAAAAATATAGTACTCGTATGTCTCACATGGTGTACCATCCTGAATCTTCTTCTTTGGTCTGCTTGCGCTTGTAGTTGCCCTTGCCCTTCTTCTTTAGTTGTTTTTTTTGTTGAACATTTTGAGAGTTTGTTGACCCCTCTCGAAGTTCACTATCCGCATATATACCTCGTAGGTTGCGTAGGCACCAAGGCTTGCATACTGGATCTGCTCTTCGGTCAGGGGCATGCTCTCCCACTGCTTGTGGTCCACATACTTCTTCGTCTCCTTCATGACAATTTAATTGCTGTATATGAGGGCCACGGCATAGTCATCCAAAGAATAATTCTCATTCGTTGATCTGGCAGGCTTCGACCTCTTTTGGATGTCCACGAAGTTCATCACTGGCACTAGAGAACGCCTGATCCTGATACTGTCATTGCTGATCTCGACACCAGCAAAGGAAATGTTAGGGTCCGTGAGGAACTCTGCTAGCTTGGAGCATGGCTTATCGGCCTGGCAGATCTGATAGACCAGGCTGTAAGATCCCTCCTTTGTAAAGGAAAAGGATCCCTGTGATTGAAATGCTAGTCCCTGGATCAATGCTAGCATCCACAGTTTAAGATGAAGTACACAGATACAAAGGTCGTTTATTACATTCATTCCAGAGATAAAACATAGTCTTTTACAACTCAGGGCCAAAGGCCTAACACAAGAGTTTATGGAATAAGTAAATAAACATAAGTCTTCATCTTCATGTGCCACAGGCAAGCATGTTGAGTGTAGACTCATGACTCCTACTCATCATCGGAGTAACCTGCAACATCACAAGTTACAGCCACAGAGGGTCAATACTTTGGAATAGTATTGGCAAGTGATACCTTAGTTTATTTGAAGTGGAATATATTACTATATGCATTTTGGCTAAGTGTAGCTTGGCTTGCTTTGCTCAAAATAGGTTTTTCCTATTAGTTGAAATCACTAAGTTTTTCTTTGTCAAAACTTCCCAAGAAACCACCAATAGACATTGGGCTCCTTCACCCTTGTTCACCCACAAGTTTTACTTAGAAGTTGCAGTGATGAGATTCTTGTAGCTTCCATGTCTTGATGCTCAATTTGTCCATTGCCATGGACTTGGCTATGTACTTAGATTTTTCCATCTGCAGAGGTTGTGCACTTTCCCCACCAGACTTGGTTTCCCAA
This sequence comes from Avena insularis, assembly GCA_023614405.1. NCBI lineage: Eukaryota > Viridiplantae > Streptophyta > Magnoliopsida > Poales > Poaceae > Avena > Avena insularis. The sequence goes on along the minus strand of CM042685.1, from coordinate 86,764,342 downwards.
GACATGACCTTTCAGAAGCCTTTACTTAGTCAAATCGACGCGTTCTAACCTATCATCCCACTACCACCAACTGTCCAAATGACTAAGTTCTAGCAACCTATATGATCAAGGCAGAGCCCATATTGCCAAGTGGTTGCACTGTAAGCTTTCTCAACACTTGGCCTCCAAATCCCTTTGTGCCTGGGTGGCATACCACAAGTGAGATACACAAGCCAAATCCATGGCCTTGTGTAACCACTCAACCAAAAACCACCATTCAAGTCCCATTCCACCCAGGAAGTTCATTGACTTAGTTGTTTTATTAAGAAAAGCATGAGTCCCAAAGGACTTAGAATTATTTCACCATAGCATGTACATTCTTTACCAACCCTTGTTTTCTACTAGCTAGGCTAAGCATGGTATAGTAACTTAACTTAGAAAAATTCCCTAGCAATTCTACAATTCTACACTACATAGGATTTCCCATAATAGCATTTGGCAAAAGTAGCATGCAAGACTTAGCAAAAATAATTCTAATGCTTATTCAAAATAAAGGGTGGAAATATCATGAAGTATCACTTGCCTTGGTAATGGGGAGAGTAGCACTCTTCACAATCACAGTCACTAGCAAAATCTACACAAAAATTTGTAGCATACAATTACACACAATTTATATACAATTAAAAATATGAATGCATGCATGCAAGAAATTACTAAGTGATGATTTTGAAAACTCTACCAAGCAAGTGCATGATACAGAAACATAACAAGTCACAAAGTTTGCTAACTAAACTTATTTAGCCTTAAAACAATTTGCTAAACAAAAACTATACTCAAAATGGACCTAAACATGTTTCTGCCTACAAAGTCATTTTAACAGATACTATTTGTTAAACACATTGCAGATTCAGAAAGGCCTTGATTCACTGATTCCAACGGTATAAAGTTTGCAAAATTCTAACGTGGGAAACTCAAGTTATAGCCCTTTGAAAATTTGATCTCAATCTGATTTGAATTTCTATTTTTGAATCAGCCCTAGCCACGCCACACGATATTATCGGCGGCGTTCGGTTCACCGGATCACCCTTCCGTGCCATTGGATCTAACTAATGCTGCACGGCTCAGATCTGTCCATACCCCTTCGTTAAGTGAACTATTTCTACGCGTAGGATCCAGATCTGACGGGTAAAAATCTCCTAACCAGAAATGAGCGGCGCTAGCGGTGGCGACAGGCGGCGTTCGATCAAAGGCGTGCTAGTGCTCTAGGTCGCCCGGGGAAGCAAGGAGGCGCTTACCAGGACCGCAGTGGCGTGCTGAAGCTCGAGGTGGCTTTGGTTCGTCGAGGGGCGCGCGGATACGGCGAGGATTTCTCGTCGGAGTAGAGGCAGACGTCGGGCACGGTCGTCGACGCGTTGCAGGTTCCTCGTCGCGCTAAGCCAAGATAAGGGTACCGTTAGATGCGCACATCGACGTAGATTCTAGGTGTACAAGTCAGAGGGCAAGGGGCGGTGGCTACTTACGGAGGGAAGTCGCCGGAGTTCGTGCAGAGAATGGTGGCGGCCGGTCGACGGCGTTGGAGCTACGGGTCATGCGAGGTCAAAAGGAAAGTGTCAGTACGTGCGCAAGGACTCGCTGATCTTGATAGCATGAACGAGAGACAGAGGGGAGCACGGAACTCACCGGAATTCGCGCTGCCGTAATGAGCGGCAATGGCGGCGAAGTTGTGGGCAGCCTGGTGGCGGAGGCGAAATTGTTTGGGGGAAATGGTCGCGAGGAGGGGGATCTTATAGCCCGAGGCTCGACAAGAAACGCTGCATCAATGCCAATTAAGCTCACAAATCAGTGCAAAGAATCGGTAGCGCGGAGGTCGGGCGAAATCAGGGAAGACGGTCGACGTGGACGGGGCCCGCTTGGCAGCGAAATAAGCGGAGGGGGTGTGGGGTCTAGCTGTCAGCGGCTGAGTGGGTGTGCTCGCGTGTGCAGAAGGAAAATAAATGGCCCGGGTGGGCTAACTGGGCCTGTTCCGATGCTGGGCTAGATTCCTTGCGCTCGGCCCTTTTCTTTTGATTACTCCTTTCCTTTTTCTATTTCGATTTTCAGGAATGGTTTTGAAATGAATTCAAACTCTTTTTGAATTCAAATCTTTCTGGGGTTTTTGCAGGGTACAGTAGTCTCTAATATAGGCATAAAAGCAAGTGGTTGCTTTGCAAAGGCTTGGTCAAGCTTGGAGATCCAAATAACAGATACTTGGCACTTGGTTTGCAAATTTGAAAAAAATGGTTTTTGAACCCATTTCCAATTTGAAAAACTTGGTTTAAATTCCACACTCAAACCTATCTTCATGGAAGGCAACAAATCTTGGTTTATAATCAATCAAACTTTCAAATGGGGATAGCCATTTGATTTGAATCTGCTCACATAAAATCATAGCACTATGTGCTTCTTGTTTTTCTGAAATGAGTTTGAAATTTGATCTCAAATCTATATGCATGCATGAATGATATGCAAACTTTGAAATTATGATTTTTGGGATGTTACAAATCTAACCCCCTTAAGGTGAATCTCGCCCTCGAGATTCGGATTGGTTAGCAAATAGGTGAGGGTGGTCTTTCCGAAGATCATCTTCTCTTTCCCATGTTGCTTCCTCTTCGGTATGATGGTTCCATTGCACTTTGCAAAACTTGATAGTCTTTGTTCTCGTGACTCTTTCTGCAGTCTCAAGAATCTTGATAGGCTTTTCTTCATAAGTGAGATCACTTTCTAGTTGCACTTCTTCCAAAGGTATGGTATCCTTCAAAGAAGATTCTTCCATTTCTGGGTGACATTTCTTAAGCTGACTCACATGAAATACATTATGGACTGCTGATAGAGATGCTGGCAGTTCAATTTCATAAGCAACTTCGCCTTTGCGACTCAGAATCTTGAATGGTCCAACATATCTTGGTGCCAACTTTCCTTTGACTCCGAATCTTTTCACTCCACGGAGTGGTGATACTCTAAGATAGGCTCTATCACCAACTTCGTAGGTGACTTCTCTATGCTTAGGATCTGCGTAGCTTTTCTGTCGGGATTGTGCTATCTTCAACCTTTCCTTAACCAATTTGACCTTCTCTTCGGCTTCTTTGATAAGATCTGGCCCAAATAAACTTCTTTCTCCCACACCATTCCATAACAATGGGGTGGTACATTTTCTTCCGTAGAGAAACTCAAACGGTGCCATCTCAATGCTGGCTTGATAGCTGTTGTTATAGGAAAATTCTCATGTAAGGCGACTTTCATCCCAACTTGCTCCATAATCTAGGGCACATGCCCTCAACATGTCTTCCAGAATTTGATTAGTCCTTTCAGTTTGTCCATCAGTTTGAGGATGAAAAGCAGTACTGAATTCCAACCTCGTTCCCAATGACTCATGTAGTTGTCTCCAAAAATGGGAAGTGAATTGGGTTCCCCTATCGGACACAATACTCTTAGGCACACCATGAAGGCATACAATTCTACTCATGTAGATTTTGGCTAACTTGGCACTTGTATAAGTTGTCTTCACGGGTATGAAATGTGCCACTTTAGTTAAGCGATCCACTACTACCCATATGGAATCATATCCTGATCTGGTCCTTGGTAATCCGGTGATGAAATCCATACCAATTTTGTCCCATTTCCAATCAGGAATAGGTAGTGGTTGAAGAAAACCTGATGGTTTTTGATGCTCCGCTTTTACTCTACTACACACATCACACAAAGCAATATGCTCGGCGATGTCCCTCTTGAGATTGTTCCACCAAAATCTTTCTTTCATGTCCATATACATTTTGGTGTTGCCCGGATGAATAGAATACGGAGAGTTGTGGGCTTCTTGTAGAATCAGTTTCCGCATTTCCGGATCTTGTGGAACACAAATACGTTTCCCGTGCCATAAAGTACCTTGTTCGTCTACATGGAAACTTTTAGCTTTCCCTTGGTCAATATTTTTCTTAATCTCTTCAATCTCCTTATCAGTCCTTTGAGCTTCTCGAATTTTGTCCAACAAAGTGGGTTGAACATCTAAAGACATGAGATGTCCTTCAGGTACAATCTCCAATCTGAGTTCTTTGAATTGCTTACACAAATCATCTGGCAATTCTCCTTTGGTAAGGCCATTCACAAATACCTTACGACTTAGAGCATCCGCTACAACGTTTGCTTTACCGGGGTGGTATTGCAAACTTAAGTCGTAATCTTTGATAAGCTCTAACCATCTTCTTTGTCTCATATTGATTTCCTTCTGGGTGAAGATATACTTCAAACTCTTGTGATCGGTGAACACTTCACAACGTTTTCCCAAAAGGTAATGTCTCCATGTTTTGAGTGCATGGACGACAGAGGCTAACTCCAAATCATGAGTAGGATAATTTACTTCATGAGTTTTGAGTTGTCTCGAGGCATAGGCCACAACTTTACCGTCTTGCATAAGTACGGCACCCAAACCTTGATGAGACGCATCACAATATACTTGGAAATCCTTTTCCAAATCTGGCAGACATAGAACTGGTGCTGTTACAAGTCTCTTCTTCAATTCTTGAAAGCTGACTTCGCAACCTTCAGACCAAGCAAACTTTTTGTCTTTCTTTAACAATTCAGTCATGGGCTTAGCAACCTTCGAGAAATTCTCAATGAATCTTCTGTAGTAACCTGCTAAGCCAAGGAAACTACGAACTTCCTTCACATTCTTGGGAGATTCCCATTCTGTCACAGCTGAAACCTTAGCAGGATCAACTGCTACACCATCTTTTGTCATAACATGACCAAGAAATCCAACTTCCTCTAACCAGAACTCACACTTGCTGAATTTGGCATAAAGTTTATGTTCTCTCAACTTCTCACGTATCAAACGCAAGTGTCCCTCATGTTCTTCCTTGCTCTTAGAGTAAACTAAGATGTCATCGATGAAAACGACAATGAACTTGTCAAGAAATTTCATGAACACCTTGTTCATCATATTCATGAAGTATGCTGGAGCATTGGTTAAGCCGAAAGGCATTACGGTATACTCATACAATCCATACCTTGTGGTGAATGCTGTTTTAGGTATGTCTTGCTCTCTTATCTTGAGTTGAAAATAGCCTGACCGGAGATCAATCTTCGAGAACACACATGCTCCCTCAAGCTGATCAAATAAGTCATTGATTCTTGGCAAAGGATATTTGTTCTTGATAGTTACCTCGTTGAGTGAACGGTAATCTATGCATAACCTTTGGCTTCTATCTTTCTTCTCCACGAACAATACCGGGGCTCCCCAAGATGAAGAACTTGGTTGGATAAATCCTTTCTGCAACTGTTCTCCTAGTTGCTTCTTGAGCTCTTTCAGTTCATCAAGTGACATTTTGTATGGTCTCTTTGCTATTGGTCCAGAACCTGGTACCAAATCTATCAGAAATTCCACATCTCTATCTGGTGGCATTCCTGGCAATTCTTCCAGGAATACATCCGGATACTCACACACAATTGGCACAATGTCCATGCTAACCCCCTTAAGAGAATTTAGCATACTCTTCTTTGCTCCAAAGCTGGTCTTGAATCTGATCCTTTTATTATCCGGAGTTGTGAGTGAGACAGTATGGGTGGCACAATCTATCACTCCTTTGTACTTAGTCATCCAGTCCATTCCCAGAATGACATCCAAACCTTGGGAGTTTAATATTATCAGGTTAACGGGAAACTTATACTTCCCGAATTCTATGACTAGGTCATGGCATCCTGAATTCACTATCATTTCTCCACCAGGAGAACTTACTTTTATAGGGAACCCAATAGTTTCTACCGGTAGTTCATTTCTTTCAACAAATGCTCTTGATATGAATGAATGAGATGCACCAGTATCAAAGAGTACAAATGCTGGAACAGAATTGAGTCTGAACTTACCAAAGAACAAAGATCAGGCTCCTCATAGACCTCCTCCACATTGATGTGGTTAACCTGTCCTTTCGAAAAGGATTGGGCTTGTTAGGTCCTTCAACTTTCTTCTCGTGGCACTCATTAGCATAATGCCCCATTTCTTGCATTTGAAGCATTCAACTGATCGATGTCCTTTTTGCAGTCGACTTCCACTTCCACTACCATTTCCACGTGGTGGCTCTTATGTCCACTCTTGTGGTTCTTGTATTTGTCATTGTCATGATCATGGTGATGCTTGTTGTCATGACGGTTGTGGTTGTGGTGCTTGTTGAATTTCCCATGCTTATGGGATCCTGAGCCAATCCATCATAGTGAGATCGTTTGTGAGACAATCTCGAGCTGTGCTTGTCGGAGTGTTTCCTCTTCCTACTCTCGACTTGCTTCATTTTATTCTCCAAAATAGCAGCCTTGTCACACAGAGACTGATAAGTTGGAACATATGCCACAGACAGCTGCAGATTCAGCTCATCATTCAAGCCTTCCAGAAACTTTTCCTTTCTTTTGGCATCTGTGTCAACCTCATCCGGTGCATAGCGCGCCAGATTGTTGAACTCTTCTATATATTCAGCCACGCCAAGTGGCACTGCTTCAGGTTGTGAAACTCCTTCTTTTTCAGGCTCATCATTCCTGATGAGATATGAGCAGTGCGAAAGCCATCTTCAAAGATAGCCCAAGTCACCTCATCAATAGGAGTGGTGATCTTGAAGTTGTCCCACCATGTGGCGGCTGGCCCTTCCAACAGATGCACTGCGAACCTGACCTTTTCAGCATCCGTGCAGCCCACGGTCACTAAGTCTTTGTTCACAGAACGTAGCCAATCATTGGCCACCATGGGATCAGTCGTCCCCGAGAACTTAGCTGGCCTCAAACGCAGAAATCTGGTGAGCATATCAAAGCCCGGAGGGTTGTTGTTGTTGTTGTTGTTGGGGTTGTTGTTGTTGTTGTTCTGATTTTGGATGAATGTTGTCATCATTTGCATAAGCTGTGTTTGCGCATTCATCATTTGTTGCATTTCCGTGGTGATGTTGTTGGGGTTGGGGTTTGCGCAACGGGGAGGCATCTGTGGTTTGTTCAAGTAGAGATAAGAATGAATACCCATATATGATTTATGCACATTACATCACATAAGCAAACACATCGCATGCAACACAAAGATAAAAGTTCAACAACAAAATAACAAGTTCTCAAGGTAAAACACACAAGTGGCAAGCCATCCACATGTCGGATGGTCCAATAACAAGTTCATGAATAACAAGTACGATAATAAAAGATAACCGAGTAGTCAAGTCTACTCATCAGCATCAATCTCCTCGTCGACAAAAGTAAGACCTGCGTTCTCCATCGCGGTCTTGTTCTCCTCAATAGTAGTGGTCAAGGACTCGATCTTGGTCTTGAGAGCCCTCGTCTGGGAGCGAAGCCTCTCAATCACCATCTGCTGTTGTTCTAGCTCGAAATCCTTGGACTTCAGTTCTTCAGTCATGTCGCGGATCATCTTGTTCCTATCCTGGACGCGTTTATCCTGACTCTTGAACTTGCGGTCCTGGGTCTCGAACTTCGCCTCCATTTCCTTGACTATCTCGTCTTGCTGTGTGAAAAGCTTGTCCTTCTCGCGAAGCTGCACCTGGAGCTCGTCATTGCTGAGCATGACATTGGTCCTGTCCGTGTCCACGTGCCTAATAAGAGACTCTAAGTCCTGGAGATAGAGACGACGGCTCGGCTGCGTCCCTCGAGTCGCCCTCAAAGTCGATGGACTCTCCATCATCATCACGTCTTCCAAGACGGAAGTGGGTTCCCTAACCTGTCGGGAGGACGGCCTAACAGACGCCCTATCAGGTCTGCATGACGACCTCCATGCCTCTCTCCCCGTCATCGTGCATAAGCTTGAAGACGATGGCCTCCGTAGTAGGCCTGTCAAGGCGTCCGGGCTGGTTCACCTTGAAGCCCCAGAGGTCCTTCCTCTCGAACTTGGTGAGTGGGTGCACCATAATGGTGGGAAGAGGGAGATTGAGCAAAGTGGTAAGCTCAACAATACGAGGACCAAAACGGGTACCCTGGAACTCCTCAACAGTGCTGATGGTAATAGGCATCTATTTATAAGATAGAAAAGTTAGGACAACACAATTTAAGATAAAACAAGACAAACATTTCATACATATCCATGGAACAAAAATCACACAAGTCATGCATACATAATTCCATTACACCAATCAAGGTCCAAACTTATTTAAGGTATCATTTTGGAAAATAAGGTGATAGGTGGTGGTCCAACTAACGGCGCGCTCACAATCCTATCTCACTGGATCTGGTGGCTAACACAATGTTCCTAGAAGCAATCCACCTATCTTGTTCACATGATTTCATCACTAAGTCTATAATATCTCCTCTTAAGGTTTGGTTGGTGGCTTCCAACTCTTGGGTAAGTTCCTTCTCTTTCTCTAAGTCTTTTTGGAGGTTGAGCATTCTGCACTTGACTCTAGCACTTAGTTCTTTGATAGTCCTCCAAGCTGCTTCTCTGGCTGACTCAAAGAATGTGGTGTGCATCACAGTGTTGGTGTACATGCAGAAGCCTCTTTCCTTGTGGTTGTCTTCCTTGTTTTTGTACAAGTGAAGTTGCACCCACCAGTACTCCACTCCTTCATCCATCACTGGAAAGCCTTTGTATACAGCTGCACCATGTGCTTCCATTGCCACCATGAGGTCCTTGAGAATTTTGGGAAACTCAGTTTCACACTCCAAGGTCATGGTCATGAGTGGTCCTTTCTTAACGGCTTCGTTGATGGAGTTCATCTACAAATAGAGATGAGAATGAGAAGATTAGAAAAGTTTACGAGAAGAATAGACAAGTGTAGAAGTAGTTAAAAAAAATTCTTTAGTGGTTTCCAATCCTAGGGTCATAATCCTACAGGCAACACAGTGCTCTGATACCATCTGTAAGATCCCTCGTTTGTAAAGGAAAAGGATCCCTGTGATTGCAATGCTAGTCCCTGAATCAATGCTAGCATCCACAGTTTAAGATGAAGTACACAGATACAAAGGTCGTTTATTACATTCATTCCAGAGATAAAACATAGTCTTTTACAACTCAGGGCCAAAGGCCTAACACAAGAGTTTATGGAATAAGTAAATAAACATAAGTCTTCATCTTCATGTGCCACAGGCAAGCATGTTGAGTGTAGACTCATGACTCCTACTCATCATCGGAGTAACCTGCAACATCACAAGTTACAGCCACAGAGGGTCAATACTTTGGAATAGTATTGGCAAGTGATACCTTAGTTTATTTTAAGTGGAATATATTACTATATGCATTTTGGCTAAGTGTAGCTTGGCTTGCTTTGCTCAAAATAGGTTTTTCCTATTAGTTGAAATCACTAAGTTTTTCTTTGTCAAAACTTCCCAAGAAACCATCAATAGACATTGGGGTCCTTCACCCTTGTTCACCCACAAGTTTTACTTAGAAGTTGGAGTGATGAGATTCTTGTAGCTTCCATGTCTTGATACTCAATTTGTCCATTGCCATGGACTTGGCTAAGTACTTAGATTTTTCCATCTGCAGAGGTTGTGCACTTTCCCCACCAGACTTGGTTTCCCAAGACATGACCTTTCAGAAGCCTTTCCTTAGTCAAATGGACGCGTTCCAACCTATCATCCCACTACCACCAACTGTCCAAATGACTAAGTTCTAGCAACCTATATGATCAAGGCAGAGCCCATATTGCCAAGTGGTTGACTGTAAGCTTTCTCAACACTTGGCCTCCAAATCCCTTTGTGCCTGGGTGGCATACCACAAGTGAGATACACAAGCCAAATCCATGGCCTTGTGTAACCACTCAACCAAAAACCACCATTCAAGTCCCATTCCACCCAGGAAGTTCATTGACTTAGTTGTTTTATTAAGAAAAGCATGAGTCCCAAAGGACTTAGAATTATTTCACCATAGCATGTACATTCTTTACCAACCCTTGTTTTCTACTAGCTAGGCTAAGCATGGTATAGTAACTTAACTTAGAAAAATCCCCTAGCAATTCTACAATTCTACACTACATAGGATTTCCCATCATAGCATTTGGCAAAAGTAGCATGCAAGACTTAGCAAAAATAATTCTAATGCTTATTCAAAATAAAGGGTGGAAATATCATGAAGTATCACTTGCCTTGGTAATGGGGAGAGTAGCACTCTTCACAATCACAGTCACTAGCAAAATCTACACAAAAATTTGTAGCATACAATTACACACAATTTATATACAATCAAAAATATGAATGCATGCATGCAAGAAATTACTAAGTGATGATTTTGAAAAATCTACCAAGCAAGTGCATGATACAGAAACATAACAAGTCACAAAGTTTGCTAACTAAACTTATTTAGCCCTAAAACAATTTGCTAAACAAAAACTATACTCAAAATGGACCTAAACATGTTTCTGCCTACGAAGTCATTTTAACAAATACTATTTGTTAAGAACATTGCAGATTCAGAAAGGCCTTGATTCACTGATTCCAACGGTATAAAGTTTGCAAAATTCTAACGTGGGAAACTCAAGTTATAGCCCTTTGAAAATTTGATCTAAATCTGATTTGAATTTCTATTTTTGAATCAGCCCTAGCCACGCGTCACGATATTACTGGCGCGTACCGGTTCGCACCGGATCACCCTTCCGTGCCGTTGGATCTAACTAATGCTGCACGGCTCAGATCTGTCCATACCCCTTCGTTAAGTGAACTATTTCACGCCAGGATCCAGATCGGCGGCTAAAATCTCCTAACGAAACGAGCGGCGCTTAGCGGCGGCGAAAAGCGGCGTGTCCGATGGCGTGCTAGTGCTATATGTCGCCCGGGTAGCAAGGAGGCGCTTACCAGGACGGCAGTGGCGTGCTGAAGCTCGAGGTGGCTTTGGTTCGTCGGTAGCGGATCTGGCGGGATTTCGTCGGAGTAGAGGCGATCGGCACGGTCACCGTCGACGGCGTTGGCGAGGTTCCTCGTCGCTAAGCCAAGATAAGGGTACCATTAGATGCGCATCGACGTAGATTCTAGGTGTACAAGTCAGAGGGCAAGGGGCGGTGGCTACTTACGGAGGGAAGTCGTCGGAGTTCGTGCAGAGAATGGTGGCGGCCGGTCGTCGACGTTGCTGGAGCTACGGGTCATGCGAGGTCAAAAGGAAAGTGTCAGTAGGTGCGCAAGGACTCGCTGATCTTGATAGCATGAACGAGAGACAGAGGGGAGCACGGAACTCACCGGAATTCACCGCGTGATCGTCGGAAAGCGGCGGCGTCGTGCGAGTTGTTACCGTGGCGTGGAGGCGAAATTGTTTGGGGAAATGGTCACGAGGAGGGGATCTTATAGCGAGGCTCGACAAGAAACGCCGCTGCATCAATGCCAATTAAGCTCATGAAATCAGTGCAGAACGGCAGCGGAGGTCGTGGCGGAATCAGGGAAAACGAAGAGCGTGGTGGGCCGGGCCGCAGCGTGAAATAAGCGAGAGGGTGTGGGGTCCGGCTGAGTGGGTGTGCTTTCAGCAGCGAAGGAAAAAGAAATGTCCGGTGGGCTAAGCTGGGCCTGTTCGATGCTTGGGCTAGATTCCTTGCGCCCTTTTCTTTTGTTTATTCCTTTTCTTTTTCTATTTCGATTTTCAGGAATGGTTTTGAAATGAATTCAAACTCTTTTTGAATTCAAATCTTTCTGGGTTTTTGCAGGGTACAGTAGTCTCTAATATAGGCATAAAAGCAAGTGGTTGCTTTGCAAAGGCTTGGTCAAGCTTGGAGATCAAAATAACAGAGACTTGGCACTTGGTTTGCAAAATTTGAAAAAAATGGTTTTTGAACCCATTTCCAATTTGAAAAACTTGGTTTAAATTCCACACTCAAACCTATCTTCATGGAAGGCAACAAACCTTGGTTTATAATCAATCAAACTTTTAAATGGGGATAGCCATTTGATTTGAATCTGCTCACATAAAATCATAGCACTATGTGCTTCTTGTTTTTCTGAAATGAGTTTGAAATTTGATCTCAAATCTATATGCATGCATGAATGATATGCAAACTTTGAAATTATGATTTTTGGGATGTTACACAGGCAATCTGTTCCCACAAACAGTTGGACGATAGGAGCCTTCTGCATCAATGTTTGCTCATTGGTGTACTCGACATCGAGGCAACAATCTTATCGTCCGCTTCCTCCAGGAGCGGTTGGATTTTCTCGATGTAATCGTTCACCACCGACGCTCTGTTGGTATAGGCCACCCATAGTATGGTGGTGTTACGGGGGTCCAGGAAGGAGTACAGCTTGTCGAACGGTAGCGCAATGGACAATGATTGGCGGATTCTTTTGTTTTGGAGAGATTTAGCTGGGTGAGGAAAATGAAAGAAAATTAATGGGACCGGGAAGATGAAAGGAACCGCTAGGAAGATTGGTAGATGCATGCATGCATGAGTGGGTGTGGAAACGAAGGGTATGCAGTTTCCCCCAGCCCCGCCCACGTACTCCTGTGGAATATTTACGGACCAGTTTTAGGGACACAATTTACTGTACATTTTTATACGGAAGCAGTAGTACTCTCTCCGTTTACATTTAGATTGCATTCTGCTCAAAACACATCTTATCTTACCAACTAGTATGATTTTATATAAAAAATATATGTCATACTTCTATTATCTGATTCTCATATGTGTGTAAGGCATGTGTAACTAACTAGAGAAAAGTATCACATCACACTTTTCAATACAAAATATGTCTAGTATACAAAATACTAGTACATACAAAATACTAGTAGTATGTACTCACTAACATATGCATACTCCAAGTTACCACTCTTACCATCATTAGGCCTTTCATCACAACAATGGGAGTCCCTTAGCGCAGTATCATATGTTAACTAAGTAACTATAGTTACCGATGAGGAGTACTTAGGTACTACTAGTACATTAGCTAAACTAGTATTCTTGCACGCAGGTATAGACAAAAATAAGTTCTAGTTGCCTAATCACATGCATGCACGTAAGAGATATTAATCTATTGGCGAGTGTGATGAAAGAGTGTTACTAGTTCATGTTAGTACTACCTGTATAGTGGGTAACATGTGTGCACGTAATTAAGTTGAAGGCAGAGACCCTATTTATGTAGAAATTGGTCTAGAATTACTCTATACCTACAAAGGCTAGAACAATACAGTAAACTAGTATTTTTTCTAGTCCTTGGAGTAGGTTATTATTTTTCTATATCATTTGTACTGTAGGGCCAAATTCAAAATCTCAGAGCACCAAATTCTCACGCCACACTGACGTGGCTCACTCAATTGCAGAGCTTTGTTCGGAGACCCCAAGAGAAAGATATGATGAGCACAACAACAAGTTTTCCCTCAATTAGGAAACCAAGGATATCGAACTAGTAGGATCAAGGAAACCACTCCAAGGTGTTGCTAACAACTTGGAATCCTGCACAACACAAACTCAAGACTTTGCCCCAACTTACAGTGAGGTTGTAAATCTCACTAGTTTGCTAAAAACAAATGATTAAACATATAGTGTGGAAGGTAATGGTTGATGGTAGAAATTAAATGGTAACAGTAGATAATGTAACAATGGTAAAGATTGGACCGGGGTCCACAGTTCACTAGAGGCGTTCTTAAGAAAGATAACATGCTGGCTGAACACATTATAGCGGGGCAATTGACAGGATTGAGCAAGGCATAACAATGCAAATACTAGACATCATGATTCCTATGAGATTTGATTGGGCATCACAACAATATACATAGACCGTCATCCAACTACATAATCCACCTTCAGGTTATCATCCGAACCCCCTCCAGTATTAAGTTGCAAGAAACGGATAATTGCATTAAGCAATTTGTCTAAATTAAACAATACAATTGTTCCATGAATAAAAGATTGTTGTTTTCTCCCTAGCAACAATAGCACATCTACAACCTTGGAGATTCCTGTCAATTCCCCAGATTACTAGAAGCATGAACCTACTATCGAGCATAAATACTCCCTCTTGGAGTCACTAGCATCTACTTGGCCAAGATAGCTACTAGCAATGAAGAGCATGCAAGATCACAAACAACATAGACATGATAGAATCAATAATCAATCTGACATAGTATCTCAATATCCATCGGATCCCCGCAAACAGAACATGTATGGTTACAAATAGATGATCTTGATCATGAATGGAGGTCACAAGATCTAAACATGATAGCACAAAGGAGGAGAAACAAACATCTAGCTACTGTATGGACCCATAGTCCAAGGGTGAACTACTCACGTATCATACCGGAGGCTGGCATGGTGATGAAGAAGGCCTCCGGGATGATCTCTCCCCTCCGGCAGGGTGCCAGGAAGAGCTTCAGATCCCCCCGATCTAGGGATGATGGTGGCGACGGCTACGGACTGTTTCGTGGAAATCTGATCGGGTGCTTAGGGTTTCTGCATTGGGGGGATTTTATAGGCGAAGAGGCGAGGCAGGGGGCACCCGAGGCACCCAGACCAGGTGAAGGAGTGCCCTAGGGGGACCCGTGCCACCCTATGGTGTGGCGGCCTCGTGGCCTATCTTCGTCTCCCCTTCGGTCTCTGTGTTCGTTTCGGTAAAATATTGACTTTGGCTTTTGTCTCGTCCAATTCCGAGAATATTTCCTTACTAGCTTCTCTGAAACAAAAAAACAGCAAAAAACAGGCAACTGGCACTGCGGCATCTTGTTAATAGGTTAGTCCCAGAAAATGTATAAAAATACCTCAAAGTGTAGACAAAGCATGGCAAAGTTTATACTAAACAAGAATGGAACATCAAAAATTATAGATACGTTTACAATGTATCACACACCTCCATCGAAATATTTCGAGTGGTCACGCGCCAAGTTTTAGCCGCACGAAATTCCTTTCTACCGCTGACAATGGCCTAACTACAAATGTTGGGTCATGGGTATCTTTCGTAATTTTTCTCCCCTGGTCCCCACAGCTCTGAAGCTGGGTATTCCACCTTCCACAGATGACATTTCCCCCATAGAACTCCGGAAAACGCTAACCCCTATCTCACCTCCGTCTCCTGCACCACCGCACAAGAGCATCCCGCCGTGCTTCGCCGGCCTACACGCCACCCAACCCCCTAACTCACCTCCAGCTCCTACACCATCACACCGAAACATCCCCGCCCTAGTTCGCCGGCCTACTACCCACCCATACCCCTAACTCACCTCCATCTCCTGCACCACCGCACTAGAACATCCCCGCCGCAGCCCACGCTACACGCCACCCAACCCCCTATCTCACCTGCAGCTCCTGAACCACCGCACTGGAACATCCCTGCCGCACTTCGCTGGTCTACACGCCACCCCAAACCCCCTATCCCACCTCCGGATTCTGCATCGTCGCACTTTGTCGGCCTGCACGCCATACCTCGCGATACCACATAATCCTCATGAGTCTACCGGATCAGCCGACATCCTCCATACCAAATGCAGTTCGCTGACTCCCTCGTCCACAACACCTAACCTGCTACACCGATGATGGTGTGCGCTGCATACGATCACGGACTCAATAGTTCACTACACTAGATCTGATTCACCGACGCTCTTGAGCAGAGCCTCAATTCCATAACTGGTAGTAATAGATCTGCTCCACCGACGACACCGTGCACTACACCGAATCTCCTCCAGCGGCAATCTTATCAAGCAAGTGAGACCCATCAACAATCTCCACAGATCTGCCTCACCGACACTGTGGCACCCCGGATTTACGGTCCGTGAATACCCGTTATGCCTACAATTCACGTTCCCATGTTCCGTGAGCAGTGAGCATAACCGACCAGTATCATTACATCATCCAGAAAGTAACGATTACAAAACTTACAAAGTGGCCATTATGGAAAATACAACATAAGTAGCATAAGTTTTCAAGCGCAGAGCCCATGTCATGCCTTAACCTAAAGACGACTGACTGGGAAAACGACCTACCTCGCATAGACGTCAGCACCTTCGTCACTTCTTAACATCTTCAATCTGGACAAGTAAATAGCCAGGGAAAATGCCGGTGAGTAATTTGAATGTACTCGCAAACCACCAAGACAAGGTAGAAAGATAATGCATATTAGGCTGTGGCGATATAGCTCTACACTATAGTTATTTCTGAAAAGCCTAACATTGGCATATCTATATCTTTGTTGAAAAAGAGCTTTTAGAAAATATGCCTCCTTTTAAAAAGTCCGGATATCCCCATATTCTTGTTAAAAACCTTGAAAACAGTTCTATGGTAAAACCCCTTTTTAAAACATCTTCGACCATCTCTAGTCAAAACCAAACTTGTTCTTCTCTTTCCTTATGACCAAGTCACATCATTTTTATTCATCTCAAACATATCCCAAGGGTACTCCTAGCAATCACGTTTTCAACCGTCCTTGGCCGTGGACATAGCTATTTTAATAGATAGACTATGTAGAGTTTATGCACTTTACCCACAAGAATCAATACATCCGCTGGGATACAACCACGGCCCGCTACACATGGTAGGTGGGGGGGTCGGATAATCAAACCTAGCTTTTCATTTGTCCATCCCTAGCAATGGCATCTTTTCCTTTTGGGTTGTTCTCTCCAGCACGAGTATGTGGCACGATGGCCATAGTCCTCCCTACCATACAAGCCTATTCCCCAAACCATAGTTTGGCATACAGTAATTTGACTCCACTTCCTTCTGTACATATAATAAGTCATAGTGTCCACTAGAGACCCAATTGTAGCACCGGTACCTTGTCCACAACAGTCCGGATTTCAGGGGATTTCTCCCCTTTAGCGAGTACGAGCAGCCTCGTCTAAAGACAACAAACTATGAGCTAAGCCCCAGCGACTAGGGTAGTGTGGTTGCACGGATAAATTGTTCTGGTACAGGTGTAGAACATCCCTTTCTCTTTCTCTTGCTCAACCTTCCCTTTATCTTCCTCTTATCTTATTTTAAAAAACACCACTTGGAAACGATGCCTCTTTCCAAGGGTTTTATTTTGAAAACATTATAGTAGGGTAAAACCCAAAATAGTTTTATTATTGGAAATCCATAGTTTCCAAGAGGGAAGATGCTAATCATCTTAGCCACAATCTAAAGGGTAAAAGTGGGTGTCAATGAGGGTAAGTGTCCTAATGGACACTCCATCATAACTTGGAGGAGCCAAGTTACCCACGCCTTTTATTTGAAACAAACCATGCATTTAATCATGAGATTCATAAACGAGATATAAAAGAATTGATAAAAAGGAGTAGGTTAATATAGGAGTTCAAGAAGAGTGGTTTGCCTGTAACCAGTGATATGTCCCTTGACGGCGTTAGAAAACTAGAATACCGAGTACAATAATAATAAGAGAAAACCCGATGCTTCCTTCTTCTCGGCGTCTCACAATTCGTAACTATCGTCGTTATCAGGGACACATGCAAACAAACAATACCACAATCAATTCAAATCATAAAAGCATCAATAAATACAGCAAGCAACATATAATTACAATGTATAAGACAGTAGGATGCTAGAGGATTGATTTAATAAGATTATCCAAAGATTTGGAGGCATTGGAAAAAGATCCTTTTGACTTGATATGTATGATACATTGTATAAAAATGATACCATCAGATAGATATTGGTAAGATGAATCCAACAAAAGTGGTTTCACTATTTTCTCAATTTCCATTAATTTTTAGTGATTTTTATAGTGGATAAAACTCTAGTTTTAGGAAATAATTCACCAGACAAATTCTAGAGCTCCAAAAATTATTTCCTTGGGTGATTAGATAGTATTTGATGGGCTGCTTCACTGAGAGTTGGAATCACCTCAAAATCATTACAGAATGCCCTTGAGAAATTTCAAAAGACAGTACTAGATGAGATTTGTCTTTTTCATCATATTTAATATATAGAAGATTTTTATGTTATTCAAATGAAACTTGTTAGATATATAGAGGACCTTTCTGTAGAAATTGGAATCACACTATTTGGAATTACAGAACTACTATAGTTATTTTATTAGGGAATAAACTATGCACATAATAGTTTAATTCATTAAAATTAATTATATGCTTAATATATTTTGAGCTCCTGGGGTTTGATGTATATGGTTATGTAGAGGTACAAAGAGTTTTAATTAGGACAAAGTACCTTGTGGTGTTTCCTAGAGAAATTTCTAAAGGCAGAAATTCCCTGATTTTGTTATTTTTACTAAAGGAAAACTAGAAAGTCATTTTAGCTAGGGCCAGTGGGAAATGCAAGGTATGGATAATACCTTTCCTTAACAATTGGGTTTACTCCATTTGGATTTACCAAACTATCTAAAATCATTTGTTAGTGGAAGGAACACATTTGGCTATTTTATTTTCTATGATTTATCTATTCAGTATTTCGGTCCAAAATAAAGTTTGCATGTTAGAGTGGAGACGGAGGTACTTGTGAAAAATATTAAATAAATTTATTTAGGGAATTTCCATTTTGATTTCGATTTAAACTTAAACACCAATATTCATATCTAGAGAAATGGAAAATATAAAGGTTAAACGTCATGTTGGGCCAGATCCTAACCATAATGGGCCGCACTGGGGGAAATTTGGCCCACTTGGGCAGAGCCACGCGCGTGATGCACGTTTTGAATTGCTGACCACGGGGGCCCGCTAGTCAGCCGGAGGGAGCGGGCGAAGGGGTATCCACGGATCTAGGTCGCTGGTTCACGTGATATCCAAGAGCGCCCAGTCGTTGTCCACCTTTGCCGCACCTGCGATGAGCAAAACCCTAGGGTAGGTCGGGGAGTGACGGTGGTGCTTACCAGAGGGCTGGGAGGCGACGTGTAGTGGACGGGGTGACGTAGTGCACCACAGCGAGAACAGAGAGGGGCGGCAAGGTGGGTCTTGACGCTGGGAGGAAGCTCACACATAGACGACCGAACGGAGGCCTCGGGAGCTTGCCGGAGATGCTGCTGGACCCGTCCCTGAGCAAATAAAATAGCGGGGGAGAGTAAGAGAAGGTAGGGGGATGCTGTGAGATGACATGAAGAGGGGAAGGAGTGGAGAGGGGAGCTCGGGGCTCAATTTCTTGTCATGGTTGAGGTGCTCTCCTCTCCCTTTCTCTCGGGCAAGCCAGGGCAGGAGATGAAGAGGGAGGTTCTAGGGAGGTGTGTGGGAGTGCTAGGGTGCAAATGAGGGGGAGAGAGAGGCCCTAGGGTGGACTCTGGCCTATTTATCCCGAGCATCAAGGGTCCATGGTGGACCTTGTCTACTAGAGAAAGGAGGGAGGGGCAGGCCATCCATTGGGCAAGGAGGGCGGTGGGGGAGGTGAGAGATAGGGCGCTAGTCGTGCTAGTGGACATAGAGGGGAGTGGCTGCCCTTGTGGTGGAGATATTTGTAAGCAAGAAAGGGATCCACATGTCACTCTCTTCCATTGCACAAGCGACAAGGGGGAGGGGATGCTATAGTAGCTAGGGCTACAGTGTCACATGACCAGGGGTGTGATGGGTGCTATGGTGAAGTATTTAACAAGGTTTTGTGGGGTTTTGGTTTTGTTTGAATCAAGGTTTGCTTGATTTTGCAAACTTGATTAATGTGGTGCTTGTGAAGGAAATTGGAAATTTTACATAAGGCAAGGTGATGAGATGGTTCTGGTGGATAGGTATGATCAAGATACTTCCTTAGGATTTAGATGAGATTTTTCTGATGATTAAAAGTCCACTTAAAACCATTTATTCAAAAAGGGCAGAAGTAGTTTCTAGAAGCTCCTTTGATATTTTTACATTGAATAAGGTGGGTTTTTGGTGTGATAGGGTTCAAAATACCAAAAAACACATTGGAGGATTTTATTGGAATTTATTGAGATGGGAAAGTATTTTAAAGGAATTATTTCTTGTTTCTGCCATTTAAGAAAAAGGGTAAAAAGAAATAATAAATAATCTCAAAAATATTTATTTTTGAGTTGGAAAGATAGGATATGATATATAGGCATCATATGTGCCTTGAGTTTTCAAGGTGATTTGGAGAAAAAAGCTTGTCTTCAAGGGCAAGGTTTGGAGGATTTTGCCAGAAAAAGAATTTAAATAGTTTTAGGCTCCAAATAATTATGGAAATTATTTGGCAAAGGATTATATACAAATTAGATGATGGAGAATTGATTCATACATCATTGTGCACTTGGGTTTTGAAGGGTTTTTGTGAAATGGGAAGAAACTATATTTTAGGGAATCTAGGGTTTTGTTATTTTCATGTCACCAAAACATGGTTGGATTAGTGAGCTCATAGCTCACCTTGGTACAAGGGATAGATGGATAGCTATACCAAGTTATATAGCTGATCATGGAAGCAAGAGTTGGGCTTTGTTGGATTCGAGGTGGTGTAGGAGTGATGGCAAACTTTGATGAAAATAAGGCTGCCATAGCAGGATTGTCATGATGCCATATAAACCAGGTGGGTTTAAGATGCAAAAGGTTCCAATGGAAACAAGTGAAGTAGAGTCTAATAAGCCATGGTTAGTAGGTCATAACCATTCAAAGAGTTGTTCAAGGGGACGTAGCATATAGATGTGAGCTTCTGCCAAAGTAGGCAAGATGATAAGATTTGCAGAAAAGATTATCACCTTGACTACAAAACCATCAGGGATGAGTGCGAACCAGAATGGCTTAAATATGTACTACAAGATGGTTCAAGTACATTCTCAAGAATGCACATAGGTTGGAAAAGGTAGAGTTAAAAAGATTGAATCTAGATAAGAATTCCAGACTTAGCCATTTTGGCAGATTTAGAGTTTTAGACTAGATTACAAGTGGGAACAAATTGAGAGTGTGGAAAATGTTTATCCTTCCCATCAAGTGGTTGATGTTGAGGTATAGATTGAATATAGGGTATCCATGCTTGGATTGGGTAATCACTGAGTAGGAGGCTATCAAAAGGGATTATCCCGGGATTGATCTGATTAGGAGATGAGATGGACACTTTGGTGGCTTAGGGTAGATCCGGAATTGGGATGCTTGGTCTGATATTGATGATCACAAACATATATTGGGTCCTAAGGGATGAGATACTATATTATCTCACTCTAGTTCCTAAGCAAACAACACAATCAGCAGATCAAGGCAATTCATCAGACAATAGATCAAGGCAATTTATCTTATTACTTATCCAACTACTACTAGGGTTACCATAAAGCCTAGCTTGAGGTTAGGATGGGTATTTTGAATCGGTTATTCTTTGAAGTAAGGTAAGGAACATCTTGGTATTTCTACCAAGATTGGAATGAAAAGGTTTTAATATAGATTTTGGAAAAGCTAGGGACAAGAGTAGCTAGGAGTTCTGTCTTGAAAACATAAGGAGATTATATATAGGTCTCCATAGTTTGGCTAAGGGACACTAGTGAGATATTTGGTTTTTGTAAAGTCACCTTGGCTCAAGTTTGAATTGCCAGAATATTTGAGAATATGTAAAATAAGCCAAGACTTCTCTTTTGTAAAGTAGCTTTTGTTAACTAGTGTTGAGATAAGAAGTATATCACCTAATACACAGTTAGTTGAATGAACACAAGCAAACAGGTAAGCACACACTGCAACACTTAATAAGAAAAAGTTTTTGTTCCCCCTGATTTTGCCTTTTGGTCAACAAATTAGGGTTGCTGAAATTGGGATGTTACAGACATCGCCGTGATCTATCTGCTTCAGAGCGACTCACCACTACCGGTCACACTCGGGGTCCTTGACATTACCCGCAAAGATGCCGTGTATGCGTAAACGACGCCATGACCTTGGTAAACCAGATCTGCTTGTTCCGTAAGGCGTCCTTTAACCAACAATCGGTAGTAACAGATCTGTTCCATAAACCAGATCGGTTTGTTCATTTCAAGGAATAAGGCGTCCTTGTTTTCCATGTTTTTCTTTGACCAACAATTACTCTTAACATATAAACAATTTTGTTAGTACAGAACTAGAATCATTGGAGCTCATTGCTGTTATGTAGTTCATGGAAAATATTAATTCACTCAACATCTAAAGATGCCTACATGTTCTACAAGTTTGCAAGTTAAGTCATCATAATGTGCATTTACTTTTTCGGTAGCTACAACACTGACAGCATGTAATTTTGGAGTTCATTGGTAGTTTCAAGCCACTGAACATGTAGGTTAACATTCCCTTCTCTACAAGTTCAGAATTTATGCTATTTTATTTTCAATCTGGTTTGTACTAAGCAACCATAGTAACTGCCTTCTTTTATGTAATTCATCGCAAAATTTTATGTCATTGAACTTGTTGGTTTTGCATTCCCTCTGCAAGGTATGGCATTATTATTTCTATCTCATTTCAATTAACCTTCGACAGTATCTACCTCCTATTATATACTACATTCGTTCCGTAAAAGAAAGCATATACTTTTTAAAGTTAAACAATGATGACTTTCACCAGGCAGATATAAAATATACTAAAGGTTAATTTATATCATTTGTGACTATGAAAATACATATCCCGATGTATCGAATGGTATTGGTTTGGCATGGTAGATGTTCCTTGTATGTTCTACAAACTTGGTCGAGTTTTGCATCGACAGACTTGTGAAAAAATTACATTCCTTAGTTTTTGGATTAGATGTAGTATTATATGGGAAGTTTTAAGGCACTTAACATGGTTATCTGCATGCCCTTCTCTATAAATTCAAGTTTCTCAATTATAATTTCTGGAGTAGCAGTATCTACCTTATGTTATGTTGTTCATGGCATTTTAAGTCACTTCACATGTGTTTGCATTCCCTCCTCAATAAGTTCACGAGGTATACCATTTTAATGTGTATCTTCTTTGTCCTAATGTTAGTATAGTATCTGCCTGCTCCGTAGATCATGGCAAATTTCATGGCACTTCACATATTTGTTTGCAATCCCATTTCACAAGTTAAAAGCATTTTCCATTGTAATTTGTCTCCTGTTAGTGCTAAGGACTAACTGTATTTGCATTATATTTTCTCACCATGGAAAACTTTTTGTCATTCAAATGTTTGTTTATATTCCACCATTCCCTGCTCTACTTGTTCACAAGTGGAGACCCATGCGCTGGCCTGGTAGCTGGTACTCCGGGTATGGAGGCCAGCCCGCCTGGGTTTGAGTCCAGCATGGGCAGACTTTCGAATCACCACTGAGGCATGAATAAACCGGTGTCTCACCTACCTAACAACGTATAAACAAGGCAGACATCATTCCCCCATTGGCAATGTTTTTACTTGTACACACTATAATGTCTATCTAGATATTTGTAAATAACAACACCCACTCTCTGATATTATTTCCTCTCATAGGGAACACGGAGAATCGACCCTACAATCTTGTTAGTACCTTTTTCTTTCTATTGCTAGATGCAAACATGTTTTATGTTAATGAGTGGCCAGAACCTATATGTAGAGGAGAAACAATAAAGCAGATGAATCATCTATCCAAGTGCTTGATGCGATGGATGTCTTCAACGAACAAACTGACAACAGGATGTCCTCCAACAGGACTGCACAAATAAAAATAGTATATCACTTGTTTCTACCGAGATGTTCTTAGTGTCAGATGCTTGATTGTATGAGAAACCACATGAGTCGGCTAATTATTAGAACAAGATTAACCTTAAACAAGACTATGCAAAAACCAAACGCGAATCCCTTGATTATAATTCAATGTGCTCACTCGATCATGGCGATGATCTATTCTTTCTATATTTGACTTATGTCCATCTATCTATCTATCTATCTATCGATCTATCTATCTATATATATACGTTAACTAGACCATGATTTGGTGGTGGTGATTTATGTATATCCACTTTTACGCAATATTTTTCTGCTATGTAACAAAGACCAAATGTAAATATCTCGATTTGTAATTCAATTATCTCACTCAATCATGGTGATGCTCTTATATTTGCTATATTTGACTCACCATCAATCTATCTATGCGTTAACTAGACTATTATTAGGTGGTGGTAATTTCAGTATATTCACTTTTATGATAATTTATAGTCTATTGTAGTATTTTTCTACTATTAAGAGTTTGTATGAACCCTGGAGGTAGTCACATTGTCTAGTTTTGGCACCACATGAGTTTGCCAATGATTAGAATAAGATGACCATTAACACAATGTTCTCCATGGATATAAAAAGCATAATTAAGCTTCGTATGATACTTAGTTACTATATATATGTACTATAATCATCTTGCTATGATCTGGAAGTCTATCGTGCACCTGGTATTTTATTGCTTAATTCATTACCTCACTGGCTATTCTACATGAGGCACATATAGATTCTATTACTATTTGATTCTTTAGTTTGCTCATGTTTAAAGCAATCTCATGATTTTGTTAAGTTAAACGATGGAAATTTTTTTGAGAATACAATTGTTGATTACTAAGAAACATGAGACTTTATGCATATGTTCCGACTCATGTCTCCTCGATTTAATCTATGGATGATCAGATGATCTTGCTAGTTTAATATTAGCCACGAGATGGTTCAATTGGTTATGATTCCTTTGCATTTTTAGTTGACTTGTGATTGCAACAATGTGATATTATGTCCTGGTTTCTATGGATATAATATGGATAACAGAGCTCGTACACGTTTACTTGACATTATATATGTTGGATATCTTTTTTTTCAAATAGTAGTTTATTTGATGCATATGACGTTTCTACATTTCCTAGCTACCAACTCTATATGGTGAACAAAGTGTTTCTATCGAAAGAATGTCATATTCTTCTTAATTTGATCTTCCACTTCCTACCGGTCATACATTGTTCAAATACTTGATTGATCTTGCAAGGTGCACAGTATATCAGTTGCTTGTTTGTCTACTCGATTTTCTTAGTTGCCTGGTTATATGCACAATGATACTGTCAGTAGTTGGAAATGCAATAGTTGTAGGCATTACAAAGAAGGTTTCTGATACTTTTTGGCTGCATCCAACTATTTTTTTTGCAGCAAATGACTCATCTCTTTGTTTCACTTCTTTTTTATATACTAGCTCGACGATCAAAATAATTGAATGATCTGGCTACTGAAAAGCAGTGGTTGATATCATGTTTCTCTTAAAATATGCTGCTAGTCTATTTAAGACATACACTTGAACTATTTCTTGTTTTTATAAGGTACTATCATAGTTCGCTGATGATTAAAACAATGCCACCTTCTATGGTTGGAGGTCCAACCATAATTTCTCGAACTGCACACTGATATGGCTAGTTCGTACAATAGACCATTTATAAATGCTATTTTTATATTATAGGTTAATGCTTGTTTTCTTGACCAATTCTAAGCAGCTCAAGGGATCCCAAGCACCTATTTTTGTTATATTTTTTATATTTCCATTAGACAGTGATATTATTTGTTTATGAGGTAAAGAGTAGTTGCTTTGTTCACTACATTGACTTCCAAACAAGTTTAGTTAGACTGCATGAGACACATGTTGATTGCTTGATTTGTTATATTAGGACAATACTAATTTTAAAATCTTTGATAACAAACACAGTGTTTCTTTGCCTGCTTTGCTGCACTAACTTAATATGTATTAGCTTTAGCCTGCAAATAATCTGTATTATTTGTTCCACAAAGTGGCTATGATACATGCACATGCTCGCATCGGTCCAAGATGTCGTATGTTCCTGTTATTCTGGAAAGAGAATGATGCATTACAACTATTTACAACTATTCTGGATACGAGGCACATCATCGATTGTTTCTGAACAATGATGCATTACAACTATTTTAAATATAAGTTGGCTGCCAGTTTGCTGGTATGTTGTGTTGACTTGTTTTCTTTGTTTCAGGCTACACATGAAGCTATAGAGGCAGAAGCGACGACTCCTACGTTAAGTATTGAGATAATTTCACAAAGTAGTAGTGACAATGGTTATTGATTGCATCGTCCCACTGTTCCAGTTATTCCATCACAAAGAGGTGTTACATTTGCACTCGAAACAATTGATTTAATTAAATAAGAAATAGAGGAAACAGATGCAATAATCACGATTACACGTGAACAGATACTGGAACTGAAAGATCAACAAGATTGGACTTACCGTCTACTTGATAATATCTTCTGCAGCTGTCATGGTAAGCCTGTTGTTACTTGTATGGTGTTGTAAGCTCTAGCAGAAACCCTGTTCCAACCCATGACTGGAGATGTCAGTGTAATGCATCTTTTTGTTTCTATTGAATTCTGGTCTGTAATAAATTTTAGTATTTTCCAATTGACGTAATATGCTGATTCTCGTGCCGCATTAATGAGAAGAAATATTAACACACTATTTTAAAGAAGAGTTGCGACTCGTGCCACATTAATGAGAAGAAATATTAACACACTATTTTAAAGAAGAGTTGCGCCATAATTGTAGAATACAATATGCCGACCAGCAGACGGCCTCAATATACAGTAAAAGGCCTGAATCACGACAGGCCGCATAAGCTGCCATAGGACTTAAATTGTACCTGCCAAAAAAATAATGAGCCAATAGCAAAAAAGAAACAGGCCAAAACAGTAACTGGCCAAAATAGTAACAGGCCAGAATAGTAACAGGCTAGAACAGTAATAGTCCTTAACAGTAACTGTCCTGAACAGTACAGAACGGAACAGGAGGAGGCCAGAACAGTAGCAGGTCGGAACAATAATAGGGCAGCAATCCTTCCTAGTTTAGAAGAGTAATAGGCCAGAAAATGAGCAGGCCGCTTTATGGGCCATACAATAACGAGCCTTCCTACAAATGGGTCGTTAGTTGGTAGCCCATTACGGTCTATAAGAACATTTTTAGGTCGTCTGAAGACCTTTATAGTATCGGGCCGACATTGCGTAGACGGCCAATGGGCCGCACAGTAGCGAGTCTAGCGAGCCTTCACTAGGCCAAAACAGTAAAGGGCCTGAAAGTATATGACCGCGACCGACAACACAAATGGGCCAATTCAAACAGTGCATAACGGAATAGTAACAGGCCATGATTCTATTGGGTCTGGCTTCTACGATGGTTTCATTGATAGTTAACGGCATTAACTATCCGTTAACGATGCTTGCCACATGGCAGTTTGCATGACGTCAGCAGTCAACACGGCTGGCGAACAGATCTACGACGGAACAACTTGTCGTGGCTAAAGAGTGTGTTTCGCCACGGTTGAAAAAACCCGTGGTAGAATTATTTGTGACGGGGCTTCTACAATGATGGTCATTCGTTGTAGAAGGTTTTTCAACCACGAAAAAATAACCTTCAACCACAAAAATCATTCGTTGTAAAAGGACCTTTTTCTTGTAGTGTATCATGCTAATAAGACTAGTATCTAAACTATTTTTCTTGCAATTGCTTCTATTGCATTGCTCTACAGAAGTAGGTTTTATGGCTAGATATTATACTCCTATCCAATTAGCAACTTTGTCTTCACTTAAGTGGATGTATCTGTTGACTGCCTTGACTTCATTGAAGAACTTGAACTTTTGGTGATGATTCCTTTAAGCATAACTTGATGTAGACGACATCTTTATTGGCTTCGGAATCTAGCAAGGGTTAAGAAGATAGGTTGGGTACGAGCATATTCAGCAAGTTCACTAAAAAGGAGTGTTTTATCTATAGCCACAGACCATAGGTCAACGCTATGTAGGTTTTCGAAAACATTTCTTCAAAGGTTGCTTTTATTCTAAAAATCTATGTTCGTCAGCCTTCACAGGTTTACCAATACTTTCGTGGAGTTCTTTTCCCGCCGTGTTCATAGCTCCTTCTTGTAACGGGGAGTAACAAGTTATAGTTCTTACACTCTATAGAGGTGCGTTACTTTACCCATGAGAGATCAAATCCTTGTTTCACAACTGGGCGATATTTCCCGTCCACACTTCCTATGGTGCGGGGCCCAATAGATGATCCAAGCCAATCACTTCCCTTCTCCACGACCCCACATGGAACACGACTCCCCAAGAAGGAATACCTCCATTAACCCCCATATAGGTAGATATAACCCTAGCAACCCTTTGGAGACTCTAATGAGCAGATCATGTCCTTGGCAACCCCCACCGAAGTGGTAGATCTACCTCCGACAGGCCCTCGCGGATAATCTAGACACCAATATCGCGGAAACATAAGGGTTCCCACCCATGCTGAGTCCTCACAGGGAATCTACAGTTTCACGATAAGGTCATCCATTCATGTGAAAGGAAGAAGATCCAGCTGACTTCTACATCCGACATTGGTTAACGCGTGATATACTACGCAATAATCACTAGAGACATTGGTTGTTAAGTCCTAGATAATATGTTCCTTCACCACCATAACTTTCATAGTAGGTTATTACCTCTTGGTAAATAACCCATAATCATATTATTATGAAAATAGTGGTTTTTGACCATTTTGGAAATGCAGGTGATGAAAACACTAGATTTGAAAAATAGTTCATAGAAAATAACCAAAGTACATGAGCAAGTGTGAACTTGCCTTTTGTGATTGCAAGGTTATGCACTCATGGTCTTAGAAACAATAGAAAATCCAATATCTGAAAATAGCATCATTGGTCTGGAAGGACTAATGTTTAAAGAAGCAAGATGCTATTATGCATAAGTAATGTAATGAAACTTTGTAAACTCGAATTTACGGAATAAGCATTGATGATCGAGGGTTTGGGGAACTGGAAGTGGTTTCTTTAGAATGTGTTGCTCTTTTATATCAATTTCACACTTGTGCTTCTTATTAAGGTTCGTGAGTGTGTGTGAGGCACATGTAAGTATAATAAGTAGCATCCAATAATAAAGCACTCAAGTGTGGAATGGTATCTAAAGACTTATTATATGAAGGTTGTTACTTAAGTAAATTTCTTGGGATGCTTAAGAATTACTCATAATGTATCTTAAAAGATTAACTTTTAAAGAAAAGTTTATTTAACTAAACAAAAGCATGTAAACCTTTAGTTAATATTCTTAGGGTTTCTAAATAACTATAATTATCAAGGAAGAAAGATTTACTTCATTTGAATAATGACATCATTTGTAGTTGAGACTTATCTACCTTGGATTGTATTACAATTTGTTCACTTCATAATGTTTCCTAGAGGTTAATTAAGATTAGTAATACTTTCATTTAAGCAGTGTTTTCTTAATATTATAGTGGAATGGAATCATTTATTTCCTTATAATTGAGTGGCAATAATTTATAACATGGAATCAACATCACTTAATTACTTATGAATTATATTTAGATTTATAATATATTTATAAACTTGTGGTTGAAGTAGTGGTAAAAGGTTCTATTAAGTCAAAAGATCATTCTTGAGGATTTTTTATTTGATAAAAATTCTCTTTGATAAAATATTGATTATTAATGAATGATAATTTAATAAAATTGTATTTAAGATGTTTTGTACTATTTTCACTTCATTTTATCAATACTTAAGACTAACATTGTTTCTAGACCTCAAATGGATAATTTTAGAAATATTAGCAAATTTTTGTTTACTCTATTATTAATTAATAGTTAAAGAAATGGGTATAAATTAAAGTTATTAGAGTATTAAACTTTTATTTACTTGAAAAGTGGGGTATTATATCTTAAACATGTAGATATTATTTTTGCAGTCATTTTGATATATTATATTTATTTTTATGATTTTTAAGGATGTTTTATAAGCTTTATTACTTTATAAATTCTCAGTAAATAATAAATATTTAGTTAAGTTAGACAATAGTACATGATTATAGTTTTAATTTGTAGTTCTTATTTTTCTAAGAATTTTAGTATATTATTTATATTTTTCTCATTTACCATTATTAAAATATGAATTTTAAAAGTTTCATTACTTATAAAATCTTTTTTAAATAACAATTATTTAAATAGTTAAGACAATAATGTATGATAATAAATTTAAATTTTAGATTTTATTTTTCTAAACATTTTGATTTATAATGAATTACTTATGATTTTTCCCATTTTAATTCATTTTAAATCATTTTGGAATATTATATAAAAAATTATATTCCGGAAATATAATAATGTACTTGTACTATACTGAATTAATTTTTTGAAATGTGTATAACACTTACATATGGACCCCACATGTCAGGTATTTATCTTTTTCTTAAATGAAATACACAATTGAATAAAATAAAAAGGGAAATATTATTTCCTAAGCATGATGTCATGCTGACAGCAGCAATGGTGGAATCTCATTGTTGGGCATGGTTCTATTGATCCAGTGCATGCCTGAGTGCGTGGTTGTGTGCGTTAGAGAGAGGACACAAGAGCGAGTCTAGGGATGCCAGTGTCACCCGTAAAAAGTCGACAGAACAATGGTTGCGACGGAGGCCAACAACGGAGCTTGCAAATGATCGCGGGGGGGGGGGGGACCAGGGCGAAAAAGAAGCAATAAAATGTACTAGGAGATCCAGGAGCTCACCCTGGTGACGATGGAGAGGCCGAGGAGGCATGGGGAGGTCTGGCGACGATGAATCGACGGCGATGGCCAAAGTGGCTAACGGGATTTAAAGCTCGATTCTGCATGATTCATGGCGTGCTAGCTTGCATGCTTGGTTCGAGGCGAACGGATACACTCCTGTGCTTCTAGCGATGGCTTTAGCAAGGCGAGGGGTGATCGGGGACGACAGGAACGACGACCACCAGTGAGCTAGGGTTTCGGTATACACGCGAGGGAGCAAGGAAGAAGGGAAATTGAGCCCTAGGGTTCCCCGACGACAGCACTGGGGTTCTTATAGCCGACAGAGAGCGGTGGCGCACAACTTGGCATGCGACGTGTATCACAGCACCGACGAGCGGCAACGGAGCTTCCACCGAGCTCTATTTTGATGAGGAAGATGATGAACCGGTACGGGCCAATCATGGGCTCCGGCTGGGCCGATGTTGGGCCAGGTAGGTTGCGGTATAGTGGGCGGAACGAAAAGGTTCCGCGACTGAGCGGTAGATAGGCAGAGAGGAAGCTTTGGGCCGGCCTGCAGGATCAGGCCAAGTTTTTTTCTTCCCGTTTCTATTTCGATTTTCTATTTTCTCAAAACCTTTTAAAACATATCTATCTTAGTATTTAAAATGTCCTAAACTTTTGTAAGACATTAAAATATCACAGCATTTACTGTAACTAAACAACTTTTATATTCTTTGTTATTTTCATACCTTTTATTTATTTAAAGGTTCTTTTTATTAAATAGTATTATTAAGAATTAGGGTTTTTAGGGTGTTTGGTTTATTAATTAGGAATGATCCAAATATTTTTTTATTTTATTTGGATTCTTGAAACTTTAATTGGTTTGGAAAGACTAAAGGTAAACTTAAAATCTATTTTATACTCTACTATAATGACTTTAAATATTGGAGTTGTTTAATATTACAATCCATCTTTTTAAATCCCTCTTGGTTTTATGGTTTACAATTATTCTTTTAGGAATGCTCTAGTGACTTTCAAGAGATAGTAAATGATTTCACTATCAAAGATGTATTAGTTATAGAGTTTTAATAAGGTTTCATATATATATAATCTTGCTAATATGTTAATTATAACAATCCTACTAAACAACTTAGTGTGATTCAAAGTTAACATTCAATATTACTTTTTTAGGTCTAGTGTATTTCTTGGTGGAATTTTATCATATAAGGATTTGTACGAAGGATTACTTATGTGATCAAGATGATTTAGCATCATGTATTAAGCTAGGGTTTTGAGCTACAAATACTTACTGTAAGTGTTATAGGATTTAATATACTTATCTTCTTTAGTGAATAATGGATGAGACCTCAATTTATAGTGACTTATGAGGAAGAGATAATAATAATTATTTCTAAGCACATACGACTTTGATGTTTTGAAGTGACAAGGATGATCTTAAGTGATTTGGCTATAGAAAAGCATCCTTAGACGCAATTATGCACTTGAATATATATCAAACTTAATATTGAGCTATGGTTGAATGTTTCTAAAAAACTACTATCTTTCCATGCCTCATAAGCATTGACTTCTAATTAAGGAATTACTTTCCTAGATATACTACTTCATATCCATCATCATGTATTAACATGATGAGCTTTACTTCATAATTATACTTTTATCAGTAATTTCTTACTCCTAAATTCATTTGTGAATCCAATGAGATTGATACTAAAGCACCTACGTGATCTCCTCATAGATATAACTTTCATCTCTAATATAGATCCAAGTTTTATTTCATTACTTAGTAATCTCACCTATAAATCTTAGTTCTTATACTTCACACATCTACACTTGGTTATATCAAACTACTCTACTAATGATAACCTCCAATCTAACAAGTAGTTACTTCTAACTCCATTCATAATCTTCCTTTATCATCCATCACTAATATTCCTCCAACAAATGTTTATAACAATTTCTACTTCACCTCAAGTGGTTATTATTCTTATAGACGAATGATACTACTTCTATAGCTCAAGGTTTCTCTAGTATGAGCTTGGTTATACTATCTTAAATTTAGTTACCTTAGTAACTTCCACTTCATCTTATACCATTGTAATTTGTTATGACTAATCCTAAGATAACATGTCTATACTAGGGTTTAATCATGTTCTCTCCACCAATGTCACTTATGCATCATATAATCATTCACTCTTAGTGACTTAAGCATGATCATTATAATCCTTGGATAATTTATGGATTAGGTTTCCAGTTGGCTAATCAAGGCTTTCATCAATACAACATTACAGTTGTATTATAATTATCTTCTCAGTATTTCCCATTAACTAAGAGAGACTAATCATTATTTATGCCTATTTGATCTAATAAGGTTACTGCTTGGTAAGTATCTTCAAAATTCATCCTTATAATCCATTTATTACCAAAATATATCTTTATTTAAGATAACTCTTCTATCCATTCAAGAGTGAGTTAAATCCATCAATTATCATATTGTTTTGATTCTCTTCAAATACTCCCATCCTATAGATGATATCTAAATCTAGCATTACTACTTACTGTAGGGGTTCGTAGCATGGAAAACAAAAAAATTCTACCGCATGCAAACAAACAAGCCAAGATCTATCTACTAGATTGTAGCAACGAGACGATGGAGGAACTCACCCTCGAAGATTCCAAAGCGGTTAACGAGAGCGGATTCTCGTGGGTGATGTAGTCATACTCTTGTCGATCTCAAGATCGTGTAGACGATCCTTCCGGTGCCACGTTACGAAGAGCTCCTGATCGGTCACACGTTAAATTTTCGATGAAGACCTTCCTCTCCCTTGTTCCAGCAGGCAGCGGAGGTTGTAGCACTCTCCTCGCGATTCCGGTAGCACGATAGCGTGGTACCGGAAGTAGAGGGGAGATCTCGCAGGGCTTCGCCTTAAGACGGAGCAAGTATGGTGGACTATGAGAGAGGCCTTGGCGATCTAGGGTTTAGAGGCACCAAGGGAGGAGGCTAGCCGGCGGCTAGGGCTAGGGTTTCACCCCAACTCGGCGAGTTGGTGGTAACCTAGGCGGCGGCAGCAGGGGGTGGTGGCGCCGGAGGCTTAGGGTTAGGGTTTGTGTGGTGTTGGGCGTCGGGAAGAGGGGCACCCCTGCCCCTTCTTTTATAGGTGGGAGGGCGCCGGTTGGGAGGAGGGAGTCTGTAGTGACGTCGGATCGGTGAGGATCCTAAGTCCATGTGATTAACATGCTAGTCCCTGGATCTATAGCTAGCACTCAAGTCGATGAAGTATCATGTAAAACACAAAGTCTTTATTACATGGAGAATCCAGAGTATAAATTTATTACAAATTTGCTTAGCATAAGGCTAGCTCAAATAACAGCGGAATCATAAAAGAAGCTTGAGTCCATCAACACCCCAAGCTTGTCAAGTGTAGACTCGCGATCCCTACGCACCTTTCAATCTTCGGATTCTGCACATAAAACGTGCAACCAACAAGTTGGGTCAACACTTTGAATGTATTGGCAAATTACGCCAAGGAGAGAAAAGACTATCTCTACATGCAAGGCTAGTTTAGGCTGTAGAGTTCATTTGCTCAAAGCTAGTTTTCTTAAGTAGAGAAGAAGAGAAGATTTTCCTACTTTGTAAACATTTGCTTAGATAAAATAAGGTCGAATGACACACGAGGATATTACGCACCAAGTGTCCAAACAACCAAACACTTGGATATTACGCACCAAGTTACACTTGGATATTACACACCAAGTTCCCAAAATCCCGCCCATTGGCGATATTACTCACGCCATGGGGTTTTAAAACTTTGTTTAGAAAAGAGAGAGGAAGATCCTTCAGAGGCTTCATCCTTCAGATGCTCATTGTTGTTCGGTCACCGTGAACACGGCTGATCGATCAGATCGCAATACTCTCGAGAGATTGTGCACTTTACCCACAATCCACGATCAAGTCTTTTTATAGACGAGACCATGGCGAGGGTTTCCGTTAGTAGCCCTCTACCTTCTGGATCCAACCGTGCCAAGAACCTCCAAATGCTGGTACCCAGGTGAAGTTTCCCACTAAGTACTAGGCCAAGACAGAGCCCATAATGTATTGTGGTTGCACTAGAAACTTCTGAATTCTGAAACATGGCAGACTTATTTGATTCATGGGCGGCCGTCCTCCACCAAAATCTCAATCGTTGACCCGACAACCATTCCGCCCAGAAGAAAACTTAGTTTTATTTTGAAGTGTATTTGAGAAGAAAAGTTTGCTCTAGAGAGCCTCTATACTTAGAAAAATTCTTTGTCTTTCGAAACCCCCCAACGATACTTTGTGTATGTAGCATAGCAAGCAATACTTAGCAAAAACAGGGGTAACCTATTAGGAGGGAAAATCCTAAGTATAGAGCTACTCATGGCATACTACAAAATCATCGCACTTGCAAAATAATACTAAGGAAAATTCTACTAGAACATCCTACACATGCATACTACAGAATTTTGGTGATCACATGCATAGAATCAAAACTGGGACAAAATTATGAACAAGTGGTGTAACTTGCCTTGATCCGAGCAGCACTCTACACAATAGCACTCCTTAGCGCACTCCGAACAATCTATCGAATCACAAACATAGATCTGATCACAACTTGTTCAAAAACATGTCATAGAGATAACCATGCATGCATGCAACATGGTATTTTATGCAAGATTGGTTCTTCTAAATTGGCCAAGATAGCATAATTGAGTTGCAATAGTGTTAAGGGTGTTACTAGGATTGATTTCCCATAGTTTTAAAACAATTTGGGTCACTAATATTATTCATAGGACAAATAGGAGATCCAACCATCTAATTAGCCCCAAATTAGATCTAATGATCTTAAGCAAGGTTTTATAATTTTGTTCAGTAGGTATTGCGGAAACAAAACCAACGCAACAAAAATCAACTAAAACGGAGTTCTAATTATTTTTCTATGAATTAAATACTCCAATCTAATAATTAAAATCTACACCAAAAACCCTACTGTAAACTTGGAATTTTATTGCAGATCTGTGTTCTACATAAAATTATGAATCCAACGGTATATTATAAGCTAAATTTGGCCAAGTATTTATTTTTATATGATTTTCGCAAGTTTTAAAACAATTCAGCCAAACAGATCTAACCCTAAATTGAATTCGTGCCAAGTGGCAGAAGCGGGTTGGTCCAGCTAGCAAGGTGGGGGCGACGCATGGTGCTGGCGCGGCTTGCTGACTAGGCGGACACGCGGCGCAAATCGGTTGGACGGTACCGGTTCGAAAAAGCTTCTAATCTGCACCGTTCCTCTCGAATCCGACGGATGGGAGCGGTGGCGATGACTTACCAGCGGCATCGATGGCGAGACGGCGGCGGCGCGGTCAGACATGGTCGTCGGTGGCGCTGCGGTGGTTCCTCGGAGTAGCGGAGAGCACGACGGTGCTCTGCTCCTCCTTGCGGTCCTGCGTGCGTGATCGGATTCGGCCCTTTCTTCCTCGTCTAGCCGCATAGCTCCGCTGGTTCCCGTGAGCTCCGGCGGCATGTCGGCGAGAAATCCCCGACGCTGTGCTACACAAGGGGAGGAAAGAAGAGGTCGGGGTGAGGCGGTGTTGCACGGGGAAGACGGTCAACAGCAAGAGAGGGTTCGGGGTGGCGCGAATCGCCGGATCTTCAACCTTCCCGAGCGCGACGCAGGCGAGGAAGAACGGCAGAGATTCGGCGAAGCTTGAGCTAGGGTTTTTTCGAGGGGGAAGCAACGAGGGGGGGCCTTTTAAGGGCCAGATACTTGGGGAAGGGGGTGGCCGAGTGCGTTGCGATTCGGGGTCCGACGCGGCAGAGGGGAACGTGCTCGCCGTGGTCTCTCCGAGGACAACGACGGGGTGGGACCCAGCGTCGGCTCTGACCCTCTTGACTGCGCTCATTTGGCTTTCTTGGCAAGCTAGGTGACCCGCGCGCGCATTAGCGGGCTGGCACACCCGGCCTAGGTAGGTTAGGTTTCCTTTTTTTTCCTTAAACGTTTTTCCCAATTCTGATTTAGTAAAACCTAAGTAACTTTTGCATATAA
The DNA here is from genome assembly GCA_023614405.1 of Avena insularis. NCBI lineage: Eukaryota > Viridiplantae > Streptophyta > Magnoliopsida > Poales > Poaceae > Avena > Avena insularis. The sequence continues at coordinate 86,727,987 of CM042685.1, read as the reverse complement.
AGTCGAAAAGAGATGAAACCAACTCCTAATTTTTTGTAAAAAGAAGGTGGTCATCATGGGGCCATAGTTTAATGTTTTACAAGGTTTTTAGAAGGGTCAAACTTGACCACTACAATAATGCTTACATATGGCAATCTCTATTAGGGTTTTGATAGGTTTTGGTGTTTAGGATTTTGTTGTAAAAATCCATTTGTAGAATGCAATGATGCAAGGATGATGCATGGTACTAATAACACCCTAATATAAAATCTGGGATGTTATAGAGTCCTCCCCCAACTCGGCCTCCTTGGCCGGCGGGTGGAGGGAGGAGGACTTCCTCCCCAAGTAGGTTTCCTACTCTCCCTCCACCAAGCAAACTTGCCGTTTGACTTTTCAAATTGGCGTTTGACTTTTCAAACTAGGATTTGAATTATCCCTTTATTTTGCCCAGACATGATACCTAGTAGATGATGCAACCATTCCATATTGTTATGACACATTCATGTACACTTCCCCTCCGGAGTGCCGGACCATCTGGACCCTTCTAGAACATTCCCGATGAAAACACCGGAATCATTCCCCAACTCCGAAACAGGACTTTCCTTATATGAATCTTATTCTCCGGACCATTCCAGATCTCCTCGTGATATACTGGATCCCATCCGAGACTCCGAACAACATTCGACCTCTTACTCATCATTCCATAACTACTCAACAAAATCGAATCCTTAAGTGTGTCTCCCTATGATTCGTGAATTATGCGGACATGATCGAGACACTTCTCCGAACAATAACCAATAGAGGAATCTGGAAATTCATATGGCTCCCACATATTTCTACGATTACTTTGCAATCGAATGAACCACTTACATATGATAACAATTTCCCTTTGTCTCACGACAGTTTACTTATCCGAGGTTTTGATCGTCGGTATCTCTGCATACCTAGTTCAACCTCGTTACCGATAAGTACTCCTTTCTCGTTCCCGTGATATGTGATCCCTTGTGAGCCAGTCACATGCTTGCAAGCTAATTGGATGACATTCCACCGAGAGGGTCCAGAGTATATCTATCCGTCATATGGATGGACAAATCCCACTCTTGATCCTTGTGTCTCAACCCATACTTTCTGAACACTCAATGCCACCTTTATAGCCACCCAGTTACGGTGTGGTGTTTGATGTCATCAAAGCATCCTTCCGGTGATGGTGATAAGCATGATCTCATGGTTGAAGGAATTAGGTTACTATGTATCAGAAAGCTTATAGCATTTGAACTATTAAAATGACTTGATCTTTATGCTACGCTTATCTATAGGAGTATGTCCATCATACCATTCTCCTAATGATATGATCTTGTTGTTAACAACTTCTCAATGTTCATGATAGGGAAACGACAATCATCTATTAACCAACAAGCTAGTATTATGAAGAGGCTTTACTAGGGACTCTAATTTAGTTTACAAATCACACAAGTATTAATGTTTCCTTGTTAATACTATTATAGCATGAATGTAAACATTTTATCATAAACACAAAGATATAATAATAACTACATTTGTTCTTGCCTCTAGGGCATATCTCCAACAGTCTCCCACTTGCACTAGAGTCAACTAATCTAGATTACATGGAAATATACCGAACACCCATGGCAGTTTGGTGTTGGTCATGTTTTGCCCTCGGGAGAGGTTTAGTCAACGGATCTGCCACATTCAGATCTGTGTGTACTTTGCAAATCTTTATGTCACCATCTTGGACAGGTTCTCGAATAGCGTGAAAACGTAGCTTGATGTGCTTTAGCTTCTTGTGTGACCTTGGTTCTTGCGCATTAGCTATGGCGCCCATGTTATCACAGTAGATAGACATTGGGTCCAACACACTTGGAACCACACCGATCTCTGTAATGAACTCCTTCATCCATATCGCTTCTTGTGAAGCCTCCGAAGCAGCTATGTATTCCGATTCAGTTGAAGATCTCGCCACAACACTTTGCTTTGCACTCCTCCAGCTAACTGCTGCACCATTCAAAATAAATACGTATCCAGATTGAGATTTAGAATCGTCTAGATCGGTGTTCCAACTAGCATCGGTGTAACCATTAACAAGGAGTTGTTCATCACCTCCATAAGAAAGAACCATATCCTTAGTTCTTCTCAAGTACTTAAGGATGTTTTTGACCACTGTCCAATGATCCACTCCTGGATAACTTTGATATCTGCTAGTTAAACTAACAGCATATGTAATGTCAGGTCTAGTACATAGCATGGCATACATTAGAGATCATATGGGTGAGGCATAGGGAGTTTTACTCATCCTTTCTCTATCTTCTGCCGTTGTTGGACTTTGAGTTTTACTCAATGTCGTATTGGGCAACATGGGCAAGAACCCTTTCTTGCTATCTTCCATTCCAAACCTATTTAGAACTTTGTCCAAATATGTACTTTGTGACAATGATATTAGGCATCTCGATCTATCTCTATAAATCTTTATGCCTAATATGTAAGCTGCTTCGCCAAGATATTTCATTGAAAAACTTATTCAAATATTCCTTGACACTATTAAGAAGGTCTACATCATTCCCAATCAACAATATGTCATCTACATATAGTATTAAGAATGCTACAGAGCTCCCACTCACTTTCTTGTAAATACAAGCTTCTCCATAAGTTTGTATAAAACCAAAACTTTTGATTACCTTATCAAAACGTTGATTCCAACTTCGGGATGCTTGCTTCAATCCATATATGGACCGTTGAAGTTTGCATACCTTGTTAGCATCTTTAGGATCGACAAAACCTTTGGGTTGCATCATATACAACTCTTCATCAATGTCTCCATTGAGGAACGCTGTTTTGACATCCATCTGCCATATCTCATAATCGTAATACGCAGCGATTGCAAACATAATCCTCACATACTTTAGCTTCACTATTGGTGAGAAAGTCTCATCGTAGTGAACTCCTTGAATTTGTCGAAACCCTTTTGCGACAAGTCGAGATTTATAGACAGTAACATTACCATCAGCATCTGTTTTCTTCTTGAAAATCCATTTGATGTCGACAGCCTTCCGGCCATCCGGTAAGTCCACCAAGGTCCATACTTGGTTTTCGTACATGGATCCAATCTCGGATTTCATGGCATCTTGCCATTTATTGGAATCTGGGCTCATCATCGTTTCCTCATATGTCGTAGGGTCATCGGTGTTGTCCACCAACATGAGACTCATAACGGGATCATACCAATCAGGAGTGGTATGAGTCCTTGTTGACCTGCGAGGTTCTATAGTAACTTCAACCGAAGTTTCATGATCATCATCATTAGCTTCCTCTCTTATTGGTGTAGGCGCCACAGGAACTACTTCCGGTGTTGTGCTACTCGCAAGTTCGAGAGAAGGTTCAACAACCTCGTCGAGTTCTACTTTCCTTCCAGTCACTTCTTTCGAAGGAAATTCTTTCTCTAGAAAGGATCCATTCTTGGCAACGAAGATTTTGCCTTCGGATCTATGATAGAAGGTATACCCAATAGTTTCCTTCGGTTATCCTATGAAGATGCATTTTTCCGCTTTGGGTTCAAGCTTGTCCGGCTGTAACTTCTTTACATAGGCTTCGCAACCCCAAACTTTAAGGAACGACAATTTAGGTTTCTTCCCAAACCATAATTCATATGGTGTCGTTTCAACGGATTTATATGGTGCCATATTTAAAGTGAATACGGTTGTTTCTAATGCATAACCCCAAAATGATCGCGGTAAATATGTAAGTGACATCATAGAACGAACCATATCTAATAGAGTTCGATTACGACGTTCGGACACACCATTACGCTGTGGTGTTCCTGGCGGTGTCAATTGTGAAAGTATTCCGCATTTCTTTAAATGCTCGCCAAACTCGTAACTTAGATATTCACCTCCACGATTAGAACATAGAAATTTAATCTTCTTGTTACGTTGATTCTCTACCTCACTTTGCAATTCCTTAAACTTCCATTTATTTCTCGAAAGTTTCGGACTTATGTTTCATGAAATAGATATACCCATATCTACTCAAGTCATCCGTGAAGGTAAGAACATAACGATAACCACCGCGCGATGCTACACTCATTGGACCACACACATCGGTATGTATGATTTCCAATAAGTCCGTAGCTCGCTCCATCATACCAGAAAATGGAGTCTTAGTCATTTTACCCATCAGACATGCTTCGCATCTTTCAAGTGATTCGAAATCAAGTGATTCAAGAAGTCCATCGGAATGGAGTTTCTTCATACGTTTCACTCCAATGTGACCAAGACGACAGTGCCACATATAGGTCGAGTTATCGCTCATTTTCAAACGTTTAGCTTCAATGTTATTAATATGTGTATTTCCACTATCGAGATTCAGTAAGAATAGACCATCTATCAAAGGTGCATGTGCATAAAACATATTACCCATATAAATCGAACAACCATTATTCTCGGACTTAAAAAAGTAACCGTCTCGTAATAAACAACATCCCGATATAATGTTCATGCTTAATGCAGGCACCAAATAACAATTATTTAAGTATAAAACTAATCCCGATGGTAGATGAAGAGGTAGCATGCCGACCGCGATCACATCAACCTTTTATCCATTTCCAACGCGCATCGTCACCTTGTTCTTCGCTAGCTTCCGTTTATTCTGCAGCACCTGTTTTGAGTTACAAATATGAGCAACCGAACCAGTATCAAATACCCAGGCACTACTACGAGTACTAGTGAGATACACATCAATAACATGTATATCGGATATACCTTTCTTCTTGATGTTGCCGTTCTTCAAATCCGCCAAGTACTTTCGGCAATTCCGCTTCTAGTGACCCTCTCCCTTGCAGTAAAAGCACTCAGTATCAGCCTTAGGTCCAGCCTTGGTCTTCTTCGCCGGTGCGACAACTTTCTTACCACCCTTATTGAAGTTACCCTTTTGCTTAGACTTGCCTTTCTTGAATTTTGGTGGTCTTATTGACCATCAACACTTGGTGCTCTTTCTTGATCTCCACTTCTGCATATTTTAACATGGAGAAGAGTTCTGGCAACTGCTTGTTCATGCTTTGCATATTTTAGTTCATCACAAAGTTCTTATAACTTGGTGTTAGTGATTGGAGGACATGGTAAATCCCCAAAGCATTAGGAATCACTATACCCAAGCTTCGGAGTTTGTTAGCGTGCCCAGACATCTTAAGCACATGCTCACTGACGGAGCTGCCCTCTTCCATCTTGCAGTTAAAGAACTTTTCAGAAGCCTCATAACTCTCAAGTGCCGCGTGAGTCTCAAATATCAATTTGAGTTCACGGACAATATCATATGGGTCATGGTTCTCAAACCTTTTCTGAAGATCCGATTCCAAACCATACAAGATAGCACACTGAACTGTGGAGTACTGATTCTTCCGAGCTAGGAAAACATTCTTTACCTCATCGGTAGCATCAGCTGCAGGCAGGTCACCCAGCGGTGCATCCAGCACATATGTCAAATTACTAGCATTGAGGACAATCCTCAAATTGCGGAACCAATCCGCGAAGTTGCTTCCATTGTTTTTCAACTTTTCTTTCTCTAGGAACGCATTAAAATTGATGGTAGGGACCGCCATTGATCTACAACATATTTGCAATAGTTTAGACTAAGTTTATGACAAATTGAGTTCTAATTAATAGTTAAATTAATCTAGGTGAACTCCCACTCAAAACAATATCCCTCACATTGTTTTAGTGATCACACGAACCAAATCCACCACATCAAAACCGATCATCACGAGAGTTGATGTAGCTTCAATGGCGAACAATCGACATGTTCATCATATCTACTATATGATTAATGCTTTACCTTTTGGTGATCCGTGTTCCGAGACCATGTTTGTACATGCCAGGCTCGTCAAGATCAAACCTTAGCTTCTGCATGAGCAAATCTAGCTTGCTCACGTTGTATACACTTGTAGAATCTAACACACCCATCATCACGTGGTGCTTCGAAACAACAAGCTTTAGCAACGGTGCTTACTAAGGATGAACACTTTAAAACTTGAAATTTATGTGCATGAGGGATCATCTTATAATGCTACCGCCGTTAACTAAGCAATACAAGATGCATAAAGGATTAACATCACATGCAATTCATAATATGTGATATGATATGGCCTTTCTTCTTTGTGCTTCCGATCTCCATCTTCAAGCACGAACATGATCTCCATCATCACCGGCATTCCATCAAGGTCAATGACGCTGCTCCATGGTTGTCGTCCACCAGATTCAACTATTACAAGTACGTTGAATAGACACGCGGGTCTTAACAGAATTTAAAGACAACCATATGGCTCCTTCCGGTTGCCAACTTACAATAAGGAACATTGCATACATCAAATATAATCACAATCATGGCCATATCACACCATAGCACACCCCTGCAAAACAAAGTTAGACACCTCTAATTTTCTTTGCATATTTTACGTGGTTTGTTGCTTTCAATAAGTGTCGATCTAACTTACGAACAAGAACCACAACGTTGATGCTTGAACTATCAAGTGCCCATTGTAAATTGGATCTATACTATAATGGGAGAGACACCAAGAAGCCACTTATGCAATACAAGTTGCATGTTGAGCGTGGAGCATGTCTCATGAACGATGTCATGTAAGGTTAGCCCGGGCCACTTCATCCCATCATACCGCAAGATGCAAAGTACACAAGAAGAAATTGATAACAAAAGCACCACCGCCCATAATGACCATTGTGTTCTACTCGTGCAACAAATCTACATATAGACACGGCTCTGATACCACTGTAGGGGTTTGTAGCATGGAAAACAAAAAAATTCTACCGCATGCAAACAAACAATCCAAGATCTATCTACTAGATTGTAGCAACGAGACGATGGAGGAACTCACCCTCGAATATTCCAAAGCGGTTAACGAGAGCGGATTCTCGTGGGTGATGTAGCCATACTCTTGCCGATCTCAAGATTGTGTAGAGGATCCTTCCGGCGCCGCGTTCCGGCAGCGCTCCAGCAGTCGGTCACACGTTCGGTACTCGATGAAGACCTTCCTCTCCTTTGTTCTAGCAGGCAGCGGAGGTTGTAGCACTCTCCTCACGATTCCGGCAGCACGACAGCGTGGTACCGGAAGTAGAGGGGAGATCTCGCAGGGCTGTTCCTTAAGCCGGAGCGAGTATGGTGGACTATGAGAGAGGCCTTGGCGATCTAGGGTTTAGAGGCACCAAGGGAGGAGGCTAGCCGGCGGCTAGGGTTAGGGTTTCACCCCAACTCGGCGAGTTGGTGGTGCCCTAGGCAGCGGCGGCAGCAGGGGGTGGTGGCGCCGGCGGTTTAGGGTTAGGGTTTGTGTGGTGTTGGCTGTAGGGAAGAGGGGCACCCCTGCCCCTTCTTTTATAGGTGGGAGGGCGCCGATTGGGAGGAGGGAGTCCTCCCCCAACTCGGACTCCTTGGCCGGCGGGTGGAGGGAGGAGGACTTCCTCCCCAAGTAGGTTTCCTACTCTCCCTTCACCAAGCAAACTAGCCGTTTGACTTTTCAAATTGGCGTTTGACTTTTCAAACTAGGATTTGTATTATCCCTTTATTTTTCCCAGCCATGATACCTAGTACATGATGCAACCATTCCATATTGTTATGACACATTCATGTACCCTTCCCCTCCGGAGTGTCAGACCTTCCGGACCCTTCTAGAACATTCACGATGAAAACACCGGAATCATTCCCCAACTCCGAAACAGGACATTCCTTATATGAATATTATTCTCCGGATCTCCTCGTGATATCTCGGATCCCATCCGAGACTCCGAACAACATTCGGTCTCTTACTCATCATTCCATAACTACTCAACAACATTGAATCCTTAAGTGTGTCTCCCTACGCTTCGTGAATTATGCGGACATAATCGAGACACTTCTCCGAACAATAACCAATAGAGGAATCTGGAAATTCATATGGCTCCCACATATTTCTACGATTACTTTGTGATCGAATGAACCACTTACATACGATACCAATTTCCCTTTGTCTCACGATAGTTTACTTATCCGAGGTTTTGATCATCGGTATCTCTACATACCTAGTTCAACCTCGTTACTGATAAGTACTCTTTTCTCGTTCCCGTGATATGTGATCCCTTGTGAGCCAATCACATGCTTGCAAGCTAATTGGATGACATTCCATCGAGAGGGCCCAGAGTATATCTATCCGTCATATGGATGGACAAATCCCACTATTGAACCATGTGTCTCAACCCATACTTTCCGAACACTCAATGCCACCTTTATAGCCACCCAGTTACGGTGTGGTTTTTGATGTCATCAATGCATCCTTCCGGTGATGGTGATAAGCATGATCTCATGGTCGAAGGAATTAGGTTACTATGTATCAGAAAGCTTATAGCAATTGAACTATTAAAATGACTTGATCTTTATGCTACGCTTATCTATAGGAGTAGGTCCATCATAGCATTCTCCTAATCATATGATCTTGTTGTTAACAACATATCAATGTTCATGATAGGGAAACCACAATCATATATTAACCAACAAGTTAGTATTATGAAGAGGCTTTACTAGGGACTCTAATTTAGTTTACAAATCACACAAGTATTAATGTTCCCTTGTTAATACTATTATAGCATGAATGTAAACATTTTATCATAAACACACAGATATAATAATAACTACATTTATTATTTCCTCTAGGGCATATCTCCAACACTTACCTCTTCTTACTTCTTTCTCTAAAGACTTTAAAGTGATTGCTATAATAAGGACAAGAGTTTATAGGTTAAGAATTGATAGATCAAGGATTGATCACTCAGCATTGATGAACAACAGATATTAGGTCATGGTTCAAAAGAGATGATAAGATTGATATGGCAAGAAATATATGTGGTGAAGGTTCTTGACTTGATTTCCTTCCTACTCAATAAGTGATAAGGAATTAGTGTTTAAGAACTACCATGATGCTCATGGTAGGAATGGATAAGAATAAGATAGATCAAGACTTAGTTATTAAATTCTTGTTACCTGAGTTATATACTTAACTTGGTATTATGAGTTGTTGTAATGAATGCCATGATATGATCTCTTAAGGATCCGATATTAATCATTAAGCAATGTGTTGTGGTTTAGTTTTATTCTATTTGATCTTCCCATAGATCAAATTATCTTAACCCAAAATAAGGTTTATCAAAGGTCATATTGAAACCTATTGCAATTAACTTGATGATCTACTTCAGTTCCACCAAGTTAAGAGAAGCTTCAATCACCTTGACAAGTTTTATTCAAAAGCGTGAAAAATATTCATATTTTCTATGCATAAATGCAATGCACACACCTGGGTTTAGCTTATTTCTAAGCTCTAATGATGGGATGTTACAACGAGGAGGACCACTAGTCTCTAGGAGCCGGTTTCACTGACGACTCCTTCATGGAGAAGCACCTCTGCGAGCTGCTCCACCATCGAGTTGGAGCTTACCGTGGGGATTTTGCCTCTTTGCTCTGACACAAGGAAAACCGAGATCCATGCGTCTCTTTCCCAATTTGACGAGTAGGGGATACTTCCTAACAACCACGTGGGGAAATGCGAGAATACTCTGGTACCGGTCTATCTTCCGATCACTTCGTATGACAGCGTACGGGAGGCTGCTTCTGGGGAAGTTGTGGAGGTGAAGAGTGGCACAAGCTAGAGAGATCCCCAGGCGGCACCCAACGAGGAGCGTATCAGGGCCCCAAACCTCGTGGGGTCTGCTGAGGAAGTGTGCTCCCCTTGGGAGGCCGCTATAGCAGGGAACAAGAATCTAGGCTCTATTAAGGCTTTCGTTCCCCCTGGTGCAAAGCGGGGGCGCTGGGAGCCGAGCCCCCTGACTGCCAGGACCTCTAGGTGAGATTTATTTGTGCTTCCCTTTCTCCACTGGCTGTGTATCTTGTGTCTCATTTATCTCATTCTTCCCAGCGGTAGTCCGCCCCAAAAGCAGTGAATGCTGAAGAGGAGCTCCCCTAAGCAGGTATACCTGGCAGTGCACCTCGGCAATCCCTCTCCTATGCCTATGGATCCGCCTACACAGGCGGCACCCGGGATGAAGGAGGTTGTCTCTTTGATGGGCGCTCCCTCATCTTTGGCCTCTTCATCCCTACCAGCAGCAGAGGAAGTTGTACAGGACAGATCCTCATCCCGAATTAGTTCGTCGATGGCTGCTCCTCCTGTGAAAGGGGGCGCACAGGGTGACCTGTCCGTGAAGAGCGTGAACACTCTCTGGTCGTCTCTGGAGAAGGAGGCGCTTGTCAGTGAGGCGCTAGCCCTAGACCTAGGCAGCGTTGGGCAGGGCCCCTTCCCTGCCAAGAGCTCGGCGGTCGATAACTCTAGAGAAGGAGAGGCTCACGAACCCACCCTAGAGGCCATCGCTCCCCTGAAACGATCGGGGCTGGTTTCATCTCTAGCCCCGGCTTTGGAGATTCTTGCAGTCCCAGCCGTCCTCAGAGCCGGAGGAGGTCCGGTCCTATGCCCTTTGGTCATCTTGGAGGTGGGCTCTGCCAAGTCCCAAGCATTTGTCCTGACCTCGCAAGCGTCCCCTAGCTCTACCCTGGTCGAGCGCATGCCAGCTCACTTCTAGTGTTCGCACTAAACTGGACTGGTGCATGGTGGAGGCTACGGAGGAGGACCATCATCTCATTCGATATTGGGGAAATCTCAGCGAGGCCTAGAAGGTGATGGCGGTGGAGCAATAGAAGGAACGCCTTCAAGTGGAGGACATGCTTCGGCACGTTTCGGTAGATGCGACAACGATCATTACAGTTGCGGAAATCCATATTTTCGTGCATGTGAAGGCCCTATCTTCCAGCGAGGGAGATATTTCTTCCCGCGAGATGGATGTGGTTAAGCGCCAGAAGGAGCTAGACTCTCTATCTCGCGAGGTTAGTGCTAAGCAAGAGGAGTCCAATGGCTCTCTTGCCAAAGAGAAAGTGGAGAACTCGCGTCTTTGTCAGGCTCTCAAGGCTGCGGAGCAGTTGTCAACACCCGGATTTTTAATCCCAGATGCCTGTTATGCCTTACATTGCAATCCCAGGAATACCATTTTTGTGAGACATAACAGAATTGGATACCACACTACATCATCCATTACAAACCATACATAAGATCTTACACAAATAAGGATCTCATGTTCCAGTTCTTAATACAGCTCAAGCAGCGGAATACGTAATAATAACGGTAGCGTGGGCGAAGCTCCATCTTCGGGGTCACAGGAAATGATGATGATGGGAGATGATCCTAGTGGTCGTAACCTTCCTGGGGTCCATCCTCCCGGTACTCCTCTTCATAATCTGGCCATGGGAATAGCCAGGGACAAAGCCATGAGTACTCTTTAAGTACTCGCAAACTAGTACTAACAAGTGAAGGGGGTTTTTGTAGTAGGACACTAAGCTCTACGGTTGTTTTGCAAAAAGCCAGATTTACCTCTACTAAGTTCAGAAGCAACGAATGCTAGTTGAACATTTATAACACCTGAGTGGGAACTTGTATTTCATGCCACAACTCTATTGTGGTCAAGTCAAATCCTCAATTCATTTCACAAGTCATTTTGAAAACATCTGACAGGGGAACAGTATGGCCACTCCAACTGTCCATAACCGCGGACGCGGCTATTCGAATAGTTTGACACTCTGCATGGATTGTACACTTTCACCACAACATTCGATACATCCGTCAGGAACAAAATCATGAATTCACCATACTTAGTATGTGGATAATCAATCCTAACCTTTCGATTACACGCCCTAGTATAAGCACCTCTCCTATGAGTTTGGTCTCCCAACCATGTCATCTTGGGTACTGCACAGGTGGACAATCTTCACAAGGTAGCCTCAGCTCAGACCTTGGTCGGGAGGGAACTAATACTAAGGTATATAAGTTTCCAGTCAAGCCCTACCCAATCTTCGGGTATTGTGGTTGTACGGTAAAATTGGAATGGTATCGCATCTAGACAACCATCAGTTTTATAAAGGGCTCAGGCTCATGCCTTAACATTTTCATCACCAAAATCATCTGGTGTTCAGAAACACATGTCAAAACAACTCAATAGAATGATCCATCATTCCAAGGTATTCATAACCATATTTCCACCAAGTATTCCCATCTAAAGTTGATCAAGTTTTATGCTTAGCACTAGCATCTACAAATGGGGGTAAGTACTAATGAGTGGTAAACTAGTGGAGTTAACTAAGTTCAATCTTATGCCTTGGGATGACATCAAGATTATCTAGCTTAGGCCCAATTTCATGCTCTTTATGCAACCTTCAATTTTCTTTCTAGAACCTACAATTCACTTAGGTAAACTCTAAGTAGTAGCTTTGATAAAGAAATAAAGTAGAAAGCTTGCAAGTAAAACTAGGATTGGGTATCATCAAATGTTTCTAACCAAGCATGCTTAGTGCATTGCATAGGTTAACTTGATTAGCAAGGCTTGCATCATTATCAGTATAAGCTTGGTAAGTGAATAGCTTGCAAGTATTGGCTTGCCCAATCAACTAGTAGTATTAGGCTTGCATAAGTATAGTATCTTGCAAGTGTTAGCTTGCATAGGTCAACTTGATTAGTAAGGCTTGCATCAGTATTAGTATAAGCTTGCTAAGTGAATAGCTTGAAAGTATTGGCTTGCCTTGTGCAGAGCAGTGGTTGAAGTTCTCCTCGGCTTCTTCTTCGTAGTATCCTCCTTCCTCCTCGTATCCTTGGTCGGTACTAGCGTCTATGAATAAATACGAGGTACACAATCACCAAACAATACTTAACTACTTTCAATCATCACACACAATGGTTCTATAGATGATCTAGCATCATCACTAACATTACAAGATTAAAGCATTTGGCTTATTGATTTTATTTTTAGAAAAGTAATTTCTACTCATTGAAAAACTACTTAAGATTTAATATTCTCCAAACCAAACATGGGATCATGTCGACACATGTCATCACCACATATTTCAGTACATGGTAATGTGATTTAAAGTGTGTCACAATTTAATAAGATTTAACCTTTTATTTCATTTAAATAAAGTGACTAGAAATGTCTATGTGGCATCCTTTTATTACTTGAACATTATTTCTGTAAGTAAACCCAATTTTTTTATATATTATGAAAGGTATGGTTACTTGTGATTTTTGAGAGTTGGAATCAACTCAAAAGCTATTATGGTTTAAATTTGAAAAATGTTTGAATGCACGAAAGCTTCTGCCTTGTTATTTTTACCAAGGGTGATCTACATATCCAAATGATTTGAATCCAACGGGCTTGGATTCAGCACTTCCAGACCTTTCTAACAAAATTGGTTTTATTCAGTTTGGTTCACTGAATTGAGCTGGGTTGATTTTTGAAACTAGGTACAGAACTGTGTTTGAATGAAAATAGAAAAATCCAAATTCAAACGAGCGGGCTGCGCGGGAAGAGAAAATGGGCCGGCCTACTACGCATAGCGCTTACACGGGCTGGTTAAGTTGTTGTCCCCACGCGTCAGTGAGACAGGGGGTGCAAAGCGGTACGGGGCAACATGGTGCGTTGGATCTAGTTCTAATCCAACGGCTCTGGTTCATCGTCCACGTCGGGCAGCGCCAGCGAGACAGAACCCTAACGCGGCAGGTGGGGGTCGTGGGAGTCTCACCGGGGCTCAGGCGAGGGTCGGCGAGGCGGTAGAACGACGAAGTCGACAACGGCGAACCTCCTGGTACCGGCAGCTTCTCCTGGGGCAGCTCCAATCGCTGGCTCCCTTCTTCTCCAGCAGCGGCGGGATCCGGTGAAATTCCGGCACTGCGCTGCTTGCCTTGCTCCGGGAACAAGGTGGAATGATCAGTGAGGAGAGGGGAGTGAGATGGTGTGAAGAGTTTGAGCGGGGGAGGCATCTATTTATAGTCTCGACGACGAGACCGAACGAGATGGGCAGGCGACAGGGCTATGGGCTGCTAGAGGCATGGCCGAGGGTGGCGATCGATCGTTGGTCTCCTGTCGATGCTCTGTGTCTTTAATGCGCGAGTAGGGGCGGTGGAAAACGGTCTGGAACGCTTGACGTTCTGCGCGGCAGAGGCGGCGTCTTCGATGGCGAGCGGTGGCTACGGGGCACAGGCGGTGAAATGGGCATGTCTGGCGGTCTCCTGTGATGGTGGGGAGCATGTTGGCGGGCGGCGAGGGTTCGAGGTGGCCTGGTTGAGTGGGAACGGCGCGTGCTCTACGGCGCACGTCGGCATGGTTGACAATGGCATGGGCGTGGCATTCCTGGCGGTTCTGGCTGCTGTCTGCGAGGCAGGGTTGGTCGAGAGGGGGCGGTGAGGCATGGGCTACCTCCTAGACAAGGTTGGCACGGCTAGTTCTTCCTCTAGCCTGCTGTCCACACTGGGGTGACATGGGTGCTATCGGTTGTTCACCATTGATTACATTGTCAAGCTTACAGTGGTGCTAGGGATTAGTTAGGGTCGTTAGATGATCTACTAAGTCTAGTGGTGTACAGAGAGGTAACAAGTTAGGCCCGAAACACTGCACACTATAGTGTTTTGATTTTGTTAGATTTGAATCTGCAAGGTGTTTGATGAAATGGCCGCATGAATTCAAGTTTTGAATTTCGAAAATATTTTTGGTGGGTGTGCTAGGCATGTGCTGGTGATTCTGTGGATGCTTGGGTTTTGAAAGTTGAGCTTGTTTGAGTGGTTTTTGAAAAAGTGGGATCTTCCCATATGATATAGATTCAATCTTGAACTGTCCTTTAAACTATGCATTCAAATGTATTTGGATGATCACAAGGTGGCCCTTGGTACTTTGTTATGAGTACTATCAAGGAGTGTAAAGATCCAAACAAGTTTCTGTTAAGTTTTGAAAGTTAGAGACAGCCAAAGTAGGCATGGGAGTTAAATTGGCCAAAGTGACCATTCCCTTATTTTGTTTATTTTGATTTATTTGTCTTTGGGAAAAGTGTGGGGATTGTTTAGATGATGTTGAATTCACCTAAGAATCATTTTCCAAGCAAAGAAACACACAAGCAAGGCAATTCAAAAGAATCCAAATTTTAATGCACACACATATGAATGCTTTCATATTTTAATTGGAAAAGTTTTTGTTAACCCTAATTTTGATGATTAGAGTTTGATGATTCTAGTTTAATATTTTTGGTATGTTACATCAGTCCCATGACAACTCATCTCATGAGGTCGAGGAACTTAAGGGCGAGGTTACCATGCTAAAGGAAATGCCGCCGCTACCACCGAGGCTCGCGAGAAGGATGATCGGATAGCTCGCGAAGCGCTGGAGAACCAGAAGAGGTCATTCTTTGCTCTTATGTAACAGAGCGTTGTTCTTCTCTCCACCTTCAGGCCTAAGTGCTTCAGTGGCCCTGAGCTCCAGGCCGGTCACAAAGTCAAGGCCTTCCTCGAGCTCACCCGCATGATCCTTGCCCTCCTGGACAAGGCAGCATGATGCCTGAACGGCTTCATCACGGGCGAGTGACAGGAGATGCTGAGCACCATGGGAAGGACTCTATTCACCAACCTCCTACAGCTAGCTCTGACGCTTGATTATGCCCAAGTTTTGCGACCATTTAAGCCTCATCCAAGCGCCACTCTGGAGGCCATGTACACTCTCGAGACGGAGATTGGCGAGCTTGTGGATGTTGATGATGGCCTGCAAGTGCACAAGTTCGTTAGAGCATGTTTTCATAGAAGTATTAATTCTAGTTTTTATATCGCTCCAAATAAGGAGCTTCGATAAATGTTTTTATGTGGCATTTCTATCGCACCCAAGGTGTCGCAGGTCTTGAGTGAATTGACTTCAAGCGTTGGAGGTGTAAAGTGTTGAGTGAATAATAGAGGAAACTTGAGTGAAGGTAGATGCGGAAAGTAAATAACATAAAAGTAAAAAGATGATGAAAGTGTTCGGAGTTCCTGTAGATGAGAAGTTAGGCACGGAGAGAATTATTTCATGGTGATAGTGAATGTGCCAAATGGATGAAATGACTTATGTGATTGTGATACTTCATATTCATAAGTGAGTAGGCAAGCAACCCATATACTGACTAGGAGTCCTCCTGGAAAATTCCTCCTAGTCCCAATGATCCATCTGCCTGTTACCACAGAAAATGGTTAGCACATTAATTAAGGTCTTTCGACCATATCAAGGATTTAATCATGATGGTTCCTTGTTTAACCTTGAGTAGTACTAGCTCCTCATTGATATCGGCCGTGTCACTCGGGGTTTGCTGATTCGCTAGTGTACAAGTTCATATCTATGAGATCTCGAGATCATGTTATCTGGCCCTTAAATTAGAAAACAATCATTAAGCAGACATAGATATTCATTCTCACGTTACAATAATCATGACAACAATCACAAATGGATGGAAGTAAGAGAGGCACGTCACATCTCACCAATCCTCTACATATCCCACGCCTATGGGGATTTACTTAGACATCAGAGGAAGATAGATCAAAGGCATAATAATATTATAAAGGGAAATCATCTCAACTTTACCGTAGCAAGCCACAGTATCATTTGGAGATAAAATCAAATACAAATCAAGACAATATCAAAGTATCAAGCCCAAATATTACAAGTGCCAATCTCTCTATTTCTCTCTACAAGTGTGAATGATGGTGGTGTGAATGGATTAGAGGCTAGAGATCTTTGAAGAATGAGGCAATGTTCTTCTCCTCCTTCAGATCTGATCTATCCTCTTCTAGAATGGTTTGCGGCGGCTATGTTTTGTGTTTTGTCGCTCCTCCAATACAGAAGTTGTTTGTATTGATATAACAGAGGCACTACAGTGTCATACAACCATACGATATGTGCGTGTTCCACCGTACCAGTAGTCAATACATGACCTGGACGCCTCTAATGCATGGGATTTAAGTAAGGATTTTCTTGTTTGGTTGTAAATATCTAACAAATGCTCCAAGATCTTCCAAAAATGTTTATTACTAGAAATTCATCACAAGAAACCAAGGTTTCGCTAATTCGCAATGTTAACATTAGTTTGAAAGATAGAATCCAACAAAACCCAACAAAAACAAAAGGAAAATCATTGGAAAAAAGTGTCAGAATTTGGATCTATCAACATCCCCAAGATCAACATGTTGCTCGCCCTCGAGTTACAAAGCTATAAAGAATAATAGCGAGAAATTAAATCAAGGGGGAAAACTCACAAGTTCAAGGTTGTATCACATTCCATCGTCATAAATCCTGCACCCTTAAACAAGAGAATAATATATATGAACAAATGCACTTAAGTTCGCTTCCTAACCGCAAGTAACTCGCTAGATAATAGTATTTAAACTCAAAGGAGACTGGCAAAAATTTGGTTAGGCTTGCAAATCAATTCTTCTTAGTGCCTCTCTTCTTATGAGAGTAAAAATGTTTTTAATCAAGAATGCTTTGGGAAAATTAAGGGTGCACAAGTATATGTCAGAAGAAGGATAAACTTAGAGATTTCATTAACACCCACTTCCAAAACATGGCTATCAAACACCCCATCAATTCATTGCTTTTCAAGAACTACAGTTTATCTCCTTTTATTTTAGGTGGTGAGGTGTTGCCAATACTTTCCTATGGATCCAATCTTCACCTTTTATTTTCTCTCTTTTTTTAGATCAATAAGGCAAGTTTAGATACTCCCTCACCCACCGAAAAAATGTTCATTTTGTCAAACAATTATTTTCAGTAGGTGCTTATCAAGTCAAATCATTTAAGATGTGGGGTTTAGCACTACTAAGATTAATCCCTTAAGACAAAAACAAGGCACCAAAGTTGTCATAGAGACACTTTATTTTGTTCTAAATCAATTGGAATTTGATCCAACAATGTTGTTTTTCTAAACGATTGTAATTGTCGTAAGTCGAAACCAAAATAGTGACATTAACCATGAGATCAAATCCTAAAAGATAACAAGCTAAGCGTGGAGTGGAACTCAAGTGCAATCGAACAAACACAATATGTTCATGAATAAACTTGTAGAGAGAGAAAATAGGAATGTGGTACCTCCTCTTGCTTTATTGGTCTCTCACTTGAGTGAAGTCCTCGCATTCTTCTCCATGTCTAAGAAACTAGAAGTGAACAACCTGCGAAAAGCTAGAGAAAAACCAAGAAAAATTCACATAAAACAAGATAAAAGCTAGTCTAATATTTTTGTGTTTTCTTTTATCAATGCAAAACTGAAAATAAACAGGAACTAGAAACAAAAAAAATCAAAATAAGAAAACAAAAATATGAATGCAATGGTGGGTAGGAGTTCAACCTCCCCAGGCTTAGGCTCTTGGCATACCATGGATCAATTGTCGCTGCCATCGTTGGGAGGCGGCTACTGGTGTGGATAGTAAGGGTAATTGTTGGGAAGTCGGTCATGAAGGCAGTGAAATTCTGAGTGAGGTGGACCATGTTGGCATTCACATCGTGCAACATATTTTCTGTGTTGTCGATGCGATGCACCACCTGGTCAAAGTCACTCCTCAGGACATAGTCAAATCCTGAATGAGGCTGAGGCATACCTTGCTACTGCTGGTAGGGGGAATGGCTACTTGTGATGATGCTGCCGGTCGTAGTCGTCCCAGCCTCCGGTATTCCATTCTTGTTCGCCTTGCTCCAGCTACTGGCGGCCACGGGTCTCTCACTGGGCATGAAAAACTTGCTTGCATAGGCGATATAAGTGATCAAGCCTCCACATTGAATGTCACCTGAAGGAGCCGACCTTTGATGGAGAAAGTGCTGGATAAGCAAAGCACCCAAGTTTACCTTATGACCCATCTCAATAAGGAGGTCCATATATATCACACTTATCTCGGGGCCTTCCATTGCCCCGTTATCTCCCTTCCCAAAAATATAATTCGCCAAGAAGGTGGCGAAGTAGCGGATAGTTGGATTCTGGATGGTGGCACTCTTCTTGCACAAATAATCGGTATTCCTATGGAAAGAAATCTACTCCCAAGCTTGCATTGCCTCTACAAGTGTTGGAGATATGCCCTAGAGGCAATAATAAAAGTGGTGATTATTATATCTTTGTGTTTATGATAAATGTCTACATTCATTCTATAATAGTATTAACCAGAAACATTAATACTTGTGTGATTTGTGAACTAAATTAGTGTCCCTGGTAAAGCCTCTTTATAATACTAGCTTGTTGGTTAATAGATGATCGTGGTTTCTCGATCATGAACATTGAGATGTTATTAACAACAAGATCATATCATTTGGAGAATGGTATGATGGACATACTCTTATAGATAAGCGTAGCATTAAGATCAAGTCATTGCAATAGTTCGTTTGGTATAAGCTTTCTGATACATATTAACCTAACTCCTTCGACCATGAGATCATGCTAATCACCATCAATGGAAGGATGCTTTGATGACATCAAACACCACACCGTAACTGGGTGGCTATAAAGGTGGCATTGAGTGTTCAGAAAGTATGTGTTAAGGCACATGGATCAAGAGTGGGATTTGTCCATCCATACGACGGATAGATATACTCTGGGCCCTCTCGGTGGAATGTCATCCAATTGGCTTGCAAGCATGTGACTGGCTCACAAGGGATCACATATCACGGGAACGAGAAAAGAGTACTTATCGGTAACGAGGTTGAACTAGGTATGTAGAGATACCGACGATCAAACCTCGGATAAGTAAACTATGGCGAGACAAAGGGAAATTGGTATCATATGTAAGTGGTTCATTCGATCGCAAAGTAATCGTTGAAATATGTGGGAGCCATATGAATTTCCGGATTCGTCTATTGGTTATTGATCGGAGAAGTCTCTCGGTCATGTCCGCATAATTCACGAACCGTAGGGAGACACACTTAAGGATTCGATGTTGTTTAATAGATATGGAATGTTAGTAGGGATACTGAATGTTGTTCGGAGTCTCGTATGGGATCCGGGATATCACGAGGATATCCGGAATAGTCCGGAGAATAAGACTCATATAAGGAAAGTCTGATTCCAGAGTTCGGGAATGATTTCGATGTTTTCATCGGAGAGTTTCTAGAAGGGTCTAGAAGGTTCACCGAACCGGAAGGGGAATGGTCCATGAATATGTCATGGGTAAGTGGAATGATTGGATCATATACTAGGTCACTTGGTTTGGGAATTTGCAGGAGAGAATTAAAGCTCTAAATTGAAAGTCAAAAGGGAGGTTTGAAAAGTCAAATTGGAACAATAGTTTCCTAGTGGAATAAGGAAAGAGTCATTCCTTCTATCCAGCTTGGGTTTGGGTTTGGATTCAAACTCTCCCCTCCCAAGGATGCCCCCCTCTCATAAATAGAGGGGGAGGGCTGCCCTGAACAACACAAGAGCCAGCCCTACCCACCCCGTGCGCCGCCGCCCCACGCCGCTGCCACTCTGCCGCCAGCCACCGGCTAGCACCGCCGCGCCGCCATCGCCCTACCCGCCACCAACACCTCCTCCTCCTCCCGGCCTTCTAAACCTAGATCGCCGGAAAAACCCTAGATCCACCATAACTCGCACCGGCTTAGGCAAAGCCCTGCGAGATCTTCCCTCTACTTCCGACACCATGTCGTCGTGCTACCGTAATCACGAGGGGAGAACTACAACCTCCGCCGCCTGCTGGAACAAGGTAGAGGAAGGTGTTCATCGAGTACCGAACGTGTGACCGACTGCGGAAGCACTACCGGAACGCAGCGTCAGAAGGACCATCTACGCGATCTTGAGATCGGCAAGTGTACGACTACATCACCCACGAGAATCTGCTCTCGTTAAACGCTTTGGAATATTCAAGGGTGAGTACTCTAATCAACTCATTGCTACAATATAGTAGGTAGATCTTGGCTTGTTCGTGTGCATGCGGTAGAAATTTTTTGTTTTCCATGCTACGAACCCCTACAGTGGTATCAGAGCCGTATCTATATGTAGATCTGTTGCACGAGTATAACACAATGGTCATTGTGGGCGTTGATGCTTTTGTTGTCGATTGCTTCTTGTGTACTTTGCATCTTGGGGGATGGTGGGATGAAGCGGCCCGGGCTAACATTACATGACATTGTTCATGAGACTTGCTCCACGCTTGACATGCAACTTGTATTGCATAAGTGGCTTTGTGGGTGCCTGTTTCTCCCAACATAGTTAAGATTAAATTTACAACGGGTGATTGACAATACTAGTATCAACATTGTGGTTCTGGTTCGTAAGTTAGAACGACACTTGTTGAAATCCCCAAACCACGTAAAACATGCAAAGAAAATTAGAGGTGTCTAACTTTGTTTTGCAGGGGTGTGATGTGATGTGGTATGGCCATGATTGTGATTATATATGATGTATGCAATGTTCCTTATTGTAAGTCGGCAACCCGCAGGAGCCATATGGTTGTATTTTCATTCCGTTAAGACCTGCGTGTCTATTATTCAAAGTAGTTGTAATAGTTGATGCTGGTGGACGACAACCATGAAGCGGCGCTATTGACCTTGACGCCATGCCGGTGATGATGGAGATCATGTTCGTGCTTGAAGATGGAGATCGGAAGCTCAAGAAGAAAGGCCATATCATATCACATATTATGAATTGCATGTGATGTTAATCCTTTTATGCATTTTGTATTGCTTAGTTCGTGATGTTAGAATTATAAGATGATCCCTCAAGCACAAAAATATCAAGTTATAAAGTGTTCATCCTTAGTAAGCATCGTTGCTAAAGCCGTTGTTTCGAAGCACCACGTGATGATCGGGTGTGTTAGATTCTGCGAGTGTATGCAACATGAGCAAGCCAGATTTGCTCATGCGGAAGCTAAGGTTTGATCTTGACGAGCCTAGCATGTATAGACATGGTCTCGGAACACGGATCACCGAAAGGTAAAGCATGAGTCATATAGTAGTTGTGATGAACATGTTGATTGTTCGCCATTGAAGCTACATCAACTCTCATGATGATCGGTTTTGATGTGGTGGATTTGGTTCGTGTGATCACTAAAACAATGTGAGGGATATTGTTTTGAGTGGGAGTTCACCTAGATTAATTTAACTATTAATTAGAACTCAATTTGTCATAAACTTATTCTAAACTATTGCAAATATGTTGTAGATCAATGGTGGCCCCTACCATCAATTTTAATGCGTTTCTAGAGAAAGAAAAGTTGAAAAACAATGGAAGCAGCTTTGCAGATTGGTTCCGCAATTTGAGGATTGTCCTCAATGCTGGTAATTTGACCTATGTGCTGGATGCACCGCTGGGTGACCCACCTGCAGCTGATGCTACTGATGAGGTAAAGAATGTTTTCCTTGCTCGGAAGAATCAGTACTCGACAGTTCAGTGTGTTATCTTGTATTGTTTGGAATCGGAGCTTTATAAAAGGTTTGAGAACCATGACCCCCATGATATTGTCCGTGAACTCAAAATGATATTTGAGGCTCACGCGGCACTTGAGAGTTATGAGGCTTCTGAAAAGTTCTTTAACTGCAAGATGGAAGAGGGCAACTCCGTCAGTGAGCATGTTCTTAAGATGTCTAGGCATGCAAGCAAGCTTCAAAGCTTGGGTATAGTGATTCAAAATGCTTTGGGGATTCACCGTGTCCTCTAATCACTACCACCAAGTTACAAGAACTTTGCGATGAACTACAATATGCAAAACATGGACAATTTATTGCCTGAACTCTTCTCCATTTTAAAGTCTGCGGAAGTGGAGATCAAGAAAGAGCACCAAGTGTTGTTGGCAATAAGACCACAAAATTCAAGAAGCAAGGAAAGTCTAAGAAAAAGGGAAACTTCAAGAAGGGCGGTAAGAAAGTTTCCGCACCGGCGAAGAAGACCAATGCTAGGCCTAAGCCTGATACTGAGTGCTTTTACTGCAAGGGAGAAGGTCAATGGAAGCGGAATTGCCCTAAGTACTTGGCAGATTTGAAGAACGGCAACATCAAGAAGAAAGGTATATCTGATATACATGTTATTGATGTGTATGTCACTAGTACTCGTAGTAGTGCCTGGGTATTTGATACTAGTTCGGTTGCTCACATTTGTAACGCGAAACAGGTGATGCAGAATAGACAGAAACTAGCGAAGAACGAGGTGACGATGCACGTTGGAAATGGATCAAAGGTTAATGTGATCGCGGTCGGCACGCTACCTCTTCATCTACCCTCGGTATTAGTTTTATACTTAAATAATTGTTATTTGGTGCCTGTGTTGAGCATGAACATTATATCCGGATCATGTTTATTGCGAGACAGTAACTTGTTTAAGTCCGAGAATAATGGTTGTTCGATTTATATGAGTAATATGTTTTATGCACATGCACCTTTGATACATGGTATATTCTTATTCAATCTCGATTGTGGAAATACACACATTAATAACATTGAAGCTAAACGTTTGAAATTGAGCGATAACTCGACCTATATGTGCTACTGTCGTCTTGGTCATATTGGAGCGAAGCGTATGAAGAAACTCCATTCCGATGGACCTGTTGAATCACTTAAAAGATGTGAAGCATGTATGATGGGTAAAATGACTAAGACTCCATTTTCTGGTATGATGGAGCGAGCTACGGACTTATTGGAAATCATACATAACGATGTATGTGGTGCAATGAGTGTAGCATCGCGCGGTGGTTATTGTTCTATTCTTACCTTCACGGATGATTTGTGTAGATATGGGTATATCTATTTCATGAAACATAAGTCCGAAACTTTCGAGAAGTTTAAGGAATTTCAAAGTGAGGTAGAGAATAAACGTAACAAGAAGTTTAAGGAATTTCAAAGTGAGGTAGAGAATCAACATAACAAGAAGATTAAATTTCTACGATCTGATCATGGAGGTTAATATCTAAGTTACGAGTTTGGCGAGCATTTGAAGAAATGCAGAATACTTTCACAATTGACACCGCCAGGAACACCACAACATAATGGTGTGTCCGAACATCGTAATGGAACTCTCTTAGATATGGTTCGTTCTATGATGTCACTTATAGATTTACCGCTATCGTTTTGGGGTTATGCATTAGAAATAGCCGCATTCACTTTAAATAGGGTACCATCTAAATCCGTTGAAATGACACCGTATGAATTATGGTTTGGGAAGAAACCTAAATCATCGTTCCTTAAAGTTTGGGGTTGCGAAGTTTATGTAAATAAGTTACAGCCCGACAAGCTTGAACCCAAAGAGGAAAAATGCGTCTGCACAGGGTACCCAAAGGAAACTATTGGGTATACCTTCTATCATAGATCCAAGGGCAAAATCTTCGTTGCCAAGAATGGATCCTTTCTAGAGAAGGATTTTCTCTCGAAAGAAGTGTCTGGAAGGAAAGTAGAACTCGACGAGGTTGTTGAACCTTCTCTCGAACTTGAGAGTAGCGCAGCACTGGAAGTAGTTCATGTGGCTCCTACACCAATAAGAGAGGAAGCTAATGATGTTGATCATGAAACTTTGGTTGAAGTTACTACGGAACCTCCCAGGTAAACGAGAACTCGTATCACTCCTGATTGGTATGATCCCGTTATGAGTGTCATGTTGGTGGACAACACCGATGACTCTACGACATATGAAGAAGCGATGATGAGCCAAGATTCCAATAAATGGCAAGAAGCCATGAAATCCGAGATTAGATCCATGTACGAAAACCAAGTACGGACTTTGGTTGACTTACCGGATGGCCGGAAGGCTGTCGAGAACAAATGGATTTTCAAGAAGAAAACAGATGCTGATGGTAATGTTACTGTCTATAAAGCTCGACTTGTCGCAAAAGGGTTTTGACAAATTCGAGAAGTTGACTACGATGAGACTTTCTCACCGGGAGCGAAGCTAAAGTCTGTGAGGATTTTGTTAGCAATCGCTCCATATTATGATTATGAGATATGGCAGATGGATGTCAAAACAGCATTCCTCAATGAGACATTGATGAAGAGTTGTATATGATGCAACCCAAAGGTTTTGTCGATCCTAAAGATGCTAACAAGGTATGCAAAATTCAACGGTCCATTTATGGATTGAAGCAAGCATCCCGAAGTTGGAATCAACATTTTGATAAGGTAATCAAAAGCTTTGGTTTTATACAAACTTATGGATAAGCTTGTATTTACAAGAAAGTGAGTGGGAGCTCTGTAGCATTCTTAATGCTATATGTAGATGACATATTGTTGATTGGGAATGACGTAGATCTTCTTAATAGTGTCAAGGATTATTTGAATAATAGTTTTTCAATGAAAGATCTTGGCGAAGCATCTTACATATTAGGCATAAAGATTTATAGAGATAGATCGAGACGCCTAATATCATTTTCACAGAGTACATATTTGGACAAAGTTCTAAAGAGGTTTGGAATGGAAGATAGCAAGAAAGGGTTCTTGCCCATGTTGCCCAATACGACCTTGAGTAAAACTCAAAGTCCTGCAATGACAGAAGATAGAGAAAGGATGAGTAAGACTCCCTATGCCTTAGCCATAGGATCTCTTATGTATGCCATGCTATGTACTAGACCCTACATTGCATATGCTGTTAGTTTGACTAGTAGATATCAAAGTGATCCAGGAGTGGATCATTGGACAGCGGTCAAAAACATCCTTAAGTACTTGAGAATAACTAAGGATATGGTTCTTTCTTATGGAGGTGATGAACATCTCATTGTTAATGGTTACACCAATGCTAGTTGGAACACCGATCCGGATGATTCTAAATATCAATCTGGATACGTATTTACTTTGAATGGTGCAGCAGTTAGCTGGAGGAGTGCAAAGCAAAGCGTTGTGGCGAGATCTTCAACTGAATCGGAATACATAACTACTTCGGAGGCTTCCCAAGAGGCGATATGGATGAAGGAGTTCATTACAGAGCTCGCTGTGGTTCCAAGTGCGCTGGACCCAATGTCTATCTACTGTGATAACATGGGGGCCATAGCCAATGCGCAAGAACCAAGGTCACACAAGAAGCTGAAGCACATCAAGCTATGTTTCCACTCTATTCGAGAGCACGTCCAAGATGGTGACATAAAGATTTGCAAAGTACACATAGATCTGAATGTGGCGGATCCGTTGACTAAACCTCCCCCGAGGGCAAAACATGACCAGCACCAAACCGCCATGGGAGTTCGGTATATTACCATGTAATCTAGATTAGTTGACTCTAGTGCAAGTGGGAGACTGTTGGAGATATGCCCCAGAGGCAATAATAAAAGTGGTTATTATTATATCTTTGTGTTTATGATAAATGTCTACATTCATGCTATAGTAGTATTAACCGGAAACATTAATACTTGGGTGATTTGTAAACTACATTAGTGTCCCTGGTAAAACCTCTTTATAATACTAGCTTGTTGGTTAATAGATGATCTTGGTTTCTCGATCATGAACATTGAGGTGTTATTAAAAACAAGATCATATCATTAGGAGAATGGTATGATGGACATACTCCTATAGATAATCGTAGCATTAAGATCAAGTAATTTCAATAGTTTGTTTGCTATAAGCTTTTTGAAACATAGTAACCTAACTCCTTCGACCATGATATCATGCTAATCACGATCACCGGAAGGATCCTTTGATGACATCAAACACCAACCTGTAACTGGGTGGCTATAAAGGTGGCATTGAGTGTTCGGAAAGTATGTGTTGAGGGACATGGATCAAGAGTGGGATTTGTCCATCCATATGACGGATAGATATACTTTGGGCCCTCTCGGTGGAATGTCATCCAATTGGCTTGCAAGCATGTGACTGGCTCACAAGGGATCACATATCACGGGAACGAGAAAATAGTACTTATCGGTAACGGGGTTAAACTAGGTATGCAGAGATACCGACGATCATACCTCGGATAAGTAAACTATTTCGAGACCAAGGGAAATTGGTATCATATGTAAGTGCATTCGATCGCAAAGTAATCATTGAAATATGTGGGAGCCATATGAATTTCCAGATTCCTCTATTGGTTATTGATCGGAGAAGTGTCTCGGTCATGCCCGCATAATTCACGAACCATAGAGAGAGACACACTTAAGGATTCTATGTTGTTTAGTAGATATGGAATGTTAGTAGGGATACCAAATATTGTTCGGAGTCTCGTAAGGGATCCGGGATATCACGAGAAGATTCGGAATATTCCGGAGAATAAGACTCATATAAGGAAAGTCCGATTTCGGAGTTCAGGAATGATTTCGATGTTTTCATTGGAGAGGTTCTAGAAGGGTCTAGAAGGTTCACCGGACCGGAAGGGGAATGGTCCATGAATATGTCATCGGTAAGTGGAATGATTGGAACATATCCTAGGTCACTTGGTTTGGAAATTTGCAGGAGAGAATTAAAGCTCTAAATTGAAAGTCAAAAGGGAGGTTTGAAAAGTCAAACTGGTACAATAGTTTCCTAGTGGAAGAAGGAAAGAGTCCTTCCTTCTATCCAACTTGGGTTTGGGTTTGGATTCAAACTCTCCCCTCCCAAGGCTGCCCCTCTCGTAAATAGAGGGGGAGGGCTGCCCCAAACAACACAAGAGCCAGCCCTCCCCACCCCGTGCGCCGCCGCACGCCACCGCCGCGCCGTCGCCCTATCCGCCACCGACACCTCCTCCTCCTCCCGGCCTTCTAAACCTTGATCGCCGGAAAAACCCTAGATCCACCATAACTTCCACCGGCTTAGGTGAAGCCCTGCGGTATCTTCCCTCTACTTCCGATACAACGCCGTCATGCTGCCGGAATCGCGAGGGGAGAACTACAACCTCCGCTGCCTGTTGGAACAAGGGAGAGGAAGGTCTTCATCGAGTACCGAACGTGTGACCGACTGCAGAAGCGCTACCAGAACGCAGCGCCGGAAGGACCGTCTACGTGATCTTGAGATCGGCAAGTGTACAACTACATCACCCACGAGAATCTGCTCTCGTTAACCGCTTTGGAATCTTCAAGGGTGAGTACTCTAATCAACTCGTTGCTACAATCTAGTAGATAGATCTTGTCTTGTTTGTGTGCATGCGGTAGAAATTTTTTGTTTTCCATTCTATGAACCCCTACAATAAGGACTTCATCAGTGGTATTAAGTTCTCCTTCATAGGATAAACCAAAGAAATTGCAAAGTTCATAAAAAGTGAGGATGTGGGTTGCCCATTGAGCACAGAACTTATAGTGCAATGACACTCTTGGGTCTCGAGGTTGTCGTGGAATGACCACAAGAACTAGAATGTAGAAATCTCGAAGGTGTCGTTGGTTGGTATAAGAAAGGCACCATCCCGACATTCAGGATCATTCGATCGAAGTCATAATCAAGGCCTTGGTGACAGAGGAAGCCACAGTGCACCCACTTAGTGGGTATAACGTTGCCTGAGGCCGCCCTCTCATAATCCTTGCTCATGGCTGCCTGTAGGTTGCCTCCCTCTAAATGTCTCTTCTTCGATCCTCCCGGGTTTGCGGTGCCTAAGGTTCTTGCCTTTCCCAAGTCCTTGCCCGAGAGCAAAATCTTCCCAAAATTAATTGTGTTGCAAAAATTTCAATGAAAACCTATAGGCATCAGGTTTCTATCACACAAACAAATGATTACACACAAAAATTACAAATCCTAACGTGAGGAATCAAAAATAATCTCAAAATATGATGAACTCATATAGTTAATCAATGTGAGGAATTCAGAAAATAAAGCGTGGATCCAATGAGAAACTTACATATGTGAAGATTTCCCCACTCAAACGCAAGAAGTCAGTTAAGAATCATAGGTTCTTGGTGATTAGGGTTTGAGTTCGAGAGAGAGGAATAAAATAGAGAGACGAAGAAGGAGAAATGGCTGGGAGGGTATCGCCTATACCAGTGCTAGTCACCATTGCATTGAAACTAGGGTTACAAGATCAAACCTGGGAGTTCTGGTATGGGCGCGTCCGGTCGTACTAGTGGTCATTATTGTGCAAGTAAAGGTGGAGCTGGTTGTCGATATATAGTACGGGCGGGTGGTATGGGTACCTCCGCCCGTACCTCTGCTCGTTATGAGCGCTGCCTTCCGCTGCTTCATCAACTCAACTTTGTTGTATCTGTATGGGTGGGTGGTACGGGCTCATCCGGCCGTACCACCTCTCGATACATCACTTGGAACCAATTTTTGTCCTTCTCTTCAAAAATTCTTACAATTCTTTATTAACCTTCATATTAGTAAATTTCTCCTACAAACCATAAACTCAACAACTATTTATTAGAGAACAATAGAATAAGTAAAAAATTATAATATAATAAAACATTAATACTAAAGATGGGTTGGATCCCATCAAGCATTTTTTATGGAGGGTTGATTCGAACTAACCGACCTCCAAGATCTTAGTGTTCACCTCCGGTTGCCCTTTATCGATGGCACTTACTGCTTGAACATGATTAGGCGATGGTATATATTTTTTGCCCTGTTATTCCTTCTTTGGAAAATAACGAACAATCTAATCATCATATGTATTGAAGACAATCTTACCAGCGGATCAATCTATATTAGCTCTAGAAGTGCTAAGAAAGGGTCTTCCAAGGATGATTGAAATTTTATCACTTCAGGAACATCAAGTATGATAAAGTCAGTGGGTATAACATGTTGATCAATCCTAAGAAAAACATCTTCAATCATACCAACAGGCTATTTAGTTGTCTTATCAGCCATTTTCAAAGTAATTGAATTTAGAGAGTACCCTGCAAGATTTAATTTTTTATGTAGTGAGTAAGGCATGATACTAATACCTGGTCCTAAATCACAAAGAGCATTAAAAATATTTATTTTCCCAATTGAGCAAGAGTTAGTCGGTATACCTAGTCCCCAAGCTTAGCAAGCATCTTATCACCAAAGCTTTCCATCACTGCTATAGTCTTAGTTACCTTCTTTTTTATACTAAGAATATCTCGCATGAACCTTTTGTAAGTAGGAACTTGAGTTCCATCAGCTAAAGGAAATTCTATATGGAGATTTCTAAGGGCCTCGACAAAAGATTCATAAATAGCTTTATCTGGTTCATACTAAACTCGGTTAGGATAGGGAACTTTCTTTTTTGTTGGAGTTAACTTTTCTTTTGCCTTTGCTATTGGTTCAGTATCCTTTTTATCATTCTTCTTTGCTGGAGGTTTTTGCTTGTCGGTATGCTTCTCATTCGGAGCAATAAACTATTCTTCCTGTTACTTTCTAAGCTCGGTCTCCTCTCTTGAATCAACTGTCTTAGCATCTGAATCATATGGTTTATCCTTATCTCCTGCTTCTTCTTATTTGTATTTATTACAAGTTTCATGTAATCATTTCCGAGTCTTAGCATCTGAATCATATGATAGACAAGGTCCTCCTCTTCTTGACTCATTTATTGAGTCTCCCTTGCCTTATGGGCCTACTCTTCTTGATACCATGGCGACCCTTGTGGTTCCTGTGTCTCTGTTCCACATTTAGTAACAATGTTAGTAGAGATAGTATTATAATTGAAATTGATTTGTTTGAAAATTAAAGATTGAGTTTCAGCTATCTAATCACATTGAGTTTTGACCATACTCAAATACTTATCTAAATGTCTAGTGGCATGTCCTACATGATCAAAAACTTCGGCCAACTATTTTGTATTCTTTTATTGAGTCATTAGTCGCTTATAATATTTCTGTCAGAACTGATATTGTCGACATCTAAACTTTTGCATCATAAGATTAATTTCATCTTCTATAACATAAGTTTGAAGAACATCAACATTATTTCCTTCAACAAGTTCCGCGGCTATTCCCTTTTCTTCCATGGAATTTTTGACTTCTGGCATAAGTTCTTGCGGGTATTGAAACATACCTTTTTCTGGTTTAACATCCTCAACATGGTTGAATTGCTCATCGTTGAAGGATCTTACCTCAAAAAGCTTTATACACTCTGGCAATGTTAAATTTCTAATAGCTCCCCCTATAGACATTTCAATCATATCTTTTGAATCTTTATTAATCCCATTATAGAAATTTTAAATAATTAAATAGTATTGAAAGCCATGTTTTGGGAGTTTCATTATCATGCCATATAATCTATTCCAAGCTTGTTAAAAGGTTTCCTCAATCCCTTGAAGAAATTTTGTAATGCAATGTTTAATTTGCATGATTTTAGTAAATGAACAAAATTTATGCATGATCTCTAATATGAATCTTCCCAAGTATCTATAGTGTGATTGAGTAATGATTGTAACCAAGTAAAAGCATTCTCTTTTAAAGACAAGCGAAAAAGTTTGAGAAGTACAAACTCTATTGGTAGATTAGCTGGTTTAGGAGTAGAACAAAGGTCATGGACCTTTATCAAATGATCACAAGGATCTTCATCTTCTTTCCCTACGAAAGCAATTTCTTTCATCATATAGATTATTTAGGGATATATCTCAAATTCTTCAGTTTCTAGATCAGGGTAAAGAATAGGTAGGCATTTTTCTTAGGTTCCTAGATGGATTCCCATATTCTCCCAATGGTTGTTCAGGATGGTCGGCACCCTGGATAATGGTCAAGTCTTTCATTAAAGGAATCAAACTGTTCACGTCTATAGTACGTGAGTTATAATTTTTTTCAATAAATTCTAGGCATCTTTCAGTAGGAATACTATCAATATAAGGAGGTAAATAAGTTCTACCTGAATGAGTGGTACCTCTGTCTTCAATGGAGATCATGGATGGTACCAACACTCACAAATTTCATGAAACAAACACTTAGCGCGTAGCTCCAGGCAACGACGCGAGAAAATAGCTTGATGATGGCCTATAAGTGCACAGGTTCGTTAGAGCACATTTTCGTGGAAGTATTAATTCTAGTTTTTATATCGATCCTAATAACGAGCTTCAGTAAATGTTTTTATGCGGCATTTTTGTCGCACCCAAGGTGTCAAAGGTCTTGAGTGAATTGACTGCAAGTTTGGAGGTAGAAATTGGTTAGTGAATAATAGAGGAAACATGAGTAAAGGTAGATGTGGAAAGTAAATAACATAAAAGTAAAAAGACAATGAAACTCTTTGGAGTTCCTACAGATAAGATGTTACACGCAGAGAGAAACAGTTCATGGTGATAGTGAATGTGCCAAATTGATGAAATGAGATAAGTGATTGTGATACTTATAATTCATAAGTGAGTAGGCAAGCAACCCATATACCGACTAGGAGTCCTCATAGAAAATTCCTCCTTGTCCCAATGATCCATTTGCCTATTACCATAGTAATGGTCAGCAAATTAATTAAAGTCTTTCGACCGGATCAAGGGTTTAATCTTGATGGTTCCTTTTTTATACTCGAATAGTACTAGATCCTCATTGATATCGGATGTGTCACTCGTGGGTCAATGATTTACTAGTAAACAAGTTCATATCTATGAGATCTCGAGATCATGTTATATGGGCCCTTAAATTAGACAACAAGCATTAGGCAAACATAGATATTCATTCTCACATTATAATAATCACGACAACAATCACAAATTGATGGAAGTAACACTACTAGGAAAATGCCTGTTTGTGGCGCACATGGAATGGCCATCCGTGGCGCACTAGCCGTGCGCCACTAGGCTCGCCCTGCGGCTAACTCCTAGCCGTGGCGCACTGCCTAGTGCGCCACGGTTGTGTCGAGATAGGTGTAGCGCACCTGCTAGTGCGCCACGGCTATGTGGGCAGGTGCGCTACGCGTTGGATCTTCTGTGGCGCACATCCCAGTGCGCCACTAAGCTGCTTAGGTGCGCTTTAGACGTAGTGCGCTACAAAAGCTAGGTCATGTGCTCCACAGGTGTTTTTTGTATTTTTTTAATTTTAGAGCCAGATGATATACAATACAGATTATATACAATATTACAGGCAGATATACACACACAGATACAAGATATACAATTATATATATAAATACACAATTTGAAAAACAAGATTGAAACAAATACATATAGATAAGTATCATACATGAATACATAGTATAAGTTACATTGTTTCGATCAAGTTACAAAGTAGTTGGTGACATGCGAATACATGTGTCGATCGAACAAGATAGAGCTCAGAAGCTCGCCTAGACATCTAAACTAGGTAGACACAAACGCGGGATAAACAACCAAAGAAGATAAGCATAATCACCGCCGCGACAAAGGTGTAGGTCTTCATCCGGTTCCTTGTCCTAACTCCCGCTAGATAGCGCGTGTATCTAGCTTCCGCCTCCGCCATAGTGTTGTACCCTTTGTAGCTATTGCCGCTGAAACGGTGCACCTGTCTCCGACAGTCTTTCCAATCATCGTAGACTCCGGGAACCCTTCCCATGTACACGACGTAGCACGTCATCTATAAGTTGACAATAATAATTAACCGATGATTGAAAAAAACATATATAATTAAAGTCTCATATGAAGATACACTTATAGAAAGTACTCCTAAATCAAAAAGACCAAACTCAAAAGGCATAGGAATATGCTACGATGGAACTGTTCGCCAAGTAGGATGCACAACACCTGGACCTGTGCATAACACAAGGCAGACAATCCCATCGCAGCACATTCACATATAGTGTGCCACGACATTTCAATCATCGACATTATTCTCGAAAAAGACCAAAGTAACTCGAAAAGAATGCTTCATATATATATACATAGGTCGTTGGACACAGGAATATGCTACGATGGAACTGTGAGCCAAGTAGGAATATGCTACGATGGACTTGTGCATATCACAAGGCTCACAATCCCGTCGTAGCACATTCACATATATATTGTGCCAAGACATTTCAATCATCGGCATTATTCTCGACAAAGACCAAAGTAAATCAAAAAGAATGCCTCACATATATATATATATATATACATAGGTCGTTGGACACAGAAATATGCTACGATGGAACCGTAAGCCAAGTAGGATGCACAACATCTAGACTTGTGCATAACACAAGGCTTATAGTCCCGTCGTAGCACATTCACATATATATTGTGCCACAACATTTCAATCATCGGCATTATTCTCGAAAAAGACCAAAGTAACTCGAAAAGAATGCCTCATATATAACTAGCTAGGTCGTTGGACACAGGAATATGCTACGACGGAACAGTTAGCCAAGTAGGATGCACAATTCTTGGACTTGTGCATATCACAAGGCTAACTATCCTGTCGTAGCACATTCACATATATATTGTGCCACAACATTTCAATCATCGGCATTATTCTCTAAAAAGAAAAAAATAACTCGAAAAGAATGCCTCATATATATACATAGGTCGTTGGACACAGGAATATGCTACGATGGAACCGTAAGCCAAGTAGGATGCACAAGACCTCGACTTGTGCATATCACAAGGCTCACAATCCCATCATAGCACATTCACATATATAGTGTGCCACGACATTTCAATCATCGGCATTATTCTCGAAAAAAGAGTAAGGAGAAAAAAGGACCAAAGT
The DNA here is from genome assembly GCA_023614405.1 of Avena insularis. Classification (NCBI taxonomy): domain Eukaryota; kingdom Viridiplantae; phylum Streptophyta; class Magnoliopsida; order Poales; family Poaceae; genus Avena; species Avena insularis. The sequence goes on along the minus strand of CM042685.1, from coordinate 86,693,702 downwards.
GAGCAAAGGACCAAAGAGTAAGCAAAAAAAACCAATCATTGATTTATATATAATAATAATAAGAAAAAGAAGTAAGCGATGATTCATAAACCTAATAAGATAAGTATAGTAGCATGTACACTTGTCCACACACACACAAAGGTCATCTATAGTTTGTAACTACAACTAGGCCAACATGAAGCCTTCTGGCTCGGCTTAGGGAACGGGAGGACGTCTTGTATTGTCATGAACTTCCTATAGTCACCCTGCATCTCTAGGCGATCTTCTATGTCACGGTTATTCGGGATATTTCCTCCGTAGAAGATCCCCCCGAAGTCATGACATCACGAAAGATGATTGCCCCAAACTACTGCTGGATGCGATACATCTCTTGTCAAATATCTGAATCAGTGATCTTGGCCTTTGCTTCGTCCCACTCTTTGAGATGATCTGGCAGCGTAGAATTCTGCTGGTCAAGTAGGAACGCCCTCAGGTGATGGAGTGCGTATTAGGCTTCCTTCTTACTGTTTTCCGGCTGCTTCACGCAGGGGAACTCCGTTACGTGGTTGAAGACGTGCCTGCCGAACTTGACCTTCGTACGCACGAAGGTGGTGCCTTCCGTCGAGGCAAAGCCAGTGAGAGCATCATCCAGAACTTCCTTGATCTTGTCGTAGTTTTTCTTATTTTCTAGACTCCCCGAGTCGAAATACGTGGCGTGGGAATGCGTCGGCGATAAGGAGATGAGCGTGCAGTGTTCATCTCTGCGCAAAAAAATCAAATGGAATGTGTTGGAAAAAGAATGATGATAATCTAATAAAGCCAATCGACGGTGGCGAGTGAATAACGACTTACTTGGGAAAGTAAGGCACGAGAATGTATTCCTTTGTCTTGTTCACCACGAGGATTCTTTTTAGGTACGAGGCCACGATACGTCGTTCGGTGGGGGAACCCAAGCAGCCGTCACGCATGTAGTAGGGGTCCACTATAGCGATGCCCGATGTGTTCTCTCTAATGATCTTTATGGCCAGGCTGAGAGAAAACAGACGGACCATGGTATAGTGCAGCGGGTATAGGTGGAACATATTGAAGATGTCGTCGAACCACAGGAAGAACAGATCCGCAGGGGCATTGTCGACGAAGCCCAAGCCTGGTGGCACCTTAACCACGAATACCGGGTGCGAGGGATCTTTCTCCGATAGAAGGCGTCTCTCTATCGTCAGCACGCCGTCATGCACACTCTGCAGTTCCGAACTGGCGAGCTTCCGCAAATTCTTAGGTAGCATGGGCTCACCCGCCACATGAATCCTCCACATAATACCCTCGGGTCTTGGTGGCCCGTCCCGAAACCTGATCGGATTCGCAGTTGTTGACGCCACCGGCTGGGTCGAGCTGCTAGATTTTCTTTTCCTGCCCTTTTTTCCTTTTGGAGAGCGGGCAGGCACCGCAATCTGAGCACCGGCCGCCCTATGTAGTGTGTCAGGGCTTAGAATAAAGGGTCGGTTGGTTGTATCAGCTGGCTCTGTAAAGGCGCAAGCTGGAGGCGTCTCCTGAGAACCAAACAGACGCTTGGTGATAATGGATTTCTATGTGGGGCCACCATCTAGGTCTTCGTTGCTAAACTGAGTGTTGAAGAAGTGATTATTCCAGTCTTCGTCGTCCTCGGCCAGATCCTGCGCCATGTGCATATCATCAACATGATCATCCGACCCACCGCGTGGAGGTGACGGCGAGGGCGGTAAGGGCTCCTTGCCACCGCTTGTCGCTGGCACGACAGGCGGTGCTGTTGTCTGTGGCGTGATGGCCCCCGCCGTCCCCAAATGGATCATGCTCTTTGGCCATTGCAAGAATAAGCCAAAGCAAATTCTGAGGACAGCCGGCTCTTCTTCATCCGCTCCTGGGGGTTGAATGGGAGGTTCCAGGTCGTCGTAGCCCCTTAGCACCCGACTAATTTTAACCCTGTGCACGCTATCTGTCATCGTCCTTGAGTGGAACGTGCGGTGCAAGGGTTGAACGATGGTACCCTTGGCAACATCCCTCAGCTCGTTGTTCACGTAGCATAAGAGAGTGCAAGGAACATCCGTCTGCGGAAAACATGTACGGCGTAGTCAGAGATGCCATACGAGTAATAGATGGCGTGAAATGCGGTAAAGCAATTTGTTTACCGTGATGGCGTCGAGATCGGCTAATGTCGACACACCGCATACGGCGACGGGCATGCAAGAGACGGAAGGGCTGCTTGATGGCGCGGTGCTGGCCGCCGGTGTATTCTCCCTACCGACGGGTGCTTGGAGCTCCGGTGCCGCCGCGACGATGGCAGGGGAGTCACCAACACTTGCGGCGCCGCGGTGCTAGCGGGCGGAGTCACGAACACGTAGTTCGCCTGATTCGTCAGCGCCGTGTTGTTCGAGTGGCTGCTGACCATGCTTGGAATAGGGCACGGCCCTACTCGACCACCCGCACTCCAGTTCACTATTGACTCCACCAAGGTAGGGAGGAAGGACGTGAGGGTGATTTCCAGGTTGTCTTGGATGATCTGCGGGATCCACGCCACTTGTTCCTTAAGTTCTTGAACCTCGCGGTTTTCCTCCTCGCTCCTTCCCGACGGCGCCACATGCGTCCTCGGCGGTGGACCAAAATGATCCACCCAATTCTTACCCCCGAGGCCGGCCAGACGGCGACGGCAACAACTTCTTCAGTAAGCTCTATTTTCTTGGCCCGATTCATCCATACTTAAAAGGGTTATCCCACCGGGTGGCCGCCGTCGACCCCTGGGCTGAGGAACCCTGGGATCCATGACTAGCAACAATTTCCTCCTCCTGCATAAGAAGTAATAGTGAATCGTTTAGATCATCGATTAGATTGCAATTGAGTTGATCCGCGGTAATTATATTACTTACCACAATTTCCTCGAATTCCTTCACCGCAGGATCCGCGGTGAGTTGTTTGGTTTTTGGGTCCACATGGTAACGGGCCTTGATGAAGTTTCGAACCTGCCCGCGTTCAAATTTTGCAAAGGGGTTTTCTATCCCCTTGGATCTATACTCTTCATCCTCCTTATTCCATTTGGCCTCTGCGGTTCTGTATCCACCAGATCCGAGATGGTGATGACCTATATTCATCGCCTGCAACACCTTTCCTCGATTACTATTGGCCAGGGCTCTTTCGGATTCACACCTCTCCTTGAACTCCCGGAACTGATCTTCGGTGATCTACGGGTCAATCTTCTGGATCTCCTTGAGACTTTTGCCTTCTTTATAGATCTTCTTCTTTATCCGAGTTCTCCAGCTGGCCAGGGCGGTGCTCATCTTTGTGAGGCGGTTGTTTACCGTTCCCATGATAATTTGTGTTCTGATACTTAGCGGGGAACTTATATTTTGCGTGCAGCTTCTCGAAGAGGAGTGTGCGCAAGTGGCCATTATCTTTATGCCGGAGATTCTCGATGTTGATCGAGATGGTTGTCCGGGTGATCACCGCCACTTGCCCACCGTACCCTCTGACGACAAGGTCGGGCTCCAAAGGAACCCCTGATGGGCTCACTTCGGTAATTTCCTCCCTGACCGTGCCGACCGTGTTGAGCGCGTTCTTGGCTTCTTCTTCTTAGGAGGATTGCTACCACTCCCTGTGCCCTCGCCGCCATCAGTGGTTTCATCACCCGTCGTTCCTTCGGCTTCTTCCTCCGTGTCTTCCATCTCATCATCCTCGCTCTCCGAAGGATGGTATTCTTCATCATCTTCTAGCCGCTGGGCTGCCTCCCAGAATGTCAATTGTTTATTCGGAGGTCTGAGTTCTCCTTCAGCGCTGATGCGCTTAGAACATCCAGCCTCGTCGTTGTCACACATCTTTGCACTAATAAAAAACAAATAATTGGTTAAATGCACGGAAAAATCCGGCATGACCTTTGCTAATTTTCTTAAACTACGAGTGCCCGATTTCTGCCGAAACGGAAGTTAATCAATATTCCGGCAAAAATCGGGACTCATTTCATACAAGAACCTGCATACACGACATAATAAAGTGCTTCGTACAAGCACAAGCACAATTTCAAGTGCTTCAACAATAACAAAAATAAGAATACACCATAACCAAGTGCTTCTGATCATAACCAAGTGCTTCCAATCATACATATCATACAGCATAACCAAGTGCTTCTGATCATAACCAAGTGCACTTTAATGCTTGCTGTCATTTGCTGCATGTAAAATTCAGACAAGCCAGCATATGCATACTGAACACTTTTCTGCATACAAGATTCAGAAACTGCAACTAGACACTAAATGCAAGGTTCAGAGAGTGCAGAGTTTAATCCAACACTTTTCAAGATGCTGATGCTCCAATTTCCAAAACAATCAAAATTATGCAGATAAAAATCACTCTTAGGCTGCATTTGGCATTGTGGTAGATGATGATAATCCCACTTGTCCTGCCAACTTTTGCCTACTGCTAGCCAAAAAAATAGCAACTTGTTTTACACAACACTTTTGCCTACAGTTTGCCAACTTGTTCTGTTTCTTTCCTTAAGCAAGACATGAACCACAATAGCAACTTGTTCTACATAACACTAGCCCTAATCTGAACCTAGCTAGTCAATGTCTTAAAAAGATGGAAACATTTTATATTGCTTGTAATCTGAACCTAGCCCTACTACTTGCTAACAGTAACCTACTTCTTGAGAGCAACTAACTAAACCTAAATGTTTGTCTCTAAGAAATCTTCTAATTGAAAACTTGACCAGATCATCTTGACTGAAATAAACACTGAAATGTAAACTTGCAAACCTGAAGTTGCTACCTGAAGCACTAAATCATGACCATATAAACTTGCAAACTTGTAGCAAGCAATGTAAATTTAGCTCTACTGTATCTAACTATTTCCAATTTTGTTCCAAGCTTGCAGCAAATTCTACCACAAACAGTTAGTCCTAAGAATATCATGCTAGATGAAAGTTGGTCCAATTTTGGTTTAATGGGCAAAGATATTGTATGCAGTACTTATCCATGATAGAAATAACATTCATAATCTTTAGATACTGACAAACATTGATAGAGCATGTTCTAATCCCTCTACTCTTTAAATTCATGACAGAAGAACTTGTATTTCAGTCAACTACACCATTCTAACTACTTTAAATTGAAATACACAAACCTCAATGGACAAAATAGGAGTGATTTCTCATAGCATACGCTGTTATTATAATTATTAGACCAGATCAGACCAAGAACCAGTGCTGGTTCTAGTACAGTACGGATGAAAACATCAAATACCAATCTCGGTCAATGGCATGCACCTTTACTAATTCTAGTACACAATATACACTTGAACATCTCTGGTTCTAATAATTATTACTCGAGATTCAATCAATGCAGAAATGGTTAGTGACAAACTACTAAAATTGATCAGTAGTGTGCAATTTGAGGCGTACGAGATCAACATCAACTTGGAGGCATCTAGAATAACTTCAAAGTTGAGCAGGATCTAAGGATGGGCAATTTTGCATAGTTTAATTGTTTACACCAGAGCTTCTCTAGGGCAAAGAAAATAGGCACTTTCATCTGTTCATTATTGATCCAAGTAGGAGTAGCTCACCTCTGAGACAAGGACGACGATGGCGGGCAGACGACAACGGGCGGACGACAGCGGACTCCACCTCCTCAGACGCGCGCGGGCCTCCTCCTCCTCGGACACGGGCGGGCCTCCTCCTCCTCGGACGCGGGCATGCCTCCTCCTCCACGGCCTCCTCCTCGAGCGGCAGCTGCTGGCAGAGCTGGCGAGGCGGCGGATCGAGAGCGGCGGCGGCGCGGGAAGGGCTCGTGCTCGGGCTGAGATGGAGAGATGGGGATGAGAGAGGGGGCTCGATCGAGCGCACGTGTGGATAAAGCCAGTTAGGCATAGCGCACTTGGGAATAGTGCACTACGGATATATGTAGCGCACTCCGGGCTAGTGCGCTACGCCTATAGGCTTCTAACGACTGTATAAGAACACTGCAGCCCCACTCTCTAAAAGCTACACTAGCCTATCCCACTGGATTTGCCCACTGCTCTATTCTAAACTTGTGAGCACCCAGGTTCGAATCCTGGTGCCCCCCTTTTTTATTTTTATTTTAAAAATACTTTTAAATGTTCCAAAAAATGCCCAAAAGTGGTGATATATGCCATACAAGTTTTGTTTTATTTTTAAAAATACTTTTAAATATTCCAAAAATTCCCAAAAGTGATTATATATGTCATAAATTTCATAATAATTTGTCCATGAATATTACAATCTTTTTTGACCACGCGTTTTACAATATTTGTTGAGCTAGCGTTTTACAATCTTTTTTCCCTTCTTTGTCCCGGTTGAATAATTTAGCCCCGGGACTTTAATGTTTCTTATTTCGAACGGGCTACCTTTTTTGGTTAGGGTTGTCCTTTTTCTTCTTGTGATGTATGTTGCTGCATCGTAGTCGTCGTCATCTTCAATCTTTGGATCACCGTACTGGTCGAAGTCTTGCTCGTTGGCGACTCCATCTATTCCGATGATGTTTCTTTTTCCTCTCCTCACGACAGCACGGCTAGGCTTTGTCGGGTCGGTAATGAAAAAACATTGGTCCACTTTGGTAGCCAGTACCCACGGTTCATTTTTCGCGGCCACGTTTGCACCGGCGGCCTTGGATTTGGCTGCTTTGGGTATAACCATGGTTGTGAAATACCGGTCTTCTCTTTCTACACTCTTTGCCCATCTGACACAGAACATCGGCACATTTTCTCCATAGTAGTCGAGCTCCCATATCTCCTCGATTCTTCTGTAGAATCTTTCCTTCACGTTGTCATCGGTGTAGAATTCCGACGTTACGCCTGAGTTCTGATAATCACACTTGTCCTTTTCCTCCGTGTAGAATGTGTAGCCGTTGATATCATACGCCTGATAGGTCACCAGGTTTTGCATCGGTCCCTGCGACAAGGTGAATATGATCTTTTCCGTGTCAGAAGAATGCGATCGCGGGGGATTATCAAGGAGCGTCTGCCTAAACCAACGCGTGAAATCTGAGTTGTGCTCTTTGATTATTTCTCCCTGCGTCCTCTGTATGCCCCGGTCACTGTACTTCTTCTCGATTAAACTTTTGTGCTTCTATACCCAAGGATCGACCAGTTCTAAATGTTGTAGCACGACGAGGTTTGCTCGATCAAAGTCTGCGCGTTGAAAATCGAAGTCTGCATGAAGTATGCGATGACCCTCTCGATGACCAGATCCATCGAGCTTGCCAAGGTGCCTATTGACGGGAAGACCGACAGGGTTCTCGATGTCTAGATAATTCATGCAGAAAGAGATGCACTCTTCGGCCAGAAATCCCTTGTCTATGCTTCCATCTGGACGGGACCTGTTGTGAACGTATCCTTTGATGTGTCCGTTCATCCTTTCGAACGCCATCATGCTGCGGAGGAACATCGGCCCGAGTTGGACGATGTCCTCCATGACATGGACTAGCAGATGCACCATAATGTCGAAGAATGCGGGTGGGAAGTAGACCTCAAGCTCGCATAGTATCACCACGATCTCCTCCTGTAGCCTCCCGAGCTGATTCACGCCAATCGACTTCCTAGAGATGACGTCGAAAAACTTGCAGAGGCCAAATAACGTTTCACGGACATGCTCGTCCATTATCCCTCTTAGTGCGACCGGAAGTACCTGCGTCATTAGCATGGCACAGTCATGAGACTTCATGCCACTGAACCTCTGCTTCGCCTCATCTAGGTATATTCTTATCTTGCCCGCGTAGCTGTAAGGAAATTTGACTCCTAGAAGGCACTTGAAAAATTGTTTGATCTCATCTTGGCTTAGAGTGAAACAAGAAGGAGGGCAGTAATATTCGTTCTTCTTGAACTTTTTACCCTTCCGATGACCTTGTGTCGTCTCCGACTCATGATCATCATCATCTTCCTGATCATCAGGAGTAGTGCGTTCTTCGTGAAGCTCCTTTCGGATACCCAAGCGTATAAGGTCGTGCCTTGCTTTCGGACCATCTTTCGTCCTATCTGGCATGTTGATTATGGTGGCGACCAGACTCTCGCACATGTTTTTCGTGATATGCATGATGTCGAGGCTATGAGGCATGCGGAGAAACTTCCAGTATGGCAACTCCCAGAAAACAGACCTTGTTTTCCATACCTTCATCAGCGGCTTGTCTTGTTGCTGCCTCTTTTGCTTCTTTCTAGGCTTAGGACAATCTTTCCAGTTTTTCAGCAACTCTTCCACTTCTTCGCTGCTCCTATGCTCTGGGATTCCTCGGGTCTCGGATTTGCCATCGAACAGGTCTCCACGTTTTCTCCATGGATCATTCTTGCCGAGCCACCTCCGGTGCGCCATGAACACGGTTTTCAATGACCCTGGATCTTTCTCTACTTTGAGATAGCTTGTGTTATCCATGCACCTAATGCATGCGTAGAATCCTTGTATAACCTGCCGCACGATATACCCGCAACCTGTATAGTCTTGCACGTAGTGACCAACGCGGCTGTCATAGTGAAATAATCTTGTGCGACGGCGTCGTAAGTATTCGCTCCAGATTCCCATAACGTGGCTAGATCCTCTTTCAACAGCCCGAGATACAGATTGATGTCAGTACCATGTTGTTTCGGCCCTTGAATTAGCATACTCATTTGTATGTACTTCTTCTTCATGCACAACCATGGAGGGAGGTTGTACATCCATACAAACACGGGCCAAGTGCTGTGTGTGCTGCTCTGGCTACCGAACGGATTGAGTGTAGGGGTTCATAGCATGGAAAACAAAAAATTTCTATCGCATGCAAACAAACAAGCCAAGATCTATCTACTAGATTGTAGCAACGAGTCGATAGGGGAACTCACCCTCGAAGATTCCAAAGCGGTTAACGAGAGCGGATTCTCGTGGGCGATGTAGTCGTACTCTTCCCGATCTCAAGATCGTGTAGACGATCCTTCCGGCGCCGCCTTCCGGCAGTGCTCCCGCAGTCGGTCACACATTCGATACTCGATGAAGACCTTCCTCTCCCTTCTTCCAGCAGGCAGCAGAGGTTGTAGCACTCTCCTCGCGATTCCGGCAGCATGACGGCGTGGTACCGGAAGTAGAGGGGAGATCTCGCAGGGCTTCGCCTTAAGCCGGAGCGAGTATGGTGGACTATGAGAGAGCCCTCGGTGATCTAGGGTTTAGACACACCAAGTAGAGGGAGCTAGGCTGGAGTCTAGGGCAAGTAGAAGCCCCAACTCGGCGGCTTGGGAGAAACCCTAGGGCGGCGGCGGCTATGGTGGGCGGCGGTGGCTAGGGTTAGGGTTTAGAGGGGCAAGGTGTAGGTCTTGGAGGGGCAGCCCTGCCCCTCCTTATATAGGTGGAGGGGGCGCGCCAAGGGGAGGGGAGTCCCTCCCCAACTCGGTCTCCATGGGCCGGCGGTGGAGGGAGAGGGACTTCCTCCCCAAGTAGGTTTCCTACTCTCCCTCCACCAAACAAAATAGCCGTTTGACTTTTCAAATTGGCGTTTGACTTTTCAAACTAGGATTTGATTTATCCCTTTATTTTGTTCAGCGATGACACCTAGTACATGATGCAACCGTTCCAACTTGTAATGACGCATTCATGTACCCTTCCCCTCCGGAGTGCCGGACATTCCGGAACCTTCTAGAACATTCCCGATGAAAACACTGGAACCATTCTCCAACCCCCGAAACATGACTTTCCTTATATGAATCTTATTCTCCGGACCATTCCGGATCTCCTCGTGATATCCTGGATCCCATCCGATACTCCGAACAATATTCGGTCTCTTACTCATCATTCCATAACTACTTAAACAACATCGAATCCTTAAGTGTGTCTCCCTATGGTTCGTGAATTATGCGGACATGATCGAGACACTTCTCCGAACAATAACCAATAGAGGAATCTGGAAATTCATATGGCTCCCACATATTTCTACGATTACTTTGCGATCGAATGAACCACTTACATACGATACCAATTTCCCTTTGTCTCACGATAGTTTACTTATCCGAGGTTTTGATCGTCGGTATCTTTGCATACCTAGTTCAACCTCGTTACTGATAAGTACTCTTTTCTCGTTCCTGTGGTATGTGATCCCTTGTGAGATAGTCACATGCTTGCAAGCTAATTGGATGACATTCCACCGAGAGGGCCCAGAGTATATCTATCTGTCATATGGATGGACAAATCCCACTCTTGATTCACGTGTCTCAACCCATACTTTCCAAACACTCAATTCCACCTTTATAGCCACCCAGTTACGGTGTGGTGTTTGATGTCATCAAGGCATCCTTCCAGTGATGGTGATAAACATGATATCATGGTCGAAGGAATTAGGTTACTATGTATCAGAAAGCATATAGCAATTGAACTATTAAAATGACTTGATCTTTATGCTACGCTTATCTATAGGAGTATGTCCATCATACCATTCTCCTAATGATATGATCTTGTTGTTAATAACATCTCAATGTTCATGATAGGGAAACCACAATCATCTATTAACCAACAAGCTAGTATTATGAAGAGGCTTTACTAGGGACTCTGATTTAGTTTACAAATCACGCAAGTATTAATGTTTCCTTGTTAATATTGTTATAGCATGAATGTAAACATTTATCATAAACACAAAGGTATAATAATAACTATATTTATTACTGCCTCTAGGGCATATCTCCAACAGTCTCCCACTTGCACTAGAGTCAACTAATCTAGATTACATGGTAATATACCGAACACCCATGGAAGTTTGGTGTTGGTCATGTTTTGCCCTCGGGAGAGGTTTAGTCAACGGATCCGCCACATTCAGATCTGTGTGTACTTTGCAAATCTTTATGTCTCCATCTTGGACATGTTCTCGAATAGCGTGAAAACATAGCTTGATGTGCTTCAGCTTCTTGTGTGACCTTGGTTCTTGCGCATTGGCTATGGCGCCCATGTTATCATAGTAGATAGACATTGGGTCCAGCGCACTTAGAACCACACCGAGCTCTGTAATGAACTCCTTCATCCATATCGCTTCTTGTGAAGCCTCCGAAGCAGCTATGTATTCCGATTCAGTTGAAGATCTCGCCACAATGCTTTGCTTTGCACTCCTCCAGCTAACTGCTGCACCATTCAAAATAAATATGTATCCAGATTGTGATTTAGAATCATCCGGATCGGTGTTCGAACTAGCATCGGTGTAACCATTAACAACGAGCTTTTCATCACCTCCATAAGAAAGAACCATATCCTTAGTTCTTATCAAGTACTTAAGGATGTATTTGACCGTTGTCCAATGATCCACTCCTGGATCACTTTGATATCTGTTAGTTAAACTAACAGCATATGCAATGTCGGGTCTAGTACATAGCATGGCATACATTAGAGATCCTATGACTGAGGCATAGGGAGTCTTACTCATCCTTTCTCTATCTTCTGCCATTGCTGGACTTTGAGTTTTACTCAAGGTCATATTGGGCAACATGGGCAAGAACCCTTTCTTGCTATCTTCCATTCCAAACCTCTTTAGAATTTTGTCCAAATATGTACTTTGTGACAATGATATTAGGCGTCTCGATCTATCTCTATAAATCTTTATGCCTAATATGTAAGATGCTTCGCCAAGATCTTTCATTGAAAAACTAGTATTCAAATATTCCTTGACACTATTAAGAAGGTCTACATCATTCCCAATGAACAATATGTCATCTACATATAGTATTAATAATTCTACAGAGCTCCCACTCACTTTCTTGTAAATACAAGCTTCTCCATAAGTTTGTATAAAACCAAAACTTTTGATTACCTTATCAAAACGTTGATTCCAACTTCGGGACACTTGCTTCAATCCATATATGGACCTTTGAAGTTTGCATACCTTGTTAGCATCTTTAGGATCAACAAAACCTTTGGGTTGCATCATATACAATTCTTCATCAATGTCTCCATTGAGGAACGCTGTTTTGACATCCATCTGCCATATTTCATAATCGTAATATGCAGCGATTGCTAACATAATCCTCACAGACTTTAGCTTCACTACTGGTGAGAAAGTCTCATCGTAGTCAACTCCTTGAATTTGTCGAAACCCTTTTGCGACAAGTCGAGCTTTATAGACAGTTACATTACCATCAGCATCTGTTTTCTTCTTGAAAATCCATTTGTTCTCGACAGCCTTCCGGCCATCCGGTAAGTCCACCAAAGTCCATACTTGGTTTTTGTACATGGATCCAATCTCGGATTTCATGGCTTCTTGCCATTTATTGGAATCTGGGCTCATCATCGCTTCCTCATATGTCGCAGGGTCATCGGTGTTGTCCACCAACATGACACTCATAACGGGATCATACCAATCAGGAGTGGTACGAGTTCTCGTTGACCTGCGAGGCTCTGTAGCAACTTCAACCGAAGTTTCATGATTATCATCATTAGTTTCCTCTCTTACTGGTGTAGGCATCACAGGAACTTCTTCCGGTTCTGTGCTACTCGCAAGTTCAAGAGAAGGTTCAACAACCTCGTCGAGTTCTACTTTCCTTCCAGTCACTTCTTTCGAGAGAAATTCCTTCTCTAAAAAGGATCCATTCTTGGCAACGAAGATTTTGCCTTCAGATCTATGATAGAAGGTATACCCAATAATTTCCTTTGGGTATCCTATGAAGACGCATTTTTCCGCTTTGGGTTCAAGCTTGTCCGGTTGTAACTTCTTTACAAAGGCTTCGCAACCCCAAACTTTAAGGAACGACAATTTAGGTTTCTTCCCAAACCGTAATTCATACGGTGTCGTTTCAACGGATTTAGATGGTGCCCTATTTAAAGTGAATGCGGCTGTTTCTAATGCATAACCCCAAAACGATAGCGGTAAATCTGTAAGTGATATCATAAAATGAACCATATCTAAGAGAGTTCGATTACGACGTTCGGACACACCATTTCGCTGTGGTGTTCCCGGCGGTGTCAATTGTGAAAGTATTCCGCATTTCTTCAAATGCTCGCCAAACTCGTAACTTAGATATTCACCTCCACAATCAGAACATAGAAATTTAATCTTCTTGTTACGTTGATTCTCTACCTCACTTTGAAATTCCTTAAACTTCTCGAAAGTTTCGGACTTATGTTTCATGAAATAGATATACCCATATCTACTCAAGTCATCTGTGAAGGTAAGAACATAACGATAACCACCGCGCGATGCTACACTCATTGGTCCACACACATCGGTATGTATGATTTCCAATATGTCTGTAGCTCGCTCCATCATACCAGAAAATGGAGTCTTAGTCATTTTACCCATCAGACATGCTTCGCATCTTTCAAGTGATTCAAAATCAAGTGATTCAAGAAGTCCATCGGAATGGAGTTTCTTCATATGCTTCACTCTGATATGACCAAGACGACAGTGCCACATATAAGTCGAGTTATCGCTCAATTTCAAACGTTTAGCTTCAATGTTATTAATATGTGTATTTCCACTATCGAGATTCAATAAGAATAGACCATCTATCAAAGGTGCATGTGCATAAAACATATTACTCATATAAATCAAACAACCATTGTTCTCGGATTTAAACAAGTAACCGTCTCGCAATAAACAAGATCCCGATATAATGTTCATGCTCAACGCAGGCACCAAATAACAATTATTTAAGTATAAAACTAATCCCGATGGTAGATGAAGAGGTAGCGTGCCGACCGCGATCACATCAACCTTTGATCCGTTTCCAACGCGCATCATCACCTTGTTCTTCGCTAGCTTCCGTTTATTCCGGCAAGACTTTGTTTGAGTTACAAATATGAGCAACCAAACCAGTATCAAATACACAGGCATTACTACGAGTACTAGTGAGATACACATCAATAACATGTATATCGGATATACATTTCTTCTTGATGTTGCCGTTCTTCAAATCCGCCAAGTACTTTGGGCAATTCCGCTTCCAGTGACCCTCTTGCTTGCAGTAAAAGCACTCAGTATCAGGCTTAGGTCCAGCCTTGGTCTTCTTCGTCGGTCGATAACTTTCTTACCACCCTTCTTGAAGTGTCCCTTTTGCTTAGACTTGCCTTTCTTGAATTTGGTGGTCTTATTGACCAACAACACTTGATGCTCTTTCTTGATCTCCACTTCTCCAGATTTCAACATGGAGAAGAGTTCTGGCAACGTCTTGTCCATGTTTTGCATATTGTAGTTCATCACAAAGTTCTTGTAACTTGGTGGTAGTGATTGGAGGACACGATGTATCCCCAAAGAATTAGGAATCACTATACCCAAACCTTGGAGTTTGTTTGCGTGCCCAGACATCTTAAGCACATGCTCACTGACGGAGCTGCCCTCTTCCATCTTGTAGTTAAAGAACTTTTCAGAAGCCTCATAACTTTCAACTGCCGCGTGAGCCTCAAATATCATTTTGAGTTCACGGACAATATCATGTGGGTCTGAATTCTCAAACCTTTTCTGAAGCTCCGATTCCAAACCATACAAGATAGCACACTGAACTGTGGAGTACTGATTCTTAGAGCGAGGAAAACATTCTTCACCTCATCGATAGCATCAGTGGGTCACCCAACGGTGCATCCAGCACATAGGTCAAATTACCAGCATTGAGGACAATCCTCAAATTGCGGAACCAATCCGCGAAGTTGCTTCCATTGTTTTTCAACTTTTCTTTCTCTAGGAACACATTAAAATTGATGGTAGGGGCTGCCATTGATCTACAACATATTTGCAATAGTTTAGACTAAGTTTATGACAAATTGAGTTCTAATTAATAGTTAAATTAATCTAGGTGAACTCCCACTCAAAACAATATCCCTCACATTGTTTTAGTGATCACACGAAGCAATCCACCACATCAAAACCGATCATCACGAGAGTTGATGTAGCTTCAATGGCGAACAATCGACATGTTCATCATATCTACTATATGATTCATGCTTTACCTTTCGGTGATCCGTGTTCCAAGACCATGTCTGTACATGCTAGGCTCATCAAGATCAAACCTTAGCTTACGCATTAGCAAAACTGGCTTGCTCATGTTGTATACACTTGCAGAATCTAACACACCCGATCATCACGTGGTGCTTCGAAACAACAAGCTTTAGCAACAGTGCTAACTAAGGATGAACACTTTAAAACTTGAAATTTGTGTGCTTGAGGGATCATCTTATAATGCTACCGTTGTTAACTAAGCAATACAAGATGCATAAAGGATTAACATCACATGCAATTCATAATATGTGATATGATATGGCCTTTCTTATTTGTGCTTCCGATCTCCACCTTCAAGCACGAACATGATCTCCATCATCACCTGTATTGCATCAAGGTCACTGACGCTGCTCCATGGTTGTCGTCCACCAGCTTCAACTATAAACAACATCGAATCCTTAAGTGTGTCTCCCTACGGTTCGTGAATTATGCGGACATGATCGAGAAACTTCTCCGAACAATAACCAATAGAGGAATCTGGAAATTCATATGGCTCCCACATATTTCTGTGATTACTTTGCGATCGAATGAACCACTTACATACGATACCAATTTCCCTTTGTCTCACGAT
Organism: Avena insularis; assembly: GCA_023614405.1. Classification (NCBI taxonomy): domain Eukaryota; kingdom Viridiplantae; phylum Streptophyta; class Magnoliopsida; order Poales; family Poaceae; genus Avena; species Avena insularis. The sequence continues at coordinate 86,678,195 of CM042685.1, read as the reverse complement.
AGTTTACTTATCCGAGGTTTTGATCGTCAGTATCTCTGTATACCTAGTTTAACCTCGTTACTGATAAGTACTCTTTTCTCGTTCCCGTGGTATGTGATTCCTTGTGAGACAGTCACATGCTTGCAAGCTAATTGGATGAAATTCCACCGAGAGGGCCCAGAGTATATCTATCCGTCATATGGATGGACAAATCCCACTCTTGATTCATGTGTCTCAACCCATACTTTCCAAACACTCAATGCCACCTTTATAGCCACCCGATTCTGGTGTGGTGTTTGATGTCATCAAAGCATCCTTCCGGTGATGGTGATAAACATGATCTCATGGTCGAAGGAATTAGGTTACTATGTATTAGAAAGCATATAGCAATTGAACTATTAAAATGACTTGATCTTTATGCTACGCTTATCTATAGGAGTATGTCCATCATACCATTCTCCTAATGATATGATCTTGTTGTTAATAACATCTCAATGTTCATGATAGGGAAACCACAATCATCTATTAACCAACAAGCTAGTATTATGAAGAGGCTTTACTAGGGACTCTGATTTAGTTTACAAATCACACAAGTATTAATGTTTCCTTGTTAATACTGTTATAGCATGAATGTAAACATTTATCATAAACACAAAGATATAATAATAACTATATTTATTACTGCCTCTAGGGCATATCTCCAATATTGAGTCCATCGGTGCTCGCACCAAGCCTGATGTTCCTCGAATCTCCACCGAATTCTAGGAATTCGAGGTCTAATGCCTTCCACTGGCTAGCATCTGAAGGGTGCGTCAGCAGCTCATCCTTTTCGGGGTCATCATCGTCATCTCCTGGCTTCTTCCTTTCTGCATGCCATCGCATGAGCTTCGCTTCCTTAGGGTCCGCAAAATAGCACTGCAGACGAGGAGTGATAGGAAAGTACCATACCACTTTTCGAGGTGCTTTCTTCCCTTTCTTCTATCGACTCAGGCCGTACACCGGACATGTGGTATTCTCCGCGTCCTCGCCCCGATAAATGATGCAATCATTGATGCATACGTGATATATAACATGCGGTAGATTGAGAGGACAGACGATTTTCTTGGTGTCCTCGATACTAGTTGGACATGTGTTCCCCTCCGGGAGACGATCGTGCCAGAATGCCATCATATCGTCGAAGCTTGCATCGCTCAATTTGTGTTTTGCCTTCATCTCCATAGCCTTGAGCGTTACATTCAACCGGGTATCATCGGGCCTGCATCCTTCATACAATGGAGTAACCGCGTCTTTCTCAAGTTGCGCAAGCTTTGCTTTCTCTCTAGCGGCAGCCCTGGCGTTACTCGTCTGCTTGAGAAGCAGCTCTTGCACATAAGGGTTCCACACCCAGCCTGATGTTGTTCCATCGTCGTCTCCTCCTCCGGCATCTAGATCATCATCATCCCGGTCTGCTTCCGCACCTTCACCATCTCTAGGAGACTCTTCATCATATCGCCCGTTCTCGCCGTGATGATGATCATCGTCATGTTGCCCACCTTCACCATCTCCATTGTCTTCGTCATCGCTTATCCAACGAGTTTATCCATCCATGAAACAATGGCGGAGCAGGTGCGCCTGCAGATTCCCAGAATCTGGGTCGATCACCCAGTTGAGTTTGTATCTTCTGCACGGACATCTTATCTCCGTCTTGTTATTTCGTATCATGTCGGCCGTCGCACATTTCAAAAATCTAGCCACAATGTCTTCGCTCATTATGAGCACCATTTTTGCCTGCACGGTGTACACGGTACAATTAGAAGTCTATTAGAACCACATAATCAATGCATGCATGCAATGGTTGATAGAAAATTTCGGCATGACCTATCCTAAAATTAGGACCTTTGCGAAATTCCAAAGTCTTGCCAAAATGGAAATGAATCAACATTTTGGCAAAACAAATGGCAACTTGTTCACATACAAACACAAGAGAGAGAGACCGATCCATACACACATGAACATATCGTTATCCTCTCCATACACACATGCATGAGCATCATCGATACTCTCCATATACACACACATATGACCATCGATCCTCTCATACACACATCATGAGCATCGATCATCTACATACATATGAGCATATCATCTATATACACATGAACACATCCTTACATGGACAACTTACTGAGATGAGAGACCAATCGCGATAAAGATGGAAAGGAGAGGTGCGCGCGAGACCGTAGAAGGAGATGAGAGACCGGAGACCTTCATCTATTACTTATGTAACATCCAAGGCAAGTTCTACATGATAAAAATGGTGAATGGGTGGAGAAATTGAGGTGGGAAGGAGAAGGATCCCGACTAGATCTAAGGAGGAAGAAGAAGGGGAAAGTGAAGTGTGGGGTGGTGGATGATCACACATGTGCACACAGAGTGGAGCTGCCAAAAAATCGCCACATCCGTGGCGCACTCGGCCCAAGTGCGCCACAGGGATTAGTAACATCCGTGGCGCACATGCCATAGTGCGCCACGGATGTGTCTGGCCGTTTTACAGAACAGAGGGGCATGCGCTTAGGCGTAGCGCACCCCGCCAACGTGCACCACGGATAACACCAACAGGCGTAGTGCACCTACCCTACGTGCACTACGGATATACGGGCTGGGGCCCCACAGGCCCGGCCCACACATATCTGTGGCGCACTATGGTCATGTGCGCCACGGTTGTTCTAGTTACTAGTAGGGCACTGCCCATAGGTGAGCCACGCCTGTTTTAGCCATGGGGCACTTCAACCATGTGAGCCACGGATGTGCTGATTACCTATAGCCATTTTCCTAATAGTGTAAGAGAGGGCGTCACATCTCACCAATCCCCTACATCTCCCACGCCTATGGGGATTTACTCATATATGAGAGGAAGATAGATCAAAGGCATAATAATATTACAAAGGGAAATCATTTCAACTTTACCTTAGCAAGCCCGCAATATCGTTTAGAGATCAAATCAAATACAAATCAAGACAAGATCAAAGTATCAAACCCTAATCTTACTAGTGCCAATCTCTCTCTATATCTCTACAAGTGGGAATGATGGTGGACTGAATGGATTACGGGCTAGAGATATTGGAACAATGAGGCAATGTTCCTCTCCTCCTTCAGATCTGATCTCTCCTCTTCTGGAATGGTTTGCGGCGGCTACTTTCTATTTTTCGTCACTCCTCCAATATAGAAGTTGCTTGTATTGATATAACAAAGGCGCCAGAGTATCATATGGCCTGGCGGTACGGGCATGCTCCGACCATACCAGTGGTCGTTACATTACCTAGAAACCTCTGATGGAGGGGCTTTAATTGAGGATTTGATTTTTTGGTTGTAAATAGCTCATAAATTACCCAAGATCTTCTATATATATTTATTACCTGAAATTAATCACAACAAAACCAAGGTTTCACTAATTCGTAATGTTAACATTAGTTTGAAAGATAGAATCCACCGAAACCTAGAAAAAACAAAGGAAAATCATTGGAAAAAAGTGTCAGAATTTGGATCTATCAGACGTGTCGATCCGGGTGTTTTCCCATGACGTGGATGATGATAAGGATATTGTGGTTGGCGTCTCAGGGGGCTCTACCACTTATTATGACTGCTCCGATGATCCGGGCACAGATGCCGCTGCCACTAGTAGGAAAAGTCCTATCTATGGGTGGAATACCCATGGTGCATGTCGATATGGTGCTCCATGGATAAATATCCATGGCGCACGACTAGTTGTAGCGCCACTGATATGGGCATACCCGTGGCGCACGGGTGGGAAGGTGCGCCACTCATACGTGGGCCCCAAGGCCGGTTTTCACCCCCGTCCATGGGTGGCATGCCCATGGCAGACGGAACTGGTGTGTGCCACGGACATGGTAGGTATCCGTGGCGCATGGTGGTACAGGTGCGTCACGCATATCTATGGGCCCAGGGATTTGAAAAGGTGGCAGGTTATCCGTGGCGAACGCCCCTTCTGTTCGCCACTGACAACCAACATCCGTGGCGCACGTGCCCTAGGTGCGCCCGAGTATGTCGTGCCAATCATAAAGGTGGCACCTTCACCTACCTACCACCACAACAAGCACCAACATTTCTACCATAGATCTAGCTCGGGTTTCTCCTCCTCCCCACCCCATTTTCTCCAATTCTTACTCTATTTTAGGTTCCCAAACCCCTTTGGGTTTAATGGATATATAAAGGGACTGCTCTCCACCATGTAGATCCATTAAAGCACATTCTCCTCCACTTCTCTTGTCTCTCCATCAAGTTTGGCTAACCACGCCACACATGGTCTCTCTCGCGTGGTCTCATCTCGCTAACTTGTCTAGTACGTGAGGATATAGTTGGATGGATACATGCTGGTTTGTGTGGTGTATGGATACATGCTTCTTTGTAAGATATATATGTATGTTTTGTATGTGAGGCTTTTTCGTCGTTACTCAGGAGATGTTTGCATGTATATGCTTGCGTTCTTGTATATGCTTTGTGTAGGTGCCGGTGTGGTGCATGGATGTTTGTCAAAATGTTGATTCATTTCTGTTTTGGCAAAATTTTGCACTACCCAAATGTCCTATTTATAGAGAATGTCATGCCGAATTTTTCTTGTGACCATGTACATATTTTCATGGTGTGGTTCTAAATATTCTCTTTTGCTCCATACTGCATATGCAACCATGGTGCGCCACATGAACGAAGCTATGGTGGCTAGATACAAGGCACGCACGATGGCCGTCATGATTTAGAACAACATGATCGAGATTAGATGTCCTTGTAAGAGATGCAAAATTGGGACCCTAATCAAATCTCATTCCGGGACATTGGAGAAGCACTTGCTCGTGGGTGGTTTCATGTCTGACTACATTGATGAGGATGTCAACAATGGGGTACCGGCAGGAAATAGTACGCGAAGACACCAGACTTGATTATGATGAAGAAGATGCCGAACATGATTATCATGAAGGAGATGCTAGTGGACATGATCATCATGAAGGAGATGCTGAATTTGATGGTGGTGGAGAAGACGCGGACACGCAGACTCCGCTAACTTCAGCTTTACGGAACCCTCATGTTCAAGAACTACTCCTTAAGGAGATGAGCAACACCAAACATGATGCTAGAGAGAAAGCCAAGATGGCGCAAATTGTTAAAGACGGGATTACTCCATTGTATCCTGGGTGCCAGCCCGAGCATACACGCCTGAATGTAACCCTCAAGGCTCTCGAGATGAAGGTGCAACAGAAATGGACCGACATAAGCTTCGACGATAACATGGAATTCTGGCAATATAAGCTTCCCGAGGGGAACACATTGCCAAGAGGTATCGATGAGGCCAAGAAAGTTGTGTTCCCTCTCGATCTATCGCATGTAAAATACCACGCCTGCATCAATGATTGATCACTTTATCGGGAGGATTACAAGGATAGAACCACATGTCTGGTGTGCGTCCATGCATGATACAAGAGAGGAAATAAGAAAGTTCCTCGAAAAGTGGTATGATATTTTCCATCACTCCTCGTCTGCAGCGGTATTTCGTAGACCCTAAGGAAGCGAAGCTCATGCAATGGCACACAGAAAGGGAGAATCCCGAAGATGATCCGGAGAAGGGCAAGATCTTGACACACCCTGCATATGTTAGCTAGTGGAAAGCATTGGACATGGAGTGCGAAGATGAGTTTGGGGACGATGCCAAGAACGTTAGGGTGGGTATGAGCATGTAACATCCTAGCATTAGAGCATAGAAATAAGCTGAACCCAGATGTGTGCATTGCATTTATGCATAGAAAATCTGAATAATTTTCGCGCTTTTAAATAAAACTTGTCAAAGTGATTGAAGCTTCTCTCAACTTGATGGAATTGAAGTTGATCATCAAGTTGACTATGATAAGTTTCAATATAACCTTTGCTAAAACCTTATTTGGGTAAACATGATTTGGTCTAAGGGTAGATCAGATATAATAAAATGTTACTCATAATACATTGCTTAAATAATTAATATCTGATCCTTAAGGGATCATACCATAATATTCAACACAACAAATCATAAGTGCCAAGTTAATATTACAACTAAAGTAATAAAAAATGTAATGACAAATCCTGACTTACCTTATTCTTATCTATTCTTACTATGGGTATCATGGTAATACCTAACCTTAACTCTTTAGTGAGATTGGAAGGTAAGAAACTAAGTCTAGATCAATCACCATATATCTTTCTTTCTATATAAATCCTTATCATATCTATTGAGTTATATTCCATTATTTGTTGTTCATCAATGTTGAGAAATCAACTATTGATTCATCGGATCTCAATCTATCAACTCTTGACCATATCATAGTTTACACTTAAGTGCCTATAAAGAAACAACTAAGTAGAGGTAAGTAGTAATGCTAGTCTTAGATATTATCTATAGGATGGGAGTGGTTGAAAAAGAATAAAATCAATGTGATAATTGAAGGAGTTAAACTCACTCCTGGTTGGATAGAAGAGTTATTTGAAACGAGTTATAGGTGGTAGTAAAGAAGATTACTAGGATGAACCATGAAGATAGTTACCAGTACTAATTCTATTAGACCAAGTGAGCATAGTCCATGAATAACAGCCTTAATCCAATTAGAGATATTGAGAAGATAATTTCAATAAAAATGTAAGGTTGTATTAATGAAGTCTTCATTGGAAAATTGGAAACCTAAGCTATAAATGATTAAAGGATTATAATGATCATACTTGCTCACCAAGATTGGATACTTATATGAAGTATAAGTGATATTGGTGGGTAGAACATGATTAAAACCCTAGTATAGATAAGTTATCCTAGAGTAGTCATTACAAGCCACATTAATATAATGTGAGGTTGGAGTGTAAGTTATTAGAGTAAAGTAAATGTAAGATAGTATGATTCAATTAAAGCTAGTATAGCATGGAGTTATGGAAATAGTGTTATTCATCTTAAAGGATAGTAAGATTTAGAAAATGATAGTTGGATGCATACATCTATTAGAGATATATTAGTGATGGATGATTAAGGAAGATTATGAGTGGAGTTTGAAGGAACTACTTGTTGGATGGAAGGTTATCAACAGTAGAGTAGTGGATATAACCAAGTTTGGATATGAGGAAACTATAAAAGCTTCAATGTCAAGCTCATTGGATTTATCAATGAGTTTAGAAGAATAATAGGTGAATAAGAATAGGTTTTTGTGAAGTAAAGCTCATCATTTTAACCATGATGATAGATAGGAAGAAGTAGTATATCTAGGAAAGGAATTCCTTAATTAGAAGTCTAGAATTATGAATTATGGAACATAGTAATTCTTGGTAAATAATCAACTTTAAGTCTTAAACTAAGTATAATATCCATTTCATATTATGAATTCCTCATCTTATATCTATATCACTTAATAGGAATATTTTCTTATAGCAAATTACATAAGCACATATCTGAAAATTCCAATTATCATAATTATATGTGCTTAAGAGTATCTTTATCAATTCTTCTCCATAAAAAATTTTAGATGTAACTTTCTATTTTAAAAGGTGTTATCATTAAAGATCACCAACAGAAGACAATATGCATAGCTATCAAACCTTTACTCACATCAATAAGGGAATATAAGTATATTAAGAATCCTAAACTCTAGGGTAAGCACTTCCAATTCAAACCCTAACTTCTATGTTAATTATAATAAAATATATATCCACTGTTATTTACTAAATTCATGGGAATAATATTAATCATATTAATTCCCTTGAAATTCTATTTATCAAATAAAAATAAAGGATCACCATATAAAATATCCTAAATATTATGAGTTAATGAGAATCAAATCTCATGATTTATTAATAATGCATCCTATAATAAGTTTATGGATATTAGCCCGATTAAATACATATTAAAGCCTTACAAATAATAATAGGAAAAGTATATTCATAAAGAAAATAAAGAAAACATAACATTAATCAATAAAAGTTCACAAATGATACTAAATACATTTTAGTATTACTACAATTATCCAGCAAATTAATTCAACAAAGAAAAGTTCAAACCAAAGATTATATACAAATCTGAAAAGGAAAACAGAAAATAGAAAAAGGGAAAAGAAATAAAAACCAAAACCTGGCCGTGGCCCAACTCCTCTTTCCTTATCTAACGCCCATGTGCATCCTACAAACGCCCAATAGCCAGCCCAACTCTTTCTCATCTGTGACTGACAAGAGGGACCGAAGAAGGACTGCGGGTTGAGCTGAAAGATTCACCAGGGGTTTTTTCGCAAAAGCAACGTCATCGTCATCCTCACACACAGGCAGCTCGCTAGAGAAGCTCGCCGCCGCTCGATGTCATTGTCAGCCGTGCGTCAAGATACTCGTCGTCGTTCCAGAGGAGGATAAGAAGGCCACTGCGACGCCCTGCCTCAATCCCTATCCACAATCCCTCCTTATCCTCACTGATTCGAATCGGGCCGAAACCCTAGCTCACCGGAGCCAGACCTCGCCGTCGAACCGCACCTCCCCACACTCTTCCAAGTAGCCATGGAGAAGCCGCGTCCTTCGTAGATCCTCTAGGTGAAATCATGCATCAAAGGGAACACTCGAGTAGACGAATTTCTCCGTTCCTCTTTGCGGCAGTTCATCAGAAATCTTGTAGGAGAGCCCGCCTCCGACCACGCCTGTCCTCGCCGACCTCTCTATCGTCATCATGGTGAGTTTCTGAACCTTCCAGTATTCTTAAATCACCTTATCTCGATGTGAATCGCCATCACACCTTGTGCCATCGTTGGCCACCGTCGGAGCTCGTCACAGCTGAGGCTCCGATGACCATTTTTGAGCGGTGCCAGCACTTTAGGGTTCAGCGAGTTGCGCTGATTCGAACTAGGTTAATTTCGTTTGCTAGGGCGCAGTAGATCGTCGCCGGCGACCACCCACTGACGACAGTGGTGGTGCTGATGCCATAGCGACGTCACGCCGACATCACCCTGGCTGTGTCATCGAGTTTGACCCAGTCTTTGTCTCGCGTGGCCGATGACATGTCCTAGGGACCATATGTCATTGTCCAGGAGTAGAAATAGGGTCGGTAACAAACACATTTATTAATTTGAGAGCTGAGGTGGCCTCTGGCCCACTAGTCAGTGACTAGGGCTAGGTATGGGTGCGGTGTAAAAAGTTATTTCCCGTTTAAGAAATAATAAAAGATATAAATCCAAATATACATATTCCAGAAATTAAATAAAATTATTAAAACATGTTAAATCTATAACTTTTGATTTATAGTTCAGAAAAATATGTATAATATATGAAAATATTTAGAAAAATAAAATCTATAACTTAAAACTATTATTAAACATTATTATGTTAACAATTTAAATAATTATTATTTAATAAAGATTTTAAAGGTAATAAAACTTTGATAATTCCTATTTTAATAATGGTAAATGTTAAGAATATAAGTAAATACCAAAAATATTGGAAAAATAAAAACAATATTTTAAAAACTATAATCATGTATTATTATTTCACTTAATTCCATATTTAATAATAATTAAATAATTATAAAGTAAAAATAATTATGAAAATCATATATTATTATTTATAAATCACAAAAATAAATGTAATATACCAAAATGATCACAAAAATAATATCTACATCTTAAAAATATAATATTCCACTTTTGAGTTAAATAAAAATTCAAATACTTTAATAACTCAAATTTGAACTTATTTATTTAATTGATAATTCATATAAAGGTAAATAAAAATTTCTAATATGTCTAAAATTAACCAATTGAGTCTAATAAATAGTATTAGTCTTCAACATTACTAATATGTAGTCCAAATAGTTTAAAACATTTTAATTACAATTTTATTGAATTATCCTCAACCATAGGTGTGTAATATTTTCTAAAGAGAATCCTTTTCAAATATAAAATCATCAAGAATAAATTGTAGTTAAATAAAAAATTATTTCCTTTACTTTAATCACAAGTTTATCAACATAATAAAACACTATAGTGAACTCATAAGAAATTAAGTAACATTACTCCATGATTTACAAACTATAACCACTCATCCATAAAAGGGGTAAGTGATACGATTCCATTATAAAATAAAGAAAACCACCACATCAAAGAAAAATATAACCATTCTTAAGTAACCTTAAGGAAACATTACCAAGTACACAAAGTACAAATGTTATAAGCATTATACTTTCAAACTATCTATGTTTTGAAGTTAACTTTAGTCTACAAGACTCTAAATATAATACTATAAACAATGTTAGACGTTTTATAGTTAACTTTGGTCTGATATAGTTAAGTCATAAAGCATCTCAAGCCCAAACTATTCAAGCAAGCACAAATAACATCAACCAGACTCAACTAACCACAAAGGTTGTTTAGACATTAGAAAAGAAATATTTTCTTCAAATGTTATTCTTTTTTCCACTTTAAAAAGAACTCTATTATATAAGCAATCTTGAGTAGCATCTCACATTTGTGTGTGTCCTATTGTTTTATGATATTGTAATTATATGATTGTTTCACACACACTCACAAGCCTTAATAAGAAGCACGAGTATAAAACTCATCCAAAAGTATAACACATTTCAAATACATCATTTATAGTACACAAACACTAAAACAATGTTATCCCCGGGATTCGCGTTTATAAAATGCATCACATTACTTAAGCATAAGAACATATTGCTTCTTTAAACATTAGTCCTTACCGGACCAATGATGCTGATTTCAGATATTGGATCGTATATCATCTTGAAGACCGTGAGTGCATAATCTTGCAATCACAAAAGGCAAGTTCACGCTTTCTCATGTCCTTTGGTTATTTTTTGTAAAGTATTTTACAAATCCAATGTGGACATCACCTGCATTTCAAAAAGGTTCGAGAACACTATTTTCATAATAATGCGATTATAGGTTATTACCATGAGGTAATAACTTACTATAAAAGTTCCGGTGGTAAAGGAACATATTATCTAGGACTTAACAACCAATATCGTCAGTGATTCTTGCGTCGTATATTACGCGTTAACCATGAGATTTGGAATGGGACGGAGAAGTCAGATGTATCTTCTTCCTCTCGCATGAAGACGGATATGTAGGTCGTGGTTGTTATCCTCGTAGCGTGCATATTAAATGGTAATTCGTAGAGGATATGCAGCATATGGGTGGGAACCCTCAACGTCCCACGATATTTCTAACATCTAACGGTTTGTACAAACCACTGCCATAATCCAATATGTGGGCATGGTGTACACCAAGGAGGCATGCGACGTCGCGAAGGGGGCATTGATTGGCTTGGATCATCTTCTGGGCCCCACATCATGGAATTGTGGACGGGAATAAGCTGCCCGGTTGTGCAACAAAGAGTTGATCTCTCATGGGTAAAGTAACACACCTCTGCAGAGTGTAAGAACTGTAAATTGTTACTCCCTATTCCGGGAAGGAGCTGCGAACGCGGCCGGAAAGGAACTCCATGAAAGTTCTGGTAAACCCGTGAAGGCTGACGGACATAGTCTTTCAGAATAAAATCAACCTTTGAAGAAATGTTTATTAAAACTTGCATTGCCTATGACCTATGGTCTGTGGCTGTAGTTATCGTGCATCAAACACTCCTATTCTAGTGACCTTGCTGAGTACGCTCGTACTCAAAGTATCTTCTTAACCCTTGCTAGATTCTGAAGCCTGGATAGACAACATCTACATCAAGTTATGCTCCAGGAATCATCATCCAAAGCTAAAGCTCTTCCACAAAGACAAGGAAGTCAACAAATGCCTCAACTCAAGTGAAGACGAAATTACTGATTAAATAGGAATATACAGTCTAACCGAAGAACCTATTTCTGTAGTGCATTGCAGTAACATCAATGTCAGCCCTTCAGTTAAGATACCATTCTTAGTAGCATATTAGTTCTTGTGTTGTTCATCTTTGATCCTTCTTTGTAAGAAGTTCTTTCTCTCTCTTTAACCTAGAGTGTTCCCTGGATCTTGGGTAAAGAGTGAGTTGTAACCTTTAGCCATGTATTGGATCCGCTGTGTTTCTGTTGTGCCATTCTGAGGGATGTAATACTAGTGAACGGTGTTTCATTGGTGTTATTTCAACGACTATAGTGTACTACATCATGCAGTGGTATGCTGGGTCGCCGCAGTTGGTATTAGAGCATATGCTTTGACCTTAAGTTGGAAACCTAGTAAATGGGTACAACCTGTAGGACTTATACTGCAATAATAAAGAGTTCTCTAATGATATGAGGGATATTCACTTGAGAATAATCCTGTCATGTTACTAGTGCGATAATTCTTTAGTATAATTGCAATCCCGATCATTACCAAGAGTTTTAACTCTATGTGACAGATGATAATTTCTTATCTACAGTTCCACATGGCACCTCGATATCCACTCCGGAATGTTCAAGTGATGAACAGGACGTTGGATGATTACAGAGGGGATTGGACAGATAATCTCCGACAACTTCTATGGAGTTTGGAATGTGAATCGAGACTTCTGGTCAAGATTTACAGTTACTATGATGGGAAGGTATTAGCTAAATACCGTGTCATGATCATGTTACCCAAGAAGTTAGGACTTAAAGGAGAAATGCCATCAGGATAGGCAAGGTGCATGGCATCTGTATATCAGATTGCCGTAGCAGCAGCCATAACCATGATCCGAGAACAAAAATCTCAAGCTTTAGAAGGTAGTACTCATACCATTATACCACATGAAACCTCAAACCCAGAGCATGAGTTACATAACTTTACTCTAGTTCAAGCAGAATCTACTCTAGCTGTAGAGTATATGGATCGTTATCGGTCTTTTCTAAACACTTATCATAACACTCACAAAGTCTTAGTTTAGGAACTAGATATGGTCATTGAGGATTTTACTGATCCTGATAAAGCAGTGGCACGTAGGAAGAAGTTAGATAAAGAAGCTAGGCATCCCAAATACATACCTTCAGGAGAAGTGTATGAGGAAACTGAGTTTGATGACCCAAACTCAGAAAATTATGCCTACTACCAAAATGAATTCAATCCACCTGAAGACCTATGGACCAAGTACAACTCCGAACAACAGGAATGGAATAGAGTTATTCCAAATAACCCTGAGCCAAACAAGTATGGATGGGAAGTAGAATCTCAAGGTGGAACCATAGGAAATCCTATACCTTCTGATACAGGTATTGAAGAAGAGACCAACTATAACCATAGAGAGCCTTATGGACCATATGGGGGTGATACCAATCCAATCGACTTAGAAGAGTATTCCGATAGCTACTATACCAATATGTAGGACTATATCCAAGAAAAAGCTAAGGAGCCAACTTACTATGAGGAAGTGTTACCGGAAAACCAGGAATATTCTATAGAGGATTACACCAACTCTAGTCATTTTTCAATGACTAATCTCAGTCTCGGTACTTCTAATCAAGAATACGCACCTCCTGGACGCTCTTATGCTCCAGAAGGCAGTCGTAGGACTTCACGTCATCATGGACGAAACTCCAGGAAGCACTAGAGGAAATGAATGTAAGAAAGGAACGACATCCCAAGGGATGAGAGATTGAATAAGGTACATAGAAGGTAATGCGTATTGTAGTTTGAAAGGTTTGCCGAAATAAGTGAGGATATACTCACAAGAACAAGAAATTCTTGTAAGATAGTTGTGTAAATAGGTGTGGAGCAAACCGTTGGGACATCTAGTACATTTGTAAATTATTTAAAACCTATGTATAATACATGGTATATGCTTTGTTGTTTATCTACTTTTGGATCTTCTCGAATCTTCTTGATTGACTAGATCTATACATAAAGTTAATTAGGTGTGCAAATGCATGATGTAACACCCAATTATGACTTGATGTTATAGATCTACATAGGAACGGGAATTCGTGTAAGGGAGTGACGAGTTTCAAAGATCAAAAGGAAGACTTACTTCAAGGATGAAGCAAGAGATAAGGAGTATTAACACCATTTGGAGGATAGATAAAACATAGACTATTCTTAGTCAGATTCAAGAAAGAAATTTAGTGTAAAAGATGTATGGAGCAACAAGAAGTAATAAACTTAAAGCTCATTCAAAGTAGGTAAGATGCTAAGAAGTTAATAAAGTAGTTACACCAAGTTCATGGCAGTATCATGAACAAGTACAAAGATGAAGTTGTGGAGCAAAATGATATGTAAGCTCTGACAATTCAGAAAGAATGCCGGTAGTAGGTTAGAAACCGTAGGGTAATACATACAACCTAGGATGATTCGTAGCTGGTAATTTGATCCATAGTCGGCATTCCGATCCATAGTTGGTATCTTGTTTGCAGACGGTGTGGTTGACATAGTTAACCAGATCATCTTAATGGTTGCATAAAGAGCATAAAATTTGGCCTAAAGTTAAATAAGACATAAGGAAGTATAAACATTTAAGTCGATCGTGTTTCAAGATGCTTCGCAAAGTCAGACTTATCCCAGCGAAAATGTCCAATATAAAGTACATCAGGTAATGCTGAAAGATCTGCTTCAGAGATCCACCACTGTGCGCATACAACGTATAATCTTTCATCAGACCCTAATTAGGTAAAGTATAAACTGAACAGAAACCAACATTCTAGTTATAAAGCCAATAAATGCTATATATACAATTTAAAGACTATTAGTAAACCCTAAGGGGGAGAGTAGACATTATGAATGAAAGTTGAAGAAGTACTATAGGTAATAATGAAAGATTATCTAAAAACTTAATAAACTAAAAGCTTGAAGGTGATAAAGGTTAATCCTAACCGACTAATTCTAGAAGAAATAACTCTTAAGTAACCCTTAAGAAGTAATAGAGAACACCCAATTGGACAAGTATTGAGAATAAGAAATTCCAATGGGTATGGACGAATTGAGTTCAAATCCAATCTTGAAAGGAGTACCAGTATCAACTATACTATGACAAGAATAGAAATATAGTCTTCTAACCACAAACACGGGCATATAGAAACTTAAAACTTGTTTTAGTGAGACTCTCTAGACTGTATTTAACATAGTAATAAAGTTTGATGAAAAAAAGAATTGGATTAGGATATCTAATCAAGTTATAGAATACTACAAATAATTACATTTAAAGTCATCATGGAGTGGAGAAATGTAGCAACCACTACAAGTCAATTCCTTACTCTAAAATGTGAGAGTTTGCGAACTTTGAGGATGAAGTTTATTTTAAGGGGAGAGTCTGTAACATCCCAGCATTAGAGCTTAGAAATAAGCTGAACCCATATGTGTGCATTGAATTCATACATAGAAAATCCAAATAATTTTGCGCTTTTAAATAAAACTTGTCAAAGTGATTGAATCTTCTCTCAACTTGATGGAATTGAAGTTGATCATCAAGTTGACTATGATAAGTTTCAATATAACCTTTGCTAAAACCTTATTTGGGTAAACATGATTTGATCTAAGGGTAGATCAGATATAATAAAATGTTACTCATAATACATTGCTTAAATGATTAATATCTGATCCTTAAGGGATCATACCATAATATTCAGCACAACAACTCATAAGTGCCAAGTTAAGATTACAACTAAAGTAATAAAAATGTAATGACCAATCCTGACTTGCCTTATTCTTATCTATTATTACTATGGGTATCATGGTAATACCTAACCTTAACACTTTAGTGAGATTGAGAAGGGAAGAAAGTAAGTCTAGATCATTCACCATATATCTTTATTTCTATATAAATCCTTATTATCTCTATTGAGTGATATTCCATTATATGTTGTTCATCAATGTTAAGAAATCAACTATTGATTCATCAGATCTCAATCTATCAACTCTTGACCATATCATAGTTTACACTTAAGTGCCTATAAAGAAACAACTAAGTAGAGGTAAATAGTAATGCTAGTCTTAGATATTAACTATAGGATGGGAGTGATTGAAGAAGAATAAAATCAATGTGATAATTGAAGGAGTTAAGCTCACTCCTGGTTGGATAGAAGAGTTATTTGAAATGAGTTATAGGTGGTAGTAAAGAAGATTACTAGGATGAACCCTGAAGATAGTTACCAGTACTAATTCTATTAGACCAAGTGAGCATAGTCCATGAATAACCGCCTTAATCCAATTAAAGATATTGAGAAGATAATTTCAATACAAATGTATGGTTGTATTAATGAAGTCTTGATTAGCCAATTACAAACCTAAGCTATAAATGATTAAAGGATTATAATGATCATACTTGATCACCAAGATTGGATACTTATATGAAGTATAAGTGATATTAGTGGGTAGAACATGATTAAAACCCTAGTATAGATAAGTTATCGTAGAGTAGTCATTACAAGCCACATTAATATAATGTGAGGTTGGAGTGTAAGTTATTCAAGTAAAGTAAATGTAAGATAGTATGATTCAATTAAAGCTAGTATAGCATGGAGTTATGGAAGTAGTGTTATTCATCTTAAAGGATAGTAAGCTTTAGAGAAAGGTAGTTGGATGCATACATCTATTAGAGATATATTAGTGATGGATGATTAAGGAAGATTATGAGTGGAGTTTGAAGGAACTACTTGTTGGATGGAAGGTTATCAACAGTAGAATAGTGGATATAACCAAGTATGGATATGAGGAAACTATAAAAGCTTCAACGTCAAGCTCATTGGATTTATCAATGAGTTTAGAAGAATAATAGGTGAATAAGAATATTTTTTGTGAAGTAAAGCTCATCATGTTAACCATGATGATAGATAGGAAGAAGTAGTATATCTAGGAAAGGAATTACTTAATTAGAAGTCTAGAATTATGAATTATGGAAGGTAGTAATTCTTGGTAAACAATCAACTTTAAGTCTTAAACCAAGTATAATACCCATTTCATATTATGAATTCCTCATCTTATATCTATATCACTTAATGGGAATATTTTATTATAGAAAATTACATAAGCACATCTCTGACAATTCCAATTATCATAATTATATGTGCTTAAGAGTATCTTTATCAATTCTTGTCCATAAAACATTTTAGATGTAACTTTCTATTTTAAAAGGTGTTATCATTAAAGATCACCAACAGAAGACAATATGCTTAGCTATTAAACCTTTACTCACATCAATAAGGGAATATGAGTAAATTAAGAATCCTAAACTCTAGGGTAAGCACTTCCAATTCAAAACCTAACTTCTATGTTCATTATAATAAAATATATGTCCATTGTTATTTCCTAAATTCATGGGAATAATATTAATAATATTAATTCCCTAGAAATACTATTTATCAAATAAAAATAAAGGATCACCATATAATATCTCCTAAATATTATGAGTTAATCAGAATCAAATCTCATGAGTTAATAATAATGCATCCTATAATAAGTTTATGGATATTAGCCCGATTAAATGCATATTAAAAGCCTTACAAATAATAATAGGAAAAGTATATTCATAAGGAAAATAAAGACAACATAACATTATACAATAAAAGTTCACAAATGATACTAAATACATTTTAGTATTACTACAATTATCCAGCAAATTAATTCTACAAAGAAAAGTTCAAATTAAAGATTATATAAAAATCTGAAAAGGAAAACAGAAAATAGAAAAAGGGAAAACAAATAAAACACAAAACCTTGTCGTGGCCCAACTCCTCTTTCCTTATCTGACGCCCGTGTGCAGCCCACAAAAGGCCAACAGCCAGCCCGGCTCTTTCTCATCTTTGACTGACAAGTGGGACCGAAGAAGGACTGCGGGTTGAGCTGAAAGATTCACCAGGGGGTTTTCCTCAAAAGCAACGTCATCGTCATCCTCACGCACATAGGATACTCGCTGGAGGAGCTCGCCGCCGCTCGATGCCGTCGTCGTCAGCCGTGCATCAAGATACTCGCCGTCGTTCTAGAGGGGGATAAAAAGGCCATCGCGACGCCCTGCCTCAATCCCTATCCACAATCCCTCCTTAGCCTCACTGATTCGAATGGGGCCGAAACCCTAGCTCACCGGAGACACACCTCGCCGTTGAACCGCACCTCCCCACACTCTTCCAAGTAGCCATGGAGAAGCCCCGTCCTCCGTAGGTCCTCTGGGTGAAATATTGCATCAAAGGGAACACTGGAGTAGACGAAGTTTGCTGTTCCTCTTTGCGGCAGTTCGTCGGAAATCTTGTCGGAGAGCTTGCCTCCGACCACGCATGTCCTCGCCGACCTCTCTATTGTCATTAGGGTGAGTTCCTGAACCTTCCAGTATCCTTAAATCGCCTTATCTCGACATGAATCATCGTCTCACCTTGTGCCATCGTTGGCCACCCTCGAGGCTCGTCGGAGCTGAGGCTCCGATGACCATTTCCGAGTGGCGCCGCCACTTTAGGGTTCAGCGAGTTGCGCTGATTCGAACTAGGTTAATTTCGTTTGCTAGGGCGCAGTAGATCGTCGCCGGCGACCACCCACTAACGGCAGTGGTGGTGCTGACGCCATAGCGACGTCACGTCGACATCACCCTGGCCGCGTCATCGAGTTTGACCCAGTCTTTGTCTCGCGTGGCCGATGACATGGCTTAGGGCCCATATGTCATTGTCCAGGAGTAGAACTAGGGTCGGTAACAAACACATTTATTAATCTGAGAGCTGAGGTATGGGTGCAGTGTAAAAAGTTATTTCCCGTTTAAGAAAGAATAAAAGATATAAATCCAAATATACATATTCCAAAAATTAAATAAAATGATTAAAGCTTGTTAAATCTATAACTTTTGATTTATAGTTTAGAAAAATATGTATAATATATGAAAATGTTTAGAAAAATAAAATCTATAACTTAAAACTATTATTAAACATTATTATGTTAACAGTTTAAATAATTATTATTTAATAAAGATTTTAAAGTAATAAAACTTTGATAATTCCTATTTTAATAATGGTAAATGTTAAGAATATAAATAAATACCAAAAATCTTGGAAAAATAATAAAAAAATAAAAACTATAATCATGTATTATTATTTCACTTAATTAAATATTTATTAAATAATTATAAAGTAATAAGAATTGTCAAAATCATATCTTATTATTTATAAATCACAAAAATAAATGTAATATACCACTTTTGATTTAAATAAAAATTCAAATACTTTAATAACTCAAATTTAATTGATAATTCATATAAAGGTAAATAAAAATTCAAATACTTTAATAACTTATTTATTTAATTGATAATTCATATAAAGGTAAATAAAAATTGCTAATATGTCTAAAATTAACCAATTGAGTGTAATAAATAGTATTAGTCTTCAACTTTAATAATATGAAGTCCAAATAGTTTAACACATTTTAATTACAATTTTATTGAATTCTCCTCAACCATAGGTGTGTAATATTTTCTAAAGAGAATCCTTATCAAATATAAAATCATCAAGAATAATTTGTAGTTAAATAAAAACTTATTGCCTTTACTTTAATCATAAGTTTATCAACATACTAAAACACTATAGTGAACTCATAAGCAATTAAGTAACATTACTCGATGATTTACAAACTATAACCACTCATCTATAAAAGGGGTAAGTGATACTATTCCATTATAAAATCAAGAAAACCACCACATCAAAGAAAAATATAACCATTCTTAAGTAACTTTCAGGCAACATTACCAAGTACACAAAGTACAAATGTTATAAGCATTATACTTTCAAACTATTTATGTTTTAAAGTTAACTTTAGTCTACAAGACTCTAAATATAATACTATAAACATTGTTAGACGTTTTATAGTTAACTTTGGTCTGATATAGTTAAGTCATAAAGCATCTCAAGCCCAAACTATTCAAGCAAGCACAAATAATATCAACCAGACCCAACTAACCACAAAGGTTGTTTAGACCTTAGAAAAGAAATCTTTTCTTCAAATGTTATTCTTTTTGCCACTTCAAACAAGAACTCTATTATATAAGCAATCTTGAATAGCATCTCACATTTGTGTGTGTCCTATTGTTTTATGATATTGTAATTATATGATTGTTTCACACACACTCACAAGCCTTAATAAGAAGCACGAGTATAAAACTCATCCAAAAGTATAACACATTTCAAATACATCATTTATAGTACCCAAACACTAAAACAACGTTATCCCCGGGATTCGCGTTTATAAAATGCATCACATTACTTATGCATAAGAACATATTGCTTCTTTAAACATTAGTCCTTACCAGACCAATGATGCTGATTTCAGATATTGGATCTTATATCATCTTGAAGACCTTCAGTGCATAATTTTGTAATCACAAAAGGCAAGTTCACACTTGCTCATGTCCTTTGGTTATTTTTTGTAAAGTATTTTACAAATCCAATGTAGACATCACCTGCATTTGAAAAAGGTCCGAAAACACTATTTTCATAATAATGTGATTATAGGTTATTACCATTAGGTAATAACTTACTATAAAAGTTCTGGTGGTAAAGGAACATATTATCTAGGACTTAACAACCAATGTCGCCAGTGATTCTTGCGCCGTATATTACGCGTTAACCATGAGATTTGGAATGGGACGGAGAAGTTAGCTGTATCTTCTTCCTCTCGCATGAAGCCGGATGTGCAGGTCGTGGCTGTTATCCTTGTAGCGTGCATATTAATCGGTAATTCGTAGAGGATATGCAACATATGGGTGGGAACCCTCAATGTCCCACGATAGTTCTGACATCTAACGGTTTGTACAAACCACTGCTGTAATCCAATATGTGGGAATGGTGTACACCAAGGAGGCTTGCGAGGTTGCGAAGGGGAAGTGATTGGCTTGGATCATCTTCTGGGCCCCACATCATGGAATTGTGGACGGGAATAAGCTGTCCGGTTGTGCAACAAAGAGTTGATCTCTCATGGGTAAAGTAACACACCTCTGCAGAGTGTAAGAACTGTAACTTGTTACTCCCTGTTCCGGGAAGGAGCTGCGAACGCGGGGCAAAGGAACTCCATAAAAGTTCTGGTAAACCCGTGAAGACTGACGGACATAGTCTTTTAGAATAAAAGCAACCTTTGAAGAAATGTTTATTAAAACTTGCATTGCCTACGACCTATGGTCTGTGGCTGTAGTTATCGTGCATCAAACACTCCTTTTCTAGTGAACTTGCTGAGTACGCTCGTACTCAAAGTATCTTCTTAACCCTTGCTAGATTCTGAAGCCGAGATAGACAACATCTACATCAAGTTATGCTCCAGGAATCATCATCCAAAGATAAAGCTCTTCCACAAAGACAAGGAAGTAAACAAATACCTCAACTCAACTGAAGACAAAATTACTGATTAAATAGGAATATACTCTCTAACCAAAGAACCTATTTTTGTAGTGCATTGCAGTAACAGCAATGTCAGCGCTTTAGTTAAGATACCATTCTTAGTAGCATATTAGTTCTTGTGTTGTTCATCTTTGATCCTTCTTTGTAAGAGGTTCTTTCTCTCTCTTTAACCTAGAGTGTTCTCTGGATCTTGTGTAAAGAGTGAGTTGTAACCTTTAGCCATGTATTGGACCCGCTGTGTTTCTGTTGTGCCATTCTGAGGGATGTAATACTAGTGAACGGTGTTTTATTGGTGTTATATCAACGACTATAGTATACTACATCATGCAGTGGTATGCTGGGTCACCGCAGAGCACCAATGGACTAAATCCCTTTGGAAACCAGAGTAGCACGCATAGAACCTGGCCCATGTTTGTATGGTCGTACAACCTTCCCCTAGCTATACACGAAGCAGAGGTATGTACACATGAGTATTCTTATTCAGGGGCCAAAACAACTGGGTATCGACATGCATCTCTATCTTGGGATGTTGAAAGAGGAATTATCCACTCTATGGGAGACACTGGCCCGTATGTGGGACGCCTACACATGATAATATTTTCCTCTGCGAGCCGCGTTGCTCATGACGGTGTTGGACTATCCTGGTCTGGCATATGTGTCATGCCAGGTGAACCATAGATACTGCACATGTGTCAGGTGCATGGAGAAAACCCCGCACATGCAGCTATCGAAGGATCCCGAATCTTCAAAAACCGTGTTCCCAGGGATTCGAAAGTGGCCCGTGGAGAAAACATGGAGATATGTTCAATGGTAAGGATAAGATCGAAAGATCCCCACCTAGGAGGAGCAGCGAGGATATCAAAGACTTGCTGTAAAAAGGAAAGAGTGCCCTGCGCCAGGAAAGAAGCGTCTGAGGACAAAGCCGTTGCTGGATGTATGGAAAGCAAGGTCTGTTTTTTAGGACCTGTCAGACTAGAAATACCTCCACACACTCCATATCCTTGACCTCATGCACATCACGAATAACGTGTGAGAGAGTCTGATTGGCACTATTGTCAACATGCCGGAGAGGACCAAAGACGGGACAAAAGCAAGAAACGACCTGATCAAGCTGGGCATCAATCAAGAACTTCATGGAGGACGCGCCAATGATGATGATGAGGCTCAGACGCAGGAGACTCAAGGTCGTCAGCGCAAAATGGCTAAGATGAACGACTACTACTTCCCCCTTCTTGCTTCACTCTGAGTGAGGAGGAGCTCCAGCAGTTTTTCAACCTCCTCCTCGGAACCAAACTTCCTATCGGTTAAGGAGGGAAGATATCCCGATATCTAGACGAAACAAAGAAGAGGTTTTCTGGGATGAAATATCACGACTTCCACATGCTGATGAAGCAGATATTTCCAGTTGCGATCTGAGGATAATGAATGAGCACGTACATGAGACACTATTTGGACTTTGCAACTTTTTCGACATCATCTCTAGGAAGTCGATCGGTGTGATGTAGCTCAAAAAGCTACAAGAAGAGATCGGCGTGATACTATGTGAGCTCAAGATTTACTCCCCTCCCCCGCATTCCACGACATCATGGTGCATCTGCTGGTCCACCTCATGGATGATATCATCCACCTTGGGCCAATATTTCTACACAACATGATGCCGTTTGAAAGGCTAAACGATGTTCTCAAAGGATTCGTTCGCAATAGGAACCGTCCAAATGGAATCATAGCCAAGGGCATCCTGACATACGAGTCCATATCATTATGCCAAAATTATCTACGAAACAAGGACGACGACCTAGTTGGTCTGCCAAATAGGAGGCACCTCAGGAGGCTCGATGGATATGGTCAGCGCTAGGGCCATGCCCCAATGCATATCAATGACAGGGCACACCGAATCGCCCTACAACACATTAAATTGGACAAACCATGTGTGCTAGAGCACAAAAGCTTAATTGAGAAGACGTTTAGGGACACGGGATGATGACGTACAACGGGAGACATGACTAGAGAGCATAACTCCAGCTTCATGCATTGGTTCAAGACAGAGCTACTCCAGCTTCATCATGGTCAGATGCCTTCTACGGATGAGGAAAACTCATGCTCGTCTTGTCAAAGGGCCCCGCGATGAACGGGAGGACTTATCAGGCCCACGACATCAACGGTTACACACTCTAAACCGAGGAAAAAGACAAGAACAATAGATATCAGAACTCGGGAGTCACGATGGTATCCTACCCGGCGAGAACGTCTAGGTGAAAAATGAGACATTGGTACTGGCAAGCCATGCGGATCAATTCTTCTACATTACCGATCATGTAAAGCCTAGCCGTGTTGTTGTCAGGAGGGGGAAAAGGAGCATCATAGAAATGGAGGGAGCGGCCACCGAGCAAGACTTCGACAAGTATGGTGATCCGAAGATACAAGAAGAATTCGACAAGTACTTTGACAATCCTAGTGCTACTGCAGGAAGAAGGAAGACCACCGTATCCGCTAAAGGTTGTCCGCATACGAGAAGGAATCCCCATGTTCCTAGGCTAAACTATTCACACGAAGTGACGTTTTTTGTGTGTGTGATGTGTGTACGCATTAATGAAGTCGACAAAACTATACATTGTACGTGGTTTTTTGGAACAATCATATACATGATATGTGGTTTTTCAGAATAAATTTTTTTCTACTTGCAATTATATACATGTTCTTACTTTTATATTTGTAAATGTTGAATTGTTCATATTTTAAAAATACTAGACAATTATTTTCTGAATGAGTAAATATTATTATGCCCAAGAGTAATTCCAAACTTTGTTAAATATATATTTCAAATCAAAGAAAAAAATGGGGGTGCCAAGATTCGAACCTGGCACCTACAGGTTCCAGTGCAACTAACCACCTTAGTAACTAGTAGGACATGCTCGTGTTGTCGGTGGCGCACCGATTCGAGATGCGGCACGCAGTTTCAACACTTACCCAAAAAATCCATAGCCCGCCCCCCTTCCTCTCTCGCTCTTTCTCTCCCCTTCCTCTGCTTCCCCAACCTTCCCCGCCACTGCCGCCACCGGAGAAGACAACGCCGTGCCCACCACCAGAGAAGAGGCGTCCATTGCAGGCCTCCCTCTGCTGAAGTTGTGTCACGTCGAAGGCGGTGTAGGAGCTGGTCCCGTGGAGGTCCAGCGCTGCCCAGCATCCCCACCCACACCCCCTCTCCGACTCAACGCCTCCCTCTCCAACTCTCCATACAGCCCATCCGCCTCAACTGCCACCAGGTATGTACTGCGCCGCCTTCCCTATTTTCCCTGCCTTCCTTATTTTTTGTTGCAGTCCTATATAAAACCCTAGATTTTGGTATGGAGGTGGTTAGAGATGCAGAGGGGGATGGGATGTCACCTTATTTGTGACTTGTGGCATTGACTATGAGATGGTGCAACTAGTTTTTGAATTGTGATGGCCTCTGTGAGAGGTTCTATATGAATCCATGATGTTTGACTGTTAGGTGACCTCTGTTCGGTCAGTTTCTTCAGTTTTGGGCTAAGTAGAAAGATATTTATCCAATGTTTGTGTGTTAAGACCAGAGAGTGGGTGAATTTGTTCGAAGAAGAGAAGGAAATAGAGAGAGGTCCCTGTCTCTGTTCAGGTCTCTCTATCTTTGCCCAGGAGGGGATAGGTAGAATTAGATCAGGAGTATATTTATTTTAAGAAATAGAAACCTGTTTTTAAGTGATATGGCGCACTTTAACAACTGGCACTACAAATCTATTCTATATTACTTGTAGCAGCCTACACATCTACGGACGTCGATTCACGTGTCAAATCTGTAGTATTGTTAGTTCCTTTCTTTATTTTGCATTACCACTTTTTCATTAGTTCCTTTATTTTTCTTTACCCCATATGTTCCCGCTGTGCCAGTTCAATCGTCTTTTTCAAGTATCAGGATACACATCATGTCTGCCAAATGGATGAAGTTGTTGAGTATCTCTCTACCCGTACATGGCAGACTGGTTATTGTCAATTTCAAACTTGTGGGAGTTATTATACACTAGGGACTTGTAGGAACTGTGCAGTGAACCACTTTTGTGTCGGACGGTGAGGGGAGGAGGCACAGCAGAGAGTCCTTGCATGCTACTACTTGCTGTGTTCCAAATAATATGATATCCTAGCGCCAAAACGTGGAATGGAGGTAGTAACTAGTAGTCTTAGATTTGCTTCACCGAATCTATTTTCCCGTTCTGCATGTCTTGTAATCATGAGTGTTTATATACCTAGCAATAGTATCTAGTACTGTCACTATAAAAAATCTGCTCACTATTAACCTTTTCTTTTCTTAACGATCATGTATTTTTTTCATAGATCTATGATCATTCTGAACTTGTTGGTCGTAACAAATTTAGGAGGGTCCAAACTTTGAAAAATAATA
Source organism: Avena insularis (assembly GCA_023614405.1). Classification (NCBI taxonomy): domain Eukaryota; kingdom Viridiplantae; phylum Streptophyta; class Magnoliopsida; order Poales; family Poaceae; genus Avena; species Avena insularis. The sequence continues at coordinate 86,652,531 of CM042685.1, read as the reverse complement.
ACTAATTTAGTCAAGAAGGCTATGATGTCGTAACACAAAAAGGTCATATACAAATAGGACTGGTTTGAAGCCTTTTATTTGGTAGACTGCGACCAATTTAAATGGTCGTTATGGTTAAATTCTAAGAAAAAAAATTACAAAATTGTCAACTCAGCAATATCACATTCATCTAATGTCCATATGTCATTTTTCACTTGGCATCTGGGACCAGCTGGCGTTTGGAAATTATTTTCAATCCTCATGTGCTTCTGCTGAGCTTCTGGTCCAGATGGACCCCTTTGTTTCGTCGATTACTAGCCGTATCATCCTTCCCACAAGCACCTGTAGCCACCGCCGTCGGCCGCCGTCGATTTCCCTGTTCCGGTGACCTAATCCTAGCGGCGCTGCCACCATAAGGTGCCCCTTGCTGGTCTCGTTCGATTATCCTAGGTCTCGCAGCCCCGCTGGCCGTCCTTCGCCGTCGCTGGTGCTTCCCGACGCGCTCTTCGGCGAGCCTACGTGGTGCCACCGTGGCGTCGACGTGGCGCCTGCGTGTGCGTGACGTTGGCGCTGACCAAGCCCCGCCTGCGTGGCTAGTTGACATGTCCCTGACCCCACCCGTCTGTGTCTGGGGCTAACCCCAGACCGGTGTAAAAAGTATTAGGACCTTGTGCTGATGTAAGCATGATACAATAAAGCCCTTTTCTTTTATCTTAAATGTTTTCTGTTTTTATTTTGTAAATTTGAAATATATGACATGTGGGGTCTAGATGTAAGTGAGATAAACATATTCAGAATTTTTTTTTGTTTTCATAAAATGTTAAAAGTAATTTCAAAATGTAAATTATTTTGTAATATTCCAAAAATGATTTAAAATGAATTAAAAATTGGAGAAATTCATAACTAATTCATTTTAAATCAGAAAAATACAAATAATATACCAAAATGTTCAGAAAAATAAGAGCTGTCCAATAGAGCTATAATCATGCATTGTTAAGCAACTCTCATTGCAAGTATAATTAGAAGAACAAAATGAACCCCATAGGTGATTCCGAGGATCCCCCTGTTTAGGGGTTGGACCCATCGAAACCCCGATTAAATCACCAAGCATGCTTTAAGGGTTTATTTCAATGCAATTTAACTTGTCATATCATCATCCTTGCTTGAGCATTGCATCGATGCCATATGTTGATTGTTTCCCCTTCCTTTTCGGTGTTTGGTTCTTTCCCGGTGGAATACGATATCGGAATCGAGATCGAGATCGAAGCCCGAGATCAACACCATCGAAGATCGAAGACCAATACTTGACCAACTGTAATCAAGTAAAGTACCAGATGTCCGAAGCTCTGCTTTCTGGATATCAACTGGCAAAGGCAAGCGAAGCCCCACATATGATATAATCCTATATTTTCAAGCATTTCAATTCCTGCCATGTGCATGCGATTCTAAAGTCTTTTATCGATAGATAGAGTAATCCTATCTGATGCATGTTACCTTTGAATCCTATATTCCCTGATCCACTACTCCTAGCATAACTAGGGTTTGGCTTGTGAAGCGTTGCTAGAGATGTTACATCTGTTGTGCTTAGCCACGCTTAAATGTTACCACTGGTCCGTCCGGTTGATGAATCAGAGCTGCAAATGAACCTAGTATGATAGGATGATGTGGTATGATCAGAGATGGATAATAAACATGCTAAGGCTTGTATGGGAGGCCATAGTGAGTTATGGTTTTTGCAGTCCCATACTTGCCGCTACTAGGACTTGAGTTCTTGCGTATGGACCAAGATGAGCGTACAGCCACACGGGGGCCTGGAAACCCCCTCGACCAATGTAACATCCCAGCATTAGAGATTAGAAATAAGTTGAACACAGATGTGTGCATTGCATTCATGCATAGAAAATCTGAATAACTTTCGCGCTTTTAAATAAAAACTTGTCAAAGTGATTGAAGCTTCTCTTAACTTGATGGAATTGAAGTAGATCATCAAGTTGACTGCGATAAGTTTCAATAGGACCTTTGCTAAAACCTTATTTTGGGTAGATCAAATGTAATAAAATTCAAACCTAATACATTACATAATGATTTATATTTGATCCTTAGGTGATCATATCATAGTATTCATTATAATCACTTATGAATACCAACTTATGAATATAACACAAATAATGTCGTGGTGGTGGCATGGCAGATACCATGGGTAGGCTAAAGTATGGGGCCAATGGATGCTAGAGGAATCTGGGGATGGAAGATGTAGTGATTTCTAAACTCAACAGTTCTACAAGTAAATCTCTATTCCTCTTCTCAATGAATACAAGTGCTCCTAGAGTTGTCTCATAGAGAGGAAGAACACTAATACACGAGCCTTCCGGCGTTGAGAGGAAGAACACTAATACCGCATATCCCCTTATAAAGGGGTTCCTTGGTTCCTTCTAGGGCTGACGTGGCAAGCATATCCTTGGAATATGCTTGTCCCAATATGGTAACTCGGTGGCCTCCTTTCTGTGTCCCCCTTCTATTGGCGACAATGTTCCAGAAACCTTCACATGCGCGCCTCGGGCTTCCTCACTGTCACCTCCGTGACGTTCATCTGCCCTTCTGCTGCTCTGCTTCTTGTCCTCTGCGCTTGGCTCTGTCTAGATTCCTCCTAGCCAGTGACTAGGGTTTGACTATAGGCACCTCCTTCTCCTACAAGGTTCGCGTTATTCATCCTTGTCTCGCATAACTTTTTTTTGAGGGTAAAACAGTAGGGAAAAGTACCCCACTACAATTTTTTTATATATCATAGAGTGTTACAAAAAAAATATTTACAAGCTCAAGCCACCTCAAAAGAGGGATAACATTCTAAGAAGCTATCTCCTGTCTAAATTATTTTCAATCCAATCTTTGAGGCCCTGATAATTCTTCTTCTTAATTCTATACAGGACCCATCTTAATTCCTGAGCGACAATAGCCCTCCATTCCTCAAGCGAAGCATGCTTGCTGTTGAAGATTTCATTGTTTCTGCATATCCAAATGCCCCAAGCTCCAAGTATAATAATTTCCATTGCAAAAGGGACCTTAAGATCTTTTTTAATACTGGCTAAAGCTTCAAAAAGATTTTGATCAGTCACTTGGACATGTGAGATTTCAGCCCAGCAAGCTCTTGCAAAAGGGCAGTCCCAAAATAAATGTAGAATGGTTTCTTCACTGATGCAGCCATGAAACACACATTCATATGATGCCAGAGTAAAACATTTCCTTTTCAGAAGGTTTCTTGTGTTTAGCCTATCAAGAAGCAAGAGACAGAAGAATAATTTGTGCTTTTGTTGACAAGAGGACTTCCACAACCAGGAGAAATGTGGCTGCACAGGTTGGCAACCAGATAGAGAATAATAAGCCTTTTGGACTGAAAAATTACTGCCCCAAATGTAATTCCAGTTGCCAGCTCCCCCCTATCTGCCAGTATTAAGAATTTGCTCAAGGCTTTGATATTCCTGGTAAGCTTGCTGTGACAGAGGGAGGTCAAAATGATCTTGAGTATTATCTGTCTACAGGAACTCATTGACAGAGATGTGTGGATTTTTTGCATAGGAAAGGAGATGAGGAAGCTTATGCTGCAGACAACCATCATTCCACATATCAGACCAGAGAAGGGTGGATTTTCCATCTCCCACTAAGCACTTTGCAATTCCTTTAAAAATGTCAATCAATTTCAGATGAGCTTTCCACCAAAAGGATCCCTCTAGACTTCTTCCAGGGAGTTTACCATTACAATAATAAGTGTTCCATATAAGGTGAACCCATGGGATATCCTTGTGATTATAAAATTTATCCAAATTCTTCAAAAGAAGTGCTGAGTTTTGGACATTAAGGTCAAGCACTCCCAATCCCCCATGGTTCTTGTGCTGACAAACTTTCTTCCATGCTACAAGAGCTTTACCTCTAGCTTGAATATCAGATGTTTTCTTTCTCCACAGACATTGTCTCATATATTTAATCAACTGTTCCTTAATAGTGACATGAAGATCAAAACAACTCATGTAATATATGGGAAGGGAAGATAAGACAGATTTAACTAGCTGCAGTTTCCCCCCATAATTAAGAAAATCAGCAATCCCACACAACCTTTTCTCAACTCTCTGAACAATAGGCAGGAAATGTTCCACTGTAGGCTTATTTATACTTAAAGGCAATCCAAGGTAGGTGAATGGAAATGAGCCAGTGAGGCATGAAATAGTATTGGCAAAGTTCCCAAGCCTCTCAGAGTCCATGTTAATTGGCATCATACTAGATTTAGAATAATTAACTTTGAGTCAAGTGGAGAGAGCAAAAGTATGAAGAAGGGCCTTAAGGCACAAAAGTTGCTCAGAATCAGCTTTAAAGATTAATAAAGTGTCATCTGCATACTGCACCACAGGGAAGTCAGGACAGAACACACCTTCAATGGGAAGGGAAATAAGACCAAGATTCATTGCTTTATTGAGGATGCTTTGGAGAAGATCAGCAGCCAAGACAAACAGGAGAGGAGATAAAGGATCCCCTTGTCTAACACCTCTTTTGCAATAATTTTTTTTCCCAGGCACTCCATTTAATAGAACAGAGGAGGAAGCTGGACCAAAGATTAACTGAATCCAAGAAATCCATTTATCACCAAAACCTTTGGCTTTGAGGATACTGATAATTGCAGAGTGCTCAATTCTGTCAAAAGCCTTTTCAAAGTCAAGCTTAAGAATTGAAATTTCTTCTTTGGACTTGTGGCATTGATCAAGGAATTCAAATGCCCAACCTAAACAATCTTGGATAGATCTTTGTTTGAGGAAACCATATTGATTCTTGTGGACAAGCTTAAGGATGACCTTCTGCAGTCTATTATCCAGAATTTTGGTTATAATCTTGAAGACACTATTTAGCAAAGAAATAGGCCTAAAATCAGCAGGAGTCAGAGGAGCTGCAATTTTTGGAATGAGGGTGATAAAAGAGGCATTAATGCTTTCCAAGGAAGTTTGTCCCTCATAAAAATCCACAAGGAGTTGTTTCATATCATCCTTAATAATAGGCCAGCATTGTTTCATGAATTCATTATTAAAACCATCAGGGCCAGGAGATTTGTCATTTGGCAGATCTTTAATGACCTCTTCAATCTCCTCATCAGAGAAAGGTTTTTCCAAAGCATCCTTTTCCTCTTGCCTTAAACATTCCCCAGCCAAGTCATTAAGATTGAAGTGCATTTCAGGCTTATCAGAAGTACCCAATCTATCTTTAAAGGAATTCCATAGGAGATTTGCTTTGCCATCATGATCATAAATCTCATCATTAGAAACATCCTTAAGCATGGAAATGTAGTTATGCCTAAAACTTATGGTAGCTCTGGAATGAAAGAATTTTGTGTTTTCATCACCCAACTTAACCCATTTCATTTTCCCCCTCTTTTTCCAATAAGTATTATGGTCTTGTAACAGAGAAATAATAAGATTTTTCAGAAGATCCCTGAGATTCCATTCTTGTACAGTAAGAGTTCTCATTTCCTCCATGACATCCAGAAGATCAATGGTGGCATTAACATTGCAGATTTGTGATTTCAGGCAAGGCAGATTTTTTGCCCAGAGCTTCAACCCCCTTCTCACATTTTTGAATTTAGCATTGATTTTTTTTGCAGAATCCTGAAATCCCACAGGAATATTCCAGGCATTTTTAACAATAGCTTTAAATTCCTTATGATGCATCCAATGATTTTCAAATCTGAACACCTCGGCTTTGGGAATCATTGTGCCAATGGAAATGACACAAGGAAAATGATTATAGGTAGGTTTTGTAAGAGGAGCAACAAAAGTTGAGGGAAAACTTTGGGTCCAGGAAGCAGAAGTAAAAAACCAGTCCAACCTTTCCAAAAGGGGTTCTTTTTGCATGTTACTCCAAGTAAATTTTCTACCTTTAAGGGGTAGTTCTATGAGACCCAAATTATTAATGGCTTCATTGAAGAGAAGCATACCATTCACATCCCCACCCAATTTGTTTCTATTAGAAGGTTGTCTACAGAAGTTGAAGTCACCCAAAATGAGCTAGTCCATATCATCAGGCATATCAATATTTCCAAACCAGTCCAAAAAGTCAGCCTTTTTTTCAGGTAAGCATGGCCCATAAATATTTGTGAGGATCCAGGATTCATTGGACAAGAGAGATGTCCAGGTCATGGAGATGGAGAACTCATTGTGGAAGGAAAGATGCCCAGAGAACAGAGAACTATTCCAGATGGTGATCAAACCTACAGAGGCTCCTCTAGAGGGAAGAAATTCAAAATTGGTAAATTTTGGGGGGCAGAAATTTTTGATGTAAGAGCTGTCAAAATCTTCTCTCTTAGTTTCTTGAAGACAAATAATGTCACAGCCAGACTCCTCAATTTTATTTCTGAGAGAAATCCATTTTTTCCAGAGTTAATACCCCTGATATTCCAATTCAAGACCTTCCAAATTCTTTTATTATTCATTAAGAAACCAGATGTAAGTAGAGAGATGGGGTGATATAAGTAATGTAATCACCCAAGTGTGGAAACAACAATCACATAGGCAAAAGGCAAACCATATCATAGCACCACAGACAGATTCCACAATAAGTACCAAACACATGAAAAGATCACAAGAACAGATCACATGACAGGGAGTCAACAAGACTCCAGAAAAAGACTTAGTTTGATACATTTAAACACTCAAGAGGAGGGCTTCTTCTTGGCTTGCTGTCCACAGGTACCAGCAGCCCTAGATTTCTTCTTTCCTCCAATGCTCAAGCCAGATGAACCACTTCTTTGATGCTGCCTTTCCGAGGAGCCTTAACTGCCACTTCATTGGCCTTCCCTTTCTTGAGCAACCTCTTCTCCAGGTCCCCATCCTTAACCTTGCAGAAAGAGGCAGCAAGATTTTTAACCACTTTAGGATTCAAACATGGAGGAACAGCATTGCAAACCAGACAATCAGCAATAAGACAATTTAGGTGGCTTTTAAAGCCCCCATTTAGTTCAACAATTCTAGGGCTCCTTCTCACCTCAGTGTCAACAAGAGGCTCCTTGCCCTTTCTCTTTCTGTCAGGGGTGGAGGGAGAGCAGGAAGATTTATTAGCTTCAATGCCCAAACAAGAAGGAGCCATCTGGGAAAAGCTCTCATTAGGGATGATGAAAGAAATGGAATTCTCCTCAACAATAGGCTCTTTAATAATTTCCCATAAAGGAGAAGTAAGGAAGCTCTTGACCCAATTAAACTTCTCAGGGGTAGCAAGCATGAGTGTAATAAAGTTAAACCAACTTACAGGGATATCACACTTGAGAGAGCCCATTGAAGAAGAGTCCTTCTGAATATGGGGAGCAAAATAATTTTCCCAGAGATCCAAGCCTTGCTGGGAAAAGCCCTGCTTTGCAATGTGCACATCAGGAATGGAAACAAAAGTTCTCACCATTCCCACATGAAGATGTGCCTCATTTGGAGAAAGAAGATGCTGATCCTCCAACATCCAATCTTCATTTTCAGCAGCCACTGTACTTGAATCCATAGGGCTCCCCACCCTCTCCTCAGCATCTGAGTTTGCCTCATCATCATCAACCAGATAGTTTTGTAAAATATTCTGAAGGCCTTCACCAATACCAACTCCTAGGGGTCCATCAGCCACACCCAGATCCTCAGCAGCCACAGGCTCAGCATTGATAGACTCATCATCATCAGACTCCCAGTCTTGGACAATGATAGCACCTGTAACCCCACTGTTAACATCCTGAGGTGGAAGATGTTGGTTGTCAACAGGCATGTCTTCACCAGGAGCAATGACAGGGCCTTGAACAGGAGCAGCAGCAGCTTCCCAAGGGCCCCAACCTTCATTATTATCACCTTCAGGAGCAGGATCCTACACAGGGGCCAACCACTGACCCCAACCACCCCCAGGAGCAGGGGGAGGGGGAGGAGGGGGGATTTGGGGCCCAAAGACAAGGCCATGAACAGGAGCAGGATGTGGGTCCTCATTGTCATCTGGAAGTGGGTCCTCATCAGGTGGGCCCACCCCAAGCAGGTCACTTTGCAACACTTCAACAGAAAAAGTCCATGATTCAGACTCCACCAAGTCGCCAATGGTAAACCTTACACTATTGGGGATTGCAACCAGGTTAGTAACACGAATCTTTGCAAGAATCCTACCTTTTTGGTCTGGGTCCCTCTCCCATAAAAGAACCTTCCCAATGTCAGCAAAAACTGCATTCAGATCCTCAGTATGCCAGTGGTCTAAAGGAGGCCCAACTAGCATCACCCAACATTCATTATTGAATTGAGCCCTCCTCCAGTTATCCCCCTCATTGTGCTTAACGAAAGAAACATGCACATCTTGAAACGGAATGGGGCTAGCCGCAATGAGTCTATCCCGATCACAAACATGGTGAAACTGCACATAAGCAGACCCGAAGGGACAAGCCTGGACATCTCTAAAGTGAACACGAACCTCACTGTTGAGGAAATCAACCAGGACATCACGAATATTCAAGAACGGAACTGGACCAGGGGGAGGGGATTAATGGTAGCAATGGCATACTGTTCATGTGACCTCGACCTCCGTGGCACCACCACCCTTTTGACACGATTCTGCCCAGCCACCTGCATAATCTGGAAGCCATTCGGCAAGAAAGGAGCAGGATCAATCGGGATGTTCGCCATTACGACACTCTTCGCCGGCGACGAGCAAGAGGGGAATGGGGTTTCAGCGGACGGTGGAGTTGAGGAGATAGGGGAAATGGAAGTTGTTTTTTGCAAAGAAGTGGCGAACTCGTGAAAACTGTTGTGAACAACGGGCCGAGAATGGGTAATTTCCTGGGCCTTGAACCACCCCTTGTAAGAATTGTCGGGCCAAATACAATTTGGGAAAGAGGGGAATTTCAGAAAGGGAAGGAGACCAGGCAGTTTAAATGCCGCGCGATTGGCGCCCCCTGAAGACCCGACCGGCGTTACAACTGGTTTAATACCGCCATCAGCGAGCACCTGTGCATAGGATCTGTCTTGAATGCTTGATTTGAAATCACACTTAATATGTTCAGCAAACACAGGCGAAGAAACCGCAACCGGTGCAGGAAATTGGAGCCGCTGGAAAACCGAATCACCTTTATTGGAAGGCTTCAACGAAGGAGATTTCTTGGAATTTTCTTTTTTGTACATGACAACTTTCCATTCTCCAGCAGATTCTTTATAAAACTCTCTTTCTTCATGAATCCAATTTGGCCCCGCATTACCCCAAAGGTTGACATGGATCACAAAAGATGTACATGAAAACTTTGAAATATTGTAGATTTCAAAACCCACCGCCCTTGAAGCAACCGAGAAACGAAAAGTTCTATCTTGCAAAAGCTTCACCTGGAATTTAGAAGCCTGACAACCAAAGCAAGCTTGGAGAGCAAGACTAACCGTATGGAAATCCAACTTAAAATTTGCTCTTCCAAAAGAACAAACCAGATAAAAAGGTCTCTTTCTGAAACCTCCAAGGAAATTAACTTGATGCCTGAATTTATCAAAAATCTTCCTCTCAAAATCCAGCCCTAATGAAAAATCCAGGGCAGGTCGACTCAAAGATTCATCCTTGAAAGCACACACCGAAGGGAGGTTCTCGGTGAAATCCAGCATTTTTGGCACTATCTTCTCAACATTGGAGGAAAACTTCTTAACCAAAGGGCTGGGCAAAATCTGTGCGCCGATGACAACCCTCTTCACCTGAAGATCAATAGAAATACCCGAGGCCACAACCTCACCTTGAATCAAGTATCTAGCATCAATCACTACCTCATTGTGGTTGAGAAGCACCAGCCTTTTAGACCTCGGAAAAAGCATCAAAAAACCTTTCGAAGGCTCAAGATCATCGGTCGACAAAGAGGAGCAAAGGGCATGCCATTTAAAACCAGTATCCTCATCTGTTCTAGAGATGGTAGGAGATCTACCAAGAAAACCAGATGAAGGATCTAGAGAATCATTAACACGAGAGAGATGAGAGGGGAACCTCAAAACAGATCCAATAGAGATCTGCTCCCCATTTTCCAAACATCTACCCTCAAGGGGGGAGCCTTTGGCGTTGAGAAGAACCAGCCAAGAATCTGCCGAGAGAGCGAGAGAGCCTTCGAGAAACTTACCACCCGTGGTCACACCAGAGTAGGTGATCTTCCAACAACCCCCTGAGGAATCCATGCAGAGCTTTGCCGGTGAGACGCCGGCAAAGGCCGGAGGCCGACCAACGGTCACCTCAGAGGAGCCTCATGCCTCGGAAATCGTGCGGGTTCCTTTTGACTGGCGTCGATGAGAATAATTGTGTGGGTTCAATGGTCTCGCATAACTCGGCTTGTCCTTCACCTGTATTCGAATTAGTCAGAGTCATTTGGCCGACTTAACTCATATGTCAGCCGGATAAGGCATTACTCATTCTACATTTGTCATGGCCCTGCTTATCTTGGCCGAATCTTACATGATTCGGCCGACACAATCAGTAATTTGGCTTACGACAAGGGAGATTCCTTTCGTCTTTCCTCTGCCTTGACCCTATCCAGCGTCACCTCCCCAACATTAGTCCCCGAAGCTGGTGTGGTCCTGCCGAAAACCTCGGCCGGGCCACATCAGTTTCCCGACATTCTTCCCTCTTTATTTCCGAGTTACTTCTTTCTGTTCGAGGTATCCGCGCAGCTTCCTCGGTTCGCCTCTTCCTACGTGTACTACTCATCATTGCTCTTCTAGTTTTTTGTTCCGCTACAGTGTCCACTGACAAGCTACAGTGATTACTGCGCCCGTCGCGTCGGCGCAGTGACGCCTCGAGTACCGCATCGGTCAGTAGGCCCGATCCTCTCCTGTGCCGTGTGGCCTGTGGTGTGGCTCCACTAGCTGTGCACAGTTTCGCGATACACGCGATTATTTGGATATCGTGGCATAGCCACGATCCCACTACGGTTACTGTGGCGCGGTTATAAAGAGGGGAGAGGGGTTTGGGCAGTTCACTTTTCCCCTTCCTCTCTCCCTCATCTTCTTCCTCGCGTCGCCGCTCTTCTGCGTGTTTCGGTGCTTTCGCCTTTGTCGTCCTCCTCGACGGTCATGCCGCCGTTCTCCGGCTCCTGCGACTTCACCGCCGTGCCCTCGTTCTGGTGCTCTCACCGGTGAGTTTTCCAACGGTACCGCCGCTAGGTCGTAGTGCTAGGAATTCCTGTTTTCTAGTTTCCCCTCGGTGGTTCTTCTTCTGTTCCTCCGCCATGCTTGTTAGAACCACGACGGGGCCCTGCGTCTCTAGGCCTCTCCCCGTCGCTAGTCTATCCTCCGTCGACTCCTCCGACGAACCTATGTCTAGTTTTGCCAGCGGAGCCCTCGTTGAGGACGATGACTTTGCGTCCGGTCCAGAACGGGGTTATTGGCAGGGTTCCACCGTTACTCGTCGCGAAGTAGAGTGGTTGATTAAGACGTGCCGGATTCCCGCCGAGGTAAGCTCTCGCTTGCCCGGCAAGGAATCCTCTCCCGTACTCAACGAAGGCGAGTATGTAGTCTTCATGTCCCACTTTGCTCGTGGGTTCGGCCTCCCCCTTAGCGATTTTGCTAGGGGGTTCCTCGATTACTTCGACCTCCAGCCGCATCACCTGTCGGCCAATTCTATTGCCACTTTGTCAGCTTTTATCTCGGCTTCGGAGGGGTACTTCGGCCTTTGTCCCTCCGTACATGTTTGGTCCAAATTCTTCCAAATCCGATCTAATGTCGTGCCGGACAAATCTCTTCATCCTTCTGAGAAATCTCTTACCCAATGCGGGGCTGCGTCCATTACACCTCGGAGAAACTCTGAGTTCCCGCGTGTCGCCGGCCTTGAGTCTTGCAAGAAATGGCATATATCGTTTTTCTATGTCAAAAATACTAGGAAGGAAGATAAGATTCGGATCCCCGCTTTTTCTATCGGCCCCCCTTCCAAGAAGAACTGGAACTACAACCCTAGGAAGATCCATGCTCTGGCCGAGGCATTTGAGATTCGGCTCAAGGAGTTGATCCGCGCCGGGCTCCGTGGTGAAGATCGGATGACCGCATTCATCAGCAGCCGAATCTGCCCTTTTCTGCTTCGCTCTCACAAGCTTTCTTACATGAGTGATCCTCTCGATCCCAACCGAGTTTCTACGGTTGAGCTCGACGATTATCACATTTATAAGTGTGTCCGAGCTATCTTCAAGACCGATATGCCGGAGGAATGGGGATGGGGACTGAAGCCATTCACTCGCGGGAATCCCCCTCCTCAGGTAAATTTACGCATTGGTGTTTGCTTCCGAGTCGCCTTTGTGATTGTTCTTTTGCTAATCCTACTCTGTTTTTTCTCTCACAGAGGTTTACGGAGCAAAAGACAGAGTATGCCGACGTTTTGGCTCTTCCGTGGACTGCAGATCGTAATACCCCGGACAACGGGGAAACTGACTCAGAGGAGTTTGTCCCTAAGTCAGATGTTGCTCCGGTTCGTGCCCGTGGCAAGACCTCGGCCCACGCGGATGAAGGTGACTCGGATGATGTCCAAATTTCTGAGGTAGTTGCCGCGGTTCCTATCTCTTACGCATTTCCGACTCCTTCTTTCCCAGCTAATCCAGCTAGTCAGGTGCACAATGCCGAGCCTCTTGCTTCTCAAGCTCCTGCTACTTCGACGAAGCGCACCGCTTCGTCAGATCCCTCTGGTGCTGCCCCCAAGAAACGAGTAAAGAAGTCTTCGCAGCATATCCCAAGGCGTAAGACCATGCCTGTGGTTACTGGGTGAGTTTACTTTCATTTGTATTTCTTGTTTCTCTCTTTCTGTCTCTTGACTCGACTTTTTTGTCTTTCGTAGAGCTCCTCTCTCCGCAAAGCCTAGCGGTCCGAGTATGACGAGCCATACTACTCAGCAGCCTTCTCCTCCTCCTCCAGAAGATACTCGGGTTCCTAGTCCCTCTCGTGTTGATTCTCCTCCTACGCCGATCCATATGTCGCCTCGACAAGATGTGCCTATTGCCCCCACCGTTATTTCCGACATAACTCCCACACCGGATCACCCGGTTGAGCCTGTTGCCCCTCTCAAGACCACCGAGGTTTCCCCCCATGATGCTTTGATCACCACAATCCCAGCTGCTACTCCAACTCCAACCGAGGATATCACCACCTCGGCCCCCTTGCAAATTTTAGTTCCTCCTACCCCCCAGGGCGTGATTCCTAGTGCTAAGGTTGCTGCCCCTGCCGAAGCCTCTACTAAAAGTAGGAAGATTGTTGTTGCTAAACCTTTGGCATGTCAGAAAGGGCCAGCTAGCTCTTCTCAACCCAACATAGCTGATGCACTTCGCAAGGGAGCTTCCTCTGCTAAGCCTGGTGTCACCCCTGCTGCCGACACTCAACTTACTCTTCACAAGAGTCCGGCGACGGCGGTGGTCACAAAACGGGCCCGAGGTAAAGTGTTGACTCCCACTGAGAGCGGAAACAGCCTCGGCTCTTTGGTGGAGTATGCCAATAACTGGAACGCCGCCGATCAACTTGAAGGCAATCCGAGTAGCCAACCATTTTAGCTTTCCAACATTAGCAGTCGCTTGATTGTCCTTGATAGTGACAAGATGAATGAGGCAAGTGATTTCGTTGATACTTTGTCTATCATTCAAATGGTATTATATACACACTAGTCCCCGAAGCTTGCAAGCGGATAACTTGTTGTTCGTTTGGAAGCTTTGTCAGGCCTCAAATGCATTTCTTGCTAAGTTAACCCCCTTCGTCACTCGGATTATCCGTGATATCCTAATCATGTTTTACTTGGTTCGGATTTGCTTTAGCTTTGAATATCTAGCCACTTTTATCCAAGTCAAGTTACACTTCAGTTGGATCTGCTTTAACTTTGAATATCCAGCCACCTAGATCCGAGTCAAGTTTTACTTGATTCGGATTTGCTTTAACTTTGAATATCTAGCCGCCTAGATCTGAGTCAAGTTTTACTTGATTCGGATCTGCTTTAACTTTGAATATCCAGCCGCCTAGATCTGAGTCAAGTTTTACTTGATTCCGATCTGCTTTAACTTTGAATATCCAGCCACCTAGATCCAAGTCAAGTTTTACTTGATTCGGACCTGCTTTAACTTTGAATATCCAGCCGCCTAGATCCGAGTCAAGTTTTACTTGATTCGGATCTGCTTTAACTTTGAATATCCAGCCTCCTAGATCCGAGTCAAGTTTTACTTGATTCGGATCTGCTTTAACTTTGAATATCCAGTTTTGTAACCTTCTATTATATCTAGGTTGCCCATGATCGGCGGACAGCCGATTTCAAAGGTTGCTCTTTGCCTACAAGAAACTGCAAGAAAAATATGAGAAGGTTGTTCCTGTAGTGAAGAAAACTGGTAATTTAACAAATCTATGTATTGTTCCTTAAGTTCGTAACATTTTTGGATTGTCGTGCTAATTCACTCTTCGCTGGTGTGTAGCTAGTATCAACAACCTGAATACCCGCCTTACCAAGAAGGTTGACGCTCTTGAAGGTTGGTTCCTCGTTTTTGGTTTTTAATTTGCTAATTCCTGTCCGAGATAAATATTGGGTTTCTTACAACCTTCCCTCTTTGGTATAGCCGAGTTACAAACACTTGCAACATTGCATCAAGAATGCATACCTATGCCTGATATGATGCTGCATTTTTTAGAGCAAGCTGCCACTCATTCGGCGTAACTCAAAGAAAAGGATGATGAGATAACCCGGTTACACGCCGAGGTTGAGTCTCTCAAGCTTTCCCAGAAGTCCGAATTGAAAAAAGTTGGTTCTAAAGAAAACAATCGACTGAGCCTGCAGTTGCAGAAAGACAAGGAACTTCTTGACGTTGTCGAGCTAATGAACCGGGCGATGAGCGAGGAAATCACTCGTTTCGAGAAGAGTAGGGTCGATTGGTCCCTCGATCTCCAGAAAATGTTGACTTACATTGATCGTAAGTCTCCGCCTGTGGCTGAGTTATCTTCTTCTCTTTCTTATTTTTAACTGATGTGATTTCCTTTTGTGTAGATCATTTTCTCGAAGCGAAACTAGTGAGCACTAAGGCTGTGATTGCTGCTCGTGAGCGCCGAGGTGTCCCCGTTGCTCCGAGTCAAGAATATTCGATGGAAGACTTCCTGATTGCTGTCGGTGCTGCTATTGGACCAATGAAGATTATGGGAAGAGATCTGGTGCAAGCAGCTATCCGGGCCTACCATGTTATTTGGCCGAACACCTCTGGAACGCCTGAGATTAATGAAGTTGAAGTGCTTGTGTCAAGGCTGATGGCATCTCAAACCCAACTTAACCTCTGGAGGGAATCTGCTGGGAGGGCTGGTGCTGACATGGCCCTTACGGCCGTGTTGTCTTGCTATGAAGATATCTCCCTCGATACTCTGATGCATCTGCACACTGGCTCTCCTTGGGTTGAAAATCCAGATTTTATTGCTCGCCGTCAAGCTCGTGCCTTCCAGCTTATCGAGTATGCTGACTTGCATAATTGGATCGAAGGGCCGAGTTTTGTTCCCAATCTGGCAGATGATGTCGAAGTTGAAGATGCATCAGTTGATGACTCGGCCGATCAGGATGAACCAGAGGGTGATTCGGATAATTCCCGCGATTCAAACGAAAACTCGGATGAGGATGGCGATGCGCGATCGTCCTCGAAAGGGACTGAGAACTCTCGAGCTCAAACTGATGTCTCTCAGCAGCCGGGGCTTGTCCCTGAGGTTACTATGGCTTCTGTTGAAGCCGAGGTAACTTCGGCTAAGGCGCCGGGTACCTCGGAGCGCCCAGTTACTGAAGATACCCTTTTGAAGGAGACCGAGGTCCCTCCGCCAGCGTCCGATATACCCATGCCCGATGCTCCTAACAATGCTATTGCCCCTTAAGGGTGATTTGGCGTTTTTCGTTGTTTAGGATCAAAAAAATCTAAGTTGTTTTAAGTCCCCGGTATGCCGGGTGTATGATGGCTGTGGAACAATTGTCCGTCTTTTGGTGTGGTGTGAACCTTTTTGCCTTGCGCCGCTGAGGCATTGGTGATGGTAACTATTGTTATTTCATATAAGTAAATTTAACTACTTCACTGCTTTGCCCAACTTTAATTTCATAAAGCCGGATCGTATTCTCCCATGTGGCTGACCTTCATTCGGCATTTATTTTGCTTGCCCTTCGTAAACTTGGTTGTGTAGTTGTTGTTTTCGCGATTTTTTCTTGAAGTACAATGCTCTAACCTCATAGATTGTCTTGTATCCCTTATTATACTTCGACTTGCTAAGGTTGTTACATCTAGAAGTCGTTAGTTGTTTCCTCCTTGTTATTCCTTTGTTGATCGAGGCGAGCTTACATTGCATCCTATGAGTTATGATCACCAAATTGGGTAGTCCCCGAGTTTCTGCTGAAGTTATCGAGCTCTTGTGTGTATGTAAAAAATTAATGGGTGGCGTAGGTCACTTCCGAGGTATCGCTTGGGTTGCTGATGGTTCATATCCGTTCAAAAAACATCGAATGATATGAAGCAGTCCCCAAGTTATAAACTGGGTTGCCGAAATATAGTTCATAACTCAATGCAGAGAACCCCACGGGACAGTCCCCGAGTCACTGCTCAAGGTGCTGAGGTTTACTGCATAATTCAAAAAATGAGAAATAATTATGGGGCACTCCCCGAGTCACTGCTCAAAGTGCCGAGGTTTAATGCATAATCCAAAGCAAGAAATAACATGATGCAGTCCCCGAGTCACCGCTCGAGGTGCCGAGGTTTAATACATAGTCTTAAAAAATAGAAACAGCATGGTGTAGTCCCCGAGTCGCTGCTCGAGGTGACGAGGTTTAATACATAGTCTTAAAAAATAGAAATAACATGGTGCAGTCCCCGAGTCGCTGCTCGAGGTGCCGAGGTTTAATACATGCTTGATATTCCGACTTGATGCGTCACATCGCGATGTACAACATGTGGCTTCTAAGTGTTCCATGGTCTTTTTGATTCGTCTACGGATTTATTTGTCTTGTTCTTCTCTGGTGGATGAGCATCGATCAGGTAATATGCATCATTGTGCAATGCTTTACTCACGATGAATGTTCCTTCCCATGGGGGTGAGAGTTTGTGCATGCCGGCTGTGCATTGCACTAGTCGAAGAACCAAGTCTCCTTCTTTAAAAACTCTTGGATTGACCTTTTTGCTATGATATCGTCTGAGATTTTGCTGATAAACAGCTGATCTTGATAATTCCAATTCCCTTGCTTCTTCTAGTAGATCCACCTCATCTTGCCGTGATACTCTGTTTACTTCGGCCGTTGTGTATTGGATTACTCTTGGCGAGTCATGCATTATGTAGGCTGGAAGCACAGCTTCTGCCCCGTATACTAGAAAGAATGGGGTATACCCTGTCGACCTGTTTGGGGTGGTCCTGAGGTTCCACAGTACTGCTGGAAGCTCCTCAATCCAGCATCCTGCCGACCTTTGCAATGGTTCGATAAGCCGGGGTTTTATTCCTGACAATACCAGTCCATTTGATCTTTCTACTTGCCCGTTTGATGCTGGGTGAGCCACCGAGGCAACATCTAGTCTTATGTGTTTTTCTTGGCAGAATCTAGCAAAGGCATCTTCAGCAAAATTTGTGCCATTATCCGTGATAACACTATGTGGATATCCATATCTCAAGATAATATCTTTGAGGAATTTTACCGTTGTTGGTCCATCACATTTTCTTATTGGTTTCACCTCGATCCACTTTGTGAATTTGTCCACCATGACTATAATGTGAGTCATTCCGCCTCGGGCTGGCTTGAACGGACCTACCATATCCAAGCACCATACAGAAAAAGGCCAAGTGATTGGTATCGTCTTTAACTCGGACGAGGGCAGATGTATCTTGCTGGCGTATCTCTGGCAACCATTACATTTTTCTACTAATTCTTTTGCCTCCATCAATGCCGTCGGCCAATAAAATCCATGCCTAAATGCTTTGGCCACTAAAGCTCTAGATGAGGCGTGATGCCCGCATTATCCCTGATGTATATTCAAGAGTATTTCCTGCCCTTCTGCCGAGTCAACACATCTTTGCAGTACGCTCGTGACGCTTCTCTTATACAGCTCATTGTTTATGATTGTGTAAGCTTTTGCTCTTCTTACTATCTGTCTAGCCAGTACCTCATTGCTCGGCAAGATTGCCTCCTTAAGGAATGAGAATATGGGTTGCGCCCATATCGGCGTGATTTTCTCCGGGATAGTTTCACTGTCGATTTCCATATTTTCCGCCGACATAACAGCTTCGTACTTTTCTATGTTTGTCCGTGCAATGGCCGGGTTCACCTTTAGAAAACCCGGGTCACATTCTTTGTCGATTTCCATTGGCACACTTCCTTCTATTAGTTCTGCCGAGATACGAATTGACTCGGATTCTGGTGATGGTGTAATCGATGGTTTTCTCAGGTGCTCTAGGGCAATGCCCAGGGGAATTGATTGCCTAGTTGATCCGAGTTTTGACAGTGTATCTGCAGCGTCATTTTCCGCCCGAGGTATATGGTGAAATTCGAATCCATCGAAATAACCACTGATTTTTTGCACATGAAATCTATATAGGGCCATATTCACATCTAGTGCGTCCCAATTTCCTGATACTTGTTGTACTACCAGATCTGAATCCCCATAACATAGGATCCGACGTATACCAATCTCTTTTGCCATTTTTAACCCATGGACGAGTGCTTCATACTCGGCTACATTGTTTGACGCGGCGAAATGTATCTGCAACACATACTTCAGCTGATCTTTTTTCGGCGAAGTTAATACTATCCCTGCCCCCAAACCATTTCTCAGCTTGGATCCGTCAAAATGCATTTTCCAATAATTCAGATCTGGTAATGGTGGTTCATATTGTACCTCATACCAATCCACAAAGAAGTCGGCCACTGACTGAGATTTGATTGCATCTCGCCTATCAAATTGCAGAGCATAAGGTGATAATTCGATTGCCCATTTTGCTATTCGGCCACTTGCATCTTTGTTGCTCAATATCTCGGCTATGGGTGCTTCACAAATCACTTTTATCGGATGTTCTTTGAAGTAGTGTTTGAGTTTTTTCGCCGACATGTATACTCCATAAGCCATCTTCTGGTAGTGCGGGCAGTTCTGCTTGGAGGCCGATAGTACCTCTCTTAGGTAATATAACTGCCTTTGTATTGACTTATCCCCTTCATTCCGTTCCACGACAACCACCGCACTTACCACTCTGTTAGTGGCGGCTACATAAAGTAACATAGGTTCTTTTGAAAATGGAGAAGCCAAGATCGGTGCTGTGACCAACATCTTTTTTAACTCATGAAATGCATTATCAGCCTATGGTGTCCAGATGAATTTATCAGATTTTTCATCAGTTGATATAGAGGTAATGCCTTTTCCCCTAGCCGACATACGAATCTACTCAGCGAAGCCAGACATCCTGTGAACTTTTGTACATCGTTTAGACACCTCGGCAGTTCTACTCTTTCAACTGCTCAGATTTTAGTTGGATTTGCCTCTATACCTCGGCTGGACACGAGGAAACCGAGTAATTTTCCAGCCGGCACACCGAAGGTGCATTTTCCGAGTTAAGCTTCATCCGGAATCTTCTCAAGTTTGCGAATGTCTGCAGAATATCATCAAGGAGCGTTTTGCTCTCTTTGGTTTTTATAACCACATCGTCTACATATATGTTGGGAATATGCCCTAGAGGCAATCATGTATGATGATATTTCCCATTGTATTCATAAAGATATTAAGTAGTCCTTGTATAAACATCTGATGTGTATCATTGAATATGTGATTCGGTGTGGAACTATGCATTCATGTTGTTTGTACTAAATATCCTTGGTCATTGAGGTTGTGTCGGACACACAACTTAGACCAATGTGAAAGTTGGCTTGATGACTCGGTTCCACTTGTCATGGGCATGGAGATGCTATTCCAACTTACACAGACTAGGATAAAGAGTTTAGCGAGTCAGATTGACCCATATTGAGGTACAACGAACAAGTTGTCTTTTGTATATCTCAATCAATGTAATCCTTAGACATGAGGTTATTGCATAGTCCAAGTTGTGGATCGCCGACTTAGGTTCTGTCAAACGCTGATCCGTAACTGGGCAGCTATAAAGGCAGAGTTCGGGTCGACTAAGAATCAAGCTGTGTGATGTGAATAACCAAGATGGGATTTTGCCCCTCCACCTGGAGAGATATTCTCTAGGCCCTCTCGTGAGATATGATTCGGAAAGCATGGACATGCACGACTCAATTAAGTGTTAACCGAGGCGATCGACTAAGAGTTAGTCGGGTGAATCACTTATCTCGGATCGAGAAGAGAGTCGGACTATTTAAGGGATGACATATATTCGCCTATAGTCTGACAAGGTATATCGTGAGGCAAAAGGGACTCGGACGTAAGTCGCATTGGAAAGGCAAGTCGTCATGACTCTTTGGTACTTGGGAGTCGGCATGTTCTGCTAGGAGCCGCTACCGACTAATCGATTGAGAGTCGGACTCCAATCATGTCCAAGTAGCCATGAGCCTGCAGGGTCACACACTTAAGAGCGGGAGCAAGTTCGGATTGGATCTGAACCTGTAATCTGGTTGGGTTGGACCTGAACCGGATTAGGACTGAGTTAGTGAGTTGGACTCACGGTGACTAGTGTTATATGGGCTTTAGTGAATGGGTGTATGGCAGAGCCCATGTTCACTCCCTATATATAGTGGAGCACCGTAACCCAGAAGGGTTAATCGTTGTTCGGTTAGGTCATTCCATGTGTTGGAAACCCTAGCTCCACAGCAGTCCTGCCGCCGCAAAGAACCTAGCAGTTCGCCGCCGGTGCTCCCCCTTGTACGTGTGGATACCAGCAGAGGTGTTCTGTGATCAGCACCAGGACGATCGGATCATGAGGACTGCGCTGCATCAACTAACGCGCTTCATCAGTAATCCGCAACTGCGCGTCTAGTGGTAAACCTCGTGTCCTTCTACCTCAGCTAGATCTTGGGATCACCACGTTAGAGGAAAAGTTTTGTTTTATCTCTGCGTGTCCCAACAGTGGTATCAGAGCGATAGCTTCTGGATTTAGGCTCGAGATCTCGCATATGTGATATGCGGTAGGCTGTAGATGAGATCTATATGCTGTTTTGGTGGTCGATCTATGAGATAGATCGGTTTTGTACGAGGTTGATTGGATCAACTATACTCGGGGAATGGTAGATCTGATTTCCGTGATCATACTGCTGAGGTCATGGAATGACATACCCCTACCGGTCGGCTTCCGCCATCGGGGTAGACTGTGACACGTAAATCCAGAGGCGATGATCGAAGATCAAAAAGTTTGATCGAATCGGAACAATGGTCGGAATCCATGTCCGGATCGTAGATGAGATCTACGTTTTCGGAAAAATCGTCGGGCGTCGCCCTGTCGTAGCACATTAGATGTCGTTGCGAGATTCACAATGCCGGTAGATATTGTATCTATGCATAACTTGTTTTTGCAGGAAGTTGTGAATGGTATGGTTCATGTGCATGTGATGTATGTGTGTAATCCATACGTGATCTGCGAATCACGGTTTTGTCGGTACATTTGGAGCCTAGGTGCTGTCATTTTATTGTATAACGACCTGCGTGTCAGATTCTCTATGTAATTTACTTTACTAAGCTAGTGTAGCTGTTTGGAGAACCCAGAAGACATGCAAGGCGTTGTACATGTCGGCGACATGGAGTAAGACGACAAGTGCCAAGAGTTGGCACGAGTCAGATTACAGGCTTTGTGGAGATGGAGATCGCCATGAAGAGAGCCATACAATTTCACATTATAGATGCTTTATTTTGTGTTATTGTTATGTCTCACTTTTGCCTCTATTAGATAGTCGGTAAAATTTAATCCCTTAAAGAAGGTCTAGTCGGTTTTCCCGCCAGTGTTTGCACCATCACAAGTCGGACATTTTTGGTAGTGGGCTCATAAAATTGAGGTGCTGCCAATTCTTTCTGACTAGGTGGGTTCGAGTCGAACTCTTACTGCGGAAACACTCGATAAACTAGACGGGTCTATCACAACGGTTTTGGGGCTCGGGGAAAAGTCGGATGGGAGTCGGGGAATGTGATGCCACCCGTCCAACAGGAGTCGCATGAGATGCGATTGACAAGGAGTTGTCTACCTAGATCACTTGGCAGCTAGCGGTGATGCTCAAGCTCACTAGCCGACTTGCTTATTTAGGATCCTGAATCACTAAGCAACCATCAGAGGGGTGTTGGTTCTAGTGGGAGCATAAAATATTAAAATGTTTAATATGCTTGCCCTTTTATGAATACATGTCTTAAGTGTTTTTCATATTTTCTGTTGTAGATCATGGCACCAAGTAGCAGTCACTCTCAGATATCCGGTTTTGCGTTGAGAACCATTCTTGAGAAAGATAAACTGAATGACACTAATTTTACCAACTGGTATCGAAATCTGAGAATTGTTCTCAAACAAGAAAAGAAGGACCATGTCCTAGACAACCCACTTCTAGATGAGCCAAATGAGAATGCGATCCGCTGCCACCAATGCCTACCGTCGGCTAAGGATGAGTCCACGGATATTAGGCATCTTATGCTTGCTCACATGGAACCGGACTTGCAAAAGCAGTTCGAGCATGTTGAGGCCTACGATATGATCGAAAGCCTCAAAAGTGCGTTCGAGCTCAAAGGCGACCGAGAGGTATCATGTCTCTCAGGCTTTGCTGAGTTGCAAGCTTAAGGATGGTGATCCACTGAGTCCGCATGTGATCAAAATGGTTGGTTACGTGCAGTCTCTGGAGAGGCTTGGCTACCCCATTAGCGAAGAGTTCGCTATGGATATAATTCTGAACTCTCTTCCTAGTGCATATGGGCAGTTCATTTCGAACTACCACGTGCATGGTATGGATAAGAAGCTCACTGAATTGCATGGGATGCTCAAGGTGCAGGCGGATCTCAAGAAGGGCGCCAGTCAAGTGTTGATGGTGTAGAATAAGGCTAAGTTCAAGAAGAGTTCTTGGACTAAGAAGAAGGCTAAGTCAGGAGGAAAGCAGGCTCCAGACCCGGTCCCAAGCACTTCCTCAGGGACTAAGCCATCTCCTTCAGCCGGATCCACTTGCTTCTACTGCAAGGCGGATGGCCACTGGAAGAGGAACTGCAGCAATTACTTGGCCGACAAAGCCAAGAGTGGAGGTATGACTTCCGACTCAGGTACACTTGTTTGCAATGTTATATACATATATCTTGCTGATGCACCTAATAGTTCTTGGGTATATGATACCCGATCAGTTATTCACATCCGCAACTCGTTGCAGGGACTAGTAAGAACTATGAGCGTAGCAAGAGGCGAGGTTGATATTCGAGTCGGCAACAAAGCAAGAGTTGCTGCGTTGGAAGTCGGCACGATGCAACTTCATTTACCTTCCGGATTCATTATGGAACTGAATAATTGTTATTATGTTCCAGTGCTTAGTCGAAACATTATTTCTGCTTCATGTTTGATGAGGCAAGGCTATGAGTCGAATATCAAGAATAATGGTTGTTCTTTGTATTTGAATGATATGTTTCACGGCTTTGCACCCGTCCAGGACGGGTTATTTATTTTGAATCTTGATGGTGAGTCGGTTTATAACATAAATGTTAAGAGGTTGAAACCAAATGATCTGAATATGACTTACTTTTGGCACAGTCGGCTTGGTCATATAAGTTTGAAACGCATGAAGAAGCTCCATGATGATGGACTCCTAACCTTGTTCGACTTGGAGTCATTCGAGACATGCGAATCTTGCCTACTCGGCAAAATGACCAAGACACCTTTTGCAAAGAGTTGCGAAAGGGCGTCCGACTTGTTGGGACTAATACATAGTGATGTATGTGGACCAATGAGCACGACAGCTAGGGGTGGTTATGAGTACTTCATTACCTTCACTGATGATTTGAGTAGGTATGGATATATCTACTTGATGAAACACAAGTCCGAAGCCTTTGAAAAGTTCAAAGAATTCCAGAATGAAGCACAAAATCAACTCGGCAAGAAAATAAAGTTTCTTCGGTCGGACCGAGGAGGCGATTACATGAGCCATGAGTTTGATGACCATCTGAAAAGTTGTGGAATAGTTCCTCAACTTACTCCGCCAGGAACGCCACAAAGGAATGGTGTTTCAGAAAGGCGGAATCGAACCTTGTTGGACATGGTACGATCAATGATGAGTTGGAAAGATCTGCCTTTATCATTTTGGGGTTATTGTCTAGAAACAGCGACGTTCACACTAAACAGAGTACCCTCAAAATCGGTAGAGAAGACACCACATGACATGTGGACAGGCAAAAAGCCGAATTTGTCTTTTCTTAAGATTTAGGGCTGTGAAGCATTTGTCAAGCGACTTCAGTCGGACAATCTTACGGCCAAGTCAGATAAATGTATTTTCGTGGGGTATCCGAGGGAAACCTTGGGTTACTACTTCTACAACCGAGAAGAGGGCAAAGTGTTTGTCGCTCGGAACGGTGTCTTCCTTGAGAAAGAGTTTCTCAGTCGGGGAGTAAGTGGGAGCACGGTGCAGCTCGAAGAAATTCGAGACGAACCGGCTAGTAGCGAGTCGGCAAAAACCTTGGAGGTTGAGCCGGTCGTGGCAGTTGAGCCGCCAGCAGCACCTTTACTACGAAGATCGGCAAGATTACGAAGTGTTCGTGATGTGTTAATGTTAGACAGTGATGAGCCGGAAAATTATTCAGAAGCGAAGGTGGGATCTGATTCCGAGTCATTTCTTGGAGCCATGAGATCCGAGATAAAGTCCATGGATGAAAATCAAGTTTGGAACTTGGTTGATCTGCCAAACGGTGCATGACCCGTCGAGTGCAAATGGGTCTTTAAGAAGAAAACTAATATGGATGGAAATGTTTCAATCTATAAAGCACGCCTTGTCGCGAAGGGGTTCCGACAAGTTCAAGGAGCTGATTACGACGAGATTTCTCGCCTGTAGCGATGCTTAAATCAGTTCGGATCATGTTAGCTATAGCAGCCTATTTCGACTACGAGATATGGCAGATGGATGTCAAAACGGCTTTCCTTAATGGAAATTTAACCGAGGACGTGTATATGATACAGCCCGAGGGTTTTGTTGATCCGGCTAATGCTGACAAGGTGTGCAAACTTCAGAAATCCATTTATGGGTTGAAGCAAGCATCTCAGAGTTGGAATATTCGCTTTGATGAGGTAGTCAAATCGTTTGGCTTAATCAAGAGTGATCATGATTCTTGTTTGTACAAGAAGTTTAGTGGGAACAAAGTAAATTTTCTAATCCTATATGTGGATGACATATTACTGATTGAAAATGATGTCCAGATGTTGCAAGAAACCAAGTAATCATTGGAAAGGAGTTTCTCAATGAAAGACTTGGGTGAGGCAACATACATCCTCGGAATCCGGATCTATAGAGATAGATCAAGGAGGCTCATTGGATTGAGTCAGAGTACTTATTTGGACAAAGTGTTGAAGAAGTTCAACATGGAATCATCTAAGAAGGGGTTCTTACCGATGTCCCATGGTGTAAAACTTAGCAAGACTCAGTGTCCTTCGACAATTGATGAGCGAAGTCGAATGAGTGCGATTCCATATGCTTCTGCAGTCGGATCCATCATGTATGCCATGATTTGTACTAGGCCGGATGTTTCCTATGCTCTAAGTGTTGTGAGCAGATACCAGGCTGATCCTGGAGAGATCCTTCGGACCGGCTAAAAATATCCTAAAGTACTTGAGAAGGACTAAGGATATGTTCTTGGTTTATGGTGGTGAAGATGAACTTAGTGTAAAGGGTTACACGGATGCGAGTTATCTTACCGACTCTGATGATTCTCGTTCACAATCTGGATACGTGTTTATTATAAACGGAGGTGCTGTGAGCTGGAAGAGTTCCAAGCAAGAGGTATACGTGTCTGTCTACAGAGGCTGAGTATATTGCCGCCTCGGAGGCAGCAAAGGAAGCTGTTTGGATGAGGAATTTCCTCATGGATCTTGGTGTGGTTCAGGGCTCGTCCGATCCGTTAGACGTGTATTGTGACAACAATGGTGCTATTGCACAAGCTAAGGAACCTAGACAACACCAGAAGAACAAGCACATACTCATGTGGTACCACCTGATTCGCTAGTTCGTGGATCAGGGTGATATCAAGTTATGCAAGGTACACACGGATGCAAATATTGCAGATCCGTTGACAAAGCCGTTACCACAGTCGAAGCATGTGGCGCACTTGAGAGCCATGGGCATTAGATGCTTAGACATGTGATGTCGGAAGATTGACTCTAGTGCAAGTGGGAGACTGTTGGGAATATGCCCTAGAGGCAATCATGTATGATGATATTTCCTATTGTATTCATAAAGATATTAAGTAGTCCTTGTATAAACATCTGATGTGTATCATTGAATATGTGATTCGGTTGTGGAACTATGCATTCATGTTGTTTGTACTAAATATCATTGGTCATTGAGGTTGTGCTGGACACACAACTTAGACCAATGTGAAAGTTGGCTTGATGACTCGGTTCCACTTGTCATGGGCATGGAGATGCTATTCCAACTTACACAGACTAGGCTAAAGAGTTTAGCGAGTCAGATTGACCCATATTGAGGTACAACGAACAAGTTGTCTTTTGTATATCTCAATCAATGTAATCCTTAGACCTGAGGTTATTACATAGTCCAAGTTGAGGGTCGCCGACTTAGGTTACATAAACGCTGATCCGTGAATCGGGTTATAAAGGCAGAGTTCGGGTCGACTGAGAATCAAGCTGTGTGATGTGAATAACCAAGATGGAATTTTGCACCTCCACTTGGAGAGATATTATCTAGGCCCTCTCGTGAGATATGATTCGGAAAGCATGGCCATGCACGACTCAGTTAAGTGTTAACTGAGGCGATCGACTAAGAGTTAGTCGGGTGAATCACTTATCTCGTATCGAGAAGAGAGTTCGACTATTTAAGGGATGACATATATTCTCCTATAGTCTGACAAGGTATATCGTGAGGCAAAAGGGACTCGGACGTAAGTCGCATTAGAAAGGCAAGTCGTCATGACTCTTTGGTACTTGGGAGTCGGCACGTTCTGCTAGGAGCCGCTACCGACTGATCGATTGAGAGTCGGACTCCAATCATGTCCAAGTAGCCATGAGCCTGCGGGCTCACACACTTAAGAGCGGGAGCAAGTTCGGATTGGATCTGAACCTGTAATCTGGTTGGGTTGGACCTGAACCGGATTAGGACTGAGTTAGTGAGTTGGACTCACGGTGACTAGTGTTATATGGGCTTTAGTGAATGGGTCGCGCGAGCAGAGCCCACGTTAACTCCCTATATATAGTGGAGCACCGTAACCGATAAGGGTTAATCGTTGTTCGGTTAGGTCATTCCATGTGTTGGAAACCCTAGCTCCACAACAGTCCACCGCCACGTGAACCCAGTTCTCCGGTTCTCCCCTTATGCGTGTGGATACCAGCAGAGGTGCTATGCGATCAGCACCAGGACGATCAGATCGTGAGGACTGCACTGCATCAACTGACGCACTTCATCAGTAATCCGCAACTACGCGTCTAGTGGTAAACCTCGTGGCCTTCTATCTCAGCTAGATCTTGGGATCACCACGTTAGAGGAAAAGTTTTGTTTTATCTCTACGTGTCCCAACAATATACTTATACATTTTTTACTATCTGGTCACGTAGACACTTTTGCATGCATCTTTGGAATGTTGCTCCTGCATTACGCAGGCCGAATGGCATGGTGCGATAGAAATAAGCCCCGTACGGGGTAATAAACGCAGTCTTTATTTGATCGGCCGGATTTAACGGTATCTGGTGGAAACCAGAATACGCGTCTACAAAAGACAACAGCTCACAACTAGCGGTCGAATCAATGACTTGGTCTATCCTAGGTAAAGGAAAAGGATCTTTGGGACACGCCTTGTTTAGGTTCGTGTAATCGATACACATTCGCCATACGAAGGCTACATTTGGGTCATCCTTTTTCTTTTCTACTAACACCGTATTTGATAGCCAATCCGGATGAAGCACTTCCATGAAGAACCCGCCGCAAGGAGCCGAGCTATCTCATCCCCAATTATTTTTCTCCTGTCTTCGACGAAGCGGCGGAGAGGTTGCTTCACCGGCCTTGCTCCTAGCCTTACATGCAGAGAGTGCTCAGCCAACTCCCTCGGCACACCTTGCAAGTCTTGATTCGACCATGCAAAGATATACCGATTCTCACGGAGGAAGTTGGTGATCTCGCCTTCCTATTTGGCATCTAGGCCGGCACCAATCGTGATGGTGCACTCTGGGAACTGCTCATCTATCTAGATCTTTTTCGTCTCTTTAGTCGGCTGGAAAGTAACACTTCCATGGGGGTTGGATAATGCCGGCATATTCAGCTGTGCCGATTGAGCCAGAGCCGCTACCTCCTGAATCCTCCTTTTTTTCTCTTGCAATCACCAACGACTCGGCCAGGTTTTATCCGGCCAAAGCACACTCCATTGATTTTCTGTAATCTTCGGCTACTGTTATCACCCCCTGTGGCCCGGGTAACTTCATTTTCAGACAAGTAATGTGGCAGCTGCTCATGAATTTAGCCAGTGTTGGTCGTCCGAGTAAAGCATGATAGCAACTTTCTAGGTCCACCACTTCAAAAAATTCTCCGCTCTGCAATTCTCCCTTGTGCCGAATAACACATCTACTCGGACTTTCCCAATGGGTTCACACGAGAGACCCAGCACTATTCCATGGGACGTGGTTCTTGTGGATTGTAACATATTCTGTGCTATTCCATGTTTGTGCATTGTGTCCTTGTACATAATGTTGATACTACTCCCATTATCAATGGGTACTTCTGAGAATTTCACATTAATGTTGGGTCCGACAAATGTCGGATCTAGTACCAGTGCATACGACCCTGGATTCGGCATTATCTTCGGGTGATCTTTTATGCTCCAGGTTATTTCCTGATCGGACCAAGGCACATATCTTGGTGCTGCCAGTATAACATCATTCACTTCCATATGCCAGCGTTGTACACTCTGCATGTCTTGCTGTTCTGTTGTGAACACACAATATGATTGATGATGCTCCCTGTAATCATTACGTCAGTTGTTTCCGGGGTTTGCCCTTCCATCTTGACCTTGATTTATCACTTGATGCACTGCATCCCTCCGGTCCGAGTTATCATACCTCGGAGGAGGTGGTGGTAACATTAACTTCTGCGCATTTGCTCCGGTGAGCTATGGTTGTTGCTGCTGATGTGCTTGATGAGGAGGCGCTTTCATGCCCGTCGGGTTCCCCATTGCATTTTTCATCCAAGCACATTGACGAGTTGTATGATTAGCCGGCTTGGCCGGGTTTGGAGTGTGGAACTTACACGGTTGATCCAACATGGATTCAAATGTGTACTTCGGCCTTTCCTGCCACTGCTTCTTCTGTTCTGGTGTCCACTGCCTTTTCCCTTCATTCCTCGGCGTCCACTGCTGAGGACCATTCTTCTGTCGCTGACTGTTTCCATGACTCGGTTGATCTTGTACCACCGCTGCCACCTGATTGGAAGCATATCTGTAATCTGGCCTCTCCTCCCTTCTTCTACCTCGGAATTTGTTGCGCCTCGATGATTCGGATGCATCTCTTGCATATTGATCTTGATGCTCCCTAAAGCATACGAATCTGCTATCCTGATGGTCTCTGCCAACGTGGTCGGCATATCTCTTTTCAGCCTTTGCCATAATACACTTCCATATCGGCAGCCTTTGCCATAATACACTTCCATATCGGCAGCCTTGAGCAAACCAAGCTATCGCTTGAGACTCTATGACTCCTTCGCATGAGTTTCTATGGTTACACCACCGAGTCAAGAATTCTCTATCTGTTTCATTCGGCTCCTGCTTGCACATAGCCTGTTTGGTCTTTTATAGGTATTGGTGAAGTTGCTGACAAACATTTCTTCAAAATGTAACCAACAGTTGATACTGCCTGCTGGCAGATTGTTTAGCCATACT
This sequence comes from Avena insularis, assembly GCA_023614405.1. Classification (NCBI taxonomy): domain Eukaryota; kingdom Viridiplantae; phylum Streptophyta; class Magnoliopsida; order Poales; family Poaceae; genus Avena; species Avena insularis. Next base: position 86,622,575 of record CM042685.1, on the reverse strand, counting down.
CTAGCTGGTCCTTCTAGCATCTGTGGGACGTATCTCAGCGCCCATCGTAGGTTTCCGCTAGCTATCTTCACCATAGTGGCATAGTCAATTAACCAATCTTGTGGTTTTGTGCTCCCATTGTATGTTTTCGTGCCCCTTGCCAATTGAAAGTTCGGCACCGGTGGTTCGCCCATGATCCGAGGTCCGAAGCACACCAGACCAGGCGGACCCTACTCCTCCAATAACTCGGACCGATATAACCTGTCCAGTTTTAGTCTTGCATCATTTGATGGCAAGTTTCTGTAAATGATCCTCTCTTGTATTCCGTAATGGTTATTCCCACCATGTTCTGCATGCTCCATATTCGAGTAACCATCATTGTACCTCTCATTTTCCTGATTATGGTGACCTGGTCTCACTTCTCGCTCTTGCCGAGGATCATACCTCGGCTGAGGATCTGGTGGAGGGTTTCTCCTTCCCTAGACTGGGTTATTGTTCTCATGATTTCCCCTTCCAAGGTCCCTGTGCCCTTTGTTCGCACGGTCGGAGTTTCTATCTCCACTGTTACCTCGGCTGCCATTGCCTCTGTTATCATTGCCCTTTCCGGCTACTACCGGATCATACAGAACAATTTGCTTATTTCTTTTTCCTGAAGTCATCGCTCTATCTTTTCCGCGTTGTTTCCGGGTGAGGATGCTGCTGCTGCAGATAGTGCGGGTGCTGCTCCGGCCGAATGAACCATACGCGAAGCTCTCGGTCTTGCCGGGTTAGCCCTAAGCATTTCCTCATTCTGCTGGTTCGCAATGCGCACCATCTCATTCACTCTTTCTTGTTGTTTCTGCTGGGCTTCGCCGCTTAATCCTTCTAGCTCCAAAGCAGCAGCATTTGCCGCCCTTAGGTTCTTTGCCAGGGTACTATACCTCGGCAATCCTAGATCGACGGAATCACCTTCACGAGCTTCATGCTCTTTGTTGATATCATTCCTAAGGTTCTTTCCTCTCAGTCTCAATTCATCTACCCGTTCGGGGGCCACATCCAGTTTGTTTGCCTTAGCATACTCTCGGAGGGTCCTGTTCAAGGACTCCCGCAAGGACGACACCTTTTTTGCCTCTACCAGTACTTTTTGTCTAGTTTCTTCTAACTCCGCCTAGGCGTTAGCCGGATCAAGTATCGGTGCCACAGGCGTGGTTAGATTATCTATAGTTTCCTGGAGAATATTCTCTGGTCTCTCCAGAGGCGGCCATCTTACCCTTGCCGCCTTTGGGGTCATCCCTTGTACCTCGGCTGACTTGGTTGCTGGCAGATCTACCTCGGTGGGCTGCAGAGCTGTCTGCTTTGCGGCCATCTGTCCTCCTGCCGCCGGGTCCTTGCTTGGCCCGGCGCCTTCCCCTGCCGCCGGTGCTATGGCTGTCACCATCACCTCGACGCTACCAACAGGGCGTGCGCCACGCAGACCGTTAGCAGAGCTGAGGGGAGGTTCTCCTGCTTCAATGACTCGGCGAGGATAGACGCAGGACATGTCGACGCCGACGTAGACCCTGTGCATGGCCAGGTTGATGAGGATTTCGTTGCGTGGAGGCTCTTTCCTCCTAAAGCTACCCGCATTATCACTGACATAGTCCCAGAAATCAAATCTCTGGACTAAGCCAGAGACAACCCGCTCGCCGGTGTGGATGAAGTTTCCGGTCCAGATCTTGACTCCAGCTAGCACCGCTGCTGGCCCCACGGTGGGCACCAACTGTCATCATGGTGGCACGACAGATTCCATGGGTAGGCTAAAGTATGGGGCCAATGGATGCTAGAGGGATCCGGGGAGGGAAGATGTAGTGATTTCTACACTCAACAGTTCTACAAGTAAATCTCTATTCCTCTTCTCAATGAATACAAGTGCTCCTAGAGTTGTCTCATAGAGAGGAAGAACACTAATACACGAGCCTTCCGGCGTTGAGTGAATCGATCCCCCCTCAGGAGCCCGCGTCTCCCCTTATAAAGGGGTGCCTTGGTTCCTTCTAGGGCTGACATGGCAAGCATATCCTTGGAATATGCTTTTCCCAATATGGTAACTCGGCGACCTCCTTTCTGTGTCCCCTTATATCGGCGGCAATGTTCCAGAAACCTTCACATGCGCGCCTCGGGCTTCCTCACTGTCACCTCCGTGACGTTCGTCTGCCCTTCTGCTGCTCTGCTTCTTGTGCTTTGTGCTTGGCTTAGATTCCTCCTAGCCAGTGACTAGGGTTTGACTATAAGCACCTCCTTCTCCTGCAAGCTTCACGTTATTCGGCCTTGTCTCGCATAACTCAGCTTGGCCTTCACCTGTATCACTACTAGGAAATCCTTCATCAGTGGTGCATCAGTATTGATCTTCTGTGGCGCATGGTTGGGACGCCACTGTTACGTCGCCATTGATGAAAACTTCTGTGGCACATCCCGAAATGCGCCACAGAAGTCATGATACTTCTGTGGCGCATTTCTGTTGATGTGCCACAGGACTATGTTCAGTGGCGCATTATGGACAATGCGCCACTGAAACACTATGCGCCACAGAAGGCTAAAACGATGCGCCACTGGTTTGAGTATCAGGTATTAAAAAAATTTGAAACTTTTCCAAATATACAATATTATACAGGTATTATACAGTATTATACAGAAGCAGTATATTTGACTTAGTATATGAAAACAAATATAATACAAACGTGAATATAGTGCCATCACACTACTTAGAGCCCGAACGAGATAGACAAGTGATCATCACATTACAATACAAGTCAAATGAAGTGGTTTGTTACAAGTGTTTGTTACAAAGTTCACCGTCTCGTTACATTACAAATGAAGTATTCATCTCGCCTACACTAGAATCAAATAGAATACAAATATGACGACGGTGAGCAAGAGCAAGAGCACTAGCAATATCTTCATCCGGTTCTCCTTCCATAGGTGGTTCCTCCACTTGGCTACCGCCTCCTCTCGAGTCGTGTATCCTTTCTAGTTGTTGCCGCTAAACTTGTTCACCTGTTTCTGACAGTCCTCCCACTCATCGTAGACTCCTGGAACCCAACCCTTGTACACCACGTACCACTTCGTCATCTCTATAGATAAGGCATATTAGTAAATCATGCAACAGAAAGAACTAAATTGGTTCACATGCATATATATTCACATAAACTAAAGCAAAAGATCAGTAAAGATAGAAGATAGCACATCGATCATAATCATAGAACTTCGACGACAATGACCACAATAGTGAAGTTTACAACATACGACCACGGTAGTATATAGTTTGTGACACAACACTACACACAGACATCATGATAATTCTAGGTGCACACATCGATCAATGTTGAGAACTACTAACGCTCGGCTTCGGGAATGGTATATAGCCATCCTTCGTCATCCACGTCCTATTGTCACCCTGTTGACGAAGAATATTTTCAATCTCCCTATTAGTCAACCCTCTGTTGTGTTTTAGGACCCCTCCCCTCGTGTTGACATCTTCCACGATGATTTCCGACAACTTAACCTGGATGCGATGGAAGTATTCTCTAAGATCATCATTGTCCCTTCGTGCCAAATTTTCGGCCCATGCTCGGAAACTAAATGGCAGAGTTAGGTTCTGACAATCCCGGACAAACCCTTTAAGGTGATGCATGGAGTAGAAGGCCTCATTGGCGCTGCCAGTAGCCGGCTCCTTGACGCAGGGGAACTCGAGCACATGATTGAACACGTGCTTGTCATCCTTGATACATTCCCCCTTGTTGACAAAGGGGCATCCCTTTTTAGCGTAGCCCTCGAGAGCCTCATTCAAAACACCCCTTATTCTGGTGTAGTCATTCTTCTTCTTACTCGCTGAGTCGAAATACGATGCTATCGAGTACTTTGTGCAAATGACGATGAGTGTGCACTATTTGTCTCTACACAACACGATTGAAACGGGATGTTGGAAAAGGGCAATGGAAGAAAGCTATAAGAAAGCCTAAGTTAACAATGCTTGGGGGTGTGTGTACTTACTCGGGAAAGAAAGGCAAAAGAAGCGTGTTCGTGCTCTTGTGATCCACCATGAATTTCTCGAGATACGCCGTCGCCTTGGCACGCGTCTGAGATCCTTCCCTCAACTGGCTATCACGCATGTAGTAGGGATCCACTATCGCGAAGTAGGGGGTCTGCTCTCTCTTGGTCTTCATCACCAGATTGAGCGTGAATAGGCGGACCATGTTATAGTCCAGCCGTTTCGAGAGAAACAGCTTGAAGATGTCCTCGTACGATATGAAGAACACGTCCGCGGGGGCTTCATGGACGAAGTCCACGTCCGATGGCACCTTGATAGCAAAAACCGGGTAATTTGGATATTTGTCTTTAAGAAGAATGCCCTCTAGTTTCTTGATACTATCACTCAAAGCGAGCATATGTCCACCAGCAAGGCGAAGCAGATCCGGAATCAGTATCGCTACACCGGCTATATGTATCCTGGGCAAGCCATCCTCGCGGGCTGGTACGACGTCATCCTTAGCACGGATCCTCTTCAGAGGAGGTTGGCTCTCAGCTTTCTTACCTCTCTTCCTGTGCTTCTTCGTCTTCTGAGCAGGCTCCTCCACTGGGGATGCTAAGTGCTTAACGGCCGCCTTTTGGAGTGTGTCAGGGCTAAAGACGAATCCAACTGGTTTCTCCCATTGATCGGCGGCCGGAGGCGTCTCTTGAGATAAACCTCCGAAGACTAGGCGTTGCGTGCATGTAGTGGGACGCCCACCTTGACACTTGCGAGCGATGAAGGGTTCTTCATCCACAGCAGGCATGTACAATCCTATGCCGGTGCCGGTGTTGATGTAGTCGTCGATGTTGACAAATTCTTCATTATCATCGTTGTTGCCGCCATGTGGTGATGGTGGTGGCGGGGGCGACGGTGGTTGCGTTGCGACGGCGGCATCGCCTTGGGGCGGCCCACACGCTCCCAACAGTTGTTGGTGGCGACTGGTGGTGGCAACGATGGCAGGTGGCTTCCTAGGTGGTGGCCGGATGATCGAGGTGGCGCCGGTGACAGGTGGCATCCGAGGTGGTGGACGGGCGATCGAGGTGGCGCTTAGGTGCCCCGTAAGACGAATCTGACTCTTCGGCCATGTCAAGGGCCAGCCGTGGCATTCTGCAAGGGTCTTGTGTTTGTCGGCTCCCTGAGGTTAAAAGGGGGGGTCCATGTCATCGCACCCTGGCAACACCCGAGCAATCCGGACCCTCATCATGGCATCGTCCATTGCATTGTTGTGCATCGTGCGGTTCGCCGGTTGTATGATATTGCCCTTGGCAACATCCTTCAACTCACCGTCGGCAACTTTGTGGAGCAGTACGCAAGCAGCGTCCTGAATATCTACACATATGTGTTGGGCATCATGATCGAGGTGGAAATCACCAAAGGCGCATAAAGAAGATGAAGCGGAGTATGATATTATTTACCTTGGTGAGGGCGTTGAGCTTGGCTAATGTCGACACACGGCCGATCCCGGCGGCAGGCCTATCATCAGCATTCTCCTGCGGTACTAGTGCCACCGCTGGCTATGCGATACTGGTATTTTTGGCGGGAGCAGCAGGGGGCAGCTGTGCGACAACAATCTCTTGCGGCTGCGCCATGGTGATGGTGGCCGGCGGGGTCACCAAGTCCGGTGACGCGTTAACGTTGATCCTCGAGTTGCTGCCGCTAAAGCTGGGCACATTTATCGGCCCCTGTCGACCTCCCGCATTCCAAACAGCTAGGCCCTCCATCAACCCAGGGGGGATGATCGCGCGAAGCATCTCCTCCAATCACTTGTCCATTGCTTTTTCGTCCACTTTTGCCTCTAATGTCTTCACCTTGAACTTCAGCTCTTCAACCTTGGCTTTATCTTTAGCCGCCGACTGGTTCTTCCTCTCCCTCCTCTTCTTTGCGTCCTCTTTGTAGTACTCGGTAACCTTCATGCTTGTACCGAAGCCGGACACACGGCCAGCTGATTTTGGCGGCAACTTCTTCTCCCCCTTCTTGTAAGTGTTCGTCGCCCTGTTAAAAACAGTGTCCCATGGCTCCGCCGCCGAATCTTGGGACGACAAGTCCTTGCTAGCGTTCAATTCCTTCTCCTACAGAGATACAAGGAGAGGTGAACCCATGCATGCATTTAGATTCTTGGCTTACTTATTTTAATGAGAGATCCACAGTAAATTCCTTACCAGCTCATGCTCAAAGGCCTTCACATCCGGGTCGTTGGTGACGAACTCCCCTGTAACAGGGTCCAGGTAGTAGCGGGCCCAGGCAAATTGTCGGATCTGCAGGTCTATAATTTTATGCCATGGGTTCTCTTTACCCAGGCGTTCAAGCTCGGCGTCCTCCTTGTCCCAAATGGGCTGTTTCCGTCTGTATCCACCGCTTCCAACCCGGTGGTTACCTATGTCCTTCTCTCGCATAGTCTTTCCCCACTCAGTCCATGCTTTAGAGGCAGCGGTATCTAAGTCCGCCTTGAATATCTTGAACTCTTCTTCGTCGAGCATCGGATTTTTCCTACTTATAGTCTCCCAGCTTTCACCTTTGTCAATGCTGTTCTTTACCCGGATTTTCCAGCTGCTCAAGGCGTTGCTCATCTTTGTCAGTTCTAGTTTGTTCACCGGGTTCTTATTACTCTCCAGGTTTCTGAACTTCTCTGGGAATGTGTATCGCTTGTGAAGCTTCTTAAGGAGGTTCTCGACCAAAGCATGATTACGTCGGATGTGCGACGTGTTGATCGACATGCTTTCCCGGACGATGCACCCGAGTTGCATGCCGTACCCGCAGGCAATCGATGAAGGCGCAATGGGTTGGCCACCTTCTGTGACCTCGGTGAACTCATCACAGACGTTGGCGAGCACTTGCGGCTTCCGATCCTTAATATCCTTCTTCTTCTTCTGTATGGTGGCCGGGTTGCTGCTACCACCATCTGTGCGCTCGCCACCATCCGTGGTGGTGTTACCCTCCTCCCCGCCTTCACTAGTTCCATCGTAGTCGTCGTCGTCACCCTCGTAATATGGTTCTTCCTTGCCCCCAGCACCTCCGACGACGGTCGTCGGTGGTGGTGTCATTCTCATCTCCTCCGCCTCCTCATGCTCTTGGGACGGCCCCCAGAACGATTTGTTTGCCTCTCGGGCTAGATCCTTGGCGCTCATTTGTTTAGAAGGACCGGCCTCATCGTTAGTCGACATGTTTGCGCTTTATTACTAAAAAAAGAGGCAAAAACTTAGCACAAATATAGATCGAAAAATTCGGCATGACCTTTGCTAATTTTTGGACCTACGAGTGCCCATTTCTCAACCGAAACGGAAGTGAATCAACACTTCGGGAGAAACGGGCAACTCAACTGAAATACCTGCAAGGAAAAACACCCCAGCCCATTGATAACCCCATTGGCACCATCCATAATCATCCAACACCATCTCATTCACAAAATAAACAAACCTATGCAGCACCATCTCATTCACAGTTTCAAATGAATATACAAGATCAACAGCACCACAGATCATAAACAACATAATATCTATAACCAGCAGCATAACCAGATCATAAACAGATCATAACCAGTAGCATAACCAGATCACCACAGCAGCATAACCAGCAGCATAACCAGATCACCACAACAGCATAACCAGAGCATAAACTGCACCATAGATCATAACCATCCCAGAGTTGATCAGAACCATCCCAGAGTTGCTAGCTACCAGAGTTTCAGGCATGTACAATAATCTTTACTCACACAGAACCATCTCCACAACAATGCTTAGACTGAATTTTAGATTTCATGAACACACAAGAAGTACATTTCCCTAGTCACTCAAACTTTTAGTTACAGCAAATTCACTCAAAATAAAATGACAAGTGTAATGAATCTGTGAGTGGTAGTATATCAACAAAAAATCAGTGTTAACAAAAGCACTGTGAGCACAAAGCACTGTGTTCACAAGAAGATCTGTTTCCTCATCATATAGTACTAGCACTGTGAGCACAAAGCAGTACTAGTGGTATTGTGATCGCTGAGACTCTGGGAAGTCTTGAATTCTAATAATAATCATAGTGATTAGCCATGTTCATCGATCAGTAGCACTGTAAGCCAAAAGCCGTACTGCAATTATTCTAATCGCGAGACTTGAGGTCTTGAATTCTAATGATCACGGTGATGGTGGTTGGCCATGTTCTAGCAGTGTAAGCACAAAGCCGTACTGCTGCTATTCTAGTCGCGAGACTTTGAAGTCTTTGAGTTCTGCTAATAATCGCAATGGTTGGATATGTTCATTAACCAGCGCTAAATCAGGAGCAGGGTGTGCTAATTAACGGATAGCACATGTGCTATTGGCAACTGTAACAGACATTATTGCCATGTGGAAACGGGAGGAACTTATCAGCTAAATCAACACAAACGACAAGCAGTAAACTGAATGGTAGAAAGGTGGTGTTAATCTATTATGATGGTTAAGATGGGGATAATTAAGCATGTCATGTGGTTAGCTTGTACAATATTAGTAATATATTATGTATGCAGAAAGTAAAATTAACATTTGTTCCTATAGAGTACTTCTCCTTTTTTTTAGCTGACAATATGATGAGGACGAATCTGGATGGTAGAAAGGTGGTGTTAATCTGAAGCTAAGTGTCTCAAAACTGGGATTTGACTTATCAATCTGCCAGCATGTCATGAAACAAGTTTCTGCATTTGGTGCAACAATGTCGATGCATCAACGTTATACAGAAGAATTAAACTACTACCACACATCTTCTTGCCCTTTCTCTTTCGATCAAACTAGGATCATTTTCCTTAGGCCAAATTATCAGTGAACATGAGGATGTTTCACATGCTAATTTTTTTAGAGGAAAAGGGCATGCACGAGTGCCATTGGATCGAAGCTAAGTATTTACAACGTATTGCATACAAGGTTTAAATCACAAACATTCCACAACCAAGATCAACCACGATCTTTTCGGAGACTACCAAGCCTGGTGGTGGCGAGATGTATACTTGTGGTGGCGAGATGGTGCAGGATAGGGAGGTGGTCCTGGCGGCGGACTGGCCTGCTCCTCCTCCACACAAGGCCTGGCCTGCTCCTCCTCCTAGGGCGCACGGGCTCCTCCTCCTGCGGTGGCGAGATGGCGCGGCTCCTCCTCCACGCACGGCGGCTCCTCCTCCACGCACGGCGGCTCCTCCTCCGGTGCGGCAGGCGGCGCTTGGGCAGGTTCGCTGGGACGGGTTGGCGGAAAGTGAAACGGATCGAGGTGGGGAACAAATTCTGAACAGTCCATTTGACTAAGTTCGGAAGTTCTGTGGCACATACCGATAGAATGCGCCACAAAAGTTGATTTCGCACTTAGTCAAAATGAATGCACGACTGTAGTTTGACATGAAACAGACAGTAGCTCAATGGTTGTGAGACAGTTATTGGACATGAGCACCTGGCAGGCAGGTTCGAATCCTAGCTGCACCAATTTTTTTTCTTTATTTGAAAATTATATGATACAAATATATTTAAACCAAGCACATACACATATGTATATTTATTCAAAAAATCTCCCCGAATTATATTTATAGATGTGAATTTATACGCACACGAATATCACGATATATGTTTAATTAGTCTCTAACTAATACACAAAAAAGATCACACATTGTCGTGTGATATTTCGAGCTAGCTAGCTAGCCTCTCTTCACAATCTTCTTGCCTTTTTTCTTCGCGGTTGAATACTTTAGCCCGGGCACTATGAGATTTCTTCTCGTGAACGGACAACCTTTAGTAGGTAGTGTGGTCTTTCTTCTTATTGTAGTAGTAGTAGTAGGCATGTTGAAGTACTTGTCGAAATCCTCTTCGATCTTCGGATCGCCATTCTTGTCGAAGTCTTGCTCGTTGGCGGATCCTTCCATTCCGATGATGCTCCTCTTGATCAACTTGGCTAGCGAGTATCCATGGCTCATTTTTCGTGGAGGCATTCTTTGCCGACTTGGCATCTGGTATAACGCAGGTGGTGAAATATCGGCCTTCTTTTTCGACATTCTTGGCCCATCTAACACGGAACATCGATACCATCTCTCCATAGTAGTCGATCTCCCATATCTCCTCGATCCTTCCATAGAATATTTCCATGACAGTAGTCTCGTCATCGGCGAAGGACATCATAGTCACTCCTGAGTTTTGATATTCGCTATTCATGTCCTTTTCCTCGGTCTAGAATCTGTAACCGTTGATGTCGTATGACTGATAGGTCTTTATGTTATGCGCTGGGCCCTGTGACAAGGAGAATATGAGTTGTTGATCCTCCGTAGAAGGCGTCTGCGGGGGATTGTCCAGCAGCCTTTTCTTGAACCAACCCATGAAGGTGGAGTTGTGTTCTCTTGTTACGTCTCCTTTCTTCCTCGGGCAGGCCCGGTCCACGTACTCCCGCTCGATCAAGCTTTTGTGCTCTTCCACCCAAGGGCTGACCAATTCAATGTGTTGTAGTGTGACTCGGTGTGCCCTGGCAAAGTCGACGCGTCGATTAGCAATGCCGACATGCAGTGAGCGGTGGCCCTCGCGGTGACCATACCCAGCAAGCCTGCCGAGGTGCTTCTTGGTGGGTATTCCAACATCCTCGTTCTCGGTGGTTAGATAGTTCTGGCAGAAAGAGATGCACTCGTAGATCAGAAAGCCCTTGGCTATGCTTCCATCTGGATGGGACCTGTTGCGAACGAACCCTTTGATTACACCGTTTAGCCTTTCAAACGGCATCATGTTATGCAGGAATGTCGGCCCGAGCTAGATGATGTCATCCACGACATGGACAAGTAGATGCACCATGATGTCGAAGAATGCGGGCGGAAAGTAAATCTTGAGCTCGCATAGTATCACCGCGATCTCTTCTTGTAGCCTGTCAAGCAGCTTCATGCCGATTACTTCCTAGAGATGACGTCGAAAAAGTTGCACAAGCCAAACAGCGTCTCACGGACGTGCTCGTCCATTATCCCTCGTATGGCAACTGGAAGTATCTATGTCATCATCACGTGACAGGTCGTGGGACTTCATACCGCTGAACCACTTCTTCGCTACGTCGAGATACCAGCTTATCTTGCCCGAGTAACCATGAGGAACTTTGACTCCTAGGAGGCACCTGAAAAACTGCTCGATCTCCTCCTGACACAGAGTAAAGCAGGAAGCGCGAAGCACAACCACCTCATTCTTCTTAACCCTTTTGCGGCGACCCTGAGTCCCTTCCGTTTGATCGTCATCATCATCACTATCAGGGTACTGAAGCTCCTTCTTGATGCCAAGCAATTTCAGGTCATTTCTTGCTTTCGGCCCATCCTTGGTCCTCTCCGGCATGTGGAGGAGAGTGCCAAGTAGACTCTCGGTAACGTTCTTCGTGATGTGCATTACATCGAGGCTATGGGGCGTGTGGAGGATCTTCCAGTACGGAAGGTCCCAGAAAACAGACCTCGCTTTCCATACACCCAGAAGCGGCTTTGTCCTTGGTCGCTTCTTCCCTGGCGCTGGGCACTCATCCCAATTATTCAGAAGCTCCTCGATTTCTTCACCGCTCCTCGTATGCGGGGCTCTTTCGAGCTCGTCTTTACCATTGAACAGGTCACCGCGTTTTCTCCACGGGTGATCCATGCGAAGCCACTTTCGAGTCCCTTGGAACACGGTTTTCGAACACCCGGGATCCTTGGGTAGCTGGAGATGCGGGGTCTTATCCATGCACTTGACACATGCATTCTGTCCGTGGTTCACATGGGCCGATACATATGCATAACCACGATAGTCCTGCACCGTCGTGAGCAATGCGGCTCTCAGAGGGAAATATTCTTTAGTGTAGGCATCCCATGTATGGGCTGGCGTCTCCCACAACATGGCTAACTCCTCTTTCAACAGCCCGAGATAAAGATGCATATCGACACCTGGCTGTTTCGGCCCCTGAATAAGAATGCTCATGTGTACGTACCTTTGCTTTGTGCAGAGCAACGGGGGGATGTTGTACGGACATGTGGTTCTCTCCGCGTACTCGTTACAATAAAGTGCGCAATCATTGATACATGCGTGGTATTTAACGTGTGGTAGGCCGAGAGGGTACACGATTTTCTTGGCCTCCTCTATACTTGTTGGCAATGTGTTCCCGTTAGGAAGACGATTGTGTCAGAATTCCATGTTAGCATTGAAGCTCACGTCGGTCCATTTGTGTTCCGCCTTCATCTCTAGAGCCTTGAGCGTTACACTCAGGCATGTATCCTCGGGCCGACACCCAGGATATAATGGAGTCATCCCATCTAACTCCATTTGCGCCAGCTTGGCTTTCTCTCTAGCTGCAGCTTTGGCGTTGCTCGTCTCCTTGAGAAGCAGTTCCTGAACATGAGGATCCTTTAACACCGAAGTTAGCAGCGTCTGGGTGTTCGCTTCTTCTCCTTCTTCATGATGGTCATGCCTGTCGACATCTCCTTCTTCATCATGATGATCATGCTCGTCGCCGGTATATTCTTCGTCATCATTACCATGCCCGTCGGGAGACTCTTCGTCTTCTCGCTCGCCCAAGTCTTCATGATGACCAACACCATTTACTTCCAGCTCCTCATCGAAGTCGTCACACATGAAACCGTGCCTAAGCAGGTGATCCTCCAATTGTCCAGAATCAGGGTCGATCCAGCGCTGGAGTTTGCATGTTAGACATGGACATCTTATCTGGGTCTTGTTGTTCCGAATCATGTCCAGCTTGGCGTCTTTCTTATACCTAGTAACTCGACCTTCGCTCATGCTGACGACCATGGTAGCCTGCACGGTATGCACATATAGAGCAAAAAGACAGGCAATAGGTTAATTAGAAATATACACACACAAAACACACATGCATGGTCGTCGCCGGAAAAATTCGGCATGACCTTTCCTAAAAGTAGGACATATGGGTGGTGCAAAAATTTGCCAAAATGGAAATGAATCAACATTTCGGCAAACATCCATGCACCACACCGGGACAGAGACAAGAAAAAACAAGAATCTTCTTCCCATACAAGCATTCATGCACCAGACAAGCTTCATGCACAAACATCATCTTCGCTCCATGCATGCATCGCATATACACACCGCCCGCGTGACAAGCTTTACACCTACAAAACATGCATATTCGTGGCCAATTACTCATCGGGTAGATAGAATACCGACTCGAGAGCGCGATGTGAGAGAGTGTGGATCAATAGATCTATAGAGAGATAATAGTACACAAATAGAGATGTGGAGGAGAAAAGTAGGTGTGTTTTAGATCAACTAGTTGGAGGAAGACTTTCCCTAGCCAATCTATCAACTATAGTAGGTTTAAATACAACAAAATGTAGAAAAGTATAGACACAATGGGGTGGGAGAGAGGAGGAAGACGAGCTGGGAGGAGGGGGGAGAAGGATGTGAAATGGATGGTGGGAGAGAGGAGGAAGCAAAGCTGCCACCTTTGTGCAGATCTGGTCGAGAGTTGTATGGCACACCAGAGCGCCACAGAAGTTCAATATTCTGTGGCGCATAGAGGCTACATGCGCCACAGAACCTTGGCCATAGGGTGCAGTGGGCCAAGTGGGCCCTGACTCAATGTTCTATGGCGCATGGCCAACGAATGCGCCACAGAACCTGTGGGCCCAGCACGCAGGTTTCTGTGGCGCATACTGTGGTTATGCGCCACAGAAGGTTAAACTTCTGTGGCACATGTCTGACCCATGCGCCACAGAACACAGAGGCATAGATCTGCACCAAATAAAGGTGGCAGATAGAGCTCTTTAATGACACCCCTCTATATATATGCCACACTCGTCCCAAAGCAACATACCTGCCTCATGTCTTCTTCCCACAAATCGCGGAAGACTCCTGGAGAGCACAGCCTCGCTGCTCCTCGCAGCCTACTCATGGGAGGGGCGAGGTCGAGGGGCAGTGCTCGGAGTCAGCCGCCGCGGGATTCAGAGGTCAACCTAATCGAGGAGGAGGCCAGACGGCAGCACGAGGCCCTCTACAACAAGGCCATGAGGTTGTACGCCGTGCTCGCGTCTCCGGAGAAGAGGGCGCGCATGGCGTAACCAATCGGGTGGCGGCCGATGCTCCACCCCAACGTGTCCGTGGAGGACCACGTCCGCAGGCTGCAGGCGCACGTGAACAGGGAGGTTTGGCATCTTCCACCGCCATCGCCCCCACCAGCTCTTTGAAGGGATTTGCAATGTTGTAGTTTGTGTATTTGCAATGATGTATGGCATTGTTGTTTTGTTGTTCAAGGCTATGCGCATGTGCATTTTGCAACGATGTATACCACTGCACATGTCTATCTACTAGTTTGTCTAGTATATTCTACCTATTCCACTGGTACTTGTTTAGTCGGGAAAAGCAAAAGAGGAAAATAATCTGATAGGCACGAAACTTTCTGTGGCGCATACTAAACACATGCGCCATAGAAGTTTGTTCTTCTGTGGCGCACAGGCAACAATGCGCCACAGAAGCTTGTACATAGGTGAGCAGAGAGTGGGGCCCACATATATCTTCTGTGGCGCATATCGCAATATGCGCCACAAAAGATATAAACTTCTGTGGCGCATCACCCTGTATGCGCCACAGAAGTTTGGTTAGAGCACGGTGAGACCCCGCCTGCTGTGGGTCCCACCAAACTTCTGTGGCGCATATGGAGTAATGCGCCACAGAAGATTCATGGTCCCACGGCTAGTGTGGGTCCCACCAAACTTCTGTGGCGCATTGCTCTGGAGGGTGCGCCACAGAAGTTTGGTGGTTCTGTGGCGCATGTCTCCGGATGCGCCACTGGGTAAATTTTGTGGCGCATGTCTCCGGATGCGCCACTGGGTAACTTTTGTGGCGCATGGTCAGGACCATGCGCCACAGAAGCTATGTCTATCTATAGCTAGTTTCCTAGTAGTGTATTCGAATTAGTTAGAGTCATTTGGCCGACTTAACTCATATGTCGGTCGGATAAGGTGTTACTCATTCTACATTTTTCATGGCCCTACTTATCTCGGCCGACTCTTACAAGATTCGGCCGACACAATTAGTAATTCGGCTTATGACAAGGGAGATTCCTTTCGTCATTCCCCTGCCTTGACCATATCCGGGGTCACCTCCCCAACAAATAATAATAATATTACAACTATATCTTAATCTCATCTACTTATACCATGAGTATCATGGAAATACCTAACTTTAGCTCTCCAGTGACATTGAGTAGGAAAGAAACCAAAGTCAAGATCATTCACCATATATCTTTCTTTCCATATCAATCGTTATCATCTCTATTGAATCCTATCTTTATATTTTTTTTCATCAATATTGAGAAATCAACTATTGATTCAGCAATTCTTAACCTATCAATTCTTGACCTATCAACTCTTGTACTTACTATAGCATTCACTTAGGTCTTATAAAGAAAGAAGTAAGAATAGGTAAGTAGTGATGCTAGTTTTAGATGTCATCTATAGGATGGGAGTGATTGGAGGAAATCAAATCAATATAGTAACAAAGAGGATTACAAGGATGAAGTCTAAAGATAGTTACCAGGAGTAGTCCTATTGGATCAAGTAGGTATAGTCAATGAATCATATCTCTTAATCCAATAGAGCTAGACAGAAGATAATTATATTACAACTGTAATGCTGTATGAATGAAGCCTTGACTAGTCAACTGGAAACTTAAACCATACTGGATCAAAAGATTATAATGATCATGCCTTATTCATCAATATTGAATGCTTATACCAAGTATAAGTGACATTAGTGGATAAAACATGATTGAACCATAATATAGATATAGTATCCTAGATTAGCCATTACAGGTCACATTAATATAATGTGAGGTTGGAGTATTTGTTACTAGATTTAAGTAGACACAAGATAGTATGATTAAGGTGATGTTAGAGCAACATTGGATTATAGAAAAAGTAGTTTTCTCATGGGAAATACTAATACTTGGGGTGAAGTAAAGTTATATATATATAGCTACTAGGGTAATATTAGTGGTGGATGATTAAGGAAGATGATGAATGTAGTTAGAGGTAACCATATGTTGGATTGGAGGTTATCAACAGTAGAGTAGTTGATATACCCAAGTATAGATATGAAAAGATTATGAAAAGCTTTAGTGTCAAGCTCATTAGTATTACAAATGAATCTAGGAGGAGAAATTATGGATAAGAATATTCTGTAAAGTAAAGCTCATCATGTTAACACATGATGATGGATAGGAAGAAGTAGAGTAACTATAAATGGAATTCCTTAGTCACAAGTCCAGAATTATGAAGTATGGAATATAGGAATCCTTGATAAATACTAAACCCTAAATCTAAGACCAAACCTAATATCCACTTTCTATGGTTGATCTATCATTTTGTTTCCACAATGCTTTATAGGAATATTTTCCTATAACAAATCAATTAAGCACATCTTTATCATTTCTAATTATCATAACCATATGTGCTTAGGAGCTATTTTTATCAAATCCTTTTCATGAGACATTCCAGATAACATCATTCTGATCTCAAACATAAAGATAATGTATTTAGCCATTAATCTTTATTCACATCAACAAAAGATTATAAGTAAATTAAGAACCCTAAACCCTAGGGTAAGCAATTACAATCGAGAACCCTAAACTTATTAATGAGTTTTCTTATCAACATCTCATGAATACTCTATTAATATTTATTGAACAAATTCTTTGATCCATCTCTCTAACCATTTATTCCATATGAGTATGGAGTAAGTAGGAATACCATAATTATAAACCACTCTATATTTTACTATGTGATTAAATACATAAAAATAAACCCTATGACTATTACTAAACATCTTAAAACTTCATTACTCCAAATCAAAGTGAAAATAATGTTATAGTTATTTTTTAAGATCTTAAATAAATCCTCGAGCCCTAAACCCTACTTACTCTATTTAATGAAAGAATATCTATATAATTATAAAGTTAGAAAATAATAAATAAAGCATGCTGTTAAAATGCTAAATTAATACCAGAATTTGAAATACATTTTAGTATTCCTACAATTATCCAGCAAATTAATTCTACAAAGAAAACTCAAATCAAATGTAGAAATATAAATCTGAAAAGCAAAACAGAAATAGATAAAGAAAATAGAAAGAAAAGAAAAAAGGGGACTAGGCCCGAGTAGCAGGCCGGTCCAGATCTTCTCCCTACCTATCCACCGCCTAGTAGTAGAACCCCTCTTCCTCCACTCACTTCGTCACGGCCCAACAGAAGCTCGGTCCAGATAACGTTTTGTTCCTCGTATCCGTCGTCTTCCTCCCCTGCGACAAGCAGCTCGGTGGCGCCGCCGTCGCCGTTCACCAGCATCGCGATGCCCACCATCACCCGCCGTCTTCTAGAGAGGGATAAGGACGCCATGGTGAAATTCTTCAATCCCATCCTCATTTCCCCTTCCCAGCAACCTCCCTATCTTCGGTTCCTCAAACCCGAAACCCTAAGCCGATGAATCGCCGGCGTTCCAAGCTTCCCCAGGGCAGTACAAGCACGTTGTGAGCGCCGCCTTGATCCCCTGTGTCGATTGGCCGGAGGAATTGAGCCGAAGTTCTCGGAATCGAACCCCCAGATCACTTCTTCCCGAACTCCGACCAAGCTCCGCCGTGGCTCCATCGCCGTTACAGGCTACCACAAGCCTCGCCATCAACCTCTTCTGCTTCCTGGTGAGTTCACGAATCCCCAGTGCCCTCTATCTCGTCTTCCCGTGATCTCTGAGCATGTCCACGTCGTTGGACTCGGTGCGCCGCCGCCAACCGTCGCTGTACTCCCCGCTCCGATGACCATCAGCGGGCGGCGCCACCCCATACGGGTTCTGCATTGTCCACTGCGTCGAAACGCTCGAACTGCACCTCCTAGAAATCCCTCTGCCGCGGTTCCTGATCGCAACTCTGGTGAGGCTCCGACGTCCACAGGTGGCAGCTGATGTGGCCACGGGCCCATCTATCTGTCTCTTTGGCTAGAATAGCTAGAGGTGGAAAAAGTATTACTGGTCCACGCTAGCGTGGCACACCAACGTGGCCCTGAGCCCCACCTGTCCGTGACTTAGGGTAAACCTATTATGGGTAAGAAAAGTATTTTCTGTTTAGAAAAAATTGATAAACCCAATATAAATTCAAGTATCAAATTCCAGAAATTAAATAAAGGGATTAAATCTCGTTAAATCAATAACTTTTGTTTTATAAATTAGAAAAATACATATAATATATGAAAGTGTTGAGAAAAATAAAATCTACAACTTAAAACTATTATCAACTATTATTGTAATGATTATTAAAATAAATATTATTTAATAAAAGTTTTATAAGTAATAAAACTTTCGTAATTCATATTTAAATAATGGTAAATGTTAAAAATATAAATAAAATACCAAAAATTTTAGTAAAATAAGAATTATAATTTAAAAACTATAATCATGCATTATTACCCCACTTAATTAAATATCTATTGTTTATTAAGTGTTTATAAAGTAATAAACCTTATTAAAATCATATCTTATTATTTATAAATCAAAAAAATAAATGTAATATACCAAAATAATCACAATAATAATACCTACATGTTAAAAATGTGATATTGCACTTTCGAGTTAAATAAAAAGTTAAACACTTTCCTAACTTGAATTTAAACGTATTTCTTTAATTAATAATTTATAATTTGAAAAATAAAATTTGTTAATATTTCTTAAATTAACAATTAAATTTAATAAATAGTATTAATCTTAAATACTAACATTATGAGGTCAAAATTATTTAACACCATTTAAATGCAATCTTATTGAGTGATCCTTCAACCATAAGTATAAGTTATTTTATAAAAGAATCCTTATCTAATATAAAATCTCCAAAAATAATTATAATAAGATAAAACCCATTCTTTATATTAACCACAAATTTATAAACAAATCAAAACACTATAAGTGAGTTCATAAGTAATAAATAATATTGTTTACTTATTCACAAACATTAACCACACCCTTATAGGGAGATAAATTCCTTCATACAATTATAATGGAAAGAAACCACTACTCCAATAGAAGTAATGCCATTCTTAAGTAACTCTAAGGAAACAATATAAAGTGAACAAGATACAAGTATCATAAGTAATACACCCTAAGTCTACCTACAAGTTACAAGTTACTTATAGTTACCAAGCTTTAAGTATAATGCTAAAGACTTTATTATATGTTTTATAGTTAACTTTGGTCTGTTATAATTAACATATAAAGGACCTTAATACCAAACCAACCAAGTTAAAAACCAAGATAGATAAGTCTCAAATACAAATGCTGACATTTTTCAAATGAAGTAATTCTTTCTTACTTAAAGGCTATAACTAGAAAGAACACCTCATAAGGTTAACTTAAAAGCTTAAATGCTTCTGCTTAGATGAGTAAAATTTTCTTCAAAAGTTATTCGTTTTGCCACTTCAATAAACATATGACAATTAATAGTAAACACCTTACTTTATACCGTACTTGTATAATAAGATTGTAAATACTTAAAGTTCTTTACAAGAGACATTACTTGTAAAGTAAAACTTGAAGATAAACAATTACGATGTAAGCAACCTTATGTAGCATTCCATACTGTGTATTTTGTTATTGTATAAATACATGTTGTTTTCCACACACTCACAAACCTTAATAAGAAGCACATTTAATCTAAAAGGGCAACACACTCCAAGGAAACCCTTTCCAGTATCCAAACCCTAGAACAACGTTATTCTCGAGATTCGCGTTTATCAACTTGCATTACATTGCTTATTCATAAAAGCATCTTGCTTCTTTAAACATTTGTCCTTACTGGACCAATGATGCAGATTTCAGCTATTGGATCTTATATTGTCTTGAAGACCGTGAGTGCATAATCTTGCAATCACAAAAGGCAAGTTCACACTTGCTCATGTCCTTTGATTATTTTATGAAAAGTATTTTGCAAATCCAGTGTTGTCATCACCTGCATTTGAAAAAGGACAGAAAACACTATTTTCATAATAATGTGATTATAGGTTATTTACCATGAGGTAATAACCTACTATAAGAGTTCTGGTGGTAAAGGAACATATTATCTAGGACTTAACAACCAATGTCGCCAGTGATTCTTGCGCCGTATATTACACGTTGACCATGAGATTTGGAATGGGACAAAGAAGTCAGCTGTATCTTTTCCCTCTCCCATGGAGTCGGATGTGCGGTTCGTGGCTGTTATCACTCGTAACGTGCATATTATATATGCTAATTCATAGAGGATATGCAGCATATGGGTGGGAGCCCTCAACGTCCCACGACAGTTCTGGCATCTGAATGGTCTGTACTGCCAATTGCCGTAATTCAATAGGTGGGCTGGCGTACACCAAGGAGACATGCGGGGTTGAGGAGACGGCAGTGATTGGCTTGGGTCTTAGTCTGGGCCTCACACCAAGGAAGTGTGAACGGGTTCGTGGACCGGATGTGCAACAAAGCTAAGATCTCTCATGGGTAAAGTGACGCACCTCTGCAGAGTGTAAGAATTGTAACTTGTTACTCCCTGTTCCGAGAAGGAGCTGCGAACGCTGCGGGAAAGGAACTCCATGAAAGTTCTGTTAAACCCGTGAAGGCTGATGCACATAGCTTTTCAGAATAAAATCAACCTTTCAATAAATGTTTACGAAAACCTGCATGGCCTACGACCTATGGTCTGTGGGTGTAGATATAGTGCATCAAACACTCCTTTTCTAGTGAACTTGTTGAGTATGCTCGTACTCAAAGTATCTTCTTAACCCTTGCTAGGTTCTAAAGCCAGTAAAGATGATGTCTACATCAAGATATGCTCTAGGAATCATCATCAAAGGCTAAAGCTCTTCAATGAAGTCAGCATATACATCAATTCAAGTGAAGATGAAGTTGCTAATTAGATAAGACTAGAATTTCTAACCATAGAACCTACTTCTTTAGAGTATTGCAATAGAAGCAATGCAAGCCTAGTTGTTCAGCTGCTAATTATATAAGTATGATAGCTATGAGTTATTTATTCCTGATTCTTCTTTGTAAGAAGTTTATTTCTCTCTTTTTAACCTAGAGTGTTCTCTGGATCTTATGTAAAGAGTTGAGTTGTAACCTATAGTCATGTCTTGGACCTGCTGTGTTTCTATTGTACCACTCTGAGGGATGTAATACTAGTGAACAGTATTTCATTGGTGTTATATCAACGACTATAGTGTACTACATCATGCAATGGTATGATGGGTCACCGCAACCAACTAACTGGCTGAGTAGATTCCATGAGTCACATAGTTCAGGCGTTCCATTCGACATATGCATTCTGGCTCTTCTCGAAGGAGGTGAAGGAGGTGCATTCATGCAGGTAGGTAAGCGTGGAAGGGAATTGGAGTTTCCCAGCATCTGTAATCTCAAACCCTGTTCACATCATTAGTGACCGACTTCGGGACTCGACCCGTTATGGCGGCATCTCCCTAGTGCGTGACTCATGGTCTCGGCAAAAGCAAGGTAAAGGTCATGGTCAACCACTCTCTGCTGGACTTCCTAGGAAGAGGGCTAATGCTAACTGGCATTAAGAATCGGTTAGTACGTGTGGGTAAAGTTGTACACCCCTGTAGGGTTAAATCTTTTTGAAAAGCTGTGTCCACTGTTATGGACGACTTGGAAACCAGATTCAAAGATCATACAGAACATGAACCTAGTCGTAAAACTTGGCAAGTTGATCAACGTGTTCTTAAGGATGCTTCCTCATGGGTACCAGGGGGTGGTCCTAGATAGGTTCAGCTGATGATTATTCGGTGGATATCAAGAGATGATCAAAGTTAGAGATATCGCTCTCTTATCCCCTTTTAAAATATTCCGATTAGTCAAGATTCTTCTCCCTCTTGTTTTACAAAACAAAGATGGCTTTATGCAAAATAACTCCACCAGCAATAAGTCTTGCGGAGTACACCCTGTACTCACCCTTGCTTCGTTGATACTTTTGAAACAGAGTAAGTGTTACCATTGAAGATGAGTTCTTCACAGCATCGACATCGACTAGTATCTTGGAGTTCTTAGTCGGCAGTCTGGGATCCGTGGATTGGACGTCGTCATTATGCTTAAGGCCTCTTAGGCCATTTGTTAAGTTTGCTATACTTAATAGCATAATTTGCCTTTCCGTTGTTTGATGTTTCTGGTCAATAACCTCTGCTTGTTATATTTTGGTTCTTTGCTCAGTTATGAGCTTGCTGTAATATTTTTTGTGTCGTAGGATCACTATTGTGTTATGAATTCTCTCTCTGTATGCTTTCGAGATTTAGGTTAGGCTTATGTTCAGACGAAGGTCTGGGATTTGTCTAGCCTTCATCCCAGGGGTGTCACACTACTCAAGCCCCATTCCGTTACGGGGAGAGGGTAGCGATGTCGAGGAGCTCAATGGGCCGGTCGCACCACCTTCCTTTGCCTGGTTCGACCGACGGGTGGTCCAGGAGATGTTAGACGCTCGGAGCGGCCGTGTGAAGACGCGGAGCAGGACAACGACGTGGCACCACGCGAGGAGGACATGGGATCCCACGACGGGTGGTAGGATGATCCCCCTTCATCCTCCGTCCACGGGGTCTGCTGAGAGGCGGCTCACCGTGGGACATGCGCCGTCTGAGCCTTTCTCGCCGAGCGTCACAGGGAACGCTTGGAATGAGTCTCGTCGTGAGTCGACATGGCATCAGGGTTGATGAAGTCTTTGAAAGCATGCCTCAGCGCCCAACCTGGCGTGCCAAATGTTGGAGATTTGTCCCAAGAAGTAAAATAGGGCCCACCGATCCCTTGGTTCGAGAGGGGGCTAAACACACGGTTTCAATAAGTCATGGCGACGGTGGCAACGACAGAGCAAGCAACGACAGAGAGGTGACACGGGGTTTTTTACCCATGTTCGGGACCCCCATAAGATTTAATACATGTTACCATTTAGATGTTATAACATAGAATTGGATATCATAGTACATCATCCATTACAACATAAGTTCTCTCACAAATAGGGATCTCATTATCTAGTTCTTAATACAAATAGATTCATTAGTTGATTATTGATATCGTGAGCGTAGGCTCCATCTGAGAGGTCACGGCAATGCGGTGATGGCGAGATGATCTTCCTGGGGTCCATCCTGGCTATTCCCGTGGCCAGACTATGAAGAGGAGTGCTAGGATGAAGGACTTCAGGAAGGTTATGACAACTAGGATCATCTCCCATCGTCAGCATTGCCTGTCACCCCGAAGATGGAGCTTCGCCTACGCTACCGTTATTATTACGTATTTCCGCTGCTTGAGTTGTATTAAGAACTGGATCATCAGATCCTTATTTGTGTAAGACCTTGTGTATGGTTTGTAATGGATAATGTATTGTGGTATCCAAATCTGTTATGTCTCGCAAAAATGGTAATCCTGGGATTGCGATGTATGGCATAACAGTATCCGATTAAAATCCGGGTGTTGACAAGTTGGTATCAGAGCCATCCTGACCATAGGAGACCCTAGTTAGACTGGACGTTTGAATCAAAAACTTAGTTTCAAAACCAAAGGAAACAAATATTTACAAAAACTTATTCCCATTCTTATAACTTTGATTCTTTCGTGAAAATTCATGTTCCTCAAAAAAAAAACTCTTACAAAATACATAAAATTTGACACACTTGATCACTCTACTAACTTACTAATCCTATATTCTTCTAGATGGACGTGAAGTATAGCAAATTTTATCAGTTGGGGAATGGAGGAGACCTCATCTTTGAACGGGATTTGGACCAGCTTTCAGAACTTCTGGAGCGTCCACACCCCGAGTTCTTCGGAGCTCAGCTCAATGATCAAGGAGGAGAAGATCTGCAGTGGCTAATTGTTGCAAGTCTCCGAGGAAAGATTGAACCTCCCACTGCCGAGGGAATTCAGTTAACCTTAAGAGAGAAGAAATGGCTAGATGGACTTGCCAGGGCCATGCAGGAAGCTCTTGCCCGTCTGTGTGGGCAGAGTATTAACCAGATCAAGGGTACCCGCTTTGAGTTTTGGCCAAGGCGTGATGCTATGGGACAGCCACTGGAAGCCCCATACCACCACGAGCTAAAGACTCAGTTGGACCACCTTAGCTTCATGATGTACGATCATCATCAGGAATTGGATAATTGTCGTGACTACTCCAACCACATGTCCGCCATCATCAAGACGAAGGATCAGACCATCGCCATGCTAGCGAAGGATCGCAAGTCTCGCCGCCGTCATCTCGACAAGAAGGAGAGCATCATTGCTCGTCTTCGCCACCGTATCTCGGATTTGGAAGAGACCATCCACGAGAGAGACATGTAGTTGGAGGAAAGAGAGAATGCCGGAGAGGATCTTCGTGGAGACCCCTACTCCTATCTCAGCGATGATGATGATTTTCTGGAGGATCAGGCTATGGACTTCTTCACCTATGAGGATGATTTCACCTTCATCGATGACGATGATGAGGATGACGATTACACCGACTCCAAGGAGTAGTAGCACTTGAGCACTAGCGTAGAGAGTTGTATTCGGTCCCACTATATTGTAGTTTCCAGAATGGTTCTTAAAACCATCTGTTTTTCTTGCTTTGTGGTGTGTGTTTGTATCATGTGCTATGAATGAATGAATGGAAAGAAAGTTGCTAGAAAATCTGAGTCAAACTTTAAAAACTTTCCAAAATCCCGGAACCTTAGAAATTTCCCTCTTTTCTCATGATCTATCTCAATCTTCAGATGCCACGCGGAGGAAGTGGTTCATCCCCGGACCCGATGTTGCAGATCCTACAAATGTTGGTTTCGGACCGCGAAGCTGAAAGAGCCGAACGTCAAGCCAACCTAGCCACCCTTCAGCAGATAGCCCAGCTAGCCCACGACAATCAAGGCCAAGGAAATCAGGACAACCATGGATCTAAGCTCAAGAATTTCCAGAACACCAACCCACCGGTTTTCAGAAGAGCCCTTAGACGCTGATGATTGGCTGCAAACCATGGAAAACAACCTGGAAGTCGCCGGAGTGGAAGCCAACGAGAAAGTTCTGTTCGCCACTCACTATCTAGCCGGAGATGCAAGAGCATGGTGGAGCAGCGTTCGTGCAATGACCAGAGGACAGATGATGACCTGGGAGGAATTCAAGGTCAAGTTCAGCAGAACCCATGTGCCACCAGGTTTGATCAAGAGAATGAGAGATGAGTTCAGAGAACTGAAGCAAGGAAGGATGACCGTAGTGGAATACCGTGACAAATTCTTGTCATTAGCTAGGTATGCCCAGGATGAGATCGACACCGAAGCCAAGAAGAAAGAGAGATTCTTGAATGGTCTGCATGATGAGATGCAGACGATGTTGGTCAATATCCCCTTTGCTGATATTAAAGCTCTTGTCGACACTACCATCCAGATGGAAGGAAAGATCAACCAAGCTAATGAGAACCGCAAGCGTCGCATGATGCATCAGCCAGGAACTCATCAGACCCCAAAGTATCTCCCTAACCCATCTACAGGATTTGCCCCGAGAACCAACAGACCCCCTATGAACCGTTCGACCTATCCCAACAGTAGAAACCCAAGGCCCGGAGGAAATCACAACAACCCCGACAACTCTAACAATTTCAACCATGCACCACCCAAGTTCAACAACAACAATGCTTCTGCCAACACCAACACTGCCCCGAGGACTGGAAGCAATGTTGTGCCAGTTGCAGCAAAGGACAAGTCGCAAGTGACTTGTTATGATTGTGGAAATAAGGGTCACTACTCCAACGAGTGCCCCAAGAAGAATGCCACAGCCCCCAATACAAATGCCCCAGCTTAGCAACAGCGTCGTGTTCAGCCCGGAAGAAGGTTTGCCCTAGGGAATTCACTCAACCGCAACGGTCGTCTTTTTCTCATGCATGCTGAAGAAGCCCAGGAAGCGCTAGACATCGTGCTGGGTATGTTTTCTGTTAATTCAGTACTCGCTATAGTGTTGTTTGATTCTGGTGCATCGCACTCATTTTTCACCGAAGAATTTGCATGCACTAGTAAGATTCAACCAACCAAACTAAAGCATGTTATGATTGTTCAAATCTCCGGTTCAACCACCAAAGCTTGGCAAATTTGCAAAGCCGTCCCCATCCAAATCCATGGCATAGATTTTTATGCTAATCTGATAGTACTCGGAACTAAAGGTTTGGAAGTAGTACTAGGAATGGATTGGATGTCCAAACATAAAGGATTAATTGACTTGTGCCAAGAAAGCCATAACCATGACCAGTAAAGCCGGAATATCAGTCGACCATGTATTTGAGATCTTACCTCGTCAATTCAAGTGCAACAAGAGTATAGCCCAACCTACCATTGACCAAGTCCGGATAGTCTGTGAATACCCCGATGTATTTCCAGATGTTTTGCCCGGTATGCCCCCAGACCGGGATATCGAGTTTATCATCGAACTAATCCCCGGAACAGGACCCATAGCCCAGAGACCATATAGTATGAACCCGTATGAACTAGCAGAACTAAAGAAGCTACTAGATGCCATGTTGGAAATTGGATTGATTCAACCAAGTGCATCACCATGGAGATCACCTGTTTTGTTCGTGGTCAAGAAAGATGGAGGTAAACGTTTGTGTACGGATTATCGGAAGTTGAATGATGTCACTATCAAGAACAAGTACCCATTGCCCAAGATAGAAGATCTGTTTGATCAACTGACCGGTGCCAAAGTGTTTTCTAAGATTGATCTTAGAACAGGCTATCATCAACTCAAGATTTGCGCAGAGGATTTTTCAAAGACTACCTTTACCACCAGATATGGATTATACGAGTATACTGTCATGTCTTTTGGATTAACCAATGCCCCCGCTTATTTCATGAATCCCATGAATAAGATTTTTATGGACTTCCTGGATAAGTTTGTCGTTGTTTTTATCGATGACATTCTAATTTATTCCAAATCAGAAGAAGAACATGAGCTACACCTAAGGACCATTCTTGGAACCCTTAGAGAGCATCAGTTGTATGCCAAGTTTAGCAAATGTGAATTCTGGTTACAGGAGGTAGGATTCCTCGGTCACATTGTATCAGCCGGAGGAATTGCCGTTGACCCGGCAAAGGTAAAATATGTAGAAGATTGGCAAGCCCCAACAACTCAAACCCAAGTTCGTGCATTTCTCGGATTGGCGGGATACTACCGCAAGTTCGTAGAAGGATTCTCGAGTATCGCAAGACCCATGAACCAATTGATGAAGAAGGACAAGAAGTTTGAATGGACGGACAAATGTGAAGCGAGTTTTCAATAACTCAAGAGGAGATTGATTTCATCCCCAATCTTAATCATGCCGGATATCATGAAGCCCTTTGATGTGTATTGTGATGCATCCAAGATCGGTCTCGGATGTGTGCTAATGCAAGAAGGCAAAGTTATATCTTATCTATCTCGACAACTTAAACAACATGAGCAAAATTACCCAACCCATGACCTCGAATTCGCAGCCGTAGTTCTAGCCCTGAAGACATGGAGGCATTACCTGATGGCAAACCGTTGTGAGATTTATTCGGATCACAAGAGCCTGAAGTATATATTCACTCAGAAGGAGCTGAATATGAGACAGAAAAGCTGGATTGAGCTAATCAAGGATTACGATCTAGACATTCACTATCACCCTGGTAAAGCCAACGTGGTAGCATATGCCCTTAGTAGATTGCCGTGCCGCTTGAACTCCATGATTTTGAAGGAGCAACCAAGCTTGCCCAAGGAGATGGAAGATTCCCGAATGGAATTAGTGAGTGAAGGATTTTTGGCGAGCATAGAACTTCAACCCACTTTGATAAGCCAGATCAAAGAGGCGTAGGAAGGAAATGCTAGTATCGATGGAATCAAGCATCGCATCGGTACAGGCAAAGTACCCGGATTCACCGAGGATGAAGAAGGAGTTCTGTGATACAAAGGACGCCTTTGTGTACCAGCAGATTCTGAGTTTAAAGAAGTTATTCTCAAGGAAGCTCATGATACTCTTTATTCTATCCACCCCGGAGGAACGAAGATGTATCAAGATTTGAGGAGCAATTTTGGTGGCATAAGATGAAGAGAGAAATCGGAAGCTATATCGCCAAGTATGATATATGTCAGAGAGTTAAGGCGGGACATCAAAGACCCGCAGGATTGTTGCAACCATTGCAGATTCCTGAATGGAAATGGGATTCCGTTGGAATGGACTTTATCACCGGATTACCTACTTCTAGTAGGGGAAATGACTCTATCTGGGTCATAGTAGATAGATTGTCCAAAGTCGCCCATTTCTTACTAGTCAAGACCACATATCAGAGTTTGAAGCTAGCAGAGTTATACATCGCTAGAATCGTCAGTTTGCACGGAGTCCCCAAGAACATTGTATCGGATCGAGGAACTCAGTTTACCTCGACTGGAAGAAAGTCCAAGAAGGTTTAGGAACCCGACTAGATTTCAGCACAGCTTATCACCCTCAGACCGACGGACAAACGGAGCGAGTAAATAAAATACTCGAAGATATGTTGAGAGCATGTCTGTTAGAGTATGGATCAAAATGGGAAGATTGTGTGTCATTCACAAAATTTTCATACAACAACAGTTATCAAGCTAGTTTGCAAATGGCCCCATTTGAATCCATGTATGGAAGAAAGTGTCGCACCCCTTTGAATTGTTTGGAAGTAGGAGAGAGTCATATTTTCGGACCCAACATCCTACGAGAAGTAGAAGAGAAGGTTCACAAGATTCTTGAGCACCTCAAGACCGCCCAGTCCAGACAGAAGAGTTACGCCAACAAGAGACGTGGAGACCTCGCCTTCAACATCGGAAATTTTGTGTATCTGAAAGTGTCTCCATTGAAGGGAATGCAGCGTTTCCAACTAAAAGGAAAGTTAGCCCCCAGATATATCGGCCCCTTCAAGATTCTAAACCGTCGAGGAGAAGTGTCGTATCAATTGGAACTGCCCGAAGAGATGTCAGCCGTGCACAATGTGTTCCATATCTCATTACTTCGCAAGTGCCTCGAAGTCCCGGAGAAGACTGAAGTGTTCAAGAACATTGATCACCGGACCATAGAAATCAATGATGACCTAACCTATCCTGAAGTACCCATCTGTATTTTGGAAGAAGCTTTCAGAACTACCAGAACCTGAAGCATCAAGTTTCTCAAGATTCAGTGGAGCAACCACACAGAAGAGGAAGCTACCTGGGAGCGCGAAGATCACATCAGGATGGAGTTTCCCGATCTCTTCAAATCCTAGGTAATCTTTTCGTCCTTTTTCAAATATCGCAACGAGATTTTTTTAAGGGGGGGAGGTTTGTAACATCCCAAAAATACTAAACTTGGATCATCAAGCTCTAATCATCAAATTTAGGGTTAACAAAAACTTTTCTAATTAAAAATATGAAAGCATCCATACGTGTGTGTATTAAAATTTGGATTCTTTTGAATTGCCATGGTTCTGTGTTTCTTTGCTTGTAAAATGATTCTTAGGTGAAATAAACATCATCTAAACAATCCCCAAACTCTTCCCAAAGACAAACAAGTCAAAATAAACAAATTAGGTGAATGGTCATTTTGGCCAAATTAACTCCCATGCCTACTTTGGCTATCTCTAACTTTCAGAACTTAATAGAAACATGTATGGATCTTTGCACCCCTTGATAGTACTCATAATAAGGTACCAAGGCACACTTTGTGATCATCAAAAAAATTCAAATGCTTAGTTTAAATGATAGTTTAAAATTGAATCTATTTCATATGGGAAGATCCCACTATTTCAAAAACCACTCAAACAAGCTCAAATTTCAAAACCCAAGCATCCACATAACCCTCAACACATGCCTAGCAGACCCACCAAAATTATTTTAAAAATTCAAAACTTAAGTTCTTGCGGCCATTTCATCAAACAGGTTGCGGATTCAAATCAACAAAATCAAAAACACTATGTTGAGCAGTGTTTTGGACCAACCTTGTTCCCTCTCTAGTTACAACTAGCCTTAGTACATCATCTAGCACCCTTAACTAACCTCTAGCACCACTGTGAGTTGCCAATGCCATCAATGGTGAGCAGGCCGAGCATCACCATGTCACCCCAGTGTGGACAACAAGCTAGGAGAAGAACTAGCCGTGCCAACCTTGTCTAGCATGCAGCCCATGCCTCACCGCCCCCTCTCAGCCAGCCCTAGCTCGAAGACAGAGACCAGGACCGCCAGGAACGCCGCGTCCGCGCTGCTGTCGACCATGCCGATGAGCATCCTAGTGCACGCGCTGTTCCCACTCAACCTGACCACCTCGAGCCCTTGCCACTCGCCAGCGTGCACCCCACCATCCCAGGAGACCACCAGACATGTTCGTTTCACCGCCCGTACCCCGTAGCCACCGCTCGCCGCAGAGTTCGCCGCCTCTACGTCACAGAGCACCGCATGTTCCCGACCAATTGCCACCGCCCCTACACACGCATTTAAGCTTTAGAGCATCGCCAGGAGACCACCCGTCGATCGCCAACCTCGGCCATGCCTCTAGCCGCCCGTAGCCGTGTCTCCATCGTCGCCTTCCCATCCCTCTCGGTCTCGCCGTCGAGCCTATAAAAGGAGACGACCCCCGCTCGATTTCTTCACACCATCTCACTCCCCTCACCTCACTGATCATTCCACCTCTTAGCCGGAGCACGAGGAGCTGCAGTTCACCGGCATTGCGCCGGAGCAGGCCGCCTCTAGAGAAGAAGGGAGCTGTTGATTTCGACCATCCCCAGAGCTACCGCGACCACCCCTGAGTTCGCCGTCGTTGACTTTGTCGTTTGCCCGCCTGGCCGTCGCCACTGGAGCCCCGGTATGCCCCCTATGCACCCCCACCGGGCCGCTAGGGTTCGAGCTTGCCGGTGACTTGTTCATCGTCGATGACGACCCTCAGCCGTCGATCTTCATTCTAATCCAACGCACCACATCGCCCCGTACCGCTTCACGTTTTATGAGCCACTGACCAGTAGACCTCCCCTGTCAGTTGAGCCCCGTGCTGCGGAGTGACACTGGGCCGTCCCAATAACCCTTCCCGCACAGCCCACTCGTTTGAATTTAGATTTTTCTATTTTCATTCAAACTCAGTTCTATACCAAGTTTCAAAAATCAACCCAGCTCGATTCATTAAACCAAATTGCATGAAACCAATTTTGTTAGAAAGGTACTGAAATGCTTAATCCAAGCCCGTTGGATTCAATTCATTTGGATCTGTAGATCACCCTTGGTAAAAATAACAAGACAGAAGCTTTTCTGCATTCAAACATTTTTCAAATTTCAACCATAATAGCTTTTGAGTTGATTCCAACTCTAAAAACTCACATATTGATCATACCTTTCAGAATATATAAAAACATATTGGTTAACTTATAGAAATAATGTTCAAGTAATAAAAGAATGCCACATAGGCATTTCTAGTCACTTATTTTATTTAAAATAAAAGGTTAAACCTTATTAAATTGTGACACCACTTTAAATCACATTCTCATGTACTGAAATATGTGGTGATGAAATGTGTCAAGATGATCCCATGTTTGGTTGGGAGAATATTAAATCTTAAGTAGTATTTCAATGAGGAGAAATTATTTTTCTAAAAATAAATAAATAATGCAAATGCTTTAATCTCGAATGTTAGTGGTGATGCTAGATCATCTATATAACCCTTTTGTGTGATGATTGAAAGTAGTTAAGTATTGTTTGGTGATTGTGTACCTCATATTTATTTATAGATGCTAGTACCGACCAAGGATACGAGGAGGAAGGAGGATACTACGAAGAAGAAGCCAAGGAGAACTTCAACCACTGCTCTGCACAAGGAAAGCTAACACTTGCAAGATACTCTACTTTAGCAAGCCTAATACTACTAGTTGATTGAGCAAGTTAACACTTGCAATTACGAAATTTAGATAACCTAGGCAATGCACTAAGCATGCTTGGTTAGACATATTTGATGATACCCCCTCCTAGTTTTACTTGCAAGCTTTCTACTTTATTTCTTTATCAAAGATATTACTTAGAGTCTACTTAAGTGACTTGTAGATTCTAGGAATAAAATTGAAGGTTGCATAAAGAGCATTAAATTTGGCCTAAGCTAGATAATCTTGATGTCAACCTAAGGCATGAGATTGAACTTAGTTAAACTCCACTTGTTTACCACCCCTCATTAGTACTCACCCTCACTTGTAGATGCTAGTGCTAAGCATAAAACCTAATAAACTTTAGATGGGAATACTTGGTGGAAAATGGTTATGAAAACCTTAAAATGATGAGTCATTCTACTGAGATGTTTTGACATGTGTTTCCGAACACCAGATGATTTGGATGATGAAAATGTTAAGGCATGAGCCTTAGCCCCTTATAAAACTGATGGTTATCTGGATGCGATACCATTCCAATTTTACCGTACAACCGCAATACCCGAAATATGGGTAGGGCTTGACTGGAAACTTATATACCTTAGTATGGGTTCCCTCATGGCCAAGGTCTGAGCTGAGGCTACCTTGTGAAGATTGTCTACCTGTGCAATACCCAAGATGACAGTTGGTTATGGTTGGGAGGCCAAACTCAAAGGAGAGGTGCCTATACTAGAGCATGTAATGGAAAGGTTAGGATTGATTATCCGCATACTGAGTATGGTGAATTCAGGTTTTGTTCCTGACGGATGTATCGAATGTTGTGGTGAAAGTGTACAATCTATGCAGAGTGTCAAACTATTCAAATAGTTGCGTCCGCGGTTATGGACAGTTGGAGTGCCATACTGTTCCCCCGTCAGATGTTTTCGAAATGACTTGTGAAATGAATTGAGATTTTGACTTGACCACAATAGAGTTGTGATATGAAATACAAGTTCCCACTTAGGTGTTATAAAATTTCAACTAGCTTTTATTGCTTCTGAACTTAGTAGAGGTAAATCTGTCTTCTTGCAAAACAACCCTAGAGCTTAGTGTCCTACTACAAAAACCCCCTTCACTTGTTAGTATTAGTTTGCGAGTACTTAAAGAGTACTCATGGCTTTGTCCCTGGCTATTCCCATGGCCAGACTATGAAGAGGAGTATCAGGATGAAGGACTTCAGGAAGGTTACGACAACTAGGATCATCTCCCATCGTCAGCATTGCCTGTGACCCCGAAGATGGAGCTTCGCCTATGCTACCGTTATTATTACGTATTTCCGCTGCTTGAGTTGTATTAAGAACTGGATCATGAGATCCTTATTTGTGTAAGACCTTATGTATGGTTTGTAATGGATGATGTACTGTGGTATCCAAATCTATTATGTCTCGCAAAAATGGTAATCCTAGGATTGCGATGTATGGCATAACAGGCATCTAGGATTAAAAATCCGGGTGTTGACACCTATGAGGGGGAGGAGTACATCAGGCCAGGGAACCCCTACGACACTAGCATCGTCGACCCGTGGTTAGAGGTAACTAGGGTTTTCCCCCTTCCCTTTTTTCCCCTATTCCCTTTTTTGGATGCTCGATCGTGTGTTATTAGGGTTCGGTTGTTCGTAATTTCAATCGTTGGATGCTAGGTATTTTTATAGAAGCTAATCCTCTTGTGTGAGATCTCGTAATTTAATGAATCCCCCTGTTCGTATTTCAATACTATTTTATTTGTCCTCCAATTTGTAGTTAAGGTATTCCCTAGTTAGTACTAGCACCGATATGTAGTTCCGATCAGTATTTGATTTTGTTTGATATTTGGGGATTAGAGAATTTAACCCACTCGGTTAATTTATGTGATTAATTAGTCGATCTCAATCTGTTAATTTATGAAAATAATCAATCCCGATAATCAAGGTATCTCAATCATTTCCTTATTGCACGCTACTATTTTGTCCAATAGGTGGATAGCAGCCACGTCTACAGCAACGACGAGTCCAAGGACACCAAAATTCGTCAAGTGCTGAGGATCCTAAAGGTTGGCCAGTATGCCGAGTACTTCGCCGGTGACGTCTACAGGTGCCGCTTCTGCACTAGGAGACTCCTCACCACCGACTTCAACTCCCTCATGAAGCATGCCAAGGACATGACCACCTACGGCCAGACCGTGAACGTCCACGCCTACAGAGCCAAGCACCAGGCGCTCAGTTTTCACGTGCGCAACCTCCATAAGGTGTCCATCGAAAAGTGTCGCATGCCCCCAATAAATAAAAGGCGCCCAAATTCAAGGGATAGGGCAGCAAGAGGGAGGAGGCGGAGGCCCTCCTAGCAGATGCCATGAGGGGCCACTGATCCTTGTGTTGTTGCTGTAAACCAGCTTCTTTTGTATTATGTGTGTTGAACTTGTCTGTTGCTGCTACTAAGCAGCCTAATTGTCGAACCTCGTTAAGTACCATACTATATATCCTATATTAGATGCTTTATCTACATGTACTTTGTTTACTAAATGTATTTATGGTGCTGGTTAGATTTTCTACTCTAGATTTGCTACAAGATTGGGAAAAAAACAAGGGCCAAAAGGAACAATGAATGAAGAGCAAAGATGATATAGATTCGCTACCTTAGGCGATAGGGCGCACGTAACTACCAAATGCACCCACATGGTCCCACACTATATACCCCATAACATGGTCCCAATCAACCGGCCCCATGTAGTCCCACATGGCATGCCCCCACACTTCAGAATAACGCGTTTCCAACCAACGGGCCCCACGTGGTCCCACACTGCGCGGCCCTACACGTCAGGCAATGGTCAACCTGATGGCAAATGCCGTTCGAGATCTTTGATGAGTTTCAGAGAAGGAGAAGGGCAAAAGTGAGGAAAAATAAGCGTTTGGGGAAATGTGAGTACAACTAATGAACCAGGGGCACAGAAATAGAAATCCCTATAAAGAAACAGATGATGCTAGCATGAATATTAGATCCTCATCCTTAGTACCAAAGTATCTAGGTGCTAGGTGGTTAAGAGTAGATTTTTATATTTTGCTATATTGATGCTTGCTTGTTTAGATTCTTCTATATATCCATACATGCAAACATTAGCACTTTATATTCTACTATATTAACATTGTTGCTTGCTTGTTTATATTCTACTATATTAACAAAATATATTGCTACTTGCTTGTTTATAAATATTCTTGTTTATATTCTGCTATAATGGTGATTTTAATGAAATGGTGTTGTGAATTAGATAAGTGGTTTTTTGAGTAGCTTATAATGGTGGTGGCAAACATTTTCTGTATATGCTTGTATTAATCAGTGGTGGTGGTGGACATTTTCTGTATAGTGTCGGTGCCTTTTTTTTCCAATTATTGAGGAATTCCAAACTAAGTGCCCATTACTCCTGAATGTTGATTCATTTCTGTTAAGGAAAGAAATGCGAACTCCTAGGTAGCATTTTTTATAGTAGGTGTTGTCGAATTTCCCGATTGATTTCTTGTACTAAGTAGTTGCATATACTTGTTTAGTGAAATCGTGTCGACTGAACACGTCAATGATGGGGCCAGCCCGTCAAAGCAAATGGGTGTCAAAGAAGAAGCCTAGCAGGCCAACGTGCTATTTTGGCGCTTTTCCTAGAGGGCAGAGGAGGAGAAGGAAATAGCTGCCATGGCCGACAATAAAGATAGAGAAGGTGACGACGATGTTGGAATGAGTGAGGGCAATGAGGATGGCACCACCGATGCCGGTGAATGCACCGATGGCACCGAGGATGAAACCACGAATGCCGGTGAACGCACCAACACCGGTGAATGCACCAACCAATAAAAAGAAGGTCGTGAGGAAGAATCTGGACCTTCCAACACTCGGCAAAGAGCTTGAGGAGTTCGCCGAAGTGATAGAGAGCGGTGCACCCATGGAACCTGTAGCCCTTGCCGCTAGGTTTGGTATACAAATCAGGTGCACTGTCCAGGATACCATGACACTCAACACGAGGAACCTCCGAGATCCCAGCAATGCGCATTTCCTCTAGCTTGTCATGCATAAGCTTCATAGACGCTACAAGTTCCCCCATGATTAAGACAACCTTGAGCTCAAGAACAATGAGATGAATGAGCTGGCCCTCATGAATATGAGTACCTCCTTGAGAAGCTGGAGAACCCGGGTGAAGAAGAGGATTGACAAAAATGAAAGATGGGAGGAGATAAAGAAGCATGCGGCATTGCTCGACCACGAGGGGATTTCAACATGCGGGGTCTGACTTCCCGTACGAGTAAAACGCTGGGTTCAAGTTCCATGTAATCGCACGGGTTCGCAAACTTGGGCTGCCAAACACTAAGAAGGCCCATTTTGAGCCAAATTCGTCCAACACCTACCAAATAGAAACTTTCCATCAACTTCCCCATGCAAGAGACGTTTGGGACCTCCATGTCACTATTCTGTCCGTGATGTGAGTGCCAAGTCGGCAACCACGTAGGAAAAACGAGGAATTAGACCCAACGCCTTAGAGCATTGACAAAATTCACAAACTCACTCACTCTTTCACATGAACCCTAGCGCCGCCGGCGGCAAAATCCACCCTCCACCCCGAATGATCCCTTGAGACATTTTCCTTTCGGCACCAAGTAGTTGCACCCTCTCGCCGATCCCGATCTCTAATGCTGCATGCTGTGTCCATCGTTCCAAGGCTCTAGCCTGCCTCCGCCGTCGGACGAGTTGAGCAGCATGGAGGATGCAGATCATAATAGCACGGAGGATGGCAGATCATCATACCCTGAAAGTAGTGTTGGATGCATGTAGGTGAGCTACTCTTCTCTTTGATTTTCGCACTAACTATAACTGAAGCTATATATTAACCTGAAAGAGATAGATCGCACCAAGAATTGTTTGCTGGCCAAACGCTGATAGACAAGTTCTTATTTTTTGTCCCCAAATTTCTCTCAACTAGGGTGCCCCTAGAGATCCCTTATGTGGTTTCGGTACACGTCGGTGCCTACCAAACGCAATTAGCACTGACACATATTTGCATTATTCCTGGTATGGTTTCTACCCCACGTAAACATATTGAAATGGGCCGATGCAGACTGCACGGGTCAACTTTATGGATGAACAAGGCAGGAAGGTTACAAAGCGTGACAGTCAGATGTCCAGGTTGTTGAAACGGTGTCCGAGGGATTGAATGTTTCTCTTGGAAAGTAGAATAGTGGATGTGGAAGCTGATTCCACTCCTAGTTGACCTTCTATTCAAGCTCAGGGTGGTCTAACTCAAAGCCTCGTTGATGTTAAGCAAAATATGGTTCCTCGTCTATGCCATGCTTCTACAGCACAACCTCCTCGTAGGAGTGCCCGTTTTGCATTGGTGCAAAATCCTATTGTGGATGCAGGTGATTCTTTTGTTGTGGAATCTTATGGTGTTATTGCTCAGCCTGATACTGACCGAATCCCTGCTGCTGTTGCGCAAATTACGGCTTCGGGAGGCCAGCCTGCTGTTGTGGAATCTGCTAGTGTTGTTGCCCAGCCTGCTACTGATCCAATCCCTGCCGTTGTTGCGCAAAATAAGGCTTCGGGAGGCCGCCCCACTGTTGTGGAATCTGCTGGTGTTGTTGCTCATCCTGCTACTGACCCAATCCTTGCTGCTGTTGTGCAAACTAAGGCTTCGCGAGGACGCCTCGCTATTGTGGAATCTGCTGGTGTTGTTGCTTAGCCTACTAGTGACCCAATACATGCTGCTGTTGCGCAAACTAACGCTTCTAGATGTCGCCCCGCTATTGTGGAATCTGCTGGTGTTGTTTCTCAGCCTACTACTGACCCAACCCCTACTGCTGTTGTGCAAACTAAGGCTTCGGGAGGCTGCCCCGCTGTTGTGGAATCTGCTGGTGTTGTTGCTCAGCCTGCTACTGACCCAATACTTTTTGTTGTTGAACTAACTAAGGCTTCACGAAGCCACCGTGTTGTTGTTGTTGCCAGAACTGTTGTCTTGGGTGCTGGTCCTCCTTGAACCAATGGTGAAGTTCGGTGTGTTGCTGCTACTGTGGCTACTCGAAGACCTATTGTGGAGGAGCAAGCCCATGTTCTGCAATCTGATACCGTCATCAAACCTCCCGGTGGTTTCGGTCCTGAGGAAACTTGTGATGGCAAGGTACACTTTCGTATCAGTGTTGATAAGTTCACTGTAAAATTAGATGATGGCACAGAAAAATTCGTCGACGACATTGATGTAAATTTTGGCACATACGATCCTGAAGTGGTACAGATATCTGAACCGATAGCAGCATTACATGAGAAGGTGGAGTGGGGGTCCTCCTAGGAAGCACATTTGGATTTTTTGCTTACAATAACAAAAATGCTATAGAAGTGAAAGTTGCCAATGATTTAGTCATACCGTTAAGTCGGATGAGACAAACTATATGGGAAGTGTACCTGTTCGCGTGCCTGCTAATGGTTGGGACGATAAAGACGAACATGTAGAAAACATGATTGACCTGATGGATGGCCTCGCTCGTGGTTGTTCAAACAATAATATCTTCGAACAGAGGAGAGACTTATAGGGGAGAAACATAAAGAGGAGAAGGGAGAGCATCCCCAGAAACAACACCCTGTAGAAGGCCATCACTAAGAAGACCATGCCATAGAAGAGGACAGTCAAGAGTTGCATAAAAAAAGGCACCACACCGCAGAGTACACCCCTAAGATCCAGTCATAATGCAACACCAAACAGTAGCATCAAAAAAGATAAGAGGGCCAGCCCGGTGGTGAACGAGATGGTGAACACACCCAGGAGCAGCAACAAAAAGGATAAGGTGGCTCGCACGAAGGATACCACACCCAATAGTGGCGGCAAGAATACTAGCTTATATAGGAACACGCCGCAGAGGTCCGACAATAATGCCGGCGCGAAGGAGAACACACCAAATAGTGGCAACAAAATGCTAGATTGAAGAGGAACACGCTGCAGAGGTCTGGAAATAATGCTGGTGCGAATGATAACACACCCAATAGTGGCATCAAAAGGGCGAATTCGAAGGGCAACACGCCAGAGAGGTCAGGCAATGATGCCAGCACGCAAGAGCCAACACCTATGAGGGGAATCAGGAAGGAGATCATGCCAAGGAGTAGCATTAAAAAGTTTAGTTCAGTGAGGAACACAACGCAGACGTCAAGCCCTAATGGGGCTACCATCATGGATGATATCATCAGGAAGGATTCCATCAGGAAGGAGGATGTACACAAGAAGAGCAAGAGGGTTCCGTATAGTTGATATGAAATAGAATTTGATTATTGTTTGTCAGCTGACGAACATGTGATGCATGACAGTGTAAGAACACCCCCTATGGTTGCATCAACACCAACAAAGCATCTAGGAGAAAACAGAGTTGCTGGGGAGGTAGATTGGGCCAGTTTTCCTGTCCATGTAGGTGCAAATGATGGTGCATCCCCACCCCTAGGAGTCAATACGATGTGTGCAGTACTAGGCATTTGTGAGGATGGTGAAGCTTTTTAATCAGATGTAGAAAATGGCACTGTGGAGCATCAAGAATCCGCTGATGATGAGATCGACGAGACACTTAAGGATGGGGCTGGCATTCCAATTCATGACTTGGGTCCCAACGTAGAAGAGATGATACATGGCCAAGATGATCCTATAATTTCGGTTGGCACCAAGTTCAGTAGCATGCATGAGTTTAGGATGTCGTTCCAACATTTTTATATCAAGGGGGAGTTCGATGTTCATAGACTAAAGAATGCTGCCTAGAGGTATGAGGCCGTTTGTAGGTTAAAGTGGAAGAACAGAGAGGTGGTGATACATTTTACATGGAGGATCGCAACCAGAGCCCTACCCACGCCAAAGAAAATTAGGGTATCCGGTCAATTAATGGAGCAAACCATTTCAACTTTATCATTTTTTACTCTATAATATAAGTAAAGTTGATGTGCAAGATCTAGTTGTCAACGTTGCTTATGCTGTAAATTAATCTGTGTTGTAGGTGAACAAATTGGGCCCTCCCCACATGTGTGCAATAGGGAGCATGCTGAAATCCTCGTTGGCCGATACGGAATGGGTGGCTTTACAAGCTATGTTCATACTAAAGAATAACCCTAGTGAGACCGCGAAGAATATTCAGAATAAACTCGTTGCTTAGTACAACATTGTCCTATCGTATTACATAGTTTGGAAAGGTAAAGAGAAATCTCTGAAAATTTTGCATGGGTATTGGACTAATAGGTTCAAGATGCTATACAACTTCAAGTATGAGGTACAGTATAGGTGTACTTGGGGTGTTGTGGAGATCGACACTAAATCGTAAGGTGGTAAAACTTATTTCAACAGATTTTTCATGGCGCTTATCCCTTGCATCCAGCGATTCAAGGAAGGATGTAGGCCATATATGAGCATAGACAATACTATCTTAACTGGAAAATGGAAAGGCTGCCTGGCATCTTCAACAACATTGGATGGTCACAACTGGATGTTCCCAGTGCTATTCAGGCTGTTTGATATAGAGATAGAGGAAAACTGGGTATGGTTTATGAGGCTGACGCATGCAGTGAAGGAGGTGTTCCGTGACCTGAGGGTAGAGAATACCATGCCCACCTGATGCTCAACCTATACAAGCACTATGTAGGCAACGTATTTGGTTACATGTTTGCTGCTTCTAGATCTTACAGAGTTGGGCGCTATAAATATTCATCAGCAAGATTTTTGTGGAAGCCCCAGATCTTCCCTAGTACTTGGACGCACATCATTCGCAGCTATATAAGAGGAGTTATTTCAACCCTGACATCAAAGTTGATTACATAAACAACAACCTAGATGAATGCCTGAATAACTGGGTGAAGGACATAAAAGTCTGTCCTGTTCATATGTTGATGGACGACATACGGGGTATGATCATGAAGCTGTTAAATATATGGAGAGAGATTGGTTGGAGATTTAGAGGCCATATGATACCACCTGTTGTAAAGCAACTACATAAGAGAAGCCGAGGGCTTGGTCATCTTAGGGTTCTCCCATCAAACATCAGCAGTTGTGAGGTGGTTGATATGTCCAAACACAGCCACATGGATGTTCTAAACATCGAGCAGTGGGAATACACCTGCTTATATTCGCACCATACATGGAAACCATGCGACCACACATTTGTCTTCTTGGTGAAGAAAAGAACTCTACCACATTTGGATCAATATTTGTCTGACTACTTCTCTTTGGAAAATTTCAGAGCTGTGTACGCTGGTTCCGTCAAGCCTGGTACAGACCCATATTAGTGGCCTCAAGTCCAACTAAGTTTTGAGTTGTTCCAGCCAGTAACAAAAAGGGGCAAAGGAATACCACATGTGAAGAGGTTTAAGAATTTTCTAGAGAGGGCGGGTTCGGCTTTTAGTGGTAGCAAGAATGGCAAAACCGATGCAAGACCTGCCGTATTATAGGACATAGAGCAGCGTGGTGTCCTCTTAATGCATCCAAACCTAGGTATGAGATGGTACCTATATAAAGTATTTTGGTCGTACTCTGTAGATATTAGGTGCTTAACTGTGTCCTGTCATTTTTGAC
The DNA here is from genome assembly GCA_023614405.1 of Avena insularis. Taxonomy (NCBI): domain Eukaryota; kingdom Viridiplantae; phylum Streptophyta; class Magnoliopsida; order Poales; family Poaceae; genus Avena; species Avena insularis. Next base: position 86,581,178 of record CM042685.1, on the reverse strand, counting down.
AGAAAGCGCAAAGTAAGAAATATGACTACGGACTCAGTGATTTTTCTGCGGGAATAAAATAAAAAAAGTGGAGTGATGATGCTAAACACGATTCTGATGCTGCTTGGCCTGACTTCCCTCGATCCAGAGATGCAGAGTATGTGAAGTTAAGAAAACTAGCACCCAGGAAGAGGAGGAAGGTGGGCAATGAAGAAGACAGAGGACACCGAGGCAAACAAGTTGGCACCCAGGAAAGTTAAGAAGGCTTGCTAAGAAGAATCATAATAATCTGTTGATCTCGAACCCGTCTATGTATTGGGTAAAATTCTGGAGCTGTGTTCATGGGAATTGTCAGGCGAAACAAGCGTGTAGTGCTGTCTAAGAAAATATGAGTTATTTCACATTCTTGTACTTCTCCGTTCATTGACTATGTCATCCCGCTCTCGTAGAAACGTGAGATTTGGTTATGGCTGAAGACACTTATTGAATCCAAAATTGTGAATGTGCCACTACTATCTACAAAATCGCAGCACCAGAGCCGAGGGGGTTGCTTCTCCAGTTTGATGGATGGTAGAGGCACAAACATAATTTACATAAGTGCTTACTGGTTGGGCCAGTCGGATTAAATTACTTCTTTTAGCATTACACTTATTAAAATATTTTGAGCTGAAAACAACTTCTAAGATGCTACAATCCCATGAAGCATCAATTTATTTCAGCTGCTGGAAAACTCCATGGCAACATAAACAACAAAGGAAACAGATAATGCCCATATAATGAGGAAATTGTTTCCACTTTTTGGCCTAATCTTTAGCTCATCTATCTCACCAGCTTGTGGATGAGTGCATATTTGCATCATGTTTTATATTATTATTTTGCATTGTAGTTGTAGGAACTTGGTATTTTACGACGCTTGCGTGCATCTTTTATGTCTATTTTCACCAGGATCAGGATACGATGGACGCAATTCTTGGACCACTTGTATTGGAGCGAAAAGGAGTCCAAAAAACAATGTAAATCGCTTATTTGGGAAATATCAATAACACCAGAAGAAAACCCGAAGAAATTGGATAACACAGAAGGTTTAATGACCAACTATACGGCGGGAGGAACTTTTCTGGTCATATAGTTCCCGCTGTATAGTTGGCGCCAACACCGCCTCCTCAAATAGTTTCACCCCGTGCAACTGGATCGGAGAGATGACATACAAAACACCTAGAAATCACCAAAAACCTCACCTCCGAAAGGGATCTAGAGGGGGAACTTGCCCTAGGGATCCATCTTCGCCCTAAGCAGATCTAGGAGGCCAAGGCATCGATCTCCATCTTCATCAACCTCCACATCACCATCATCTCCATTCATCGCATCTAGATCTTGTTCTAATTCTAGCACTAGCTGTGGATTTAGACAAGAACTATTCTGTAGAGGGAGTAGCCCAACCTTTAAATAACATAAGGTGGTGTCCCCTGTGTTTACAATGCTAGTCCCTGGATCAATAGCTAGCATCCACAGTTTAGATGTAATATCAAGAAACAAAGGTCATAATATAACTTTATAACCAGGAATAACATAATTTTATTACATCATACATAGCTCATTTGGCTATTACATTACATTGCAGCGGAATAACTATAGTCATGGGGTCCTTCATCTTCAAAGTGCCACAGGCAAATGGTGGTTATAGACTTTGTAATCCTAATCAATCAATCTTCACTAAAATCAATCAAACCTGCAACATTACAAGTTACAACCACAAGGGTCAATACATTTGAATTGTATTGGCAAGTTTCACTACTATGTAGATTATAAGTAGATCCTATCATTACATGCAATTTTGGCTAAGTAGAGTTTAAGGCTTATTTGCACAAAGCAATATTTTATCCTATCTTTTTCAAAATGGTTTTGGTCCTTTGTCAAATCTCTTTTCCAAGAATCCCTTGAACTTCTTGGTAGACACTCAAGTGTTCAAGTCCTTGTCAAAATCCCTTGAGCTCCTTGGTAACCCCAAGTGCATCAAGTTTTATAAAATCTCATGAGTTCTTGGTAACCCCAAGTGTTCATGTTTTCATCAAAATCTCTTGAGTTCCTTGGTAAACCCAAGTACATCAAGCTTAACAAAATCTCTTTGAATTCCTTGGTAGACACTCAAGTGCATCAAGTTTTTTTATTTTAGAAGTTAGAATGTCGAGATCTCCCATGGTTCAAACTTTAGTTGCTCAGTATTGTCCATAACCGGGGACACGGCTAAGTACTTTGATTTTATTATTTTCTGCAGAAGGAGTACACTTTACCCACATGTCACAATCCCATCCTTTTGCCACCAGTGGCCTACTGGATTAGTGCTCACCAAGATGGAGTACTGGCAGATTGAGAATGTGACGAAGTCTTTCCAAAGGGTCCTCCCATACACCATTGCTAGCTTGTCTTCAGCACCCATGAAGCATTCCAGATCCCCATGTCCAATAAACTTAAGACAATGCATGGGTCTTCCCAATGTAGTTGACTAAGCCAGAGCCATAATAGCATGTGGTTGCACACGAAAGCCACAATTGGAGAAACATGTTCAATCTCTAAGTTTCCTAGGTGGGTTTTCTTTTGGAGCACAACACAAAGAGATCACCATAGACATGGTTCCTTTTGTTGCCACCTTCTCCAAAACTTAAAGTATCCTCCACCTAGGTGGTTCATTGAGTCCTTGTTTTATTATATAAAACACAAGTCTTTTTTTCAACTTTGTAAAATCTCAACATGTATCTCTTTTCCCAATAAAGCATGGCTAAGCATGTACAACTACAATGTTTTCTCTAAGGAATGTATAGGGTATCATATTAGGATTTAGCATAGCATAAGTATAAAATTATTTTCATGCATGTTTTCAAAATCCACTAAGTATAATGAAAATAGTAGGACTTTTAGATGATAGTGTAACTTGCCTTTTTGGTAGGGAATGATGGTTCACTCCTTGATCTTGCTAGTCTCACACTTTGCTAAATTCACTACAATCAATCAAGCAAACACCAAATCAACTAGCATTCCAAATAATCAACCAAACAACAATTCACACACATAATAATATGGGATCTAAGTCATGCATGTAAGCATGCAAGAGATGGTTCTAATTGCAAAGATGGTTTCCACTAGGATTCTAAACTTGTAAGTTCCAAATTGGTCATTTTCCAAAGTGGCAAAGTCATTTGCAAAAGGGTTTTGTCCATGAACCATTTTTAAATCCCTTCATTATTTTATGTGGTGGAAAACATTTTTCTCAATGCCACAACCTTAAGTGGTTTCATCAAATAAGTTGTTGTTTCCCAAAACTTGGTGTTTATGGTCAGTAGTTTTGATCCAAAACATTTTCCCAAAGTTTTTACTCCAAAACCATTTCCATAGCAAAACCATTATTTTTAAATGGCTAGAAATGACCAAATCAAGTTTTTATTCCCAAATTTTCACAAAAACCATTTTAAAATCTATTGGTTGGTTCCTAGGGTCAGTAAGCTCACCATAAACTAATTTGCAAAGGTTTTGACCTCAAAAAAATTTTGAATCATTTTTCTAAACTAAACAAGCAATCAAATGTTTCTGCATAATCAACCAATCTAACAGATACTATTTGCTGAACCAAAGGCATGGTTGGCTAGGGTTTGTTCCACTGATTCCAACGGTATAAAGTTTGTAATTTTTGGACGTGTGGATCGAAAGTTATAAAGGTTTTAAAATCACAAACAAATCTGTTTTCAAATTCAGTTTTAAACAGACTGGCGACACGCGGCGCTGTCTAACTGGACGGTACCGATTCGGCCGGATCACGCGCTGCAACCATTGGATCTAATCAAATCGTGCGGCACAGGACGCATACCCCTTCACGGTTAAGTGATCTAATCCTACTCGCCCGATCTAGATCGAACGGATCTAACTGACTTGCCAAAGGCTGGCGGCGCTAGGACAACGGCGAGCGGCGGAGCGGCCAGATAGTGGCGGCGCTGGCGAAACAGGAAGCGAGAGAGGGAGGGAGTAGGCTCACCGAGATCGCAGGAGGCTGGGGAAGCTCGACGTGTGTTCGACGTGGCAAGGGGCGCACGGGGTCTGCTGCAATTCCTCGCCGGAGCTTGCTTCAGCGACAGACGGCTCTGGACGTGGTCGGGGATGGTGCTGTGGTTCACCCCGCGACAAATCGAAAGCACAGTTAGATGCGTAGGACCAAGGCAAAGCTGTGTGCGTGAACGAGAGGTGAAGGGGCGGTCGGAATCTACTTGGGTACTCGCCGGAGTTGAAGACAGACGCGGCGAGGTCGGAACTTGACGAAGGTGATGCTCTGGGGCGCCCGCGGTCGAACGAAGGATACAGGCAGATGCACCAGGGAGTGGTGAAGGTGTGAGCTTGGTCGGGGAGGCAGGAGGTGGCGAGTGCTGGACGAAATTGGAGGAGAAAGCTCGTTGGAGCAGTGACGGTGCAGGGCAAAATAATCGCAGCCTGGGGGCAGAGAGAGAGAAGCTTGAGGGAAAATGGAGAGGGAGAGTGGGCGCTTAAGAGGGCGAGGTCGCCGAGCGGAATCACTGCGGGTTTTATCATAATTAACGCAGCATCAACAGTAAACGGCATGGTCGTCGCGAGGAAGGAGACGGGCTGGAGAAGTGGGGTCTGCTGGTCAGTGGGAAAAGGAGTGAGGGAAGGGTCCACCAGTCAGCGTCTGTTTAGGTTATAATCTGAGTACGAATCGTTTTTCTTCGGGGAGGGGAGCTGGGCTGGTTCCTGGGCTTATTGGGCTCTGTCGACTGGGCTGGTCCAGAACCAGTTTTTCTATTTTGAACCCTTTTTCTTTTTCTGAAACTAATTTCTGTTTTAAAATTCAAACAATCAAACATTGTCCTAATCAAATCAGACAATCTCCAAACCTTGCACTATGAATTTGGTTCTGTTCAGTAGTATAAACCAAATTCCAAAACCAAAATAATATTTTAAATCTTTTTAGGTTCCATTCATTAATTAAAAATGGACCATGGTTTATTAATCATATAGGGTTTGATTTTATTAATAAAATCTCTATTTGAAAATCTAAATATTTTCAAAACCAATCAGTAGGTCTTATTTGAAAATACATAAATACTTGGAAAACTTATTTTAAATAAGTAAGTTTTGATGTTTTGGAAATAGTAAAACCTTTATTAATAAATCTTGCATATTAAATCCTTATTAATTTTATTTTAAATAAGTCTTTACTATTTTTATCAAAACAAAATGTTTTTATTTCAAAAGCTTGGCCAAGGTTTAATTTGGCTCTATAAAATAATTTCTTATTTTAAAATTTTTCCTTTTCTTTTGGAAACTAAATCCTTTTATTTAAAAGATTCAAAATAGTAATTCCAAAATATTTTATTTCCTCTATTTAAATGTTTATCTCTTCAAACCTCTTTAGGAATTTATTTGATCCAAATTGGTTTGAAGTTCCATTTGAATTCAAAAAGTTTCTTCTGGCTCTGAAAATCAAACAAAGTTTTATTTTTATTCATTTATTTTCACATTACAAGATTTGGAAAATCTTGGGATGTGACATATTCATCTATCCTATTACCATTACCATTGCCATGATGTTGTTTGCCTCCATGTCTGAGTAGATCATTAGTTCTTGGGGATATGGAGAAACCCTAGTATATGATTGAGATGAAAGAGATTATCATGTTATACATCATTATGTGTATGTGTTAATTGACTTCATCTTGATGTTGGGAGTTGTACACCTCTTTAATATTTTCCTGTTATGAGGACATGATGAAGGGGATTACTTGTTGGTAGATGGAGGGATGGTAGCACTTACTATGACTATAAATTCGTTGTCATCCTTTACGTACTAACTTGGGGAAGTAAGGAGAGCTCATTATGCCATGTCCATGCCGCGTTAGAAATCCCTTAGAAGTGGGATAATAAGATTGATGTCGTTTATCCCTCAGTTGTGGTTATGAAGCATAATGTGAGCAGTGGTTGGTGCATATTCATCCATATATGGAGCTCCTCCCACATACATATATGTCATGAGAATATTCGTTATAATAATCTTGATTACTCAGTCTAAATTGCTAGCGGTGTATCCACCACTCCCCAAGAACGACTTTTTCCCTATTGCAGTTCCAAGCTTTCTTACACACGCGATTACTACTTTCTGCATTAAGTTTTACATTACTTTAGTTGCTTCGCTCAATCAAAAAACCAAAAACAGTTCTACTTTTCTTGCATCTTATAATTATTTCTGGAGTACTTCATTTAGTTTTAGTTAAAAGCATTTTAGTCTTTTGCCTACTTCTCCCTCTGGGATCAATATATTTATTTCGAAACTAGCTATAAACGACATGTTCACTTGCAGTCATCAAGCTATTTCTAGCGCCGTTGCCGGGGAGCTAAGCGCTATAGGTCTTTTAGTTTTTGCTTATTTATTTTAGTCTTGCTAAGTTTTGTTTTGAGTTACAGGTTTCCACTAACATGATGGACTTTGAGCATTTGACTAGTGCTAACCCACTCAGCCACTTTGTAAAGCCCTATGATATTGATAAAAGAGACAACTCCAACAAGAAGACAAGGGGGGTTGAAATAAATCCTCTACTACTTGGTATTCTACACAAGAGGCAATTTAATGGAGATGAAGAAGATTTAATCCACATGAGAATATTGCATGCTTCAAACATATATGTGGCACTTTCCAATTACCGGGGTATATTGCTAATGACGAAAGGGTTGAACTTTTTAGTCAGACTTTGAGTAGCACAGCTCTCTGATGGTATAGATCTTTACCCCTAGAAGCCACTACTACCTGGGATAATTTATCTTGTGAATTTCTATCCAGATATTATGCATTATCAAAATCTATTGCATTCAAGCATCTTATAATGACTTGGAGGAACCGTCCTAATGGAGGACTAGTAAGAGCTTATATAAGATTTAAAGACTTACTTAGTCAATGTCCTCATCATGATTTGCATGAATGGTATTTATTGCATATCTTTTATGGCGGTTTAATTGAACCTAATAAAATTGAACTAGACTCTTGCACGAGAGGATATTTTATGAATCTTCCCATAACCAATGCGTGGTATTTACTCAATAGAATTCGTGATCATAGAATTTCATGGAGTTTTGGTCTAGGAAGTGAAGGAGGCACAGAAATAGATTATGATTGTATTCATGACTATAATAAGAAGGGCCATGTTAATGAATTATCTAAAGAACTTTACATAGATTCATATTTTGTGTTGCAAGTTGTTAAAGCTTTTATAGAACATATCAAAGCTCCAAACAAGGGTTCGGTCAAGTATGATCCACCACCCAAACCTGAGTTGAAAAAATAAGTTAAAGCAACACTGGTCTCCCTAGAACCGATTTATGAGATACCTTTTCCTAACACTGTGCGGAAGCATATTTTAGAATATGAACAGGTCAAAGAAGTACAGGAGAAGAAGGAAGAGGAAAGTGTGCCGAAAATTGAAGAACATCTGGATAAAACCAAAGATGAAGAGGTAACCAAGGAAGCAATTATGGCTATGTATGCACATTGTAACATAGTTGAATTTGATGAAGATACTTCCGTATTGGTTGAAGTTAAAACTAAGATAAAATATGTGGGTAAGCCTATTCTTCCCTGTATATTTAAAGAAACCTCGCATTATGGTTTATGTGATCTTGGCACCGCAGTTAATGTTATATCTTAGGATTTTTATTTAGAAATAAAAGAAGAGATATCACCGGCTACAATAGAAAATACTGATATGACAATCATGTTAGCTAGTAAATCTCTTAGAATTCCAGTGGGAGTAGTTGAAGATGCAACTGTCACAATTGGCAATAAAAAAATTCCTATTGAGTTTGTAGTTGTTGATATGCCAGCTCACACTCTTTTCCCAATTATATTTGGAAGAAACTTTTTGAGCATTGTAGGTACTATAGTTGATTTCAAAAAGGATATTATGTCTCTTAAGCTTGGGGAAGCGGAAAAGGAATTCCACTTTTCCAAATTTAAACACAAACCTCTACATATACAAGAAGAAGAGAAAGAAAAAACAATTGAGGAGATGGAAGCTCTCTTCTTTAGTAATCAAGAAGAAGAAACAAATGAAGACACAAATTGTGAAGAAATAATTTTGGAGGACAGGTCCCTAGAAGAATTAGAAAGTGAATTCGATTCTCTTCCCATCTTAGGACATCCAACTCATGAAGCTGTTGAAGAGATAGAAAAGAGAGGGGACAAAAAATTACCACCCCCATAATTAAAAACTTTACCAGATAATCTTAAATATAGATTTTTGGACAATATTAATTAATTCCCTTTTATTATTAGCGCTAAACTTTCAGGGGATGAAGAAGAGGATCTCATGAAAGTACTTAAGGAGCATCTCAAGGCCTTTGGGTACTCAATGGATGATTTGAAGGGCATTAGTCCCATGATAACCGTCCATCGAATATACATGGAGAAAAGTGCTAAAACAGTTGCAGAATTTAATAGAAGGCGGAAGCCTAAAATGAAGGAAGTG